>OV702291.1:492230615-493480615 GCA_916181665.1 Avena sativa | reverse complement strand
CCCCCACTACACGTACCTCAAGACGAAGATGCCGGGACCCCGCGGCGTGATCACCGTTGCCGGCTGCTTCAGGTGGTCAATGGAGTGCGCCTCAGCCGGTTCAAAACTGGCAGAGGCCCTCATCATAGCTGAGGAGAAGCGCGTGATCATGCGCAACGTGGCCATGGCCCAGCAGGACATGCCGGCTAGCAGCAAACCGGCTGGAGAAGGAACTTTCCAGCCGGCAAAGGAGACAAAGAGGATTCTGCTCGACCCCTCCGACCCGACTAAGTTCGTCACCATTGGTGCCGGCTTGGATAGCAAATAGGAAGGCGCGCTCGTCGACTTCCTCCATGAGAATCGGGACATCTTTGCATGGTCCCCCAAGGACATGCCGGGTGTGGCGAGGGAGTTCGCCGAGCACTCACTTCATGTGCGTCCGGATGCCAAGCCGGTTAAGCAACCTCTGCGCCGGTTCGCAAAGGAGAAGAGGAAGATAATCGGTGACGAGATCACTCGGCTCCTTGCAGCCGGGTTCATCATGGAAGTGTACCACCCGAACTGGTTGGCAAACCCAGTCCTGGTGCTGAAGAAGAACAAGACCTGGCGCATGTGTATCGACTACACCATCCTGAACAAGGCGTGCCCGAAAGACCCCTTCGCCTTGTGCCGTATCGATCAAGTCATCGATTCCACGGCCGGCTGTGATTTGTTGTCTTTTCTAGATTGATATTCCAGGTACAATCAGATCCGGCTAAACCCGGCTGATCAGATTAAGACATCATTTATCACCCCCTATGGGGCTTTCTGCTACGTAACCATGCCTTCCGGTCTAAAGAATGCATGCGCTACCTACCAGCGCTGCATGCAGAAGTGCTTGCACTCACAGATAAGCCGAAACGTGCATGCTTATGTGGACGATGTGGTCATCAAGACCAAGGAGAAGCGCACCCTCCTCGAGGATCTGGGAGAAACATTCGGCAACCTCCGCCAGTACCAGATGAAACTAAACCCGGAGAAGTGCGTCTTCGGAGTACCATCCGGTCGCAACGAGGTAGGGGTTTCCTCGTATCGCAACGAGGTATCGAGGCGAATCCGGAGAAGATTGCGGCCATCGAGAGGATGCAACTGCCCAGGAACATGCTAGGGGTCCAGAAGTTCACCGAATGCCTGGCCTCCCTCAGTCGCTTCGTCAGCCGGCTGGGAGAGAAGGCACTCCCGTTGTACCAGCTGATGAAGAAGACGGACAAGTTCTCCTGGACTGCGCAAGCCGACACCGCATTTCACGACCTCAAGCGCATGCTGTCCATGGCACCGGTTCTAGCCACGCCGGCTAGCAAGGAGCCGATGTTGCTCTATATAGTAGCCATCAGCCGGGTCGTCAGCGTCGTCCTGGTGGAGGAGCGCCCCGAGGAAGGCAAGGCTCAGCCGGTTCAGAGGCCCGTCTACTACCTCAGCGAGGTTCTCTCCCTCTCCAAGCAGAACTACCCCCACTACCAGAAAATGTGCTATGGCGTGTACCTAGCTTGCAAGAAGCTCAAGCACTACTTCCAGGAGCACCCGATTAAGGTCGTGTGCACTGCACCCCTTTCGAAAATCATCGGCAACAAAGACGCCACCGGCGGAGTCGCCAAATGGGCCATCGAGCTTGCCGCCTACTCCATCCAGTACGAGCCCCGGCTCACGATCAAGTCATAGGCATTGGCAGACTTCCTCGTCGACTGGGCTAAGACCCAGTATCTCCCACCGGTTCCGGATTCGGACCACTGGAAGATGCACTTCGACGGGTCGAAGATGGTCGGGGGCTTGGGAGCCGACATCGTGCTCACCTCGCCCAAGGGAGACCAGCTGGAGTACGTGCTGCAGATCCACTTCAAGGCCTCCAACAACGTAGCCGAATATGAGGCACTGGCGCACGGGCTCCGGCTGGCCAAGGAGATTGGTGTCAACCGGATCCTATGCTTCGATGATTCGGATCTGGTGGTGCAGCAAGTATCCGGAGAATGGGACGCCAGAGATGCAAACATGGCCCTCTACCGATTCCACATCCAGAAGCTCAGCGCCTCCTTCCACGGATGCAAATTTCACCACGTCCCTCGCGTCAACAACGAGGCAGCTGATTTGCTCTCCAAGATCAGATCCACCAGGCAGGCGATCCCACCAGGGGTCTCCTTGGAGCACCTGCGCAAGCCGTTCATCAACCCGTCACCAGAATCGGACTCCATCATCTAGGCAGGGAGCGTTTCGGCTGGCGGAACGGCAGAAGCGGAGCCGACAGAGCCACCGAACAAGAAGGCCCACACCAATTCCGGCAAGGAAGTGCCCTCTGGCTCACAGGACTCGGGGGCTGCCGGTTCATCAAGCAGCTCGGGGGCTGCCGTCCTGAGCACACCACCCGGACGACCCCCCGACATCCGTCAACCAGAGGACGGGAGCGTCCTCGTCATTCGAGAAGTACCGTCCTGGGCACAACCCTTCATGAGCTACATCGCCAACGGAGAACTTCCGGATGACGAGGTGGAAGCCAGGCAAATCCGGTGCCGCGCGCACACGTACACCATCATAAACGGCGAACTTTACAAGTGCAGCGTATCCGGCATCTTCCAGAGATGTGTCGACGTAGACACGGGCTACCGGCTACTCAAGGACATCCACCAGGGCAAGTGTGGGCATCACGCTTCGTCAAGGGCGATAGTCGCCAAGGCGTTCCGCCACGGTTTCTATTGGCCCACCGCCCTCGAGGACGCTGAGCAGCTAGTCCACGCGTGCAATGGATGCCAGCGCTTCGGGCAGGTCAGGAACATGCCAACTTTGGTGCTCAAGACCATACCGATCACCTGGCCCTTCGCGGTTTGGGGCCTCGACATGGTCGGTCCCTTCAAGCGGGCGCGCGCGGGCATGAACCATCTGCTGGTAGCGGTGGACCAGTTCATGAAGTGGATCGAGGCTAAGACCATCCGGAAGCTGGAAGGGGTGACGGTCATCACCTTCTTCACCGACATCATCAACTGATTCGGATACCCCAACAACATCATCACCGAGAACTGCACGAATTTTTCCAAGGGGGCCTTTGCCCGGTTCTGCAGCAACAAGGGCATCCGGCTGGACCTTGCCTCCGTCGCGCACCCGCAATCCAACGGGCAAGTCGAAAGAGCAAACGGCTTGGTGCTAGCCGGCATCAAGCCATGCCTCATCGAGCCGTTAGAGCGGTCACCTGGATGTTGGATCGGAGAACTTCCGGCTGTGCTGTGGAGCCTCCGCACCACACCGAATAGATCAACCGGCTACATGCCGTTCTTCCTGGTCTACGGATCGGAAGCCGTCCTCTCTGCCGACATCGAGTTCGATGCCCGTGCAAGCTCCTATACGACGAAAAAGCCAACCAGGAGGCGTGGGAGGATGGAGTGGACCTCCTGGAGGAGGCCCGTGAGCTGGCTCTGTCCAGGTCGGCCCTGTACCAGCAGCGACTACGTCGCTACCATTCAAGCCGGATTTGCCCAGTCGCGTTTCGCGAGAGCGACCTGGTTCTCCGGCTGGTGCAAGACACGAAGGGCATGCACAAGTTATCGCCACCCTGGGAGGGCCCCTTCATCATCAGCCGGGCGCTGCCCAACGACTGCTACTACATCATCGACGCGCAGTAGCCGCACAAGAACAAGATGGTCAAGTCAGACGAAGAGACCGAGCGTCCCTAGAACGTGGCCCTGCTGCGGCCGTTTTACACCTAGTCGCCAGGCAGTGTATGTATCCCGAACACCCCATGAATGAAAATGCGGACCCCTACGAGAATCTCGGGGGCTCCTTGCTAGAAATGTGTTTTCGCATCTACTTTTCCGGTTCTGATTTTCTGGCTCCGGCAACCCCTTCCCGGGGGCTTGCCGGCTGGCCCGGACTGCTAAGTCAACAAACCAACCGAGTAGTGTGTGATGATGTCAGAGGCCCACTCTTCGTCTCAGCTACAGACCGCAACCCGGCTGTCCGGCTAGCAAGAGCAAAAGCCCGAGGCATCCCACACGAAAAACAGAGAGGATACGCGGTAGACCGGGCGCTCTGGCCTTGCAACTAGCTCGAACCAATCCGGCTACTAAGCCGTTAGTACCGTGCGCAATGTACTATCAGCTCCCTTTGATTCGGCTGCGGATCGCAACCCGGCTGCCCGACAAGGACGCAGCGAAAACAGCAAAGCACACGGGAAACCGACCAAGTGTCTGTGAGGCACAGGCCAGTTTTCGAAAAAACAAGCAGTTTTCCGGCTACAATTTGACAGACTAACCTATTAACCTGTAAGGATGTATGTGTATGTATATGTATATTCTTGCCTGACTACTTCGAGTCGGAATTCAGGAAAAAGGAAGAAGATTCGAAGTCCTTGCCTTCATCAAGCGCTCCGAATCTTGGGGGCTACACCCACTGGGTGCGCTCGCGCGCCCCCAGTGGAATCTTGTAGTTCCTGACCGGCTAAGGGCGTCTAGCCAGCTGTTCGAAGCCCAGGTGAGGGCAAGGGCAGGAGCAACAGAAGGCAAGGAAGATTCGAAGCACCTGGCTATGCCATCTACTCCGAATCTTGGGGGCTACACCCAGTGGGTGCGCTCGTGCGCCCCCACTGGAATGTTAGTTCCCCCGGCTGAAGGCGTTCAACCGATGAAAGAAGCCGACTAGGACGAGGCTAATCGGATAAAGTTAGAAGACTTGGGAAAAATAAGGAAGATTTGAAGCACCTGGCTACGCTAGCTACTCCGAATCTCGGGGGCTACACCCAGCGGGTGCGCTAGCGCGCCCCTACTGGAGCTGTAGTTCCTCCGGCTAAAGGTGTGTAGTCGGACGAAGTTAGCCGGCAAAATATTGAAAGAAAATTCAAGACGCACAAGTTAAAGGAAACACAAGAGTTCAATATTAACAAACAAAAAGGAGGCAAAGCTCCCATAAGTTACCCGGCATCAGAGATAGCCGGTGCAGACAGACAAGTTTTATGCATAACAGAAGCAAGACAAATACACCCGGCATCCCGAGGCAGTAGCTAAGCGGCAGGACCCTTGTCGTGAGGAGCACCTTGACCAACAGAAGCTTCGGGCGGAGGAGGAGGCGCGGAGCTTGATCCAGTTCAGGCACCCGCGGGCGGCGGCATCAGGCCTTCCACGTCAGGAGTACCGACAGACTCCGAGTCGGTGAGCACCTCGTCGGGGTCCACGTAGTCGGCAATCTTGATGGCAGACCCGCGGAGCTCTGGATGGGCTTGGCGGACGGCGGCAAGGTCGGCGCCGGCACGAAAGCCTCCGTCGATCTTCTCGACGCGGGCGTCCTTGTACCAGGAGAGCATGAGGGCCAGAGCCATCTCCGCTCCGGCTCACGCTGCCAGGTCCCGCAACCGGTCCACCGCAGCCGACACCTCCCCCACCTTCGCAGCCAGTGCCGCCATCATCTCCGGAACCGGAGCCTCCGGCCACACGAAGGAGAAGACGTCCCGTGCCGCTTGGAGAAGCTTGGAAGCCTCTTTGCCAAGCAGGACGACGAGCTCCTGAGCCGTCGGCTGCGCTCCCGGCCAGTTCTCCTGCAGTCGGTTGTAGGCCAGCAGGTCTATGCCGGGGTAAAAGGTTGTCAGAAAAAAGGGTCGGATCCGGCTACTGGATCTGGAAAGAAAAGAAAGCGGAAAAAGGGAACTTACCCTTAGCCGTGTGTCCGACTTGCATCAACTCCTCCACCAGAGCCTTCTCCTTTGTCGCCAGCCGTTTGATCTCCTTCTCTTGGTCCTTGTTCAGGGCCTTGAGAAGGGTGAAGGCTTCGGTCTGGCTGGCGAGCGAGGCGTCATGCTCCTTGATGGTGGCTGCCAGACCGTCTACCCTTGCGTGCCAATCCTTATTCTATAGCCGCAGAGTGGAATTGGACTTGCTCAGCCGGTCGTTCGCTTTCTTCAAGCGATCGATCTCGCGCTGAGCGCACACGAAGATGGCTGCAACAAAACCGGTTATCAGTAAAAATAAATAAATGGTGGCGTGTGCGCGCGTGGCTGGCGTCACCACTGACGTCACGAGTAGCGCAACCGCCAAGCTCAGCCGGACACAAATTCAAAAGCAGGAGGGAGCGCGCGCACATTTCGCCTAAGGGAAGAATCCACACGCGCTCGGGGGCTAGTGTCAGGGGGATGATCCCCAGGTACCCCAACCGGACAAGAACCAAGCAGTCGGATCGCGTCCGGCTGACCAAGCACAGCCGGACAGAGCAAGACGGGCCGGCTACCGTGCGGTAGCCGGGTCAGCAAGAAGTAGCCGGCTACGGCGACGTAGCCGGACCCAATCAGTGAGACAAGACGACGTGTGTATCAGTGCACGGTATGCCCTGTACGATGACAAGACTGGCAACCACCCGGCCATAACGAAGACTTTGTGGGGATGACACAGGAACAGTGGCCCGATGCTGACGACAGGCTCGCATGGCGTCCACTGTGCCTACGACAGCCATACCGCTCATACTCCGATGAGACACACCATACCAGACACTGTAGATGATCATCCGGCTGGGACCCGCATGTGGGGCCCGCCAGTCGGATTGTCCAGGGAGACCTTTGCCTCTCTGCCTATATAAGGAGAGGCAAGGCCTCAGTAGAAAGGGTTGGTCTCATTGCATTTAGGCAGTAGCTAGAGAATACAGCTCGAGGAGCACTTGTAGTTCGTATATCCCTGATAGTCAGACTCGGCAGGAGTAGGGGCTTTACCTCATCACGAGGGCCTCGAACCTGGGTACTTCTTGTGTCTAGCTACGCTCGCTTGTATCCAATCCCGCCCGCAGACGCCGCCGATAGCTTCCCCCACACCTCTATCTAACCTCCTTAGGTACTGCCATTCCCAATACAACGACAACACTAGAAAGTAGAACATTGAGGAGTCTTCTCATTAGAATGACCCCTCAAAGATATCCACGCCCCATAATTAGTTCCCTTATATATATCCTAAGCAAAAGAATATAATGCCTCATATTAATGGTTCGGGTCCCACACCCCAATTTGATGAAACTCACTTCTCTCATTGGAAAACTACTATGGAATCTTATCTTAATAGCTGCAGTGTGGAGCTATGGGAGATTGTGATCCATGGCTTTGACCCAGAATATCCCAATGACCTCACATCGAGAGAGTACTATGATCAACAATTAAATGCTAGGACTTGTGACTAGATTCAGAGCGCCATTAACTGTACCCTCCTTGATCAAGTTAGTGACGTTCACACCACCAAGGAGCTTTGTGGTAGGATTGTTGTTCTCCAAGTGGGAACGACTCTCATCCAAAAGTCCAAGTATGAAGCCACCAAGTCTGAGATGAACTTGTTTATGAACCGAGATGGCGAGACCATTGCTGAAGCATATGCGAGACTGGTTGCTCTGTGAAGATAAATGATCTTGGTTGTGACAAGTATGATGATGGGTTAAATGTGAATGATGATATCATCAAGTCCAAGATTGTTGCCATGATCGCAACCAATGATAAACATCTTATGTTAAACTTGCAACTCCTTGATTCCAGAAACCAGATCTCTCCCGATGATCTAGTATCATACCTTGTTGCCATGGAAAATATGGAAAACGAGGGACAGAGGATCAAGGAGATCAACCGTGCCCTAGATCTTCCCATACCCTAGCATGTCAAGTGGGTGAAGGAAGTGAAGATGAGAATGATCCTGATAAAATGGGTGAAGTTAATGAGATGATCTCTCAACTTGCTCTGTTCACCAAGAACTTGAAGATCCGTATAAGGAGAAGCTCAACCAGAAGAAGTGAGAATAAGAGGACTTGCTACAATTGTGATCAAGCGGATCACTTTGTTGACAAGTGCCCATTTGAGAAGAGACTTGAGAAGCCTAAGTATGAAGATCACACCAAGCAAAGATTGAGGCCTAATCCCATCAACAAAAGACTCAATAAGAATAAGAAGTGTGATGGCAAAGGCTTCCTAGGTCAAGAGTATATATAAAATGTAGAGAGAAAGGATGAGGAGAAGGTTGTGGGTGTGGCTGGGGCTTTTGCCAAACCTGGGTCACTCTTAACCTATGACTATACCAAGGACTACACGGAATCTCATATTCCTAAGGTTGCCAGCACTTGTCTTATGGCAAGGAGCTCCAAGGTAATATCGTCTCCTCCATTTCTCTCTAGCATATTGGATGAAAATGATAGTGACGATGATGAGTTTGATGAGAACTACATGCAAAAAAAAATTATGGTGTATCTTCCTAGCAATGCCCATGCTAGATTCAAGCAATCAATGGACCTTGTTAATTCACATGATGAGACCTTTGTCCCAAGAGGTGATGCTTCAAAGAAGGAGCTTGAGATTACTCATGGTTCTCTCACCAAGGACCTTAAGCACCTTGAAAAGGATAACTTTCTTGTCAAGTGTGAGATCATAAAACTTTGGGAGAATCATGATCAACTTTGAGTGACTTATGAGAAGGCTCTCAGTACATTGAATGAACCAATCTATCTATCTATTATATTTATAGGCTGAATTATTCTAAAACCGCTGTGCAGAATAATATTCTACACACCACCTGACCCTATAAGAGGCGCAAAGAGCTGGAACTGACCGGTCCGAACAAGCGGCACCTGCCCGATTACCACACCACCTACGCCTTGATCCAAACAAAATATCTCGCTTCCGCACCTGCGCGTGGATCCCACGAGCTACCGTGTGCTGCTCTCTCCCACACAGCGAGCTACCAAGCGCCAACTCCCGTGCTGCCGCGAGGTAGCGAGCTCCGCTCGTCTCTGGCCCAGCCCCCTCATTCTTCCTACTCGTGGGAGCCTGTGACCCAGTGTCGACGAGATCCCCCCCCTCTTCTTCCTCCTCTGGGACCAGCGAGCTACGCCCTTCTCTGGCCCAAGCCCCCTCCTACTTATTCCTATGGGACTAGAGAGCTTCTCCCGTCTCTGGCCAGAGCCCCCTCCTTATTCCTCTTGCAGGACCAGTGAGCACCGCCCTTCTCCGGCTCGAGCCCTGTCCTTCTTCTTCCTACGAGACCCAGCAAGCTCTACCCCGTCTCCTACGCGATCCCCTCCTTCTTCCTCCTTGCAGCCAGCGACCCAATGTAACTACCTCGGAGAATTACGCTCCTAGCTACAAGCCTGGATGAGCAGAAATGGTTGAAATAGTACGGTGGGGCCCAAATGCCACTCACAGGTAGACCTTTCGGCCGTCCCAACCATTTCTAAACATCAGGACAAGAACGGGCGGCGTAATCGGCAGGCGAAGGGATCAACTACATACACAAATGAGTATGTATGCAAGCCACCATACAACAGTACATCAGAGCCATGCCATCTAAAAAAAAGGAAATATAGCAACGCCATATGGCAAGATCCAAATATCCTAGATAGATATAATAGTTTAGGATATCTCCTCATACATCAATCAACAGAGTATCAAGCGGAAGCGGAAGACAAAATCCGAGTACGGATAAGAAGCAAATCGGCATAAGATGCCCCATAAATAAGCACATCCCGCCCACAGATCTCACGGATCCCCATTCCCGGAATCTCTACACCGAATGATCGTTGCCCACATCGTCCGTCTCTTCCACCCAGTATCCATCTTGCGAGTGTACCTGTTCATCTGAACCAAACAATTTATCGTGTGAGACCCTAGGGGTACTCAGCAAGTCTTTATGCCTCTAAAGGGGACACAACCTGGGGTGACGCAATTGCAGCAAAAGATAATCCCTAACAATTCTATAGATACTCGCTAACCATCCGCCTAACCAGAGATAGACGGATGTCCGTGAATTAAAAACAACAGTTATAACAGTTATAACGGTAATATCCACAGATCCATCCTCCTCCTCGCTTACCGACGAGGAAGCGGACGAACAACCCCCATCCGTTGGCAGTTTTATTATCCATTCCATGAGTATTGCACTATTTACTAGTCAGATACCTAGTCTAGTCAAATTAAAAGCGGTACTTTAGTTATACTTGTCTATGATCGAGAAACTATGCTCCAAGTCGTCCATAACCGCGGACACGGCTTTCCGAAAGTTTTACCCTGCAGGGGTGCACAAATAGCAACACACACTCGATATGCCTCGGAAAAACCAAATCAAAACCCAATGAGGCAGTCACGACAAAGCAATTACAGGATTCAGAAATATTTCAGGGGGCCACCCCATTAAGATACCCGCAACGGAGTTAGCTGACTCCGAGACGGACTCATGGTTTGCGTCAATGGTTGTGAACGACTGGGAACCCGAAAATGTGACTGGGCTTGTTGACACCGCGAAAACACTCCGCTTTCCTAAATAGTACAGTGTGCAGTACCTCGCACAATTTAAATAAAGCAGTAAAGCATGGCATAAGTACAGGATAGTAAATAAGACCTCAAACTAGTTTGTGGCCCCAAGAAATAAGAATGAATCAAGCTCTGGCTCAGGGGGGTTCATAAGCCTCCCGGATGTGGGTAGCGCGAATATTCAAGGAACAGGAATCAAGTACTCGGGGTCCTACGGGACACAAGTGAGCCTGAAAAACCAAATAGCGAATATGGCTCACCGGTGCCACTTTCATTAGTTATCCCATTACTACTCAGGTTAAGTTGTTTGGGTACCTCGTGATCCATCAGACACTCACATACCCTACACATGCTATTCTACGACTCGCATGGCTCAAGCAACTCCTGTAGTAATGGCTCATGGGATGGAGGGAACAAGCTTCGGTGGGGTTTAAAAGTAAAGGCTATGCAATACTTGGGATTCAAATTTATGCAATCGCGACTCAATGATGCAAGAATAAGATAGAGGCAATAGGTACTATATGTATGCAAGCATGTGGTAGTGCTTGCCTGGCAGCTCAGTTGAAGCAAGGGATGGATTTGGGTAGTGCTCCTGGTTGTCTTGATATATCCCCTGCTCAGCGTCTATTCGAAGAAGAACCAAACAAACAAGGGCCAACATAAATAAAGTGCACAAGCATATGAATAAAATGCATCAAGCAAACAATCATTTTATTTAGTTTTGGCCACATTTTGCATGGCAATAAGTAGCATGGCATGGGTGAGGTGTGAAGTACAAGATTAAATCATTTTATTTAGTTTTGGCCACATTTTAACCTCATATTAGTTGCTGTACACATTATATTTATATGATGCATGATTCAAAACAAGACATGGAATGCATAAACAGAAAGGTCTCGTCGAGCTAATCATTTTAGACATATTATTTGTTAAATTTGGAGTTATAAAACAAAAGATATTAATTATTTAAGGAAAAAGGGCATTTAATGTAATTTTAATTAACTTGGAAATTAAAGTGTTCAAAATATATTTTGAAGGTCATATTTGAATTCCTCACATTTTTCTGATTTGAAAACATATATTATTTGTGTCATTTGGGTTTGTATTTTAAAAGTTATTTGAAAACAGAATTAAAATTTGAATTTGAATTAATTTTGAAAAAGTTTGAATTAAATAGATATTCGGACAAGCTTTTGTTACACGCACAGAGTCTAGCCATAGCCAATGACCAGTGGGCCATGCTGACTGGGCGTCCATGCGTGCAGAAAAAACCTTCTGCCACCGCGAGCTAAGCCAGCCACAGAGGCCGACAGGTGGGGCCAGAGCCCAAGCGGACCCACACGCCAGCGGGCGAGTGCGGGGCTGCCACGCGGCTCGGCGGGGGACTGCGGGTTGATAGATACGAATCTCCGGGAGCCTTTTTGCAAAAACGCCATGAAGGCTGACCTGTGGGCCTAGGGGAGCGCGGGTTAGGAGTTAAAAAGGTGCAGGGGGTTTTCTGCAAAAAGAGCGCGCGGCACTGTGCTTCTTCCTCTGCTTTCTAACGAAAATTGACAGCGGCAGCGCGCGCGGCACGGGGCTTCGATCTTGTGACCTGGGGCTTGCACGCAGGGGCGGCTGCCGCTGCGGTGGGCTCGGGTTGATGCCAGGGGACTGCTACGCGGCCAGATGGGGTTCTACGCTTTGCGGGGACGAGCAGACGCACGCGCTCGCCGGTGCACCGAGGGTGCTCGACGGAGCGCACGTCGTGGCCAGGACACGACGGTGAAAGCGAGGGTGTCTAGGAGGGAGGTGGGCTCACCGAGAGGTGGTCGGCGTGGTCGGATCGGCTCGAGGCGCAGGAGAGTGGCGACGACATAGACGGACCGAGGATTAGGGTTTCGCATCGGGTCGGTGGTGGTCCAGCGATGCCGGTGCTTCTCCTCCTCGCTGGCGTGTACCGGGCGAAGCAGGGGGTCCTTCTGGTACTCCTCAACCACTCCCACGTCGTGCTGCACGGCTAGATCGACGAGGTGCGGTGGAGGCCGACGGTGACCGGCGTTTGGGGGTAGACGGTGGTGGAGAAGAGAGGGGAGGGAGCAGGGTGCCTCGGCCAGATCTGGAGAAGGCCAGGGAGAGCCGAGAGGGTGGAGACAAAGCAGAGGGGGAAGAGGGTGCCGTGGGGAGTGGATAGATGGGAAAAGGTGGCTCGGCCACCTTTTTCTCTCCTTCCTCCTCACGTGCTAGGGGCGGCAGGGCAGGGCAGGTAGAGGAGGGGGCTTCCAGGTGGGCAAGGTGAGGCCAGGGAGGCAGGGTCGGGGTAGGACCCGCTTGGTAGAGAGAGAGAGCTAGGGAGAGAGAGGTGAGGCTCGGGTAGGTTAGATCTAGGCTCGGGTAGATGGGAGGCTCGGTTAGGGTTTGGGGTTTGGTAGCTAGGGCAGGGAGGGGTAGCTCGACCAGGGGGAGGGTGGCTAGGTGGGGCCAGCTAGAGTTTGGGTTAGAGGGGTGGCTCGGCTGGAGAGGAGAGAAAAAGGGGGTACTTAGGGTTTGGTTTAGATTAGGTAGGAGGTAGAGGGTATGGTGATGAAGGGGTAGATTAGGTGTAGGGTTTAGGATAGAGAGAGAGATAGATGGAGTGTGAGATGGTTTCTCTTTTTGGCAAGCTCAAGTAAGAACAAGATCAAACCAAGCTAGACCAAAAGAGGGAGAGGTGGTGATATGGGTTTGAGCAAGATCAACTAAGATCAAGCCAAAAGAAAGGAAAGAGGTAGAGAGAGATGATCCACTCAAAAATCAAATAAAAATCCAAATGACAAGCAAAAGGTGGTACTTGCATGGGCCATGCATAATTAATTAATACCATGTTTATCTTTGTGAAAACAAGATTATTTACATGGCATTTTCTTATGCATTCCAAAGTGTGGAGTAAGGCTCAAGCAAAAGAATTACAAGGAAAGTTCCAAGTGAAAAATAGATGGAGATGATCATGTTTGAGTAAGCTTGGGACTTGCTAGTGTGTATGTGCCACTAGGCATTTAGTAAGCCCAACAATATTCCAACATGATAACAACCCCAAAACAATCCATATGGAAGCTAGCAAAAGGTTCCATTCGCAAGGCATGCAAAGATGGCCATGTGGCTCTCATATATCAATGATGTGAAAACAACATGATGCTAAGATGAGAGCATGTGGAAAAAGAATTGGATCCATCCCAACCCACATGAGCTAGAGGTAAACTTAAATAAAAGCCAAGCTCATATCTGGTTGGATGGTGGAATTATAAGGTGGTGAAAGAAAGGTGGTGGAGTTAACGAGAGATATGCCCCCAACTCAACTTGGGCATTTCAACAATATATCAAGAATCAAATACAATATCAAGAGGCAAATACAATTAATAATGCATATGAGATAAGAACCAAATGGAAAAAGGGTTTTATATGATGCTCAAATGCAAGGTGGCATGATGACATGAGCATGATATAATGATGATGCAACAATTATATAGTTGAAGTAGCCATTATATTACTAGATCAAGTAGCATTACAATTGTTAGACAATTGGGATGCTACAACTCTCCCCCACTAAACAGGAATCTCGCCCTGAGATTCTAGGATGAAGAAGAAGACACAAAGAGGGTAGGGTACTTGACACGGAGTTCATCTTCACGTTCCCAAGTGGCTTCATCAACGGAATGGTGCGACCATTGCGCCTTGCAGAACTTGATGGACTTGTTGCGAGTCCTTCTTTCTGCAACTTCAAGGATTTTTGTGGGGTGTTCTTGATAAGACAGGTCTTCTTGGAGATTGATAAGCTCATGGTCCACGGTCCTGCCGGGATCCTTGAAGCACTTCTTGAGCTGAGAGATGTGGAAAACATCATGGACCTTGAGTTTTTGTGGGAGCTCAAGAGCATAAGCAACTTCTCCTCTTCTTCCACGAACTTTGAAGGGACCGATGTATCTAGGAGCCAACTTTCCTTTGATACCAAAACGGTGCGTGCCTCTCATGGGAGTGACACGAAGGTAAACGAGATCACCAGGGACATACTCCATGTCCGTGTGCTTTCTGTCATAATTGCTCTTCTGGCGACTTTGAGCAATCCTCAGATTTTCAAGAATGATGTGAACCTTCTCCTCCGCTTGAGTCACAATGTCAGGGCCAAACAAGATGCTTTCACCTGCACCCGACCAACCTATCGGAGTTCTGCATTTGCGACCATAGAGAGCCTCAAATGGTGCCATCTTTAGACTTTTCTGGAAGCTGTTGTTGTAAGAGAACTCAGCATAAGGAAGACATTCTTCCCACTTCATGCCAAAAGAGATGACGCAAGCACGAAGCATATCCTCCAGAATCTGATTGATCCTTTCAACTTGTCCTTGCGACTGAGGGTGGTAAGCTGTGCTGAAGTTCAACTTTGTTCCCAAAGCATTTTGGAAACTTTCCCAGAACTTGGAAGTGAAGATGCTTCCACGGTCTGAACTGATCTCAAGCGGGACCCCATACAGAGAGACAATTCTGTTGATATAGAGCTCAGCCAACTGAATTGCAGAAATGGTTTCCTTGACGGGGAAGAAGTGAGCTACTTTCGAAAGCCTGTCAATGACAACAAAGATTTCATTGTTGCCCTTCTGCGACCTTGGGAAACCAGTGACGAAGTCCATCTCTACTTTCTCCCATTTCCATTCCGGGGGTTTCAATGGTTGTAGAAGACCGGAAGGTTTCTGATGAACAGCTTTCACTCTGCGGCAGACATCACACTCCGAGACATACTTGGCACAATACCTTTTCAAACCAGGCCACCAATATTGTGTTTTCAAGTCCATGTACATCTTTGTGCTGCCAGGGTGGATAGAAAGAACAGAATTGTGCGCCTCCTTGAGAACTTGCTCTCTCAAACCCGGGTAGTTCGGAACAAACATCCGGTGTTCAAAGAAAAGCGTGCCTTGATCATCAACGTGGAAGGACTCATACTTCGGAAGCTGAATCCTGGAGATGATCTTTCTTGTGTACGGATCACCAAGCTGAGAAGAGCGAACCTTTTCTTCCAAGAGAGGTGTTGCTAGAAGGTTCTGGAGATACCCTTGTTCCACAATTTCCAGGTTGAGCTGACGGAATTCCTCGCACAAGAGAGGCTGTTGTTCTTCCATCATGAGGTTGTTGACATAAGCTTTGCGGTTGAGAGCATCTGCCATGACATTAGCTTTGCCCGGAGTGTAGTTGATGGTTAGATTGAAGTCATTGATTGCTTCAATCCATCTCCTTTGCCAAAGGTTGAGATCAGGCTGAGTAAAGATATACTTCAGACTCTTGTGATCAGAAAAGATCTCACAACGGTTGCCAAGCAAGTAGTGCCTCCATACTTTCAAAGCAAAGACAACTGCTGCGAGCTTGAGGTCATGTGTAGGATAGTTGATCTCATGCGTCTTCAACTGACAAGAGGCATAAGCAACAACTTGTTTTTCTTGCATGAGTACCGCACCCAACCCATGCAAAGAGGCGTCACAGAATATCTGGAATCGCTTGGATGTATCCGGAGGAACCAATACTGGTGTGGAAGTGAGCTTCTCTTTGAGTGTCTCAAAGCTTGCTTGACATGGAGGAGTCCAGAGGTATTTCTTGCCTTTCTTGAGGAGATCGGTAAGAGGCTTCGCTATCTCGAGAAGTTCTGAACGAAGCGACGGCAATAACTAGCCAAACCAAGGAAACTCCGCACTTCTTTGACATTAACAGGAGGAAGCCATTCAACAATTGTCTTCACAGTTTCCGGGTTGACTGCAATGCCCTTGGCAGAGATGACGTGACCAAGATAGGTTACTTGAGGCAGCCAAAACTCACACTTGGAGAACTTTGCATACAAGCGGTTCTCACGAAGCTTGTTTAGGACACACCGAAGGTGTTCTTCATGCTCTTCTTGTGACTTAGAATAAACTAAGATGTCATCCAGATAGACCACAACGAACTTGTCAAGATACTCCATGAAAACCGAGTTCATGAGCCTCGAGAAGGTGGCAGGGGCGTTGGTGAGACCGAAAGACATGACCGTGTACTCATACAGGCCATAGCGGGTGGTGAAAGCTGTCTTAGGAACATCTTCCTTGCGAATCTTGATTTGGTGATAACCACTTCTCAAGTCAAGCTTAGAGAAAACCACAGCTCCAGCTAGCTGATCGAAGAGATCATTAATCCGCGGAAGGGGATATTTATTCTTGATGGTTTTAGCATTGAGAGCCCGATAGTCAACACAAAGTCTATCAGTCTGGTCTCGCTTCTTCACAAAGAGGGTTGGGCTACCACAAGAAGAAGTACTATGCTGAATGAAACCCAACTTCTCTTGTTCATCAAGCTGACGTTTGAGTTCAGCCAACTCAGCAGGACCCATCTTATAAGGCCGCTTGGATATAGGAGCGATACCAGGTTCAAGCTCAATAACAAACTCAACCTCACGATCCGGAGGCATACCTGGCAACTCTTCAGGAAAAACATCTGGGAACTCACTCACCACCGGAACACTCTGAATAGCTTCCATAGCATCAACATTCAGAGCCGCCAAAGAGAAAAGCTGGATAGCAGGAGTCAGACTTGGAGAATAGACTATATGGCCTTCAGGAATCTTCAGAGAAACCGAGCGTTCAGCACAATCAATCATAGCTGCATTTGCTGTCAACCAATCCATGCCCAAGATGACATCAATGTCAGAATTGCCCAGAACAATCAAGGAAGCCGAGAACGAAGAGCCACCAATCCCAATTTGATTGCCATGGCTGATTTTAGAAGCTGCCATTGTTGCTCCAGGAGAAAGGACCATTAACCGCTTCAGGAGAGGATCCATAGCTAACTCATTCTCATTTGCAAACTTGTGAGACACAAAAGAATGCGATGCACCAGAATCAAACAAAACTCGTGCAGGGACTGAGTTAACGGATAGCATACCCATCACAACTCCAGGTGCATGCTTAGCTTGAGCGGCGTTGACACAGTTGGCACGAGCAATAGCAGACCCGGGCTTGGTGTTGATGTTGAGAGCCCGAGGTGGTGGTGCACGAACCAAAGGAGAGCTTGCCGCAGATCTTGGAGGTGGTGGAGGAAGAGCCTTGTTCTTCAACGGACAGTTCCAGTATTGATGCCTAGTGTTTCCACACGTGTAACAAGCACCAGCTGGACGAGGAGCAACATAGCCAGGGACTCCGCTAGGCGCTCCAGGGTAGTGGTGGTTGTAGCCCCTGGGAGCCGCAGTGAGGGAGTTTGGTGGCCTTGGCGCGAAGCTAGAAGGTCTTGGTGAAGCCAGGAGCGACGGTGGGGTGTTAGGAACCCAGACACGACGCTTAGAAGGAGCTGACATAGCTGAAGAGCTTGCTGCATCACGGCTGTGTTTCTTTGACTCCTCAAACACTTGCCTACTTGCCTCTTCCTGCAAAGCTGTATGCTGAAGTTCCAGAAAAGACGCCGGCCTTGCATGTGTGATTGCATACTTAATCGATGCATTGAGCCCTTGCCTGAACCTCTTTTGCTTCTTCTTGTCATCAGAGATCTCATCGCCACCATAACGAGAAAGGTTCATGAAGTTCCTGATGTAGGTATTGACATTATCATTGCCCTGCTTGAGGTTGAGAAACACTTCCTTCATCCTCTCCATGACAATTTCTGACAGATACTGCTCTTTGAAAGCTCCAGTGAACTGTCCCCAAGTAGGCTGAAAACCAGTGTAGTTTGCCTTCAGGTAATTCTCCCACCAGAGAGCTGCATCTCCCTTCAGAAGGTGAGTAGCACACTTTACCCATTCTTGCTCAGGAACATCAGCAGTTATCAGCAGCCTTGACATCTCACGCAACCAATCATCAGCATCAAGTGGTTGATCAGAAACGTCAAACTGGCGTGGGTTGAACTTCAGGAAGCTCTTGATGTCTCCTCGCTTGGGAGGTGGAGGTAGCGGAACAAACTCATTCCTCCTGACACTTTCCTCGAAACGCTGCTGGTTCTGCTGCATTGCTGCCAAGGCATTGGCGATGCTTGACAACGCTGCCCCCAATTCAGGTTGTATGTCCTCCTCAGAACGGCGTTGTGGTGCCATCCTGTGATTGATATAAAACACAAGTCAGTACTATGATGGAGAATAATGATAATCCAAAATAGTACCAAAATGGAATTAATCAAGATTAAAGGATACAATCTACTAAGATGATATTAAAATATCAACGAAGTTCAAAGCACCTAGAAGATATTAAGCATATCGCACACGACTGAAAAGGAGTGTGGTACACAGATATCAAAGAAAAAATTTCCACAAATTTCGGCATTAAAATACCAATAAATGCACAAAATCACTTAACGAATCAAGATTAGTGACTCTACCAATTCAATATACAAAAGCGAATGATAAGAGTAGTGGTATGGTCGCGACTCCATCCCGCACTCAAATCATTACTCCGCACATGAATAAGTAAAACACATATCCCAGCCCCTTCTTCTCACGATGATCCTAAAGATTAGCAACTACGGAAACAAACACCACAAACAAGATAACGTCGGATAACAAAGAGTAAGATAGATCGCGTCGGTTTGCAAAAGCCTGTTGGTATGGAATGTACCAACAGTTGATAACCAAAAGGCCGAAAAGATAACAACTTGGATGCAACAGATAGACAAGGGATTACACACACACACTCACACACACAGATACACAACCTATGGTACTACGGAATCCCAGAACACGTGAATCCTAGTTTGAATTTTAAGAAGAGGATTGAAAACGTTACACTTCCTTACCAGAAAAGGGTGGATGGGTGGGTAAGAAGAAAGGTGGAAGCAGTCCTACTCTCGCGTTTTGTTTTTCCCTAGTATACATAACTACCAAAATATTTGCTAGACAGACAATGACCATTTGGCTGAGACCCTGAAGGGCGGATGGCTCTGATACCAATTGTAGCTACAAGCCTGGATGAGCAGAAATGGTTGAAATAGTACGGTGGGGCCCAAATGCCACTCACAGGTAGACCTTTCGGCCGTCCCAACCATTTCTAAACATTGGGACAAGAACGGGCGACGTAATCGGCAGGCGAAGGGATCAACTACATACACAAATGAGTATGTATGCAAGCCACCATACAACAGTACATCAGAGCCATTCCATCTAAAAAAAGGAAATATAGCAACGCCATACGGCAAGATCCAAATATCCTAGATAGATATAATAGTTTAGGATATCTCCTCATACATCAATCAACAGAGTATCAAGCGGAAGCGGAAGACAAAATCCGAGTACGGATAAGAAGCAAATCGGCATAAGATGCCCCATAAATAAGCACATCCTGCCCACAGATCTCACGGATCCCCGTTCCCAGAATCTCTACACCGAATGATCGTTGCCCACATCGTCCGTCTCTTCCACCCAGTATCCATCTTGCGAGTGTACCTGTTCATCTGAACCAAACAATTTATCGTGTGAGACCCTAGGGGTACTCAGCAAGTCTTTATGCCTCTAAAGGGGACACAACCTGGGGTGACGCAATTGCAGCAAAAGATAATCCCTAACAATTCTATAGATACTCGCTAACCATCCGCCTAACCAGAGATAGACGGATGTCCATGAATTAAAAACAACAGTTATAACAGTTATAACGGTAATATCCACAGATCCATCCTCCTCCTCGCTTACCGACGAGGAAGCGGACGAACAACCCCCATCCGTTGGTAGTTTTATTATCCATTCCATGAGTATTGCACTATTTACTAGTCAGATACCTAGTCTAGTCAAATTAAAAGCGGTACTTTAGTTATACTTGTCTATGATCGAGAAACTGTGCTCCAAGTCGTCCATAACCGCGGACACGGCTTTCCGAAAGTTTTACCCTGCAGGGGTGCACAAATAGCAACACACACTCGATATGCCGCCGAAAAACCAAATCAAAACCCAACGAGGCAGTCACGACAAAGCAATTACAGGATTCAGAAATATTTCAGGGGGCCACCCCATTAAGCTACCCGCAACGGAGTTAGCTGACTCCGAGACGGACTCAAGGTTTGCGTCAATGGCTGTGAACGACTGGGAACCCGAAAATGTGACTGGGCTTGTCGACACCGCGAAAACACTCCGCTTTCCTAAACAGTACAGTGTGCAGTACCTCGCACAATTTAAATAAAGCAGTAAAGCATGGCATAAGTACAGGTTAGTAAATAAAACCTCAAACTAGTTTGTGGCCCCAAGAAATAAGAATGAATCAAGCTCTGGCTCAGTGGGGTTCATAAGCCTCCCGGATGTGGATAGCGCGAATATTCAAGGAACAGGAATCAAGTACTCGGGGTCCTACGGGACACAAGTGAGCCTGAAAAACCAAATAGCGAATATGGCTCACCGGTGCCACTTTCATTAGTTATCCCATTACTACTCAGGTTAAGTTGTTTGGGTACCTCGTGATCCATCAGACACTCACATACCCTACACATGCTGTTCTACGACTCGCATGGCTCAAGCAACTCCTGTAGTAATGGCTCATGGGATGGAGGGAACAAGCTTCGGTGGGGTTTAAAAATAAAGGCTATGCAATACTTGGGATTCAAATTTATGCAATCACGACTCAATGATGCAAGAATAAGATAGAGGCAATAGGTACTATATGTATGCAAGCATGTGGTAGTGCTTGCCTGGCAGCTCAGTTGAAGCAAGGGATGGATCTGGGTAGTGCTCCTGGTTGTCTTGATATATCCCCTGCTCAGCGTCTATTCGAAGAAGAACCAAACAAACAAGGGCCAACATAAATAAAGTGCACAAGCATATGAATAAAATGCATCAAGCAAACAATCATGCCATGATGAATGATGCACAATTTGCATGGCAATAAGTAGCATGGCATGGGTGAGGTGTGAAGTACAAGATTAAATCATTTTATTTAGTTTTGGCCACATTTTAACCTCATATTAGTTGCTGTACACATTATATTTATATGATGCATGCTTCAAAACAAGACATGGAATGCATAAACAGAAAGGTCTCGTCGAGCTAATCATTTTAGACATATTATTTGTTAAATTTGGAGTTATAAAACAAAAGATATTAATTATTTAAGGAAAAAGGGCATTTAATGTAATTTTAATTAACTTGGAAATTAAAGTGTTCAAAATATATTTTGAAGGTCATATTTGAATTCCTCACATTTTTCTGATTTGAAAGCATATATTATTTGTATCATTTGGGTTTGTATTTTAAAAGTTATTTGAAAACAGAATTAAAATTTGAATTTGAATTAATTTTGAAAAAGTTTGAATTAAACAGATATTCGGACAAGCTTTTGTTACACGCACAGAGTCTAGCCACAGCCAATGACCAGTGGGCCATGCTGACTGGGCATCCATGCGTGCAGAAAAAACCTTCTGCCACCGCGAGCTAAGCCAGCCACAGAGGCCGACAGGTGGGGCCAGAGCCCAAGCGGACCCACACGCCAGCGGGCGAGTGCGGGGCTGCCACGCGGCTCGGCGGGGGACTGCGGGTTGATATATACGAATCTCCGGGAGCCTTTTTGCAAAAACGCCACGAAGGCTGACCTGTGGGCCTAGGGGAGCGCGGGTTAGGAGTTAAAAAGGTGCAGGGGGTTTTCTGCAAAAAGAGCGCGCGGCACTGTGCTTCTTCCTCTGCTTTCTGACGAAAATTGAAAGCGGCAGCGCGCGCGGCACGGGGCTTCGATCTCGTGACCTGGGGCTTGCACGCAGGGGTGGCTGCCGCTGCGGTGGGCTCGGGTTGATGCCAGGGGACTGCTACGCGGCCAGATGGGGTTCTACGCTTTGCGGGGACGAGCAGACGCACGCGCTCGCCGGTGCACCGAGGGTGCTCGACGGAGCGCACGTCGCGGCCAGGACACGACGGTGAAAGCGAGGGTGTCTAGGAGGGAGGTGGGCTCACCGAGAGGTGGTCGGCGTGGTCGGATCGGCTCGAGGCGCAGGAGAGTGGCGACGACGCAGACGGACCGAGGATTAGGGTTTCGTGTCGGGTCGGTGGTGGTCCAGCGATGCCGGTGCTTCTCCTCCTCGCTGGCGTGTACCGGGCGAAGCAGGGGTCCTCCTGGTACTCCTCAACCACTCCCACGTCGTGCTGCACGGCTAGATCGACGAGGTGCGGTGGAGGCCGACGGTGACCGGCGTTTGGGGGTAGACGGTGGTGGAGAAGAGAGGGGAGGGAGCAGGGTGCCTCGGCCAGATCTGGAGAAGGCCAGGGAGAGCCGAGAGGGTGGAGACAAAGCAGAGGGGGAAGAGGGTGCCGTGGGGAGTGGGTAGATGGGAAAAGGTGGCTCGGCCACCTTTTTCTCTCCTTCCTCCTCACGTGCTAGGGACGGCAGGGCAGGGCAGGTAGAGGAGGGGGCTTCCAGGTGGGCAAGGTGAGGCCAGGGAGGTAGGGTCGGGGTAGGACCCGCTTGGCAGAGAGAGAGAGCTAGGGAGAGAGAGGTGAGGCTCAGGTAGGTTAGAGGTAGGCTCGGGTAGATGGGAGGCTCGGTTAGGGTTTGGGGTTTGGTAGCTAGGGAAGGGAGGGGTAGCTCGACCAGGGGGAGGGTGGCTAGGTGGGGCCAGCTAGAGTTTGGGTTAGAGGGGTGGCTCGGCTGGAGAGGAGAGAAAAAGGGGGTACTTAGGGTTTGGTTTAGATTAGGTAGGAGGTAGAGGGTATGGTGATGAAGGGGTAGATTAGGTGTAGGGTTTAGGATAGAGAGAGAGATAGATAGAGTGTGAGATGGTTTCTCTTTTTGGCAAGCTCAAGTAAGAACAAGATCAAACCAAGCTAGACCAAAAGAGGGAGAGGTGGTGATATGGGTTTGAGCAAGATCAACTAAGATCAAGCCAAAAGAAAGGAAAGAGGTAGAGAGAGATGATCCACTCAAAAATCAAATAAAAATCCAAATGACAAGCAAAAGGTGGTACTTGCATGGGCCATGCATAATTAATTAATACCATGTTTATCTTTGTGAAAACAAGATTATTTACATGGCATTTTCTTATGCATTCCAAAGTGTGGAGTAAGGCTCAAGCAAAAGAATTACAAGGAAAGTTCCAAGTGAAAAATAGATGGAGATGATCATGATTGAGTAAGCTTGGGACTTGCTAGTGTGTATGTGCCACTAGGCATTTAGTAAGCCCAACAATATTCCAACATGATAACAACCCCAAAACAATCCATATGGAAGCTAGCAAAAGGTTCCATTCACAAGGCATGCAAAGATGGCCATGTGGCTCTCATATATCAATGATGTGAAAACAACATGATGCTAAGATGAGAGCATGTGGAAAAAGAATTGGATCCATCCCAACCCACATGAGCTAGAGGTAAACTTAAAAAAAAGCCAAGCTCATATCTGGTTGGATGGTGGAATTATAAGGTGGTGAAAGAAAGGTGGTGGAGTTAACGAGAGATATGCCCCCAACTCAACTTGGGCATTTCAACAATATATCAAGAATCAAATACAATATCAAGAGGCAAATACAATTAATAATGCATATGAGATAAGAACCAAATGGAAAAAGGGTTTTATATGATGCTCAAATGCAAGGTGGCATGATGACATGAGCATGATATAATGATGATGCAACAATTATATAGTTGAAGTAGCCATTATATTACTAGATCAAGTAGCATTACAATTGTTAGACAATTGGGATGCTACACCCAACATCGGTGAGATCCCCCTCCTTCATCATTGCGGATAGAAATCCTCCTCCTTCGTTATTGTGGGGAGATAAGATTCGTTTGTACTGTGTTCTGGAAATTCAGCTAGAGAAATTCGATCTGTGAGGTAATCTTGTTATTTCTTGTACCAGATAACACAAATTTGAAGAAGACTAGAGTTATGGATCCTCTTGCATCCAAGAATAAAAATCTTGGAATTAAACATGGAGCTCCTATAGTTCCTACAAGATCTTCTCCTAGATTTGGCTGAAAATCATCTTTAGGGGACATTTCTTCACCAGATGCACTAGAAATAAAGTGTACTTCCTCAAAATCTAAACATCTTAAGCGATCAAGGTGTGAAATTAGCTAGGTGAGCAAACTTTCTCGTGCCAAGTGTTATCATTTGAGCTTCCTGATGACCCACAAGTATAGGGGGTGTATCGCAGTATTTTCGATAAGTAAGAGTGTCGAACCCAACGAGGAGCAGAAGGTGCTGGCTAGTGGTATGGATCTGGAATTCTCTGCAAATACTTAGCAAATGGATTTTTAGGGGTTTTCGATAAAGCAAGTAAACAAAGTACGAGTAAATAAAAGACAGTAGGAATAAATGCAACAAGTGGCCCAATCCTTTATGCAGCAAACGACAAGCCGGTTGTATTACTTAAGATGACCAAATGTTCTCGAGGACACATGGGAAGACTATCAAGTGCTTTCGCTTCATATAGTCGATTAATCTTATTTAGCTTGCTAAGTGTTGTGTGGGTGACCTGTGCTAATGTACCGCCCCATCCAAGACTAATACATACTTGTGATTATACCCCTTGCAAACATCCGTAAGTACAAGAAAGTAATTAAGGTAGAAACCTAACCACAGCTTTAAACTCTAAGACCCTTACGTCCCTTGTGCAATGGTTTCCTAACGGGGGTTCAGGTTTCTGTCACTCCGGCAACCCCTACGATTAGTAGTCAAATACACAATGCATTCCCCTAGGCCCATATAGGTGAAGTGTCATGTAGTCGACGTTCACATGACACCACTAGAAGAAGTACACCACAACTTAAATAACAATCTATTGAATCTTTCTCAACACAACTCCACTAATAACAACATGACTTCTCCCATGTCCTCAAGAACAAAACGAACTACTCACGAGACATCATATGGATCATGATCAGAGATGGAATAATGATGTATAACAATCTGAACATAAACAATAATTCAATGGTTCACTCAATAGCATCAACTACAAAGAGTAATCAACACCAGGAAAGTTTCCCCTATGAACTATGCAAGATTCAACACAATTGTTACAGCAATATGGAGATGGTGATGAGGGTGCGGATGGTGATGATGGTGGCGGTGATGATGATGATGATCCCGATGAAGTCTAGCTTGATGGTGGTGTTGATGGCCATGATCTCCCCTCTCTAGGAAGGAATTCCCCCGGCATAAATCTGTCTGCCGGATATATCTTTCTCTCTCGGTGTTTTCCGCCCCGCAGAGGCGGCGGAATCTTTCTGTGGTCACTCCCCGAGTCTTAGGGTTTTGTGGGGATGATATACGCCAGAGGGGAGAGGCTAGAGTGGGCTAGGGCGGCCACACCACTCCCAGGCGCGGCCTAGGCCTGCCCGCGCCATGGGGTGGTGTGGGCCCCCTGTGGCCCACCTCCACTTCATCTTCTGGCATCCTGAGTCTTCTGGAGAAATAGGATTTTCCATATATTTTCCTGGATTTTCTGATCTTCGCGAATTTTGCCTCCAAACAACACCTTTTCCATCAGAATCCTGACTGCAACGGTCCATGCTCCAAAATTCATCAACCATGCAAAAATAGATGAAATAACATAAGTATCACCTCTCAATACGAAATATATCAATGAATAATAGTGAATTAAGACATAAAATAGTGATGCAAAATGGACGTATCACTTCCCTTATTGGAAGTTGTATTTTTTTGCTGCATAGATTTAAGTTTAACTAATAGTGAAATACATGTGAATTTAGCACCTTTTGAACTACCTAGAGATTGAGTGTGATCTTCCCTTATTCGAAGTTTGTACTTCCCTTATGCTATAACTACAAGTTCTAATAGTAGTAAAACATATGGAAATTAACAAAGCTAATAACACTTTGAACTGCCTAGTGATCGAATCTGATCTTTCCTTGTTTGAAGTCTGTACTTCCCTTATGAAATAGCTATAACATATGTGAAATTAACAAAAGCTAATAACACTTTGAACTCCCCAGTGAATGAATCCGATCTTCCCATGTTCCAAGTCTGTGCTTCCCTTATGGTACTATGATCTTCTTTAGATTGTTCTTAATTTTTTGGATGTACTTTGTAGGAAACATAGGTTGTTGTTGATCCTGATCCTTTAAAAAGGCATGTATCTGAATATGATGACTCGAAGGTTAAAAAAATGAAAGAAACAACACCGGTTGTCTTTAATGCTTATCCTCTACAAATGCAAGAATCAGATTTCACTTGGGGGACTCGTGAACTTCCACAGAACTTCTTTGTTACTGGATACTCACCGGATCCAGAGGGTTTTCAGTCAATGCATTCACCTACAGCAACACCTTTAGTTTTAGCTGGAAATTTAGAAATGCTAGTAGTAAAAAATCCCGGTCCTCTTGTGCCACATCGTATTAATGCTCGTGCGATCATATTTGTTCGTCCTTCACAAAAGATTGTCGAAGTTGGTGCTATATATATGCATCCTCCGAATCAGAATCCTCATCTTGGAGTTATGAATCATCTTAAAAAGCACGCCCAATAGGTGCACTTTGATGAGCCTCATGCTAGTGATGTGCCTTGTGCTAGTGTGAACACATTTCCTCCACGTGCACCTCCACGGTATTCCTCATGTTTGCCTCCTCGTGCACCTCCACCACCTTCGTCTAAAAAGCATCTTTATGCACCTGCTGATCCGCTTCTCCATGCCGAATTGGTGACACCGTCGTGTCCAATTCTTCCTGGAGAAAATGAAACCCTAGTGGAACAGCGTTGCCATAGCTATATAAGAATATATATATATTTTTTTACCTTTTGTACTTCTTGTTAAATTATCTGTGTGCTTCTCTTTTATGTTGATTTGTACTGGCATTTTTCCTTTTATCTTTATGCAGAAGGAATACCTCCCTGATTACCTTGTCCCTAAAACTAAAATGATTTTCTCAGATTTTGAAGATATTAGAAAATTTTACAATAGATATGCCCGTCATGCTTGTTTTGGAATAAAGAATGGACAACACAACCGTAACAATCGATACTTATACTATAATCGACAAGGGAAGTACGAGATCTTTGTTTCTGAAACTGATAGGCAACATGATAAAACGATAAAGAGATGTGGCTGCATTGCTGGTGTCAGATTGAAGAAAAAGCCAGATGGTACTTTTGTCCTCGAGAATATAAGATATGAACACAACCACCATTTGATACTTAGTCCTAGCATGCTTATCTTTCTACATTCATACAAAACATTTGATCCTTCCTTGCTGGAGTATGTGAAGTTTCTGTAGTTTCAAAATGTACCACATCACACAATAATGTCCATCTTGTATGGATCAGTAGGAGGCGCGCGGTACTTAAATATGCATGGTCGCGGCTTACTAAACCAGTAAGGATCCACAATTCATACACTAAGTATATTATTGTTAACTTCCTGTCTGTTATTCTTGATCTTCTTAACTAACATGTATGTACTTCTCATATAAAAAATGCAGCAAACCAAAGAACTCGCTAATTGATAACATGGACGACGTGCAGAAGCTATTGTCTTTTTTTGGTGAGATGAAAGCATGCAACAATGAGTTCTTCTTTGACTTCCATCTTGATGCCGAAGACCGAATAAAGAACATATTTTGGGCCAGTGGGAGCTGCATGGATTCGTATGAATATTTTAGTGATTGTATGACATTTGACACCACATACAAGACTAACATACACTATATGCCTCTTGGTGTGTTTGTTAGAGTGAATCACCACTTGCAGTCTACTATATTTGCGTGTGGCTTTGTTAGGGATGAAAGTATAGGCTGTTTAGAACTTCTTGAAATGCATGAATGGCAAGCATTCGATAATCATTTTAACAGGTCTATCTTCATTTCTTGTTTTTGCAACTTATCAATGGATCTAACCAATATGCTTTAACATATCCTGTTTGCAGACCAAGACGTTCCAATGGGAAAAGCAATATCTCGCGTCTTGTATGAGACCTTACACAAGCTGTGCAGATGGCACATGCTTAAAAAATATAATATTCACCAGCCATGCTATACAAGATTCATCTTACATTCAAGGAAGAATTTACAGTACTCCTTAATTGTCCACTCATGCCCACACAATTTGAACATGCCTAGCAAGATATTCTTGACAAATACAACTTACATGAGGACACAATGACGATGCAGCCGTGGCAAGACGGGGAGGAGTGGATATCTGCCTACTTCAAGAATGCATTCTTTGCTAGGATGACTTCAACTTAGCGTAGTGAAAATATGAATTCTGCCCTTAAGCGAGGATTTGTTTTAGCGCACAAAAATCTACACAGGTTCGCTGAGCAGGTTAACAAGTTCATCTTCATGAGGCAATAAACGGAGAATCAACAGACAATGGCGCCGCTAGTAGGTTATTGAATTGCCTGAAAACCTCATGCGTACTTTTTTAGTGTTACATATTTAAAGAATTTGTGCTTTATCATTTTGGAGAATGAATCGACGATGAGAACTTTTTACGGGTTTGAGCATCAGCTTAGCAAATTGTACATGAAGGCCATACTTAAAGAGTTCCAGACAAAGGTAAAGAGGAGTACTCTGTTCCGCATCAAGCAAAACCTGGACCACCCTCATGTTGATGAATATAATTACCTGGTGACCTTTCACGAACCAACAAATGATTTCGCATGGTCGAACCATGCTTTCAGAGTTCTTGCAGATCCCATCAGAGGCGCATACATATGCGAATGCGAGCTCTTTGAGCATATAGGTAAATCACTTTCACCTATAATTGTACTTATTTATGATTTCATTCATTATCTTCTCTCACTTTATAACTTGATCTTCCCTACATAGTAACATTGTGCTACCCTTCTTTTGATATCTCTACTTCCCTTAACTTGTATATTTGTATATCAAAAGTCTGCATGTTTGTATTCCTACTAATTACAGTCTGAGCTTTCTACTTCAGGCTGTAACATCCCAAAACTTTAATCAAGGTTATTAAGATCCAAATCATCCAATTTAGGGTTAACAAAAACTTTTATTATTAAAAATAATTATGAAGGCATGTGTGTTTGCATTAATATAGAATTGTTTGAAAATGCCATGTTTGATTCTTCTAATGGTTGTAAAATTATTCAAAGATGAATGCCATATCATCTACATCATTCAAAAACAAAATCCAAAGAAAAAAAATCAAATAAGAATAAAAAGAACAAATGGTCACTTTGACCATTTTAATCCACTAGGCCACTTTAGGTGTTCCTAGAAGTCAATTTCAAACAGAAACATCCTCAACTATTTTCACCCCTTGTTAGTACAAGTAAATATGTACCAAGGCCCACTTTCAAATCTTACAAAAACATTTAACCACTAATTTTAAATGATATTTGAAAATTGAATCCATTACATATGCATAGATCCCACTTTTTCAAAAGCCACTCAAATGAGTTCACCTTGATTATCCCAAGGAACCACAGAAGATCAACCTTATGACTAACACACCCACCAAAAATCTTTTCAATATTCAAAAATAAACTTCATGCGGGCATTGTGTCGAACAGTTGGTTAGCACAAAATAAACTACCTAACTAATATTGTTGCTAATCGAAGTCTTGTCCCACATTTGACCCTCTCATCTCTCCTCTGTCCCCTCTTACCCTAACCCAACCCTAGACAACACTCCCCCTTCACTGCAACGCTAGTACCACGCCGCCCAAGAATGGTCGCCACCGGCCAACCATGCCCAAGCCGCAGGAGACCACTGTCTAGGAGGTAGGCGTGATCACACCGCCGCCCACTGTCCAGGCCTCGAGCCCTGCCAAGCACTGGACCACCGCAGAACGCCCGTGCTCTCCGCCTCTGCACCATGCACGGACCGCTCCAGTGCGCCGTCCCCGACAACCTTGCACAGAGCCCGCCTTGCCCTTAGCTCGCACGCGCGCACTAGCCTTAACCTTAGCATGCCCCCAGGCATCCCCGCTCGCCGCCGTTTGACCCGTAACCACCGCACGCCACGTCGAACGCCGCCTCTGCCGCTGAGAGCACGAGCCGCGCCCGACCAATTGCCACCGCCCCTAGTAGCACCATTACGCCGTAGAGGACCACCAGGAGACCGCGCATCGATCGCCGCTCGCAGCCATGCCTCTAGCAGCCCGTAGCCATGTCACCACCGTCGCCTAGCCACGCCATGCTGTCCCGTCGTCGAACCTATAAAAGGAGGCCACCCCTAGACGCATTCTGCACACCACTCACCTCCCCTCTCGCCACTGAGCCTTCCCCACTTCTTCCCGGAGCCAATCGAGCTCGCAGTCGCTGGAATTCCACCGGAGCTGGCCGCTACTGGAGGAGAAGGGCCCAGATGATTGCGACCACCCCAGGAGCCGCCGCGACCGTGCCTGGAACCACCGTCGTCCACCAGTACGATCGCCCCCACCGCCACGTTAGTTGTGAAGGAAATATGCCCTGAGAGGCAATAATAAAGTTGTTATTATGTATTCCTTGTATGTGATAGATGTTTATTTTACATGCTATAATTGTATTGATAGGAAACATCAATACATGTGTGTTTAATAAACAAAAAGGGTTCCTAGTCATGCCTCTCGTATAGACTAGCTTGTTGATTAACAAGATGATCAAGGTTTCCTAATCATGGACATTGGATGTTGTTAATAACAAGGTCACACCATTGGTGGAATGATGTGATGAACATTCATCCGAAGTATAGCATTACGATCAAGTCATTGTGTTTATATTGCTATAATATCATACGAAGTAATCTTTATCCTTAGACCATGAGATCATGTTAATTGCTAACACCGGAACAGTATCTTGATAACATCAAATGTCACACCGTAACAGGGTGACTATAAAGATGGGTTCAGTGCTACGAAGGTGTTATGTTGAGGATCATGGATCAAGAGTGGAATTTGTCAATCCAGATGACGGATAGATATACTCTGGGCCCTCTCGGTGATATCACATTAGGATAGCTTGCAAGCAAGTGATGTGATCACTAGAATGTTATATCACGGGAACGAGAAAAGAGTGCATGTCGGTAACAAGATCAAACTAGGTATGGAGATACCAATGATCGAATCTCGGACATGTAATATATCGAGAGACAAAGGGATTTAGTTACAAGCGTTAAAGGTTCTCACGATCACAGGAGTCATCGTTGAATGTGTAGGAGTTAGTACGGGTCTCTAGGTCCCGCTGCTGATTATTGATCATAGAAGGGTCTCGATCATGTCTGCATTATTCGCGAACTGTAGGGTGGCACACTTAAGAGTTACCGGACACCATTTTGGAGCACATGTGTTTCAGACGAAAGAATTGTAAAGCGCAGGAATTGTTTCAATAGAAACCGGAAATTGTTTTGGGTGAAATTGCAGAAGGTGGTTCTGCATGTGATATTGAAATATTGCAAGGGGCTATATGTGAATGTTTGTTAATTAAAGTAATTAACAAAATTCTGAATAAATTTAATAAAAGAGTTTTATTAAATGAGAGAGCATTAAATTTGGAAAAACTTAATGCATTTAAAGTGGAGACTTTAAAAGGGAATGTGAAGAGGCATTTTAATGTGGAGGAGTTACCACCACATGAATGGGGGAGGTGAGGGGTCACCCCCCATGCGCCGGCCATGGATAGAGGGGGCACCCCCCGCCTCCTATAAAAGGCCACCCATTCCCTCCTTCATCCTCACACCTCCTTGTGAAGGATATCTCTCCCCCTCTAGAATTATTCCCCCATGGTCTCGGATTAGCGAGATACATGTTTCCGGTGGCATTTCGTCTGGAAGGAGTTGCTGCTTCCGGTAGATCGCTGGAGCGAGGAGGTGGAGGTTGCCGGTGGCTTGAACGTGTGTGCGAGTGTGGATGCGTTGCTGAGTTGCGGCGCTCGGACTTCCTCACGATCTTGAGATCGGCAAGTGTACGACTACATCAACCACGAGTTCCTACTCGTTAACAAAGCTCGTTGTCTTCGAGGGTAAGTTCTCTATGGATGTATGTCCACCCGTTTGCTTTGTACCTAGTAGATAGATCTTGGCGTGTAGTTCACACCGTAGGAAATTTTTTGTTTTCTATGCTGCGGACCCAACAGTGGTATCAGAGCCTGATCTATGCGTAGGTGCTTTGCACGGGTAGTACACATATGTTTATATGTGGGCGATGATGATCATGTTATTGCATCTTCTATGTACTTTGGATATTGGTGGAATAGTGGGATGAAGCGGCCCGGACCAACCTTACATGTCATCGTACATGAGACCGGTTCCACGACTGACATGCAACTTGTTTTGCATAAGTGGCTGGCAGGTCTCTGTCTCTCCTACTATAGTCAATATCTGATTTACAACGAGTTGCTAATAACTTAGTTATCCTGTTGTGGTTCATGTTCGTAGGTTAGACAGGTTCTATCTCCGAAAGCCCTAAGCCACGTAAAACTTGCAATTGATAAATTAGAGGCGTCTAGTTTAGATCGTTGATGGGCTAGTGTTTTGATATGGTATTGTTGTAAGTAGATGTATAATAGATACTCTTACAACTCACTTAACGTGTAAGTTCCATAGACCTTGGCCTTACACACAAAGGAATGATAGAGATCATACCACGATGCAAATGATAGAGATCAAATGCATGGACCATATCACCTCACTTTACACATTAGCATCTTATATTGCTAGTTTGGAGCTTTTGGTAGCATTATAAGATGATCCCTCATTTAGATATCAAGATAAAATGTGTTCTTCCTTAAGTATGCACCATTTTGTGGATCGTATTTTGAGGCATCACATGATGATCAGGTGTTCTCAACTCTACGCTTTCATACAACGGGTGTAAGACAGTTTTACACACGCAAATACTAAGGTTCTTACTTGACGAGCCTAGCATGTACAGACATGGCCTCGGAACACGGACCGAAAGGTTAAGCATGAGTCATATAGTTGATATGATGCCCATATAGATGCTCGCCTTTGAAGCTACACCGACTCACGTGATGATCGGACTTGGTGTAGTGGATTTGGTTCATGTAATCACCAAAAGGACACGAGGGATGTCGTTTTGAGTGGGAGTTCATTAGTAATTTGGATTAGTCGAACTCAATCTATCATAAACTTAGTCCAAATATACTTTACAAATTCTGTTGTAGATGGCACCACCTTCTTTTAATTTCAATGTGTTCATGGAGAAAGAGAAACTTGTTGCGAATGGTAGCAACTTCACCAACTGGGCTTTGAATTTGAGGATTCTCCTCACTGCTACACAAAAGCAATATGTGCTAGATGCGCCGCTAGGCCCCCCACCAGCTCCTGATGCCCCTGACAAAGAAAAGAATGTCTATATAACTCGTCAGGAGGACCACAACTTAGTTCATTGCGGCATACTGTATGGGCTAGAGCCAGAACTTCGAAAATGTTTCGAAAATGGCAATGCCTTTGATACCATGGGAGAATTGAAAATGATTTTTGATACCCATGCTGCCGTAGAGAGTTATAATGCTACAGAAAAGTTCTTTAGCTACATGATGGAGGAAAACAACTCCGTTAGTGAGCACGTACTCAAAATGTCTGGGTACGCCGATAAGCTTGTGTCCTTGGGAATGACGATTCCCATTGACTTAGGCATACATCGTGTTCTCCAATCTCTGCCACCTAGCTACAAGAGCTTCGTGATGAACTATAATATGCAGGGCATGAAGAAGTCTCTTCCCGAGCTTCTGTCAATGCTTAAGACTGCAGAAGTGGAGATTAGGAAAGAACATCAAGTGTTGATGATCAATAGGACCACCGGTTTCAAGAAGGACAAGAAAGGCAAGCACAAGGGAAAGAAGGGTGGCAAGTCTGTTGCCACGCCTGAAAAGAAACCCCGAGCTGGCCCTAAGTCTGACACTGAGTGCTACTATTGCAAGGGGACTGGCCATTGGAAGCGCAATTGCCCCAAGTATTTGGCGGACAAGAAGTCCGGCAAGGCAAACAAAGGTATATGTGATATACATGTTATTGATGTGTACTTGACTAGTACTCACAGTAGCACCTGGGTATTTGATACGGGATCGGTTGCTAATATATGTAACTCGGTTCAGGGGCTGCGGAACAAGCGACAACTAGCAAGGGATGAGGTCTCGATGCTGGTCAGCAATGGATCAAGAGTTGATGTGATCGCCGTCGTCACGCTGCCTCTCCATATGCCATCGGGATTAGTTATAAACCTAAATAATTGTTATTTGGTGCCCGCACTGAGCATGAACATTATATCCGGATCGTGTTTGATGCAAAGTGGTTATTCATTTAAGTCTGAAAACAATGGTTGTTCGATTTATATGAATAATATCTTTTATGGTCATGCACCTATGTTGAATGGTTTATTTCTGTTGGATCTCGATAGCAGTATTATGCATATTCATAATGTTGATGCTAAAAGGATTAAACTTGATAATGATATATCTACATATATGTGGCACTGCCGTCTAGGTCATATTGGCGTTAAACGCATGAAGAAACTCCATTCTGATGGACTTTTGGAATCACTTGATTTTGAATCATTTGATACATGTGAGCCATGCCTTATGGGCAAGATGACTAGAACGCCGTTTTCCGGTTCAATGGAACGGGCGACAGATCTATTGGAAATCATACATACTGATGTATGTGGACCAATGAGTGTGTCGGCGCGAGGTGGATATCGTTATTTTGTTACTTTCACGGATGATTTGAGTAGATATGGGTATATCTATTTGATGAAACACAAGTCTGAAACTTTTGAAAAGTTCAAAGAATTTAAGAATGAAGTGGAAAATCATCGTAACAGAAAGATCAAATTTCTGCGGTCAGACCATGGAGGAGAGTATCTTAGTTACGAGTTTAGCACACATATGAAAGACTGTGGAATAGTTTCACAACTCACGCCTGCCGGAACACCACAACCCAATGGTGTGTTAGAACGTCGTAATCGTACTTTATTGGATATGGTTCGATCTATGATGTCTCTGACTGACTTGCCACTGTCATTTTGGGGTTATGCACTGGAAACCGCTACATTCACTTTAAATAGGGCACCATCTAAATCCGTTGAAAAGACACCGTATGAATTATGGTTTGGAAACAAACCTAAGCTGTCATTTCTTAAAGTTTGGGGATGCGATGTTTATGTGAAGAAACTTCAACCGGATAAACTCGAACCCAAAGTGGAAAAATGCGTCTTCATAGGATACCCTAAGGAAACGATTGGGTAAACCTTCTATCACAGATCTGAAGGCAAGGTCTTTGTTGCCAAGAATGGATCCTTTCTTGAGAAGGAGTTTCTCGCGAAAGGTGTGAGTAGTCGGAAGGTAGAACTCGAAGACGTTATTGAACCTTCTCTTCATGAAATGGCAAGTAGCGCAGCTCCAGAAGTTGTTTCGAAGTTGACTTCACCTAACGAAGAGAGAGCTAATGATATTGATCATGAAACTCCGAAAGAGGACACTACCGAACCTCGCAGGTCAAGCAGGACACATGCAGCTCCTGAACTGTACGGCAATCCTGTTATGAATTTCATGATTGAGGAAATGGATGACCCTGCGACATATGAAGAAGCGATGATGAGCCCGGATTCCAACAAATGGCTAGAAGCCATGAAATCCGAGATGGAATCCATGTACGAGAACAAAGTTTGGAACTTGGTGGACTTACCTCACGACCGAAAGGCCGTTGAGAATAAATGGATTTTCAAAAGAAAAACGGATACTGATGGTAATGTGACCATCTATAAGGCTCGACTTGTCGCAAAGGGGTTTCGACAAATTCAAGGAGTTGACTACGATGAGACATTCTCTCCCATAGCGATGCTTAAGTCGGTTAGGATTATGTTAGCAATTGCTGCATATTTCGATTATGAAATATGGCAGATGGATGTCAAAACTGCGTTCCTCAATGGTAAGATTGAAGAAGAGTTGTATATGATACAACCTAAGGGTTTTGTCAATCCTAAGGATGCTAATAAGGTGTGCAAACTTCAGTGATCCATCTATGGACTGAAGCAAGCATCACGAAGTTGGAATCTCCGCTTTGATGAGGTGATCAAAGAGTTTGGATTTGTCCAAACTTATGGAGAGGCTTGTATTTACAAGAAAGTGAGTGGGAGCAATGTGGCATTTTTGATATTATATGTGGATGACATATTATTGATTGGAAATGATTTAGATTTATTAAACAATGTTAAAAGTTATCCAAACATCAAGTTTTCGATGAAGGACCTTGGTGAAGCTTCATATATATTAGGCATTAAAATCTATAGAGATAGATCAAGGCGCCTAATTGGGCTATCGCAGAGTACATACCTTGATAGGATATTAAAGAAGTTTAATATGGATGGAAGTAAGAAGGGGTTCTTACCTATGTTGCAAGGCAAGACATTGAGTAAGACTCAAAGTCCGGCTACGGCGGAAGAAAGAGAGATAATGGATAGGATCGCCTATGCCTCAGCCATAGGCTCTATAATGTATGCCATGCTATGTACAAGACCGGATGTGGCACATGCTATTAGTTTGACTAGTAGGTACCAATCTGATCCAGGTTCGGAACACTGGATAGCGGTCAAGAATATCTTTAAGTACTTGAGAAGAACTAAGGATATGTTTCTTATGTACGGAGGTGAAGAAGAGCTAGTCGCTAAGTGTTATGTCGATGCTAGCTTTGACACCGATCCGGATGACTCTAAGTCTCAATCCGGATACGTATTTCTCTTGAACGGAGCAGCAGTTAGTTCGAGGAGCTCCAAACAACCTGTGGTGGCTGGATCAACAACAGAGGCGGAATATGTTGCTGCTTCAGAAGCAGCGCAGGAAGCAGTTTGGATGAAAGAGTTCATTACGGAACTGGGTGTGGTTCCCAGTGCGTTGGACCCGATGGAGCCATAGCCAACGCAAAGGAACCAAGGTCTCACAAGAATTCCAAGCATATTAAGCGCCGGTTTCACTCCATCCGCGAGCATGTCAAGGATGGAGATATAATGATTTGTAAAGTGCACACGGACCTGAATGTAGCAGATCCGTTGACTAAAGTACTCCCTAGGGCAAAACATGATCAACACCAGAACTCCATGGGTGTTAGATTTATCACTATGTGAACTAGATTATTGTCTCTAGTGCAAGTGAGAGACTGAAGGAAATATGCCCTGAGAGGCAATAATAAAGTTGTTATTATCTATTCCTTGTATATGATAGATGTTTATTTTACATGCTATAATTGTATTGATAGTAAACATCAATACATGTGTGTTTAATAAACAAAAAGGGTTCCTAGTCATGCCTCTCTTATAGACTAGCTTGTTGATTAACAAGATGATCAAGGTTTCCTGATCATGGACATTGGATGTTGTTAATAACAAGGTCACACCATTGGTGGAATGATGTGATGAACATTCATCCGAAGTATAGCATTACGATCAAGTCATTGTGTTTATATTGCTATAACATCATATGAAGTAATGTTTATCCTTAGACCATGAGATCATGTTAATTGCTAACACCGCAAGAGTATCTTGATAACATCAAACGTCACACCGTAACAGGGTGACTATAAAGATGGGTTCAGTGCTACGAAGGTGTTATGTTGAGGCTCATGGATCAAGAGTGTAATTTGTCAATCCAGATGACGGATAGATATACTCTGGGCCCTCTCGGTGATATCACATTAGGATAGCTTGCAAGCAAGTGATGTGATCACTAGAATGTTATATCATGGGAACGAGAAAAGAGTGCATGTCGGTAACGAGATCAAACTAGGTATGGAGATACCGATGATCGAATCTCGGACATGTAATATATCGAGAGACAAAGGGATTTAGTTACAAGCGTTAAAGGTTCTCACGATCATAGGAGTCATCGTTGAATGTGTAGGAGTCAGTACGGATCTCTAGGTCCCGCTGCTGATTATTGATCAGAGAAGGGTCTCGATCATGTCTGCATTATTCGCGAACCGTAGGGTGGCACACTTAAGAGTTACCGGACACCATTTTGGAGCACATATGTTTCAGATGAAAGAAATGCAAAGCGCAGGAATTGTTTCAATAGAAACCGGAAATTGTTTCGGGTGAAATTGCAGAAGGTGGTTCTGCATGTGATATTGAAATATTGCAAGGGGCTATATGTGAATGTTTGTTAATTAAAGTAATTAACAAAATTCTGAATAAATTTAATAAAAGAGTTTTATTAAATGAGAGAGCATTAAATTTGGAGAAACTTAATGCATTTAAAGTGGAGACTTTAAAAGGGAATGTGAAGAGGCATTTTAATGTGGAGGAGTTACCACCACATGAATGGGGGAGGTGAGGGGTCACCCCCCATGCGCCGGCCATGGAGAGAGGGGGCACCCCCCCTCCTCCTATAAAAGGCCACCCATTCCCTCCTTCATCCTCACACCTCCTTGTGAAGGATCTCTCTCCCCCTCTAGAATTATTCCCCCATGGTCTCGGATTAGCGAGATACATGTTCCCGGTGGCATTTCGTCTGGAAGGAGTTGCTGCTTCCGCTGGATCACTGGAGCGAGGAGGTGGAGGTTGTCTGGTGGCTTGAACGTGTGTGCGAGTGCGGATGCGCTGCTGAGTTGCGGCGCTCGGACTTCCTCACGGTCTTGAGATCGGAAAGTGTATGACTACATCAACCCCGAGTTCCTACTCGTTAACAAAGCTCGTTGTCTTCGAGGGTAAGTTCTCTATGGATGTATGTCCACCCGTTTGCTTTGTACCTAGTAGATAGATCTTGGCGTGTAGTTCACACCGTAGGAAAATTTTTGTTTTCTATGCTGCGGACCCAACAAGCTGGAGCCCTGGTAAGCCCCCAATCGACCCCCACCGAGACGCTAGGGTTAGCTCTCGCCGGCGACCTGTTCGCCGGGGACGACGCTCCTTAGTCGTTGATCCACCTTCTAATCGTAGCGCCCAGATTGCCCCATACCATTTCGGGTTTTAAGTGTCGCTGACATGCGGGACCCCCTTGTCAGCCGCCCTCTGTGCCGCGGAGCACCACTGGGCCGACCCGTTGAGATTTCCGCGCTAGCCCATGAATTCAAATAGATGTTTTTCTATTTAGACTTCAACTAGATTTTGTCCACTGGTTTAAAAATCATTTCAGAGAGATCCACTTAACCAAAATGCATAATTCAAATTTTGCTAGAAAGATAATTAAAAATCTCTATCCAGGTGCATTGGATTTAAATCAATTGGAGTTATAGATCACATATAGAAAAAATAACAAGACATAGACTTTTGTACATTCAGACATTTTTCAAAATCAACCATAATAGCTTTTGAGTTGATTCCAACTCTCAAAAATCACATTTCACAATACCTATCTGAATATGTAATAATATTTAGGTTTGCATGCAGTGACTTTGGACTAGTACCAAAATAATGCTATATAGGCATTTCTAGTCACTTTAAATCATTTAAATAATAAACTTAAACTTAGTGAAATATGATCAAACATTTAAATCACATTCCCATGTATTAGAGTATGTGGTGATGACATGTGTCCACATGATCCCATATTTTAATTAGAGAATATTAAATCTTAATTAATTTCAATGAGTAGAAATTACTTTTCTCAAATAAAATAAATGAAACAAGTTCATTAAATCTTGTGATGAGTGTGATGATGCTAGATCATCAAGTGTGTGCTTTAGTGTGATAAATAGACTAGTTAAGTATTGTTTGGTGATTCTGTATCCCGTATGTATTTATAGACGATAGTACCAACCAAGTCTACGAGGAGGAGGAGTTCTACCCTGAAGAAGACAAGGAGAATTTCAACCACTACACCAATCAAGGCAAGCTATCACTTGCAAGTTTCCTAACTATGCAAGCCATCACTAGATGCAAAATAACATATGCAAGATGCATTAGGCATGCTTTGGTTTTACCTTTTGATTTCTACCAACCCCAAGTTTTACTTACAAGCTTTACCTTTTACTTTACCAAAGTTTCTTTACTTCTAGTAATGCTTTGTGAGATTTTAGAAAGTAGTATAAATAGCATAAAGAGTATAAAACTTGGCCTATACTAGAAGCCATTCTATGGCATGAGATTGAGATTAGCATCCTACCTTAGTGAACACTATTAACTTAGTGGTTAGAGCTAAACCAACAACTTGATCACTCTAGATGGGAATACTTGGTGAAAATGCTTATGAAAACCTTGGAATGATGAGTCATTCTATTGAGATGTTTTGACATGTCTTGAGAAACACAAATGGTTTATGATGGTGAAAATGTCGAGGCATGAGCCTTAGCCCTTTATAAAAACTGATGGTTGGGTTCGGATGTGATACCATTCCAATTTTACCGTACAACCACAATACCTGAATTGGGTAAGGCTTAGCGGAAGTTTATATGCATTAGTATTGGTTCCCTCGTGGGAGAGGTTTGAGTTGAGGCTACCTCTTGATGTTGTCCACCTATGCAGTGCCCAGGATGGTAGATGGCCATGGCTGGGAGGACAAGCTCATAGGAGAGGTGCTTATACTAGAGTGTGTAAAGGAAAGGTTATGATTGATTATCCGCATACTAAGTATGATGATTCAGGGTTATCCCTGACGGATGTATCGAATTTTGTGGTGAAAGTGTACCACCTCTGTAGAGTGTCAAATTATTCGAATAGCCGTGTTCGCGGTCTTTGACAGTTGGAGTGGCCATACTGTTCCGTCGTCAGATGTTTTCAAAATGACTTATGAAATGAATTGTGACATGACTTGACCACAACAGGGTTGTGACTATGAAAACTATGTTCCCACTTAGTGATTTAGAACTTTATTTTATCTTTCTTTGTTTCTGAACTCAGCTTAGGTTTCAAACTTAACTTTGCAAATAAACTTAGAGTTGAGTATTCCTACTAGAACTACCTTACTTGTTAGTGATAGTTTGCGAGTACTTAAAGAGTACTCATGGCTTTGTCCCTGGCTATTCCCGGGGCCAGACTATGATGAGGACTATCCGGAAGAAGGACAGCAGGACGACTATGACAACTAGGACTATCTCCCATCGTCAGCATTGCCTGTGACACTGAAGATGGAGCCCACCGCTACGCTTATTATTCTGCTGCTTGTTTATATTAAGACTGGATCATGAAATCCTTCATTTGTGTAAGACCTTATAATGGTTTGTAATGGATGATGTACTATGATATACAATCTATTATGTCTAAAAAATGGTAATCCTGGGATTGCGATGTATTGCATAACAGGCATCTGGGATTAAAAATCTGGGTGTTGACAAGTTGGTAGCATAGCCATCCTGACCATAGGAGACCCTAGTTAGAATGGACGTCCGAACAAAAACTTAGTTTCAAAACCAAAGAAGTGAGTATTTATGAAAACCTATTTCCACTCTTATCCTTGAGATTCTTTCAAAAAAATTCATGTTCCTCAAAAATTCTTACATTACTACATAAAATTTGACACACTTGATCACCTCACTAACTTACTCATCCTAAATTCTTATAGATCGAAGTTCAGTACTGCAAGTTCTACCAGTTGGGCAACGGAGGCCAACTGTTCTTCGAGAGGGATCTGGTTGCACTGTCTGAGTACCTTGAGCACCCGCATCTGGAATTCTTCGGAGCTCAACTCAAGGATTTTCCAGGAGGAGATTTACAATGGTTGATAGTTGCTGATCTTCGAGGCAAGATGGAAGCACCACTTTCCAAGAAGATGCAATTCACCGTGAGAGAGAACAACTGGCTAGATGGATTATCCAGGGCTATGCATGAAGCTCTTGCCCGTCTTTGCGGACAAAATGTCAGCTTGATCCAGATAACTCGCTTTGCTCACTATGCAAGGCGTGATTCTATGGGAATGCCTCTGGAGATGCCAAGTCACCCGGAGTTGAAGCGCCAAGTGGAGAATCTTGACTTCCTACTGTATGATAGACAGAAGGAATTGGACAATGCTCGAGCCTACGCCAACCACAACCTTTCCATTGCCGCCCAGAAGGCCCAAACTTTCTCACTGCTCGTCAAGGATCGCCAATCACTTCACCGGCAACGCGAGAAGAAAGATTGCACCATCGCTCGTCTTTGCAAGAAGGTGGCCGACCTCGAGAAGACCATCCAGGAGAAAGAAGCTCAGCTTGCAGCAAAAGAAGAAGAGGAGGAAGAAGGTGAAGACATCCAGGGGGATATTCACTCATACCTCAGTGATGACAAGGACTATCTGGAGGATGATGCCATGGACTTCTACACCGACGATGATGACTCCGACTTCATTGATGATGAGTAGATGCACTAGAGCACTATTTTAGGAGTGAGAAGTATCAGTCCCATTGTATCTTGGCTCACAGAATGGTTCTTAAAACCACCTGTTTTCCTTTCATGTTGTGGTGTGTGTGTTTGTATCGTGTGCCTTGATTGAATGAATGAATGAGAAGAAGTTAGTGTGCAAAACCTGAGTCAAACTCAAAGTTTAGCTTTAAAAACAAAGTCATAAACCTTAGAACTTTCACTCTTACCCCATTATCTATCTCAATCTTCAGATGACTCATGGAAACCAAGGAGGGAGCAGCTCATCGCAAGACCCGATGCTGTAGATTCTGCAGATGCTAGTTTCAGACCGCGAAGCTAGTAGAGCAGAGTGCCAGCAAATCTCGCCACCCTGCAACAGATCGCCCAGATGGCCCACAATAATCAAGGCCATGGAAATAAGGATCATCATAGATCCAAACTAAATAACTTCCAGAATACCAATCCCCCTATCTTTAGCAAGTCTGAAGACCCGCTGGATGCTGATGATTGGTTACAAACCATGGACAATAACCTAGAAGTCATAGGAGTCGATGCTAATGAGAAGGTTCTATTTGCCACCCACTATCTAGCAGGAGATGCAAGAGCATGGTGGAACAACACCCGCACAATGAACCACGGTCAAGTGATGACGTGGGAAGCTTTCAAGGTCAAGTTCAGCCGCACCCATGTGCCGCAGAGTTTAGTCACCAGAATGAGAGATGAATTCAGAGAACTAAAGCAAGGCAGAATGACTGTAGTGGAGTACCGTGACAGATTTTTGTCCCTCGCCAGGTATGCACCTGATGAGATCAACACTGAAGCCAAGAAGAAGGAGAGATTGCTGAACAGACTGCATGATGAGATGCAGACGGTGCTAGTCAACATCCGTTTTGATGATCTCGAAGAGCTAGTCGACTCTGCCATCCAGATGGAAGGGAAGATCAACCAAGCGAATGACAACCACAAACACCGGATGATGCACCAAGCCAGGTCCCACAATACCCAGAAGTATCGCCCCAACCCGTCTGCAGGATATGCCCCGTGGAACAATAGACCCGCAATGTCTCGTCCAAGTTACCCCAACCATAGCGGAGGAAATGTGAAGTCCAGAGGGAACAACAACAACCACCCCGGTAACTCCAACAACTTTAATCATGCACCGCCCAAGTCCAACAACAACAACAACAATACTGCCCCAAGGACTGGAAGCAATGCCGTGCCTGTTGCAGCCAAAGACAAGTCCCAGATTACTTGTTTTGAGTGTGGAGTGAAGGGTCAATACTCCAATGAGTGTCCCAAGAAGATTGCCACCACTGCCAATGTGAATGCCCCAGCTCAGTAGCAGCGCCGTGTTTAGCCCGGAAGAAGATTCACCCCTAGGAATTTGCTTAACCGCAAGGGCTGTCTCTTCCACATGAACGCCGAAGAAGCCCAAGAAGCACCAGATGTTGTGCTAGGTATGTTTTCTGTTAACTCAGTATTAGCAAGAGTGTTGTTTGATTCTGGAGCATCGCACTTGTTTGTCACCGAAGAAGTTGCATGCACTAGTAAGATTCACCCAACCAACCTGAAGCATGTTATGATAGTTCAAATACCTAGTTCAACCACCAAAGCTAGAAAAATTTGCAAGGCTGTGCCTATCAGAATACATGGGATAGATTTTTATGCCAATCTAATAGTACTTGGAACCAAAGGTTTGGAATTAGTACTAGGAATGGATTGGATGTCGAAACATAAAGGATTGATCGACTGTGCCAAGAAATCCATCACCATGACCAGTAGCTCTGGAGTATCAGTAGAGCATATATCTGAAACCTTGCCCCATCAATTCAAATTCAACAAGAGTCTAGCCCTACCAACCATTGACCAAGTCAGAGTAGTCTGTGAATACCCCGACGTATTCCCAGATGAATTGCCCAGTATGCCCCTAGATCGAGTTATCGAGTTCATTATTGAACTAATTCCTGGAACCAAGCACATTGCCATGGAGATTACCCATGTTGTTTGTCGACAAGAAAGATGGAGGCAACCGTTTGTACACAGATTACCGGAAGCTGAATGACGTCACCATCAAGAACAAGTACCCACTGCCCAAGATAGAGGATCTATTTGATCAGTTGACTGGTGCCAGAGTGTTCTCTAAGATTGATCTTAGGATTGGTTATCATCAACTCAAGATTCGTGCAATGGATATTCCAAAGACCGCCTTTACCACCAGATATGGATTGTATGAGTATACGGTCATGTCTTTTGGATTAACCAATGCCCCCTCTTATTTCATGAATCTCATGAATAAGATCTTTATGAACTTTCTGGATAAGTTTGTCGTAATGTTTATCGATGATATTCTTATCTACTCCAAGTTAGAACAAGACCATGAGAAACATCTGAGAATCATCCTTAAAACCCTTAGAGAGCATCAGTTGTATGCCAAGTTCAGCAAATGTGAGTTTTGGTTGAAAGAAGTAGGATTCCTCGGACATATTGTGTCTGCCAGAGGAGTCGCTGTTGATCCCGCCAAGATCAAAGATGTTGAAGAATGGGAAGCCCCAACCACTCAAACCCAAGTCCTTGCATTTCTCGGATTAGCGGGATATTACCGCAAGTTCTTAGAAGGATTTTCGAGCATCACAAGACCAATGACCCAATTGTTGAAGAAGGACAAGAAATTTGAATGGACAGAGAAATGTGAAGCAAGTTTCCAAGAGCTCAAGAAGAGATTGATTTCATCCCTAATATTGATTATGCCAGATATCAAGATGTCGTTTGACATGTATTGTGATGCATCCAAGATTGGTCTCGGATGTGTGTTGATGCAAGAAGGCAAAGTCATAGCATATCTGTCCAGACAACTGAAGGAACATGGGAAAAACTACCCCACCCATGATCTTGAGTTAGCAGCTGTAGTTTTAGCTTTGAAGACATGGCGTCATTACCTTATGGAAAATCACAGTGAGATTTACTCAGATCACAAGAGCTTGAAGTATATTTTCACTCAGAAGGAGCTGAATATGAGGCAAAGGAGATGGATAGAGTTAATCAAGGATTATGACCTTGACATTAACTATCACCCCGGCAAAGCCAATGTGGTAGCGGATGCTCTTAGCAGATTGCCGCGTAGGTTAAACACCATGATGAAAGAGAACCAGCCAAGTTTGCATGAAAAGTTGGGGCAGTTTAGAACTGAGCTAGTTAGCAAAGGATTTTTAGCTAGCATTGAACTTCAACCCCATATCAAGGAAGCCCAGAAGGGAAATGAAAGTATTGACGGAATCAAGTGTCATATTGGTACATGAAAGGTGCCTGGATTCACCGAAGATGAAGAAGGAGTTATGTGGTACAAAGGACGTATCTATGTGCCAGCAGATTTGGAGCTAAAGCAAGTTATCATGCAAGAAGCTCATCATACTCTTTATTCTATCCACCCCGGCGGAACAAAGATGTATCAAGATTTGAAGGAGCAATTTTGGTGGCACAAGATGAAGAGAGAAATCGGAAGCTACATCGCCGAGTGTGATATATGTCAGAGAGTCAAAGCGGAACATCAGAGACCCACAGGACTGTTGCAACCATTGCAGATTCCGGAATGGAAATGGGATTCCGTCAGAATGGACTTTATCACCGGTTTTCCTACTTCTAGTAGGGGAAATGACTCAATCTGGGTCATCGTTGATAGACTGTCCAAGGTAGCCCATTTTATACTGGTCAAGACAACCTACCAAAGTTTGAAGCTAGCAGAGTTGTACATAGCTAGAATTGTCAGTTTGCATGGAACCCCCAAGACCATAGTGTCGGATCGAGGAACCCAATTTACCTCAAGATTTTGGCAGAAAGTCCAAGAAGGATTAGGAACCAAGTTGAATTTCAGCACAGTTTATCACCCTCAGACCGATGCGCAGACTGAAAGAGCCAACCAAATTTTAGAAGATATGTTGAGAGCTTGTGTGTTAGAGTATGGATCAAAATGGGAAGATTGTCTGCCTTTCACAGAATTCTCATACAACAACAGTTATCAAGCTAGTTTGCAAATGGCCCCATTTGAGTTCTTATATGGAAGAAAGTGTCGTACCCCTTTGAATTGGTCGCAAGTAGGAGAGAGTCAGATTTTTGGACCCGACATCCTACGAGAAGCCGAAGAGAAGGTTCACAAAGTCCGTGAGCACCTCAAGACCGCCTAGTCCAGACAGAAGAGTTACGCTGACAAGAGACGTAGAGACCTAACTTTCAATGTCGGAGATTTCGTGTACCTCAAAGTTTCACCGTTGAAGGGAACGCAATGTTTTAGTCTGAAAGGAAAGTTAGCCCCTAGATATATTGGACCCTTCAAGATTCTGAATTGTTGAGGAGAAGTATCGTATCAACTGGAACTGCTAGAGGAGATGTCAACCATCTATAATGTGTTCCATATCTCGTTACTTCGCAAGTTCCTAGAAGTGCCGGAGAAGACCGAAGTTTTCAAGAACATCGATCACCGAGCTGTTGATATCAACAAGGATTTGACGTATCATGAAGTGCCCATCCGTATATTGGAAGAAGCTTTCAGAACCACCAGGACCTAGAGTATCATGTTTCTCAAGATCCAAAGGAGCAACCACACCGAAGAAGAAGCCACTTGGGAGCGAGAAGTTTACATTAGGACTCACTTTCCAGATCTCTTTAGTTCCTAGTTTTTCTTAAATATCGGGACAAGATTTTTGTTTAAGGGGGGAAGGTTTGTAACATCCCAAAACTTTAATCAAGGTTATCAAGATCCAAATCACCCAATTTAGGGTTAACAAATTTTTTTTATTATTAAAAATAATTATGATGGCATGTGTGTTTGCATTAATATAGAATTGTTTGAAAATGCCATGTTTGATTGCTCTAATGGTTGTAAAATGATTGAAATATGAATGCCACATCATCTAGATCATTCAAAAACAAAATCGAAAGAAAAAGAAATCAAATAAGAATAAAAAGAACAAATGGTCACTTTGACCATTTTAATCCACTAGGCCACTTTAGGTGTTCCTAGAAGTCAATTTCAAACAGAAACATTCTCAACTCTTTTCACCCCTTGTTAGTACAAGTAAAGATGTACCAAGGCCCACTTTGAAATCTTACAAAAACATTTAACCACTAATTTTAAATGACATTTGAAAATTGAATCCATTACATATGCATAGATCCCACTTTTTCAATAACCACTCAAATGAGTTCTCCTTGATAATCCCAAGCAACCACAGATGATCAAGCTTATGACTAACAAACCCACCAAAAATTGTTTCAAAATTCAAAAATAAACTTCATGCGGGCATTGTGTCGAACCGTTGGTTAACACAAAATAAACCGCCTAACTAATACTATTGCTAATCAAAGTCTTGTCCGCCATTTGACCCTCTCATATCTCCTATGTCCCCTCTTACCCTAATCCAGCCCCAGACAACACTCTCCCTTCACCGCAGCACCAGTACCGTGCCGCCCAAGAATGGTTGCCGCCGGTCAACCATGCCCAAGCCGCAGGAGACCACCCCGCCCTCTCTCACCGTGTCTAGGAGGTAGGCATGATCACACCGCCACCCACTGTCCCTGACTCGAGCCCTACCAAGCACTGGACCACCGCAGAACACCCGCGCTCTTTGCCTCTGCACCATGCACGAACCGGTCCAGTGCGCCGTCCCTGACATCCTTGCAAAGAGGCCGCCTTGCCCTCAGCTCGCACGTGCGCACTCGCATTAACCTCAAAATGCCCAGATATCCCCGCTCACCGCTGTTTGACCCACAGCCACCGCACGCCGTGTCGAACGCCGCCTCGACCGCTCAGAGCACGAGCCGCACCCGACCAATTGCCACTGCCCCTAGCAGCGCCATTACGCCGTAGAGGACCGCCAGGAGACCGCGCATCGATCGCCGCTCACAGCCATGCCTCTAGCAGCTCGTAGCCATGTCGCCACCGTCGCCTAGCCACGCCGCGCTGTCCCATCGTCGAACCTATAAAAGGAGGCCACCCAGCCGCATTCTGCACACCACTCACCTCCCCTCTTGCCACTGAGCCTTCCTCACTTCTCCCTGGAGCCAATCGAGCTCACAGTCATCAGAATTCCACCGGAGCTGGCCGCTACTGGAGGAGAAGGGCCCCGCTGATTGCGACCACCCCAGGAGCCATCGCGACCATGCCTGGAACCACTGTTGTCCACCAGTTCGATCGCCCCCACCGCCACGTTAGCTGGAGCCCTGGTAAGCCCCCAATCGACCCCCGCTGAGCCGCTAGGGTTAGCTCTCGCTGGCAACCTGTTCGCCGGGGACGATGCTCCTCAGCCGTTGATCCACCTTCTAATCATAGCGCCTAGATTTCCCCATACCGTTTCGGGTTTTAAGTGTCATTTACATGCGGGACCCCCTTGTCAGTCGCCCTCTACGCCACGGAGCACCACTAGGCCGACCCGTTTAGTTTCCCACGCTAGCCCACAAATTCAAATATATGTTTTTCTATTTAGACTTAAATTGGATTCTATCCACTGGTTTAAAAATCATTTCAGAGAGATCCACTTAACCAAAATGCATAACTCATATTTTTCTAGAAAGATAATTAAAATCTCTATCCAGGCCCGTTAGGTTTAAATCAATTGGAGTTATAGATCACATACAGCAAAAATAACAAACAGAGACTTTTCTACATTCAGACATTTTTCAAAAATCAACTATAATAGCTTTTGAGTTGATTCCAACTCTCAAAAATCACATTTGACAGTACCTATCTGAATATGTAATAATATTTAGGTTTGCATGCAGTGACTTTGGACTAGTACCAAAACAATGCTATATAGGCATTTCTAGTCACTTTAAATCATTTAAATAATAAACTTAAACTTAGTGAAATATGATCAAACATTTAAATCACATTCCCATGTATTAGAATATGTGGTGATGACATGTGTACACATTATCCCATAATTTAATTGGAGAATATTAAATCTTAATTAATTTCAATGAGTAGAAATTACTTTTCTCAAATAAAATAAATGAAACTAGTTCATTAAATCTGGTGATGAGTGTGATGATGCTAGATCATCAAGTGTGTGCCTTAGTGTTCTAAATATACTAGTTAAGTATTGTTTGGTGATTGTGTATCCCGTATGTATTTATAGACGATAGTACCGAGCAAGTCTACGAGGAGGAGGAGTTCTACCCTGAAGACGAGGAGAATTTCAACCACTTCACCAATCAAGCCAAGCAAACACTTGCAAGTTTCCTAACTATGCAAGCCATCACTAGATGTAAGATAACCTAAGCAAGATGCATTAGGCATGCTTTGATTTTACCTTTTGATTTCTACCAACCCCAAGTTTTACTTACAAGCTTTACCTCTTACTTTACCAAAGTTTCTTTACTTCTAGTAATGCTTTGTGAGATTTTAGAAAGTAGTATAGATAGCATAAAGAGTATAAAACTTGGCCTATACTAGATGTCATTCTATGGCATGAGATTGATATTATCATCCTACCTTAGTGAACACTCTTCACTTAGTGGTTAGAGCTAAACCAAAAACTTGATCACTCTAGATGGGAATACTTGGAGAAAATGCTTATGAAAACCTTGGAATGATGAGTCATTCTGTTGAGATGTTTTGACATGTGTTGAGAAACATAAATGGTTTATGATGGTGAAAATGTTGAGGCATGAGCCTAATACATTGCAAATGTATCTATAATTTTTGTTGTTCCATGCTTGATTTTATCTACTTTCTTATGCTTTGTTCCAACTTTGGAGTACTTTTCATAGACTTTCTTGGACTAACCTATTAACAAGATGCCACAATGCCAGTTGCCTGTTTTCTGCTGTTTTTGGTTCTTGGAAAGTCAGAAAATCAATATTCTCGGAATTGGACCGGACAAAAGCCAAAGTCGATATTTTACCGGAAGACTCACGGAGCCAGAAGATGAGACGGAGAGGGGTCAGGGGCTGGCCACACCATCTGGTGGCACGGGCCAGGCCAAGCCGCGCCAGGGGTGGTGTGGGCCCCTCCGGCACCCCCTCGGTCTCCCCTCTCGCCTATAAGATCCTCCTGATGCATAAACCCTAAATAATCAAGCCTCCAACCATGAAAAGTTCCGCAGCATCGCCGCCACCGAACGGGAGATTCGAGGGACAGAAAGTCTCTGTTCCGACACCCTGTCGGGACGGGGAAGTGCCCCTAGAGCCATCTCCATCGATCTCCACCACCATCTCCATCGCCGTTGCTGATTCCCATAATGATGAGGGAGTAGTTCTTCCTCGAGGCTAATGGTTCTACCGATAGCTATGTGTTCATCTCTCTCTCTCTATGCATGATCATATTGTGATCATGAGCTTTGTAATCAAGTAGATCTACATTGCTACTCAAGTGCTTTATTAGATCTCTGCTCTCCCCATGTGTGTGAAAGTGACAGCGTGCACACCATGGTGGCACTTAGGCTAGAGATTACAAATACTTGTTATGAGTTATATTTGGAGTTGGATCTCTCTATGAAATTGTGGTGTCTGTTGGACTCTTCTAGTACTTAAGGTGACAGTGTGGGGTTTTCTAGATGGGAAAGACTTACTTCGAGGTGTGCTGTTATAGCCCTACCATCGATTAGAGTGTCCAACCGGAGAGTAGTTAAGAGTAGTATCATAAAGAGAAGATATTTATATGGGAGTGTTCACTAGTGAAAGTATGATCCCTAGTCCTTGTTTCTAAGCATTGATACTTCGTTTGCTACTAGATCTGTTACATGTTTGCTTGCTTCCATCTTTATTTCAGTTTGCCTTTAGTCTTTTCCATGCCATCAAGCTATTTTATAGCACCGTTGTCTTATATCCATACCACTTGTATTTCACTATCTCTTCGCCGAACTAGTGCACCTATACACTTGACAAGTGTGTTGGGTGTGTTGGGGACACAAGAGACTTCTTGTATCTTGATTGTAGGGTTGCTTGAGAGGGAATACCTTTGACCACTTCCTCCCTGAGTTCGATAAACCTTGGGTGATCCACTTAAAGGAAAACTTGTTGTTGTTCTACAAACCTCTGCACTTGGAGGCCCAACAACTGTCTACAAGAATAGAAGTGCATAGACATCAAGCTATTTTTTGGCGCCATTGCCGGGGAGCTAAGGTAAAAGGTATTCACAACGGAGGATTAAAGAAGAAGAACCTCCCACGGCAAACGCCTATTTTCTGGCGCCGTTGCCAGGGAGGTAAGGTAAAAGGTACTCACATCCTCCGGTGTGAGTGCTGAAAGTTATTTCCTTTAGATTCTGCAATTTTGTATTTTTGTTTCTTGTTTTCACTAGTTAGGCTTAATGGAAAACAACAAAAAAATTAGAGAGCTTTATAGTATTTATCTTGAGTTAGGACATGAAGTGTTTGAAGAGAAAATTAAAAACCTATGGAACTTTATTTGCATGCTAATAGCAATGTTATTAGTATGAATTCTTTGAACACCATTATTGCTAATGCTATGGAAAATTCTAAGCTTGGGGAAGCTAGTTTTTATGAAAATGATCTTTTTAGTTCCCTAGCTTTGGAAGATAGCTATTCTATTGCTTATGATGATACAAAACCTCCAATATATGATGATTACAATGATGCATATGATATTTTTAGTCCACCTACTATTAAGGAGGAAATTAATTATGATTACAATATGCCTCCTATAGTTGATGATTATGGTGATGAGAATAATAATGATTGCTATTTTGTTGAATTTGCTCCCACTATGATTAATAAGAATGACTATGTTTATGTGGAGAGTATTAATTCTTTTATGCATGTGGCTCATGATAAGAATGTTTTATGTGATAGTTATATTTTTAATTTTATTCATGATGCTACCGAAAGTTATTATGAGAGAGGGAAACATGGTTTTATGCATCTCAATAATATTAAGTTTCCCCTCTTTATGTTGAAAGTCTTGAAGTTGCACTTGTTTTTCTTTACTATGCTTATTGCTTTGTGCTTTCATGACTTGTTTCTTTATAAGATTCCTACGCATAGGAAGTGGGTTAGACTTAAATGTGCTTTGAATTTGCTTCTTGATGCTCTCTTTTATTTCAATTCATATTTCTTATGTGAGCATCTTCTCAAACTATCATGCCTAACTTAAAGGCGTTAAAGAAAAGTACTTATTGGGATATAACCCAAAAGTTTTAGTTGATTTTTTGAAGTTATTGCTTCAGAAATAACCGCTCCTTATCATTTTAGTGTGGTTTTTGTGCCAAGAGTAACCTCTAATGAGAGAGAAGTAATGCTTGGGAAAGTTGCTGTCCCGAAACAGATTTCTGTGCTTCACCATAAAAATTCGTATAAAATCTCTGTACGTACTTTTGAGGCGTGAATTTTTGTGCTTCTGACCCAGTCTGTTATCTAACTTTCGATAGTTCAAAACTTTTTGATTTGAGCAACAGAAGATCTTCGAAAAAATCCGTCTTTACCTGCTGGTCTGTTTTGACAGATTTCATTATTTGCATATGCTTCTTGTTGGTTCCTTTTTGAGTTCTTTTGGGGAATTGAGCTTTTTGAGGGAAGTGCTTCAGTATCTAGTGTTCTAATTGAAGTTTATTTGGTGTTAGAACTGAACCTTAAGACCTATTATCTTGAGTGCACTAATGTTGCTAATAAAGATTGTGTGAAGTTTTGTATGAAGGAAAAATTTCAGGTGTATGGAAGCAATGAGTAATGAGATGAAGGATGGACTAATGCTCAAGCTTGGGGATGCCATGCGTGTCACTCCAAGAAATATCCAATAAGTACAAGCGTCAAAGATTGGGGATGCCCAAGGCACCCCCCTCTTCATCAATAAAAATCCCAGGTTTCTTCCAAACGCTTCATTTTTATTGTTTCATGCACAGTTGTGTTGTTCTTGGAGCGTCTTCTTTTTCGATTTTGTTTTGGTTTTTAGTTTTCTTGGTTTTCTTAGTTTTCTGAATAAATTGATTGGACCCCCTCTTTCATACATTGGTTTTCAAATAGTTTGGTTTGGTTTGGAAAAGAGTAGGAAAGTTCATGCTTAAGTGGTAAAGAGAGCTTGTTTTTGACTGTGACCTATGCTTTGTCATGCCATGCTTGATATTGTTTTGGCTTTATGCTTAGTATTCTTTGCTGTAGCATGACTTGTTATAAACAATTGAGATTGCTTAATGTGCTTTGGATGAATCATGCGTTGTTTTAGCATATTAAAGCATAGTATAGTGGTATTCTCCTTTGATGCTTTATTTGGGTTGACTTGGCGCATGCTCACAGCATATTATGACTATCCCAAGTCACCATATCCTTTATGATCCTTTAGTTTTCAACTTGTAGTATTACTTTATGCTTTGATCAATGATGTTTTGTTACTCTGCATTATTATGGCCATTATTGCTCTCTTAGTTTGTCGCTCCCAGTCTTTTGCTAGCCTCCACAACCAAGTATGAGTTCCACTCATGCATCCAACTCCTTAAACCAAGTTATTCCGAAGAGTCCACCATACCTACCTATTAGCATTTTCTATTCCAAGTATATTCATGTTTTTGTTTACCTTCCGAATTAAACTTGTTATGAGAAAACTAGTGATTAAAGCTCTCACGAACTTGATGGCACACTTTACTTTTCTTGCCCTTAATAAACTTGAACCATTGTATCGTCTATGTTGTATATGCTTGCACTTATTTGTTGGGGATTAGCAGAACCATGCTGTCATGGGGAACGCTTTCAACATTGCACTTGTACTTTGTACCTAGTTGATATCATGCTCTTTTGTCTATGGATGTCGTCGTTGTGAAATGAAAGGGGAGCTTGTAATTCCATGGAGTTATGTATATGTGTTAGAGAAACGCCTGGGTCGCTGGTCTAATCCATGCTAACATGGTGGAAACCTGCAGGGTAACCATAATGAGTTGTCTATGAAGCATTCTTCTTATAAAAAAAGTCAGATATTGAGAAAAAAGAGAAAAAGAAAAAAAGAGATTATGAAAAGAGGAAAGAGAGAAAAAAGCACCATATTCCCATGGTAAATAAGAAGATTGTTGAGATGCTCATTGTCTGCTTGCCTTGTCATTTTGATATGAGGATTCTTTCGTATCATCGGGCAAGGGGTACCCCGTTGGCGGTTCTCTATGATACACATGTACTTATGATGACAAGAACTTACCGGTGACTAAACTTGAGTAGCATGAGGAGCGGCCCTCGTATTCAAGGGACATGAGATTCCTAACTTATACTTCGTCAATCATGTACACCATAGTTTGTTCACTTTAACCTTAATCACCTTCAAGATGCTTATGATAGGGGCAATGAGAGCTGAAAGCTATAAGTACCATAATTTTTGGAAGCTCTTTATGAAACTTGAATCTCTGCTTCCTTCTATGAAGGCCTTTCTTCCACCATTATATTGAGTCTCCACCTTCTACCTTTATGCACCTACTTTGAGAGAATAGTGGCCATTCTTAGTTCTATGTGCATTGTCCCAAGACTAGTTGATTGATGCATAACTTGATATTGCTTGTTTTAAACTATTTGTATCTAGTCACTCTTATGAACTTTGAAGGTGTCCTATGCATTTATATTTGCTACTTTATGAGGGACAAGCTGAATACTATTATGCTATGTTTTCTTTATGTGAAACAAATTAACGTCTTGCAAAGCATTTTTATTCATGAATTTTTTGTTTGTGCCTTTTCATGTTGCATCATAGTTTCTTTGTCTTATTGCTAGAACTTTGTCTTTCATGTTATGATTGAAGTACTATAATCCCAGCTTTGAATGTTCTACAAATACTTTGATCAAGTTTATGATGGTGCATGTCACCTCAAAAATTATTCTTTCTTTTTATCACTTACCTACTCGAGGACGAGCTAGAGTTAAGCTTGGGGATGTTGATACATTGCAAATGTATCTATAATTTTTGATGTTCCATGCTTGGTTTTATCTACTTTCTTATGCTTTTTCCAACTTTGGAGTACTTTTCATAGACTTTCTTGGACTAACCTATTAACAAGATGCCATAGTGCTAGTTGCCTGTTTTCTGCTATTTTTGGTCCCAGGAAAGTCAGAAAATCAATATTCTCGGAATTGGACCGGACAAAAGCCAAAGTCGATATTTTACCGGAAGACTCACGGAGCCAGAAGATGAGACGGAGAGGAGCCAGGGGCTGGCCACACCACCTGGTGGCGCAGGCCAGGCTAGGCCGCACGAGGGGGTGGTGTGGGCCCCTCCGGCACCCCCTCGGTCTCCCCTCTCGCCTATAAGATCCTCCCGATGCATAAACCCTAAATAATGAAGCCTCCAGCCACGAAAAGTTCCGTAGCGCCGTCGCCACCAAAGGGGAGATTCGGGGGACAGAAAGTCTCTGTTCCGACACCCTGTCGGGACGGGGAAGTGCCCCTAGAGCCATCTCCATCGATCCCCACCACCATCTCCATCGCCGTTGCTGATTCCCATAATGATGAGGGAGTAGTTCTTCCTCGAGGCTAATGGTTCTACCGATAGCTATGTGTTCATCTCTCTCTCTCTATGCATGATCATATTGTGATCATGAGCTTTGTAATCAAGTAGATCTACATTGCTACTCAAGTGCTTTATTAGATCTCTGCTCTCCCCATGTGTGTGAAAGTGACAGCGTGCACACCATGGTGGCACTTAGGCTAGAGATTACAAATACTTGTTATGAGTTATATTTGGAGTTGGATCTCTCTATGAAATTGTGGTGTCTGTTGGACTCATCTAGTACTCAAGGTGACAGTGTGGGGTTTTCTAGATGGGAAAGACTTACTTCGAGGTGTGCTGTTATAGCCCTACCATCGATTAGAGTGTCCAACCGGAGAGTAGTTAAGAGTAGTATCATAAAGAGAAGATATTTATATGAGAGTGTTCACTAGTGAAAGTATGATCCCTAGTCCTTGTTTCTAAGCATTGATACTTCGTTTGCTACTAGATCTGTTACATGTTTGCTTGCTTCCATCTTTATTTCAGTTTGCCTTTAGTCTTTTCCACGCCATCAAGCTATTTTATAGCACCGTTGTCTTATATCCATACCACATGTATTTCACTATCTCTTCGTCGAACTAGTGCACCTATACACCTAACAAGTGTATTGGGTGTGTTGGGGACACAAGAGACTTCTTGTATCTTGATTGCAGGGTTGCTTGAGAGGGAATACCTTTGACCACTTCCTCCCTGAGTTCGATAAACCTTGGGTGATCCACTTAAGGGAAAACTTGCTGCTGTTCTACAAACCTCTACACTTGGAGGCCCAAAAACTGTCTACAAGAATAGAAGTGTGTAGACATCAGAGCCTTACCCCATTCTGAAAACTGATGGTTGGGTTCGGATGTGATACCATTCCAATTTTACCGTACAACCACAATACATGAATTGGGTAGGGCTTAGCCAGAAGTTTGTATGCATTAGTACTGGTTCCCTCGCGGGAGAGGTTTGAGCTGAGGCTACCTCTTGATGTTGTCCACCTATGCAGTGCCCAGGATGGCAGATGGCCATGGCTGCGAGGCCAAGCTCATAGGAGAGGTGCTTATACTAGAGTGTGTAAAGGAAAGGTTATGATTGATTATCCGCATACTAAGTATGATGATTCAGGGTTATCCCTGATGGATGTATCGAATTTTGTGGTGAAAGTGTACCACCTCTATAGAGTGTCAAACTATTCGAATAGCCGTGTCCGCGGTCTTGGACAGTTGGAGTGGCCATACTGTTCCGTCGTCAGATGTTTTCCAAATGACTTATGAAATGAATTGTGACATGACTTGACCACAACAAGGTTGTGACTATGAAAACTCTGTTCCCACTTAGGTGATTTAGAACTTTATTTTATATTTCTTTGTTTCTGAACTCAGCTTAGGTTTCAAACTTAACTTTGCAAATAAACTTAGAGTTTAGTATTCCTACTAGAACTACCTTACTTGTTAGTGATAGTTTGCGAGTACTTAAAGAGTACTAATGGCTTTGTCCCTGGCTATTCCTGGGGCCAGACTATGATGAGGACTATCCGGAAGAAGGACAACAGGACGGCTATGACAACTAGGACTATCTCCCATCGTCAGCATTGCCTGTGACACTGAAGATGGAGCCCACCGTTACGCTTATTATTCCGCTGCTTGTTTGTATTAAGACTAGATCATGAGATCCTTCATTTGTGTAAGACCTTATAATGGTTTGTAATGGATGATGTACTGTGATATCCAATCTGTTATGTTTCACAAAAATGGTAATCCTGGGATTGCGATGTATGGCATAACAGGCATCTGGGATTAAAAATTTAGGTGTTGACACAGACCTATTTTGCTTTCATGTGATTTCCATGCTCGATCACCTTAGGGTCGACAGTGTTCCGCTACAGTACATACTCAGGAGATACACAAACGGTGCACTTCAGAAAGGCACTTTTTATAGAAGATACTACAAGACTCAAGCATATGATGGGACTTCTTTCCTTTATAGCATAATGAAGTCCTACAACTGGGTATGAAAGTTTCTAGGATATCTACTAGCTCAGAAGCACAGCGTGCTAGAGCACAGTTGGATGAGATTGAAGCAATGGGTTCATTAGCACCAACAATGGATGATCTTGATGCTCATCCTGTAGAAACTTCAAACTCATGCCCTAATATAAATCATTTCGAGCCTGAAGCCACACAGTTCCCAACAGACGAAAAACATCAGCAAGAATCAGAGTTTGCTGGAAAGGTAATACTTCCACCAATTCAGTCAAAAACTAAAGGCAGCAGGAATAAGTAGCCAGGAGGATCTAAACCTCCTGGAGTTATGAATAAGAAGCCCCAGGTGGGGATATGCGATGACAACATTATAGACCGCATGAAATAAAAAGGAATTAGGAAATGCGATGTTTGCAATAAGAGACAAATACACGATGCTCGAAATTGTCCAGAACTAAAAAAATACGGTGATTCAAAAGCAATTGTAATGAAGCGTAAAGGAAAAGGTACAAGAAGAATAATCTGCAGTAGGTGCAATAAGATGAAAGGTCACAACGCACTCACATGTCCGATTCTCAAAGCAAAGATAATAGTGAAAGAAAAAGGAATGAAGCGGATGAAAAAGAGTAAGAAGCAGATCGACAGTGATGAAGAAGAGGATGAAGAAGAGTATGATCATGTATCGAAGAAGAAGAACAACAATAACAAGAGGATGATGATGATGATGCAGCTAAAGAAGATGAAAGACGAAGCTGAAGAAGTCGAAGAAGAAGACAAAGCCGAAGCTGACGAGCAAGAAGAAGAAGAGCCAACACCACCAAGAACTAGAAAAAGCAGCAGAAAAAATGAATGATGCACCGTTGTACTTATGTAGCATAGATATTCTTCAAAGGGATTATTGATGTGTACAATATTTTAGTAAAGAATATCAGTGATAACTAGCATACCTAGAATGGCTATTCTACAGAGGGATTATTTGTCCTTAGTGTAGTCTGTAGATTCAAAGGTAGGCACTAATATGATACACAGAAGCACTAAAATATGATTTAGAGAAGTACAAGTAAATTCAAAAGGGAAGTATATACCCAAAAAATAACGCACATGTACATATAGATAAGTGGGATTCTCATTTTAAAGATCAAATTTATAGCAAATGGAACAATAACCTGAAATAAACATGAAGAATAGCCAGAGAATAACCACCGGAATTCTATATAGGGAAGTATAGTTTAGAGAATATAGGAAGACAAACTCTGACATGAAAATTAATATATATAACCATCAAGGAAGTACAAGGTTCCAACAACAAGAAGTATAGAAATATTTGTGTATAAAGTACAAGTTGATCAATGACTGAAACTAACCGACAATCAAATGGGTTACAGATGCAACCTAAGATAGTCATGGTAAACCTACAGAGGTCCATTACAAACAACTATGATAGCTACAAAATAATCTACCATTGATTCTTGCTTAAGATCAATAGTAGTTCTTCTCCTTGGGTTGAAAATGCAAAGTATGGAGAAAGACACTGATTCTGTGAAGGAAGTTGATCAAGTTGAACCTTGTTTTCTTGATGGAAGATAAGTGTGTACAGGTTCAAAGGACAAGGATGTCACCTATAGGGGGTGAATAGGCAGTTTAAAACTTTTACGAGAGTGACTTAAGAAAGGTGGAATTAAACTAGAGTTTACTTTGTCAAGCACAAAACCTAGAACAACTAGGGTTCACCTACGTGCACCAATAACTTATGCTAAGCAAGACAAGCAACTGTGTGATAGCAAGATATAGACTTCAAGCACTAAGGCTATCACAAAGTAAGGTGCATAAGTAAGAGCTCGGGTATAGAGATAACCGAGGCATGTGGAGACGATGATGTTTTATCGAGTTCCTCCCAACAATGGAGTACATCTCGTTTGGAGAGGGGGTGGTTCCTAACCACCAATGCCACAAAAGGCCTCCCTTGTTCTTTGGTGAATATCGCCCCAACGGGATCGATCCACACTTCCACTATCGGTGCACTTGTCGGTGGCAATCCGGAACCTCTTGGTGCACTTCTCCACAACTCAATTGGAGGCTCCCAACAAACAAGCTTGGGGAAAGCTCCACGACTTAATTGGAGGCCCCAAGTAATCCACAAACATGCAATTACAAGTAAACCGTCTAGGGTTCCAAGTACCCAAGAGTAAAAAGCTTCTCACCTTTCACCCAATCGGATCCTCACGAAGAACTCAAACGATGCACCAAATGCAATGGCAAGAACAAGGATTGCTCAAGTCCTTCTCTTACAAATTCCACCAAAGATACAAAAGCTTATGGGGGAATAAGAGAGGAAGAACAATGGAGGAAATCCACACAAGACTCTAAGATCTAGATCCCAAGATGTTCCCCTCACTTAGAGGAGAGATTGATTGGTAGGATTGTAGATCTAGATCTCCTCTTTAAAATCCCTCAAGAATATGCAAGAATCATAGGAGGGATTGAGAGATAGCAAGCTCAAGAAAGTCAACAATTGAGGGGAAAACTTGCAAGAAAGGTTAGGGAACCATTGGGGAACAAGGGCCCCTTAAATAGGTGCCTAGAAATCCAACCGTTAGGCCCAGGAATCGCCCGGTCCAGAATCTCCGGACTGGTACCGGAGTCTCTAGTGTACCCAGGCCAAACAGGGACAATCTGGAGGACAGTTTGTACGCGGTCCGGAGATAGACCGGAGATTTAGTCTGAAATCTCCGGTCTTACAAAACTGGCAGAAAGACCAATACGAAAACAACCATAACTTTTGCATCCGAACTCTGATTTTGATTATCTTGGGCTTGTTTTAAAGATGACAATAATCTCTACAAGATCATACATAAAAACATCATAGTAAAGCAAGGCAGGATAGAACCAATGTACGAAAGGTTTGACCTCTCTCAAAAAGACGAATAGGTAAAACCTCCAACATCGAAAATGCAATAGAGAATGCATACGGAATCTATTTTCGATGAACTAGTGTTTTTTATAAATATTACCACAAGATCTAGAACCTCACATGAATAAGATCCAAATAATAACCAACAAATATGATGGTAAGGATGCAAAGGTTTGAGCTCTCTCTGAAATATATGATCGAGTTACTCACTCGAGAGCCCCTCTTGATAGTACGGTTGTCTATCCTATAAACCAGTCTCTCCAACTAACACCACGAGACCGGTAAGAAGGAAATCCTATCAAGAACATACCTTTTCCTTGCACATATTCCACTTGAGCTTGATGATGACGATCTTCTCCACCTCAAGATGGAACACCTTTCTTGATTGCGCTAGCTTGGTGAAGATTTGCAAATTGCTCCCCATATTCCACTATGGTAGAGATTCTCTTTTGGGCATATCATGTTCCCATATACATGATCACCATAGGATGGCAAGCTTCAAGCAAATGATCTCTTAGAGATGGCTCACCTTGAACTTTCACATCATTTCTTCTCTCTTAATTATGTTGGTGTCTTGAAGGTACATAAGAGATATCACTCCAACTTTGTTCTTGAAGACACACTTGCTATAGGCCTAACTCTCTCTTGACAAATCTCTGGATCACTTATTGAAAACTTGGTCAACACTTGATCTTCTTTAGTTTCTTCTTCTCCCAACCTTGAAGCCAACATATGTTCAAGCATTGCCTATGGACAAATCCTACAAGTAAAACTCAATGCAAAAATAAGTCCATAAAGATTTTCATTAATTACCAAAACCACACATGGGGGCACACATGCACTTTCAATCTCCCCCATTTTGGTAATTGATGATAATCCCTTTGAGACGGTTTACATAAGGAATTAGCCAAACAAAAAATTGTGCTAACATCAAATACAACACAAGTATGTGATATTAGTATAACCACAATAGAGCAAACTCCCCCACAATATATGCACGTGTGGATGAACTTGAATTTCATTGCATATATTGCCAACCATTATCGGTGGCGGAGTTTTCTCTATATATTCAAGATGCCATGCAACACACTAAGATGCAAAGCACATGAGGCAAGTGTTTAAGTACAAAACTCAAAACACACACCCAAATTCCCTTAAACCCTCTAAAACTTCTCCCCCATTGCATTGATTGACGAAATGGGTGAAACTTTTTAGAAGGCCAATGTCAACACCCAGATTTTTAATCACAGATGCCTATTATGCCATACATCGCAATCCCAGGATTACCATTTTTGCGAGATATAACAGATTGGATATCACAGTACATCATCCATTACAAACCATAATAAGGTTTTACACAAATAATAGATCTCATGATCTAGTCTTAATACAATCAAAGCAGCGGAATACTGAGCGTAGTAGTAGGCTCCATCTTCAGTGTCACATGCAATGCTGACGATGGGAGATGATCCCAGTTGTCGTAGCCGTCCTGCTGTCCATCTTCCTGATAGTCCTCCTCATAGTCTAGCCACGGGAATAGTCAGGGACAAAGCCATGAGTACTCTTTAAGTACTCGCAAACTATCACTAAAAAGTAAGGTAGTCCTAGTAGGATTCTTAAACTCTAGGTTTATTTGCAAAAAGCCAGATTTATCTAAACTGAGATTAGAAGTAAAGAAAACTAATTTAGTGTTCTAAATCACTTAAGTGGGAAACTAGTTTTCATATTCACAACCCTGTGGTGGCCAATTCAAAGTCATAATTCACTTCACAAGTCATTTTGAAAATGTCTGACGACGGAACAGTATGACCACTCCAACTGTCCATGACCGCGGACGCGGCTATTCGAATAGTTTGACACTCTGTAGAGGTGGTACACTTTCACCACAAAATTCGATACATCCGGTAGGGATAACTGTAACATCCCAAAACTTCAATCCAAGTTTATCAAAGATCAAATCATCCAAAAGACAGGATTAACAAAAACTTTCCCATATTTAAAATGAAAGCATTCATATATGTGTGCATTTAAAATAGGAGTTGTTTTGAATTGCCATGATTGTGTGATCCTTTGCTTCTAAAACATCATCTACATCATTCCAAAACTTTTCCTAAAGAAAATCAAATCAAAAAGAATTAAAATGAAGGAATGGTCATTTGGACAAATTTAACTCTCATACCTACTTTGGCTATTCCTAGTACTCAATTCTTAACAGAAACAATTCTTGATATTTACACCCCTTGCTAGTACACATAATGAGGTACCAAGGCCCACCTTTTGATCTACTAAAAACCTTCTGTTAACTATTTTAAATGACAGTTTAAAATTGAATCTAATGCATATGCATAGATCACCCCTATTTCAAAAACCATGTATTTGATCTCCATTTTCAAAACCCTTGCAACCAGAGACTACCTAGCACTAGTGGAGATCACCCAAAAATTTTTAACTCAAAATTCAAAACTTTTTCTCTTGCGGCCATTTCATCAAACACTTGGCAGGCAGATTACAAACTAAACAAATTTCACTACTTTAAATAGTGTTCTCGCCAAACTTGTTCCCCAAATTGCCACCAAAAACATCTCCACTACTCCCCCTAACCCTCTCTAGCCCAGCCCCACACTGTGCCATGACCAAATGGTCATGGCCATTAAGGCCGAACCCCCACTTGGGCACCCCACCGGCGACAGCAAGCCATAGCCGCCGCCAGCGCCATCGACCGTGTCCTGGAGATAGTCCGTGGTCCACCTCCACCGTCCAACCAGCCCCAGGCCAGAGACAGAGGGCAGAGCGGCCAGGAACCGCCGCGCCCGGAGCTTGTCGACCATGCCGACGCTGCCCGCAGAGCGTGCACTGTCCCCACGTGCACAAGCCACCGCTCGACACTAGCCCGCGCCCACTGCTCCGCCTCGACCTGGAGAACACCCCAAACACCCCCGTTCGCCGCCCAAAGCCCCACAGCCACCGCTCGCCGTGGACACAGTGTAGAATGCCACCTCACCCCGACCGCATGCCACCTCCCCTACGGCCGCATTGAAGCACTAGAGAACCGCCAGGGGACCGCCCATCGATCGCCATCCCCAGCCATGCCGCTAGCTTGCCGTAGCCATGTCGCCACCGTCGACCGCCCATCCCACTCGGTCCCACCGTCGAGCCTATAAAAGGAGCCCTCCCCAGCACCAAAGACTCACACCATTCCACTCCCCTCACCTCTCTGAACCTCAACCACCCCTCGCCGGAGCAAGTGGAGCAGCAGCTTGCCGGAATTGGAGCCGGAGCCGCCGCCTCTGGAGAAGAAGGGTGTCGTTGATTCCGACCACCCCAAGCTCCGCCGCGACCACACCTCGCCTCGCCGTCGTCTTCCACTTCGTTCGCCCGCATCGCTAACCCCGCTGGAGCCCTGGTACGGGACCCCCACCGAGCCGCTAGGGTTCGAGCTCACCGGCGACCTGTCCGTCGTCGACGACGACCCTCAGCCGTAGATCTAGCCTCTAATCGCACGGCCCACAGCGCGCGTACCGTTTCGCGTTTTAAGAGCCGCTGACAAGTGGGACCCCTCCTTTCAGCTGAGCCCCATGCCGTGTAGTGCCACTGGGCCAGGCCATTTCCTTTCCCGCGCAAGCCCGTAGATTCAAATCTAGGTTTTTCTTTTTAGTTAGAATATAGTTTCTATCCAGTGTTTCAAAATTCAATTCTGTGAGTTTGACAAATCCAAATTACATGAAACTAATTTTGTCTGAAAGTTATTGAAATGCTCTATCCAAGCCCGTTGGATTAATTCATTTAGAGTTATAGATTTCTGCTAATAAAAATAAGAAGACAGAAGCTTTTGCAACTTGAAACATTTTTGTAAAATCAACCGAGTTAGCTTTTGAGTTGATTCCAACTCTCAAAAATCACATTTCATCATATATATCCATATATGTAATAATATTAAGGTTTATAGGAAGTGACTTTGGACTAGTACCAAAATAATGCTATATAGGCATTTCTAGTCACTTTAAATCATTAAATAATAAACTTAAACCAAAGTAATATTAATCCAATCTTTAAATCTCATTCCCACATGTTAGAATATGTGGTGATGACTTGTGTGCACATGATCCCATATTTTAGTGGTGAATATTAAATTGTAGTTAATTTTTCAATGAGTAGAAATTACTTTTCCAAAATAAAAAGGTTGAAACTATTGAATTAAACTTGTGATGCTTGTGATGATAATAGATCATCAATTGTGTGGTTTAGAATACTACTTAGCCTAAGTTAAGTATTGTTTGGTGATTGTGCACTCCCTATGTATTTCTAGACGATAGTACCGACCAAGCCTTCGAGGAGGAGGAGTTCTACCAAGAAGAAGAAGAAGAAAACTTCAACCACTGCACCAACCAAGGCAAGCTATTAGTAGCAAGATAACCCTTGCAAACATGCTTTAGTAAGCTATTGTAGCAAGCTAGAATAAAACTAGATAGTTTAGTAAAGATTCCTTAAGCATACTTTGATCACACCCCCTTTTACTATTAGTACTCCAAGTCTTATTAACAAGTTTTACCCCCCTTAGTTTACACAAAGTTCTTTAATTAATTTTGAAGGTAGCATAAAGAGTATAAAACTTGACCTACTTAGAAACCTTTAGATGTCATTCTATGGCATGAGATTGATCCCACCTTTCCACCTTAGTGAACACTCTTAACCTAGTGTTTTAGAATAGATCAAAACTTGAGTCACTTTAGATGGAAACACTTGGTTAAAATGAGTTGTGAAAACCTTGGAATGATGAGTCATTCTATTGAGATGTTTTGACATGTGTTGAGAAACACAATTGATTTATGATGATGAAAATAATGAGGCATGAGCCTTAACCCTTTTATAAAACTGATGGTTGGATTCGGATGCGATACCATTCCAAATTTACCGTACAACCACATTACCTGAATTGGGTAAGGCTTAGTTGGAAATTTATATGCATTAGTATTAGTTCCCTCACGGGAGAGGTTTGAGCTGAGGCTACCTCTCAATGATGTCCACCTATGCAGTGCCCAAGATGACTGATGGTCATGGTTGGGAGGCCATGCTCATAGGAGAGGTGCTTGTACTAGGGTGTGTAAAGGGAAGGTTATGTTTGATTATCTGCATATTAAGTATGATGATTCAGGGTTATCCCTGACAGATGTATTGAATCTTGTGGTGAAAGTGTACCACCTCTGCAGAGTGTCAAACTATTCGAATAGCCGCGTCCACGGTTATGGATAGTTGGAATGCCATACTGTTTCGTTGTCAGATGTTTTCTAAATAACTTGAAATGAAGGATGAACTTTGACTTGACCACAACAGGGTTGTGTAGATGATAATAGCTTCCCAACCTAAGTGATTCTAGAACTTTACTTTATCTTTTCTTGCTTCAGAACTCAGTTTAGGTTTCAAACTTAACTTGATAGTTATTCTTTCAATTCAGCACTTTAACTTTGAATCATAACCCTTGCTAGTAGTAGTTTGCGAGTACTTAAAGAGTACTCATGGTTTTTGTCCCTAGCTATTATCATGGCCAGGCTATGAAGGGGATTATCAAGATGATGGTCAGCAGGACGGCTATGATAACTAGGACTATCTGCCTTCGCCAGCATTGCCCGTGCCCCTCAAGATGGACCCCACCGCTACGCTATCATTTATTTCCGCTGCTTGTTGTATTAAAGACTGGATCATGAGATCCTTATTTGTGTAAAACCTTATGTATGGTTTGTAATGGATGATGTACTGTGATATCCAATCCGTTATGTCTCGCAAAAATGGTAATCCTGGGATTGTGAGGCATGGCATAATGGGCATCTGGGATTAAAAATCCGGGTGTTGACAAGTTGGTATTAGAGCCATCCTGACCATAGGAGACCCTAGTTAGAATGGACGTCCAAACCAAAAACTTAGCTTCAAAACCAAAGTGAGTATTTATGAAAAACTATTTCCCCTCTTACCCTTGTGAACTCATTCTTTCTCAAAAATACATGTTCCTCAAAATTCTTACATTACTACTTAAAATTTGACACACTTGATCACTTCACTAAATTTCCTCATCCTAAATTCTTGTAGATGGAGACTCAGTTCAGCAAGTTTTACCAGTTGGGAAATGGAGGTCAGCTGATCTTCGAGAGGGATCTGGATTCACTGTCAGAATTACTGGGACGCCCACATCCGGAGTTTCTTGGAGCTCAACTTCCAGGACCCCCAGGAGGAGACTTACAATGGCTAGTCACCGCAGATCTTCGAGGAAGCATTGAAGCACCAACTTCTAGGAGAATTCAGTTCTCTGTGAGAGAGAACAACTGGCTAGATGGATTAGCCAGGGCAATGCATGAAGCTCTCGCACGTCTAGGTGCCCTCAGCGTCAACAAGATTCAAGGAACCCGTTTTGCCCACTATGCAATACGTGACTTCATGGGAATGCCGATGGAGATGCCAAGTCACCCAGAGTTGAGGCGTTAAGTGGAGAACCTTGACTTCTTACTTCATGACCGACAGCAGGAACTGGACAATGCCAGAGAGTTAGCCAACCAGAACCGTTCCATCGCCGACCAGAAGGCCCAGACTTTCACACTGCTCGTCCAAGATCGCCAGTCTCTTCGTCGCCAGCGTGCAAAGAAGGATCGCACCATCGCCCGTCTTTGCAAGAAGGTGGTCGACCTCGAGAAGACCGTCAAGGAGTAGGAAGCTCAGCTTGCCGCCAAGGAAGAAGATGATGATGGAGAAGACATCCAGGGAGATATGGATTCTTACCTCAACAACGATGATGATTTTCTGGCAAAGGATGCTGTAGACTTCTACACTGATGATGAAGACTCTGACTTCATCGACGATGAGTAGATGCACTAGAGCACTATCGTAGCATGAGATGTATCCTCTCATTGTATCGTAGTTTGCAGAATGGTTCTAAAAACCATCTATTTTCCCCTTTGATTGTTGTGGTGTGTGTTGTATCGTGTGCTTGCTTGCATGAAAGTAAAATTATTTGAAAAACCTGAGTCTAACTCAAAGTGTAGCTTTGAAAACCCAAAACCATGAACCTTAGAATTTCCCTCTTACCCCTATATCTATCTCAATATTTAGATGACTCGTGGAAACCAAGGAGGGAGCAGCTCATCGCAGGACCCAATGCTGCAGATCTTGCAGAATCTCATCGCAGACCGTGAAGCAAGCAGGGCCGAGCATCAAGCCAACTTAGCGACATTGCAGCAGATCGCCCAAATGGCTCTCAACAACCAAGGACATGGAAATCAGGATCACCATGGATCTAAACTCAAAAAATTCTAGAACACCAATCCCCCAATCTTCAACCAATCTGAAAACCCATTAGATGCTGATGACTGCTTACAGACCATGGAAAACAACCTCGAAGTTGCAGGAGTTGATGAGAATGAGAAAGTTCTCTTTGCCACCCACTATCTGGCAGGAGATGCAAGAGCTTGCTGGAATAGCATCCGCAACATGAACCATGGCCAGGTGATGACCTGTGAAGCATTCAAGGTCAAGTTCAGCCGCACCCACGTGCCGCAAGGTCTTGTCAACAGGATGAGAGATGAATTCCATGAACTGAAGCAAGGAAGATTGACTGTAGTAGAGTACCGTGACAAATTCTTGTCACTTGCCAGATATGCACCGGATGAAATCAACACGGAGGCCAAGAAGAAAGAGAGATTCTTAAACGGACTGCATGATGAGATGCAGACTGTCCTCGTCAACATCCGTTTCCAGGATCTTGAAGAGCAAGTCGACTCTGCCATTCAGATGGAAGGGAAGATTAACCAGGCAAACGACAACCGCAAGCGTCGTATGATGCAGCAGTCTGGATCCAGTAGTCACCAGAAGTACCGTCCTAACCCCTCACCAGGATATGCACCAAGGAACAACCGACCCCCAAATTCTCTCCCAAGCTACCCCAACCGTAGCGGAGGAAATGTGAAGCCCGGAGGAAACAATCACAACTCCGGCAACGCCAACAACTTCAACCGTGCCCCTCCCAAGAGCAACAACAACAACACTGCCCCCAGAACTGGCAGCAATGCTGTACCTGTTGCAGTCAAGGACAAGTCCCAGATCACTTGTTTCGAGTGTGGAGTGAAGGGTCACTGCTCCAATGAGTGTCCCAAGAAGACTGCCGCCAATGCCCCTGTGAATGCCCCAGCTCAGCAGCAGCGTCGTGTTCAACCAGGCAGCAGATTTGCCCCAGGGAACCCGCACAACCGCAACGGTCGTCTCTTCCACATGAACACAGAAGAAGCCCAGGAAGCACCAGATGTAGTGCTGGGTATGTTTTCTGTCAACTCAATTTTAGCAAGAGTATTGTTTGATTCTGGAGCATCGCATTCATTTGTCACCGAAGAATTTGTATGCACTAGTAAGATTCGCCCAACCAACCTGAAGCATGTCATGATAGTTCAAATCCCTGGTTCAACTACAAAAGCTAGAAAAATTTGCAAAGTTGTACCTATCATAATACATGGGATAGATTTTTATGCCAACCTAATTGTACTTGGAACCAAAGGTTTGGAAGTAGTACTAGGTATGGACTGGATGTCAAGGCATAAAGGACTGATAGACTGTGCTAAGAAAGCCATCACCATGACCAGTAGTTCTGTAGTAATAGTAGAACATATCTCTGAAACCTTACCCTGTCAATTCAAATGCAACAAACGTGTAGCCCTGCCTACCATTGACCAAGTTAGAGTAGTCTGTGAATACCCCGACGTATTCCCAGATGAATTTCCAGGTATGCCCCCGGATAGGGATATAGAGTTCATTATCGAACTAATCCCCGGAACCGGACTTATAGCCCATAGACCCTATACCATGAACCCCTCAGAGTTAGTAGAACTGAAGAAGCAGTTGGATGCCATGTTAGCAACCGGCTTGATTCAACCAAGTGCATCGCCATGGAGATCACCAGTGTTATTCGTCGACAAGAAAGATGGAGGCAACCGTCTGTGTACAGACTATAGAAAGTTGAATGATGTCACCATCAAGAACAAGTACCCCTTGCCAAAGATAGAGGATCTATTTGATCAGTTGACGGGAGCTCAAGTATTCTCAAAGATTGATCTTAGGACTGGTTATCACCAACTTAAGATTCGTGCAACGGATATTCCGAAGACCGCCTTTACTACTCACTATGGTCTATACGAGTATACGGTTATGTCTTTTGGATTAACCAATGCCCCTTCTTATTTCATGAATCTCATGAATAAGATCTTTATGAATTTCCTAGATAAGTTTGTAGTTGTGTTTATTGACAACATCCTTATCTACTCCGAGTTAGAAGAAGAACATGAGCAACATCTGAGAATCATCCTAGAAACCCTGAGAGAGCATCAGTTATATGCCAAGTTCAGCAAGTGTGAGTTTTGGCTGAAAGAAGTAGGATTCCTAGGACATATTGTGTCTGCCGGAGGAGTCTCTGTTGATCCCAGCAAGATCAAAGATGTCGAAGAATGGGAAGCCCCAACCAATCAAACCCAAGTTCGTTCATTTATCGGATTAGCAAGATATTACCGCAAATTCGTAGAAGGATTCTCGAGCATAGCCCGACCAATGACCCAATTGTTGAAGAAGGACAAGAAGTTTGAATGGACAGACAAGTGTGAAGCCAGTTTCCAGGAGCTGAAGAAGAGATTGATATCAGCCCCAATTTTGATCATGCCAGACATCAAGAAGCCATTTGATGTGTATTGTGATGCATCAAAGATTGGTCTAGGATGTGTATTGATGCAAGAAGGCAAAGTCATCGCGTATCTGTCTTGACAACCGAAGCAGCATGAGCAGAAATATCCGACCCATGATCTTGAGCTAGCAGCGGTGGTTCTAGCGTTGAAGACATGGCGTCATTATTTGATGGGTAATCGCTGTGAGATTTACTCAGATCATAAGAGCTTGAAGTATATCTTCACCCAGAAGGAGTTGAATATGAGGCAAAGAAGATGGATAGAGTTAATCAAGGATTATGACCTTGACATTCACTATCACCCCGGCAAAGCCAATGTGGTAGCGGATGCTCTTAGCAGATTGCCGTGTAGGCTTAACACCATGATCAAAGAGAAGCAACCAAGTCTGTATGAGGAGTTGGAGCAGTTCAGGACTGAGTTAGTTAGCAAAGGATTCCTAGCTAGCATTGAACTTCAACCCACTTTGATTAGCCAAATCAAGGAAGTCCAGAAGGGGAATGAAAGTATCGACGGAATCAAACATCGTATTGGTACAGGCAAAGTACCTGGATTCACCGAAGACGAAGAAGGTGTACTGTGGTACAAGGGGCGTATCTGTGTACCAGCAGATTCGGAGCTGAAGGAAATTATCATGAAGGAAGCTCATGATACTCTTTATTCTATCCACCCCGGAGGAACAAAGATGTATCAGGATTTGAAAGAGCAATTTTGGTGGCACAAGATGAAGAGAGAGATCGGAAGCTACATCGCCAAATGTGACATTTTTCAAAGAGTCAAAGCGGAGCATCAGAGACCTGCAGGATTGTTGCAACCATTGCAGATTCCGGAATGGAAATGGGATTCCGTCGGAATGGACTTTATCACCGGTTTACCTACTTTTAGTAGGGGAAATGACTCGATCTGGATCATAGTTGACAGACTATCCAAGGTAGCCCACTTCATACCAGTCAAGACAACCTACCAGAGTGCAAAACTAGCAGAGCTGTACATTGCTAGGATTGTTAGTCTGCATGGAACCCCCAAGACCATCGTATCAGATTGAGGAACCCAGCTTACTTCAAGATTTTGACAGAAAGTTCAGGAAGGTTTAGGAACCAAGTTGAACTTCAGTACCGCTTATCACCCGCAAACAGATGGACAGACTGAGAGAGTGAACCAAATCTTGGAGGATATGCTTAGAGCTTGTGTGTTGGAATATGGATCAAAATGGGAAGACTGCCTGCCCTTTGCAGAATTCTCATATAACAACAGTTATCAAGCTAGTTTGCAGATGGCGCCATTTGAATTCCTATACGGAAGAAAGTGTCGTACCCCTTTGAATTGGTCGCAAGTAGGAGAGAGTCAGATCTTTGGACCCGACATTCTCCGAGAAGCAGAAGAGAAAGTTCACAAATTTCGTGAGCACCTCAAGACCGCCCAATCCAGACAGAAAAGCTATGCTGACAAGAGAAGGAGAGACCTGACTTTCAATGTCGGAGATTTCGTATATCTCAAGGTTTCACCATTGAAGGGAACCCAACGCTTTAGTCTGAAGGGAAAGTTAGCTCCCAGATATATTGGACCTTTCAAGATTCTAAACCGCTGAGGAGAAGTATCGTATTAGCTGGAATTGCCTAAAGAGATGTCATCCATCCACAATGCGTTCCATATCTCGTTACTTCGCAAATGCTTGGAAGTGCCTGAGAAGACTGAAGTTTTCAAGAATATCGATCACAGAGCAGTGGAAATCAACAATGACCTGACCTATCGGGAAGTGCCCATCCATATCTTAGAGGAAGCCTACAGAACCACCAGGACCAGGAGTATCAAGTTTCTCAAGATTCAGTGGAGCAACCATACCGAGGAGGAAGCCACTTGGGAGCGTGAGGACTACATTAGGACAGAGTTCCCAGATCTCTTTAGTTCCTAGTTTTCTTTGTAAATCTCGGGACGAGATTTTATTTAAGGGGGGAAGGTTTGTAACATCCCAAAACTTCAATCCAAGTTTATCAAAGATCAAATCATCCAAAAGACAGGATTAACAAAAACTTTTCCATATTTAAAATGAAAGCATTCATATATGTGTGCATTTAAAATAGGAGTTGTTTTGAATTGCCATGATTGTGTGATCCTTTGCTTCTAAAATGTTTCTTAGGTGATTTAAACATCATCTACATCATTCCAAAACTTTTCCTAAAGAAAATCAAATCAAAAAGAATTAAAATGAAGGAATGGTCATTTGGACAAATTTAACTCTCATACCTACTTTGGCTATTCCTAGTACTCAATTCTTAACAGAAACAATTCTTGATCTTTACACCCCTTGCTAGTACACATAATGAGGTACCAAGGCCCACCTTTTGATCTACTAAAAACCTTCTGTTAACTATTTTAAATGACAGTTTAAAATTGAATCTAATGCATATGCATAGATCACCCCTATTTCAAAAACCATGTATTTGAGCTCCATTTTCAAAACCCTTGCAACCAGATACTACCTAGCACTAGTGGAGATCACCCAAAATTTTTGAACTCAAAATTCAAAACTTTTTCTCTTGCGGCCATTTCATCAAACACTTGGCAGGCAGATTACAAACTAAACAAATTTCACTATTTTAAATAGTGTTCTGGCCAAACTTGTTCACCAAATTGCCACCAAAAACCTCTCCACTACTCCCCCTAACCCTCTCTAGCCCAGCCCCACACTGTGCCACGACCAAATGGTCATGGCCATTAAGGCCGAACCCCCACTTGGGCACCCCACCGGCGACAGCAAGCCACAGCCACCGCTAGCGCCATCCATCGTGTCCTGGAGATAGACCGTGGTCCAGCTCCACCGTCCAACCAGCCCTAGGCCAAAGACAGAGGGCAGAGCGGCCAGGAACCGCCGCGCCCGGAGCTTGTCGACCATGCCAACGCCGCCGCAGAGCGCGCACTGTCCCCGTGTGCACAAGCCGCCGCTCGACACCAGCCCACGCCCACCGCTTCGCCTCGACCTGGAGAACACCCCAGACACCACCGTTCGCCGCCCAAAGCCCCACAGCCACCGCTCGCCGTGGACACAGCCGCTTTGGCCGCGTAGAGCGCCACCTTACCCTGACCGCATGCCACCGCCCCTACGGCCGCATTGAAGCACTAGAGCACCACCAGGGGACCGCCCATCGATCGCCATCCCCAGCCATGCCGCTAGCTCGTCGTAGCCATGTCGCCACCGTCGACCGCCCATCCTGCTCGGTCCCACCGTCGAGCCTATAAAAGGAGCCCTCCCCAGCACCAAAGACTCACACCATTCCTCTCCCCTCACCTCTCTGAACCTTAACCACCCCTCACCGGAGCAAGTGGAGCAGCAGCTTGCCGGAATTGGAGCCGGAGGCGCCGCCTCTGGAGAAGAAGGGTGCCGTTGATTCCGACCACCCCAAGCTCCGCCGCGACCACACCTCGCCTCGCCGTCGTCTTCCACTTCGTTCGCCCGCATCGCTGACCCCGCTGGAGCCCTGGTACGGGACCCCCACCGAGCCGCTATGGTTCGAGCTCACCGGCGACCTGTCCGTCGTCGACGACGACCCTCAGCCGTAGATCTAGCCTCTAATCACACGGCCCACAGCGCGCGTACCGTTTCGCGTTTTAAGAGCCGCTGACAAGTGGGACCCCTCCTTTCAGCTGAGCCCCATGCCGTGTAGTGCCACTGGGCCGGCCCATTTCCTTTCCCGCGCAAGCCCGTAGATTCAAATCTAGGTTTTTCTTTTTAGTTAGGATATAGTTTATGTCCAGTGTTTCAAAATACAATTCTGTGAGTTTGACAAATCCAAATTACATGAAACTAATTTTGTCTAAAAGGTATTGAAATGCTCTATCCAAGCCCGTTGGATTAATTCATTTAGAGTTATAGATTTCTGCTAATAAAAATAAGAAGACAGAAGCTTTTGCAACTTGAAACATTTTTGTAAAATCAACCGAGTTAGCTTTTGAGTTGATTCCAACTCTCAAAAATCACATTTCATCATATATATCCATATATGTGATAATATTAAGGTTTATAGGCAGTGACTTTGGACTAGTACCAAAGTAATGCTATATAGGCATTTCTAGTCACTTTAAATCATTAAATAATAAACTTAAACCAAAGTAATATTAATCCAATCTTTAAATCTCATTCCCACATGTTAGAATATGTGGTGATGACTTGTGTCCACATGATCCCATATTTTAGTGGTGAATATTAAATTGTAGTTAATTTTTCAATGAGTAGAAATTACTTTTCCAAAATAAAAAGGTTGAAACTATTGAATTAAACTTGTGATGCTTGTGATGATAATAGATCATCAATTGTGTGGTTTAGAATACTACTTAGCCTAAGTTAAGTACTGTTTGGTGATTGTGCACTCCCTATGTATTTCTAGACGATAGTACCGACCAAGCCTTCGAGGAGGAGGAGTTCTACCAAGAAGAAGAAGAAGAAAACTTCAACCACTGCACCAACCAAGGCAAGCTATTAGTAGCAAGATAACCCTTGCAAACATGCTTTAGTAAGCTATTGTAGCAAGCTAGAATAAAACTAGATAGTTTAGTAAAGATTCCTTAAGCATACTTTGATCACACCCCCTTTTACTATTAGTACTCCAAGTCTTATTAACAAGTTTTACCCCCCCTTAGTTTACACAAAGTTCTTTAATTAATTTTGAAGGTAGCATAAAGAGTATAAAACTTGACCTACTTAGAAACCTTTAGATGTCATTCTATGGCATGAGATTGATCCCACCTTTCCACCTTAGTGAACACTCTTAACCTAGTGTTTTAGAATAGATCAAAACTTGAGTCACTTTAGATGGAAACACTTGGTTAAAATGAGTTGTGAAAACCTTGGAATGATGAGTCATTCTATTGAGATGTTTTGACATGTGTTGAGAAACACAATTGATTTATGATGATGAAAATAATGAGGCATGAGCCTTAACCCTTTTATAAAACTGATGGTTGGATTCGGATGCGATACCATTCCAAATTTACCGTACAACCACATTACCTGAATTGGGTAAGGCTTAGTTGGAAATTTATATGCATTAGTATTAGTTCCCTCACGGGAGAGGTTTGAGCTGACGCTACCTCTCAATGATGTCCACCTATGCAGTGCCCAAGATGACTGATGGTCATGGTTGGGAGGCCATGCTCATAGGATAGGTGCTTGTACTAGGGTGTGTAAAGGGAAGGTTATGTTTGATTATCTGCATATTAAGTATGATGATTCAGGGTTATCCCTGACAGATGTATTGAATCTTGTGGTGAAACTGTACCACCTCTGCAGAGTGTCAAACTATTCGAATAGCCGCGTCCACGGTTATGGATAGTTGGAATGCCATACTGTTTCGTTGTCAGATGTTTTCTAAATAACTTGAAATGAAGGATGAACTTTGACTTGACCACAACAGGGTTGTGTAGATGATAATAGCTTCCCAACCTAAGTGATTCTAGAACTTTACTTTATCTTTTCTTGCTTCAGAACTCAGTTTAGGTTTCAAACTTAACTTGATAGTTATTCTTTCAATTCAGCACTTTAACTTAGAATCATAACCCTTGCTAGTAGTAGTTTGCCAGTACTTAAAGAGTACTCATGGCTTTTGTCCCTAGCTATTATCATGGCCAGACTATGAAGGGGATTATCAAGATGATGGTCAGCAGGACGACTATGATAACTAGGACTATCTGCCTTCGTCAGCATTGCCCGTGTCCCTCAAGATGGACCCCACCGCTACGCTATCGTTTATTTCCGCTGCTTGTTGTATTAAAGACTGGATCATGAGATCCTTATTTGTGTAAAACCTTATGTATGGTTTGTAATGGATGATGTACTGTGATATCCAATCCGTTATGTCTCGCAAAAATGGTAATCCTGGGATTGTGAGGCATGGCATAATGGGCATCTGGGATTAAAAATCCGGGTGTTGACAAGTTGGTATTAGAGCCATCCTGACCATAGGAGACCCTAGTTAGAATGGACGTCCAAACCAAAAACTCAGCTTCAAAACCAAAGTGAGTATTTATGAAAAACTATTTCCCCTCTTACCCTTGTGAACTCATTCTTTCTCAAAAATACATGTTCCTCAAAATTCTTACATTACTACTTAAAATTTGACACACTTGATCACTTCACTAAATTTCCTCATCCTAAATTCTTGTAGATGGAGACTCAGTTCAGCAAGTTTTACCAGTTGGGAAATGGAGGTCAGCTGATCTTCGAGAGGGATCTGGATTCACTGTCAGAATTACTGGGACGCCCACATCCGGAGTTTCTTGGAGCTCAACTTCCAGGAACCCCCAGAGGAGACCTACAATGGCTAGTCACCGCAGATCTTCGAGGAAGCATTGAAGCACCAACTTCTAGGAGAATTCAGTTCTCTGTGAGAGAGAAAAACTGGCTAGATGGATTAGCCAGGGCAATGCATGAAGCTCTCGCACGTCTATGTGCCCTCAGCGTCAACAAGATTCAAGGAACCCGTTTTGCCCACTATGCAAGACGTGACTTCATGGGAATGCCGATGGAGATGCCAAGTCACCCAGAGTTGAGGCGTCAAGTGGAGAACCTTGACTTCTTACTTCATGACCGACAGCAGGAACTGGACAATGCCAGAGAGTTAGCCAACCAAAACCGTGCCATCGCCGACCAGAAGGCCCAGACTTTCACACTGTTCGTCCAAGATCGCCAGTCTCTTCGTCACCAGCGTGCAAAGAAGGATCGCACCATCGCCCGTCTTTGCAAGAAGGTGGTCGACCTCGAGAAGACCGTCAAGGAGTAGGAAGCTCAGCTTGCTGCCAAGGAAGAAGATGATGAGGGAGAAGACAACCAGGGAGATATGGATTCTTACCTCAACAACGATGATGATTTTCTGGCAGAGGATGCTGTAGGCTTCTACACTGATGATGAAGACTCCGACTTCATCGACGATGAGTAGATGCACTAGAGCACTATCGTAGCATGAGATGTATCCTCTCATTGTATCGTAGTTTGCAGAATGGTTCTAAAAACCATCTATTTTCCCCTTTGATTGTTGTGGTGTGTGTTGTATCGTGTGCTTGCTTGCATGAAAGTAAAATTATTTGAAAAACCTGAGTCTAACTCAAAGTGTAGCTTTGAAAACCCAAAACCATGAACCTTAGAATTTCCCTCTTACCCCTATATCTATCTCAATATTTAGATGACTCGTGGAAACCAAGGAGGGAGCAGCTCATCGCAGGACCCAATGCTGCAGATCTTGCAGAATCTCATCGCAGACCGTGAAGCAAGCAGGGCCGAGCATCAAGCCAACTTAGCGACATTGCAGCAGATCGCCCAAATGGCTCTCAACAACCAAGGACATGGAAATCAGGATCACCATGGATGTAAACTCAAAAAATTTCAGAACACCAATCCCCCAATCTTCAACCAATCTGAAAACCCATTAGATGCTGATGACTGGTTACAGACCATGGAAAACAACCTCGAAGTTGCAGGAGTTGATGAGAATGAGAAAGTTCTCTTTGCCACCCACTATCTGGCAGGAGATGCAAGAGCTTGGTGGAATAGCATCCGCAACATGAACCAGGAAAACGACAATCGCAAGCGTCGTATGATGCATCGTATGATGCAGCAGACTGGATCCAGTAGTCACCAGAAGTATCGTCCTAACCCCTCACCAGGATATGCACCAAGGAACAACCGACCCCCAAATTCTCGCCCAAGCTACCCCAACCGTAGCGGAGGAAATGTGAAGCCCGGAGGAAACAATCACAACTCCGGCAACGCCAACAACTTCAACCGTGCCCCTCCCAAGAGCAACAACAACAACACTACCCCCAGAACTGGCAGCAATGCTGTACCTGTTGCAGTCAAGGACAAGTCCCAGATCACTTGTTTCGAGTGTGGAGTGAAGGGTCACTACTCCAATGAGTGTCCCAAGAAGACTGCCGCCAATGCCCCTGTGAATGCCCTAGCTCAGCAGCAGCGTCGTGTTCAACCAGGCAGGAGATTTGCCCCAGGGAACCCGCACAACCGCAACGGTCGTCTCTTCCACATGAACATAGAAGAAGCCCAGGAAGCACCAGATGTAGTGCTGGGTATGTTTTCTGTCAACTCAGTTTTAGCAAGAGTATTGTTTGATTCTAGAGCATCGCATTCATTTGTCACCGAAGAATTTGTATGCACTAGTAAGATTTGCCCAACCAACCTGAAGCATGTCATGATAGTTCAAATCCCTGGTTCAACTACAAAAGCTAGAAAAATTTGCAAAGCTGTACCTATCAGAATACATGGGATAGATTTTTATGCCAACCTAATTGTACTTGGAACCAAAGGTTTTGAAGTAGTACTAGGTATGGACTGGATGTCAAGGCATAAAGGACTGATAGACTGTGCTAAGAAAGCCATCACCATGACCAGTAGTTCTGGAGTAATAGTAGAACATATCTCTGAAACCTTACCCTGTCAATTCAAATGCAACAAAAGTGTAGCCCTGCCTACCATTGACCAAGTTAGAGTAGTCTGTGAATACCCCGACGTATTCCCAGATGAATTTCCAGGTATGCCCCCGGATAGGGATATAGAGTTCATTATCGAACTAATCCCCGGAACCGGACTTATAGCCCATAGACCCTATACCATGAACCCCTCAGAGTTAGTAGAACTGAAGAAGTAGTTGGATGCCATGTTAGCAACCGGCTTGATTCAACCAAGTGCATCGCCATGGAGATCACCAGTGTTATTCGTCGACAAGAAAGATGGAGGCAACCGTCTGTGTACAGACTATAGAAAGTTGAATGATGTCACCATCAAGAACAAGTACCCCTTGCCAAAGATAGAGGATCTATTTGATCAGTTGACGGGAGCTCAAGTATTCTCAAAGATTGATCTTAGGACTGGTTATCACCAACTTAAGATTCGTGCAACGGATATTCCGAAGACCGCCTTTACTACTCACTATGGTCTATACGAGTATACGGTTATGTCTTTTGGATTAACCAATGCCCCTTCTTATTTCATGAATCTCATGAATAAGATCTTTATGAATTTCCTAGATAAGTTTGTAGTTGTGTTTATTGACGACATCCTTATCTACTCCGAGTTAGAAGAAGAACATGAGCAACATCTGAGAATCATCCTAGAAACCCTGAGAGAGCATCAGTTATATGCCAAGTTCAGCAAATGTGAGTTTTGGCTGAAAGAAGTAGGATTCCTAGGACATATTGTGTCTGCCGGAGGAGTCTCTGTTGATCCCAGCAAGATCAAATATGTCGAAGAATGGGAAGCCCCAACCAATCAAACCCAAGTTCGTTCATTTCTCGGATTAGCAAGATATTACCGCAAATTCGTAGAAGGATTCTCGAGCATAGCCCGACCAATGACCCAATTGTTGAAGAAGGACAAGAAGTTTGAATGGACAGACAAGTGTGAAGCCAGTTTCCAGGAGCTGAAGAAGAGATTGATATCAGCCCCAATTTTGATCATGCCAGACATCAAGAAGCCGTTTGATGTGTATTGTGATGCATCAAAGATTGGTCTAGGATGTGTATTGATGCAAGAAGGCAAAGTCATCGCATATCTGTCTCGACAATCGAAGCAGCATGAGCAGAAATATCCGACCCATGATCTTGAGCTAGCAGCGGTGGTTCTAGCGTTGAAGACATGACGTCATTATTTGATGGGTAATCGCTGTGAGATTTACTCAGATCATAAGAGCTTGAAGTATATCTTCACCCAGAAGGAGTTGAATATGAGGCAAAGAAGATGGATAGAGTTAATCAAGGATTATGACCTTGACATTCACTATCACCCCGGCAAAGCCAATGTGGTAGCGGATGCTCTTAGCAGATTGTCGTGTAGGCTTAACACCATGATCAAAGAGAAGCAACCAAGTCTGTATGAGGAGTTGGAGCAGTTTAGGACTGAGTTAGTTAGCAAAGGATTCCTAGCTAGCATTGAACTTCAACCCACTTTGATTAGCCAAATCAAGGAAGTCCAGAAGGGGAATGAAAGTATCGACGGAATCAAACATCGTATTGGTACAGGCAAAGTACCTGGATTCACCAAAGACGAAGAAGGTGTACTGTGGTACAAGGGACGTATCTGTGTACCAGCAGATTCGGAGCTGAAGGAAATTATCATGAAGGAAGCTCATGATACTCTTTATTCTATCCACCCCGGAGGAACAAAGATGTATCAGGATTTGAAAGAGCAATTTTGGTGGCACAAGATGAAGAGAGAGATCGGAAGCTACATCGCCAAATGTGACATTTGTCAAAGAGTCAAAGCGGAGCATCAGAGACCTGCAGGATTGTTGCAACCATTGCAGATTCCGGAATGGAAATGGGATTCCGTCGGAATGGACTTTATCACCGGTTTACCTACTTTTAGTAGGGGAAATGACTCGATCTGGATCATAGTTGACAGACTATCCAAGGTAGCCCACTTCATACCAGTCAAGACAACCTACCAGAGTGCAAAACTAGCAGAGCTGTACATTGCTAGGATTGTTAGTCTGCATGGAACCCCCAAGACCATCGTATTAGATTGAGGAACCCAGTTTACTTCAAGATTTTGACAGAAAGTTCAGGAAGGTTTAGGAACCAAGTTGAACTTCAGTACCGCTTATCACCCGCAAACAGATGGACAGACTGAGAGAGTCAACCAAATCTTGGAGGATATGCTTAGAGCTTGTGTGTTGGAATACGGATCAAAATGGGAAGACTGCCTGCCCTTTGCAGAATTCTCATATAACAACAGTTATCAAGCTAGTTTGCAGATGGCACCATTTGAATTCCTATACGGAAGAAAGTGTCGTACCCCTTTGAGTTGGTCGCAAGTAGGAGAGAGTCAGATCTTTGGACCCGACATTCTCCGAGAAGCAGTAGAGAAAGTTCACAAAGTTCGTGAGCACCTCAAGACCGCCCAATCCAGACAAAAAAGCTATGCTGACAAGAGAAGGAGAGACCTGACTTTCAATGTCGGAGATTTCGTATATCTCAAGGTTTCACCATTGAAGGGAACCCAACGCTTTAGTCTGAAGGGAAAGTTAGCTCCCAGATATATTGGACCTTTCAAGATTCTAAACCGTTGAGGAGAAGTATCGTATTAGCTGGAATTGCCTAAAGAGATGTCAGCCATCCACAATGCGTTCCATATCTCGTTACTTCGCAAATGCTTGGAAGTGCCTGAGAAGACTGAAGTTTTCAAGAATATCGATCACAGAGCAGTGGAAATCAACAATGACCTGACCTATCGGGAAGTGCCCATCCATATCTTAGAGGAAGCCTACAGAACCACCAGGACCAGGAGTATCATGTTTCTCAAGATTCAGTGGAGCAACCATACCGAGGAGGAAGCCACTTGGGAGCGCGAGGACTACATTAGGACAGAGTTCCCAGATCTCTTTAGTTCCTATTTTTCTTTGTAAATCTCGGGACGAGATTTTATTTAAGGGGGGAAGGTTTGTAACATCCCAAAACTTCAATCCAAGTTTATCAAAGATCAAATCATCCAAAAGACAGGATTAACAAAAACTTTTCCATATTTAAAATGAAAGCATTCATATATGTGTGCATTTAAAATAGGAGTTGTTTTGAATTGCCATGATTGTGTGATCCTTTGCTTCTAAAATGTTTCTTAGGTGATTTAAACATCATCTACATCATTCCAAAACTTTTCCTAAAGAAAATAAAATCAAAAAGAATTAAAATGAAGGAATGGTCATTTGGACAAATTTAACTCTCATACCTACTTTGGCTATTCCTAGTACTCAATTCTTAACAGAAACAATTCTTGATCTTTACACCCCTTGCTAGTACACATAATGAGGTACCAAGGCCCACCTTTTGATCTACTAAAAACCTTCTGTTAACTATTTTAAATGACAGTTTAAAATTGAATCTAATGCATATGCATAGATCACCCCTATTTCAAAAACCATGTATTTGAGCTCCATTTTCAAAACCCTTGCAACCAGAGACTACCTAGCACTAGTGGAGATCACCCAAAATTTTTGAACTCAAAATTCAAAACTTTTTCTCTTGCGGCCATTTCATCAAACACTTGGCAGGCAGATTACAAACTAAACAAATTTCACTATTTTAAATAGTGTTCTGGCCAAACTTGTTCCCCAAATTGCCACCAAAAACCTCTCCACTACTCCCCCTAACCCTCTCTAGCCCAGCCCCACACTGTGCCACGACCAAATGGTCATGGCCATTAAGGCCGAACCCCCACTTGGGCACCCCACCGGCGACAGCAAGCCACAGCCACCGCTAGCGCGATCCATCGTGTCCTGGAGATAGACCGTGGTCCAGCTTCACCGTCCAACCAGCACTAGGCCAAAGACAGAGGGCAGAGCGGCCAGGAACCGCCGCGCCCGGAGCTTGTCGACCATGCCAACGCCGCCGCAGAGCGCGCACTGTCCCCGTGTGCACAAGCCGCCGCTCGACACCAGCCCGCGCCCACCGCTTCGCCTCGACCTGGAGAACACCCCAGACACCACCGTTCGCCGCCCAAAGCCCCACAGCCACCGCTTGCCGTGGACACAGCCGCTTCGGCCGCGCAGAGCGCCACCTTACCCCGACCGCATGCCACCGCCCCTACGGCCGCATTGAAGCACTAGAGCACCACCAGGGGACCGCCCATCGATCGCCATCCCCAGCCATGCCGCTAGCTCGTCGTAGCCATGTCGCCACCGTCGACCGCCCATCCTGCTCGGTCCCACCGTCGAGCCTATAAAAGGAGCCCTCCCCATCACCAAAGACTCACACCATTCCACTCCCCTCACCTCTCTGAACCTTAACCACCCCTCGCCGGAGCAAGTGGAGCAGCAGCTTGCCGGAATTGGAGCCGGAGGCGCCGCCTCTGGAGAAGAAGGGTGCCGTTGATTCCGACCACCCCAAGCTCCGCCGCGACCACGCCTCGCCTCGCCGTCGTCTTCCACTTCGTTCGCCCGCATCGCCGACCCTGCTGGAGCCCTAGTACGGGACCCCCACCGAGCCGCTAGGGTTCGAGCTCACCGGCGACCTGTCCATCGTCGACGACGACCCTCGGCCGTAGATCTAGCCTCTAATCGCACGGCCCACAGCGCGCGTAACGTTTCGCGTTTTAAGAGCCGCTGACAAGTGGGACCCCTCCTTTCAGCTGAGCCCCACGCCGTGTAGTGCCACTGGGCCGGCCCATTTCCTTTCCCGCGCAAGCCCGTAGATTCAAATCTAGGTTTTTCTTTTTAGTTAGAATATAGTTTCTGTTCAGTGTTTCAAAATTCAATTCTGTGAGTTTGACAAATCCAAATTACATGAAACTAATTTTGTCTGAAAGGTATTGAAATGCTCTATCCAAGCCCGTTGGATTAATTCATTTAGAGTTATAGATTTCTGCTAATAAAAATAAGAAGACAGAAGCTTTTGCAACTTGAAACATTTTTGTAAAATCAACCAAGTTAGCTTTTGAGTTGATTCCAACTCTCAAAAATCACATTTCATCATATATATCCATATATGTAATAATATTAAGGTTTATAGGCAGTGACTTTGGACTAGTACCAAAATAATGCTATATAGGCATTTCTAGTCACTTTAAATCATTAAATAATAAACTTAAACCAAAGTAATATTAATCCAATCTTTAAATCTCATTCCCACATGTTAGAATATGTGGTGATGACTTGTGTCCACATGATCCCATATTTTAGTGGTGAATATTAAATTGTAGTTAATTTTTCAATGAGTAGAAATTACTTTTCCAAAATAAAAAGGTTGAAACTATTGAATTAAACTTGTGATGCTTGTGATGATAATAGATCATCAATTGTGTGGTTTAGAATACTACTTAGCCTAAGTTAAGTACTGTTTGGTGATTGTGCACTCCCTATGTATTTCTAGACGATAGTACCGACCAAGCCTTCGAGGAGGAGGAGTTCTACCAAGAAGAAGAAGAAGAAAACTTCAACCACTGCACCAACCAAGGCAAGCTATTAGTAGCAAGCTAACCCTTGCAAACATGCTTTAGTAAGCTATTGTAGCAAGCTAGAATAAAACTAGATACTTTAGTAAAGATGCCTTAAGCATACTTTGATCACACCCCCTTTTACTATTAGTACTCCAAGTCTTATTAACAAGTTTTACCCCCCCCTTAGTTTACACAAAGTTCTTTAATTAATTTTGAAGGTAGCATAAAGAGTATAAAACTTGACCTACTTAGAAACCTTTAGATGTCATTCTATGGCATGAGATTGATCCCACCTTTCCACCTTAGTGAACACTCTTAACCTAGTGTTTTAGAATAGATCAAAACTTGAGTCAATTTAGATGGGAACACTTGGTGAAAATGAGTTGTGAAAACCTTGGAATGATGAGTCATTATATTGAGATGTTTTGACATGTGTTGAGAAACACAATTGATTTATGATGATGAAAATAATGAGGCATGAGCCTTAACCCTTTTATAAAACTGATGGTTGGATTCGAATGCGATACCATTCCAAATTTACCGTACAACCACATTACCTGAATTGGGTAAGGCTTACCTGGAAATTTATATGCATTAGTATTAGTTCCCTCACGGGAGAGGTTTGAGCTGAGGCTACCTCTCAATGATGTCCACCTATGCAGTGCCCAAGATGACTGATGGTCATGGTTGGGAGGCCATGCTCATAGGAGAGGTGCTTGTACTAGGGTGTGTAAAGGGAAGGTTATGTTTGATTATCTGCATACTAAGTATGATGATTCAGGGTTATCCCTGATAGATGTATCGAATCTTGTGGTGAAAGTGTACCACCTCTGCAGAGTGTCAAACTATTCGAATAACCGCGTCCGTGGTTATGGACAGTTGGAATGGCCATACTGTTTCATTATCAGATGTTTTCTAAATAACTTGAAATGAAGGATGAACTTTGACTTGACCACAACAGGGTTGTGTAGATGATAATAGCTTCCCAACCTAAGTGATTCTAGAACCTTACTTTATCTTTTCTTGCTTCAGAACTCAGCTTAGGTTTCAAACTTAACTTGATAGTTATTCTTTCAATTCAGCACTTTAACTTAGAATCATAACCCTTGCTAGTAGTAGTTTGCGAGTACTTAAAGAGTACTCATGGCTTTTGTCCCTGGCTATTATCATGGCCATACTATGAAGGAGATTATCAAGATGATGGTCAGCTGGACGGCTATGCTAACTAGGACTATCTGCCTTCGTCAGCATTGCTTGTGCCCCTGAAGATGGACCCCACCGCTACGCTATCGTTTATTTCCGCTGCTTGTTGTATTAAAGACTGGATCATGAGATCCTTATTTGTGTAAAACCTTATGTATGGTTTGTAATGGATGATGTATTGTGATATCCAATCCGTTATGTCTCGCAAAAATGGTAATCCTGGGATTACGAGGTATGGCATAACGGGCATCTGGGATTAAAAATCCGGGTGTTGACAATAACCCTGAATCATCATACTTAGTATGCGGATAATCAATCATAACCTCTTAATTACACAATCTAGTATAGGCACCTCCCCTATGAGCTTGGCCTCCCTGCCATGGCCATCTGCCATCCTGGGCACTTCATAGGTGGACATCATCAAGAGGTAGCCTCATCTCAAACCTCTCTCGCGAGGGAACCCATACTAATGCATATAAACTTCCGACTAAGCCCTACCCAATTCAGGTATTATGGTTGTACGGTAAAATTGGAATGGTATCGCATCCGAACCCAACCATCAGTTTTTAAAAAGGGCTAAGGATCATGCCTCAACATTTTCATCATCAAATCCATTTGTGTTTCTCAACACATGTCAAAAACATTTCAATAGAATGACTCATCATTCCAAGGTTTTCGTAATCATTTTCACCAACTATTCCCGTCTAGGGTGATCAAGTTTTATGCTTAGCACTAGCCACTAAGGTTAAGAGTGTTCACTAATGAGGGGTGCAAATCTTCAATCTCATGCCATAGAATGACATCTAAGTATCACTAGATAGACCAAGTTTTATACTCTTTATGCTATCTATAACAAAAGTAAAGAACTTTGGTAAAGTAAAGGTAATAAATCTTGCGAGTAAAACTTGGGATTTGTATAATCAAAGGTATATAACCAAAGCATGCCTAAAGCATCTTGCTTAGGTTATGCAGCTTGCAAGTGTTAGCTTGCATTGTTCCTGATGGCTTGCATGGTTAACTTGTATAATGCTCTCTTGCCTTGGTTGGTGTAGTGATTGAAGTTTTCTTCGTCTTCTTCGGGGTAGAACTCATCCTCCTCCTCGTATCCTTGGTCGGTACTATCGTCTATAAAGGAGTACAGGGTACACAATCACCAAAAAATACTTAATTACTTCTATTTAGCACACTAATACTCACACTTGATGATCTAGCATCATCCCAAGCATCACATGATTTAAAGAACTAGTTTCATTTCTCTTATTTGAGAAAAGTAATTTCTACTCATTGAAATTAATTAAGATTTAATATTCTCCAATTAAAATATGGGATCATGTGGACACATGTCATCACCACATATTATAATACATGGGAATGTGATTTAAAGTGTTGGTCACATTTTATAAAGTTTAAGATTATTATTTAATAGATTTAAAGTGACTAGAAATTCCCTAATAGCATTATTTTGGTACTAGTCCAAAGTCACTGCATGCAAACCTAAGTATTTTTACATAATCAGATAGATATGGTCAAATGTGATTTTTGAGAGTTGTAATCAACTCAAAAGCTGTTATGGTTGATTTTTGAAAAATGTTTGAAGTTGCAAAAGTATCTCTCTTATTATTTTTGTTATAACTCCAATTGATTTAAGTCCAATGGGCTTGAATAGATACTTTAATTACCTTTATAGAAAAATTTGAATCATGAAATTTGATTCAGTGAAACTCTCTGAATTGATTTTTAAATCTATGGACAGAAACTAGTTTAAACTAAAATGGAAAAACAATTATTTGAATTTCTAGGCCAGCGCGGGTAGTTAAACGGGCCGGCCTAGTTACAGTACGTGGCGCAGAGGGCTGTTGACATATGGGGTCCACCATTCAGTGACTCTAACTATGTGAAGCGGTGTAACATCCCATTTTTTCTACATCCATGTTCGTTGAGGGTTGGGAAGCTAGAAAGTAGGGGGAAATGAAACTTTTCTACTTGTGTGCTTAGATGCCTAGCTTATTTAGAATTGTTTGATCACTTGTGTTGTTTTGGTAGTACTGTTTGCTAGTCTACATGATTGCATGACCACCAAGGGTCCACCAACCCATAAATTGGCTAAGTCATGGAAAACAAAATTTTCTTCCAACTTTGGAGCCATGGTTTGATTAAATCCTTCACCTTTTCTACCATGCAAGAGTACCAAGTGGTACTATGGTACTAGTACTTGTGAACCACCCCTTAGTCCTGGTAAAACCACAAGCCCTAGCCTCTTGCATGTAGGTGTTTACCTCATTAGTGGTCACTTAGGGAATGACCCCCTTATTTTTATCCCAAGTTTGGTTGACCCTTGTGAGCATATAGCTGTGATCCAAGGATCAACCATGGCCTAAGTATGATCACCGAGTCACCCTCTACCACCGTATACTCTTCCCTCTGCCATTGGTGGCCCTAGCCCAAAATGGCAAGCCCCCAAAGTGGCCACCCCATCAACACTACACTAGATCACCCCAAAACCCCCTCTCTCTTCCCTGCTCGTGCCACCCCCTCTCCCTGGACCTGGCACGATGCAGCACCACCCAGGCTACCCCCTTGCACACACCCAGCCCGCACGCATGCTCTGGCACACTACAAAAAGGAGGGACACGGGAGATCATTGCAAGATCTTGCCCACCTCGAAAACCAGCAGCCCCTTCCTCTCTCTTGTCCCATCTGGCCCCACCTCGGATAGCCACAACTTCCCAAGCCCTCCCTCCACCCTTCTCTCTCCCTCCCGCTCGTGCCCAGCCACCCCCAACCGCTGGCTTCCACCTCAGCAGATCATCCCCGGCCCCGCCCCCTCTCTCCCTTCTCGCGGTGCAAAAAGATCGCGGTGGACAGAAGGTAGCCCCGCCACCCTACTGCCACCCTCCGCACTCTCACCCGCGAGTCTGATCACCCCCAACCCGCGCCGGCCACATCGGCAGAGCGTCCCACACACCACGCCGCTCCCAGCTCACTCGGTAGGCTTCGACACCGCCCTCTGCCCTGACATGACCTCTCCCTCCCCACCACCCTACTGTCCGCCCTAGCCCTCCTCCTAGCGCCGTGCTGCCGCCACTGCCTCGCGACCTGTCGCGCGTGATAGCACGCGAGCACATCGCGTGCACCACCCCGTTCTCTGCCGCGTGTGCTCCCGAGGCCAGCGACATGACCATACGCTCACAGCGGCCCATCCCCACAGACGCGGACCCCGCCGCCGCTCCCAACCACTCCTAGGCCGCTCCCTCTCTCTCGCCACCCTCCCCTACACCCGGTGCACCGTGGGTGCACCCCCACTGGCTTTAAAGCCCCCAGGACACCCTAGCCTCCGCGCACCCACCTCATTTCCATCTCTGCCACCCTACTCCACCCCTAGAGCGGAGCCGAGCCCGCTCGGCCCCCTACTGCTCTCGCCACCACTGCACCGACGCGGCACCGTCTAGCACCGTCTACGTGGTTGCCGCCGCACATCTCTCCGCCCCACTCTCCCTCTAACCCCTTCCCTACCCTGCGTCAAACTGACAGCGTCGTCCCCTACACCGCCCGCCGCCGAAACCGTCTTTGCCGCCCCTTGATCGGATCCGCATCGACGACTGCCTCCAACAACACCGTCACCGACCCCTCTCTGCCCCTAGGTGAGCCACCCCGCACCCCCGAACAGCTGAGCTAGGGTTTGCTACCTGGCGTTCTTTCCCTAGAGGAAGACGAGCTGCTAGCCATCGATCTGTCTTTAAATCCAACGGCCAGCCTCGCCCGGTACCGCTTTACCCCCCTATGCCTATAACACGCGGGCCCCGCTGCGGGATTTGAATCCCCAGCCCTCCCGCGCAGGCTACCGTGTACGCGGGCCGGCCCAGCTCTGTAGCGGGCCGTGACCCAGCCTTTGCACAACCCCTTTTTCTTTTCTTTTTAGGTCATTTTATTTCCCAGAAATTTGTTCAGTAGCTTAAATTCCACCAAATAAAATCTGTGTAGTGTTCTGACTTGATTCCAATTTTGTAGAATAACCCTAGTAGTTCCCTATTGCATGTCCTTGGTAGCTAGTTTATAGCTTGTCTATATTTTTACATAGAATTTCTATGGTAAATAGTATCTATTTAGAGTATTAAATCCATTGTTTTATTTCCAGAGCTCAGAAAATTGTGAAAACAAGTTCCAAACATTGCCTTTCCAATTGCCTGCTGTGCAAAACTGGAATCATCTATTTTGGTTGTGTGAGGCCTCTGTTCTTATTTTTGCAAGTTATGAATAGAGGGTTCTTGTTTATTTTCCAGAGGTTGATGTGAAGCTAATTTTGGGATGAAACCAACTCCCAGAGTTAGGCCTCTGCTAATACTAGTAATTCTGGGAAGGGCTTAATTTTTGGCTCTGTAGTTTTGCCCTGGAGATTTTATTACTAATTTCTGCTCTATTTGCAGTATTTTTATTTATTAAAAATCAACCCTTTTTGTTAAAAAGGTGAAACCAATGGGGTTAGCTTGGTATTTTCTGTAGCTACTCAGTTAGGTGTGTTGTGATCACTTTCCACCAACATGTCTTGGTCGAAAAATCTGCTTGAGTGCTAATCTAGTCTTGATCACTAAAATCACCAAATTTGTTTAATCAACCCTTTTTGATTGTTTCTAATGGCCTAGTATTGCTAGGATCAGTAGCTTTTAATACATGGTTGGTTTGGTTCAGTTGTGCCATTGTTCTGTACTGATTACCTTGTTTGTGCCTTGGGTGATGTTTGGGATAGTGGTTTGCTTATAATTTCCCTTTTCGGCGATAGATACAAACGAGGACGAGTTTGATGAAGGTAATTGGGAAGATTTTGAGGAAGAGGACTAGGAACAAGCTGCCAACCAAGGCAAGCCACCTACAAGTTCATGAGACTTGTCCCATCTTTATTTTCATGCACTCTGTTTTAATTACTTTACTACTGCATTGGTTTTAGTCGCTATATTAATATTATTTTATTAGTTTGGCTCCACCAAACTTATGCCTATGGTTCTGTCTAAGTACTCCCCCCTTGAATTACCTATTCCTATCCTAGTAGTTAAGGTGGTCTAATATACCACAACCCCTTGGAAACCCCGGTTTAGCCTAACAAAAATTCTAGGTTGGGAACCCGAAGGCAAGGAGGGTTTTATAAAAAGTTTTTAACAGAAAACCTAGGCAAGTGGGACTTGTCGAGGAGATTTTAAAAGGTTTTGGTATTCGTGCCCTGGTAGAGGCACCAAAGTGGAAGATGGAGGAAAAACTGTTTTCGAAAACGCACCTGGTTCTATGTAGTTTTGCCCGAACAACTACCCCATGCAACCACACTACTCCTATATGGGAAGGGGCTTGACCCGAAAGTGGTTCTCTCTGATACCAGTGCCTCACAACTACTACAGGGGATCGGGGATCCCTAGAGGGTGGGCCTTCTCCGATATAGGTCCATGTGGGACATCGACCTGGAGAAGGAACGAAGGGTCGGCAGGCCTCCACGCATTACTATGGGCCCCTCATTGAAAGCGCACACTCGAGGAGTGGAAAAAGCGCTCCGGTTGGTCCTCGCCTGACATCCCGGTTTTGAGGGGAATAACACCCATAGGGTAGGTGCTGGTGTTATGAGGGGATTATCCTGAAGGTCTTGTCTGGTTATCCGAACCCTGCATACTAATGTATGACGATCCGCGACATTTTGCGGCGGATGTATCGGATCTTGTGGGTAAAGTGTACAACCTCTGCAAACCGTAAATCTATTCGAATAGCCGTGTCCGCGGTCATGGACAGTTGGAAAGGTTGCTGCGTAGCAGTGCTGGTTTTGGTTTATAAAAAGGTTTTATAAAGAGACTCAACCATGGGATGGTCGAAAGACAAGGAGGATGGGCCATGGGATGGTTGGACCTAGTTGAAGTATTGGTCATGGGATGACCATAGTGGAAGTGAATAACAGGGTTGACCCCAGCCTAGTATTTCAAGTTTTACTAACTATTTTTACTCTAAAAAGGTTTGCGAACAACAAGTGCTAGAGTAGAGAGTATATCTCTAAGAGATTTCTCAAATAGCCTCCTTGGAGCCATCCTATCCAAAGCCATATTGCGTACTCATGTTTTCTTTGTATGGTAGTTTGTGAGTACATTCCAAGTACTCACTGGCAATGTTACCTGGCTGTCAACTTGGTAAGATTATGAGCAGGATGGAGAGGACAATGAAGGGTACGATGACGACTTCGCGAACTAGGGCATTTCTCCGAGTCAGGCACCTGTTGGGCTATGGATTGACTCGGGTCCTCCGTGTTATTTAGTACCGCTACTATAATCAATTTGTGCCCATGGAGGCAAAGTTGTAAGACTATTATTGTAAGAATTATTGTACCGTACTGTAATGGATGTGTGTACTTGATATCTTGTCGGTTATGCTCCACGATGCACTGATCATGGGATCGTGGTGGTTTGCATAATTTGGTAATGTCGGGTGAAAATCCGGGGTCGCCACAGACTTGGTATCAGAGCCATCTTGACCTTAGGAGCCCCTAGTTAGCTTGGACGTTATACCCAAACCTCAAAAACTATTTTCTTTATAAAGGAAGGAGTTTGATATTTGCAAAAATATTGCTTATGACTCCTCCCCTCTATTTCAAAAACACCTTGCATTTAATTAAATTTTTGCATATCTAAAATTTTGCACACTATTCACTAACTTAAACTTAACTAAAATTATGTAGATGGTAGTGGTGTTCAACATGTATCGTCAGGTCGGACTAGACTTGCCACTCCAGTTGTCTGAGGCTAAGCTGAGGGACTTGGCCAAGCATGTGGGCCGTCCCACACCAGAGATCCAAGGCGCTTTCATTCTCAGGATGGCTGAAGGAGAGAAGAACTGGTTGGTTGTCTGCACTATGAGAGGTGGTGTAGTACCTCCATTCTCCGAGGAGCTGAAGGTGGAGGTGCTAGAGAAGGATTGGGGCGATGGTGTGCTCCGTGTGGCTCAAGAGGCCCTAGCACGCCTCACCTATCACCACCGCGAGCAGCTTGAGGGAACCAAGTTCTACCATTTTGGGAGACGCCACCCCCGGGGCTACGCCACTGTGACCCCACAACACTATGATTTTGATGACCATATCCAAAACATGGAGTATCTCCTGAGGAAGACCTAGGAATCTTTGGATGATATTCGCACTCGCCTGGACAACAAGACCTTGGAGTACACACCCTTGTTGAGGACTTGAGGATCTAGAAACTGGAGCACGCTCAGACTAAGCTGAACAAGCAGGCAGTTGTGGCTAGAAACAAGCGTCTCATGAAGACCACCAAGGAGCAGAAAGAACTCCTGGTGACCATGGAGGACCAGATAGAAGCATTGGAGGAGGAATGCGCTCAGCTCGACAAGGACAACGACGACTTGCTAAATAAAACCGATAATGATGCCGCCTACAAGGAGGATTTTGACATGGAGCCGCCAAGTGAACCCGAGGATGATGATCAGATGGGTGAGGAAGAAGAGGATCCCGAAGAACGCATTTTCGAGTCTGGGGATGATACAGAGGTCATCATTGAGGAAGACACCACCGCACGCCATGACTCGGAGTAGGTTTCACGATAGTCTACGAGAGCAAGTGAGAACATCGCCGTGTCCCCCTTTTGAGTGGCGATTTGTCTGTCTTCTGCTTGCTTGTAGGGTTAGACTCGTAGTATTATCTAGCATCGAGATGTGACGCAAGAACTTGGTTATTTTGTGGTTAATTCTATGGTTGCTTAGCTCCTAAACGCCCGCCCTTCCTATGCATGTTTGTTTGATTAGTTATTTCCTCCCCGCACCTTGATGTTTCCGGTTGCAAACCGCCCCCTTGGTAACCCCTCCTAATCATATACCTTCAGGATGGTGCGCCCACGCGGACCCCCTCCACCACCCCCGACCATGGCGCAGCTCCTGCACATGTTCATGCAAGATCACCAAGCCGTCAATGAGGAATGCCAAGCCAACATTGCCGCTCTCCAGCAGCTGGTGCAAGCCACAGCTAGAAACGCCCCCGACCCCGAGGGCGAAGAGCAGAGATCCAGACTTAGGGACTTCTAGAACACCAACCCACCTGTGTTCACCAAATGCACCAATCCACTTGACGCCGATGACTGTTCCGTACCATTGAGAAGAACCTAGAAGTTTCCCGTGTAGGATAGAATGAGAAAGTCACCTTGGCCACCCATTTCCTTGCGGGCCAAGCTAGGACTTGGTGGATAAGCGTCAAGGAGATTCTGCCCGCAGGACAAGCCATCACCTGGGAGGACTTCAAGGAAAGGTTCCACAAGCGTCATATCCCACCTGGTCTAATCAAGATGATGAGAGATCAATTCTGTGATCTGAAGCAGGGAGGAATGTCTGTGCTGCAATATCTGGAGAAGTACACTGATCTGGCCAGGTACACGCCAGATGACACCAACACGGAAGAGAAGAAGGTGGATACCTTCATGAATGGACTCCAGGATGAGCTGTAGTGCCACCTGGTACCCCAGGGATTCAAGGAGCTGGATGCCCTCATTGATGCCGCCATACTAGTAGAGAACAAGCGCAAGGGAGTAATTGAGAGTCACAAGCGCCGGATGATGCAACAAGGAGGACCCAGTGGATAGAGGTTGCGAAGCATGCCACCCTCAAGGCCTGCAACCCCCACCGCAGAGGACTCTATCCTATGCTCCGCGCCCCAATAACCCCAATCGTAACTACAACAACCCTCGCCCTGGAGGCGGGAACCCAAGACCCGCCCCAACAGGCCCAGTCAACACCAATGTCCGCCCCAATACGGCTGGCTGCTTCAACTGTGGTCAAGTGGGGCACTTCTCCTATGAATGCCCCAAGAGGAAGAAGGATAATGCACCCCGCCCTAATGCAGCCCGCCTGAATCAAGGTCACGCCAAGGGAGCCCCAGCTAAGGGCGCCGCCACCAAGAAGCCTGCCAATGCTACCAGAGGACATCTGAACCACGTCACTGCTGAGGAAGCCCAGGAGTCCCCTGACATTGTTCTGGGTACGTTCCTTGTCAACTCCATCCCTACTACAGTACTATTTGACTCTGCAGCCTCGCATTCTTTTGTTATGGAACCGTTTGTTGAAAGAAGTGGGATGGAACCTAGTCAACTGAGTAGGATCATGCTAGTACAAATACCCGGTTCGACGGCCAAAACCCAATCCGTCTGCCGAGATATCCCCATAGTCATCCATGGTAAAAATAACGGCCGACCTAATAGTTTTGGGAACCCAAGGTCTAGACGTGATCCTGGGAATGGATTGGATGACCAAGTACCATGGAATCATAGATTGTGTCAGAAAGTCCATATCCTTGACAAGTAGTGAAGGAATACAAGTCGAGTATAAGGCAATTGTGCCATCATCTCGGATCTATTGCCATAAGAGTATAGCTGGACCTACTCTAGATCAAGTCCCCGTAGTCTATGAATATCCGGATGTGTTCCTGGAGGAGTTGCCCGGTATGCCCCCTGATAGGGATATCGAGTTCATCATAGAGCTAGTCCCCGGAACAGCCCCATATCTCAGAGGCCTTATCGTATGAACCCCAAAGAATTGGTCGAGTTGAAGAAACAGTTGGACGACCTGGAACACGAGGGTCACATACAGCCAAGTGCCTCCCCTTGGGGATCACCCGTGCTCTTTGTGGATAAAAGAGATGGAACCATCCGACTAGTGACTGACTACCGGAAACTCAATGATGTCACAATTAAAAACAAGTATCCCCTACCCAAGATCGAAGACATGTTTGATCAGTTAAATGGGGCCAAAATCTTTTCCAAGATAGATCTCCACACCGGATACCACCAACTCAAGATCCAAGAATCAGACATCCCCAAGACCGCCTTTACCACCCGATATGGTCTCTATGAATACACCGTCATGTCCTTCGGCTTAACCAACGCCCCTGCCTATTTTATGAACCTCATGAATAAGGTATTCATGCCCTACCTGGACAAGTTCATCGTAGTGTTCATCGACGACATCCTCATATACACCAAGACTGAAGCCGAGCATGAGCAGCACCTGAGAGTCGTACTAGGGACCCTCAGAGAGCATCAACTATATGCTAAGTTCAGCAAGTGCGAGTTTTGGTTAAAGGAAGTTGGATTCCTTGGCCACATCCTGTCTATAGGAGGAATTTCCGTTGACCCTACCAAAATTAAGTCGGTTCTAGAATGGAAAGCCCCCACAAACCCCTCGGAAATCCGAAGCTTTCTGGGTTTAGCCGGATACTACTATAAATTCGTGGAAGCTTTCTTAAGTATCGCAAAGCCAATGACGCAACTACTGAAGAAGGACAAGAAGGTCGAGTGGACCGAGAAGTGTGAAGAGAGTTTTTAGGAACTCAAGAAGAGACTAGTGTCTGCCCCAATCCTGACCATGCCGGATATCACTAAAAACTTTGAAGTTTACTGTGACGCCTCCAAGTTAGGACTCGGGAGTGTGATGATGCAGGAAGGCAAGGTCATCGCCTATCTATCCAGAGAACTAAAGCCACATGAGATGAACTACCCCACCCATGACCTGGAACTCGCAGTAGTGGTTCATGCACTTAAGACCTGGCGCCACTATCTGATGGGGAATCGCTGCAAGATCGACACCGATCACAAGGGTCTGAAATTCAATCTTCACCCAAAAAGAGTTGAACATGAGGCAGAAAATATGGATTGAGTTGATAAAGGACTACGATCATGGCATTCACTATCACCCGGGCAAGGCTAATGTCGTAGCCGACGCCCTTATTCGGGAACCATGTTCCCTGAATGCTATGATCGTGAAAGAACAACTAGAACTAAGTCAAGAGCTGGAAAGGCTCGGACTCGAGATAGTCAGCCATCGATTCTTAGCCCATCTGGAACTAAAACCGACCCTCTTAGACCAAATCAAAGAAGCTCAGAAGGGTCACAAAAGTATCGAGGGTATTAAAATAAGAATGGAAAGGGAAAATGTTCCGGGATTCAAGATTGATGCCGAGGGTGTACTATGGTACTAAGGGCGTATCTGCGTACCCAACAAGCATGACTTGAAGTAGATGATTATGAAGGAAGCCCACGAGACACACTACTCCATCCACCCCAGTAGCACCAAGATGTATCAGTACCTGAAGGAACAGTTCTGGTGGCATGGAAAGAAGCGCGAAATCGCTTTGTTCGTAGATAAGTGTGATATATGCCAGAGAGTCGAAGCCGAACACCAGCGACCCGCTAGATTGCTGCAGCCCATGAAGATACCCGAGTGGAAATGGGAAAAAGTTGGAATGGACTTCATTACTGGACTACCCAAGTCCATCAGGGGTCACGATTCCATCTGGGTCATCGTAGACTACCTATCTAAAGTGGCTCATTTCCTCCCCGTGAGGACTAGCTACAATGGCCAACAGCTAGCGGAATTGTATATCTCCCATCTCGTCAGTCTCCATGGTGTCCCTAAAGAAATCGTGTCGGATAGAGGACCGCAGTTCACCTCCCGTTTCTGGGGCAAGTTACATGAGGCCTTAGGCACCACTCTATCCTTTAGCACCCCGTATCACCCACAGACCGGAGGACAGACAGAGAGAGTCAATCAAGTCTTGGAAGATATGCTCCGTTCCTGCGTTCTAGCCTACGGAGCCAAGTGGGAGGATTGTTTGCCATTCGCGGAATTCTCCTACAATAACAGCTACCAAGCCAGTTTGAAGATGGCACCCTTTCAGTTCCTTTACGGAAGGAGGTGTAGAACCCCTCTAAACTGGACTGAGACCGGAGAGAGCCAAATCTTCGGTCCTGATGTGATCAAGGCAGCCGAAGAGCAAGTACAGCTAGCCCGCGATCGCCTGAGGGCTGCCCAATCGCGTCAGAAAAGCTATGCCGACACCAAACACCGAGAAGTGAGTTTCAGTTAGGGAGACTTCGCGTATCTTCGCGTCTCCCCTCTCAAGGGAATGCAGAGGTTTCATGAAAAAGGGAAGCTCGCCCCCAGGTACATTGGGCCCTTCAAGATCCTAGCCCAACGAGGAAAGGTGTCATACCAATTAGAACTACCCAAGGAATTGGCAGAGTTCCACAACGTCTTCCATGTGTCCCAACTCCAGAAGTGCCTCCAAACACCCAACAAGCCCGAAGCATTCAAGGAGATTGACTATCAAGCCATTGACCTCAACCGTGATTTAACCTATCGTGAGGTGCCTATAAAAATCCTAGAGAAAGCCAACAGGCTCACCCGGTGTCGGAACATAAACTTCTACAAGGTTCAGTGGAGCAACCATTCGCAAGACGAAGCCACCTGGGAACGAGAGGATTTTCTCCAGAAGGAATTTCCCCATATCCTGTTAGCAAAACCAGCGAATCTCGGGACGAGATTCTTTTAAGGGGGGAAGGTCTGTAACATCCCATTTTTTCTACATCCATGTTTGTTGAGGGTTGGGAAGCTAGAAAGTAGGGGGAAATGAAACTTTTCTACTTGTGTGCTTAGATGCCTAGCTTATTTAGAATTGTTTGATCACTTGTGTTGTTTTGGTAGTACCGTTTGCTAGTCTACATGCTTGCATGACCACCAAGGGTCCACCAACCCATAAATTGGCTAACTCATGGAAAACAAAATTTCCTTCCAACTTTGGAGCCATGGTTTGATTAAATCCTTCACCTTTTCTACCATGCAAAAGTACCAAGTGCTACTATGCTACTAGTACATGTGAACCACCCCTTAGTCCTGGTAAAACCACAAGCCCTAGCCTCTTGCATGTAGGTGTTTACCTCATTAGTGGTCACCTAGGGAATGACCCCCTTATTTTTGTCCCAAGTTTGGTTGGCCCTTGTGAGCATCTGGCTGTGATCCAAGGATCAACCATGGCCTAAGTATGATCACCAAGTCACCCTCTACCACCCTATATCCTTCCCTCTGCCATTGGTGGCCCTAGCCCAAAATGGCAAGCCCCTAAAGTGGCCACCCCATCAACACTACACTAGATCACCCAAAAAACCCCTCTCTCTTCCCTGCTCGTGCCACCCCCTCTCCCTGGCCTTGGCATGATGCAGCACCACCCCGGCTACCCCTTGCACACACCCAGCCCGCACGCACGCTATGGCACACTACAAAGAGGAGGGACACGGGAGATCATTGCAAGTTCTTGCCCACCTCGAAAACCAGCAGCCCCTCCCTCTCTCCTGTCCCATCTAGCCCCACCTCAGACAGCCACAACTTCCCAAGCCCTCCCTCCACCCTTCTCTCTCCCTCCTGCTCGCGCCTAGCCACCCCCAACCGTCGGAGTCCACCTCAGCAGATCATCCCTGGCCCCGCCCCCTCTCTCCCTTCTCGTGGTGCAAAAAGATCGTAGTGGATAGAAGGTAGCCCCGCCACCCTACTGCCACCCTCCGCTCTCTCACCCGCGGCCCCGATCACCCCAACCCGTGCCGGCCACGTCGGTAGAGTGCCCCGCACGCCACGCCGCTCCCCCGCTCGCTCGGTACGGTTAGACATTGCCCTCTGCCCTGACATGACCTCTCCCTCCCCACCACCCTACTATCCGCCCTAGCCCTCCTCCTAGCGCCGCGCTGCCGCCACTGCCTCGCGCCTTGTCGCGCGTGATAGCACGAGAGCACATCACGTGATCCACCCTGTTCTCTGCCTCGTGTGCTCCCGCGGCCAGCGACGTGACCATACGCCCATAGCAGCCCTTCCCCACAGACGCGGACCCCGCCGCCGCTCCCAGCCACTCCTAGGCAGCTCCCTCTCTCTCGCCACCCTCCCCTACACCCGGTGCACCGTGGGTGCACCCCCATTGGCTTTAAAGCCCCCAGGCCACCCCAGCCTCCACTCACCTACCTCATTTCCATCTCTGCCACCCCACTCCACCCCTAGAGCAGAGCCGAGCCCGCTCGCCCCCTGCTGCTCTCGCCACTGCCGCACCGACGCGACACCATCCAGCACCGTCTAGGTCGTTGCCGCCGCACATATCTCCACCCCACTCTCCCTCTAACCCCTTCCCTACCCTGTGTCTAACCGCTCCCTCTCCTCCCCTCTTGGCCAGGATCACCGGAGCCGCAAGGACGCCGCAGACACCGAGGATTCAAGGACGTCCCCTACACCGCCCGCCGCCAAAACCGTCCCTTCCGTCCCTTGATCGGATCCGCATCGACGACCGCCTCCAATGCCACCGTCACAGACCCCTCTCCGCCCCTAGGTGAGCCACCCCACACCCCCGAACGGCCGAGCTAGGGTTTGCGTGCCGGCATTCTTTCCCTAGAGGAAGACGAGCTGCTAGTCGTCGATCCGTCTTTAAATCCAACGGCCAGCCTCGCCCGGTACCGCTTCACCCCCCTGTGCCTATGACACGCGAGCCCTGCTGCGGGATTTGAATCCCTAGCCCTCCCGCATAAGCTACCATGTACGCGGGCCGGCCCAGCTCTGTAGCGGGCCGTGACCCAGCCTCTACACAACCCCTTTTTCTTTTCTTTTTAGGTCATTTTATTTCCCAGAAATTTGTTCTATAACTTAAATTCCACCAAATAAAATATGTGTAGTGTTCTGACTTGATTCCAATTTTCTAGAATAACCCTAGTAGTTCCCTATTGCATGTCCTTGGTAGCTAGTTTATAGCTTGTCTGTATTTTTACTTAGAATTTCTGTGGTAAATAGTGTCTATTTAGAGTATTATCCATAGTTTTATTTCCAGAGCTCAGAAAATTGTGAAACCAAGTTCCAGACATTGCCTTTGCAATTGCCTACTGTGCAAAACTAGAATCATCTATTTTGGATGTTTGACGCCTCTGTTCTTATTTTTGTAAGTTATGAACATAGGGTTCTTGTTTATTTTCCAGAGGTTGATGTGAAGCTAATTTTGGGATGAAACCAACTCCCAGAGTTAGGCCTCTTCTAATACTAGTAATTCCTAGAAGGGCTTAATTTTTGGTTCTGTAGTTTTGCCCTGGGGGTTTTAGTACTAGTTTTTGCTCTGTTTGCAGTATTTTTATTTATTAAAAATCAACCCTTTTGTTAAAAAGGTGAAACCAATGGGGTTAGCTTGGTATTTTCTATAGCTACTCAGTTAGGTGTGTTGTCATCACTTTCCACCAACAAGTCTTGGTCGAAAAATCTGCTTGAGTGCTAATCTAGTCTTGATCACCAAAATCACCAAATTTGTTTAACCAAACCCTTTTTGATTGTTTCCAATGGCCTAGTATTGCTAGGATCAGTAGCTTTTAATACTTGGTTGGTTTGGTTTAGTTGTGCCATTGTTCTATACTGATTACCTTGTTTGTGCCTTGGGTGATGTTTAGGATAGTGGTTTGCTTATAATTTCCCTTTTCAGCGATAGATACGAACGAGGACGAGTTTGAGGAAGGTAATTGGGAAGATTTTGAGGAAGAGGACCAGGAACAAGTTGCCAACCAAGGCAAGCCACCTACAAGTTCATGAGACTTGTCCCATCTTTATTTTCATGCACTCTATTTTAATTACTTTACTATTGCATTGGTTTTACTCGCTATATTAATATTATGGTATTAGGTTGGCTCCACGAAACTTATGCCAATGGTACTGTCTAAGTACCCCCCCTTGAATTACCTATTCCTATCCTAGTAGTTAAGGTGGTCTAATATACCACAACCCCTTGGAAACCCCGGTTTAGCCTAACAAAAATTCTAGGTTGGGAACCCGAAGGCAAGGAGGGTTTTATAAAAAGTTTTTAACAGAAAACCTAAGCAAGTGGGACTTATCGAGGAGCTTTTAAAAGGTTTTGGTATTCGTGCCCTGGTAGAGGCACCAAAGTGGAGGATGGAGGAAAAACTATTTTTGAAAACACACCTGGTTCTATGTAGTTTTGCCCGAACAACTACCTCGTGCAACCACACTACTCCTATATGGGAAGGGGCTTGACCCGAAAGTGGTTCAATCTGATACCAGTGCCTCACAACTACTACAGGGGATCGGGGATCCCTAGAGGGTGGGCCTTCTCCGATATAGGTCCATGTGGGACATCGACCTGGAGAAGGAACGAAGGGTCGGCAGGCCTCCACGCATTACTATGGGCCCCTTATTGAAAGCGCACACTCGAGGAGTGGAAATAGCGCTCCGATTGGTCCTCGCCCGACGTCCCGGTTTTGAGGGGAATAACACCCATAGGGTAGGTGCTGGTGTTAAGAGGGGATTATCCTGAAGGTCTTGTCCAGTTATCCGAACCCCGCATACTAATGTATGACGATCCGCGACATTTCACGGCGGATGTATCGGATCTTGTGGGTAAAGTGTACAACCTCTGTAGAGCGTAAATCTATTCGAATAGCCGTGTCCACGGTCATGGATGGTTGGAAAGGTTGCTGCGTAGCGGTGCTGGTTTTGGTTTATAAAAAGGTTTTATAAAGAGACTCGACCATGGGATGGTCGAAAGGCAAGGAGGATGGGCCATGGGATGGTCGGACCTAGTTGAAGTATTGGTCCATGGGATGACCACAGTGGAAGTGAATAACAGGGTTGACCCCAGCCTAGTATTTCAAGTTTTACTAACTAGTTTTACTCTAAAAAGGTTTGCAAACAACAAGTGCTAGAGTAGAGAGTATATCTCTAAGAGATTTCTCAAATAGCCTCCTTGGAGCCATCCTATCCAAAGCCATATTGCATACTCTTGTTTTCTTTGTATGGTGGTTAGCGAGTACATTCCAAGTACTCACTGGCAATGTTCCCTGGCTATCAACTTGGTCAGATTATGAGCAGGATGGAGAGGACAATGAAGGGTACGATGGAAACTTCGCGAACTAGGGCGTTTCTCCGAGTCAGGCACCTGTTGGGCTATGGCTTGACTCGAGTCCTCCGCGTTATTTAGTACCGCTGCTATAAGCTATTTGTGCCCATGGAGGCAAAGTTGTAAGACTATTATTGTAAGACTTATTGTACCATACTGTAATGGATGTGTGTACTTTGATATCATGTCGGTTATGCTCCATGATGCACTGATCATGGGATCGTGGTGGTTTGCATAATTTGGTAATCTCGGGTGAAAATCCGGGGTCGCCACGAGCGGTATGGGTGAATCTGAGCCGTGCGATTAGAAGGGAGATCGACAACGGAGAGTCAACGTCAACGACGAACAGCTCCGGCGAGGAATCTGACCTAGTGCGGCGGTGGGGGTCTCGGGGTGCTCACCTGGGCTCCAACTAGGGTCGGTGACAGGCGCAATCGATGTGGTAAACGACGGCGAGGTGAGGCGCGATCATGGCAGGGTTTGGGGTGGTCAGAATCGACGGCGCCCTTCTCCTCCAGCAGCGGCGGGCTCTGGTGCAATTCCGGCATAGTGGTGCTTACCTTGCTCTAGGAAGAAGTGGGGGAGTGGCTGTGAGGAGCGAGGAGTGGATTGGTGTGGAGAATGGAGGTGGGGGTGGCCTCCTTTTATAGCTCGGCGAGGGGACCGAGCGGTGCGGCGGTGAGCTCGACAATGGTGTTGCTACAGGCGGCTAACGGCATGGGCGAGGGTGTAGGACGGTGTGGTGCTCCATGGTGGTTCTTACGGGATTAAAGGCACGGCGTGGGGCGGTGTTGTTCGGTCAGGCACGTGCGGTGTTCTGAGCGGTGACAGAAGTGTTTGCGGCGGTGTGCGACAGTTGCGGGTCGCGCGGCGGCGAACGGGGGTGTCTGCCGGGTTGGCGTGATCATGGCGGCCTTGCGCGTGCGCGGTGAGGGCAAGGCGCGAGCTGGGCGAGCTGGTCAGGTGCGGTGCACTGTCGTGCTCTCGGCATGGCGCAGAGAGGCGATGCGCGGTGCGACTAGGGTGGTCTAGGGCTTGGCTTCGCCTGTGGGGTGGACAGGGGGTGGCGGTGGACTGTGGCGCACCTCCTGGACATCTTGGATGGGTGCGAGGTGGTCTGTTGTGAGCTAGCCATGGTCGTTCGGCGATGACCATAAACGGGCAGCGCTCCACTGTGCTCCACGGTGAAGGGAGGATTGGTCTAGGGCTGGGTTAGACTAAGGGGATACCAGAGAGTGAAGAGGGGACCAAATGGTCGACTATTAATGTGCACAACAGTGAAGTTAGGCCAGGGGTTAATTAGTGCAGATAAGGTGTTTGTGTTAATGGCCGCATGAAACAAAGTTTGAAATTTTTGAATGAATTTTTTTGAGTGATCTAGACTTAAGCTTGAGTGTCTATGGTTGCTTGGAAAAGGCAAGGTGAATTGATTTGATAGGTTTTTGAAAAAGTGTGATCTTAACATATGAAATAGATTCAATTTTCAACTGTCCATTAAATTGATTTGCAAGATGTGTAAGTTTGTAAAGTGGGCCTTGATACACTTTTACTTGGTCTAGCAAGGGGTGAAAAGAAGTAGAATTGTTTCTGTTAAGATTTCTTTTCTAGGAACACACAAAGTGACCTAGTGGTTTATTTTTGTCAAAATGACCATTTGGTTTATTTATTCATATTTGATTTCTTCTTCTTTTGATTTTGCTTGGAAATGGTGTATATGATGTAGCATTCACCTTTAAACTATTTCACATTATTTAGAACAATCAAGCATGGCATAAGCACTCAATTCTACACTAATGCAAACACACATGTATTCATATTCATTTTATTAATAAATTTTTTTGTTAACCCTAAATTGGGGTGATTAAAACTTGATAATCTTGATTATAAGTTTTGGGGTGTTACATCCAATTTAGTGAGGGTTCCTCCATATGGTGTGCATTTATCATAATATGAGTGGAATCAAGTACATGTATCCAATGACGAATACCTAGAGGGAATCAAACTAAATTGAGTATCCAATGATTTCAAAGAAATAAAATGATGAATAAGCATCAACGAATGAAGCAAGCAACCAAACGATCCAAAGAACCACTTCACAAAATGAAGATACAAAACGAAGGATATATTATGATAAGATCGAAAGGAGAGTGATTTAAATAATATGAGGATACTCCCCAAAGTTTGTGCACAAATTATAATTTGAATTTGAATACAATATGCATAACATGGCATCCTCGTTCCCTCTATATCATTTAATCCACGAGCACGAGCAAGATAGAATATATTATGATGAGAGCAAATGAGTGTTTAGATGAAAATAGGAAAGCAAGGTTCATGCACACCAAAGTGCACAATTATGAAATCCTAACTCCCCACAATAAAACAAAACACCAAACAAGAACAAGAAATCAAATGTGTGTTGTTAGGTACATTAGGAAAGCTCCCCAAGGTTTATGCACCAAATGTAATAATTGCTTTGAATGCAAAGTGCATAAACATGGTATCCTTACTCCCCCAAACTTACACCGCAACTCAAAGGCATGAGAGATCAACTTTCTCAACACCAACAAGTGCCAAAAGATGCAAATGAAAAGGTCAAGCACTCAAAGAAAAACTTTTGGAGCCACCAAAGAATAAAAAAGGAGCACAAGGTCGACTCCAAAGCAAAAGGATATCAACTAGAGATTTAGCCATAATCATGTGTATATATTTCTAGGTAGACAACAATCACCAAGATATACATCCACAAAGAAACATGTGCACACAAAATAGATACTCAAGAATGAACAAGATATCTAAATGAAAGTCATAGATAATGCCAATAAGATTTTTCCTATAAAGCATGGCCAAATGCTCAAATTTATCTTATTGAACATCAATGACCTTAAAACACCAACAAATACATCACCACTATCACAAGGGAACAAGAGATGGTTGGAATGCATTGGGAAAGGCAACAAGTATCATAAAGAACAAATAAACCTTGAAAATTCATCCATATAGTGCATGAGAGAAATTGAGGAAATGATTCGCTATCGAATTGCTAGATTGGCATATGTGGGATTGGTGAATCATAAACATGGTTTTGATATACTTCCCAAAATATGCATTCATCTCAACTTACTCATGTAAAAATAAGTATTATACAATAAAATCTTGCAAGAACCACAATAGAAGCAACTGAAGGAAATCATGCCATGATGCAACCACAAAGGTTGGATGCTATAAAAATATGCATGAGAGGGATACTTGTTACTGAGATACCATTGGTAGGATGTAGTAGATATGCGTTTTTTATCATCCTAGCTTGCCTCTAATTAGCATTAGTCACCACATCTTCTTATTATTGAGACGAGCATTCAATGTATCTCCAATGTACCTAAAACAACATTAAGTACACTATGGTCCCCAATCAAATTGGGTCCAAAGTAGTTAGTGCAACTACAATACATAGGAGACCCTCCATATAAATATGTGCATATTGATATGAAGTTGAATTTCATGCACATCTTAGACGATAGGATTTGGTGGAGAATCCCATATATATTGGATCAAGAAAGCAAACATGCCATAATATAGAACATGTAGTAAATATGCATGCACAATATTTTCAGAACCACAAAGGAGATACAATTTGAACAAAAACACCAAGTAAACCAAGAAGTCACACACAAGAGTGTGACATGACAAAAGGGTGTCCAAATTGCATCAAAGAGCCAAATCAACACATGCAAGGACACAAATTCAACAAATGAACAAGGCAAAAGCCAAAGAGAAAAAGATAGACAAAAACACCAATGCTCAAGTATTTATCTCATCCTAAGGGATCAAACAAGTAACAAGGAATGAGACAAAACCAACTCCCAAAAGGGCAAGGTTCCAACACACAAACCAAACTCTCTACACTTTTCATGATGGCACAAAGTACCAAAATAAAAGATCAAACTTCCAAGCACAAAAGGGAGTATTCTAAATAATATAGGATATCTCCCCCATGAATGGTGCATTATGTAGAATTTTTATTTTGAATGCAAAATGCACACAAATGAGATCATCACTACTACCTATACTAAATAATACACAAGAGGGTACCAATAAACTAAAATTATCCACAAGAGGCAAGGAAGACATGTGAGAAAACACAAAACATTTTCTTAGCAAGAGATAGTACAAGATTAAGCAAAGGCCAAAGTGAATATGATCAATAAATTCTACCATAAATCTAGTACTAATTGTCCAAGGACAAGAAGTATTGGGAATAATCTTCCCATGGTAGTTCACATGGATATCCAAGATCATATTCACACAAAGAAGAATATAACAAAGTATAAGAATTAAGCTTGATGTTTTGAAAGAGATTCTTGGTAGCTTCCAATAGTCACGTAATCACTAGTGATTAGAGTAACTTGAAGATAATGGGTTCCATGAGGATAGAGAGATCCAACTATGAGTAAACACATACCAAGAAACACTCTCACACACAAGGTCCAAACGATGAGAAATAAAAACATTCAAACAAATTGGAGCTTGTATGAGAAAATGTGTCACATAGGAGCTAGATAATTATCAATATCAATTCTAAGTGACACAATCTCAAATTTTCACATTATGTAGGATTGTAATATGCACTAAGCATATGACTCCCCCATAATGTGATACAACCATAAATCTCAACACGAGGCAAAAGGATCCAAATAGAGATAATTAATGGACATTATAGAACTTAAATTTCTCATGAGAATCATACCACATAGAGACTAGATAATATTGCAATATCAATAATAGGTGGTATTCCTCATGTACACACATTTTAGAATTGTGGAATGCCCAAGCAAAACACTCCCCCAAAATGGGATAATCCATTAATCTCTAACAAGAGCCAAGAAAGATACCAAATAAATTCAACAAAGGCTCCATCCCAAGACACGCAAATACATGGTGTGCCAACCAACATACACAAGTATACTTGATAACTCAATATAAGTACGATGGAAGCACAACATGTACAAACACATACAAAGGTACAAAACCAACACATGCACAAGGGAGCAAGTAACTTCCAATGTAAATGAGTTAAGCACATGTTATCGCAAGGAGGAACATTGGAAATATGATAGAGGCAATATAATCCACATGACTTGACTTGACAAATATAATAGATGAAGATCCCTCATTTCTTCATGATATATCCAAGTTTCCAATGCTCTCCAAACACATCTATTGATCAAGTTTTGGCATATTGGTCCCCAACAAAGTTGGGTCCTAAGAAGTTAGTCACAATAGGCTTGGCAACCCAAATGGTTCTTTTCTTGAACCCACATTTAGTACCAAAATCTTTGGCAAACATATTGCCAACCTCCTCCTTATGAAGACAATAAGCATTATCAATCATGATAGGTGATGAGTGCATATTTGCATCATGTTTTATATTATTATTTTGCATTATAGATGTAGTATCTTGGTATTTTACGGCACTCGCACGCACATTTTATGTCAGTTTTCACCTGGATCAGGACAGATGATGGATCCAATGGATACAATTCTTGGAGAAGTTGTACTATGGAGAAAAGAAGACAAAAACAACGTAAATCGCTTATTTGGGAAATATTAATATTACCAGAAGAAAACCAGAAGCGAACAAGGGAGGCAGAAGGTTCAACGACCAACTATATGACCGAAGAAAATTTTCCGGCCGTATAGTTGGCGCCGCCTCCGCCTCCTCAAATAGTTTCACCCCGTGCAACTGGTTCAGGGAGACGACATACAGAACACCCAGAAATCGCAGAAACCTCACCTCCGGAAGGCATCTGGAGGGGGAACTCATCCACCAGGGATCCAACTCTGCCCTGCGCAGATCCGGGAGGCTAAGGCATCGATATTCATCATCCACCGCTGCATCACCACCATCTCCATCCATCCCATCTACATCTTGTCTAGATCTTGTTGTAATTCACGTACTCATTATGGATTTATACAAGTACTATTCATTTATGATTGTTTCCATTACCATTGTCATGATGTTGATTGCCTCCATGTCTAAGTAGATCTCTAGTTCTTGGGAGATGGAGAAACCCTAGTATGAGACTGAAATAAGATAAAGTCTATTATGATATTCATTGCGGTGACCATGTGTTAGATTTTCTACATCTTGATGTTGACAGAAGTCGACCTCTCAATATTTGCTTCTCATGGGGACTTGATGGAGGGAACTACTAGTTGGTAGACGGAGGTGTGCTAGCACTTACAATGACTATAAAGCTGTTGGCACCCCTTACGTATCAACTTGGGAAACCGAGGAAACTCACATAACACTATCCATGCCTTGGGTTACGTCCTATCGGATTACGTCCTTAATAGCACAGTGATTCAATTGATGCCTATTGCTGACTGTTGTGGTTATGAGGATGATGTGAGCAACGTTTGCTACCTATTTGTTCAAATATGGAGTTCCTCCCACACATACATAGTTGAGAATGTTCATGATTATAATCCTTATCTTAAATCCTTATAATGCTAGTGCTGTATCCGCTACTCCCTGAGAACACTTTTTCCCTATTGCAGTTCCAATCTTTCTTACATACGCGATACTTACTTTCTGTATTCAGTTATTTTATTTTACTTTATTATTGCTCTTTTACCTAAAACCCAAAAACACCTTTTTACATAATACTCGCATTTTATCTTGTCACTTAGAACTTTAGCTAGCATTTCTACCGTAATATTTATTTCAAGAGTTATTAGACTTCAGAAGCCTGCTCCCTGTGGGATCAATATCTTTATTTTGAAACTAGGTACAAACGATCTGTGCACTTGCGGTCATCAAACTATTTTCTGGCGTCGTTACCGGGGAGCTAAGCGTTGTAGGTCTTTTATTTTTTACTTATTTATTTTTGTCTTGCTAAATTTTGTTTTGAGTTATAGGTTTCCACCAACATGATGGAGTTTGAGCATATGACTAGTGCTAACCCACTCAACTACTTTGGGAAGCCCTATGATATTTATAAAAGAGACAACTCTAATGAGAAGACAAGGGGGTTTGAAATAAATCCTCTACTACTTAGTATTTTACACAATAAGCAATTTACTGGAGACGAAGAAGATCCTGATCCATATGAGCATATTGCATGTTTCAATATATGTGGCACTTTTCTATTGACGGGATATACCGCTGATGAGGTAAGGGTTAAATTTTTTAGTCAGACTTTGACTAGTACAACTCTCTCATGGTATAGATCTCTACCACCTGAAGCCACTATTACTTGGGATAATCTAGCCTGTGAATTTCTAGCAAAATATTATCCATTGTCAAAATCTTTTGGAATTAGGCGTCTTATAATGACTTGGAAAAACCATTCTAATGAAGGACTAGTAAGAGCTTATATTAGATTTAAAGATTTACTACGTCTATGTCCTCATCATGATTTACCTGAATGGTATTTATTGCATATCTTTTATGGCGGTTTAATTGAGCCTAATAAAATTGAATTAGACTCTTTCGTAGAAGGAGCCTTTATGAATCTTCCTATACCTAAATCTTGGGCTTTACTTAATAGAATTCGTGATCATAGAGTTTCATGGAATTTTGGTCTAGGAAGTGAAGGAGGCGTAGAAATAGAACATGATTGTATTCATGACTACAATAAAAAAGGCCATGTTAAAGAATTATCTAAAGAACTTTACTTGGATTCAGATCTTGTGTTGCAAGTTGTTCAAGCTTTTACAGAACATATCAAAGCTCCAAAAGAGGGACCAGTCAAGTATGATCCACCACCCGAACTTGAAAAGAAAAGAGAAGATAAAGCAACACTGGCCTCCTTAGAACCAATAATGAGATGCTTTTTCCTAACGCTGCACAAACGCATATTCTTTAATATGAACAGGTTAAAGTAGTACAGGATAAAAAGGAAGAAGAAAGTATGCCAGAATTCGTGGAACATCTGGAAGAAACCAAAGATGAAGAGATAACCAAGGAAGCAATTATGGCTATGTACGCACATTGTAACATAGTTGAACTTGCTGAAGATACTTCTGTATTGGTTGAAGGTAAAACAAAGGTAGAAGATGTGGGTAAGCCTATTATTCCCTGCATATATAAAGAAACCTCGCATTAGGTTTATGTGATCTTGGCACCAAAGTTAATGTTATATATTACGACTTCTACCTAAGAATAAAAGAAGAAATAGAACCAGCTACAATTGAAAATACTGATATGACAATTATGTTAGCCAACAAAAATCTTAGAATTCCAATCTGAGTAATTGAAGATGCAACTGTCACAATTGGCAATAAAAACTTTCCTATCAATTTTGTAGTTGTTGATATGCCAACTAAAACTCTTTACCCAATTATATTTGGAAGGAACTTTTTGGGTGATATAGGTGCCTATGTTAACTTCAAGAAGGAGATTGTGTCTCTTAAGCTTGGGGGAACGGAAAACAAATTCCATTTCTCCAAATTTAAAGACAGGCCTCCACAAATATGAGAAGAAGAGGAAGGGAGAACTATTGAGGAAATGGCGTCTCTTTTCTTTAGTAATCAAGAAGAAGAAATAAATGAAGATCCAAATTATGAAGAAATAGTTATGGAGGACAAGTCCCTAGGATAACTAGAAGATGAATTCGATTCACTCCCCATAATGGGACCTCCAGCTGATGAGGCTTTTGAAGAGCCAGAAAAGAGAAGGGACGAGGAACTACCACCCCCATAGTTGAAGACTCTACCAGATAATCTCAAATACAGGTTTCTAGATGATACAAATAATTTTCCTATTATTATCAGTGCTAAACTTTCAGGAAAATAAGAAGAGGAACTTATGGAGATACTTAAGGAGCATCGCAAGGCCTTTGGGAACTCAATGGATGACATGAAGGGCATCAGTCCCATGATAGCCATCCATCGAATATTCATGGAGGAAGGTGCTAAACCAGTTGGGGAATTTAATAGAAGATTGAGGCCTGAAATGAAAGAAGTGGTAAGAAAAGAAATTGAACGCCTATTGGACGCAGGTATAATCTATCCTATTAAAGAAAGTGAATGGGTAAGTCTTGATCATTGTGTCCCTAAGAAGGGCGGTTTCACTATTATTCCAAATGAAAATGATGAATTGATGCCTACTAGAACTATTGTTGGGTATAGGATGTGCATAGACTTCAGAAAATTAAATAAAGAAACTAGGAAAGATCACTATCCTTTACCGTTCATAGATCAAACTTTAGAAAGGTTAGCAGACCATACTCATTTTTGTTACTTGGACGGATACTCTGTTTTTTCTCAAATAGCTGTTCATCCTGAGAACCAACATAAAACAACTTTCATTAGTCCTTATGGTTTACATGCTTACCAACATATGCCTTTTGGTTTATGTAATGCTCCGGCCACTTTTCAAAGATGCATGATTGCTATTTTTGCTGATTTTATAGAACTTATAATGGAAGTATTTATGCATGACTTTTCTGTCTATGGAACTTCATTTACTAGTTGCTTGGATAATCTCAAAAGAGTTCTGCATCGTTGCAAAGAAACCAATCTTGTTCTAAACTAGGAGAAGTGCCATTTTATGGTCAAAGAAGGTATAGTCCTTGTACATAAGGTATCAGGTAAGGGAATTGAAGTTGATAGAGCCAAGGTTGAGGCAATAGAGAGAATGCCACAACCTAGGGATATTAAAGGTATAAGAAGTTTCCTTGGTCATGTCGGTTTTTATATGTTATGACCTTCGATCGTTAAAGATTCTAAGTCCCTATGATTAACATGCTAGTCCCTGGATCAATAGCTAGCACTCATAGTCGATGAATATCATGTAAAACACAAGTCATTATTACACGAATAATCTAGTATAATTATTACAACTTTGCATAGCTTATAGCTAGCTCAAATAAAAAGTGGAAACTTAATAAACTTGAGTCCATCAATGCCTCAGGCAAGTTGAGTAAAGACCCGTGATCCCTATGCACCTTTCAATCTTCGGATTCTGCACATAAAACGTGCAGCCAACAAGTTGGGTTAATACTTTGAATGTAGTGGAAAATTACACCAAGGAAGGAATAAGACTAACTCTACATGCAAGGCTAGGAGTAGGGTTTGGGGTTCTTTTGCATTAAGCCAATTTTCTCTAAGTATGAAGAAAAGAGGGAGAGTTTTACCCTACTTTGTAAACATTGTTTAAGTAGTATAGGGTTGAGTGGAACACGAGGATATTACGCACCAAGTGTCCAATGAACCTAACAATTGGATATTACGCACCAATTCCCCAAAATCCCACCCGCATGCCACGGGGTTTTAGAAATCTTTAAGTTTGGAAAGAGAGAGGAAGATCCTTCAAAGGCTCCATCCTTCAGATGTTCAAAGTGTTCTTTTCCGTGAACTCGACTGATCGATCAGATTGCAATACTCTTGAGAGTTTGTGAACTTTACCCACAATCCACGATCAAGTCGTTTTATAGACACGACCATGGCGAGGCTTTCCCTTAGTAGCCCCCCTACCAGCTGGATCCAACCGTGCCAAGAACCTCCAAATGTTGGTACCCCGGTGATTTTTCCCACTAAGTAGTAGGCCAAGACAGAGCCCATATGTATTGTGGTTGCACTAGAATCTTCTGAATTCTAAAACATGGCAGACGTCTTTGATTCCTGGGTGGTCGTCCTCCACCAAATTCCACTCATTGATCCAACAACCATTACGCCCAGAAGAAAACTTAGTTTTTATTTTGAAGGAGGTTTTTAGAGGAAAAAGTTCGCTCGAGAGAGCTTTATACTTAGAAAAATTTGAGTCTTTCGAACCCCCCAACGATACTTTATATATATATAGCATAGCAAGCAATACTTAGCAAAAATAGGGGTAACCTATTAGGATGGAAAATTCCTAAGTATAGAGCTACTCATGGCATACTACAAAACCGCACTTGCAAAATAATACGAAGAAAATCTACCATATAATCCTACACATGCATACTACAGAATTTGAAGATCACAACATGCATATTCAAAACTGGGACATAATTATGAACAAGTGGTGTAACTTGCCTTGATCTGAGTAGCACTCTACGCAACAGTGCGCACTCTGAACAATCTAATGAATCACAAACATAGATCCAATCACAACTTGCACAAAACATTGCCACAAAAGTAATTATGCATGCGTGCAACATGGTAATATGCAAGGATGGGTTCAAATTCGACCAAGAATATTATTCAGGGGTGGTATTGTATTGGGGATGTCATTAGTATCGATTTCCCACAGATTATAAGTGTTTTAGATTATTAATTAATTAAATATACCCATAAATAGATCTACCCTTCAAATCTAACACGAAACAGATCTAAACACTCTAAGCAATATATTCTAAATTTAAACAGTAGATATCGTAGATACAAAGCCAAGACAACAAGAATCAACTAAAATGGAGTTACGGTTATTTTCCTAGAATTAAAATACTCCAATCTAGACTTTAAATCCTACCACGAAAACAATACAGTAGCCTAGCAATATTATTGCGGATCTGTCTTCTACAGAATTTTGTGAATCCAACGGTATATTATACGCAATTTTTGGTCAAGTATTCGATTTACTATGAATTTTACAAGTTAAAACAATAATCTACCAAAAATAAAACAATCTCTGGAAAAATAACCCGACAACCCTGCCACTTGTTGCAATGCTACTGGACGCATGTTGATCACTAGGCACTGATGCAATGTTGACAGAGCGCGCTTGCCACGTGGCACAATGCTATAGGGTGATACACCTTCGATAAATCGATCTAATCTACACCGTACAACGGCGATCAGATGGATGGGAGCAGTGGCAACTTACAGGTGGCGGCGGCGATGGCGTTGACGGCGGCGGCCGGCGGCGATGCGGTCGGTGGTGGTCGTTGTTGATGCTGCGGTGCTCCTCCGACTTGGGAAAAATGACGACGATGACCGGCTCCTCCTCCTGATCTGCACGGTCGACGTCGGACTTCGCTTCCTCAGCTCGCGGTGGCGCTCTGCTGATTCCCCTCCGTCTCCGGTAGAGCTTCGGCGTGCAATTGGGGGTGGCAGGGGCTCTGTTCGAAGGAGAGAGAGGTGAGAAACGACGAAGTATAACGAGAGGAAAGCGAGAGAGGAAGAAGAGAGGACAGAGGGCATCGGAACCTCTGCTCCCGAGTTCGACGACGGCTTCCCCTGGTGAGATCTAAACCGGCCTTGAATCAAACAGCCTGGGTTTCGGTGCGGCGTGGCAAGGGGATTACATAGGCAGGGAGTCTTGGACAGGGGGATGCACGAAATCATCTCCGATTCGGCCGGGTGTTGTTCGGCACGCGGTGGCAGTAGCTCGTGTTTGTTCCAGACTCCACGGGAGGGATGACAGGTGGGTCCGGGTGGTTAGCGGCTGTGGGGCTACGGCGGGCTACGTGGTCCATGGAGCCTTTGGGCTAGCCCACGGTGCTGTGCGCCGCTCGCTTGCCAGGCGCGGCGGTAGGTAGTTTGCAGGCTGGTCTAGCTGGCCCGCTTAAGTTAGGTTCTATTTTTTTGTTATTCTTTTTATTATTTTCTGTTTTACAAATTCTTTTATAACTTTTGCATCTTAAAGCCAAAGTTAATGAAATTGGTCTCTAAAAATTTGTAAAAAGGAAGAGATCATCATGGGATCATAAAAATAAACTTTTGCAAGGATTTTAGAAGGTTAGGTTTTAATATAGCCCCTTCTTGTCTTTATATGATAACAAGAGAATACAAAATAGGGTTTAGGGAAAAGGGTTTTGATGCAAATTTTATTATGTGATGCCATGATGCAAATTCTATGATGCATGCTTCTAGTAACATCTGGAATTTGAAACTTTGGGATGTTACAAACCTACCCCCCTTAAGAAGAATCTCGTCCTCAAGATTCTGGTTGGCTAGCAAATAGGTGTGGGTGTTCTGTCTTTAGATCATCTTCATGTTCCCATGTGGCTTCTTCCTCGGAATGGTGATTCCATTGAACCTTGCAAAACCTGATGGTCTTGGTAAGAGTAATCCTCTCGGTTGTTTCCAGAATCTTGGTGGGTTTTTCCTCATAGGTGAGATCGTTTTCCAGTTGAACCTCATCCAGGGGAACTGTATCCCTTAGTGGTGTTTCAGCCATTTCCGGGTGACACTTCTTTAGTTGTGACACATGGAATACGTCGTGAATAGTCAATACTTCAGGCAACTCCAACTGATAGGCAACCTCCCCTCTACGAGACAAAATCTTATAGGGCCCTATGAATCAAGGTGCCAACTTACCGTTGATTCCAAATCTCTTAACTCCTCGTAGTGGTGAAATTGGGAGATATGCACGGTCTCCCACTTCATAAGTCACATCCCTATGCTTGGAATCCGCATAGCTCTTTTTCCTAGATTGGGCTACCTTTAACATGTCTTGAATCTGCCTTACTTTTTCTTCAGCATCCTTGATCAGCTCAGGTCCAAATAAACTACGTTCTACAACTCCACTCCATAGCAGTGGAGTTCTACACTTCTTGCCATATAGAACTTCAAATGGAGCCATCTTGATACTAGTTTGATAACTATTGTTGTACGAGAACTCCACGAATGGGAAGTTGTCATGCCAACTAGACCCATAGTCTAGGGCACAAGCTCTCAGCATATCCTCCAGGATCTGATTAACCCTTTCTGTTTGACCATCTGTTTGTGGGTGGAAAGCGGTACTAAACTCATGTCGTGTGCCTAGAGATTCATGTAACTGTCACCAAAACTTTGAGGTGAACTGGGTACCCCTATCAGAGACAATTGCCTTATAAACACCATGTAGACTTACAATCCTTGACACATAAATCTTGGCGAGTTTGGCACTCGTATAGGTGGTCTTTATGGGAATAAAGTGAGACACCTTGGTGAAATGATCGACTACCACCAAGATAGTCCTACCCAGAATGAGTCCAGGGTAGTCCTGTGATAAAATCCATGCTTACCTTGTCCCACTTCCAGTCGGTCATAGGTAATGGCTGAAGAAGCCCTACTGGCTTCTGATGTTCGGCCTTGACTCTGTTGCATACGTCACACAAAGAGATGTACTCAGAAATTCCTCTTTTCAAATTATTCCATGAGAATCTATCCATCACACCCGTGTACATCTTTGTAATACTGGGATGAATTGAGTAAGGCGAATCGTGAGCCTCCTGAAGAATTAACTTCCTGATATCGAGGTAACTGGGAACACACAAACGCTTCTCATACCAAAGTGATCTTTGTTCATCCATATGGAACCATTTTGATTTACCCTTGCTTATGTTAACTTTTATTTGTTCCAACTCTTTGTCCCCCTTTTGAGATTCTTTGATTCGGTCCAGAAGCGTTGGCACTATCTCCATAGTCTCTAAGTATCCTTCCGAACTATTTCTATCCTGAGATCCTTAAACTATCCACACAATTCCTTTGGGAGTTCTCCCACGGTATGTCCATTTACATAGACTTTCTATCTTAAAGCATCAGCTACAACATTGGCTTTTCCAGGATGGTACTACAGGTCTAGGTCATAGTCCTTGATGAGTTCAAGCCATCTCCTTTGCCTCATATTTAACTCTCTTTGGGTGAAGATATATTTCAGACTCTTGTGATCCATGAACACATCACAATGTTTGCCTATGAGGTAATGTCTCCATACCTTGAGCGCATGCACAACTGGTGCTAGTTCCAAACCATGTGTGGGGTAGTTATTCTCATGGTTCTTAAGTTGTCGGGAGGCGTATGACACTACCTTCCCATCTTGCATCAATACACTACCAAGTCCTTGTCGAGAAGCATCACAATAGACTTGGAAATCCTTCTAGATATAAGGCAGACACATAACTGGTGTTGTTACTAGGCGCCTCTTCAATTCTTCAAAACTCACTTCACACGCCTTGGTCCATTGGAACTTCTTTTCTTTCTTCAACAATTCAGACATAGGTTTTGTTATCTTGGAAAAGTTTTCAGTGAACCTTCGGTAATATCCTTCAAGGCCCAAGAAACTCCTGATATCTCCCACATTATTAGGCGACTCCAATCCTGTCATGGAGGCTACCTTACTTGGGTCCACGGCAACTCCTTTTGCTGACACAATATTACCAAGGAATCCCACTTCATTTAACCAGTACTCGCATTTCCTAAACTTGGCATACAACTTGTGTTCCCTTAACTTTTCCATAATTAGGCGTAGATGCCTCTCATGTTCCTTCTCATCCTTGGAGTATATGAGTATGTCATCAATGAATACCACAATAAACTTATATCCAGGTACTCCATGAACACCTTGTTCATCATAGTCATGAGTATGTTGGGGCATTGGTTAGACCAAAAGACATCACGATGTAATCATACAAACCATATCTTTTAGTGAAGGTAGTCTTGGGTACATCCTGTTCTCAGATCTTTAACTGGAAGTAACCTGATCGGAGATCAATCTTAGAGAACACACTAGCTCCCTTTAATTGATCGAATAAGTCATTGATATTGGGTAGAGGGTACTTGTTCTTGATTGTCACTTCATTCATTGATCAGTAGTCCACAACTAGCCTCTTGGTTTTATCCTTTTTCTCCATGAATAAGACAGGTGATCCCTAGGATGATGCACTTGGTTGAATGAAGCCTTTGTCCGATTGATCTCTAAGGTGTTTCTTAAGTTCCTTCAATTCATCGACATCCATCTTGTACGGTCTTTTGGCTATCGGTCCAGTCCCATGCATCAAGTCAATGAGAAACTCGATATCTCGGTCAGGAGGCATCCCTGGTAATTCTTCCGGAAATACATCTTGATACTCCTTCACAACTGGTACATCATCCAAGCTAACCCCTTAAGAGAGTTCACCATAATTCTCTTGAGTGCAAAAGCTGACTTAAAGTAGATTCTTTACTTTTACGGAGTTGTGACTGCGACAAATCCTTTTGGCACAATCTATGACTCCCTCATATTCAGTCATCCAATTCATGCCCAAAATTATGTCCAAGCCTTGTGACTCCAGAATGACTAGACTTGTGGGGAAGATGTGTGTCCCAATCCTTAGTTCTAACCCACGGCATCCAGAGTTTGCCACTAGTTCTCCTCCAGGAGAACTTACCCTTAGAGGAGTACTAATAGTCTCCGTAGGTATCTTGCCTCTATCCACAAATACCCTTGATATGAATGAATGCGATGCACTAGTATCAAAATAGCAACTGAGGGGATGGAATTAAGCTTAAACTTACCAATCATGGAGTGCGGTACCTCACGAGCATCCTCCACAGACACATGATTCACTGTGGCTTTGACGAATGGATTTGGCTTCTTCCCATTCCCATTACCATGGTTGTGTCCGTTGTTGTTCCCATTGCCACTCCCATTTTTCATCCTCTCAGGGCAATTAGTTGCATAATGCCCTGTCTTGTTACACTTGAAGCATGTCACCTCACTCATAACCTTTCCATTGCCATTTCCATTCCCATTGCGGTGCTTATGGCCATTGTGGTTATGTCCACCATGATGATGACCATTGTGGTTGTGGGGTGGTGGTGACGAAGTGCGTTGCTTCTGGTATGGAGCTGAGTTATGCTTGTGTGAGGTGGACTTTCTCTTGCGGTTCTCTATACACTTTTGCTTTGATTCAACCACAACTTCCCTATCCAGAAGTTCCTGATAGTTATCAAACTTCAGATCCACAAGCTGGATGGATATCTCATCATTAAGTCCACTTAGGAACTCTTCCTGCCTCTTTGCATCAGTGGAGACATCATCAGGTGCATAGCACGCCAGCTTGTTGAAAAGGTCCCCATACTCGGAGACAGAGCGGTGTAGTTGCTTCAAGTCGTGGAACTCATGTCTCTTCAGTTACATGACACCAGCAGCTACATGATGAGTACGAAAGGCCCCCTCAAACTGGTTCTATGTGATAGCATGAATATTAGGGTGGGTGACTTGATAGTTATCCCACCATTCAGTAGCAGGTCCTTCAAGTTGGTGCACGACAAAACGCACCCTGTCAGCTCCAACAACTTGGACGGTTTCTAACTTCTTGGTTATGGTGCGGAGCCAGTCATCCGCCACAATTGGCTCAGAGCTACTTGAGAAGGTAGGAGGGTTCAACCTCAAAAACCGAGTCAAGCGATCCTGTTGGGGCGGCGAAGGTGGTGGAGGTGGCAGGTTGTTGTTGTTTTGCATGTTTTGGGTGAGGAGTTGGATCAGCTAATTCTGGGAGTTCAGAAGTTGCGCAATTTTCGGAGGCAGATTATTGTTCGTACACCGTGACATCTGTGGGGTTGGGGAAACAGGTTAAGAGATAGATAGAAAGACTAAGAAATAAACTCCTACCCTTATGTAAACACAAGAAAACACAAGAGAAACACAAAAGGCACACATAGCACAAAGTTTAACACAACACATCCAAGTTTAACTAAACCAATATTGTTTTGGTAATTACTACAATCGTGAATAATGTTTAACCATAAAGATAAAAGTGGTCTAACTATCTACCCTACTCATCATCCACTTCCACGTCCTCAATAGAGAAGCCTTCCTTTTCTAGCATTGACTTGTATAGCTCCATGTCCTTTGTCGTGGCTTTGAGCTTCTCCTGAAGGCCCTTCACCTCATGCAGCTCCTGTGTAGCAGCTTCGAGCTTTTCTTGAAGGTCCTTCACCTCATGCAGCTCCTATGTATCAGCTTCGAGCTTCTCTTGAAGTTCCTTCTTCTCCTCTTGCAGCTCCTCAACCAGGTTTGACTCCTTAGTCATAGGCGCGATCTTCTCCTCCAAGATCCTCTTGGTGACTCGTAGCTCCTTGATCATGTGAAGAAAGTGCTTGAAGTCCATCTTGTTTCTCATGAGTAGCTCATTCTGTTACCTAATTCTCTTATTCTTATCTTGCACCCACTTCTCTTGATTAACGAACTTCATGTCTTGGGCTGTGAGCTTCTCTTCTAAGGACTTGATCATCTCTACTAGCTCTTGTATCTTCTCATCCTTCTCCTTGACTAGAGAACATAAATCGTCATTCTTCATGATCTCAAAGCAGTTGCCCTCCTCAAGATGGTTGATGTGGCACTCCAAGTCTTGGTATTGGATCCTTCGACGCTTGGATGCCGCCCTTTCCTCCGAGGTTAACTCAATTGGAACTCCTTTATCATCACGCCTTCCAAAGAGACTGATGTAGTGGCCTTCAACCTCTTCATGGTGGCGTCCACATAGGCATCCAATGAGCTATTGCATGCAGGTGCTAAGTACTTTCTCCTTGGAGTCGCTGACGATGTTGAGCACAATGGCCTCCATCTTAGGTTCAGCCTCACTTCGCCCCGGTTGGATGACTTCGACCGCCCAACATCCTTCCTTGTGCATCTTCCTCAACACGCTTCCTTTGATCGATGGCATGGGCAGCTCCAATGTCTTGATGATGTCGAGAAGACATTCCCCAAAGCACAGGTACTTGATGTCTTTGGTGGTGTCGTAGTGGAAGCTCGTCATCTTTAAGTTAGAAGAATGAAGATTAGATACAAAGTAATAAGGAAAAGAATTTACTAGAAGAGCATAAATAACTCGGAAGAATATAGAAAGCAAAAGCACACAATAATAAAGGTGGTTTCCAATCCTAGGGGTCACGTCCTATAGGAAACTTTGTGCTCTGATACCATCTGTTATGACCTTGGATCGTTAAAGATCCTAAGTCCCTGTGATTAACCTACTAGTCCCTGGATCAATAGCTAGCACTCACAGTCGATGAATATCATTTAAAACACAAGTCATTATTACACGAATAATCCAGAGTATAATTATTACAACTTTGCATAGCTTATAGCTAGCTCAAATAAAACAACTGAAACTTAATAAACTTGAGTCCATCAATGCCTCATGCTAGTTGACTGAAGACCCGTGATCCCTACGCACCATTCAATCTTCGGATTCTGCACATAAAACGTGCATCCAACAAGTTGGGTCAATTCTTTGAATATATTGGCAAACTACACCAAGGAAGGAATAATACAAACTCTACATGCAAGGCTAGGAGTGGGCTTTGGGGTTCATTTGCATTAAGCCAATTTTCTCAAGTATGAAGATAAGAGGGAGAGTTTTACCCTACTTGGTAAACATTGTTTAAGTAGTATAGGGTCAAGTGGAACATAAGGATATTACGCACCAAGTGTCCAATCAACCTAACACTTGGATATTACACACCAAGTCCCCCAAATCCCACCCATTGGTGATATGACGCACGCCATGGGGTTTTAGAAATCTTTAAGTTTGGAAAGAGAGAGGAAGATCCTTTAGAGGCTCCATCCTTCAGATGCTCAAAGTGTTCTTTTTCGTGAACTCGGCTAATCAATCAGATTGCAATACTCTCGAGAGTTTGTGCACTTTACCCACAATCCATGATCAAGTCCTTTTACCGACACGACCATGGCGAGGCTTTCCCTTAGTAGCCCCTCTACCAGCTAGATCCAACTGTGCTAAGAAGCTCCAAATGTTGGTACCCCGGTGAGGTTTCCCACTAAGTACTAGGCCAAGACAGAGCCCATATGTATCGTGGTTGCACTAGAAGCTTCTGAATTCTAAAAACATGGCAGACTTCTTTGATTCCTGGGCGGCCGTCCTCCACCAAATTCCACTCGTTGACCCGACAACCATTCTTCCCAGAAGAAAACTTAGTTTTTATTTTGAAGGAGGTTTTGAGAGGAAAAGGTTCGCTCAAGAGAGCTTTATACTTAGAAAATTTTGAGTCTTTCGAACCCCCCAACGGTACTTTATATATATATATATAGCATAGCAAGCAATACTTAGCAAAAACAGGGGTAACCTATTAGGATGGAAAATTCCTAAGCATAGCGCTACTCATGGCATACTATAAAACCGCACTTGCAAAATAATACTAAGAAAATCTACCATATAATCCTACACATGCATACTACAGAATTTGGGGATCAAAACATGCATAGTCAAAACAGGGACATAAATATGAACAAGTGGTGTAACTTTCCTTGATCCGAGTAGCATTCTACGCAATAGTACTCCCTAGCACACCGCGAACAATCTAACAAATCGCAAACATAGATCCAATCACAACTTGCACAAAACATTTCCACAAAAGTAATTATGCATTCATGCAACATGGTAATATGCAAGGATGGGTTCAAATTTGACCAAGAATATTATTCAGGGGTGGTATTGTGTTGGGGATGTCATTAGTATCGATTTACCACAGATTTTAAGTGTTTTGGATTATTACTAAATTAAATATACCCATAAATAGATCTACCCTTCAAGATATTCTAATTTTAAACAGTAGATATCGTAGATACAAAGCCAACCCAACAAGAATCAACTAAAACGGAGTTACAATTATTTTCCTAGAATTAAAATACTCCAATCTAGACTTTAAATCCTACCACAAAAACAATACCGTAAACTAGAAATATTATTCTAGATCTGTGTTCTACAGAATATTTTGAATCCAACGGTATATTATACGCAATTTTTGGCCAAGTATTCAATTTACTATGAATTTACAAGTTAAAACAATAATCTGCCTAATTAAAACAATCTCTGGAAAAATAACCCGATGATGACCCACAAGTATAGGGGGTGTATCGCAGTATTTTCAATAAGTAAGAGTGTCGAACCCAACAAGGAGCAGAAGCTGCTGGCTAGTGGTATGGATAAGGAATTCTCTCCAAATACTTAGCAAACGGATTTTTAGGGGTTTTTGATAAAGCAAGTAAACAAAGTACGAGTAAATAAAAGATAGTAGGAATAAATGCAGCAAGTGGCCCAATCCTTTATGCAGCAAAGGACAAGCCGGTTGTATTACTTAAGATGACCAAACGTTCTCGAGGACACATGGGAAGACTGTCAAGTGCTTTCGCTTCATATAGTTGATTAATCTTCTTTAGCTTGCTAAGTGTTGTGTGGGTGAACCTGTGCTAATGTACCTACCTTGCTAGGACTAATACATACTTGTGATTATACCCCTTGCAAACATCCGTAAGTACAAGAAAGTAATTAAGAAAGAAACCTAACCACAACTTTAAACTCTAAGACCCTTACGTCCCTTGTGCAATGGTTTCCTAACGGGGGTTCGGGTTTCTATCACTTCGGCAACCCCTACGATTAGTAGCCAAATACACAATGCATTCCCCTAGGCCCATATAGGTGAATTGTCATGTAGTCGACGTTCACATGACACCACTAGAAGAAGTACACCATAACTTAAATATCAAACTATTGAATCTTTCTCAACATAACTCCACTACTAACAACATGACTTCTCCCATGTCCTCAAGAACAAAACGAACTACTCACAAGACATCATATGGATCATGATTAGAGATGGAATAATGATGTATAACAATCTGAACATAAAAAGTAATTCAATGGTTCACTCAATAGCATCAACTACAAAGAGTAATCAACATCGGGAAAGTTTCCCCTATGAACAATGCAAGATTCAACACAATTGTTATAGGAATATGGAGATGGTAATGAGGGTGCTGATGGTGATGATGGTGGTGATGATGATGATCCTAATGAAGTCCAGCTTGATGGTGGTGTTAATGGCGATGATCTCCCCTCTCCGGGAAGGAATTCCCCCGGCAGAAATCTGTCTGCCGGAGAGATCTTTCTCTCTCGGTGTTTTCCGCCCCGCAGATGCGGCGGAATCTTTCTGTGGTTGCCCCCCGAGTCTTTGGGTTTCGGGAGGAATATATACGCCAGAGGGGAGTGCCAGGGGTGGACCAGGGCGGCCACACCACCTGGTGGCGCGGCCTAGGCTGGCCCGCGCCAGGGGGTGGTGTGGGCCCCCTGTGCCCCATCTCCAGCCCCCTTCTTGCTTGCTTCGTCTTCTGGAAAAATAGGATTTTCTGATCTTCGCGAATTTTGCCTCCAAATAGCACCTTTTCCATCATAATCCTGAATGTAGCGGTCCATGCTCCAAAAGTCACCAACCATGCAAAAACATATGAAATAGCATAAGTATCACCTCTCAATACGAAATATATCAATGAATAATAGTGAATTATGACATAGAATAGTGATGCAAAACGGACGTATCAACTCCCCCCAAGCTTAGACTTCGCTTGTCCCCAAGCGAAACTGAGCTCAATAAACATGGCCTCAGGTTTATGGAGTGAAGAGTTGATAAAAGAATACGGACAAGAAGCATCACATTCATCAATACAAAGATCATAATAGAAGACAACTCATTATTATATAACTTAACTTGCAATGAGTAAAGGAAACACAATAAAGATACATAAAGTGAATCATAATTCGTAATGGCAAACTTAGCTCTCAGTCGAAGAATAGTTGATAATTTGCTGGAGTTCACAAATAACTGGTTTTCAATGATAGTTTTCAAAGAAGTAAACATCAAGATAAGAGCAATGTGCAAAACAAGGAACATAAGAAACATGATTGAATAAATCATCATATGAATGAATGAAACACAACAACTCAAAATACTTGCTGAGATATAAGGGAGTAGGTTTACTGACTCAACTAAAAAGTAAAAAAGAAAGGCCCTTCGCAGAGGGAAGCAGGGATTGCAAGTCTCATAAAGAGCTCCCAAAAATTATGATACTTACTAGCTTTCAGCTCTCATTTCCCCTATCATAGGCATCTTTAGGTGATTAAGGTTAAAGTGACACGACTAAGAGGATATGCTTGACAAGTTACAAGTTCAAATCTCATGCCCCTTACTTACGAGTACCGAACCTCATGCTACTCAACTACAGTCACAAGTAAGCTCTTGTCATTGTAAATACATATGTATCATTGAGAACCGCCAACGGGGTACCCCTTGCACATGACACATGAGCTATCCCATAATCAAAATGACAAGGCAAGCAGACAATGAGCATCTCAGCAATCTTTTTATTTGCTATTTGCATAGGTTTTTATTGAGGATGCTTCATAGAATGCTCACTATAGTTATGCAGCAAGTTTCCACCATGATTAGGCATGCCTTAGGCTAGCTGCCCAGGCGTTTCTCTAACACACATATGAACTCCATGATCTTACAAGTTCCCCTTTTATTTCACACCACCGGGATCCATAGGCAAAAGAATCATGATATCAACTAGGTACAAAGTACCATGGCAGTGTTGAAAGCGTCCCCCATGATACATGGTTCTGCTAACTTCAACTCATAAAGTGCAAGCATATACGCAACAAAGATGGACCCAATGGTTCAAGTTTATTAAATGGAAGAAAAGTAAAGTGTGCCATCAAGTTCGTGAGAGCTTTAATCACTAATTTTCACATAACAAGATTAATTTGGAAGGTGGATAAAACAAGAATTTACTTGGAATAGCAATAATGCTAATAGGTAGGTATGGTGGACACAAATGGCATGGGTTTGGTTTAAGGAGGTGGATGCACGAGAAGAATTCCGTCTCAGTACAGGTTTTTTGCTAGAAAGGCTGGGTAGAAAGTACAAGAGTTAAAGGGAACAAACAAGCATAGAGTGATAAAAACAAACATGTGATCTTCCTTGGAAGCACAAAAGATCTTAACTAGAGAATACTAGACTTATGAGCAAATCAAGAAAGGAAGATGATGAAATTATATTTCTTTAGAGTACTTTTATCTTTTCATTCAACTCTCAAAAATAGTGTTGCTACTGACTGAGCCAGGTTTGCCAAAACCAACTAAATTAACTCAATGATCCCAAAGTGATACCAATACTAACAACAAGATCAACCATATAACCACGAATTGAAAACTAATATAAGTTATGTAAAAGAGTGAATGATTGAACTTCTCATTAATATTCCATAACAGCAACTCACACCAAGGGATACATATCTAACGAGAGAGGGGACACTTCCATAATGCAAACCATCCTACATAATAACTTCTCTATTCATGATATGACTCTACTAATAAGGCGGAAAGATAGAAGATAGTGATGTGATACCGCGGAACTCCCCCAAGCTTGGAACAAACCAAGGGGATGCCAAACATGATGACGAATTACTCCTTTGGTGGTGGTGGTATCCTCTCATCATCGTCTGACTTCCAGGGTAAGGGCTTCCCATCAACAAAGGACATCGTGGTCTCCAGCATCCTAAAACTTGCAGCCACACTTATGTGTTTAAATCTAACTTCGTACTCACAGTATTGATTTTGAACATCGTAGAGCTGTGCTTGAAGTTCATTGGTTGTTTAGCGGAGTGAGAGGACTTCATCCTTGAGCTCAGCAGTCTCCTTTTGGTGCTCGGTGATGAGTTCGGAACAAATCTTGTGGATGATATCCACTTCGCGTTCCGCCATCTTCTTGTACCTAAAGACTTCTTACTCTAGTGCTTCCATCCTGTCCTCCAGACTTCCTTCACGTTTAGGGCCTCGAACCTCTTTTATCCGGCGTTCCCCATCTTCAAGCAACAACTTCTTGGGATGAATCTTCAATTCTCTCATGTATGGGTTGATGATATCCTCTAAAGAATCTTCCTTGGGTGGTCCAGAGGAAGACATTGTAGCTCCAAATCCGGGACTTTACCTGTCAGAAACAGATCGAAACGAAAACACGACGAAAACACAATATACGAACCTCGGGAGATCCGAGGGATTATATATTACGAAGTTTCATGACGAAAGGAAGGTACTGGGAGAAAACGAGTCGGAGGCGGAGTCTGGGGTGGCCACACCACCTGGTGGCGTGGCTAGGGGAGGACCCGCGCCACAGCGTGGTGTGAGCCACCCTGGCTCCGTTTCCGTCCCTCTTTCACTTCGTAGCTTTCCTTGTTGATTGAAAACTACAAAAATATAGTTGGATAGTATTTTCAGGGAACTTTTCTTACCAGAACTGTTACATGGTTTGAAAGCGGACTCTACAGGTCTCTGAATTTGGTCCTTGATAAATTTTTCCGGAGTTATAACTTGAAAGGCATCAACATCTTCATTATAAGAATCCCCAGCAATATAGTGTTGGAGTCGCTGCCCATTCACAACTTGTGTAGTATTATGTTTTAAAGAAGAAATTTTTATTGCTCCTGAATGGTATACTTCTTCAATAATGAAAGGTCCTTCCCATTTTGATAGTAGCTTTCCTGCAAAAAATCTGAGACGAGACCTATACAATAGAACTTTGTCACCAACATGAAATTCTCTCTTAAGTATTCGCTTGTCATGCCATCTTTTAACTTTTTCCTTAAAGAGCCTAGCATTTTCATGGGCTTCACTCCTCCATTCATCGAAAGAACTTAAGTCAAATAATCTTTTCTCACCAGCGAGCTTACAATCTCTATTTAGTTCTTTAACTGCCCAGTAAGTTCTATGTTCTAATTCTAAAGGTAGGTGACAAGCTTTCCCATGAACCATTTTATAAGGAGACATCCCCATAGGTTTTTTGTAGGCAGTTCTATAAGCCCATAAAGCATCATTCAACTTTTTATCCTAGTTTTTTCTAGATCTATTATCAGTCTTTTGCAAGAAGGATTTAATTTCTCTATTTGATAACTCTACTTGCCCGCTAGTTTGGGGGTGATAGGCTGAAGAAATTCTATGATTAACATCATATTTAGCAAGGGTCTTTCTAAAACCACCATGAATGAAATGAGAACCCCCATCAGTCATGAGCTACCTAGGCACTCCAAACCTAGGAAAGATAACATCCTTAAGCATTTTTAGAGAAGTTTCCCCGTCAGCACTCTTCGTAGGAATGGCTTCTACCCACTTAGTAACATAATCAACGAAAACAAGAATATGAGTATAACCTTTCGAGGGAGGGAAAGGACCCATAAAGTCAAATCCCCAGCAATCAAAGGGTTCAAAAACTAGAGAGTAGTTCATAGGCATTTCATTGTATCTAGAAATATTACCAACACACTGACATTCATCACAAGATAAAACAAATTTTCTTGCATCTTTAAAAAGGGTAGGCCAGTAGAAACCTGATTGTAGCACCTTTTGTGCAGTTCTATCTCCTGCATGATGTCCTCCATAGGCACTACCATGACATTTATGCAATATGTCCTTTTGTTCATATTCTGGAACACATCTTCGCATAATACCATCCACTCCTTCTTTGTATAAGTGTGGGCCATCCCAAAAATAATGCCTCAAATCATAGAAGAACTTCCTTCTTTGCCGAGCTGTAAAAGTTGGAGGCAAATACTTGGAGATAATAAAGTTAGCATAATCAGCGTACCAAGGGCTCCCTCGCGAGCTTACCCCTACTGCGGCTAACTGCTCATTTGGGAAACTATCATTAACAGGCATAGGGTCAAAAGAGATGTTTTCCAATCGAGATAAATTATCTGCCATAGGGTTTTCAACACCTTTCCTATCTACTATATGTAGATCAAACTCTTGTAAAAGCAGCACCCATATGATAAGCCTAGGCTTAGCGTCCTTCTTCGTCATAAGGTATTTAATAGCAGCATGATCAGTATGAATGGTGACTTTTGAGTCTACAATATAGGTTATAAACTTATCACAAGCAAAAACGACAGCTAGAAATTCTTTTTCAGTAGTAGCAGAATTCCTTTGAGAAGCGTCTAAAGTCTTACTAGCATAATGAATAACGTTTAACTTTTTATCAATTCGTTGCCCGAGGACAGCACCTACAGCAAAATCACTAGCATCACACATTATTTCAAAGGGTAAACTCCAATCAGGTGGTTGAACAATAGGGGCTGTAGTTAAAGCCTTCTTAAGAGTTTCAAAATCTCCCTTACAATCATCATAAAAAATGAAGGGTACATCTTTTTGAAGAAGATTAGTGAGGGGTTTTGATATCCTAGAAAAGTCTTTAATAAACCTTCTATAGAAACCAGCATGACCAAGGATACTACGAATACCTTTGATGTCTCTTGGGCATGGCATCTTCTCAATTGCCTCAACCTTAGCTCTATCAACTTCTATGCCTCTTTCAGAAACTTTATACCCAAGGGCAATCCCTTCATTAACCATGAAGTGGCATTTCTCCCAATTAAGAACAAGATTAGTTTCTTCACATCTCTGCAGAACTTTATCAAGGTTGTGCAGAAAATTATCAAAAGAAGTTCCATAGACAGAAAAGTCATCCATGAACACTTCTACAATTTCCTCACAAAAACCATGAAAGATAGCAGACATGCACCTTTGAAAAGTAGCAGAAGCATTACATAAACCAAAAGGCATATGTCTATAAGCATAAGTTCTGTAAGGGCAAGTAAAAGTAGTTTTTTCTTGATCTTGTTGTTTAACAGCAATTTGAGAGAAACCAGAATAACCATCAAGAAAACAAAAATGGGTCTTTTTAGACAACATTTCTAACATTTGATCAATAAAAGGAAGCGGGTAGTGATCTTTCTTAGTAACTTTATTGACTTTTCTAAAATCAATGCACATCCTATAGCCTACTACTATTCTTTGAGGAATAAGCTCATCATTATCATTAGGAACAACGGTAATACCTCCTTTTTTAGGAACACAATGAACATGACTAACCCATTCACTATCAGCAATAGGGTAAATAATACCAGCATCAAGGAGTTTCAATACCTCATTCCTTACCACTTCCTTCATCTTAGGATTTAAACATCGTTGGTGCTCTACTACTAGCATTGCATCTGGTTCTATGTTGATAGAATGTTGACATATAGTAGGTGAAATCCCTTTTAAATCATCCAGAGTATAGCCCATAGCTCCTCGGTGTTTCTTCAAAACCTCCAATAACCTTTATTCTTCCTTTCCTGAAAGTTTAGAGCTAATAATAATAGGATATATCTTTTTATCATCAATATAAGCATATTTAAGATCATCAGGGAGAGGTTTTAGATCGAAGACCGGACCCTTTTTAGGTGGCAACGTGGTACCCAAGTCTTCTATAGGCAAGTTTTGCTTAAGCATCTTAGGCTGATCACGAAGAATCTCGTAAATCTCATTCCTTTCTTCCATGAAGATTTCACTTTCATGATCTTCCATAAATTGCTACAAAGCATTTTTAGGAGCAAGAGAAATAGAAGCAAGTTGTTCAACTCTAAAATCCTCATTATGGGTTTCCTCTTCACAAGGTTCTTTAGCGAATTTCAAGAAATTAAACTCATAAGATTCCCCATCAAACTTAGTCAAGATTTTCTCCCTTTTGCAATCTATAATAGCTCCACAAGTACTCAAGAAAGGTCTACCAAAAATAATAGGATAAGTTTTACTAGCAGCTGAACCGAGTACTAGAAAATCAGCAGGGTACTTAATTTTACCACAAAGAACTTCCATGTCTCATACAATACCAATTGGAGAGATGGTCTCTCTATTAGAAGGTGAACAACCACATCAATCTCTTCCAATTCGCAGGTACTGATTTCATGCATAATTTCTCTGTAAAGCTCATAAGGAATAGCACTGGAACTTGCACCAATATCACATAAACCATAATAGCAATGATCACCAATTCTAACAAAAAACATAGGGACACTAGCTTTTTTAGTTCTATTAGGATGTGAAACAATATTAGAAGCATCCTCACAAAAGACTATGTGTCCATCTTCTATGCTTTTAGTGACAAGGTCTTTCACAATTGCTACCACGGGTTCAATGTTTATTTGTTCATCAGGTTTTACAGTTCTCTTTTCACTTTTGGTGATTACTGTTGGGTCCGCAACATAGAAAACAAAATTTTTCCTACGATGAGAACTACATGCCAAGATCTATCTACTAGGTACAAAGCAACAGGTGGACATACATCCAACGAGAAGTTAACCTCAAAGACAACGAGTTTTGTTAAAGAGTAGGAACTCATGGTTGATGTAGTCATACACTTGCCGATCTCAAGATCGTGAGGAAGTCCGAGCGCCGCAACTCAGCAGCGCATCCGTACTCGCACACACGTTGAAGCCACCGGACAACCTCCACCTCCTCGCTCCAGCGATCCAGTGGAAGCAGCAACTCCTTCCAGACGAAATGCCACCGGGAACATGTATCTCGCTAATCCGAGACCATGGGGGAATAATTCTAGAGGGGGAGAGAGATCCTTCACAAGGAGGTGTGAGGAAGAAGGAGGAAGAGGGTGGCCTTTTATAGGAGGAGGGGGGTGCCCTCCTTCATGGCCGGCGCATGGGGGTGACTCCTCACCTCCCCCATTCATGTGGTGGTAACCCCTCCACATTAAAATGCCTCTTCACATTCCCCTTTAAAGTCCCTACTTTAAATGCATTAAAATTCTCCAAGTTTAATGCTCACTCATTTAATAAAACTATTTTATTAAATTTATTCAGAATTTTGTTAATTACTTTAATTAACAAACATTCACATATAACCCCTTGCAATATTTCAATATCACATGCAGAACCACTTTCTGTAATTTCACCCGAAACAATTTCTGGTTTCTATCGAAACAATTCCTGCGCTTTGCAATTCTTTCGTCTGAAACATATGTGCTCCAAAATGGTGTCCGGTAACTCTTAAGTGTGTCACCCTACGGTTCGCGAATAATGCAGACATGATTGAGACTCCTCTCAGATCAATAATCAGAAGCGGGACCTGGAGATCCATACTGATTCCTACAAATTCAACGATGACTTCTGTGATCGTGAGAACCTTTAACGCTAGTAACCAAATCCCTTTGTCTCGTGACATATTACATGTCCGAGATTTGATCATTGGTATCTCCATACCTAGTTTGATCTTGTTACCGACATGCACTCTTTTCTCGTTCCCGTGATATAATATTCTAGCGATCACATCACTTGCTTGCAAGCTATCTTAATGTGATATCACCGAGAGGGCCCAGAGTATATCTATCCGTCATCGGGATTGAAAAATTCCACTCCTTGATCCATGAGCCTCAACATAACACCTTCGTAGCACTGAAACCATCTTTATAGTCACCCTGTTACGGTGTGACGTTTGATGTTATCAAGATACTCTTCCGGTGTTAGCAATTAACATGATCTCATGGTCTAAGGATAAAGATTACTTCGTATGGTGTTATAGCAATATAAACATAATGACTTTTATCGTAATGCTATACTTCGGATGAATGTTCATCACATCATTCCAGCAATGTTGTGACCTTGTTATTAACAACATCCAATGTCCATGATCAGGAAACTTTGATCATCTTGTTAATCAACAAGCTAGTCTATAAGAGAGGCATAACTAGTAACCCTTTTTGTTTATTAAACACACATGTATTGATGTTTCCGATCATTACAATTATAGCATGCAAAATAAACATTTATCATAAACATGGAATAAGATAATAACCACATTATTATTGCCTCTCGGGCATATTCCCTTCAGTCTCCCACTTGCACTAGAGTCAATAATCTAGTTTGAAAAACTTTGCGTATTGAACACCTATGACTTTCTGGGGTTGCATATGTGCTATTGCTAGTGGTTAACATAATCTCCAGATCTGACAGTTTCAGGTCCGTGTGTATTTGCATGTCTTTGCGTCTCTACGCATCACTCATTCTCAAATGAGATGGCATTGTATAAATTTGGTCCTTTGGTGAGACCTTTAGTTTGTTCCGGTTAAAATATGTTGATATTATTGTCACACAATATATCTTCATAGTATTAGCCCGCTTTGAACCACACCTAGTTTGATAACAAACTACTTAACACAAATGCCCTCCTTTGCTGCTACTATAGCAGTTATATACTTAGCCTTTTGTTGTAGTATCCGTCACAATGTCTCAACTTTGGAACTCATCCAAATCCATCATGGAACATCCTTTCCATTACATTGTGCCACCCATAGTATAAATTGAGATAAATTTAATTTGTATCTTGTGACAAAACTATTATCAATGTAACACTTTACAATGAACTACCTTTAACTATTTGTCACTTACACATGCTATATTCTTAGTTCTTCCAAAGCTCCTAAGAATATCTTTACTATTGTCCAATGATCATATTATGAATCATTCTGGTATGTGCTCATAACATTTAGAGCATAGGACATATCTGGATATATACATATCACGGTATAATCGATCAAAATCTTCATGTGATTTTACTCACCAAGTGTTGAACCACTTTAATCTTGATACAATCCTTTCCATGCAGCAAGAACCTTTCTTGTTGTTTCCATATTGAACCCTTTCAATATCTCATATATGTATGTCTGGCACAACCATATTAGCGCCTCAATCTATCCATATAGATATTGATGCCAAATATTCTGGTTTTTCCCAACTCTTTCATCGAAATCTTATTTTAATGAAATTCTTAACTTGTGTCAATACAAGATACATCATTTCCAATCAACAATATGTCCTCGACATAATGTATTAGAAATATGTCTCAGCGGTCCCACTTAATTTCTTGCAAATGCAAGCATCTTCATCATCTCTGATGAATTTAAACTGTTTTAACAGTTTCATCATGGTGAAGATTCCAACTCCGCTATGCTTACTTCAACTATTGAAGTTTGCATGCCCTTTTAGCACCCTTTGAATTAACAAAACCCTTCGGACCATGTCTTGTACACATCCTAGGTAACCATTCTATTAGAAGAACATTGTTTTGTTTGTTCAACTACCATACATCAAATTATATGTAGTGGTTGCTACATTAATCTGTCAAGACTAAATATCGGTATGAAAGATCAAATCTTGTCATAGTCAACTCCTTGAATATTGTCGTAAACTTCTTTCCGACATGTCGACTATTTCATAGATGTTAAACATCCATGTCTTATTTATTTATAGATCCAAACACGACCGATAGGCTTTACGCCTTTCCGGAGGGTCTTCCAAGTTCAGAAACTTGATTTCCCGTGTATGGATACTATCACAGATTCTATGACTTCTAGTCATTTTATGGAGTTAGGGCCCATCATCGCTTCTTTGCATGTAGTCGGTTCATCATTGTCAAAACAATAACGACTTGCTTATCAAATCACACTATTTGATTCTTACCGACCCACACGGTTCAATAGGAACTCTAATCTTCGAGATCACATCCTTTGTAATCACGGTAGCCATGAGCATTGTGGTCGCCACCGGGACACTTTCCGGCGCTGCACTACTTAGCACATATAGCTAAGGTTCAACAACCTTATCAAAGTTCTATTGTCCTCACACTTAACTTTTCGCGAAAAATTCCTTCTCAAGAAACTTGACGTTCCAAGTGACAAACTCTTTTGTCCTCGGTGTTATGGAGAAATTCCCAACAAATTCTTTGGGATAACCTACAAAGACGTGCTTATCCAACTTTGGTTGTAAACATTTTACTTATGCATGGCATACCAAAATTTAAGAAAAGACATTTCGGGTTTTATCCCAAACCATAACTTATATGGTGTCATTTCAACAAATCACGATGGTGCTCTTTTCAGTGTAAAAGCGATAGTCTCTAAAGCTTCAATCCTTAAAACATAATGGTAGTTTTATAAATGTCACCTTTGATCTTACCATGTCAAACATGGTTTGATTTCATCTCTTGAATATGCCATACTCCTATGGTTTACCGGGAAACACAAATCATGGAACAATTCCTCAAATCTTAGGTGTTTTTGCTAAACATGTAACTCAAATATCTTCCTTTATGATCGAATCATAAACTCTTTATTTTCTTGTTACAATGATTTTCCACTTCATCTTGAAAGTCTTTGAACAATTTTCAAATGTTTCATCCTTCTACCTTATTAAGTAAATATACAGATATATTCACTCAATTTTTTGGAGAAAGCATATGAAGCAAAAAGATCTATCGCATATGGCTACACATAATGGACTATGCACATCAGCATGCACAATTTCTAGTAAGCTAGTCATCTGTTCCTCTCTGGCCTATGAACGGAGTTTCAATTATCTCGAGGAAAGTCTGACATGCGTTAATTGATCAAAATCAAAGACTTCAAAAATCCATGAACATGGAGTTTCTTCATGTTTTCTTTCCAATATAATTTAAAACAGCGATGTCACTTCATAAGTGATCTTTTAATCATTTGTCTTGCGACATTTTAGAAATAATGTTTATGGATGTGATTTCTCCCACTAGACTTGTAAAAGTTCATCCATCCTTTATGGAATACGGTAATTATTTGAACAACCATTGTTCTCGTAATACCGGAACAAAATAACAATTATTAAAACAAATCTTGAAGGCTAGGTTTGACGACAACGAAAAAACACAATAACACTTTATTTGTTTTCGATGAACATCATCACTTATTCTCTTGCCAGCTACTTAGGCCATTGCAGTTCATGAATTGCGTTGTCCTGTATGACACTTCATACCACCCAATTCGGTATCCAATACCTAGCCACATTGTTTAACAAGCAAGGAATACTACCATAACATGTATATCTTCTATATACCTAAGCTGGAACATTTCCAACTTTTCTTTTTTCTGCCAAATATTTTATAGATTCTCTTTCAGCAATTCCTTTTCCTTTTAAAAGAATCTATCGACATCAATAGTGGTGTCATTCACATGACACATGGTACAAATCTTGTATATAGTCAAATACTAATACCTTTGGACTTGCACTTTGAAGTGGACCACCATCATCAAATGTTTGGCATTCTTTCAAAAATCCATTCTTTAGTAATCTATTAGTGTAGTAAACATTTTACTTACATATTCTATTCATCCTTATCATGAGAACTTTCATGATCAAGCTATTATAGCCTATAAGGAAGAATCGTTAGTATAATGTTAGTTCCTGAAACCTTTTGGGAGATTCGGATGCCTAGCATCTCCATCCTTCACAAATTCTCATACAATATGAGAGCATGTATTTTGCTAAATTATACTCTATCATAGTGCAACCAAAAACATTGTTTCAGATATCACAATATCTTTCACACATGATGGTTTCTGAAACAATTTTCAGCTCCAATATAATCTTGATATTAAAACAACTTTTGAATATCAATAATCATGGAGGCAAACATGATACTTTAGATACTAACATTGGAATTCTTACTCTTGATTTAATACTACTTATTAAACTTCATGGAGTAAATAGAATTTGCTGAAAGTTTGCAATAGGACTTATAAACTTTAAATTGATATTCAAAACAATACGATACCAGTTCGTAAAGTAAATATCCAGAATTCTATAGTTCTATTATCTCAATTAAAACTAAGCATAAGGTAGTGAACAGACGCCAACGACTACAACAAATTATGCAAATTCACTTCAATTTAGTTTATGACAAAATGAGTTCGACTAATCTAAATTAGAAATGAACTCCCACTCAAAAACGACATCCCTCATGCCTTTTTGGTGATTACATGAACCAAATCCACTACACCAAGTCCGATCATCACGTGAGTCCGTGTAGCTTCAGAGGCGAGCATCTATATGGGCATCATATCAACTATATGACTCACGCTTAACCTTTCGGTCCGTGTTCCGAGGCCATGTCTGCACATGCTAGGCTTGCCAAGTAAGAACCTTAGTACTCGCGTGTGTAAAACTGTCTTACACCCATTGTATGAAAGCGTAGATTCGAGTACACCCGATCATCACGTGATGTCTCGAAACACGATCCATAGAACGGTGCATAGTCAAGGAAGAACACATTTTATCTTGATATCTAAATGAGGGATCATCTTACAATGCTACCAAAAGCGCCAAACTAGCAGTATAAGATGCTAACATCTAATGTGTAAAGTGACATGATATGGTCCATGCATTTGATCTCTATCATTTGCATCGTGCTATGATCTCTATCATTCCTTTGTGTGTAAGGCCAAGGTCTATGGAACTTACACGTTGAATGTGTTGTAAGAGTATCTATCATACATCTACTTACAACAATACCATATCAATACACTAGCACAACAATGATCTAAACTAGACGCCTCTAATTTATAAATTGCAAGTTTTACGTGGCTTAGGGCTTTCGGAGATAGAACCGTTCTCACCTACGAACATGAACCACAACGAGGATAACCAAGTTATTAGCAACTCATTGTAACTCAGATATTGACTATAGTAGGAGAGACAGACACCCGCCAGTCACTTATGCAAAACAAGTTGCATGTCAGTCTTGGAACCGGTCTCATGTACGATGACATGTAAGGTTGGTCCGTGCCGCTTCATCCCACTATGCCACCAATATCCAAAATACATATAAGATGCAATAACATGATCATCATCGCCCACATATAAACATACGCGTAGATAAGGCTCTGATACCACTGTTGGGTCCGCAGCATAGAAAACAAAATTTTTCCTATGATGAGAACTACACGCCAAGATCTATCTACTAGGTACAAAGCAATGGGTGGACATACATCCAACGAGAACTTACCCTCGAAGACAACAAGTTTTGTTAACGAGTAGGAACTCGTGGTTGATGTAGTCGTACACTTGCTGATCTCAAGATCGTGAGGAAGTCCAAGCGCCGCAACTCAGCAGCACATCCGTACTCGCACACATGTTGAAGCCACCGGACAACCTCCACCTCCTCGCTCCAGCGATCCAGTGGAAGCAACAACTCCTTCCAAATGAAATGCCACCGGGAACATGTATCTCGCTAATCCGAGACCATGGGGGAATAGTTCTAGAGGGGGAGAGAGATCCTTCACAAGGAGGTGTGAGGAAGAAGGAGGAAGAGGGTGGCCTTTTATAGGAGGAGGGGGTGACCCTCCTTCATGGCCGGCGCATGGGGGGTGACTCCTCACCTCCCCCATTCATGTGGTGGTAACCCCTCTACATTAAAATGCCTCTTCACATTCCCCTTTAAAGTCCCTACTTTAAATGCATTAAAATTCTCCAAGTTTAATGCTCTCTCATTTAATAAAAATCTTTTATTAAATTTATTCAGAATTTTGTTAATTACTTTAATTAACAAACATTCACATATAACCCCTTGCAATATTTCAATATCACATGTAGAACCACTTTCTGCAATTTCACCCGAAACAATTTCTGGTTTCTATCAGAACAATTCCTGCGCTTTGCAATTCTTTCGTCTGAAACATATGTGCTCCAAAATGGTGTCCGGTACCTCTTAAGTGTGTCACCCTACGGATCACGAATAATGCAGACATGATTGAGACTCCTCTCAGATCAATAATCAGAAGCGGGATCTGGAGATCCATACTGATTCCTACACATTCAACGATGACTTCTATGATCGTGAGAACCTTTAACGCTAGTAACTAAATCCCTTTGTCTCGTGATATATTACATGTCCTAGATTCGATCATTGGTATCTCCATACCTAGTTTGATCTCGTTACCAACATGCACACTTTTCTCGTTCCCGTGATATAACATTCTAGTGATCACATCACTTGCTTGCAAGCTATCTTAATGTGATATCGCCGAGAGGGCCCAGAGTATATCTACCCGTCATCGGGATTGACAAATTCCACTCGTGATCCATGAGCCTCAACATAACACCTTCGTAGCACTGAACCCATCTTTATAGTCACCCTGTTACGGTGTGACGTTTGATGTTATCAAGATACTCTTCTGGTGTTAGCAATTAACATGATCTCATGGTCTAAGGATAAAGATTACTTCGTATGGTGTTATAGCAATATAAACATAATGACTTTGATCGTAATGCTATACTTCGGATGAATGTTCATCACATCATTCCACCAATGTTGTGACCTTGTTATTAACAACATCCAATGTCCATGATCAGAAAACCTTGATCGTCTTGTTAATCAACAAGGTAGTCTATAAGAGAGGCATAACTAGGAACCCTTTTTGTTTATTAAACACACATGTATTGATGTTTCCGATCAATACAATTATAACATGCAAAATAAAAATTTATCATAAACATGGAATAAGATAATAACCACTTTATTATTGCCTCTCGGGCATATTCCCTTCAATTACATTAGTTATCATAGGATGATCCTTTACCTTATCTGGAAAGGGAATCTTCTCGATATAAGGTTCAGGTAAGATGGGATCAATAGTGCACTCCCAATAGGAACACAATCAACAATATCTTTATAAGGTTCATGGTACTTGTTCCATCCCCTTTTTGGAATTTCAATATAAGACACAAAATCCCTAAAGCAATTCATAATAACTTGTAAATCAATACTATAAGCATTTTTAATATTTTGAAAGTCATCAGTTCCCATAAAAGATTCAATGCATTCATAACTGTAATTTATGACTGACTTTCTACCTTTGTCATTCTCCCAAGCTTCAACATTATCTTGAATATGGTCCAGAAGATCCCATTTAGCTTCTTCTTCCATGCGAGTGAATGATCCAGCACAAGAAGCATCCAATAAATCCTTATCATGTAGAGGGAGCCTTGCATAAAAGTTATTGATAATAATATTGTTGGGGAGCTCATGAATGGGACATTTGAGCATTAGTAACTTCAATCTCCCCCAAGCTTGAGCTGTACTCTCTCCATCAAGAGGCCAAAAGTTGTATATTTGATTCTGATCTTTATGAATCTCACTAGGAGGATAAAACTTTGAATAAAAGAGAGGCACTATTTCATCGAATTCCAGAGCTTGGCCATTCTTTAGCATCTTATACCATTCCTCAGCTCTTCCTTTCAGCGATAATGAGAATAACTTCTTCTTAACTTGATCTGTAGTAATACCTGCACACTTGAACAACCCGCATAATTCGTGTATAAAGAGCAAATGATCACCGGGATGGACAGTTCCATCCCCAACATAGTAGTTATCCATAACTTGATCAATAATTCTTGTAGGTATTTTAAAAACATCATTCTCAGCAGGTGGTGGCTTATCTACTACCTTAGCAGTGGTAGTAGCATTACCAAATAAGAAACTCAGCGAATTATCCATAACGAAAATAAAGCAACTAACAGAAGTAAACAATACTCACAGTAGAAGTTTCCTTTACCAGTTCCACTCTCCAATAGCTCTTCCCTCCGCGGCAACGGCGCTAGAAAATAGTCTTGATGACCCACAAGTATAGGGGGTGTATGGCAGTATTTTCGATAAGTAAGAGTGTCCAACCCAACGAGGAGAAGAAGGTGTTGGCTAGTGGTATGGATCAGGAATTCTCTACAAATACTTAGCAAACGGATTTTGAGGGGTCTTTGATAAAGCTAGTAAACAAAGTATGAGTAAATAAAAGATGGTAGGAATAAATGCAGCATGTGGCCCAATCCTTTATGCAGCAAAGGACAAGCCGGTTGTATTACTTAAGATGACCAAACGTTCTCGAGGACACATGGGAAGACTGTCAAGTGTTTTCCCTTCATATAGTTGATTAATCTTCTTTAGCTTGCTAAGTGTTGTGTGGGTGAACCTGTGCTAATGTACCGACCTTCCTAGGACTAATACATACTTGTGATTATACCCCTTGCAAACATCCGTAAGTACACGAAAGTAATTAAGGTAGAAACCTAATCACGGCTTTAAACTGTAAGACCCTTACATCCCTTGTGCAATGGTTTCCTAACGGGGGTTCAGGTTTCTGTCACTCTGGCAACCCCTACGATTAGTAGCCAAATACACAATGCATTCCCCTAGGCCCATATAGGTGAAGTTTCATGTAGTCGACATTCACATGACACTACTAGAAGAAGTACACCACAACTTAAATATCAAACTATTGAATCTTTCTCAACATAACTCCACTACTAACAACATGACTTCTCCCATGTCCTCAAGAACAAAACGAACTACTCACAAGACATCATATGGATCATGATCAAAGATGGAATAATGATGTATAACAATCTGAACATAAACAATAATTCAATGGTTCACTCAATAACATCAACTACAAAGAGTAATCAACACCGGGAAAGTTTCCCCTATGAACTATGCAAGATTCAACCCAATTGTTACAGCAATATGCAGATGGTGATGAGGGTGCTGATGGTGATGATGGTGGTGATGATGATGATGATCCCGATGAAGTCCAGCTTGATGGTGGTGTTGATGGCGACGATCTCCCCTCTCCGGGAAGGAATTCCCCTGGCAGAAATCTGTCTGCCGGAGAGATCTTTCTCTCTCAGGGTTTTCTGCCCCACAGAGGCGGCATAATCTTTCTATGGTATCCCCCCGAGTCTTAGGGTTTCGGGAGGAATATATACGCCAGAGGGGAGTGCCCGGGGTGGACCAGGGAGGCCACACCACCTGGTGGCGCGACCTAGGCTGGCCCGCGACAGGGGATGGTGTGGGCCCCCTGTGGCCCATCTCCAGCCCCCCTTCTGGCTTCCTTCGTCTTCTGGAAAAATAGGATTTTCTGTATATTTTTCTGGATTTTCTGATCTTCGCGAATTTTGCCTCCAAATAGCACCTTTTCCATCAGAGTCCTGACTGCAGCGGTCCATACTCCAAAAGTCATCAACCATGCAAAAAAAGATGAAATAACATAAGTCTCACCTATCAATACGAAATATATCAATGAATAACAGTGAATTATGACATAGAATAGTGATGCAAAACGGACGTATCACCCGATAACCCTTCCACTTGTCGCAATGCTACTGGCCGCATGTTGCTGACTAGGAGCTGACGCGGTGCTGACGACGCACGCTTGCCATGCGGCACAATGCTATAGAGTGATACCCGTTCGTTAAATCGATCTAATCTACACCGTACAACGGCGATCGGACGGATGGGAGCAGCGGCGACTTACAGGTGGCGGTGACGATGATGTTAACAGTGGTGATGCGGTCGGTGGTGGTCAGCATTGACGCTGCAGTGCTCCTCTAGTTTGGGAAAAATGACGATGATGACCGGCTCCTCCTCCCGATCTCCTTGGCATGGACGGCGTCAGACTTCGCTTCCTCGGATCACGGTGGCGCTCTGCTGATTCCCCTCCATCTCCGGCGGAGCTCCGACGTACAATTTGGGGCGGTAGGGGCTCTGTTCGAAGGAGAGAGAGGTGAGAAACGATGAAGTATAACGAGAGGAAAGCGAGAGAGAGGATGAAGAGAGGGCAGAGGGCAGAGGGCATCAGAATCTCTGCTCCCGAGCTCGATGGTGGCTTCCTACGGCGAGATCGGAACCGACCTCGAATCAAGCAGCCCGGTGGCGATAGATGAAAATCTTTTTAGGGTTTCAGTGCGGCGTGGCGAGGGGATTAAATAGGCAGGGAGTCTTGGACGGGGGGCAGGGCACGTAATCATCTCCGATTCGGCCGGGAGTTGTTTGCCACGCGGCGTCGGTAGCTCGTGTTTGTTCTAGACTCCACGAGAGGGATGATAGGTGGGTCCGGGTGGTCAGCGGCTGTGAGGGTACGACGGGCTGCACGGTCTGAGGAGCCTTTGGTCCGTCCCACAGCACTGTGCGCCGCTCGCTTGCCAAGCGCGGCGGTAGATAGTTCACGGGCTGGTCTAGCTAGCCCGCTGAGGTTAGGTTCTCGTTTTTTGTTATTCTTTTTATTATTTTCTGTTTTACAAATTCTTTTATAACTTTTGCATGTTAAAGCCAAAGTTAATGAAATTGGTCTCTAAAAATTTGTAAAAAGGAGGAGATCATCATGGGATCATAAAAATAAACCTTTGCAAGGATTTTAGAAGGTTAGGTTTAATATAACCCCTTCTTGTCTTTATATGACTACAAGAGAATACAAAATAGGGTTTAGGGAAAAGGGTTTTCATACAAATTTTATTGTGTGATGCCATGATGCAAATGCTATGATGCATGCTTCTAGTAACATCTAGAATTTGAAAATTTGGGATGTTACTAATGGCTCTGAAATATAGCCATCTTCATCCACATTTAAACTGTATATTAATCATATTCTTGATGAAATATCTCTCTAAACCCTGCCACTAATGCTAATATTTGGAGGGGTATGCAATCCTTTATTTTGTATCTTTTTCCTATGCAGATAATGTCGTTTAAAGGAGGGAATCATTACATTAAAGTCAAAGATACGAGATTTCCAACAACTAGAAGAAACCATGAGCCGAACAATGGAGGAAGATGCTTTAACGACCAACTATACAGCTGGAGCAAAAATTCTAACCGTATAGCTCCGGTCGTATAGTTGGCACCGCCACCGTTAGGTCAAACAGAACAACTTTCATGTAGGGACCCCTATATAAAGAAGCCTCGGGCAACGAGAAAACAAGCCAGACCTCACCAAAAAGTCTCGGCCACAGATCACCAGCCGCCTCCAGATCTCCAAACCCTTATCCATCTCCATAGCCATATTCCACCACTTGTAATAGTAGATATCTTATCTGATTGGCGACAGTGTAAGACTATTGCTATCAATCTTATGATTTTTATTACAATGTTTATGATTGTTGATCTCATCTCTATGTGTGAGTAATTCTCCTTGGGCTAAGGGTTTCTGTGTAGCCATGTAGCAATTGTGCATGTGATTTATCATAGATGGAATCGTGTATTAGTTTGTATGACATGATGATTATTTTATCCTCTCTTGCCTCAATCCAAGGACTTGTCAGGTACCCAAGACCCTGAGGGTGGAGCCAGGTATAGGGAGTATGAGTGATGACTGATCTACAGGTTGGGAACCCTAGTGACAGAAGGGGTAGTACGGCTGTATGTGAGAGATTTGCTTGGGATTAACGGTGACATCACTATGCATATCATTAGTTCTATTTCTTCTATGGATGAGACTAGTAGGTTATTGCTATAAGCGATTGTGGAGGCAATAGCAATTTTGGATGCACTGCCCGCAGATAATTTATCTTTCTCTAACAAGTACACGCATACTTTATTTCTATCTTTTATTTCCATCAGATGTTTTGCACAGCTACAGGTGAAACCGAACGCCCTAGGCCCTGTCTCTCCATCATCGACAACAACAAAAAGACGAAGCTACTGGTCCGGTAAGAACACAAAAGGAATTCTAAAACTCCCGAAGGTCTGTTAAAGTAACTTCACTACGCATTCACTTCCCGAGGATTCGATAACCTAGGTTTACTAGGGAAAAAAGCTATACTACATCCATAATCCAGATCGAAGGTATCAACCCTTTTTCTGGCGCCGTTGTCGGGGAAGCAATAGCTACCCTAGTGAGGTTACTAGGAACCTTGCTAGTTTTAATTCTTGTTTTTAATTTCGTTAGTTTGCTTTCAGTCTTTATTTAATAAACAAAAAAAATAAGTTAGTCTTTAAATTCTTGGTTTTACTGTTATAATTCTTTATCCAAGAAAACCCAAAAACGTAGGAAGTATGGCTGAAAAGAAGCTTGGGAGTTTGCTACTCCTAATAATGATTATTTGCGTACTACTATTACTCTGTGATGGCTCGTGGTTGATGTAGAGCTCGTTGGGAACCCCAAGAGGAAGGTATGATGAGCACAGCAACAAGTTTCCCTTAGTTATGAAAGCAAGGTTTAATCGAACCAGTAGGAGCAAGGAAACACCCCAAAGGTGTAGCTAGCTGAACGATGGCAGGGCGCACTACCGGTGCCAGCAACAACGTGGAGACCTGCACAACACAACCAAAGAACTCTGTCCCCAACTTGTGATGAGGTTGTCAATCTCACCGTGTTTTGCTGAAAACAAAGGATTAAACGTATCGAATGGAAAGAAGTAATAGTTTGCAGAAAGTAAACACAAAGCAGTAACAATTTATAGATTGTATGTAAAGAAAAATGACCGGGATCCATAGTTCACTAGAGGTGTCTCTCCTTAAGATAGATAACATCCTGGGTGAACAAATTACAGCGGGGCAATTGACAAACATCGAGAAAGCAATACATGCATATACTAATCATCTTGACTCCTTTGAGACTTGATTGGGCATTACAACATTATACATAGACCGCCATCCAACTGCATCTATGACTAATAATCCACCTTCAGGTTATCATCCGAACCCCGTCTAGTATTAAGTTGCAAGCAACAGATTATTACTTTAAGAATTGCGTGTAAAGTAAACAATACGATTGATCTATGAATAAAGGATTGTTGTTTTCTCCCTAGTAGCAACAACACATTTAGTACCTTAGAGATTTCTGTCACTTTCCCAGATTACCAGAGGCATGAACCCACTATCGAGCATAAATACTAACTCTTGGAGTTGCTAGCATCTACTTGGCCAAGATAGCTACTAACAACGGAAAGCATGCAAGATCACAAATAACAAAGACATGATAGAATCAATAATCAATCTGAAATAGCATCTCAATATCCATCGGATCCCCGCAAACACAACATGCAAATTACAAATAGATGATCTTGATCATGAACGGAGCTCACAAGATCTAGACATGAAAGCACAAAGGAGGAGAAACAGCCATCTAGCTACTACATGGATCCGTAGACCAAGGATGAACTACTCACGCATCACACCGGAGGCTTGCATTATGATGAAGAAGGCCTCTAGGGTGAAATCCCCTCTCCGGCAGGGTGCCTGGAAGAGCTTCAGATCCCTCCCGATCTAGGGATGGAGATGATGGCGGCTACAGACTCTTTCATGGATTTTTGATCGAGTAATTAGGGTTTTCGTCCCGAGGGCATCTTATAGGTGGAAGGAGAGGCCGAGGGGGCGGCCAGACCACCCCCTGGCACGGGCCAGGCTAGGCCATGCGGCCAGGTGGTGTGGTGGCCCCCTGGCCCCTCTCCGTCTCGTACTCTGGCATCGAATGACTTCCGGAAAAATAGGCACTTTGGCTTTTGTCCCATCCAATTCCGAGAATATTCATTTTCTGACTTTCGTGGAACCAAAAACAGCAGAAAACAGGCAGCTGGCACTGTGGCTCTTATTAATAGTTTAGTCCAAGAAATCATATGAAAAGTACTCCAAAGTGTGGACAAAACACAAGAAAGTGGATAAAACCAAGGATGGAACATCAAAAATTATAGATACATTTGCAATGTATCACTGAGCCAGCAATTGCTGCTGATGACTATGAAATTAAGCCCCATTACTTAAGTTTGGTTCACCAGAATCAATTTGGAGGCTCTGCTGTTGAAGACGCGGGTATGCACTTGAATACTTTCACTGAAATATGTGATATGATGCATATAAAAGACGTTGACCGTGATGCGGTCAAATTGCGTCTATTTTCTTTCTCTCTAAGAGGGAGAGCTAAAGAATGGTTGCTATCTTTGCCTAAAAATACTATTACATCATGGGTGGGATGTACTTCTTTATTTATGACTAAATTTTTCCCACCTTCAAAGACTATGCAACTTCGATCTAATATTACTGGCGTTAGACATGAAGAGCGTGAGCCACTAGCGCTTGCATGGGAGAGGATGAAAGAATGCCTAAGAAACTGCCCTAGTCATGGGATGGAAGATTGGTTAATCCTCCATTTATTTTATAATGCTCTTAATCCTGTGTCTAAGTCTATGCTTGATACTGCAGCTAGAGGAACATTTATGGGTAAACATATTACCGAAGCAAAGCAACTTCTAGACAATATGCAAGAAAACCATGCCCAATGGCATGTGGAAAGATCAAACACGAAGAAGGTGAACTCTATCCCACCACAAGAGAATGAAGATCTCAATGCTAAGTTGGATGAGCTCATACTAGCCGTAAAAGGTAAGGAAACACAGGTAAGAGCCACCCCCAAAACAAACATAGAAGAAATAGACTTCGTAGCTCATAATGATTACAATCTTGCTTGGAAGAAGAGTTACAATCCTAACTTTCAGTAACATTATGCTAGTCCTGCAAGTAACTCTAATAATAATATGGGAACTAGTAATGGTAGTCTCCAAGAAACGTTTAAGTGTTTCTTAGACTCACAAAATGAACAAAATATTATTCTAGTCAAAATTATGGAGAACCATGATGCTATGCTTGGTAAATTATCTAACCAAGCTGTTAGTTTGAGAAATGATTTGCAAGCCCTTCAAGAAAGAACAAGGATCATTGAGGAATAGCTAGGTAAGATAACCGAGAGTCAAACTCTCATTCTAGCTAAATTTGCAGGTAAATCTGAGCCCAATCCTGTTGATGAACTCAAAATGGTGAGGATCCAAAGGGAGGAGCCTGAAGAAATTGATTATAGCAATGCCCCTTCACCAAGCTACACCATCGAAGACCTCGTAAAGATGATCAACGTCAAAATTCCGGTAAGTGAAGGTAATGATGAAGCCATGTATCAGCACTTTGTTGATCAAGTAGCAATTAAGGTACGCGAGCTTGAAGAGGAATACAAGAAAATCATTGAAAAATTACCTGTTAAACTAGATGACATATTCGAGCGTACTATTAAGATAAAGATTGGAACCAATGAGATAGCTGCACTTTGTGATCTAGGTGCAAGCGTCTCAAGAATTCCAAAGAGTCTTTTTAACAAGTTAAATCTTGGCTCCTTTGAAATTACTGAGTTAAAATTGCATCTAGCAGATTCTACCTAGAAAACAAGCTGTAGGGATTAAGGAGAACACTTTAGTTTACATCAAAGGTTGTCTTGCTCTCATTGATTTCGTTATAGTTCACATGCCTGAAGATACTGTAGCTCCTATCATACTAGGCCGTCCTTTCTTGAGAACTATAAAGGCTTTAATTAACCTTCATGAAGGGAACGTGAAGTTGTAATTGCCTTCGCAGGATCCTTTTGTTATTTATTTCCCCAGGAAGAAGAAAGCCAAACATGACGAGAAGGAGGCCATCACTATGAAGGCTAATTACTTTGGAGTGGGTGTTCCACTCATCTATCCCAAGTGAGTATCATTACGATCAAGCTATTGACCATAAAAGACCACTTCATGGGAGGCAACCCATGTTAAATAAAGGTTTGAGTTAAGTTTTTAGTTTTAGTTTCAGTTCATGTTTAATAAAGAGTGCTAGAAAACTCCATTTGAGGAGAAGAAGTTCGGTAGTACTTGAAATTCTGCTTTATTCATGCTATTGCTAGTTGGCAATTTGTACTGTCAATTTTCTGTCAAAAACAAGGTATATCACTAAGTTACAGGAAAAGAAATAGTTTACAAAGAAACAATTTTTTTGATGCACACAGAGAGTTTAACGACCAACTATACGGCGGGAATAAAAATTCCGGCCGTATAGTTCCGGCCATATAGATATCTTTTCCATCGAAATTTTTTCTGTAGTATGTACTGAGAGTTTAATGACCAACTATATGGCGGGAATAAAAAATTTGGCCATATAGTTCCGGTCGTATAGATATCAATGCTTCCGTACAATTTCTTTTCATATGTACTGAGAGTTTAACGACCAACTATACGGCAGGAATAAAAATTCCGGCTGTGTAGTTCTGGTCGTATAGATATCGATGCCTTTGCAAATTTTGTTTCGTAGGGACAAATAGTTTAACGACCAACTATACGGGCGTAATATTTTGACAGAACGCCAACTATACGGTGGGAACACATGTTCTTCCCGTATAGTTCCGCCCGTATAGTTGCGTCCGACCACAAAATCGCACGGGAAGGTACTCCCAACTCCAAAACTTCAATCCTTTTTCTTTCTTCTACCTCCAAACTCTCTCAAAACCTCAAGAGATCTTCATCTCAACTCAATTTCATTCTATTTCCTCGCACACAAGTGATCTATGGTATGTTTCTCCTCTGATCCTCCAATTACTTTTTGCAAATTCATCTTCGATCTATTGTCATTGTCAATCTAGGGTGAGACCTACTATGAACCAATTTCCATGATTTTCTTGCCTAGATTATTAACTTGAGGAGATTCTTTAGTGTGCTTTGATGAGGAATATATTATACTTACTGTTGTTGGATCAAAGAAGTTTATTTTTTATCTTTCTTCAATGTTTTAGATGATGAACACAAGGAGCCAAAGTCGTGCTCGTGCCACCGCTAGTGCTTCTCGGCCTGTCGCTCAGGAACGCATGGGGATACGGTTCAGGGATGAGGCCCATCGTGATCGCTTCAATAGGATCAAGAACCGTGAAGTGAAGGCCACCAAGTGGGCTTGCCCCATTATATTGAACCAACTCGGTATTTTTGATGACTTTAATTTACTTTGCAATAGAGCTGGCTTGCAAAACTTTGTGTATAATGATGTACCTACTTATCGCCACTTAACCATTGAATTTCTTAGTTCATTGCAAATCACCGTTAAACAATGGCAAGGAGAGGATACTATTTCTTTCCGTCTGATGAACAACAACTACATCTTAACATCAGATGAATGGTGCGCATCCTTGAATTTTCCAAACAATGTTGTTCATGCTTTACGCGCATCCTTTACTGGCTTAAGTCCTTCCCCCAATCAATACTATAACAGAATGAGCTTCACTAGTAGAATAAACAAGGGGAAGAATATTCAACATCATGTAGTTCGCTATTTGTTCTATGTTTTTGCTAACACCTTGCAGACACGTAATGAGTTCATGAGACTCAACGAGGAGGACATCCTAGTCCTCGCAAAGGTTGCTTACATCAACTGCAACCTATCACTCAACTTGGGCGCCATCCTTGTGCACTAGCTGGAGCACCAAGCCTCCCAAAGCCAAGGGCCAATCACAGGAGGAGGCGTCATCACTGTTCTTGCCACTGCCCTAGACATCAACCTAGGTGAGTTGCAACCTGTACTAGGTGAGACATGTGTTGGTTTCTCCAACCTGAGGGTCTGTGGAATGCTCACTAGGAGAGGTGGTGCTTATTACCTGCATATTGCTAGAGCTGGGCGTATCTACCCTGCTCCTATGCCTAATGATCTTTTCTCTATCGAGGAAGGAAGTTTGCTATATGATTCGTAGGTTGAGCAACACCAACCCGAGGAAGAGATTTTGGAGGAGCACGAGGACCAAGAGGAGGAGCAAGAAGCTCCTTATCAAGAGGAGCAGCCACAAACCTGGTTAGCCACATACCAAGATTTCCATGGACTTGGAGGGACTATGGAGAGGATGCATAGCCTCTCTTTGAACCTCCGAGAATCAACAAGTAACCTCTCAACTCAATTTGCGAGATGGAGTAACGACTTTTTCTCGCCACCACAGTGATTTGAAGGACTTGCAAAAGCCTAAGGGGGAAGTTTCCTCATGTATCTTTATCTGGCGTTTACTTGCTTTTATTTATTTCGAGGTTGCATTTTTATTTGAGTTTATAAGAATTCGTGTTGGTTTCCCCAACACTTCTTTAGTTCTTTCTATTTTTTCTTTCGAAATTTTTTAGCCGAGCTTTGCCGCCAATTTTCTATTCTTTAAATTCCTTCTCTTAAAAGTCACAAAAATATTTCTCCCTTTTTCCTTATTTTACCTCTTTCTTTTCTTTCCGCCTCGAGGTCTTCATATATTTGTAGGAGAGTGATCGACTTCGAGTTTCCAAGAAACAAATAAAAAAGGAAGAGAGAAGTGGAACCAAACATGATAGGTATGCCTTATGACTTCCCACTTTTGAAGTTTGAGAAACCCATGCTAGTTAGTAGTAAATGTTGAGATATTATATTGGTGGACTGAGTATTTGTATCATAGTAAGATTTTCATTTACATGGGTATTTAATTGGGCTCATTTTGTTCCAGCTCTTATAATTAACCAAGTCTTGCCTAAAAATTGCTAAACAATTGTAATAAAAAAAGTCTCATAATTTAAGGCTTGGGTGTTGTAGTGCTTAGTCTTGCAGGTTTATTTCTTGAGACACTCAACACCACTGAAAATGTTAATTGACTTGATAGGTCTCTTTAAAAGGATTTGTTCGATTGAATTAATGTTTAGCGGTTTTTGTGAGCATGCCAAAGTTTGACTTGTTAATCATAAGAATGATATAAATTTACGCGTGTCAAACTTCATGGGATGCCAACAACTCCGCTGGCCTACGAACGATCTTCATGGAGGAAACTCCTAGATTTCGGCTATGAGTTGATTAAACACTTGTAGCAGTGATTCTATAGTGGGTAAGATTCTTGACACTCCCGGGTAGCTATAATAATGATGGAATCACTCCTCTGGCTATTATGAGTAATCATTATGCAAAAGGAACAAAAACCTTAGTGATGGCACAAGTGTCCATCACAGCTCGATAAACTAATAAAAATATTTGGCATGCTCTCAATTACTTAAAAACTGAAATTCTTGAAGGACAATGCATAAAAAAGTAGTGCTTGCAAAGTCTTGATTCATTGATGTGGGAGAATTGAGATACTCTAGTATAAATGCTTTTCATGACAACTCTCACATTCTTAATTTACATGATTATACTTTATTGTTCAAAGGCAAGCCTATGAGTTGATTACTTAACATGGAATAAAGTTTACTCATTTGAATCATCCATGTTTACAATAATGTTGCTATGTTATAAGGATGCATGAAACTCGTATGATATGCTTGCCATTACTCTATCTATGCTGAAGTTTTTTTCTAGATTTATGAAGTGGAGGAAACATGAGACTACTAATCATGAGTAAGATCACCATCTCGTTATTTCAGTTTAAATGCCGAGTTCCTTTTTTATTTTGGTTTTCTTGCTCAGGACGATCAAGTTTAAGCTTGGGGAGGTTGATGGCTCTGAAATATAGCCATCTATGTCCACATTTAAACTGGATATTAATCATATTCTTGATGAAATATCTCTCTAAACCCTTCCACTAATGCTTATATTCAGAGGGGTATGCAATCCTTTCCTTTTTCCTGCGCAGATAATATCATTTAAAGGAGGGAATCACTACATTAAAGTCAAAGATACGAGATTTCCAACAACCAGAAGAAACCAGGAGCCGAACAACGGAGGCAGACGCTTTAACGACCAACTATACGGCCAGAGAAAAATTCCGACTATATAGCTCCGGTCATATAGTTGGTGCTGCCACCGTTAGGTCAAACAGAACAACTTTCGTGAAGGGACCCCTATATAAAGAAGCCTCGGGCAATGAGAAAACAAGCCAGACCTCGCCAAAAAGTCTCTGCCACAGATCACCAGCCGCCTCCAGATCTCCAAACCCTTCTCCATCTCCATAGCCATATTCCACCACTTGTAATAGTAGATCTCTTCTCCGATTGGCAACATTGTAAGACTATTGTTATCAATCTTATGATTTTCATTACAATGTTTGTGATTGTTGATCTGATCTCTATGTGTGAGTGATTCTCCTTGGGCTAAGGGCTTCAGCCTAGCCATGTAGCAATTGTGCATGTGATTTATCATAGATGGGATCGTGTATTAGTTTGTATGACGAGATGATTATTGTATCATCTCTTGCCTCAATCCAAGGACTTGTCAGGTACCCAAGATCCCGAGGGTTGAGCCAGGTATAGGGAGTATGAGTGATGACTGATCTGCAGGTTGGGAACCCCAATGACACAAGGGGTAGTACGACTATATGTGAGGGATTTTCTTGGGATTAACGGTGACATCACTATGCATATCATTAGTTCTCTTTCTTCTATGGATGAGACTAGTAGGTTATTGCTATAAGCGATTGCGGAGGCAATAGCAATTTTGGATGCACTGCCCACATATAATTTATCTTGCTCTAACCAGTACACGCATACTTTATTTCTATCTTTTATTTCCATCAGATGTTTTGCACAGCTACAGGTGAAACCGTACGCCCTAGGCCCTGTCTCTCCATCATCGACAACAACAAAAAGACGCAAGCTACTGGTCCGGTAAGAACACAAAAGGAATTCTAAAACTCCCGAAGGTCTGTTAAAGTAACTTCACTACGCATTCGCTTCCCAAGGATTCGATAACCTAGGTCTACTAGGGAAAAAGAAGCTATACTACATCCGTAATTCGGATCGAAGGTATCAATTACATTATAGAAGGTTCATTAGAAATTTCTATGGAATATCTAAACCTTTGACTAACCTCCTCCAAAAGGGAGTAAGATTTAATTTTGATGATAAATGTCTTCAAGCTTTTAATAAACTTAAAAATGCTTTATCTCGTGCTCCCATCATTAAACCACCTATCTGGGATACAACTTTTGACTTAATATGTGAAGCTGGTGATGATGTTATAGGAGTAACTCTGGGACAACATATTAGTCACGGATTTAATATTATACATCATGCTAGTAGAACTCTAAATGGTGCTCAAAATAATTACCCTAAGGAAGAAAATGAACTTTTTGCTGTATTTTTCTCTTGTGATAAATTTCGTTCTTACATAGTTGATGCAAAGGTAAGAGTTCATACGGATCGTGTTTTTTAAAAGAACTCCTTGAGAGGAAAGACCATAAGCCAATATTGATCTGTTGGATTCTATCACTTCACGAATTTGAGTTGCAGATTATGCAGAGACCAGAAATAAAGATGTTAGATGCAATATTCGTGTTTGCCTAGCAAGACACCAATCTTGTTGAGAGGTACTTTAGCCCTGGTGATGTCAATTCCTCCAAGAAAAAAGGAGTCTTTGTTGTTGGAAGAGTTATTTATTACCAAATAAACAAATGGTAAGTGCAAGGTAAGTGTTCTTACTCAAATAAGTGTTTTATTTTCAGAAATTTTACTCCTAAAAATTCTGCATTTGAATTCCTTGTGTTTTTTTGAAGTTTTAGAGGGTTTTTACCAACTATACGGGCGGAACTATACAACCGGAGAGGGAGCTCCCGTCATATAGTTGGTCGTTAAACTCTCTGTATAATCTTTGTGAAATTGTTTTCGATATCTGAGCCTATACGGTCACAACTATACGACCGAAGCCAAAATCCTGGCCGTACAGTTGGTCGTTAAACCTCATATAGTTTTTCTTTTTGGTGTCTGTATCTATACGGTCGCAACTATATGACCGGAGCCAAAATTGCAGCCGTATAGTTGGTCGTTAAACTCTCAAACACTTGATTTACGGTGTTTACATCTATACGGTTGCAACTATACGACCGGAGCCAAAATTCCAGTCATATAGTTGGTCGTTAAACTCTTAGACACTTTTCGTTTGTAATGAAAAAAATGTTATTGTCGTTTCGAGTCGTGATTTAATCGACCTGGACTCGAGATATTTGGAAATATCTGCCCGGAACCAACTATACGACCGGAGATATATGGGCCGCGCTCGTATAGTTTGTCGTTACATGGCAGGACTCTTCCAAATCCGTGAATTCTTTCCCTGTTTTGTTAAGATTCTTTTCTTGGGCGACAATTTAGTGTTTCTCGCGAGTTTTACCGACCTTTGACCCCCTTATATACTGCCATTGTCTCTCTCTCTCTAATCATAATCTCCAGGGAACCAATCTACCTCTTATTCACACGTGAGGGCTCTCAACCAAGGGATAGAAGTCAAGAAGAAAAGCTCCCATGGAGATTGGGAGCAATAGCGAGAAATGCAAGGAGATCAAGACCATCCCTATAGAGTTCCTTGACACCGACCATGGGTGTCGGAAGAGGGATTTGAAGGCCCTAGAGCTGAAGATTGAAGAGTTGGACAAGGAGAAGCCAGGGACACCCAAACACCTTCGATTGCTACGACTTTATCTTGATAAACTTGATGAAGATATCAAGCGGACAACCGAAGCAGGTTTTTCTATGAGTCTTAAGGGCTACAAACACTGAAGGATAACAATGAGTTCATTAAAGAACAAGTGAAAGTGCTGGAGAAGAACAATCTTTTGTACAAGCTGTGTGTTAAAGAATTAGAAGATGTCAATCAATCCCTCTGCCTCAAGCTGGCCCGTGAGGATAAGATAGCACGTACCATGGCGCCACAGTGACCTACAACAATCACGGTATCAAATAATCGCAAGGGATTATTTGATCCCGCCTGGCTTGATTCCAAGCTTGGGGAGATCTTTAAGACCTTGTAATCTATCTTATAATTTTACATTACTATTTTCACATTAGTTCAAACTAGTAATAAAGTTTGCATCATTAGAATTCCCTTCAGTAATAGTCGATCCCTTTTATGAAATTCCGAGTTTATTATTATATATGGAGCAATACTGAGTTGTCTTTGCTTTATTGACATATGAATGGCTTGAGTATAATTTTACTTGCACTTGATGATAGCAATAGGAGTCTTCCACACCATTGGTATTAATGGAACACATAAAGATAATTTAGTCAATATGTTGTATGCCTACGGTTTGATTTACAAAGAAAGATTATCTATACAATTAAGTTGAAAAAGAAACCTTGAACAAATGAAAATGAAAGTGCTATCAAAATAGAGTGAGAACAAGTCGAGGTAGAATGTCCAAGTCATAAGAATGCTTCATGTATAGTTGGAATTTGATAATTGAGATTGTTAAACTTTGAATTCCTACATAAGGTGGAATATATGTCTAGCTCCTTTGCACAACACTTAAACAAAAGTGTGAGCATATAGGCAAAAGAAAAGAAAAGAAGAAGAAAAAGAGTGGTGTGCAAAGAGCAAATAGGCATATACCATTGTATTGTAGTATGAAAAAGAGACACTTTTGATATTTTGAATCCCAAGTGAATACGTTGATCCTAAAACACTTGGGACTACCTCGTTAACTCATTCGGTTGAACTAGAAAGTTTTACATTATGTTGAGATTCATCTTTTATGAACTATTGATCACTAAGGTGTGGAAGCATGCTAATACTATTCAGATGGTTTGAGTAAGGTACTATTCATGAACATATTCCTATGTATCATATATGATAAACACATGCTGCAACTGCCTCATTTATTTTATCGACTTAGCTTCATGAATATGAGGATCACATCCATTAAGCTAAAACTTGCTCGAGACGAGCAAGAGTCTAAGCTTGGAGTATTGATGAGTGCATATTTGCCTCATGTTTTATATTATTATTTTGCATTATAGATGAAGGATGTTGGTATTTTATGGTGCTCGCGTGCACATTTTATGTTTGTTTTCACCAGGATCAGGACAGATGATGGATCCAATGGATACAATTCTTGGAGCAGTTATAATGTGGATAAAAGAAGTAAAAAACAACTTAAATCACTTATTTGGGACATATTAATAATACCACAAGAAAACCAGAAGCGAGCAAGGGAGGAAGAAGGTTCAATGACCAACTATACGACTGGAGCAAATTTTTCGGCCGTATAGCTCCGGCCGTATAGTTGGCACCACCTCTGCCTCCTCAAATAGTTTCACCCTGTGCAACTGGTTTGGGGATACGACATACAGAACACCCAGAAATCAAAGAAACCTCACCTCCGGAAGGCATCTGTAGGGGGAACTCATCCACCAGGATCCATCTTCGCCCTGCGTAGATCCGGGAGGCTAAGGCATTGACCTTCATCATCCACCACTGCATGACCACCATCTCCATCCATCCCATCTACATCTTGTCTAGATCTTGTTGTAATTCCCGTACTCATTGTGGATTTATACAAGTACTATTCATTTATGATTGTTTCCATTACCATTGTCGTGATGTTAATTGCCTCCACGTCTAAGTAGATCTCTAGTTCTTGGGGAGATGGAGAAACCCTAGTATGAGATTGAAATAAGATAAAGTCTATTATGATATTCATCGTTGTGACCATGTGTTAGATTTTCTACATCTTGATGATGAGAGAAGTTGACCTCTCAATGTTTTCCTCTAATGGGGACTTGATGGAGGTAACTACTAGTTGGTAGACGGAGGCATGCTAGCACATACAGTGACTATAAAGCTATTGGAACCCCTTATGTATCAACTTGGGGAACCGAGGAAGCTCACGGAACACTATCCATGCCATGGGATACGTCCTACGGAGTTTGATTGATGTCGATTGCTGACTGTTGTGGTTATGAGGATGATGTGAGCAGCGATTGCTGCCTATTTGTCCAAATACGGAGTTCCTCCCACACATACATAGTTGAGAATGTTCATGATGATAATCTTTATCTTAGATCCTTATAATGCTAGTGGTGTATCCTCTACTCCCTGAGAACGCCTTTTCCCTATTGCAGTTCCAATCTTTCTTACATACACGATACTTACTTTCTGTATTCAGTTATTTTACTTTACTTTATTATTGCTCTTATACCTAAAACCCCAAAACACATTTTTACACAGTACTTGCATTTTATCTTGTCACTTAGAACTTTATATAGCATTTCTATCATAATATTTATTTCAAGAGTTATTAGACTTCAGACTCCTGCTCCCTGTGGGATCGATGTCTTTATTTGGAAACTAGCTACAAACGATTTGTGCACTTGCAGTCATCATTAGGGTTGGATGAGGAGATACCAATGGTGCATGAGGAAGAAATGTGCCCTTTATCGCGGCAAATGTAGCAAGTTATTCTCTTGCCGTCTTTATTTTTGGGTGAAGGAACACCTTGAGGAAGAGATTGAGTCTTCTTGGGAGGAGGCCCATTGATGACTGCAAGTGCACATATCGTTTGTTACTAGTTTTGAAATAAAGATATCGATCCCACAAGGAGCAATGGGCGAAGGACTAAAATGCTTTTCACGAAAACTAAACGAAGTACTTAAGGAATAACTTTAAGATGCAAGAAAAGTACTGTTGTTTTTTGGTTTTTGATTGAATGAAGCAATTAAAGTGAAGTAAAACTTAATGCAAAAAATAAGAACCGCGTGTGTAAAAGAGCTTGGAACTGCAATAGGGAAAAGGTGTTCTTAGGTAGTGGTGGATACACTGCTAGCAATTTAGACCGAGCAATCAAGATTATTATAGAGAATATTCTCATAATATGTATGTATGTGGGAGGAGCTCCATATATGGACAAATAAGCACCAACAACTGCTCACATCATCCTTCATAACCATAGCTGATGGATAAACGACATCAATCGTATTATCCCGCTATTAAGGGATTTCTCCCATGGCATGGACATGGCTTTATGAGTTCTCCCTGTTTCTCCAAGTTAGTACATAAAGAATGACAACAACTTTATAGGCACAGTAACTTCTATCATCCCTCCGTCTACCAATAAGTGATCCCCTTCATCGTGTCCCCATAAGAGGCAAATGTTAAGGAGGTGCACAACTCCCAACATCAAGATGAAGACAATTAATACATACACATAATGATGTATAACATAATAATCTCTATCTTATCTCAATCATATGCTACGGTTTCTCCATCTCCCCAAGAACTAAAGATCTACTCAGACATGGAGGCAATCAACATCATGGCAATGATAATGGAAGCAATAGTAAATGAATAGTTCTTGTATAAATCCACAACGAGTACGAAAATTACAACAAGATCTAGATGGGGTGAAGATGGGATGGATGGAGATTATGGTGGTGCAGCGGTTGATGAAGATGAAGATCGATGCCTTGGCCTCCCAGACCTGTGTAGGGCGAAGATGGATTTCTTGGGAAAGTTCCCCCTCTAGATGCCTTCCGGAGGTGAGTTTTTGGTGATTTCTGGGTGTTCTGTATGTCTTCTCCTCGATCTAGTTGCACGGGGTGAAACTATTTGAGGAGGCAGTGGTGGCGCCAACTATACGACCGGAACTATACAGCCAGAAAATTAATTCCCACCATATAGTTGGTCAATAAACCGTTTGTATGCCTCGATCGCTTTGGGTTTTCTTCTGGTGTTATTGATATTTCCCAAATAAGCGATTTACGTTGGTTTTGACTCCTTTTCTCCCCAATACAACTGCTCCAAGAATTGTGTCCAGTGTATCCATCATCTGTCCTGATCCTGGTGAAAATAGACATAAAATGCTTACAACTACAGTGCAAAATAATAATATAAAACATGATGAAAATATGCACTCATCAACTTCCCCAATCTTAGACTCTTGCTCATCCCGAGCAAGTTTAGCTTAATGGATGTGATCCTCATATTCATGAAGCTGAGTCAATAAAATAAATGAGGCAGTTGGAGCATGTGTTTATCGTATATGATACATAGGAATATGTTCATGAATAGTACCTTACTCGAACCATCTGAATAATATTAGCAGGCTTCCACACCTTAGTGATCAACAGTTCATAAAAGATGAATCTCAACATGATGTAAAAGTATCCGGTTTGACCGAATGTGTTAGCGAGGTAGTCCCAACTGTTTTATGATTAACAAATTCACTTGGGATTCAAAATCTCGAAATGTCTCTTTGTCTCACTACAACATGGTGGTATATGCCTATTTGCTCTTTGCACATTCACTCTTTTTCTTTTCTCTTTTATCTCTTTTTATATATATGCTCACACTTTCGTTTAAGTGTTGTGCAAAGGAGCTAGCCATACATCCCACTTCATGTAGGAATTCAAAGTTTAAGGAGCTCAATTACCAAATTCCAATTGTATATGAAGCATATTTATGACTAGAAGACTCTACCTCAACTTGTTCTCACTCTATTTTGAGAACACTTCTAATTTTCCTTTATTCAAGGTTTCTTTCTCACCTTGACTAATAATAATTTTTCTTTTGTAAATCAAACCATGAACTTACAACATATTGATTTAAATTATCTTTATATGTTCCATTAACACCAATGGTGTGGAAGACTCCTATTTCTATCATCAAGTGCAAGTAAAATTATACTCAAGCCATTCATATGTCCAATAAGACAAGAACAAACTCAATAATGCTCCATATATGATAATAAACTCGGAATTTCACAAACGGGATTGACTATCCCTTAAGGGAATTCAAATGATGCAAACTTTATTTCTAAGATCGAACTAATGCAAAACTAAAATAATAACATAAAACTTATAAGATAGATTACAAGGTCTTAAAGATCTCCCCAAGCTTGGAATCAAGCCAGGCAGATCAAATAACTCCTTGTTGGTACCTATTCCTCCTCCTGGGTAGGAAGAGTATTGCCTTCTTCCCCTGTGTTGCAAACTTTAGCTATGCCATCGAGGCAGATGCTGAGCTCGGCCATGTCATATTGAAGCTTCAAAATTTTCTTCTAGAGGAATTTATTCTCATCTGTCAACTCAAAAATATTTTTCATCAAGAAACCAACTCTACCATCGATGCCATTGACTTTTTTCTCAAGGTCTTTGCTCATCATCTAGTAAGAGTCAATCCCTTCTCTAATTGTTTCAAGACATGCTTTCGAAGCTTTTTCCAACTGATAGATCTTATCATGAATCTCATCTTGCCGCACCTTCTTAGGTTTAAGAGGCGATGGACTGAGAGGAGGTTTATAATAGGATCATATGTTGTGACAATACGGATTAGGGAGATACTCATCCTTGATCTTCCTGTGCTCTGCTTTCCTCGTCATCTCCATCCTTTGCGGGAACATGTCTTCCTAGTTTGGGAGAGGCTTGATCTCCTGGCTGGACGATGATGATGTTCCTTTAGGTTCTACTTCTTCGATCCTCTTCACGGGCTTCTCTTCTCTCTTCCTCCAAATCTTGTTGACATGGAAGGGTTGCATGGGTTCGCTGCATGGATGTTGTTAGAAGGGGCTTGTATAGGTATGCCGAGGATTTTTTGAGGCTAGAGGCTGTAGCTCTGCAAAAACTTAATAAAAAGGTTAGAAGCGATTAGCTTTTAAAGGGGAGGTCAAAAACCCTATCCGCCGTTCATAACGAGCAACTATATGGGCGCTGACCGCATAGGTCCCGCCGTATAGTTATGAACTGACTATATATTTCCTTCTATGGTGGAACCAACTATACGGTCAAAACTATACGGGCGGGAATTTTTATTCCCACCGTATAGTTTATCATTAAACCTTTAGTACTCTGAATAAAATTTTCGAAGATGGGTCGATATCTATACGACGGCAACTATACGGCTAGAATTTTTATTCCCGCCGTATAGTTGGTCATTAATCTATCAGTACCCAAGAAAAGAATTTTGACGAAGGCATTGATATCTATACGATGACAACTATACGGTCGGCATTTTTGTTCCCACCGTATAGTTGGTCGCTAAACCTTCTGTACCTTTTGTAAATGGAAGGGGTGATGTCGAAGCATCCATACGACCGCAAATATATGGCCGAAATTTTAATCCCACCGTATAGTTGGTCGTTAAACCTTCTAGATCCACCAAAAATTACCTGCTTCTCCAAGAATTCTTTATTAATCTGAAACTTATTGAAATATCAAGTTTTGACAAAAAAAAATGATAGCTTAAATTTTCGACCAATATTAGCATTATCAATCTTCTTTTTCTTCACTAGAGCTTAAAATGTTACTTATTCAACACAAGCTCAACAAAAACTTAGATGAAAATTTAAGAACTTACTCAAACCTTTATTTTGCATGGGTTGCCTCCCATGAAGCGCTCTTTTATGGTCAATAGATTGACCATAGTTTTGCTCATTTCGTCGCAATTCTATCCTTCTTGTAGTTGCCATTCCTTGTATATTTCTGCTTAATCACCTCCTCTGGGGTGATCACTTGTATGGTGACTGCACTTATATCTTCTTTTGCTCGATAATGCTTCAAGCATTGTCCATTTACCACCCATGAAAGAGAGGTTATTTTTCCCTGGAGCTTCACTGCTCCTGATGAATAAGCTTCTTAAACTATATAAGGGCCTTCCAACTTTGATCTGAGCTTTCCTGGTAACAACTTAAGACGAGAATTATAGAGCAGCACCTGGTCTCAACTTTTAAAGGTGTTATTTTCTATTTTTCTATCATGCCATCTTTATAATTTTTCTTTAAACAATCTAGCATTCTCATAAGCCTCACTTCTAAACTCATCTAAAGCATGAATATCTAATAAACGTTTTTCTGCCACTGATTTAAGATCATAGTTTAGGTTCTTGATTGCCCAAAAAGCTTTGTGTTCCAATTCTAAAGGTAAATGGCATGCCTTACCATATACCATCTTATAAGGTGTCATACCCATTGGATTTTAAACACCGTTCGATATGCCCATAGAGTGTCATTTAACTTATATGACCAATCTTTTCTTGATTTGTCCACCGTGTTCTTGAGTATGGTCTTTAATTCTCTATTGGAGATTTCCACTTGACCGCTCGTTTGAGGATGATATGGTGAAGCAACGCAGTGAGTTACTCCATATTTGTTGAGGATTTTCCTAAAAGTTACTTTCATAAAATGAGAACCACTGTCAGTGATTAAAAATCTAGGAACTCAAAACCTGGGTAATATAACATCCTTGATCATCTTCACTAAGGCGGATGCATTTGCATGGCTTGTTGGAATAGCTTCAACCCATTTAGTAAAATAATCGACATCAACAAGAATATGAGTGTAACCATTTGATTCTATAAAAGGTCCCATGTAATCCATTCCCCATACATCAAAGGGTTCGATTATAATACTATAATTCATTGCCATCTCTTGTCTCCTACCTATATTACCTCTTCTTTGGCAAGCATCACAGTGTTCTACATACCTGTGTGCATCCTTGAGCAAGGTGGGCCAATAGAAGGATTGAAGTACCTTCCCTGCAGTTTGCTTGCCTGCATGATGTCCTCCATACGGGCTATCATGACAAGCTTGCAAAATTGCATTCATTTCATGGTTAGGAACACACTTCCGAATCATTCGGTTAGGTCCATGACGATATAGATACGGATCATCCCAAAAGTAATATTTAAGATCATTAAATAATTTCATTCTTTGATTTCTTGTCATACCAGGAGGTATAAATTTTATTGCAAGATAGTTAGCATAATCCGCAAACCAAGGATTAGCGATTTCAATGTTTGCTAAATATTCTCCTGGAAATGACTCATTTATATGTATGGAGTTAGTAATTATTCCCTCCATCCTAGAGAGATGATCTGCTACTTGATTATCCTTACCCCTCCTATCTACTATTTGCAAATCATATTCTTGTAGCAATAGAACCCACATAATCAACCTAGGCTTCACATCCTTTTTCACAAGGAGGTGACGCAAAGCTTGGTGATCCGCATGAACTATTACCTTAGAATTAATGATGTAAGATCTAATTTTTTCACAAGCAGAAATTATAGCTAGGAACTCTTTTTTGTAGTAGCATAATTTTTCTGAATCTTATTAAGACCTCTACTAGCTTAATAAATAACATTTGAATTCTTTCCGTCTCGTTGTCCTAACACAACTCCTAAAGCATAGCCACTAGCATCACACATGATTCCGAAAGGTTCATCCCATTTTGGAGATTGCATGTTGGGTGCTGAAACTAATTTTTTTTAAGGTTCTCAAAAGCTGCAATGCAGTCATGATCTAAGTAGAATGGAGTTTATTTCTCAAGAAGGTTGGTGAGAGGCATAGCTATTTTAGCAAAATCTTTTATAAAACGCTTATAAAAACCTGCATGTCCCAGAAACATTTTTAAGGTTTTTATGTCCTGAGGTATTAGAAGATTTTCTATAGCATCTATATTAGTTTTATCTATTTCTATACCCTTCTCCGAAACCTTATGCCCCAAAACTTTACCTTCTATTTCCATGAAACAACATTGTTCCCAATTCAAAACCAAATTTGATTGCCTGCATCTCTGCAAAACTTTGGTTAAATTGTACAAGCAATTATCAAATGTTGTTCCACAAACAACGAAATCATTTGTTAGAACTACCATAGTTTTCTCAACAAGATCATCAATGATTTTTAAAACACATTCTTGAAAAGTCACAGCTGCATTACATAAGCCAAACGGAATTAATCTATAAGCATATGTGCCATAAGGGCAAGTGAAAGTTGTTTTCTCTTGATCTTCTGGTTGTATAGAAATTTGAGAATATCCAGAATAACCATCAACAAAACCAAAATAAGAATTATTACTAAGCCTTTCTAAAATTTTATCCATAAATGGTATAGGTTTATGATTTTTCTGTGTCTCACGGTTTAGTTTCCTAAAATCAATGCACATGCGATATCCAACAATAGGTTTTACAGGAACTAGCTCACCATCCTCATTCATTGCAGCATCAAGACCCCCTTGTCTTGGTATGCAATGAGCTGAACTAACCCACTTACTGTCAGAAATAGGATATATTATGCCAACATCTAATAAGCGTATAACCTCTTTTCTTACTAATTCCTTCATTTTCGGATTAAGCCTTCTTTGTGTGTCAATTACAGGTTCAACATCATCAAGCATGGTAATCTTATGTGTTACAATATATGGATCTATTCCTTTAATATCACTTAGAGTATATCCAAAAGCTTCACGATACTTAATCAAGACCGAAATGAATTTATTTGTTTCATTTTTTGATAGATTTTTACTAATAATAACAGGACATTTATTTTCATTATCTAAAAACTCATACCTCATATCGTCTGGAAGTTGTTTCAATTCAATTGGCAGAGATTCTTCATCTCCTTTTCTTACCAGTTCTTCATAGTCATGTGGATTTTGTGCTTCCGGAACTGAATCAAGGTAATCATCCATGTCTTCTCTCTCATCATCATCTTGTTCTTCGTACCAATTAATTAGGCTCCTCTCTAATTCATCTTGTGGAGTACTAGAATGAATTGCTGCCAGCTTGGCAATCGTTTTATCTTCCTTGATATCTTCCACTTCATATGGCCTCTTCTTTAGTTTGGTGAAGTGGAATGTCATTTCCTCTTCTCCAAACATCAATGAAATAGTCTCCTTCTTATTATCAGTTAGATCTTTGGTTATGGAAACAAAAGGCGTGCCTAAAAGAATAGGGCAAAAAGAATCTCGAGGCATGTCAACAATATGAAAATCAAGGGGGTACATGAGTGATCCAATAAAGACATAGATATTTCTGATAACAACTTCCAGTTTTATATTAGTTCTATTGGACAATTTGATAGTAGTGTCTACTGGTTCCACATCTGGATTATTTAAATTTTAGCGATGTTCCTCATAAAGTGATGAAGGCATAATGTTTATAGTGGAAATCGGCTCACAAATTCCATATAAGAAAGTTTCTCCATAATATATAGGAGTCATAAGTTTAGAAGTTTCGTTACCTCATACCTTACCTTGGATGAACTCTGAGGTTTCAAAGTCTAGCATAACCACTTCATTGTCCACTATTCGTGCTTCCATAAGATCCTTCAATATAACATTATTTATATTGGTAGCTTCGGGGTTCTTTTCTGGTTTCTTTAATCTTTTGTTTATTTGTTCTTCCTATTTTTTCTTTTTCTTGATATTCTCTTGAATAGGTGCAAAGGAGAACTCTTCCATTGGTGCACTTTCTCTTGCACGCTTCTTTTCTTCAAGGGGTTTATTTGGTTCTCATGTTGTAGGTACCTGTAAATGCCCTAAATAATTCTCAATAATTTTCTTCACTAAGTAAGAATCAATACCAAGGGTTTTAATCATTGACAAGTTCGTTCATCTGCAAGGAAATCATTAACACAAGCATGTTCAGAAGAACTATTGGTAATGTTCTCCTCATTTTTAAAATTTTATGTTGTCTCCCTCATTGTCATTATTAATTTCTAGGCTTCATCATAGGTATGAGATAGAAAACTACCATTGGAAGCGGTGTCTAGGTTCGCTCTATTTTTATTTATAAGCCCTCCATAAAAGTGTGAGTGATTAACCAATCATGCAAACGATGATGGGGAAATTATCTAGATATCTTTTTTGCCTTAGATACCCTTCATACAAACTCTCATCAAGACTATTTTTAAAACTGATAATAATACATCTCATCTAGTGAGCTTTGCTTTTTGAGTAATATTTGGATAGGAACTTGGTTGTCAATTCCATCCAAGTCCATGGTGCTTTTGCACAAAAAGATCTATACCAGTCGCAAACATTATTAGAGAGAGTTTGTCTAAACAACTGTGTTTTAACCATATCAAGATTATAGTTGTCGAATATAAAGGAACAAAGAACATCTTCAAAAAATCGTAAATGTCCATATGGACTCTCTTCATCGGTTCCTGCAAATTTCATAGTGTAGTAATTCAAATAATAAAGGGTGGATCTCAATTCCATCCGGATTTATGATTTTATTGATAGTTATAAAAGCGTCCATGGGTGAACCCATTTTCCTTACTACCTCAAGCTAGATTAAATGATGAGTGTTATCCATTGTTGTGGTCCTGCAACTTAAATTAAAAATTAGTACAATGAAAGTAAATAACTAAAAGTAAAGTGACTTATACTGCTAAGCTCCCCGGCAATGGCGCCAGAAAATAGCTTGATGACTACAAGTGCACAGATTGTTTGTAGCTAGTTTCAAAATGAAGATATCGATCCCACGGGGAGCAGTAGGCGAAAGACTAAAATGCTTTTAACTAAAACTAAACGAAGTACTTAAGGAATAACTTTAAGATGCAAGAAAAGTAGAGTTGTTTTTGGGTTTTTGATTGAATGAAGCAATTAAAGTGAAGTAAAACTTAATGCAAAAAATAAGAATCGTGTGTGTAAAAGAGCTTGGAACTGCAATAGGGAAAAAGTGTGTTCTCAGGGAGTGGTGGATACACCGCTAGCAATTTAGACTGAGAAATCAAGATTATTATAGCAAATATTCTCATGATATGTATGTATGTGGGAGGAGCTCCATATATGGACAAATAGGCAGCAACCACAGCTCACATCATCCTTCACAACCACATCTAAAGGATAAACGACATCAATCATATTATCCTGCTATTAAGGGATTTCTCCCGTGGCATGGACATGGCTTTATGAGTTCTCCTTGTTTCCCCAAGTTAGTACGTAAATAATGACAACAACTTTATAGTCATAGTAAGTGTTATCATCCCTCCGTATACCAACAAGTAATCCCCTTCATCGTGTCCCCATAAGAGGCAAATATTAAGGAGGTGCACAACTCCCAACATCAAGATGAAGACAATTAACACATACACATAATGATGTATAACATAATAATCTCTATCTTATCTCAATCATATGCTAGAGTTTCTCCATCTCCCCAAGAACTAAAGATCTACTCAGACATGGAGGCAATCAACATCATGTCAATGGTAATGGAAGCAATAGTAAATGAATAGTTCTTGTATAAATCCACAACGAGTATGGAAATTACAACAAGATCTAGATGGGGTGAAGATGGGATGGATGGAGATGATGGTGGTGCAGCGGTTGATGAAGATGAAGATCGATGCCTTGGCCTCCCAGATCTACGTAGGGCGAAGATGGATCCCTTGGGCAAGTTCCCCCTCCAGATGCCTTCCGGAGATGAGTTTTCGACGATTTCTGGGTGTTCTATATGTCGTCTCCCTGATCCAGTTGCATGGGGTGAAACTATTTGAGGAGGCGGTGGCGGCGCCAACTTTATGATCGGAACTATACGGCCAGAAAAATTAATTCCCACCGTATAGTTGGTCGTCAAACCGTTTATATGCCTTGATCGCTTCGAGTTTTCTTCTGGTGTTATTGATACTTCCCAAATAAGCGATTTACGTTGTTTTTGACTCCTTTTCTCCCCAATACAACTGCTCCAAGAATTGTGTCCATTGTATTCATCATTTGTCCTAATCCTGGTGAAAATAGACATAAAACATGCACGTGAAAACCGTAAAATACCAAGATCCTACAACTATAGTGCAAAATAATAATATAAAACATGATGCAAACATGCACTCATCACCCATCTCTAACATGAGGTGGAGCTTGAGGCTGCTTCCCTTGTTGCTTCTTGCTAAGGGGCTTATTCTTTAATGGGCATGACTTAACATGATGCCCTTCTTCCTTGCACTTGAAGCAAACAATGTTGGTCAGCTTCTTGATTTGATCTTGGCCCTTCTTTTTGTTGCCATTGTGCTTCAACTTGATATTGGACTTGTTCTTGATATTGGAGTTGAATCCAAGTCCACTGTTGTCATTGGTTTTTTTGCACACTCAAGATGTTGTTGAGTGTGGCCTTCCCTTTATGACCCCTTTCCAAGTCATTCTTCAAAGAAGTGACTTGAGCCTTGAGCTCTTTAATTTCCTCTACATGGTTAGTGTGAAGAACAATATTAGAGGAAGTGGATGCTACATTGTTAGAGAAACAAGGCATGGAATGTAATTCATCACAAGATGTAGAAATGGCATGAGTGGATGAATTACAAGGACTAGCACATGGCAATATGACATTTGGAGTAGAAGTAGTGCTAATGTCCACATGAGGCTCATTAGATGTTACCTTTGACATAATAGCCTCATGAGCTAATTTTAGACTATCATGGGAGGCTAGAAGATCCACATGTGAGCTTGATAGCTTATCATGACTTTCTTCCAAGATCCCATACTTGCTAGTTAGCAACTTAAGTTGAGCCCTTAGCTCAACATTCTCCTTCAAAATAGATGCTTCACAAGAAATAGAGTTAGTAGCACAAGTATCATAATTAATTGCAGGAGGTGAGGGCAACTTCGAAAGCTCTTTTGAGTAAGAAGCTTTAAGTTGCTCATGTGAGTCGTTGAGTTTGATGAGCTCACCCTTGATGACCCTAGAGCCATTTTTTATGTGCTAAAAATCCTCAAGGAGTTTAACATAAGCAACTTGAAGCTCATCATTTTTAATTTTGAGATCACTTGCCACCTCAAGATCTCTATCATGAGATTCCTTCACTCTAGACAACTCTAGAGAAAAGGCCTCCTCAAGAGATTACTTAGTGGGTTGTTCCTCTTCAAGATCTTTATTTAGATTTGCAATTTTATTAGCATACCCATGCTCAAGGCTACTCATTTTATCAATGGTGTTCTCATGCTCCTCAATTTGTGCTTCTAACTCATCAATATGTTCTTTGCTCTTAATAGCAAAGTCCAAGATAAGTTAGAGCAAGTAATATTATTATTAACAAGAGCATGATAAACAATTTCACCTTTTTCATATAAATCATCAACATCCAACTCTTCTTCCTCATTATCCTCATCCCCATCATCACAAGAGGTATTAGGTTCCAAAGTAGGAGTTACCTTTGAATCCCTAGCCATAAGGCATAGGTGGGTACCATGAGATGGTGATGAATTATTTGAAGCTTCATTCAAGATCTTGTCTTGGCCAATAGAATCTTTGTTTTCCTCTACATGGTTAGCAACACAAGCACTAGAGGAAATAGAAGTATTTTTATCATGGCAACAAGAAAACACAAGCATATCATCATAAGATTTATTCAAGCCATTTCTAAATGATATGCAAGGACTACCAACACAAGCATAAACCATTGTAACTAGATAGAGATGAAGGATGACAAATAGTATGCTCACTATCCATATTGCAGTTTCTATCACCACTCACCATATCATTACCTTGTGAAAAATCACATGTTGGTGAAGTGGTAGAAGATGAGAACCCATCTCGACCGGAGGTGGAAGCAACACAATCATCCTCAAGAATATTGAACACAAAATATTTATCTTGAAGTTTTATCCGTAACTCATGAGCGCTCCAAAAAGGAAAGATTGAAGATGTAACTACATAGCTCAAAGCATTAACAAGCACATTAGAAGCTTGAGCATCAAGATATAAGTTTTTCTCATCCTCACAAGATAGATTTTTGAAATCCATATGAGGAGAAAAACCTATATCTACAATACGCTCCAAATTTGGGTCCATGTCCCAAAAATGAATAAGCATACGAGTTTTACATATATCATAATTTGTTCCATCAAATATGAACATTTCATTGTGCACTAATCCCCTAGTCAACATCGTTACTCTCAAGGCAGTGAAGTCTAAAATGAGAGACCGGGATCTGATACCAACTGAAAGGACAAGGATGTCGCCTAGAGGGGGGTGAATAGGCTGTTTAAATTTTTGCGAGAGTGGCTTAACAAAGGCAGAATTAAACCAGAGTTTACTTTGTCAAGCACAAAACCTAGAACAACTAGGGTTCACCTATGTGCACCAACAACTTATGCTAAGCAAGACAAGCAACTGTGTGATAGCAAGATATAGACTTCAAGCACGAAGGCTATCACAAAGTAGGGTGCATAAGTAAGAGCTCATGTGTAGAGATAACCGAGGCACATGGAGACGACGATGTTTTACCAAGTTCCTCCCAACAATGGAGTACGTCTCGTTTGGAGAGGGGGTGGTTTCAAACCACCAATGCCACAAAAGGCCTCCCTTGTTCTCTGGTGAATCTCACTCCAACGGGATCGATCCACACTTCCACTATCGGTGCACTTGTCGGTGGTAATCCGAAACCTCTCAAAATATTGGGGCACTTCTCCACAACTAAATTGGAGGCTCCCAACAAACAAGCTTGTGGAAATATCCACAACTTAATTGGAGGTCCCAAGTAATCCACAAACCTGCAATTACAAGTAAACCCTCTAGGGTTCCAACAACCCAATAGTAAAAAACTTCTCACCTTTCACCTAATCGAATTCTCACCGAGAACTCAAATCGCTGCACCAACTGCAATGGCAAGAACACAAGAAGTGCTCAAGTCCTTATCTCCCAAATTCCACCACACCTACAAAAGCTTATGTGGGAATAAGAGAGGAAGAACAATTGAGGAAATCCACACAAGACTCCACGATCTAGATCCCAAGATGTTCCCCTTACTTAGAGGAGAGATTGTTTGGTGGGATTGTAGATCTAGATCTCCTTCTTCAAATCACTCAAGAATATGCAAGAATCATAGGAGGGATTGAGAGATAGAAAGCTCAAGAAGGTCAACAATGGATGGGAAAACTTGCAAGAAAGGTTAGGGAACCATTGGAGAAGAAGGGCCCCTTAAATAGGTCCCTAGAAATCCAACCGTTAGGCCTAAGAATCGCCCGATCGGGAGTCTCTGGACTGGGAAAAGATTCTCTGATGTACCCAGGCCAAACAGGGACAATCTGGAGGACAGTCTATATGCGGTCCGGAGATAGACCGAAGATTTAGTCTGTAATCTCCGATCTTACAAAAACTGGCAGAAAGACCAATATGAAAACAACCATAACTTTTGTATCCGGACTCCGATTTTGATGATCTTTGTCTTAAAGAATAAAGTTGGAGTGATATCTCTTATGTACCTTCAAGACACCAATATAATGAAGAGAGAAGAAATGATTTTGATGATCTTTAGTGTCTTGAAAACTGGCAGAAAGACCAATACGAAAACAACCATAACTTTTGTGTCTTGAAGGACTCCGATTTTGATGATCTTTAGGCCCAACTCTCACTTGACCAATCTCCGGATCACTCATTGAAACCTTGGTCAACACTTGATCTTCTTTACTTTCTTATTCTCTCAACCTTGAAGCCAACATATGGTTCAAGCATTGCCTATGAACAAATCCTACAAGTAAAACTCAATACAAACATAAGTCCATAAAGATTGTCCTTAATTACCAAAAACACACATGGGGCACACATTCACTTTCACAGGTGCTCTGCCTTCAAATCCGGGACACGACCTTACAGCAAAAAAAACATGTATAAAACCTTAAAATCACTAAAACAAGTTTCACAGATTTAGAGTTAATCAATAACTAATATTACGTTAATTAACGTACATCAGAAGTACCAACTGTCTCTATGAGTTCATCCCAATCATAAGTTGATGCATACTTCAGGTAGTAGTACTCGCATTGGTTGGCACCTTGCTTAGCGAATTTCTTATAGGTAGGCCTAACTAAAACTTTCCTCCAATTTGGATGTCTGTTTTTCTTAGGCGCTTCTTTCTCATAAACACCTTCCATCAGTAATGACATTCTGCGTCCCTGTTTTTTAAGTTGTTGAAGGAAAAATTGTGAGGAGAATAAATAGCATGTTCAGTTTTCATTAAAATTAAAAAAGTGAGTCGAAAAATAAATAAATTTCTTCAACACTTACAATCTCTACAGTATCACTAGCATGGAAAGCACTCTTAGACAGATTTGGGTGGATATTCCAGTCATAATAATCTAGCACATCGAATGAGCCACGATATTTGTTCATGACATATAGGACATGATGATTTGTCGGGAAACCAAGTATCCTTTTCCAGTAAGGCATCATTATCTGTTACGAAAAATAAAAATATCTTACATTATAAATGTAGGTTAACAGTGCAAATAAAAGGCGCAAAAGTATAGTAATAATGAAGCTCAGCTTACCAGATTTTCCATCAAAATATTCTCTCCTAGACTAACATACTTATTGAAACATTGGACGGCTCTACTAACATCAAACTTCTTGCTCGACATCATATTATCCATTTCAAGAAAGTAATTCAGTGTATATGATATGAAAAAATATGTAAGACGTCTTTTTTGTATAGTGTGTAAAGAAGAAGAAGAAGAAGAATAGAAAGAAAACGTTTCATTATCTTTACCGTGAGGAAAAAAGGACTCAATAGCACACAATAACCAGGCGAATACACGATTCCTGCTAGCTTCCTGCTAGCATCAACTTTCCAAGAAGAGATAATGAAATCCATCATTTCTCCTTCAAGCTCCCCAAATTCATTAAATGCTTTGGCTAATTCAGCACCTGTGAATACTGAATCAACTTTGTCCCCAAAGAGATCCACCCCATGAACAAATTTACATAACATTGTACTGCAGTGCAAAAAACAAAGAATAGTTTGAGGTTAAATAAAACATATATGAAAAAATAAATATAAAAAAGTACGGAAACAGCTAAAGTATAAATGAAGCTAAGCTAAAGTACGAAAACAACTAAACAAAGAAGCACATATATCAACAGAAGGCAGTACAAATTTAATGGAGCATAAAGTATATATTAAGCTAACAAGCAATTGAAGATTGCTTACTCTCCATAGTGCTCCATTCCATGCTTGCTGAGCATGAAGTCTCTTAGTAGACGTGCATTTTAAGAAGTTTGAATTCTTCAGGATTGAGCTTCTCAGCAGGTCGACTCCACTTCAATGGTTTTCTTAGAGCCCTCTTGGATGACATTATATTAGAAGGATCAATAGCAGCATCAGTTCTCTTCTTAACAGGAACTTGCTTCACCGCTAAAACAGACATAGTACGTGGCTTCATGAATTCAATAGAATTGTTGTCTTGTGAACTAAGATTGAAGGCTTTTAACTTCTTTCCAGGAGACGTGTCCGCAAGAAAGACCTCTTCTTTAAATTTCACAACCTTATCAGAAGCATCACGTTGTTGGCTTATCATGACATTACTGACTTCAGCAGGACACACATGAGTTTGGGTATCATATATATAAAAGTTCTCTTCATCTAGATCTAGAGATTTGCCTGCATCGTTTCAGACACAGATATGAGGAAATAGTATTATAAATGGGTAGATCATATGTTAATAACGAGAAGCGCATGCCATAACAAATGGGAAGCACAGACATCAATAATGGGAAACACAGACATCAATAAATAAAATGGACAGCATAGATGTTAATAACGGTAAGAGCAAGCCATAACAAATGGGAAGCACAAACATCAATAAATAAAATGGGCAACATATATGTTAATAACGGGAAGCGCAGGCCATAACAAAATGGGAAGCACAGACTCAATAAATAAAATGGGCAGCACAGATGTTAATAACGGGAAGCTCAGGCCATAACAAAATGGGAAGCACAGACATCAATAAATAAAATGGGTAGAACAGATGTTAATAACAGGAAGTGTGGGCCATCACAAAATGGGAAGCACATACATTAATAAAGGGAAGAATAGGGCCATAAGAAAATGGGAACACGGATGTTAATAACGGGAAGCGAAAGCCATAACAAATGGGAAGCACAGGCATTAATAAAGGGAAGCACGGGGTTGTTAGAAACATTATTACAAATGAGTTACTAAACATGAAAAAAACATGCTACAAGAATTTGTTAGAAGTAACATACGATAAAATAGTTCAACAACAAATTAAACATACCTGGATGATAACCAAACAAACCATCAAAGTTAACTTTAAAATGGCCACATGTCGCCCAACTAAAAAGCATTGTTTTCTTAATATTAGGAATATCCATGCAGCTAAAATCACAAAGTGATTTCCCATTCCAAGAGCCAATAGTCTATAACATGAAAAATCCACAATCACGCCTGCAGAAAAACTAGAAAAGAAATAATGCATCATCATAACCAAAGAGAGACAATAAATATATTCTTGTGATATGAACATCAATATTTGAAATAAAATGTCTAACCCGTTATCTTGCTTAGGTGTACTCAAATAGTACATCAGGAAGTGATCAACAGAAAGTGGGTTGCTAGGGATTTCCATATATTCACTAGCATCTACCCAACGCTGCTTTATATTTTTCACCATTCCGTTGAACATATGCCAGCCAGTAGCATCCACAGGACTATACATAGAATCAATATACTGGAAACAAGAATCCCTCAGGTTGAGAGTGACAACCACAAAATGACCACACACATGTTTATCAGGTGGGGGATCCAAAGTAGCGAAAATAATCTATATGGGTAAATAAATTATAATAAGAACCCATAGGCAACAAAATATATAGTACACTTCATATCACAAAATGAATTAACTCACAAGTTCATGCTTGTCCATACGATCCATGCCACTTTCGGTGAACCAATCTCTAACGTTCTCATCAAACTGTCCACTCCATATCTTATGTTGTATAATTTTAATAAAATCATAAAATATGAAAACTATTTGAAATATGAAAAGATGAAGGAATGCAAAAAAGAATTACTGCAACTTACACAGACCCAAAAAGGCAGAATAAGCCTTTCTATCTTTTTATACTTCTTCCTTAATAGAAAGATACCCAATTCTACACATTGTGTGGATAGCAATCCATCCAATCTAAATGCATTGGCAAAATCAAAAGCAGTAGCTTCAACTAAAGTGTTTTAAAAAATGGAAAGGGCTCTAAGAGAAGAATAATTTATGCTATTTTATCATCTTCCGTAACCGGTGTGACCAGGTCATAAAATATTTCAATAGCTTCATGAAGATGATGGGAAATATTGACAAACCTATCATCTACAAAAATAAGAAAGAGTAGAGAATGAACTAACCAAAACGTGAAACCCATGGTTATAGGTAACTACATATGGATTAACATGAGAAGTACAATGACAAAAAAGGAGCATGCAAATGCTATGTGGGACTAATGGTTACAGGTGCAAGGCAGTACAAATGCTCGTCATGAGAAGTACGTAGGCACTTGCCATATCTAATATAGAAGGCAGTACAAATGTTATTGATGACTGCAAGTGCATAGACCAATTGTAGCTCATTTCAAAGTAAAGATATCAAACCCACATAGAGCTATTGGTAAAGGTCTTTATGTCCCTCGTTACTATATACCAAAGAATACTAGTAAACTGTCTTTGATTTCAAGTAAAGATTTTTTGAATGGGTTATAGTTGTTTGCAGAAAAGTAATTAAAACAAGTAAAAGAAAACAAGTAACAAGATTGTATGAAAGCGTGGTTGAACTCAATAGGGATAAAATGTTGTAGGGGATGTAGGATATACCGGTAGCATAGTACTATTATTGTATGCAATCAAGATAACATACTTCTTATGTTATGACATGTATGGAGAGATCCCCATAATAAGATGTTCACAACAAGGCTCGTAGGAATCCACTTTGTTGAGCCAAGTGTGGGGTCACCTCTAAATAACCACTGCAATGCATGAGAACAATCACCCATACATGCCACCGCAATTAAGGGTTTCCTCATGGATATCGTAATTAGCTTAGAGAGTCCCTCTTTATCCCCCTTTAATCGTGCTGGTTACGAGACAACGTCAATCTATCACGAGGCACTCTGGGTACGCTTCTAATAGACATCCAAAGGGTTTCTTCCTCCATTTAATCTCGAAGAAAAATGATATGTGGTCGACTTCACATATCATCTAAAGAGAGAAATCAAACACAAGCCATAATTATATCATAGAAAAGCAAGCCATATGGACACAAGAATAGATCATCTTTATTACAAGTTCATAGTGGTGCTAGGGTTTCTCCATCTCCCAAGAACAAAGGAACTAGTCACTCATAGAAGCAATCAACAATATCATCATAATCAAATGGATGGATTAAAGTACGGGGGTAGATCTAATGCAAGCCACAAAAACGAAATAGCGCACGTAGAAATATCATATAATTACACAATATGATAGCTCTAATTGATATGTTCATATATGACTCCATAATTTGGGATCCTGTTGAAACAAGAACGAAATAGCGCACGTAAGCACAGTGAAATACAAAAATCCCTACTCTATTTATGTAAAAACAAAAAGTAAATATCCTTCAATTTTGGATGCATCAACTCCCCCAAGATAGGCTCTTGCTCGTCCCCGAGCAAGATGGTGGCTTATGGACAAGATCATCACGTTCATGAGACACGAGACGTTACAATAAATGAGGCAAAAATTGAAACAAGAGTACAATATCGGATGTAGAGATACGTCGGGGGTATTACCATACCCTTACACATTACATAACTTAGAGGCTTCCACACTTTTTTCTAGTATTAATGAAATTATAAGAAGCTAATAGTGATTCAACATATCATATAATCACGGAGGTTAGATATTTGTAGATCTAAGTTTAATAGTGAAGATTCATGATCATTTTCTCTTTCTTGTTTCTCTATCTTTTTATATGCTTGATTCTTTTGATAGCTACTTTCTTTTTCTTTCTTGATACTTGCATATCTATATTTTTCCTTGCTCCCTTTTTTATCTTTTTATTTTCAGCAAGATATTTGATCATGCTCACTACTTCAATGGCTTTTGAAAACTCTTAATCATAATATGCTACCAGAATTCTTGTTCTCATAACTTAATAAATACTTCTATAGGTGTGGAAGTCCCTAAAATTATGACAACTATACAAGTATCATAACACTCAACCTAGTTCAATCATCTAATATAATAATCATGAATCGAAACACAGCTTCAATTATCATAAAGTCTCATAACTCAAAAGATATAATTCTTATCTCGAACAAAGGGAACTCAAAGTTTACGTAACTAACGCAAATTTGGAAATTTAAACCTAACCATGCGTGCAGAAAAGTAAACATGCTAAAACTGTAAGATAGATTACAAGGTTCTCTCAGATCCCCCCAAGCTTGGAGTCAAGCCGGTTGGATCTAATAATTCCTTGTTATCACTTACTCCTTTTGGGGAGTAAAGAAGTCACCGTCTTCCTCTTCTTCATCTGCCTTTAGGTTGCATGCTTGATCAATACACGCGAATCGCGCATATATATCTATGATGCCGACATGTAATTCCTTGATTACTTTGTTTAAAATCATTCTATCATCTGCCATCTCCATAATGATCTTGGTGAGGAGTTGTACTCTACCATCAATGTCATCGACCTTCTTTTCGAGGCCTTTGCCCATCATCCAGTTAGAGTCAACTCCTTCCCCAATGGTCTCAACACAAGCCTTAGAAATATTTTCAAGGTTCTTGATCTTTTCTCGAATCTCATCTCGGTCTCCCCTTTTCTTGGAAGAGGTTTTCAAAGGTGATTTAAGAGAAGATCCATGAAGGCTATACCTGTATGGGTTGAGCGGAGATTCTTCTTTGTTCCTTCTTATTCCACGTGCCTGAGCATCTCCAATTTCTGTGGCAACATATCTTCCTAATTGGGGATTAGAACCACACGTGCGGGCTCGCGGTTGGAGGAAGAAAAAGTATCTCCTTTGGATCCCTTCTTATTGACTCATCCTTCAGCGACGTGTTCCTTCTTGGCCCATATCTTGTTGATATGAAAATGCTACACAGGCCTCGATTAATCAAGTGAGATCTAAGGTTTCATCATAAAAGGACAGGAAGAAGTTCTAGATCTGAAATAGGACAGAAAAGAGCGAGAAAGAAGAAAAAGTGCAAATTGGAAAGTAAAATCGGAAATTAAAGGGGCCAGGGTCGGTCGTGAGTTGTGGTACGGGCGGGCTCCACCCGTACCGCACCCCCGTAGGGACTCCTTACCGACTTCAAATGTTTTTTGACATAATAAATTTAATATAAGGAAAACAGTAATGGTGACGACCACTAGTACGGGAACGTCAACCCGTACTATCCGGTCGTACCATATTGACAAGAATTGGAATTGGTTCTCCGAATGGTTAACGACCAGCGGTATGGGCGCGCCCGACTGTACGGTATGCCCGTACCGGGTCGAAAAATCATTCATATTAACCAGAAAAACCAGATGAGTTCAAAGCAAAATATAGAATCATTCAAAAGGGTTTCCAAAGAAGCAAAACTTAAGTAATTTACACTTTTTTACATAGCCTCCGCTTGTTGTATTCTTCATGTAGGATTACAGAGATCAATTTCATAGTATTTACTTCACCAACTCTATAATGCTTCAATCGCTGCCCATTAACAATCCAAGATGAAGAAGATGGTGTAGTATTTTTTAGTCTCACCACTCTTGATGGATATGTGTCTTCAACATTGTATGGTCCTTCCCACCTAGATTTCAACGTTCCTGCAAAAATCTTAAGCCTATAGTTGTAAAGTAAAACTTTATCTCCGGTTTTAAATCCCTTGCCTTCTAACTTTCTGTCATGCCATTTTTAACCTTTTCTTTAAATATTCTAGCATTTTCATCAGCCTCATTCCTTAGTTCATCTAAAGCATGAATATCTAAGAGTCATTTTTCACCTGCAGTTTTAAAGTCAAAATTCATAGTTTTGATAGCCACCAAGCCTTATGCTCGAGTTCTAGTGGAAGGTGACAATTTTTACCGTAAACCATTTTGTATGGCGTCATTCATAGGGTTCTTTGAATGTTATGCGATAAGCCCTCAATGCATCATTAAGCTTTCAAGCCTAGTCTTTTCTTGATCTGTTCACCGTTTTCTAGAGTATGACCTTGATTTCTCTGTTAGATAATTCCACTTGTCCACTGGTTTGAGGATGGTAAGGCAAAGCTACCCGGTGGTCTACTCCATATTTTTGAAGTATGTTGTCAAAGGTTCCTTTCATAAAATGAGTTCCACCATCAATAATAAAAAATCGAGGTACTCCAAACCTAGGGAAGATGATGTCCTTGACCATCTTGATGGAAATGGCTACATCTGCATAAGCTTTAGGTATAGCTTTAACCCATTTGGTAACATAATCAACAGCAACAAGAATATGAGTATAACCATTAGAGGGAACAAATGGTCCCATAAATTCCATTCCCCATACATCAAATGGCTCTATTACTAAGTTATATTTCATATTCATCTCTTGTCTTTTTCCTATATTACTCATATGTTGACAGGCATCACAATTTTTAACATAGTCATGAGAATCTTTGACTAAAGTAGGCCAGTAGAAGCCTCTCTATAAAACTTTGGTTGTAGTGCGATTACTAGCGTGGTGCCCACCGTAGGGACTATAGTGACAGGCTTTAAGGATGTCTTTAACCTCGTGCTCGGGCACGCATTTCCAGATTATCCTGTCTAGACCATGTCTATATAAGTAAGGATCATCCCAAAAGTAATGTTTTAAATCATTGAAGAATTTCTTTCTTTGATTGTAATCCATTCCTTTTGGTAAAAACTTGCCTACTAGGTAATTAGCATAATCTGCAAACCAGGGATCGTGAGATTCTACAACTGCAAGGTATTCACATGGCATAGATTCATTAATAGGGATAGGATGTTCCATGATTCCTTCCATTAGTGACAAATGGTCAGACATATGGTTATCCTTCCCCTCCTATCCACTATTTGTAAATCGTACTCCTGAAATAACAAGACCCATTTGATTAGACGGGGTTTAGCATCCTTCTTGGCTATAAGATGTCTTAGATCTTGATGATCAGTATGAACTATTACTTTTGAGTTGATGATATAGCGTCTAAACTTATCACAAGCAAACACAACAGCAAGGAATTCTTTCTTAGTTGTTGCATAGTGCGTTTGATCATCATTAAAGCCTCGACTGGCATATTGAATAACATTAAGGTTAGGGCCATCTCTTTGTACTAAAACATCCCCAATAGCATAATCACTAGCATCACACATAATTTTGAATGGTTCATCCTAATTGGGTGCTTGAATAACAGGTGCAGAAGTTAGAGATTTCTTTAACTGTTCAAAAGGATCATGTCAATCTCTATGAAAAGAAAAAATAATATCTTTATCTAGGAGACGAGTTAAAGGGGCGGCTATTTTAGCAAAATCTTTGATAAAACGTCTGTAAAAACCAGCATGGCCAAGGAAATTCTTTACTCCTTTTATATCTTTCAAAATTGGAAGTGTTTCTAAAGGAATTAAGTTCAAACTATCAATCTTAATATTCTTCTCAGAAACTTTATGCCCAAAAACTATACCTTCCCTTACCATGAAGCGACAATGCTCCTAGTTTAGAACCATCCTGGTTTGTTTACACCTCTGCAAAACTCTATTAAGATTATATAGACATTGTTCAAAAGTAGATCCATAGACAACAAAGTTATCCATAAGAACTTCCATGGAACTTTCCACAAAACTGTCAAAGATCTTTAAAACACACTCTTTAAAAGTAGCAGCTGTGTTACACAATCCAAAAGGCATTAATCGATAAGCATAGGTTCCATATGGGCATGTGAAAGTAGTTTTTTCTTGATCTTCAGGTTGGATAGCTATTTGAGAATATCTGGAATATCCGTCAAGAAAACAAAAGTAAGAATTAGCGGACATCCTATCCATAATAACGTTAATGAGGGGTAGTTGCTTATGCATTTTTATGGTTTCTTTATTCAACTTCCTAAAGTCAATACACATTCTATATCCTGCTATTGTTCTACCTAGAATTAGTTCATCCTTATCATTATTAATTATTGTTATGCATCCTTCCTTGGGTATGCAATGAATTGGACTCACCCATTTGCTGTCTGAAATTGGGTAGATAATACCATTGTCTAACATACGAATTACTTCCTTTCTCACTACCTCTTTCATTTTGGGATTTAACCTTTTTTGATTATCAACAAATGGTTTAGCATCTTCAACCATAGGTATTTTGTGAGTTACTATGGTCGGATCTATACCTTTTATGTCATTAAGAGTATATCCAAAAGTTTCTCATTGTTTGACAAGTACTTCTAACAACTTCGTGCTTTCATCTGGGGAGAGCTTATCATCAAAAATTACTGGGCATTTACCTTCCTTATCTAAGAACTCATACATGAGCCCTAGAGAAAGAGGTTTTAGAACAATAGGCGGTGGATCCTCGTCCCCTTTCCTTTCAAGCTCTTCATATTCATCCTTGAGCCCTTGTTCGGCCTTCGGTGTGGTGTTGAGGATTTCATCCAAATCTTCTTTTGTAGAGTCGTTGGCAAGGGAATCATCACTTGTCAAACTTCTCTCCAATTCAGATTGTGGCGTGCAAAAATAGATTGCTGCCAATTCTTCAATAGTCTTATCCTCCTTAATCTTGATTTTCTTCTCATAAGGTAGTCTCAATAATTGGTTATAGCTTATTTCTACATTTTCCTCACCAAGCTATAAACATAAAGCCTGCTTTTTGTTGTCAATATTGATATTCATAGAATGGTAAAAACGATTACCAAAAATAACTGGGCAACTGGAGTTCAAGGGTATTTCGATAACATGAAAATCAACTGGATACACAAAAGCCCCAACAGAGATGCAAACATTGTGAAGTATTACACGAGTAGGATGCAAAGTTTGATTAGAGAACATACAAGTTGCTTCTGATGGCTCAATGTAGGATTCATCAAGGTGATCGGACAATTCTTTATAAATAGTATAAGGCATTATGTTTATAGAAGAACTTAAGACCCAGAACCCTATATAAGTAATCCCTCCTAAACAAAAAGGAATTTTCTGTTGACTTTTATTCTTACCATCAAAATTTCCTCCTATCATTTTGGAGGATTCTTTGCTTACCATTATAACCTCTTCCTTGAACAATTCAGGTTCCAAAAGTTCTTTTACTATCCCAATGTTTTCTTTAATGGATCCTAAATTCCTAGTTAATCTTCCTATTCTTTTATTCCCTTCACCCCTACTATCCACTACCTTAGTTAGAATAGTTTCTTCTTCAGCTAACATTTATTTTGCGTTTTTGAATATCTATCATTGTGGCTAGTTTTAGAGGGTTTTTCTTCCATAGGTGGTGTATAGCGTTCCCAATCTTTTGGAATTTGCAGGTAGTCAGCATAGGATCTAACAATTTGAATGATCATGCGATGGTCAAGATTAAAATTCCCAAGCAATTTTTCTACCTTTCTAGAGGCTAGAAACCTCTTTAAACAATTATACTCTATGGGGTCCTCTTTCTTAAACTCTGCCTGATAATAGGCTTTCTCTATCCTATTCACTATATCTAACAAATTTCATGCCCTCTCAATACTGAATTTGGTGAATGACCCATTAGTAAGAGAATCGAGTTCATTTCTATTATTATTATCCAAACATGCGTAGAAGGTGTGTATAACTAGCCCAGGTTGGAAATTATGATGGGGACAGGGATCAAGCAATCCCCGAAACCTTGTAGATCCTTCGTGCAAGCTTTCTTCGGGTTTTCCTTTAAAATATGTGATCATGTGTCTCGTGCCGAGAGTTTTTGTCCTAGGAAAGAAATCAACTAAAAATATAGAGGCTAGGCTCTCCCAGGAAATAGTAATCTTTGCAGAACTTTGAATATACCAAGAACAAGCTTCATCAATAAGTGTTTGAGAAAATAGAGCAAAATTTAGCATCATCCTCAGTTTGTAGATTAAGATGGACAATCCCACAAATATCTTCGAAGAACCTTCATGCTCATACAGATCCTCCGTGCCATCTCCTGCAAATTTCTTTGCATGCAAAAGATCTAAAAGCATGAGGTTAATATCATACCCTCTTGGGTTATTGGATTTTAAATAGGTGTCCATGGGCGGACCAGAATTCCTCACAGCCACAAGCTGGATTATATGTCAGTACTCGCCCATAATGTATCACCTGAAACTTAATAAACAACTTTAGTAAAACAATGAGTAAAGTAAGTAACTAAGAACAAAGACCAAAAGCGCTTAGCTCCCCGGCAACAGTGCCAAAAAATAGCTTGATGAATGCAAGTGCACAGACCGATTGTCGCTAGTTTTGAAGTAAAGATACGGAACCCACAGAGAGCTATTGGTAAAGGTCTTTATTCCCCTTGTTATTATCTACCAAAGAATACTAGTAAGTTGTATTTGATTTCATGTAAAGGGTGTTTGAATGGTTTATAGTTGTTTGTAGAAAAGTAATTAAAACAAGTAAAAGAAAACAAGTAACAAGATTGTATGAAAGCATGTTTGAACTCAGTAGGGCTAAAACATTCTCGGGGATGTAGGATACACCACTAGCATAGTACTATTATTATATGCAATCAAGATAACATACTTCTTATGTCATGGCATGTGTGGAGAGAGCCCCATAATAAGATGTTCATGACAAGGCTCGTATGAAGCCACTTTGTTGAGCCAAGTGTGAGGTCACCTCTAAATAACCACTGCAATGCTTGAGAGAAATCACCCATACAGGCCACCACAATTAAGGGTTTCCCCGTGGATATTGTAATTAGCTTAGGGAGTCCCTCTTTATCCCCCTTTAACCGTGTTGGTTACAAGCCGGCGCCAATTTCTCATGGGGCACTCCGGGTACGCTTCCAATACACGTCCAAAGGGTTTCTTCCTCCCTTTAGTCTCAAAGGCAAATGATATGTGGTCGACTTCACATATCATCTAAAGAGAGAAATCAAACACAAGTCATAATTATATCATAGACAAGCAAGTCATATGGACACAAGAATAGATCATCTTTATTACAAGTTCATAGTGGTGCTAAGGTTTCTCCATCTCCCCAAGAACAAAGGAACTACTCACTCATGGAAGCAATCAACAATATCATCATAATCAAATGGATGGATTAAAGTACGGGGGTAGATCTAATGCAAACCACAATTGGATCTGGAATTACAAAGAGATCTAATAGATGAAAGATGGAGTAATGGTGGTGATGAAGATGCAGCGGTTGATGGTGAAGGGGATGATGCATTGTTCTCCAATGATCCGCAAAGCAGCCGAGATTTTACCCCAGCCAAGTTCCTCCTTCAGATCCCTCCCGGATGTGGTGTTTCGTGGTTTCTGGTGGCTATGAATGTCGGATCTCTCCCTCGTCTTCACTAGGAGAAACTATTTGATGAGGCAGTCCCGATGGCGCCTGGTACGGGCGGGCTCCACCCGTACAAGTGGTCATTATCAGTTCTGATGCCTTCTCCATGTTTGCTATTCTTCCAGGTGCGAAGGTAAATTCATAAAATGACTTTTATCACTTAGAAATATCATATAATTACACAATATGATAGCTCGAATTGATATGTTCATATATGACTCCATGATTTGGGATCCTGTTGAAACAAGAACGAAATAGCGCACGTAGGCGCAATGAAATACAAAAATCCCTACTCTATTTATGCAAAAACAAAAGGTAAATATTCTTCAATTTTGGATGCATCAGTTATTAACATAGAAATGAAAGAAGTTCAAATGCTTTATCAGAGAAGTACAGATTAGTAATTAAAGAATTTAAGCTCCCACGTTGTAGTGAAAAGGATGGGAGATTTCGACTGATCCATAGAAGCAAACATTCACAATCTCACGCAGCAAGAGCTTCATCATACACACAAAATGAAATAGGGATTATGTTTACATAGTATTTATTTACATCACATGTGGCACAGATTTAAACAAAACATTCTCAACCACATTATTGTTTCAATATACACATCCCATAGACTAGTTTGATTAAATCCCACATACAGTAATAAAGCAACACATCATTAAAGGATAATTTATGAAAGGTGGACTTTATGGGATCTTGCCTAATTCTTGAGTAGCAAAGCTTGGATCAACTGTAGATTCACGCGCATCAGCAGCAGCAACATCACATCTTGGATCAACTGAAACTTCATCGGCATCAATAGCAACCGAAGGGCCCTTCTCCACTATAGTGTCTTCTTCTTCAGGAGCGACAACCTTCCTGCCATACTCTAGAAACAAAATAGTAGCTGGCACAAGAGGAGATTGAGTACCAACATCTTGCGCTACAATAGCTTCCAAAGAAGGCGCAACAACATCTTCAGGCTCCCAAGCTACGAGTTGGCTAGAATCAAAAGTATCAATAGCAGGTTCAACAACATCATCGCCGATCACCTTGTCAGCATGATGCTCATCTGAAACAGTTTTATCACTGTCGGTGTCACAATCCTCGTGAGGAAGAGTGACAGCAGTATGCAATGGCACCTTCTCAGCACCAACTAGAGATTTCAATTCTACATCACCTTGAACCTAAAGATAAATAAATAAAGTAGAGAGAAACTTCAGATCAAGAAAATACAATTACAATAATTAAAAATAACAGTCATCATTAGTAAAAACAAAAAAGAATAGCTCACTTTTAGTGCAGCTTCTCCTGCTACCTGCTGCTGCTACCACATCAGCTTTATTCAAATTCTGAAGGTATGTATGTGCTTTAGCTTCATTGGGTTTGCAGAAAACATCATGCGCCGTTTTCAACAAAGAAACACTTTTGCGAATCATCAATATGCTCTTTTGATAGTGGTCAAGATTTGCACCCTTGATGAGTGCATATTTGCATCATGTTTTATATTATTATTTTGCATTGTAGATGTAGGATCTTGGTATTTTACAACGCTCGCGCGCATATTTTATGTCTATTTTCACTAGGATCGGGACAGATGATGGATCCAATGGACACAATTCTTGGAGCAATTATATTGGGTATAAAAGGAGTAAAAACAACGTAAACACTTGTTTGGGAAATATCAATAAGACCAGAAGAAAACCCGAAGAAATGAAGGCATACAGATGGTTCAACAACCAACTATATGACAGGAATACTTTTTCTAGTCGTATAGTTAGCGCCACCACCGCCTCCTCAAATAGTTTCACCCCATGCAACTGGATCGGGGAGACGACATATAGAACACCCAGAAATCACCAAAACCTCACCTCCGGAAGGCATCTAGAGGTGGAACTTTCTCAAGGGATCCATCTTCGCCCTACGCAGATCTGGGAGGCCAAGGCATCGATCTCTATCTTCATCAACCGCTACACCACCACCATCTCCATCCATCCCATCTTCACCCCATCTGGTTCTTGTTGTAATTTCCATACTTGTTATGGATTTATACAAGAACTATTCATTTACAATTCTTTCCATTACCATTTCCATGATGTTGATTGCCTGCATGTTTGAGCAGATCTCTAGTTCTTGGGGAGATGGAGAAACCCGAGCACATGATTTAGATGATATAGAGATTATGATGTTATACATTGGTATGTGTATGTGTTAATTGTCTTCATCTTGATGTTGGGAGTTGTGCACCTCCCTAATATTTGCCTCCTATGGGGACTCAATGAAGGGGATTACTTGTTGGTAGACGGAGGGATGATAACACTTACTGTGACTATAAAGCTATTGTCATTCTTTACGTAATAACTTGGGGAATCAAGGAGAACTCATAAAGCCATGTCCATGCCACAGGAGAAATACCTTAATAGTAGGATAATATGATTGATGTCATTTATCTGTCAGCTATGGTTATGAAGGATGATGTGAGCAATGCTTGCTGCCTATTTGTCCATATATGGAGCTCCTCCCACATACATACATACATACTGTGAGAATATTTGTTATAATAATCTTGATTGCTTAGTCTAAATTGCAAGCGGTGTATCCACTACTCCCTGAGAACACAATTTTCCCTATTATAGTTCCAAGTTCTTTTACACACGCGATTCTTACTTTCTGCATTAAGTTTACTTTACTTTATATTGCCTCGTTCAACCAAAAACCCAAAAACAACTCTAATTTTCTTGCATCTTAAAGTTACTCCTTATGTACTTCATTTAGTTGTAGTTAAAAGAAGTTTAGTCTTTTGCCTACTGCTCCATGTGGGATCGATATCTTTATTTCGAAACTAGCTACAAACGATATGTGCACTTGTAGTCATCAATCCTCCACATTCAGGATATCCTTGGAGGCTTCTTCATTGAAACAATCCTCAGGGGCAAAAACGGCGGTATGGCTAAGTCATACACTACTACTAGGAAATTTCAAAGAGATCTTCTACCTTCCCAAGAAGACTGTCAAGTTCCACAAAGGTTGTAGCTGAATCATTAACACTGCTTCCTTCAGCATCAACACCAGTTAAATTGCTGCTTCCAGCAGTTAACTTCTTGCGAGAAGCTAAATTACCACCAACAAAGCCAGCTTTCCTCTTCTTTAGTGAAGAAACACGGGAAGTTCTCATACTTCCCTTGGAACTATCAACACCAAAAATAACATCATTGGCTAACTTTCTCTACAAAAAAATATAGAAAAATCAGAATAGTTAAAAAGTATTACAAAATTAATACATGCTTAAAAAGGCATCTATCTAAGATGGCTCACCGGTAACTTGCCATAAATCGAAGAGGCGGGGTCCTTATTCCCTTCCTGGATGCAATCCAGATCAGCTAGCTTCCTAAGGTTTGAAGGATTCATTTATAGAGCACGAGGATTCCGCATATCTTTAGGATTCAGCTTCCAATGGTGAATATGGTCAAGATACATTAGCAAAAGTGTGATGCGGCAACCAAGGATTTATTTCCAGTCAGCTTTTGCCGACTACCAGATAAAATGGATATCCTGAGCTCACCAACAAGAAGCTGACAAAGGTGCATGGTTTTTAACTTAACATGATCAAAATCAGCAACCATCGGTGCCTCCCTCGCAACTCGATTCGAGTTTCTTGGGCACATGACCTTATTGTACAATACAATGCCAAAAACCTTCAAAGCCAAAACATCATTCTCAGGATCATCAAGAAGACCTGTTAGCAATGCACGAAGATCATCCGTTTTTATATGCTGGTTCCTTCGAATACCAAACTGCTCCTTTAGATCCATCAATGCTTTATCATGATCATTTTCTGAAGGTCTAGGAGGTTAGTCATTCCCATCAGGAAGCCCAAAGAGCAAGTGAATCACTTCAGCAGTTATCTGCATCTTCTTGTGACCATCACCAAGATCTAGAGTCATCGTAACAAGGTCAACTTTGTACATCAGGAAGGCAATGAGTCAACGGTTGACATTCTCTTTGATAGTCATATCCTTTTGATGACCAACACCTCCTTCCATAAGCAAATCTAGGTGTGCTTCTTCAATACCTTGAAGCATAGACCCAACTCCTTCAATGAACACTGTGTGGCAGTATTGAACTGCTCTTTATCATCAACAGCAGCACCAGAACTATCAGCTTGTTTATCACCTGTATTTCTCCTGTTTCTCCTGTGAACAACCTTGAACTGCTGGAATGGAATGACAAAACAAACTACATCATACAAGTAAAGGAAATAGGAATACAAATGTACAACTTAAGGGAAGTACAAATATGAAAAGCAGGGAAGCACAATGTTACAATGTAGGGAAGATAAAGTTACAAAAAGAGAGAAGATCATGGATGAAAGCATGAATACATACAATTACATAAAAAAGGAAGTAAAAGCCATAAGAAGATACAACTAAGTAATAAAAATAACAAAAATAATATGGTAAGTACAGAGGTACATAAATGGGAAATGCAAATTTACTATAACATGAAGAACAAATGGACACATGTACAAATTATGAATAAAAAGCAAGGGAAATAAAAGGTAAGAAGGTTCACCTCAGAAACATCATCGTCGTCCAAAAGATTTTTAGTAGTGAATTCCTCATTAGCTAGCTCAGCTCCCCCATCAATAGAATAATCATTGTCTTCAAAATGAACAAACTTTTTAACCTTCGATGCAGCTTTCTTCTTCTGGCCAGCATGCTCCTTCCTTTGAAAAACAAAAGTAAGAAACATATAAATATCAAAAACTACAAAAATAAATAAAAAACTGAGAACATCAAAATGAAAGGGGATAGAAAAAACCTTAACACCAGCTTATTTAGCCTTTGGGGCAGCCAGCTTGGGGATGGAAGCAGGCTTCTTCCACTTGGGAGCTTCAGCCATTGCTTGAACATGAGGGCTTCTGCGAGGACTGATAGAGTGACTAGCCTTTTTTTTCTAACAACATTCCTCTTCTTTGCTTGAAAACGTGGTATACTACAAATAGTACGAGTAGAAGCTTCATTAACTTGATCATCATGAAGTGCCTTCTTCTTACGTTCTATAGCCCGCTGAAGCTTCTCATCTAACCTAACTTTTTCCACTGCAAGATGAGCAGGTACATCCTCTATCTGAGTAACCTGCTCAGATCCAGTTACACTCTGAGACTGTGTAACTGACAGCTCCAAGGAACCAAGCTGGGAATCATCATCAACAACATGATCATCTTTTTTGCTCCATATGTTGCTTCAACCGACAAAACAATATCTGTGATAGTCTTCTCAGTAGAATTAGTAAACTCTTCTGCATTAACAAAACCAAGAAACTAGATCAATAGATAGAATAGTACTCATGATATAATAAATGAGGAAAGCACAAACAAACTTACCTAAACTATAAGGTAGTGCATATGTTAAATAGAAAGCAGAACAAACATGTAAATAAGGAAGTGCAGATGTTAAATAGTAAGAAAAACAAACATGTAAAAAAGGCAGTGCAGGTGTTCAATAGTAAGAAGAACAGAAATGTAAAAAATATAAAATTCATATAATTACCTAAATTATCGACATTATTAGCCTAGGGCTCAGCAGAATCACCCTTTTTGCTAACTTGACCATCTCCACAAGATGGGGCAGCTGTGGCATCACCAGAAGATGCAGCAGCTGGTGTAATACCTTGGACCCTATGCTCTAAGCAACAAGCCAGGATGAACACAAAGTGCATAAGGTGTCCTACCACCGAGGCCCAAGGGCCACCCACTTGTAGGCCCCGTCTAAGCGGAGTAGGGCACTGTACTAGCCAACCACCCTATCCACTTTGTAAGAACATCGTATCAAGTGCGAGCGGCATAGTCGACAGGTATGCGATCCATATATACACAAGCATGTATGTCCATGACGTACAACAGTACATCAGAGACAGACCATCTAAATCAATAGAAATAGAGATATTCAATGCTATATGGTAAGATCCAAATATCCTAGATAGAGATAATATTTTAGGATACATCAACATACATCACACATCAGAGTATCAAGTGGAAGCGGAAAACAAGATCTGAGTATGGACAAGAAGAAAATTGGCATAAGATGCCTCTGAAATAAGCACATCCCGCCCATAAATCTCACGGATCTCGATCCCCGGAATATCTACACCTGATGATTGTTGCCACCGTCATCGGTCTCCTCGACCCAGTACCCTTCCTGTGAGTAAAACTGTCCATCTGAACCAAAATATTTATCGTGTGGGACCCTAGGGGTACTCAGCAAGTCTTAATGCATCTAAAGGGAACAACCTGGGGTGACGCAATTGTAGCGAAAGATAATATCTAAACATTTCTATAGAGACACGCTACAAGATCTGCCCAACCAGAGATAAACGGACGCTCGTTAATTAGTAACAACAGATATAAGTACCATAAATAAACATCACTCGCCCTCCTTCTCGCTTACCAACGAGAAGGCGGAAGAACATCCCATCCGTTGGCAATTTTATTAACCATTGCATGAGTGTTGCACTATTTACTAGTCATGTTTTAGTCAAATTAAACACGGTACTTTAGTTATAGTTATCTATGATTGAGAAACTATGCTCCAAGTCATCCATAACCATAGACACGACTTTCAGAAAGATTTACCCTGCAGGGGTGCACAAATAGCAACACACACACGATCAACCTCGGGAAGAACCAAATAAAAAGCAGCAAGGCCTCATGACCATGCATTCACAGGATTAAAAAATTATTTCACGGGGCCACCCCACTAAGCTACCCGGTATGAAGTTGCTGGCTCTGTGACAAACCCAGGGTTTGTGGCGACGGCTATAAACGACTAGGAACGTCTAGGATTGTCGATACAGCGGAAACGTGGCACAAATCCTAAATAGTACAGACGCTCCACGCACAATCGTAAATAAAGCAGTAAGGCATGACATAAGTATAGGATAGTAATAAAACCCCAAACTAGTTTGTGGCCCCAAAAACTAAGATGTGAATCAAGCTCAGGCGAAGGGGATTCATGGTCCCACATGCGGATAGTGTGATAGTCAAGGAACATGAATCAAGTTATCAGGGCCTACGGGACACAAGTGAGTGTGGAAGAACCAAATAATAGCTATTGCCCACCAGTGCCTCTTTCTTTAGTTATCCCGTTACCACTCAGATTAAGTTATTTAGGTACCTCATTATCCAAAGACTCTCACAAACCCTACACATGCAATTCTATGAATCGCATGGCTCAAACAACTCCTGTAGTAATGGCTCATAGGATGGACGTATATGTTTTGGTGGGGTTTAAAAGTAAAGGCTATGCAGTACTTGGGGTTCCAATTTAATGCAATCATGACTCGATGATGCAAGAATAAGATAGAAGCATAGGTGATATATGGATGGAAGCATGGGGAAATTCTTGCCTGTCAGATCAACAATAGGGTAACCGAGATCCGGGTAGTGCTCTTGGGTATCCTGATAGTTCTCTTGCTTAGCGTCTGTCCAGAATAAAAGCCAAATATACAAAGGACCATAATAAATAAAGTACACAATCATATGAATATATGTGATAAGCAAACAAGGTATTCCATGATAGAATGATGCACAATTGCATGGTATAACATAGCATGGTGTCAACACCCGTATTTTCAATCCCAGATGCCTGTTATGCCATACCTCTCAATCCTAGGATTACCATTTTTGCGAGACATAACAGATTGGTTATCACAGTACATCATGCATTACAAACCATTATAAGGTCTTACACAAATAAAGGATCTCATGATCCAGTCTTAATAAATCAAGCAGCGGAATAATAAGCGTAGTAGTGAGCTCCATCTTCAGGGTCATAGGCAATAATGACGATGGGAGATGATCCTAGTTGTCGTCGACCTCCTGCTGTCCATCATCTTGATAGTCCTCCTCATATTCTAGCCACGGGAATAGCTAGGGACAAAGCCATGAGTACTCTTTAAGTACTCGCAAACTATCACTAACAAGTAAGGTAGTTCTACTAGGAATCTTAAGCTCTAGGTTTATTTGCAAAAAGCCAGATTTATCTAAACTGAGTTTAGAAGTAAAGAGAACTAATTTAATGTTCTAAATAACTTAAGTGGGAAACTAGTTTTCTGTTCACAACCCTGTTATGGTCAAGTCAAAGTCACAATTCATTTCACAAGTCATTTTGAAAACATCTGACGACGGAACAATATGGCCACTCCAAGTGTCCATGACCGCGGACGCGGCTATACGAATAGGTTGACACTCTGTAGAGGTGGTACACTTTCACCCCAAAATTCGATACATCCGTCAGGGATAACCCTGAATCAATCATACTTAGTATGCAGATAATCAATCATAACCTTTCAATTACACACTCTAGTATAGGCACCTCCCCTATGAGCTTGGCCTCCTAGCCAGAGCCATCTGCCATCCTGGGCCCTGCATAGGTGGACAAACATCAAGAGGTAGCTTCAGCTCAAACCTCTTCCGCAAGGGAACCCAAACTAATGCATATAAACATCTGGCTAAGCCCTACCCAATTCAGGTATTGTGGTTATACGGTAAAATTGGAAGGGTATCGCATCCGAACCCAACCATCAGTTTTTGGTAAAGGGCTAAGGCTCATGCCTCAACATTTTCATCATCAAACCATTGTGTTTCTCAACACATGTCAAAACATCTCAATTGAATGAAGCATCATTCCAAGGTTTTCATAATCATTTTCACCAAGTATTCCCATCTAAAGTGATCAACTTTTATGCTTAGCACTAGCCACTAAGGTTAAGAGTGTTCACTAATGAGGGGTGCTAATCTTCAATATCATGCCATAAAATGACACCTAAGCATAACTAGATAGGCCTAGTTTTATACTCTTTATGCTATCTATTCTATTTTTCCAATACTCACAAAGCACTAACCAAGGGTAAAGAACTTTGGTAAGGTAAAAAGAATAAAGCTTGCAAGTAAAACTTGGGATTGGTATAAATCAAAGATATATAACCAAATCATTCCTAATGCATCTTGCTTAGGTTAATACTTTCAAGTATTATCTTGCATATATCTAGCTTGCCTTGATTGGTGCAGTGCTTGAAGTTTTCTTCGTCTTCTACTTGGTAGTACTCCTCCTCCTCGTATCCTTGGTCGGTACTATCGTCTATAAATGAATACGGGGTACACAATCACCAAAAAATACTTAACTAAGTCTATTTAGCACACTAAGGATCACACTTGATGATTTAGCATCATCACAATCATCACATGAAATAAAGACATAGTCTTATTTATTTTATTTTAGAAAATTAATTTCTACTCATTGAAATTAATTAAGATTTAATATTCTCCAAATATAATATGGGATCATGTGGACACATGTCATCACCACATATTCTAATACATGGGAATGTGATTTAAAGTGTTGGTCACAATTTATAAAGTTTAAGATTATTATTTAATAGATTTAAAGTGACTAGAAATTCCCTAATAGCATTATTTTCGTACTAGTCCAATATCACTTCATGCAAACCTAAATATTTTTAGCTATTCAGATAGATATGATCAAATGTGATTTTTGAGAGTTGGAAACAACTCAAAAGCATTTATGGTTGATATTTGAAAAATGTTTGAAGTTGTAAACGTCTCTGTCTTGTTATTTTTTCTATAGATTATCTCTAACTCCAAATTATTTAAATCCAATGGGCTTGGATAGATAATTTAATTACCTTTCTAGCAAAATTTGAATCAGGCAATTTGGTTTAGTGAAACTCTCTGAATTGATTTTTGAATCTGTGGAGAGAAACTAGTTTAAACTAAAAAGGAAAATCATTATATGAATTTCCAGGCCTGAGCAAGAAATTTAAACGGGCCGGCACAACTGCACTGCACAACGCAGCGGGCTGCTGACAGCACGGACCCACTGGTCAGCGACTGCATCTAAACGAAATGGTATTGGCGAAACTGGACCGTGCGATCTAATTCTAATCTAACGACTGGGATTCATCATTGACGACGAACTGCTCCGGCGAGAAATTAACCTAGCACGGCGGTGGGGGTCTGGCTAGGCTCACTTGGGCTCTATCTAGGGTCAGCGACAGGGGCGATTGACGTGGTAGATGACGGCGGTTCGAGGCGTGGTCATGGCAGGTCTTGGGGTGGTCGAAATCGACGGTGCCCTTCTCCTCCAGCTGCGGCGGGCTCCGGCCAAATTCTGGCTAGGGAGAGCTCGCCTTGCTCTAGGAAGAAGTGGGGGAGGATCATAGAGGAGTGGTGAGTGTTGGTGTGTGGAGAAATGAGGCATGGAGGCCTCTACTTAGACTGCGGCGAGGGGACCGAACGGTGCGGGCGCGAGCTCGTTGGTGATGACGCTACAGGCGGCTATCGGTGCGGCGGAGGCTAGTGGACAATGCGCGGTTCTCTGGCGGTCGTTGCTGGTTTAAAGGCGAGGCGTGGGGTGGTGTGGTTTGGTCGGGAGCATGCGGCGCTCTGCGCAGAGGCGGAGGTGTTTGCGACTGCATGCAGCAGCTACAGGTCACGTGGCGGCGAATGGGGGTGTTTACAGGGTTGATGTGGTCAAGGCGAGTGTGAGCATGTGCGGCGAGGGCAAGGCGCGGTCTGTGCGAGGTGGTCAGGCGTGGCGAGCTGGCGCGCTCTGGGCATGGCGCAGAGATGGTTGACACGGCATAGCTAGGGTGGTCGAAGGCTTAGTAGGGGTTGTGGCTTGGACAGGGGGTGTCGGTGGAGTGCGGCATGTCTGGTGCGCGTCGTGGGCGAGGGAGATGTGGTTCCTGACGCTCTATCCACGGTCGGCCGACGACGACCAAAAATGGGTGGCGCTCCACTGTGCATAACGGCCAAAGGGGGGTTGGTCTGGGTGCTGGTCGACACTAGAGGGGACAAGGGAGTTAAGAGGAGACCAAATGGTCAAGAATTACTATGGAAACAGTGAAGTTAGGCAGTGAGTTAATTTGTGTAATTAAGGTGTTTGATGAAATGGCCACAAGAGAATTATTTTGAAATTTTTGATTCAAATTTTTTTAGTGATCTTAACTTAAGCTGGAGTGTCTCTGGTTGCTTGGGTTTGCCAAGGGGAATTGGTTAGATGGGTTTTTGAAAAGGTTGGATTTTACCACATACACTTGATTCAATTTTCAAATGTCCATTAAATTGATTTGGAGAATGTTTTTGTAAGTTTGTAAAGTGGGCCTTCATACACTTGTACTTGGTCTAGCAATGGGTGAAAAGAAGTAGAATTGTTTCTGTTAGAATTTCTCTTCTAGGAACACTCAAAGTGGCCTAGTGGTTAAGTTTAGCCAAAATGACCATTTGCTTTATTTATTCATATTTAATTTCTTTTTATTTGGATTTTGTTTGTAAATGGTCTAAATGATGTAGCATTCACATTTAAACCATTTCCCATCATTTGTAGCAATCAAACATGGCAATTTCAATAAATTCTACACTAATGCAAACCACACATGTATTCATATTTAGTTTTGGAATAAAAGTTTTTGTTAATCCTAAATTGGGTGATTAGAACTTGATAATCTTGGTTAGGGTTTTTGGGGTGTTACACATGACAAGGGTGAGGTGTGAGAACAATAATAAATCACTTTAATTAATTATTTAGGCATGTTTTACTCCCATTAACCTTTTTGTTTTCTCAATATTTATATGATTCATACTTCAAATTATATCATTAAATGCATAATCAGAATGGGATTGTCATGCTAATTGATTTAGACATATTATTTGTCGAATTCAGAGTTACGGAATTAAAGTTACGAATTATTAAAGAAATAGGCATTTAATAGTATTTAAATAATTTCGAAATTTTAAATTGCTCAAATCAGATTTTAAATAGCATATTCATAATCCTCATATTTTTCTGATTCAAAAACATATATTATTTGTATTATTCGAAATTATGAATTTAAAACAATATTTAAATCAAATTAATTCAAATTAGGGTCAAAGTCAAAGGTTTGACTAGTTTGACTCATTTCTGAAAATATTTTCGTAAAGAACAAAACTAATTTCATATTAAGTTTGAATTCAAATTCAAATTCATTTAAAAGTTATTAATTAATTCATATATATTTCATTTCTTGTTTTATTTTTTGAATTTTGAAAATCACAGAAACTTTTATTACTCAGGCTGAAGCTAGCCTCAGAAGCTGACAAGCGGGCCCAGCGCTGACTCAACCATTTGCTAGAGAAAGGAGGTGCTCTAGAACTTTCTCCCTCGGGTCCGCTCTACCCAAGGTCACTATCATGTGGGGCCGAAGGGACAGCGGGGCCACTCGCGCATGCGCGAATGAGGCGCGGACACGTGCGCGAGCCAGGGTCGTATGTGTGAATACCGGAAACCTCTGGTTCGTTTAAAAAAATCAGATGGGTTTGCGCGATGAGGCTGACAGGTGGGCCAGGCAGGGACTACGTGGTGTTTATGCAGGAAAAAGCAGGGGCTAAGTGCAAAAGGTTCACGACTGCGACTATCGAAGTTGAAGAACAGATCTGTAGCGCGTAGTGGATCCGGTGACTCTGCGGTGACGATGGTGACGCAACAGTTGGGCGAAACAATTTGCCGCAAAAACAAAACATGGAGAGGGGACTTCGATCTACACTTTTCATGCGGTGAGAAACTCTGAAGGAGGGCTATGTCGACCAGTTTTTCTCGTGGAACAGCGACGAGCGAACTACTATCTGATGTTGCGCAAGCGTTGGCACGATGTGAGCGGCACGACGAGGCTGGGTGCACGCGGGCTGGCTAGCGGTGACGTGCTCGGCAAGACAGGAAGCCAACAACAAGTCGGAGAGCTCATCGAGAGGGACGATGGTGAGGCGAGGCACAACAGGGACGGCAATGGCAGCGTTCCCTGGCTCGTCAGAACGACAAAGGGGATGTGGCTCCTGGTGGTCCTGGTTGCTCTCCAGGGCTTGATCTGAAGGGAATATGCCCGAGAGGCAATAATAAAGTGGTTATTATCTTATTCCATCTTTAGGATAAATGTTTGTTTTGCATGATATAATTGTATTAATTGGAAATGTTAATACATGTGTGCTTAGTAGACAAATAAAGAGTTCCTAGTTATGTCTCTCATATAAACTAGCTCGTTAATTAACAAGATGATCACGGTTTTCTGATCATGGACATTGGATGTTGTTAATAACGATGTCACAACATTGGTGAAATAATGTGATGAACATTCATATAAATTATAGCAATACAATCAAATTCATTGTGTTTATATTGCTATAACAATATACAAAGTAATTCTAGTCCTTAGACCATAAGATCATGTCAATCACTAACACTGGAAGAGTAACTTGATAACATCAAATGTCACACCATAACAGGGTGACAATAAAGGTGGGTTCAGATACTCTGAAGGTGTTACGTAGAGGCTCATGGATCAAGAGTGGGATTTGTCCATCCTGATGACGGATAGATATACTCTGGCCCTCTTGTAATATCACATTGAGATAGCTTGTAAGCAAGTGATGTGATCACTAGAATGTTATATCACGAGAACAATAAAAGAGTGCATGTTGCTAACGAGATCAAACTAGGTATGGATATAACGATGATTGAATCTTGGACATGTAATATATCACGAGACAAAGGGATTTAGTTACGATATTAAAAGGTTCACATGATCACTAGAGTCATCGTTGAATGTGTGGGAGTCAGTACGGATCTCTAGGTCCCGCTGCTGATAATTGATCGGAGAGGGGTCTCTATCATGTCTGCATTATTCGTGAACCGTACGGTGATACACTTAAGGGGTACCGACACGATTTGCAGCAAATATGTTTTAGATAAATATTTAAGAAAGCGCTGGAATCATTTTGATGGAAAACGGAATTATTTCGGGTGAAATTAGAGAAACTGGTTCTACATGTGATATTAAAATATTGCAGGGGGTTTTATGTGAATATTTGTTAACTAAAGTAATTAACAAAATTCTGAATAAAATTAATAAAATATTTTTATTTAATGAGATCTTGCATTAAATTTGGTAGAAATTTAATGCATGTGAGTAGACATGTGAGTGGAGGTGTGTTTATGTAAGTGGGAGCTCCACCCACATGAATGAGCGAGAGGTGGGGGAACCCACCATGGCTGGCAGCCATTTCCCTTGGGCAGTCCCCTCCTCTAATATAAGGAGCACATCCTCCTCCACACTCACACACCTCCTGGTGAAGGATCTTTCTCCCGCTCTAGAAATTATTACCCATAGTCTCAGATTAGCGAGATACATGTTTCTAGTGGCTTTATCGATAAAGGGGTTTCTTCTTCCGTTGCATCGTTGGAGCAAGGACATGGAGGTTGCTGGGGTACCGGACGTGTGTGCGATCACGGATGCACCACTTCTCGCTGGACTTGCTGGTGCTAGACCTACTAGACTCGCTGGACTTTATCATGATCTTGAGATCAACAGGTGTATGACTACATCAACCACGAAATCATTTTTTGTTAACAATGCTTGGTCGCTCTTCAAGGGTATGTTCTCTATGGATGTATATCCATCAATTGATTGTATCTAGCTAGATAGATCTTGGTGCTTAGTTGTTCATTGCGTAGGAAATTTTATGTTTTCTATGTTGCGAACCTAATAGATTTGCCCCAGGTTGTTGCCGTTCTCACGGGTTCCTTGACTCATCTCTCTAGAGACGATCTATTCCACGCACTGCTAGCCCTGCAGCTTTCTGAGGCTTTTCCCGTTGCATCGGTAGACGTCTACATGGAGGTAGCTATTATCACACAACGTCTTGCCTAGCACGACGAGCTGGACCTCCTCATCAGCCTCCTTGAGAAGTGTGTATTCTAGGGCACGTCAGGCCTGAAAAACGCTTGCACGGCCACCATCCTCTGTTGCAAGGATATTCTTGATAGGTTTGCAAAAAAACATGTCAATCTAGCAGGTACCATTGCTCCTCGTGGTGTGGGGAACTGAGGTTGAAGGCGAAGGGCATCTCCAGGATTTCGATGTAATTTTTGTTTTTCTTAAGGTGCTTTGTACTGTTCAATGTTTGTTTTAATGCCAGGATCCTTTTTGCAAAAAAAGGAGAAGGGAAGACGTATGATGATGCTCCATGGTTCCTGTCACTGTGTTTTTTATATGGACAGATCACATGTGGGTTTAACAAACATTAAGTTGTTGCCAAACATTATGTTTTTATTAACCAACGGTCTTGTTAGAGAAAAATGGTATACATAAGTCTATTAATAATAACTATATACACATATTGAGAATATAGCCTATGGTGCTATGGAATTTTTTTGGGCAGGGGTGTGACATGATGGTTCTAAGCATGGTGGAATTCGGTACTATTCAACATGAATCCAGCTGCTCTGAACCATTGGATCTAACAGTCAGGATTGGTTCTAAATATCCAATTGAAAACTTCTCCATTATCTTACCATCTTATCTTATCTTACCACTATATAGTGTACGAATAACTTCGAATGTTAACCATTGGATCAAGACTCGCGAATCCGAGCATTTACAGCTGTTGGATCTTCTTTTCCATTCTTGCATACAGAAGATTCTATTGATAGTCTTCAGCATAATGAATTCTATGCACAAACCTCAAAACACACTTCTCCATCATACTAGAATCTTCTCCCTCGCTTCTCTAGACCATGTTATCAAAAATTTCAAGTGTTAAGTAGCTAATAATCTTTGACTTCTAGATGTTGATCAAATTTGTATTTTTTTATGCTTTACCAACTATAATTTTATATAGTGATGATATGTCCTACATATACTATCTGAGTATCACGTGCAAGGCACGTGCAACTTTCTAGTCTCTTTAGCATAATGAACGCTATGCATAAACCTCAAAACACACTTCTCGATAATTCTAGAATCTTCTCCATCATGTCTCTAGAGCATGTGGAGTACTACGTCGCTAATAGGTTGATTTGTACACGATACAAAGTACAAGAACAAAATACACCCAATACTTTATGTACGTGGCTCAAAATTATAATTATTTTTGAGCTTCACCAATTATAATATTATATAAAAAATGATATGTCATACTTCTATTATCTGATTCTCACGTGCAAGGCACTTGCAACTTACTAGTAGTACTGTTGGTCTGTAGCACAATGAAACGCTATATGCACAAACCTCAAAACACACTTCTCCATCATTCTAAAATTTTCTCCGTCATTTCTCTCGAGCATGTTAGCAAAATTTTCGAGTTTTCCGTAGGTAATAAAGTTTTCTTTTGGGGGCCATAGGTAATAAAAGGTTGATTTATCCATGATATAAAGTGCTATAAGAAACAAATATATACACTCAGTACTTTATGGATATGGATCAAAATCATAATTATTTTCTTAACTTTACAATTATAATTTTATATATAGTACTGATGATATGTTATACTTCTATTATATGAGTCTCATGTGCAACTTACTAGTAATGGTATAACTAAGACTAAACTATATCCCGTATATATCCTCTATTTTTCTCTATGCATGCCCCTCTCTTTCCTCTATATTGTTTTTTACATGATCTCTATTATTGCTCTTGGTATGAACAATTATGTTAAAAAATAGGTACATCAGGCCCTATAAAGCATCTAGTGTATAATTATTTTCCTATGAACCGTTTACCGTATCATGGGTGAAAACACTATAGCCAGAAAATCTTTTAAAATGGTGCTACATATAAAGTAGAGAATATTACATTCACCACAAAAAATTATAAATATTGGATGAATTATTAACCTTTTATGAACATGTAAGTTTTTACAAATTTTTAAATTAATGGGATTACTGACAAGGCGGGCCCAACTGTCTGTTATGTTGTCAGCAGAGCTAAATAGGTAATTAGATGACCAAGTGGTGGAAATTGCAACTGATCAGACCAAAAGCTAGTGAAAACTACAAAAAAAACTATCCAAGTGGTGGTTTTTTCAACACATGGAGCAGGACATGGTGAAATCTGCGATGTCCTCTTCCTATATATGCACACCAAGGTAGCTAACCAACACGCTAGAGACTCTTCTCAAGAAAAAACACGCCAGGCACACACACACAACGTGACTGTACCAATGCAAACGTGTGCGGTGCCACGTAGTGGGACGAGGGAGAGATCAGCCGGCAGGTGCGCGCGGGATGCTGCACAGGAGGGGAGAGGGAGGATGGATGGTGAGAGACAGCTGATACATTACAAATGTATCTATAATTTTTGATGTTCCATGCTTGGTTTTATCTACTTTCTTGTGTTTTGTTCCAACTTTAGAGTACTTTTCATATGATTTCTTGGACTAACCTATTAACAAGAGCCACAGTGCCAGTTGCCTATTTTCTGCTGTTTTTGGTTCCAGAAAGTCAGAAAATGAATATTCTCGGAATTGGATGGGACAAAAGCCAAAGTTGATATTTTACCGGAAGACTCATGGAGCCAGAATACGATACGGAGGAGGGCCAGGGCCTGGCCACACCATGTGGTGGCGCGGGCTAGCCCTGGCCGCGCCACCAGGTGGTGTGGGCCCCCTGGCCGCCCACCGACCTTGCCTCTTTGCCTATAAGAAGCCTCCCGATGCGAAAACCCTAAATAGTCAAGCCTCTAGCCACAAAAAGTTCCGCAGCGCCGCCGCCACCGAAGGGGAGATTCAGGGGACATAAAGTCTCTGTTCCGACACCCTGCCGGGATGGGGAAGTGCCCTCGGATCCATCTCCATCGATCTCCACCACCATCTCCATCACCGCTGCTGATTCCCATGATGAGGAGGGAGTAGTTCTCTCTCGAGGCTAAGGGTTCTACCGGTAGCTATGTGTGCATCTCTCTCTATGCATGATCTTATTGAGATCATGAGCTTGTAATCTATAGATCTATTCTGCTACTCAAGTGCTTTAATGAATCTCTGCTCTCCCCATGTGTGTGAAAGTGACAACGTGCTCACCATGGTGGCACTTAGGCTAGAGATTACAAATACTTGTTATGAGTTATATTTGGAGTTGGATGCCTTTATGAAATTGTGGTGTTTGTTGGAACCATCTAGTGCTCAAGGTGACAGTGTGGGGTTTTCTAGATGGGGAAGGCTTACTTTGAGGTGTGCTGTTATAGCCCTACCATCGATTAGAGTGTCCAACTGGAGAGTAGTTAAGACTAGTATCATGAAGAGAATATATTTATATGAGAGTGTTCACTAGTGAAAGTATGACCCCTAGGCCTTGTTTCTAAGCATTGATACACCATTTGCAATTAGATCTGTTACATGTTTGCTTGCTTCCATCTTTATTTCAGTTTGCCTTTAGTCTTTTCCATGCCATCAAGTATGTTCTATCACCGTTACCACTTATAATTATCTATACCACTTGTATTTCACTATCTCTTCGCTGAACTAGTGCACCTATACACCTGTCAAGTGTATTGGGTGTGTTGGGGACACAAGAGACTTCTTGTATCTTGATTGCAGGATTGCTTGAGAGGGAATACCTATGACCACTTCCTCCCTGAGTTCGATAAACCTTGGGTGATCCACTTAAGGGAAAACTTGCTGCTGTTCTACAAACCTCTGCACTTGGAGGCCCAACAACTGTCTACAAGAATAGAAGTGCGTAGACATCAACAGCGAAGGAGAGAGAAAACATAGTAGTACTACTAGTAGTAGGTAGTACTGTACTACTAATAGTAGGTACATGTACCTCGTGTCAAAAACCCGTGAAACTAGCTTTACTCTAACATCGCACCGCCTTCAACTCCTTCACTGCTCTCGTGCTGCCTCCCATTTATATTCTCTAATAATCTCTTCTTGTTTTTTCTTTTTTTCCTCGGTTTTTTCTTTGGAAGATTTGGGGTTAATTTTCTGGTGCCCCTGGTTCAGTAGAAGTACGGACTACTCAAGTTTTGCACAATAGTCCTTTTTTTTCTAAAAATTGGGTCTAGGGCATTCAAATCAAAAATATTCGTGCGCAAAATAATTCCGGTCACTCGGAACTTTCTAACAAGGAATCTTCCCCGAAGTACCAAGAAGGTGCGCGTTAAAATCCAAGGGTGGGCATAAAAATTACATAGTATCCCTAAAAGAAAACCAAAATACATCCGGGACCTACACTTCTACAATAGGGACCCTAAAGATACACTTAGAAATTTGAACATGTTTTTCCTAATACTACTTCAAAACTCCCAGCCCAGCATTATTGTATATAATGGCTAGACACACCTATCTACCAAATATGGGAACAATATCATGAACTATGATATAGATATGGCCATGACCTAATCGGTCGTTTGGCTCGAGAAACTGTCAACACCCAGATTTTTAATCCCAGATGCCCGTTATGCCATACCTCGCAATCCCAGGATTACCATTTTTGCGAGACATAACGGATTGGATATCACAGTACATCATCCATTACAAACCATACATAAGGTCTTACACAAATAAGGATCTCATGATCCAGTCTTTAATACAACAAGCAGCGGAAATAAAAGATAGCGTAGCGGTGGGGTCCATCTTCAGGGGCACAGGCAATGCTGACGAAGGAAGATAGTCCTAGTTATCATAGTCGTCCTGCTGACCATCCTCTTAATAGTCTCCTTCATAGTCTGGCCATGAGAATAGCCAGGGACAAAAGCCATGAGTACTCTTTAAGTACTCGCAAACTACCACGAACAAGTAGTATAATTCTAAGTTAAAGTGCTAGAGCTAAGTTTAACTATAAAGTTAAGATCGAACCTAAGCTGAGTTCTGAAGCAAAGAAAGATAAAGTAAAGTTCTAGAATCACTTAAGTTGGGAAGCTATCATCATAAACACAACCCTGTTGTGGTCAAGTCAAAGTTCATCATTCATTTCAAGTTATTTGGAAAACATCTGACAACGAAACAGTATGGCCATTCCAACTGTCCATAACCGCGAACGCAGCTATTCGAATAGTTTGACACTCTGCAGAGGTGGTACACTTTCACCACAAGATTCGATACATCTGTCAGGGGTAACCCTGAATCATCATACTTAGTATGCAGATAATCAAACATAACCTTCCCTTTACACACCCTAGTATAAGCACCTCTCCTATGAGCATGGCCTCCCAACCATGACCATCAGTCATCTTGGGCACTGCATAGGTGGACAACATTGAGAGGTAGCCTCAGATCAAACCTCTCCCATGAGGGAACTAATACTAATGCATATAAATTTCCAGCTAAGCCTTACCCAATTCAGGTAGTGTGGTTGTACGGTAAATTTGGAAAGGTATTGCATCCGAATCCAACCATCAGTTTTATAAAAGGGTTAAGGCTCACGCCTCATCATTTTCATCATCATAAACCAGTTGTGTTTCTCAACACATGTCAAAACATCTCAATATAATGACTCATCATTCCAAGGTTTTCATAATTCATTTTCACCAAGTGTTCCCATCTAAAGTGACTCAAGTTTTTGATCTACTCTATAATACTAAGTTAAGAGTGTTCACTAAGGTGGAAAAGATGGTTTCAATCTCCTGCCATAGAATGACATCTAAAGGTTTCTAAGTAGGTCAAGTTTATACTTTTTATGCTACCTTCAAAACAAGTAAAGAACTTTGTGTACTAAGGGGAGTAAAACTTGTCAATAAGACTTGAGGTACAAAAAGGGGGTGTCATCAAAGCATGCTTATGGCATCTTTGCTAAACCATCTAGTTTGATTCTAGTTTGCTAAGGGTAGCTTGTACTTTTAATGGTGTGCTTGCTAAAGTGTGTTTTGCATGGGTTAGCTTGCCAATAATAGCTTGCCTTGGTTGGTGCAGTGGTTGAAGTTTTCTTCGTCTTCTTCTTGATAGCACTCCTCCTCCTCGTAAGCTTGGTCGGTACTATCTTCTATAACAATACGTACGGAGTAGACAATCACCAAACAATACTTAACTAGGCTAGATAACATTATAAGACACACAATTGATGATCTATTATCATCACAAGCATCACAAGTTTAATTCAATAGTTTCTTTGTTTTTATATTAGAAAAGTAATTTAGATAGATCTATTATCATTACATATTTAGATAGATATGATGAAATGTGATTTTTGAGAGTTGGAATCAACTCAAAAGCTAACTTGCTTGATTTTATAAAAATGTTGGAAGTTGCAAAAGCTTCTGTCTTCTTATTTTTATTAGGAGAGATCTATAACTCTAATTGAATTAAATCCAACGGGCTTGGATAGATCATTTTAATACCTTTCAGACAAAATTAGTTCCATGCAATTTGGATTTCTAAAACTCTCTCAATTGATTTTCAAACTAGGGGACATAAACTAGATTTAACTAAAAAGAAAAATCCAGATTTGAATAGGTGGGCTAGCGCGGGAAAGGAAATGGGCCGGCCCAGTGGCGCTCCGCGGCACGGGGCTCAGCTGATAGGGGGGTCCCGCGTGTCAGCGGCACTTAAAACGCGAAATGGTACGCGCGCTGTGGGCCGTGCGATTAGAATAGGAATCTACGGCTGTGGGTCGTCGTCGACGACGAACAGGTCGCCGGCGAGCTCAAACCCTAGCGGCTCGGTGGGGTTCTACTGGGGGCATACCAGGGCTCTAGCGGGGTCGGTGAGGCGGGCAAACGACATGGAAGACGATGGCAAGGCGAGGTGCGGTTGCGGCGGAGCTTGGGGTGGTCACAATCAACGGCGCCCTTCTGCTCCTACCGCGGCTGCTCCGGCTCCAATTCCGGCGAGCTGCTGCTCCCTTTGCTCCGGCGAGAGGTGGGTGAGGTTCAGAGAGGTGAGGGGAGTGGAATGGTGTGGAGAGAAGAGGCTGGGGAGGGCTCCTTTTATAGGCCCGACGGTGAGACCAAGCGGGATGGGCAGTCGACGGTGGCGACATGGCTACGTTGGGGTAGAGGCATTGCTGGGGGTGGCGATTGATGGGCGGTTCCCTGGCGGTCTGGGCGAGGTGGCGCTCTGAGCGGCAGAGGCGGCGGTGTCCACGGCGAGCGGTGGCTGTGAGGCGTTGGGCGGCCAGCGGGGGTGTCTGGGGTGTTCTCCAGGTCGAGGCGGAGCGGCGGGCACGGGTTGCTGCCAAGGGGCGGTCTGGGCGAGTGGGGATAGGGCGCGCTCTGGGGGCGGCACTGGCATGGTGTGGTGGCACTGGGTGCGGCTTGTCCTCGGTGGTCCACTGCACGGCTGGGCTCGGGCAAGGGACAGGGGGTGGCGATGAGGTGTGAGCTACCTCCTAGACATGGAGAGAGGGAGAGGGGCGGTCTGCTGCGGTGAGGGCAAGGTTGGCCGGCGAGAGGCGGCTCGGCATGGCATGGCTATGCCACTAGGGGCTAGGGGAGTGGGTGGTTAGACTCTGGTTAGATCAAGAGGGGACAGGGGATATAAATGAAGATCAATTGGGGGCAAAACCCTATAGTAAACAGTAAGCTAGGATTAGAGTAGAGATTATGCATGCCAAGTGTTTGATGAAATGGCCGCATGAAAGAAACTTTTGAATTTTGGTTTCAAAATTTTTGAGTGATCTCCACTAGAGATAGGTAGTCTCTGGTTGCAAGGGTTTTGAAAGTGGAGCTCAAATAGGTGGTTTTTGAAATAGGGGTGATCTATGCATATGCATTAGATTCAATTTTAAACTGTCATTTAAAATAGTTAACAGAATGTTTTTAGCAGATCCAAAGGTGGGCCTTGGTACCTCATCATGTGTACTAGCAAGGGGTGCAAAGATCAAGAATTGTTTCTGTTAAGTTTTGAGTACTAGGAATAGCCAAAGTAGGCATGAGAGTTAAATTTGCCAAAATGACCATTCCTCCTTTTTAATTCTTTTTTATTAGATTTTGTTTAGGAAAAGCTTGGGAATGATGTATATGATGTTTAAATCACCTAAGAAACATTTTACAAGCATTGGATCAATGAAGCATGGCAATTCAAACAACTCCTACTTTAAATGTACACATATATGAATGCTTTCATTTTAAACTTGCAAAAGTTTTTGTTAACCCCAAATTTGATGATTTAGATCTTGATAAGCGTGGATTGAAGTTTTGGGATGTTACAAACCTTCCCCCCTTAAACAAACTCTCATCCCAAGATTTACAAAGAAAACTAGGAACTAAAGAGATATGGGAACTCTGTCCTAATGTAATCTTCACGCTCCCAAGTAGCTTCCTCCTCGGTATGGTTGCTCCACTGAATCTTGAGAAACTTGATGCTCCTGGTCCTGGTGGTTCTGTAGGCTTATTCTAAGATACGGATGGGTACTTCCCGATAGGTCAGGTCATTGTTGATTTCCACAGCTCTGTGATCGATGTTCTTGAAAACTTCAGTCTTCTCAGGAACTTCCAAGCATTTGAGAAGTAACGAGATATGGAACACATTGTGGATGGCTGACATCTCTTCAGGCAGTTCTAGTTGGTACGATACTTCTCCTCGGCGGTTCAGAACCTTGAAAGGTCCGATATATCTAGGGGTAACTTTCCCTTCAGACTAAAGCGTTGGGTTCCCTTCAATGGTGAAACCTTGAGATATACAAAATCTCTGACATTGAAAGTCAGGTCTCTCCTTCTCTTGTCGGCATAGCTCTTCTATCTAGATTGGGCGGTCTTGAGGTGCTCACGGACTTTGTGAACTTTCTCTTCTGCTTCTCGGAGAATGTCGGGTGCGAAGATCTGACTCTCTCCTACTTGCGACCAATTCAAAGGGGTACAACACTTTCTTCCGTATAGGAATTCAAATGGTGCCATCTGCAAACTAGCTTGATAACTGTTGTTATATGAGAATTCTGTGAAAGGCACGCAGTCTTCCCATTTTGATCTGTATTCCAACACACAAGCTCTAAGAATATCCTCTAGGATCTGGTTGACTCTCTCAGTCTGTCCATCTGTTTGTGGGTGATAAGCGGTACTGAAGTTCAACTTGGTTCTTAAACCTTCCTAAACTTTCTGCCAAAATCTTGAAGTAAACAGAGTTACTCAATCTGAGACGATGGTCTTGGGGGTTCCATGCAGACTAACAATCCTAGCAATATACAGCTCTGCTAGCTTTGCACTTTGGTAGGTTGTTTTGACAGGTATAAAATGGGCTACCTTGGACAGTCTATCAACTATGACCCAGATTGAGTCATTTCCCCTACTAGAAGTAGGTAAACCGGTGATAAAGTCCATTCTGACAAAATCCCATTTCCATTCCGAAATCTGCAATGGTTGCAACAATCCTGCAGGTCTCTGATGCTCTGCTTTCATTCTTTGACAGATGTCACATTTAGCGATGTAGCTTCCAATCTCTCTTTGCATCTTGTGCCACCAAAATTGCTCTTTCAAATCCTGATACATCTTTGTTCCTCCGGGGTGGATAGAATAAAGAGTATCATGAGCTTCCTTCATGATAATTTCCTTCAGCTCTGAATCTGCTGGAACACAGATACGTCCTTTGTACCACAGTACTCCTTCGTCTTCGGTGAATCCAGGTACCTTTCCTGTACCAATACGACGTTTGATACCCTCGATACTTTCATTTCCCTTATGGGCTTCCTTGATTTGGCTAATAAACATGGGTTGAAGTTCAATGCTATCTAGGAATCCTTTGCTAACTAACTTAGTCCTGAACTATTCCAACTCCTCATACAAACTTGGTTGCTTCTCCTTGATCATGGTGTTAAGCCTACACGGCAATCTGAAGGGTTTCGCAGCATAGTAAATCAAAATTTTCTACGGAAGCGAACAGAGGGAAAGCCAAGATCTAATCTAGGAGATGCAAACAACGAGAGAGATTGGATTAGATCTTCATACCCTTGAAGATTCGCACAGCGGAACGTTTGTCAGAACGTGGGTGATGTAGTCGTACTCGCTTCTCCTCCTCGCGATCCGATCCGATCTAGCACCACTAGTGGCGGTGCCTCCGTGAGATGCACACGTGCAGCACCTCGACGTCTCCTCCTTCCTTGAACCAGCAAGTATGGTGGAGAGATGGATTGGATCTATAATACGACGGCGTGGTGTATTTGGTGGAGATTTTCTGCAGCAGGGCTTCGCCTGCAAACAGTCGGGAGGGAGAGAGGAAGGCAGCAGGGCTACTAGGGCTTGGAGGGAGATGTGTGTCAGGGGAGGGGGCGCACCAGCCCTCTATATATAGAGGGGGAGGGGGCGGACAGCCCTAGCCCCTCCTCCAAGCCTATCTCTAGTTTAAACGATTTAAACTCTCCCCTTATCTAGAAATTCTATCCCGAGATTTAAACGAGTTAAATCTCTCTAGGATCGGCTGGCCCCTATGGGGCCTTGTGCCCCTGGCCCAATGCGGCCAGGACATTCCCTCATAGGCCCATGCCCCCTCCCGGAAGGTGGGACCACGTTGGCCCCCTTCCGGAAGGTTCTAGAAGCTTCCGATACAATACCGATTAATCCAGAACAATTCCGAACTCCAAAAACTGCACTGCATTATATGAATCTTATTCTCCGGACCACTCCGGAACCTCTCGTGATGTCCCGGATCCCATCCGAGACTCCGAACAAAAATTCATAAACCAAGTATCCAATCTATCCTAGCGTCGAGACACGTTAAGTGTGTGACCCTGCGGGTTCGAGAATATGCAGACATGATCTTCTATCAATAATCAACAGCGGGGTCTGGGCACCCATATTGACTCCCACACATTCATCGATGATCATATCGGATGAACCACGATGCCAGGATTCAATCAATCCCATATATATATTCCCTTCATCTCGCGATATTTTACTTGCCCGAGATTCGATCGTCGGTATCGTCATACCTAGTTCAATCTCGTTCACAGCAAGTACTTTACTCGTTCCGTAATCCGATATCATTTTGTGATTAACTCCTTAACCACATGCTTGCAAGCAGTGTTGATATCGATTACCGAGGTGGCCTGAAGTATATATCTCCGACTTGGGAGGGACAAATTCCATCTCGATACATACAACCCAACAGATACTTTCCGATCACCTGAGAGACACCTTTATGATCACCCTCTCATAGGATGATGTTTGATGACCTCAAAGCTTTCTTCCGATACCAGGGAGTTGTATTATCTCATGGTCTAAGGAATACAATATTTGACATAGGAAAAGCTTCGCAAAGAAGAACACAATGAAACGATCTAATAGCTTTGCTTAGTTTGGGTCTGTCCACCATATCATTCTCCCAATGATATGGTCTCATTATCAATTGACAACTCATGTCTATGGTTAGGAAACCTTAACCATCATTGATCAATGAGCTAGTCCATAGAGGCGTACTAGGGACACGGTGTTGTTCACAAACCACACAAGTATTAATGTTTCCGCTTAATACAATTCTAGCATGGAATATAAACTTTATCATGAACAAGAATTATAATAATAACATCTTTATTATTGCCTCTAGGGCATAATTCCAACAGTCTCCCACTTGCACTAGAGTCAATAATCTAGTTTACATTTGGCAACAATCTCACACCCATGGCACTGAGGTGCTGATCATGTTTTACACGTGGAAGAGGTTTAGTCAATGGATCTGCGACATTCAGATCTGTATGTACTTTGCTGATCTTCAGATCTCCATCTGCTATATAATCTCGGATTATATGAAACTTGCGGTTGATATGCTTGGTCTTTGGATGATATCTTTGTTCCTTAGCGAGTGCTATGGCGCCATTGTTGTCACACAATATCTCCAGTGGGTCCAATGCACTTGGAACCACGCCAAGCTCAGTGATGAAGTTTCTGATCCAAACTCCTTCACTTGACGCTTCAGCAGCAGCCATGTATTCCGCTTCTACTGTAGATCCCGCGATCACACTTTGCTTGCAGCTTCTCCAGCTCACAGCTCCTCCATTCAAAATATACACGTATCCTGTCTGAGATTTACAATCATCCTTGTCGGTGTCGAAACTAGCATCGACGTAACCTTTTACGACGAGCTGTTCATCACCCCCATAGACTAAGAACATTTCTTTAGTCCTATTTAGGTACCTTAGGATGTTCTTCACGGCTGTCCAGTGTTCCACTCCTGGATCACTTTGATATCTGCTCGTCAAACTAAGAGCATTGGACACATCCGGTCTAGTACACAGCATGGCATACATGATGGAACCTATGGCCGAGGCATAAGGAACTTTGCTCATAGCTTCCCTATCATTTACCGTAGCTGGACACTGAGCCTTGCTCAATATCTTACCTGACAACATAGGCACTGAACCTTTCAATGCCTTATCCATTCTGAACCTTTTCAGAACTTTGTCTAGGTATGTACTTTGGCTTAAAGCTATCAGGCGTCTTTGTCTATCTCTATAGATTTTGATGCCCAATATATAAGCAGCTTCACCTTGGTCTTCCATTGAAAAACACTTGTTCAAATAACTCTTCACATCGTTAAGCATGTCGATGTCATTTCCAATAATCAATATGTCATCCACATATAGTACCAGAAACGTCACCGAGATCCCACTCACTTTCTTGTAGATGCAGGCTTCGTAGCAATTTGGAACAAATCCAAAGCTCTTGATCACTTGATCAAAACGAAGATTCCAACTCCGAGATGCTTGCTTCAGTCCATAAATTGAACGCTGAAGTTTGCATACTTTATCAGCATCCTTAGGATCGACAAAACCTTTGGGTTGCATCATATACAACTCTTCATCAATGTTGCCATTGAGGAAAGCAGTCTTGACATCCATCTGCCATATTTCATAATCATGAAACGCAGCAATTGCTAATAAAATCCGAATGGACTTAAACATCGCTACAGGAGAGAAAGTCTCATCGTAGTCAACACCTTGAACTTGTCGAAAACCTTTCGCAACAAGCCGTGCTTTATAGACGGTAACATTACCATCCGCGTTCGTTTTCTTCTTAAAGATCCATTTGCACTCAACGGCCTTTCGGTCGCTAGGAGGGTCCACCAAAGTCCATACTTGGTTTTCGCTCATGGATCCCAATTCGGATTTCATGGCTTCTAGCCATTTCTCAGAGTTTGGGCTCATCATCGCTTCCTCATAGTTCGTAGGTTCACTGTCTTCTACTAACAAGACAGTCAAGACAGGGTTGCCGTAGCACTCAGGAGGGGCACGCGACCTTGTCGACCTGCGACGTTCAGTAGCAGCATCGTCCGAAGCTTCATGATCCTTGTCATTAGCTTCCTCTATTGTTGGTGCAGGCGGCACTGGAACAATTTCAGGTGCTGCGCTACTCTCCAATTCAAGAGAAGGTTCAATAACCTCGTCTAGCTCTACTTTCCTCCCACTCACTTCTTTCGAGAGAAACTCCTTCTCAAGAAAGGAACCGTTCTTTGCGACAAACACTTTGCCTTCAGTTCTGTGATAGAAGGTATACCCAATAGTTTCCTTAGGGTATCCTATGAAGACGCATTTCTCCGCTTTGGGTTCGAGCTTGTCCGGCATCAACTTCTTGACGTAAGCTTCGCATCCCCAAACTTTAAGAAACGATAACTTAGGTTTAGCACCAAACCACAGTTCATACGGTGTCGTCTCAACGGATTTAGATGGAGCCCTATTTAAAGTGAATGCAGCGGTTTCTAATGCATAACCCCAAAATAATAACGGCAAATTAGTAAGAGACATCATCGATCGGACCATATCTAATAGGGTTCGATTCCGGCGTTCAGACACACCATTGCGCTGTGGTGTTCCGGGTGGCGTGAGTTGTGAAATGATTCCACTTGCTTTGAGATGCGTGAGAAAATCATAACTCAAATATTCGCCCCCACGATCGGATCGTCGAAACTTAATCTTTCTATTACGATGGTTCTCCACTTCATTCTGAAATTCTTTGAACTTTTCAAACGTTTCAGATTTATGTTTCATTAAATAGATATACCCATATCTACTTAAGTCATCGGTAAAAGTGAGAAAATAGTGATATCCACCGCGCGTCGAAACACTCATCGTTCCGCATACATTGGTATGTATGATTTCCAACAAGTCCGTTGCTCGCTCCATCATACCGGAGAACGGGGTTTTGATCATCTTGCCCATGAGGCATGGTTCGCATGTGTCAAATGATTCAAAATCAAGAGACTCCAAAAGTCCATCAGAATGGAGTTTCTTCATGCGCTTTACACCAATATGACCTAGACGACAGTGCCACAAATAAGTAGTATTATCACTATCTACTTTGCATCTCTTAGCCTCAATGTTATGGATGTGTGTTTCATCCCTTTCGAGATTTAGAAGAAATAAACCACTCACAAGAGGTGCATGACCATAAAAGATGTTACTCATATAAATAGAACAACCATTATTCTCCGATTTAAATGAATAACCGTCTTGCAATAAACACGATCCAGAAATAATGTTCATGCTCAACGCAGGCACATAATAACATTTATTAAGGTTTAAAACTAATCCCGAAGGTAAAACTAAGGAGAGCGTGCCGACGGCCATCACATCAACTCTTGATCCGTTGCCAACGCGCATCGTCACCTCATCCCTCGCAAGCCGCCGTCTATTCCGCAGCTCCTGTTTCGAGTTACAAATATTAGCAACTGAACCGGTATCAAATACCCAGGCACTACAACGAGGGCTAGTAAGGAAAACATCAATAACATGTATATCAAATATACCTTTGATGGTGCCAGCCTTCTTGTCCGCTAAGTACTTCGGCAGTTGCGCTTCCAGTGACCCTTGTCCTTGCAATAGAAGCACTCAGTTTCCGGCTTGGGACTAGACCTGAGCTTCTTCTCAGCAGGGGCATTGCGCTTGCCGCTGCCCTTCTTGAAGGGCTTCTTTGCACCTTTACCTTTCTTAAAGGAGGGCTTGTTGACCATCAACACATGATTATCCTTCTTGATGTCCACCTCCGCAGCCTTCAGCTTTGCGAAGAGCTCGGTGATTGTATCAGTGGAACCAATCTGATTATGAGTCACTACAAAACTTTTGTAGCTGGGAGGGAGTAATTGCAGAACCCTATCAATCTTGAGCTCCTCTAGAATCTTGCAGTCCAGTTGCTCAAGGCGTTGAGTGTAGCCCGACATCTTAATGGCGTGCTCACTAACGGAACTCCCTTCCTCCATCTTGCAGTTAAAGAACTTCTCGGAGATCTCATTTCTCTCAGAACGGGCCTGAGTCTGAAACATGGTTTTCAACTCTTCGAGAATCTCAAAGGGCCCGGGATAGTTTTCAAAACGATTTTGAAGTTCCGGTTCCATAGCAAACAACATGGTGCTCTTAATCACACCATAATCATCTTTGCGCGACTGATAGACAGCTTTCTCATCAGCCGGCGCAGTTGCAGCAGGGGCGTCACCTAACGCTTTCTCAAGGACATAGTCCTTTTGACCGCCAGAGAGAATGATTCTCAAATTGCGGAACCAATTGGTGAAGTTAGACCCATTGTTCTTAAGCTTTTCTTTCTCAGCAAAAACGTTGAAGTTGAAGTTGGACTTAGCCATGTGATCTACAATATTTGCAAGTACAAATTAGACTATGTTCATGATAACTAGTTCAACTTTTAATCAAATTACTAGATGAACTCCCACTAAATTCAACATCCCTCAAGTTGTTTAGTGAACACGATCCAAATTCACCACACCTAATCCGATCTTCACGAGAAGAGATGTGGTTTCAATGGTGGACAACGAAGTGTCGATCATATCATTCATATGACTCATGCTTAACCTTTCGGTTCTTGTGTTCCGAGGCCATGTCTGTACATGCTAGGCTCGTCAAGCTAGACCCAAGTATTTCCGCGTGTGCAAAACTGGCTTGCACCCGTTGTATGTGAGCGTAGAGTCTATAGCACCCGATCATCACGTGATGCTTGGACACGACGAACTTTCGCAATGGTGCATACTTGGGGAGAACACAGTTTTTATCTTGATCTTTAAGTGAGGAATCATCTTATAATGCTACCGTCGCGATCTAAGCATAATAAGATACATAAAAGGATAAACATCACATGCATATAACTTTATGTGACATGGTATAGCCAATCTTCGCGCAATGATCTCCATCTTGTGCGTTCCGGCATGATCTCCATCACTTCACCATGATTGCCTCCACCACGAATAGCAACTACAACTATTGCTAACTACTTAGCGATAAAGTAAAGCTATTACATGGCGTATAAGAAGTTGACTCGCAGGTCATACACAATTATAAAGACAACCATATGGCTCCTGCCGGTTGTGTACTCATCGACATGCAAGTCGTGAAACATCACAAAACATGATCATCGCATACATTATACACATCACATCTTGGGCCATACCATATCACAGAAAACACTCCCTCCAAAAACAAGTTAGACGCCTCTACTTTGTTGTTGCATGTTTTACGTGGCTTATGGGAGTAGATGCTAAGAACGATTCTTACCTACGAAAAGCCACAACGGTGATATTATGGTTGCCAAACTCCGGTGTTAATCCCATGACAACTATAGTGAGAGAAACTGACATCCACCAGCCGCATGTGTGGAACAAGCCACACGTCAAGTGCGGAGCCGGTCTCGCGAACGACGTCGCGTAAGGTTGGCCTGGACCGCTTCAATCTCACTATCCCGCGTCATAAGAAGAACACAAACAAGAGGCTTGCAATAGAAAACATCAACGCTCGCAACAACCATGTTGCGTTCTACTCGTGACTCACATCTACGCATAGATCTAGCTCTGATACCACTGAAGGGTTTCGCAGCATAGTAAATCAAAATTTTCTACGGAAGCGAACAGAGGGAAAGCCAAGATCTAATCTAGGAGATGCAAACAACGAGAGAGATTGGATTAGATCTTCATACCCTTGAAGATTCGCACAGCGGAACGTTCGTCGGAACGTGGGTGATGTAGTCGTACTCGCTTCTCCTCCTCACGATCTGATCCGATCTAGCACCACAAGTGGCGGTGCCTCCGTGAGATGCACACGTGCAGCACCTCGACGTATCCTCCTTCCTTGGACCAGCAAGTATGGTGGAGAGATGGATTGGATCTACAATACGACGGCGTGGTGTATTTGGTGGAGAATTTCTGCAGCAGGGCTTCGCCTGCAAACAGTCGGGAGGGAGAGAGGAAGGCAGCAGGGCTACTAGGGCTTGGAGGGAGATGTGTGTCAGGGGGAGGGGCGCACCAGCCCTCTATATATAGAGGGGGAGGGGGCGGCCAGCCCTAGCCCCTCCTCCAAGCCTATCTCTAGTTTAAACGATTTAAACTCTCCCCTTATCTAGAAATTCTATCCCGAGATTTAAACGAGTTAAATCTCTCTAGGATCGGCTGGGCCCTATGGGGCCTTGTGCCCCTGGCCCAATGCGGCCAGGACACTCCCTCATAGGCCCATGCCCCCTCCCGGAAGGTGGGACCACGTTGGCCCCTTCCGGAAGGTTCTAGAAGCTTCCGATACAATACCGATTAATCCGGAACAATTCCGAACTCCAAAAACTGCACTGCCTTATATGAATCTTATTCTCCGGACCACTCCGGAACCTCTCGTGATGTCCCGGATCCCATCCGAGACTCCGAAAAAAATTCATAAACCAAGTATCCAATCTATCCTAGCGTCGAGACACATTAAGTGTGTGACCCTGTGGGTTCGAGAATATGCAGACATGATCTTCTATCAATAATCAACAGCGGGGTATGGGCACCCATATTGACTCCCACACATTCATCGATGATCATATCGGATGAACCACGATGCCAGGATTCAATCAATCCCATATATATATTCCCTTCGTCTCGCGATATTTTACTTGCCCGAGATTCGATCGTCGGTATCGTCATACCTAGTTCAATCTCGTTCACAGCAAGTACTTTACTCGTTCCGTAATCCGATATCACTTTGTGATTAACTCCTTAACCACATGCTTGCAAGCGGTGTTGATATCGATTACCGAGTGGGCCCGAAGTATATCTCTCCGACTTGGGAGGGACAAATTCCATCTCGATACATACAACCCAACAGATACTTTCCGATCACCTAAGAGACACCTTTATGATCACCCTCTCATAGGATGACGTTTGATGACCTCAAAGCTTTCTTCCGATACCAGGGAGTTGTATTATCTCATGGTCTAAGGAATACAATATTTGACATAGGAAAAGCTTCGCAAAGAAGAACACAATGAAACGATCTAATAGCTTTGCTTAGTTTGGGTATGTCCACCATATGATTCTCCCAATGATATGGTCTCATTATCAATTGACAACTCATGTCTATGGTTAGGAAACCTTAACCATCATTGATCAATGAGCTAGTCCATAGAGGCGTACTAGGGACATGGTGTTGTTCACAAACCACACAAGTATTAATGTTTCCGCTTAATACAATTCTAGCATGGAATATAAACTTTATCATGAACAAGAATTATAATAATAACATCTTTATTATTGCCTCTAGGGCATAATTCCAACACAATCTGCTAAGAGCATCCGCTACCACATTGGCTTTGCTAGGGTGATAGTGAATGTCAAGGTCATAATCCTTGATTAACTCTATCCATATTCTTTGCCTCATATTCAGCTCCTTCTGAGTGAAAATATACTTCAAGCTCTTATGATCTGAGTAAATCTCAAAGCGATTACCCATCAAATAATGACGCCATGTCTTCAATGCTAGAACCACAGCTGCTAGCTCAAGATCATGGGTCAGATAGTTCTGCTCATGCTGCTTTAGTTGTCGAGACAGATACGCGATGAAGTTGCCTTCTTGCATCAATACACATCCTAGGCCAATCTTGGATGCATCACAATACACATCAAATGGCTTCTTGATGCCTGGCATGATCAAAATTGGGGCTGATATCAATCTCTTCTTCAGCTCCTGGAAACTGGCTTCACATTTGTCTCTCCATTCAAACTTCTTATCCTTCTTCAACAATTGGGTCATTGGTCGGGCTATGCTCGAGAATCCTTCTACGAACTTGCGGCAATATCTTGCTAATCCGAGAAATGAATGAACTTGGGTTTGATTGGTTGGGGCTTCACATTCTTCGACATCTTTGATCTTGGTGGGATCAACAGAGACTCCTCCGACAGACACAATATGTCCTAGGAATCCTACTTATTTCAGCCAAAACTCACACTCGCTGAACTTGGCATATAACTGATGCTCTCTCAGGGTTTCTAGAATGATTCACAGATGTTGCTCATGCTCTTCTACTGACTTGGAGTAGATAAGGATGTCGTCTATAAACACAACTACAAACTTATCTAGGAAATTCATAAAGATCTTATTCATGAGATTCATGAAATAAGCGGGGGCATTGGTTAATCCAAAAGACATAACCGTATACTCGTATAAACCATAGCGAGTAGTAAAGGCGGTCTTCAGAATATCCAGTGCACGAATCTTAAGTTGGTGATAACCAGTCCTAAGATCAATCTTTGAGAATACCTGGGCTCCAGTCAACTGATCAAATAGATCCTCTATCTTTGGCAAAGGGTACTTGTTCTTGATGGTGACGTCATTCAACTTTCTGTAATCTGTACACAGACGATTGCCTCCATCTTTCTTGTCGATGAATAACACTGGTGATCTCCATGGCGATGCGCTTGGCTGAATCAAGCCAGTGGCTAACATGGCATCCAACTACTTCTTCAGTTCCACTAACTCTGAGGGGTTCATGGTATAGGGTCTCTGGGATATAGGTCCGGTTCCGGGGATTAGTTCGATAATGAACTCAATATCCCTACCCGGGGGCATACCTGGCAATTAATCTAGGAATACGTCAGGGTATTCACAGACTACTCTGACTTGGTCAATGGTGGGCAGGGCTACACTCTTGTTGCACTTGAATTGACGGGGTAAGGTTTCAGAGATATGCTCGACTGTTACTCCAGAACTACTGGTCATGGTGATGGCTTTCTTAGCACAATCTATCAATCCTTTATCCCTTGACATCCAGTCCATACCTAGTACTACTTCCAATCCTTTGGTTCCAAATACAATTAGGTTGGCATAAAAATCTATCCCATGTATTCTGATAGGTACAGCTTTGCAAATTTTTCTAGCTTTTGTTGTTGAACCGGGGATTTGAACTATCATGACATGCTTCGGGTTGGTTGGGTGAATCTTACTAGTGCATACAAATTCTTCGGTGACAAATGAATGCGATGCTCCAGAATCAAACAATACTCTTGCTAAAACTGAGTTGACAGAAAACATACCCAGCACTACGTCTGGCGCTTCCTGGGCTTCTTCTGCGTTCATGTGGAAGAGACGACCATTGCGGTTGTGAGGGTTCCCTAGGGCAAATCTCCTTCCTGGTTGAACACGACGCTGCTGCTGAGCTGGGGCATTCACAGGGGCATTGGCGGCAGTCTTCATGGGACACTCATTGGAGTAGTGACCCTTCAATCCACACTCGAAACAAGTGATCTGGGACTTGTCCTTGACTGCGATAGGCACATCATTGCTGCCAGTTCAGGGTGCAGTGTTGTTGTTGTTGTTGCTCTTGGGAGGGGCACGGTTGAATTTGTTGGCATTGCCAGAGTTGTGATTGTTTCCTCCGGACTTCACATTGCCTCCACTACGGTTGGGGTAGCTTGGGCGAGAATTTGGGGGTCGGTTGTTCCTTGGTGCATATCCTGGTGAGGGGTTGGGACTGTACTTCTGGTGACTACTGGATCCAGACTGCTGCATCATACGGCGCTTGCGGTTGTCGTTTGCCTGGTTAATCTTCCCTTCCATCTGAATGGCAGAGTCGACTAGATCTTCGAGATCATCGAAACGGATGTTGACGAGGACAGTCTGCATTTCATCATGCAGTCCATTTAAGAATCTCTCCTTCTTCTTGGCTTCCGTGTTGATCTCATCCGGTGCATATCTGGCAAGTGACAAGAATCTGTCAGGGTACTCTACCACAGTCATTCTTCCTTGCTTCAATTTGCGGAATTCATCTCTCATCCTGTTGACAAGACCTTGCGTCATGTGGGTGCAGATGAACTTGACCTTGAATGCTTCCCAGGTCATCACATGGCCATGGTTCATAATGCGGATGCTATTCCACCAAGCTCTTGCATCTCCCGCCAGATAGTGGGTGGCGAAGAGAACTTTCTCATTCTCATTAACTCTGGCAACCTCTAAGTTGTTTTCCATGGTCTGTAACCAATCATCAGCATCTAATGGGTTTTCAGATTGGTTAAAGATTGGGGGATTGGTGTTCTGAAAGTTTTGAGTTTGGATCCTTGGTGATCCTGATTTCCATGTCCTTGGTTGTTGAGAGCCATTTGGGCGATCTGCTGCAATGTTTCTAAGTTGGCTTGACGCTCGGCCCTGCTTGCTTCACGGTCCGCGATGAGATTCTGCAAGATCTGCAGCATTGGGTCCTGCGACGAGATGCTCCCTCCTTGGTTTCCACGAGTCATCTGAAGATTGAGATAGATATAGGGGTAAGAGGGAAATTCTAAGGTTCATGGTTTTAGGTTTTTCAAATCTAAAACTTTGAGTTAAACTCAGGTTTGTCAACTAACTTCATTTTCATTCATGCAAGCAAGAACACGATACAACACACACCACAACAATCAAAGGGGAAAACAGATGGTTTGAAGAACCATTCTGCAAGCTACGATATAATGAGATGATACATCTCATGCTACGATAGTGCTCTAGTGCATCTACTCATCGTCGATGAAGTCAGAGTCTTCATCATGAGTGTAGAAGTCCATAGCATCCTCCTCCAAAAAGTCATCATCGTTGCTGAGGTAAGAATCCATGTCTCCCTGGATGTCTTCACCCTCATCTTCTTTTTCCTTAGCGGCAAGCTGAGCTTCCTGCTCCTTGATGGTCTTCTCGAGGTTGGCCACCTTCTTGCGAAGACGGGCGATGGTGCGATCCTTCTTTGCACGTTGGCTGCAAAGAGACTGGCGATCTTAGACGAGCAGTGCGAAAGTCTGGGCCTTCTGGTCGGTGATGGCACTGTTCTGGTTAGCTAACTCCCTGGCATTGTCCAGTTCCTACTGTCTGTCATGAAGCAAGAAATCAAGGTTCTCCGCTTGACGCCTCAACTCTGGGTGACTTGGCATCTCCATCGGCATTCCCATGAAGTCACGTCTTGCATAGTGAGCAAAACGAGTTCCTTGGATCTTGTTGACGTTGAGGGCACATAGACGTGCGAGAGCTTCATGCATTGCCCTGGCTAATCCATCTAGCCAGTTGTTCTCTCTCACGGAGAACTACTGAATTCTTCCGGAAGTTGGTGCTTCGATGCTTCCTCAAAGATCTGCGGTAACTAGCCATTGTAGGTCTCCTTCTAGGGGTCCTGGAAGTTGAGCTCCAAGAAACTCCAGATGTGGGCGTCCTAGTAACTCCGACAGTGAATCCAGATCCCTCTCGAAGATCAGCTGACCTCTGTTTCCCAACTGGTAAAACTTGCTGAACTGAGTCTCCATTTTGGTTTTTGAAGCTCAGATTTTGGTTTGAACGTCCATTCTAACTAGGGTCTCCTATGGTCAGGATGGCTCTGATACCAACTTGTCAACACCCGGATTTTTAATCCCAGATGCCCATTATGCCATACCTTGCAATCCCAGGATTACCATTTTTGCGAGACATAACGGATTGGATATCAAAGTACATCATCCATTACAAACCATACATAAGGTCTTACACAAATAAGGATCTCATGATCCAGTCTTTAATACAACAAGCAGCGGAAATAAAAGATAGCGTAGCGGTGGGGTCCATCTTCAGGGGCACAGGCAATGCTGACGAAGGAAGATAGTCCTAGTTATCATAGTCGTCCTGCTGACCATCCTCTTAATAGTCTCCTTCATAGTCTGGCCATGAGAATAGCCAGGGACAAAAGCCATGAGTACTCTTTAAGTACTCGCAAACTACCACGAACAAGTAGTATAATTCTAAGTTAAAGTGCTAGAGCTAAGTTTAACTATAAAGTTAAGATCGAAACCTAAGCTGAGTTCTGAAGCAAAGAAAGATAAAGTAAAGTTCTAGAATCACTTAAGTTGGGAAGCTATCATCATAAACACAACCCTGTTGTGGTCAAGTCAAAGTTCATCATTCATTTCAAGTTATTTGGAAAACATCTGACAACGAAACAGTATGGCCATTCCAACTGTCCATAACCGCGAACGCAGCTATTCGAATAGTTTGACACTCTGCAGAGGTGGTACACTTTCACCACAAGATTCGATACATCTGTCAGGGGTAACCCTGAATCATCATACTTAGTATGCAGATAATCAAACATAACCTTCCCTTTACACAGCCTAGTATAAGCACCTCTCCTATGAGCATGGCCTCCCAACCATGACCATCAGTCATCTTGGGCACTGCATAGGTGGACAACATTGAGAGGTAGCCTCAGCTCAAACCTCTCCCGTGAGGGAACTAATACTAATGCATATAAATTTCCAGCTAAGCCTTACCCAATTCAGGTAGTGTGGTTGTACGGTAAATTTGGAATGGTATCGCATCCGAATCCAACCATCAGTTTTATAAAAGGGTTAAGGCTCACGCCTCATCATTTTCATCATCATAAACCAGTTGTGTTTCTCAACACATGTCAAAACATCTCAATAGCATGACTTGTCATTCCAAGGTTTTCATAATTCATTTTCACCAAGTGTTCCCATCTAAAGTGACTCAAGTTTTTGATCTACTCTATAATACTAAGTTAAGAGTGTTCACTAAGGTGGAAAAGATGGTTTAAATCTCCTGCCATAGAATGACATCTAAAGGTTTCTAAGTAGGTCAAGTTTTATACTTTTTATGCTACCTTCAAAACAAGTAAAGAACTTTGTGTACTAAGGGGAGTAAAACTTGTCAATAAGACTTGAGGTACAAAAAGGGGGTGTGATCAAAGCATGCTTATGGCATCTTTGCTAAACCATCTAGTTTGATTCTAGTTTGCTAAGGGTAGCTTGTACTATTAATGGTGGCTTGCTAAAGTGTGTTTTTCAAGGGTTAGCTTGCCAATAATAGCTTGTCTTGGTTGGTGCAGTGGTTGAAGTTTTCTTCGTCTTCGTCTTGATAGCACTCCTCCTCCTCGTAAGCTTGGTCGGTACTATCTTCTATAACAATACGTACGGAGTAGACAATCACCAAATAATACTTAACAAGGCTAGATAGCATTCTAAAACACACAATTGATGATCTATTATCATCACAAGCATCACAAGTTTAATTCAATAGTTTCTTTCTTTTTATTTTAGAAAAGTAATTTCTACTCATTGAAAAATTAACTAACATTTAATATTCACCACTTAAAACATGGGATCATGTTGACACATGTCTTCACCACATATTCTAATATGTGGGAATGAGATTTAAGGGTTGGATCAATATTACTTTGGTTTAAGTTCATTATTTAATGATTTAAAGTGACTAGAAATGCCTATATAGCATTATTTTGGTACTAGTCCAAAGTCACTGCATGTAAACCTTAATATTATTACATATTTAGATAGATATGATGAAATGTGATTTTTGAGAGTTGGAATCAACTCAAAAGCTAACTTGGTTGATTTTATAAAAATGTTGCAAGTTGCAAAAGCTTTTGTCTTCTTATTTTTATTAGGAGAGATCTATAACTCTAATTGAAGTAAATCCAACGGACTTGGATAGATCATTTTAATACCTTTCAGACAAAATTAGTTTCATGCAATTTGGATTTCTAAAACTCTCTGAATTGATTTTCAAACTAGGGGACATAAACTTGATTTAACTAAAAAGAAAAATCCAGATTTGAATAGGTGGGCTAGCGCGGGAAAAGAAATGGGCCGGCCCAGTGGCGCTCCGCGGCATGGGGCTCAGCTAACAGGGGGGTCCCGCGTGTCAGCGTCACTTAAAACGCGAAACGGTACGCGCGCTGTGGGTCGTGCGATTAGAATAGGAATCTACGGCTGAGGGTCGTCGTCGACGTCGAACAGGTCACCGGCAAGCTCGAACCCTAGCGGCTCGGTGGGGGTCTACTGGAGGCATACCAGGGCTCTAGCGGGGTCGGCGAGGCGGGCAAACAACATGGAAGACGACGGCGAGGCGAGGCGCGGTTGCGGCGGAGCTTGGGGTGGTCGCAATCAACGGCGCCCTTCTCCTCCTACCGCGGCTGCTCCGGCTCCAATTCCGGCGAGTTGCTGCTCCCTTCGCTCCGGCGAGAGGTGGGTGAGGTTCAGAGAGGTGAGGGGAGTGGAATGGTGTGGAGATAAGAGGTTGGGGAGGGCTCCTTTTATAGGCCCGACGGTGAGACCGAGCGGGATGGGCAGTCGACGGTGGAGACATGGCTACGACGGGGTAGAGGCATGGTTGGGGGTGGCGATCGATGGGCGGTTCCCTGGCGGTGCCCTAGAACTTGAATGCGGCCGTAGGGGCGGTGGCACGCGGTCTGGGCGAGGTGGTGCTCTGAGCGGCAGAGGCGGCGGTGTCCACGGCGAGCGGTGGCTGTGAGGCGTTGGGCGGCCAGCGGGGGTGTCTGGGGTGTTCTCCAGGTCGACGCGGAGCGGCGGGCGTGCGCGGCTGCCAAGGGGCGGTCTGTGCGAGCGGGGACAGGAGACGCTCTAGGGGCGGCACTGGGCGCGACTTGTCCTCGGTGGTCCACTGCACGGCTGGGCTCGGGCAGGGGACAGGGGGTGGCGGTGAGGTGTGAGCTACCTCCTAGACATGGAGAGAGGGAGAGGGGCGGTCTGCTGCGGTGAGGGCCAGGTTGGCCGGCGAGAGGCGGCTCGGCATGGCATGGTCGTGCCACTAGGGGTTAAGGGAGTGGGTGGTTAGACTCTGCTTAGATCAAGAGGGGACAGGGGATATAAATGAAGATCAATTGGGGGCAAAACCCTATAGTAAACAGTAAGCTAGTATTAGAGTAGAGATTATGCATGCCAAGTGTTTGATGAAATGGCCGCATGAAAGAAACTTTTGAATTTTGGTTTCAAAATTTTTGAGTGATCTCCACTAGTGATAGGTAGTCTCTGGTTGCAAGGGTTTTGAAAGTGGAGCTCAAATAGGTGGTTTTTGAAATAGGGGTGATCTATGCATATGCATTAGATTCAATTTTAAACTGTCATTTAAAATAGTTAACAGAATGTTTTTAGCAGATCCAAAGGTGGGCCTTGGTACCTCATTATGTGTACTAGCAAGGGGTGCAAAGATCAAGAATTGTTTCTGTTAAGTTTTGAGTACTAGGAATAGCCAAAGTAGGCATGAGAGTTAAATTTGCCAAAATGACCATTCCTCCTTTTTAATTCTTTTTTATTAGATTTTCTTTAGGAAAAGCTTGGGAATGATGTAGATGATGTTTAAATCACCTAAGAAACATTTTACAAGCATTGGATCAATCAAGCATGGCAATTCAAACAACTCCTATTTTAAATGCACACATATATGAATGCTTTCATTTTAAACTTGGAAAAGTTTTTGTTAACCCCAAATTTGATGATTTAGATCTTGATAAGCTTGGATTGAAGTTTTGGGATGTTACAGAAACCCTCGAGTGTTCAGGCCATATCCAATGTGACGATGGCTTTTTTCAATGTTTCAAATCTCATGCTTACCATTTTTTCATGGCAGGTACTGCACACGAGAGGATGTCATGCGGACCCTTTTCGTTTATTCATTTTTCTTTATATTGTTTGTTTTTTGCCAAATACGTATAAGAGTTTGATACGTCCATTTTGCATCACTATTCTATGTCTTAATTCAGTATTATTCATTGATATATTTTATATTGAGGGGTGATACTTATGTTATTTCATCTATTTTTGCATGATTGATGACTTTTGGAGCATGGACCGCTGTAGTCAGGATTCTGATGGAAAAGGTGTTGTTTGGAGGCAAAATTCGCGAAGATCATAAAATCCGGGAAAATATACGGAAAATCCTATTTTTCCAGAAGACTAAGGATGCTAGAAGATGAGTGGAGGTGGGCCACAGGGGGCCCACACCACCCCATGGCGCGGGCAGGCCTAGGCCGCGCCTAGAGGTGGTGTGGCCACCCTGGCCCACTCCAGCCTCTCCCCTCTGGCGTATATCAACCTCCCGAAACCCTAAGACTCGGGGAGCGACCGCAGAAAGATTTTGCCACCTCTGCGGGGCAGAAAACACCGAGAGAGAAAGATCTCTCCGACAGACAGATTTCTGCTGAGGGAATTCCTTCCCGGAGAGGGGAGATCGTCGCCATCAACACCACCATCAAGCTGGACTTCATCGGGATCATCATCATCACCACCACCATCAGCACCCTCATCACCATCTCCATATTGCTGTAACATTTGCGTTGAATCTTGCAGAGTTCATAGGGGAAACTTTCCCGGCGTTGATTACTCTTTGTAGTTGATGCTATCGAGTGAACCATTGAATTATTGTTTATGTTCAGATTGTTATACATCATTATTCCATCTCTGATCATGATCCATATGATGTCTTGTGTGTAGTTCATTTTGTTCTTGAGGACATGGGAGAAGTCTTGTTGTTAGTAGTGGAGTTGCGTTGAGAAAGATTCAATAGATTGTTATTTAAGTTGTGGTGTACTTCTTCTAGTGGTGTCATGTGAACGTCGACTACATGACACTTCACCTATATGGGCCTAGGGGAATGCATTGTGTATTTGGCTACTAATCGTAGGGGTTGCCAGAGTGACAGAAACCTGAACCCCCGTTAGGAAACCATTGCACAAGGGACGTAAGGGTCTTAGAGTTTAAAGTTGTGGTTAGGTTTGTACCTTAATTACTTTCTTGTACTTATGGATGTTTGCAAGGGGTATAATCACAAGTATGTATTAGTCTTGGATGGGGTGGTACATTAGCACAGGTTCACCCACACAACACTTAGCAAGCTAAAGAAGATTAATCAACTATATGAAGCGAAAGCACTTGACAGTCTTCCCATGTGTCCTCGAGAACGTTTGGTCATCTTAACTAATACAACCGGCTTGTCCTTTGCTGCATAAAGGATTGGGCCACTTGCTGCATTTATTCCTACTGTCTTTTATTTACTCGTACTTTGTTTACTTGCTTTATCGAAAACCCCTAAAAATCATTTTGCTAAGTATTTGCAGAGAATTCCTGATCCATACCACTAGCCAGCACCTTCTTCTCCTCGTTGGGTTCGACACTCTTACTTATCAAAAATATTGCGATACACCCCCTATACTTGTGGGTCATCAAGACTATTTTCTAGGGCCGTTGCCGTGGAGTGAAGCGCTATTGGAGAGTGGAACTGGTAAAGGAAACTTCTACTGTGAGTATTGTTTACTTCTGTTAGTTGCTTTATTTTCATTATGGATAATTCGCTGAGTTTCTTATTTGGTAATGCTACTACCACTGCTAAGGTAGTAGATAAGCCACCACCTGCTGAGAATGATGTTTTAAAAATACCTACAAGAATTATTGATCGTGTTATGGATAACTACTATGTTGGGGATTGAACTGTCCATCATGGTGATCATTTACTCTTTATACACGAATTATGCGGGTTGTTCAAGTACATGTATTACTACAGATCAAGTTAAGAAGAAGTTATTCTCATTATCACTGAAAGGAAGAGTTGAGGAATGGTAAAAGCTGCTGAAGAATGGTCAAGCTCTGGAATGGGAGGAAATAGTGCCTCTCTTTTATTCAAAGTTTTATCCTCCTAGTGAGATTCATAAAGATCGCAATCAAATATACAACTTTTGGCCTCTTGATGGAGAGAGTACAACTCAAGCTTGGGGGAGATTGAAGTTACTAATGCTTAAATGTCCCATTCATGAGCTCCCCAACAATATTATTATCAATAACTTTTATGCAAGTCTCCCTCTACATGATAAAGATTTATTGGATGCTTCTTGCGCTGGATCATTCACTCGCATGGAAGAAGAAGCTAAATGGGACCTTCTAGACAGTATTCAAGACAATGCTGAAGCTTGGGAGAATGACAAAGGTAGAAAGTCACATATAAATTATGATTATGAATGCATTGAATCTTTTATGGGAACTGATGACTTTCAAAATATTAAAAATGCTTATGATCTAGACTCACAAGCTATTGCTTCTTATTTTAAGGCTTTCGCTTCCTATATTGAAGTGCCTAAAAAGAAGTGGAATAAGTATCATGAACCTTATAAAGATGTTGCTAAAAGTGTTCCTGCAAGGAATACTAAAGTTTATACTGCTAATCATGTTTTACCTAAACCTTATATTGAGAAAATGCCTTTTCCAGTTAAGGTAAAGGAGCATTCTATGATAGCTTGTATGGTTAATGAAAGTATGAATAAAACCATTGAACCTGATAAACAAATGGTTGATGAACCTATAATAGCAAGTGTGAAAGACTTTGTCACTAAATATGAAAAAGAGGGACACCCTATCCTTTGTAAGGATACCTCTAATATTGTTTCACATAGTAGTGTTATGAGAGCTAGTATTCCCGTGTTTTCTGTTAGAATAAGTGATCATTGCTATGATGGTCCTTGTGATAGCTATATTGTTAAGTTTATGCATGATACTGAAAGTTACTATGAGAGAGGGAAAAGTGTTCTTATGTATCTCAATAATATCAAGTTTCCTCGTTTTATGTTGAAAGTTTTTATATTGCGCTTCTTTTGCCTTCTTATGCAAGTTGCCTTTGGTTTCAATAACTTATTTTTTTACAAAATCCCCTTGCATAGGAAGTTGGTTAGACTTAAATGTGTGTGTTTTTGCTTCTTAATGCTCTCTTTCACTTCAATTCATATCCGTATGAGAGCTTCTTCAAAATTATCATGCCCATCTTAATGGCTATAAAGAAAGAGCTTTATGGGAGACAACCCAATTTGTTTTTGCTTGTAGTTTGTTTTTGTTTCTTTGAGCCTTGGAAGTTATTACTTCGGTAATAACCTCTCCTTATCTGTTTTGTTTGGTTTTTGTGTCAAGATCAACCTCTAATGAGAGAGAAGTAAGATTTGGGGAAGTTGCTGTCCCGAAACAGATTTTTGTGCTTCACCGTAAAAATTCGTAAGAGATCTCTGTATGTCGGATTTAGATGTAATTTTTGGTGCTTCTGCCCTAGGTTGTTATTAAACTTTCGTTAGTTTTGCACTTTTTGATTTGAGCAACAGAAGATGTTCAAAAAAATTGATCTTTACCTACTGGTCTGTTTTGACAGATTTAGCCACTCTTGCATTTGCTTCTTTATTCGATTTCCTTTTTGAATTCTTTTTGGTTTTCGGAAGGAGTTGCTACAGTAGCCTATGTTTTGATGGTTTTCAGTTGAATTTGGACTCAAAAGGTTCTATCACTTCATATATACTAATGTTGCTAATGATAACTGTGTGGAGTTTTGTGTGAAAGAAATTTCCAGGAAGTGGAGATAATGGTGTAATAAGGAAGAGAAGGGTTTTATGACTCAAGTAATAAGTGAATGAAGATGAAGATATTGATGTTATTCAAGTGGTGACTCCGAAAGAATCTACTAGATACCAAATTTAGAGACCTGCAGAGTCCGTTTCCAACTAGGTAATAGTTCTGCTAAGAAAAGTTCTGCGAAAATACAATCCAACTATATTTTTGCAGCTTTCAGTCAATAAGGAAAGTTTCGAAGCGAAAAAGGGACGGAACCGGAGCCAGGGTGGGCCACACCACCCCATGGCGCAGGCCCACCCCTGGCCGTGCCACCAGGTGGTGAGGCCACCCAGGACTCTGCCTCCGACTCGTTTTCTCCCAGTACCTTCCTTTTGATGTGAAACTTCATAATATATAACCCCCCAGATCTTCTGAGGTTCGTATATTGTGTTTTCGTCGTGTTTTTGTTTCGATCTGTTTCTGTCAGGACATACTCTTTGAGAGCTTAGAAGCACAATGGTGTTTGCCAAGGATAAAGGAAAGGAGCCTATGGAGGAAGACCCCCAAGACCCCAGGAAGGAGAAGGAGATCAAGAGTGGAGGAGGAGCAAGGCCAACACCCGCACGCCGGCACTACCGTTCCAAGCATTGGAGTGGTGGCAAATCCAGCCATTAGAGGGAAGCCTCCTCATCACCTTTTAGATCCCTGGTCACTTCCTCCACGCACCAGGAATCCTTTCCATACCCTTATCCATGAGCATCAATACGAGAATATGCCCAAGGGGAAATTACCCTCCAATTGGGATTTGCCTCGTTCTAGCCATGCAGGAAAAGAAGACTTCAAGGAGGAGGAGTGGGGAAAGAATAGCAAGAGCTGGAATTCTCAACACGACATGATCATGAGCCGCATTGAGCAAAACTCACAGCTGATTCGTAATCTCACCTTCGAGACTGAGTACTTGGGGAAACTGATCAAGGAGCTCATCAAGAGGATACCACCACCACCGAAGGAGTAACTCGTCATCAGGTTTGGCATCCCCTTGGTTTGTTCCAAGCTTGGGGGAGTGCCGCGGTATCACATCACTATCTTCTACCTTTTTACCTTATTAGTAGAGTCATATATTGAATAGAGGAGTTATTATGTAGTATGGTTTGCATTATGGAAGTGTCCCCTCTCTTGTTAGATATGTATCCCTTGGTGTGAGTTTTTGTTATGAAATATTAATGAGAGGTTCTATCATTCTCTCTTTTTCATAGCTTATATTAGTTTTCAATTCGTGGTTATATGATTGATCTTGTTGTTAGTATTGGTATCACTTTGGGATCATTGAGTTAATTTAGTTGGTTTTGGCAAACCTGGCTCGATCAGTAGCAACACCTTTTTGAGAGTTGAAAAGAAAAAGATAGAAGTACTCTAAAGAAAAATAATTTCATCATCTTTCTTTCTTGATTTTCCCATAAGTCTAGTATTCTCTAGTTAAGATCTTTTGTGCTTCCAAGGAAGATTGCATGTTTGTCTTTATCCTTTGTATGTTTGTTTGTTTCCTTCAACTCTTATACTTGCTACCCAGCCTTGCTAGCCAAAAACCTGTACAGAGAGGGAATTCTTCTCGTGCATCCACTCCCTTAAACCAAAACCTTTGCCATTTGTGTCCACCATACCTACCTAGTAGCATTATTTCTATTCCAAGTAAATTCTTGTTTTATCTACCTCCCAAATTAAATTTGTTATGTGAAAATTAGTGATTAAAGCTCTCACGAACTTGATGGCACACTTTACTTTCTTGCATTTAATAAACTTGAACCATTGTGCTCACCTATGTTGCGTTTATGCTTGCGCTTTGTAAGTTGTGAATTAGCAGAACCATGCTGTCATGGGGAACGCTTTCAACATTGCACTAGTACTTTGTACCAAGTTGATATCATGTTCTTTTGTCTATGGATGTCGTCGGTGTGAAATGAAAGGGGAGCTTGTAAGTCCATGGAGTTATGCATATGTGTTAGAGAAACGCTTGGGCCGCTGGTCTAATCCATGCTGACATGGTGAAAACCTGTAGCATAACCACAACGAGTATCTATGAAGCATTCTTCTTATAAAAAAAAGAGATAGAGATTGAGAAAAAAGAAAAAAAAGAGATATTATGAAAAGAGAAAAGAGACAAAAAGCACCATATTCCCATGGTAAATAAGAAGATTGCTGAGATACTTGTTGTCTGCTTGCCTTGTCATTTTGATATGGGGATTCTTCCGTATCATCGGGCAAGGGGTACCCTGTTGGTGCTTCTCAATGATACACATATGCTTACGATGACAAGAACTTACCGGTGACTAAACTTGAGTAGCATGAGGAGCGACCCTCGTATTCAAGGGGCATGAGATTCTCAATTTACAACTTGTCAATGCATATCCTCATTTTTTATCACTTTAACCTTAATCACCTAAAGATGCCTATGATAGGGGCAATGAGAGCTGAAATCTAGTAAGTATCATAATTTTTGGTAGCTCTTTATGAGACTTGCAATCCCTGCTTCCCTCTTTGAAAGGCCTTTCTTTTACTTTGTAGTTGAGTCAGTAAACCTACTCCCTTCTATCTCAGCAAGTATCTTGAGTTGTTGTGTTTCATTCATGCATATGATGATTTATGCAATCATGTCTTTTGTTCCTTGTTTTGCACATTGCTCTTATCTTGATGTTTACTACTTTGAAAGCTTTCATTGAAAAGCCAACTATTTGTGAACTCCAGCAAATTATCAACTATTCTTCGACCAAGAGCTAAGTTTGCCATTACCAATTATGATTCACTTTATGTATCTTTATTGTGTTTCCTTTACTTGTTACAAGTTGAGTTATATAATAGTGAGTTGTCTTCTATTATGATCTATGTATTTGATGAATGTGATGCTTTTTGTCCATATACTTTTATCGACTCTTCACTCCATAAACCTGAGGCCATGTTTATTGAGCTCAGTTTCGCTTGGGGACAAGCGAAGTCTAAGCTTGGGGGGAGTTGATACGTCCATTTTGCATCACTATTCTATGTCTTAATTCACTATTATTCATTGATATATTTTATATTGAGAGGTGATACTTATGTTATTTCATCTATTTTTGCATGATTAATGAATTTTGGGGCATGGATCGCTGCAGTCAGGATTCTGATGGAAAAGGTGTTGTTTGGAGGAAAAATTCGCAAAGATCAGAAAATCCGGGAAAATATACGGAAAATCCTATTTTTCCAGAAGACTAAGCATGCTAGAAGATGGAGTGGAGGTGGGCCACAGGGGTCCCACACCACCCCATGGCACGGGCAGGCCTAGGCCACGCCTGGAGGTGGTGTGGCCACCCTGGCCCACTCCAGCCTCTCCCCTCTGGCGTATATCAACCTCCCGAAACCCTAAGACTCGGGGAGCGACCGCAGAAAGATTTTGCCACCTCTGCGGGGCAGAAAACACCGAGAGAGAAAGATCTCTCCGGCAGACAGATTTCTGCCGGGGAAATTCCTTCCCGGAGAGGGGAGATCGTCGCCATCAACTCCACCATCAAGCTCGACTTCATCGGGATCATCATCATCATCATCACCATCAGTACCCTCATCACCATTTCCATATTGCTGTAACAATTGCGTTGAATCTTGCATATTTCATAGGGGAAACTTTCCCAGTGTTGATTACTCTTTGTAGTTGATGCTATTGAGTGAACCATTGAATTATTGTTTATGTTCAGATTGTTATACATCATTATTCCATCTCTGATCATGATCCATATGATGTCTTGTGAGTAGTTCGTTTTGTTCTTGAGGACATGGGAGAAGTCTTTTTGTTAGTAGTGGAGTTGCGTTGAGAAAGATTCAATAGATTGTTATTTAAGTTATGGTGTACTTCTTATAGTGGTTTCATGTGAACATCGACTACATGACACTTCACCTATATGGGCCTAGGGGAATGCATTGTGTATTTGGCTACTAATCGTAGGGGTTGCCTAGGTGACAGAAACCTGAACCCTCGTTGGGAAACCATTGCACAAGGGACGTAAGTGTCTTAGAGTTTAAAGTTGTGGTTAGGTTTCTACCTTAATTACTTTCTTGTACTTACGGATGTTTGCAAGAGGTATAATCACAAGTATGTATTAGTCTTGGATGGGGCGGTACATTAGCACAGGTTCACCCACACAACACTTAGAAAGCTAAAGAAGATTAATCAACTATATGAAGCGAAAGCACTTGACAGTCTTCCCATGTGTCCACGAGAATGTTTGGTCATCTTAAGTAATACAACCGGCTTGTCCTTTGCTGCATAAAGGATTGGGCCACTTGCTGCATTTATTCCTACTGTCTTTTATTTACTCATACTTTATTTACTTGCTTTATCGAAAACCCCTAAAAAATCCGTTTGCTAAGTATTTGCAAAGAATTCCTGATCCATAGCACTAGCCAGCACCTTCTGCTCCTCGTTGGGTTCGACACTCTTACTTATCGAAAATATTGCGATATACCCCCTATACCTGTGGGCCATCAGAGTTGCCAGCATGCAAATTCATATATATCAATATATTGAGTCATTCACAAATCTGTGCGATTTTCAAGATATTGACCAACCGTGTATACCTTCAAAATAGTTTCATAGTATAACTTCGAGAGCAATCTTTGTGAGACTTGCTAGAAGTTCAAAATTAACCTAACTTCGGTTTAAGTGGGTGAAATGACATAGGAGCAAGGCTTGAAAACTCAAACTAGGGGATTATCCATAAATCATGTTGCACTTTCTCCATAAAACGATTTGTGGACAATTTTAGGTGTGGTATATATACCACACGCTTCTAGATCAAATCTGACATAATTTATGTAAATTCGCTTAAAGTCTTTCAAGCAAGTGGACGAATTTGTTAGCACATAACAATACAAGGATTATTTAGGGCAAATAAATTTAAGATAAATATATTGCGAGCTTGCAGTTCAAAGTTTACCTAATAAGTTCCACAAGTTGACCTAAAATATCATTTAAGTGGGCAATGTTAGCCAAACAAATTGAAAAAATATAAAAGGGTGAATTGTGCATAAACAATTCCATGTGCTTGTGTGGCAAGCACTCATGGACTTTGTGTGTGTGTGATGACTGGGTGCGTCCTTCGTCTTCTCGGGGTGTGACATGGAGTAACACGAGTAGTATATCTTACCACTATATAGTGTATGAATAAATTTGAATGTTGACCATTGGATCAAGACTCGCGAATCCTAATATTTCCAACCGTTGGATCTTCTTTCTATTCTAGCATCTATAAGATTCTATAGATAGTCTTCAACATAATGAATGCTATGCACAAACCACAAGGATTTCGGAAAATAAATGGATTTGGAAATGTTTTGACCATGGGATAGTCGTAAAGGAGAAAGGTTTTGACCATAGGATGGTCGGAAGGAGGAGAAAGGAGTGTGGTCATGGGACAACCTGAAGACGGGAACAAATGGGTGACCCAGTCCTGATGTTTTCCAAAACTTTTCAAAAAGGTTTCCAAAATGTTTACAAAGTTTTCAACAAAGATATGTAGATGCTATATCTACAAGAGAAACTATTTGAGAAAAGAACGTCCCTTGGAGCCCTCCTACTACCATAGCCATAATGCATATCCTCTTGTTATTATTGTTATCTTAAGGTGGTTTGCGAGTACATTCAAAGTACTCACTGGCATTGTCCCTGGCTATTAACTTGGTCAGATATCAAGAAGAGGTGAAGTGGACGACTTTGCGATCTAGGATGTCTTCCCAGTCAGTTGCCTGTAGGTTGAGGCATGATTGGGCTCTGCGCGTGATGATGTTCCGCTGCTGAAGATGGTATAGCCATAATGGCATTTATGTAAGTCTTGTATTTCGGTATATCTCGGATGTTGTAATGATACTTGTCGGTTATGTGCCACAACTAACTGATCATGAGATCATGGTTGTATGCATAACAGGGATTCTCGGAGGATTAATCCGGGGGCCCCACAGTGGAGTAGTATGGAGTACTCTAGTATGTATACTGTATTCATCGATCTAGGTTTACTGACGCGTGAGGTCCAGCGCACGGTGGGTCATCCTTTTAGTGTGAGTTACACTGACCCGCTTCCTAGCATATCATGATGTCACCCTCCCGCCCGCTCATACTACTCCACCTCCCATCAGGCATAGGGCCGCCCTTTCCAAACAAACTCAAAGCCTCAAGTCCCCCTTGCAACCCTCACCGGCGACTAGTTTTAGCCCCGCCGTGGCCTCAAAGTCCCCCCTCCCAAAACCCATCATCGCTGCGACGGTGAATCCACCATGGCGAGAGCCGGTCCAGGCAACCCTGTCTACAATAGGTCAAAGTTAGATGATGATGCTCCCCGTGTAATCGCTAGTCGATCTGGTCCTCTTAGCATGTCCCATTTCTCCAAGGCCATCCTATATCTATACCTTTCCCTCGAACAGGTTGTGCTTCAGAAGCTTCTCTACTTCCCCTATAATTATCCTTCCCTTCTGAACTACTGTCCATCTTCTTCCCCAACTACTGCTATTAATGAGAAGGTAGTGATTGATGTCAACATGATACCACTAGACCATCCTTCTATGCCAGCCCCGTCATCGTCCCAAAATTAGGCTACGATTATTGGGCTGGTTTTAGCCACAACTGGGTAGCCATGATTGATCTCACTAGTCATCCTGGTCCTAGAAAATCATTAGTACACGTTTGGTGAATTTGTATACTGGCACCATCACTCAGGTCTCGCCACTCGAAATTGTCGAGTTTTGGGGTACACATGTATGTTTCTTTTTGTATCGAAAGGCCATTACCAGACTACTTAAGATACATATTAATTGGTAGTGAACCTCAGATGTCCACCCACTGCAACAAGTGGTTGTACAAGCTCATCGCGGTGTTTAATAAGTTCATTGCCATCCTAGACATGGAGCAGTTTTTAGGTGACGATACATGTACTGTACTTAAGCACAGTAATCTTGCCCCGAGAAGCTATGTGGACGTTGTGTGGGTGGATGAGATTATCTTCGCTGTATCGAATGATAGATCTGTTTTTACATGGTGGCAATCCCTTCGAATACGATGAGTTTAGCACAAAACTGTAGTTAATGCTCTTTTTTTTACTTGCTTCTGTTAGTGTGTTTAGTGTCGCACGATCTAATGACTACAATACATATTTGTTGTCTGTTGTGTGGAATAGACAGGTGTTGATGCAGATCCTATGAAGGTGTGCAGGCCCCAATAATAGACAAGGATGAGCACACTGTACCGAACGACAATGTTTATGACCTAGATTATGACTAAGTAGATTCTCGACCGCGCTGGTTGCTGGCTTATTTCAGGCCAACACTAATATGGATACACATCCAGCGCAAGCGAACCACTTCCAAGAAGAAGATTAGTAACCAAGTTCGGACATTCAAAGTGTATCCATTGCTTTGGTGCCATATCTTCCAAAGGGTAGCAGCCCAACACAGCAGCAGCTACCGCCGTGACCTTCATCAGCCGGAGTGGGTTCAAAGCCATCTCCAACATGTTTATCTCTTCCTAGGTCTAAATCATCCCCTTATTTCATTTGTGAATAATGGTGTGATGCATGGCCCTCGCACCAAGCACATGTCGTCCAGAGGTTAGGTTTCATTGTGTACATTGCTTCTGATCGCCTAAGTTTCAGAGACTAGCTATATGCCAGTGGATTGGATTCATCTACCCATTTCTAACCGGTCAGCACCAGAACCTGCAATCGGAGGGGCTGGCAAGTTTAGCACACATGCGTCCATGTGGTTCATGCCTTGTCTTCTTGGCTCAAGATCGCCCCGACGATGGCTCTTTTTGCTCGAGAAGAGATGATGTGAGGCATTAGTTCTTGGTATTCATAACTTATATGGTTGGGATGATACAATTTGTTTCCCTCTTCTCACTCCTATTGCTATTGTTGGTTTCACCTCGTCTATGTAAAGCTCAATGCATCCAACATTTTGTCAAATCGAAACTTTGTAAGTTTCAACATGTGCTACTTCTGTAGTATAGAGTAGTATAGATTGTGCAACCAGCTCCTCTGACGTTAGGGAAAAGAAAGAAGGAAAGTCAGTGTGCTATGGCTTAATTATCTCATTATAATATGTAATTAAATTATTATATGTAACTGTTGTAGATATAAAAAGCCGAGACTAAATTTTATTACACCATAATTTGGCTTGTAGGTAATATTAATTCATTACTACATACTACTTCCATACCAGTTTAATGGGCTACGTACTTACATACTATCTCCATTCTAAAGCTTAAGTATTTTTTTGAAAACTCAGGCTACGAAAAGTTTTACCAAACATTTAGAAAAAACGATGTGTTAGCCTAATAAATCAGTATGGAGGGAGTAATAGAGATTTAAATTATACTCCCTCCATCCCAGAGCTTAAGGCTTATATTTTTTTGAAAATTCAAGCTACGGAAATATTGACCAAACTTTTGGGAAAAAATATTAAGAACTGCTACGTATGATATTACATAGATACCATGCGAAAATATGTTTCTAGATGTATCAAACAATATGAATTTTGTATTGTAAATATTAATATTTTTCTCTAATAACTTGGTCAAATGTCACGTAGTTTGACTTTTGAAAAAATATAAGCTTTAAGCTCTAGGATGGAGGTAGTACAAATTAATTTTAATACATTTAGGCCTTAATTGTATTGTTTGGAAGAAGAAAAGTTACGGTCATACAACTTCTCTAACTTTTCTTCTAAAGTATAAGTTAGAGGATCTGTATAACTTGTTTCATGCCAAAGATCGAGATAATATAGTTTTAGTCTCACTTCTCGCACCCGGGATACAAATTAGTTCCATATCTTGCAAAGTGGACAAAATCAATCTCAAAACACGCATCCCTGGTGCAAATCAATCCATTTCAAACAAATTTGAGCGTATTTGACCAAATTCGTACACCTTGAGTTGTCCTGAATGTGCGTTTTTGCGATCGAGACAGTAAAATAGTACCGGCCTGTAAGTGTTGTCCTTCCACGACTTCTATTGCTTTTGAAAGTTCATGTAGAATTTTTGCATAGATTGATGTCGTTTTAGCTTGGCTAAACAATGTCCTTTGCAATGCCCTAAGTTAACTAAAACTGCATATGTGTGCATTTCACTCAATATTGCATCGTTAGTTTCTAGTTAGCTAAAATCTTACCAAATTTGATTCTTTTCTTATACACTTCATAATCCATATGCATCAATTTTTTTATATGTGACAATTCAACTTGAGCATTGCGAAGTACGTTGGATCAACACATGGACATATGATGTTCGCATATCATGTCAAATTCCCAAGATTTTAGCTTTAGCACATGAGCTTTTCAGTAAACAACGATGCCCTGCATGGGCCCATAAATTACCCTGGCCTCACTTTTCTTATCTTATCTTACATCTTACAACTATATAGTGTACGAAGAACTTTTAATACTGGTCGTTGGATCAATATTGTCAAATCCCAACATTGCTAGCGGTTGTTGATGGCTCAGGATACATTGAGCTCGTTGGGAACCCCAAGAGGAAGGTATGATAAGCACAGCATCAAGTTTCCCTCAGTTATAAAACCAAGGTTATCGAACCAGTAGGAGCAAGGAAACAACCCCAAGGTGTTGCTACCAACTTGGAATACTTCATAACACAACCACAGAACTTTGCCCCAACTTACAGTGAGGTTGTCAATCTCACCAGTTTTGCTAAAAACAAAGGATTAAACGTATTGTGTGGAAAATAGTAATTGCTTACAGAAAGTAAACAGTAAACGATAAAGAGTAGATTGTATATCAATGGTAAAATAATGGACCAGGGTCCATAGTTCACTAGAGGTGATTTTCCTTAAGATAAATAACATGTTAGGTGAACAAATTACAACAGGGAAATTTACAGACTCGAGAAAGCATACAATGCATATACTAATCATCTTGACTCCTATGAGATTTGATTGGGCATTACAACATTATACATAGACCGTAATCCAACTGCATCTATGACTAATAATCCACCTCCAGGTTATTATCTGAACCCCCTCCAGTATTAAGTTGCAAGCAACAGATAACTGCATTAAGCAAAGTGTGTAAAGTAAACAATACGATCTCCCCATGGACAAAGGATTGTTGTTTTCTCCCTAGTAGCAACATCACATATACAACCTTAGAGATTCATGACACTTCTCTAGATTACTAGAGGCATGAACCCACTATCGAGCATAAATACTCACTCTTGGAGTTGCTAGTATCTACTTGGCCAAGATAGTTACTAACAACGGAAAGCATGCAAGATCACAAATAACATAGACATGATAGAATCAATAATCAATCTGAAATAGCATCTCAATATCCATCGGATCCTCGCAAACACAACATGTAAGATTACAAATAGATGATCTTGGTCATGAACGGAGCTCACAAGATCTAAACATGACAGCACAAAGGAGGAGAACCAACCATCTTGCTACTACATGGACCCATAGTCCAAGGATGAACTACTCACGCATCACACCAGAGGCAGTCATGGTGATGAAGAAGGCCTCAGGGTGATCTCTCCCCTCCGGCAGGGTGCTGGGATGACCTTAGGATCCCCCCAATCTAGGGGTCGAGATGGCGGTGGCTATAAACTGTTCTGTGGATTTCTGATTGGGTCTTTGATCGGGTACTTAGGGTTTTTGTCCCGGGAGTCTTTTATAGGTGGAAGGGCAAGGTTGGTGGAGCACCAGAGGGCCCACACCCCCTGGTGGCGTGCCCCCAGGCTACGCCACCACCAGGTGTGGCCGCCCTGGTGCACCACTTCGTCTCCCCTCTGGACTCCGTGTTGCTTCGGGTAAAATATTGACTTTGGCTTTTGTCCGGTCAAATTCCGAGAATATTTCTTTACCAGCTTTTATGAAACCGAAAATAGCAGAAAACAGGCAACTGGCACTGTGGCATCTTGTTAATAGGTTAGTTCCAGAAAATGTATAAAAATACCCCAAAGTGTGGACAAAACATAAGAAAGTAGATATAAAACAAGCATGGAACATCAAAAATTATAGATACTTTCACGACGTATCAGTGGTATGTTCTTTTCCATTATGGGATCTAGAAGATTTTATTAATAGTCTTTAGCAAAATGAAATTTATGCACAAACCGCAAACACATGTTCCCAAAGTAGTTAATAAAGGTTGGAATCTACATTATATAAAGCACAAGAACCAGATATACACCCAATACTTTATGGATCTAGATCGGAAGTACAATTATTTTTCTGAGCTTTACCTATTATATTTTTATAGTGATGATATGTCATACTTCTATTATCTGAGTTTGACGTGCAAGGAAGGTGCAACTTACTAGTATGGACTAACCTGCAAAACTGCCCGGTAAGGACAACTCAACACGGTCAAATTCTCTCAGTTCATTCAAATTCCATCCAATCTGTTTGAAATAGACTAAACTGTGCCCGGGGTGTAAGGTGTGGGGATATTTTTTCCCCATTTATAAGATGTGAGACTAATTTGCACCCCAGATGTACGAAGCAGGAATAAAAGTGTAGCTCCTTGCCAAACTAGCTTTCCATGGGCATGGAATTAACAAAACGAATACAGAGCTCATTCTTATAGGTACTTGATCATGTTCCGACAAATCCTTGCAGGGTGCTTGTTATAATTTTGTTGGACCTGGTTGTGTCTCCTTGTTTTCTTCTGGTCCTTTCTGTAAAATGTACCCACAACTTCATTAATATAGATCTTTTTCCATGAAAAAAGAAATACAGAGCTCGTCTATGCAAATAAAATAAAAATATAGACCTCGTATTTCCGAATTATAGTACAACCCGAACCCTATGCATCTAGTACTAGGGAGTCTGGTCGGTCACAGTCTCCTCATAATTAACTACTTTGACAATCTAGATGTCTACTAGTACCAGGGAGTAGGGAGTCGGCGCGTCACTGTCTTCTTGAAATGCAGCTGAGGAGCGCACACTCGTGTTGATTAATCCAGCTTTTTCCCCTTGCCTATTCCCCTACCCCCTCCAGGGCGTCTTCCCGGCGTCTTCCCCTTCTGCATCAAGCGCCGCCGCTATCGCCATATGTCGCTTTCGGATTCTCTTCCACGTCTCGCTCAGGCAATTGCCACCGTTGATCCCCCCTCTTCCGAAACCCCAATAAATGAAATTCATATGCTACCTTGCAATGGCATCAGCGAGCAAGAATCGTGAGCATGATTCTGAGATTTTTCACGACGTGTTTACCGAAGGCCCCTTTGAAGAACTCATAACCAGATGTGACGCCATCACCGTCGCCAGCCTAATCAGTTCGTCCAATTTTTTTCTTCAATTTGCGAAAGCTAGTGCAACTCTAGATGCTCCAATGCCATTTGGCCTCCCATGTGTTCGTCATCCCCCCCCCGATGAAGGGACCACTATATTTCTTGCATTACTTCAAAATTTATAGCCTCCCATACAAGCTGTCGCTGTTGGACAGGTTCTCCTCCGATGCTATGGTACCAGGCTATACTTTTGGGTAGTGGGTAGGTGCCAATGGAGATTGGATTGCCACGGCTGGCTTCAGAGTCAAGTTGGAGATCCACAACATGTACACTCATCGCAAGATTCCTCTCCGAGCATTGTCGTTCCAAGCAACCGACTAACAAACCACGTTCTTGTTGGATAATGATCTTCTAGCTATAATGCAAAAGATTTTTATTTTCCAAGTTCCCACAACTGCTGGAAGATATAAAGATTTCTCGCTTGTTGTAGTCTTCAACGTCAGAATTGCCATCCTTCAGCATGGTGATGATGGATGGACATTTCTTCCACATACACATAACCACACCCTGAGCCCTTACAGTTACAATGATGGAATTACCCACGACGGACTAGTGTTCGCCATAGCTCTATATGGCAACGTTCATGTTTGGGATCCTCTGCATTCTGGTAATTGTACCTTCATATGTAGTGTACTGGCTTAATTACTCATGTGCCCAACCTATTTTACTGAATTAACATAGGGAGTGTTTCATTTAAATAAAAATACGAGTAGTTATTTTAGACCCTATGAGTTGTACGAATCATAGGATTTCCATAGGATTTTTTCTTATAGTAGCCGTTTGATTCATCGGATTGAATTATGCACAGTAGATTTTCCAGATATCTTTTAGTTCATTCGATAGGAATTTAAGATCTACTTGAAGCTCCTAAAAAGAATTCGTTCAATGGTTTTCCCTACAATGTAATCCAACACATCGTAATCCTGCGGGAGTATAAATGGACATGCAAATGTCAAATCCTGTGTCTTTCCTATCCTATGTTTTCTGCATTTGCACGAGTATTTGGCAAGTTCCCCTACAAATGAACCGATCAATTATCTTTGCCTTTTTAAAATAAAACGAGCCAAAAACTGTCTTGTTCAAAAAAAGATGGGTCCCTTGTTTTGGAAATTTCCCTATTATATAATGCTTTGTTTCCTTTGTACGATTGTAGGCCGTAGTTATTTTTATATCTTCGAGCTACTTTGTATGCAGTTCAATTGGAAGACATTTTTTCAGTGGGATTCACTATATCATGCTGCCGAAATCATAAGTTAACGCATTCTGCTACCTTTTTCAAGATCTTGCGCTGGTCATGGCATCACTAGCTGCCACGGATGAGTTGGTGGATTCATTTCTTAATGCTACTGGAGACGAGCACGACTAGTTTTTTGGTATTTGGTGGTTAGCAAGATCTGTAGATAGTTCTAGACTTCTTCATATATATACGCTTGGCACTTTCTATGATCCTAGTTGTCTTTGTCATTGTCGCCATCATAGTGGTGCTGCTAATCCTCGTGTTGTACACTGCGATCGCACTATCTCCACTTATACTTACGGGTTTGGCTGATTGGTGTTCTCAATGAACACTGGTCAGGTTGATCAAGCTAACTCATGGAAAAGGATTGCTGACCTCGGATCATATTCTCTTTTCCTTGGAGTAAACTATCCGATTATCATGCCCGTAGGCAGTGCAGATCTTACCTCAGGTTATCTGACGAGAAGCAACTGTGTCTACATCTTACCAACTACAACATGGTTTTCCAAAGAGTGGCAGCCTGAATTATGCCACTTCAGTCTGAGTGGTAAAGACTACGATGTTGCTTCTAAAATCATTGTCTTGGAGGGAATAGGTAACCCTCGCTTCTGGACAGGAACGGTGAAGCATCCGCTTTGATTCGTACTAACCTTCACGAAATCCCTCAATTGGAACCGACCTCATGCTTAACTAAGAAACAAGACATGTTGCCACAGTACGTACTGATGCAATCCATATGTAATACTTGTTACTACAATTGGAGAAATAGTTTTTGACCCTGGTGAACTATTTATTTTGTTTGGTTGTGTGAAGTCATCATCTTTCAACTTGTTGGTCTCTCTCCTTTAAAACATGTCCTTGTATCTGTATTATGTTTAGTTACTCGTATGAACTTGACTATATTATTTTTGGACCATTAGCATAATGCACTTTCGATTCTAGAGTTCCTTTAGAAATTATGGAAATTTTAGCATCAACAGGATGTTACGGACCACATACCATACACTTTAAGGAACAATCACCTTAATGCTTGTGTAAGGGTCGTAATCTATGTAAACAACCTTGTCTTCAACTATTTTACCCTCATGCATTACTCTTTGGTTAAGCTGATGTGATGAGACCATATTTTTTAGAGATTTATCTTCTCTTCTCTTACCACTATATAGTGTACGGTTAAATTTCAACATTAACCGTTGTATCAAGACTAGCAAATTATAACATTGCTAACCCTCAAATCTTCTTTTCTATTCTAGCATCTACTCGCTTCGTTCCATAATATAAGATGTTTTAACTTCTGCGAAATGAATGTATCTAGACGACTTTTAGTGTGTGGTTCACTTCGAACCTACACACTACTTTTAGTGTGTAGTAAAAGATGTATAGATATATTTGTTTCACAAAAGCTAAACCATCTTATATTATGAAACAGAGGAATTAGGAGATTCTATTGATAGACTTTATCACAATGAACGCTATGCACAAGTACATGAACCAAATATACACCCGATACTTTATGGAAGCGGCTCAAAATTATAATTATTTTCTCAGCTTTACCTATTATAATTTTATATTGTGATGATATGTTATTCTACTAGACAACATTGGCGTGCGACACTAGCTAGCTAACTAAATTTTCCTCGATGTTACTAGACAGTATTAGCGTGCTAGACTAGCTAGCTAATTAAAGTCTCCTCGATGCAGTTGTGCCCCACAGCAGAAGACCGACCAAGGAACACGCAAAAAACTCCTCGTTCAAAGAGCCATATCGTCTTCCCCATATCTAGCAGCATTTGGTATCGTCTTCACTCATTTTCCTCGCCATCTCGCTCGAAGCATCGGTCCTTCCAGGCTGCCACCCCTCTCCTCCAAAACCTCCCAACAATCATAGATTGATACGCCCTTGCCCCCAAACCATAGGGACGTGATGGCGGATTCGGGGCCCAACCGGCAGTGCAGCGGATGGACCAAGGTCGGTGCCAACATCTTCGACAAGATCGCTATGCATATGGACACTACCAGAACCGTTCGGCCGGCTGCATGATCCACGAAGTTGAACCTCTAAGTCACTAGCGGAAAAGTAGCAAATGCCCCAACAATGATTGCGGGACATTGGTCGCCTACCGTCAGGTCCACAACCAAAAGATCATGTGCACACACAACCCTTGCAACTACACGGAGGATGGATGAATGTTCGCCACCTCGCCGGTAGCGCTCGTCGTCCACCTCAGTGAATCTCACTTGATGAGGGTGTGTAGTTTTCGCTATAGGAAAACAAGCAGGTACACCTCTATGCCTCTGCCAGCAACAGGCTTGCAGACAGTAGATATCATCGGATCTGGGGACGATGGTACTGTGTTCACGGTGCAATTTCACACGCGCCAAATGCTACGTTGTATCCATCGTATGCATCAGGTTGGCGGTGTGCTTGTCGCCGCGGTACAAGGTGAAGTTTTGGTCATCGATTGTGATTGTGGGGTGAAGGATAAAAAATCCGGGCTATGCGTGACAGAGATAACCGTGTCATCGGAAGACATCCCGTTTGATGAGCTGCAGTGGCTCATGTCGATGCCGATGTCGCACCTGGTCGCTCGTCGATCGTCGGTGTTCACCCTGGAATATTGTGTTCGCATTAACAGGATTCATGAGGGAGATAAACACATCTTAATGTTCGTTGGAGTATTTGAACTTCTAGATATACTTACTACATATTTTTCGTAGTTGTTCTTAGGAGTATTTTTATGGAGTTCAACTACTACCAATGTATTTTGTAGTAATACCTACTGTATGTACTGGTACTTATCATTTTGGGAGATGTGGTTCCTACATTAAGGTAGTTCTGAGTATTTTCTATAGAGTTATTCCTCTGCTAATATACTTTGCAATAATAACTATGTACTGGTAATTGTTCAGATCAATCGATGAAGTGTAGAATATAGTCTTGCATTCCTTTTGAATTAGGCCTTTCTACATCTATTGAATTTCAATGTGTGCATTGCTGAATCTGTCAATTATTGTCTATGTACTACTAATTCGGTCAGTTTGAAATGTTGTTGAATTTGTCAAGTGATGCTAAATATGAATTAGGAATCTGTCAAGTGCTGCTAAATATGAACTAGGAATTGGTCGAAATTTTTTCGGTCCTATTCTGTACCACTGAATCTTTTAAGTGCTACTGAATTTGTCAAATGTTTTGTTGTTACTATTAGTACATACAATACACTGTTTTGTATAACTAACTGTGTTATACTTGTACTTGTTTAGATCAAGTGCAACTTGTTTAGATCAAGTGTAGTAGATGGTCTTGCTTTTCTTTTGTAACTTGGCCTTGTAATAAACTCATAATCTTGACGAGGCTTTGGGCATTTTGAGAAGCATATGGAGGTCACACAAAGGCATTGATGTGAGAAGGAGGCATGCACAGAAAAGCAGACTTGATCGCTAGTTTTGCTTGCTCCAATGATCTAGTGTTCGGAGAAAAGGGAAAACTGAATCAGTCACTTTGAAATGAAGCTGCATATGTCCAAGTGTCGCTGAATGTGAACTAGGAATTTGTCGATATTTTTGTTTATTATTATGTACTGTTGAATCTTTCAAATGCTACTGAACTTATCAAATGTTTTATTCGGTAATTGTTTGGATCAACCAATCGAGTGTAGAATATGGTCTCTCTTTCCTTTTGAATCAGGCCTTGCTACATCTATTGAATTTCAATGTCCGCATTGCTGAATTTGTCAATTGTTTTAGTCACTGTCTGTGTACTACCAACTGGTCACTTTGAAATGTTGTGCTGACTCTGTCATGTGCTGCTGAATATGAACCGGTAATCTGTCTGATATTTTTATGGTCTTATTCTGTACTACTGGATCTTTCAAATGCTATCGAATCTATCAAATTCTCTGTTAGTATAATATTTTGTAAAACAAACTATGATGTACTGGTACTTGTTTAGATGAAGTGTATTAGATTGTCTTGCTTTTCTTTTGAAACTTAGCATTGTCACAATTATCTAGATGAGTCTTGGGCAGTTTGGTGTTGCACATGGGCGGTCACACAGGAATTGACGTAAGGAGGATGTATTCACATAGAAGCAAACTTTATTGTTAATTTTGCTTACTCCAATGATCAAGTCTCTTCAGAGAACAGGCCAAATTAATCATGCGCCAAGGTTTTTTAGCTAGAAAAAGAACTGATTCTCTCTGTACTACTATTGAATTTTATGCAAGAAAGCTACCGAATCTCTCAAATGTTCTGTCATTGCTATTACTAAAGCATTTTGTGGAACTAATACTAATGTACTGGTACTTTTTTAAATCAAGAGCAATAGATAGTCTTGATTTTCTGTTGAAACATGGCCTTGTCATAATCTAGATGAGAATTGGGCATTTTGGGTTGCATACGGCGGTCACACAAGCATTGATGTGAGAACAAGGTACTCAAATAAGACTTGATCGTCAGTTTTGCTTGCTCCAATGGTCGAGAGTGTTTGGTGAAAAGGGCAAACTGATCGCAGGATAAGGTTTTTATAGCTGAAACAAGAATTGGTTCTCTCTATACTGCTATTGTATTTCATTATCTGTATTGCTGAATTGGTCACTTTTGAAATTCTGCTGAATTGGTCAAATGCTCCTAAATATGAACTTTGAATCTGTTAATAATTTTTCTAACTAATTCTACACTTCTAAATTTTGACATGAATATCTGTCAAAAACAATTATCGCTTTCCCCCTCCTTCTCTGAGGTCTTTGTTTCAAATCAGGCAGATCACATCACAATGCAATTTTTATTAACCAGGAGAAGAAATCTAGTAGCTCATTCATCCCCTTTTTAGCCTAGAACATTTTAATTTGGTCTTTTCGGGGTCAGGGGACTACTGACCATAGCCTAGTGAAATTTGAGATAGGATCCCACAGAGCATAGCCGACAACATATTAATTCGGCCATTTAGGGGTCAGGGGACTGCTGAACACAGCCCAGTGAAATTTGAGAATGAATCCCATGGAGCATAACCTATGGAGTATAACCCACGTAGACCAGCCTATATAGAATAGTTGAACGCTTTTTAATTCGGCCTTTTGGGCATTGCCCCCACCTCTCAAAATAAAATGAAAACTCTGCCTACCCATGTTTTTAAGAATATACTCCATTATGTGGCATTTTATAAATTGAGATTCAAGGAGAGCTAACCTTTTATATTTTAAAAGAGATAAACAGAGACACACAAAATATTTTTAAGAAGACTAATACATAAGTTGTAGTACTAATAAAAGTTTAATGATATTTTTCTATAAATATCTTTTTTGTAGTGGCAACACACACTCAATTTATGTTTATTTGATTTGAAGGTCTTTTGTTCGAATCGCCTGTGTGTATCTTGGGTTTATATTTTTCCTTCTACCAATATTGCATTACGTAGAGGTTGACATCACAGACCCACCAGCATGCAGCGTCCCTCGAGTTTTTTTAGGGTGTGTTCAAAAAAACTTTAAATACTTGTACATAGAGGCTGTCATCAGGGACCCTGATATGTTGCAAACGTATCTATAATTTTTGTTGTTCCATGCTTGGTTTTATCTACTTTCTTGTGTTTTGTCCACACTTTAGAGTACTTTTCATATGATTTCTTGGACTAACCTATTAACAAGAGCCACAGTGCCAGCTGCCTATTTTCTGCTGTTTTTGGTTCCAGGAAAGTCAGAAAATGAATATTCTTGGAATTGGACGGGACAAAATCCAAAGTCAGTTTTTCACCGAGGGACACCTAGAGCTAGAATACGAGACGGAGAGGGGATGGGGCCCGGCCACACCACCTGGCCGCGCGGCCAGTCCTGGCCTGCGCCAGGGGGTGGTCTGGCCGCCCAGGCACCCCCTCGGCCTCTCCTTCCTCCTATAAGTTGCCTCCGATACCAAAACCATAAGGACCCGATCAACATTCCACGAAAGAGTCTATAGCCACCGTAATCTCCATACCTAGATCGAGAGGGATCTGAAGCTCTTCCTGGCACCCTGCTGGAGAGGGGAATTCACCCTGGAGGCCTTCATCATCATCATGCAAGCCTCCGGTGTGATGCGTGAGTAGTTCATCTCTGGACTACGGGTCCATGTAGTAGCTAGATGGCTGGTTCTCCTCCTTTGTTCTATCATATTTAGATCTTGTGAGCTCCGTTCATGATCAAGATCATCTATTTATAATTCTGCATGTTGTGTTTGCAGGGACCCGATGGATATTGAGATGTTATTTCAGATTGATTATTGATTCTATTATGTCTTTGTTATTTGTGATCTTCCATGCTTTCCGTTGTTAGTAGCTATCTTGGCCAAGTATATGCTAGCAACTCCAAGAGTTAGTATTAATGCTCGATAGTGGGTTCATGCCTCTGGTAATCTGGGGAAGTGACATAAATCTCTAAGGTACTAGATATGGTGTTGCTACTAGGGAGAAAACAACAATCCTTTGTTCATAGAATAATCGTATTGTTTACTTTACACGCAATTCGTAATGCAATTATCCGTTGCTTGCAACTTAATACTGGAGGGGGTTCGGATGATAACCTGAAGGTGGATTATTAGTGATAGATGCAGTTGGATGGCTGTCTATGTATAATGTTGTAATGCCCAATCGAATCTCAAAGGAGTCAATATGAGTAGTATATGCTTGTATGCTTTCTCGATGTTTGTCAATTGCCCCGTTGTAATTTGTTCACCCAACATGTTATCTATCTTAAGGAGAGCCACCTCTAGTGAACTATGGACCCCGGTCCTTTCTTTTACATTCAATCTACAATCAACTGTTTACTGCTTTGTGTTTACTTTCTACAAACTATTACTTTCTTCCACTCGATACGTTTAATCCTTTGTTTCCAGAAAAACCGGTGAGATTGACAACCTCATCGCAAGTTGGGGACAGAGTTCTGTGGTTGTGTTGTGCAGGTCTCCACATTGCTGCTGGCACCAGTAGTGCGCCTTGCCAAAGTTCAGCTAGCTACACCTTTGGGGTGTTTCCTTGCTCCTACTGGATTGATAACCTTGGTTTCATAACTGAGGGAAAACTGACTGTTGTGCTCATCATACCTTCCTCTTGGGGTTCCCAACAAGGTCGTTAATACACAAGTCAGCAGACCCACCACACAGAACATACAAGGCTACACCGGGGACCCACAATCCAGAACATACCAGGGAGGCTGACATAAGGGCCCTAGTAGTACGACCATATGATGTCTACGCATGCTTCTATTCTTGTAGACAATGATGGGCCTCCAACTGCAGAGGTTTGTAGAACAACAACAAGTTTCCCTTAAGTGGATCACCCAAGGTTTATCGAACTCAAGGAGGAAGTGGTCAAACGTATCCCTCTCAAGCAACCTTGTAATCAAGATACAACAACTCTCTTGTGTCCCCAACACACCCAATACACTTGTCAGGTGTATAGGTGCACTAGTTCAGTGAAGAGATAGTGAAATACAAGTAATATGGATGATTATAAGTGGTAATTGCAATCTGAAATAAGAATGGCAGCAAGGAAACATGTAAAAGTACTGATTGTAAATGGTGTTTCAATGCTTAGAAACAAGGCCTAGGGATCATACTTTCACTAGTGAACACTCTCAAATAAATATCTGCTCTTTATGATGCTACCCTGAACTACTCTCCAGTTGGACGATGTAGGGCTATAACAGCACACCTTAAAGTTCGTATTCCCCATCTAGATAACCCCTCACTATCACCTTCAACGCTAGATGGTTCCAACAAACACCACAATCTCATAGAGACATCCAACTCAAATTATACTCATAATAAGTATTTATGTAACCTTAGCCAAAGTGCCACACAGTGTGCACATTGTCAACTTCACACACATGGGGATAAGCAGAGATTCATTAAAGCACTTGAGTAGCGGAATAGATGTATAGGTTACAAAGCTCATGATCTCATAAGATCACGCATAGAGAGAGAGAGATGAACACATAGCTACCGGTAGAGCCCTTAGTCTCGAGAGAGAACTACTCCCTCCTCATCATGGGAGTCAGCAATGTCGATGGAGATGGCTTCAGGGTCACTTCCCCATCCCGACAGGGTGCCGGAACAGAGACTTCTATCCCTCGAATCTCCTCTTCTGTGGCGGCGGCACTGTGGAACTTTTCATGGAAATCTGATCTTGTACTTAGGGTTTTCATCTCGGGGGGAATATATAGGCGAAGAGGCGATGCCAGAGGTGGGCTAGGGTGGCCACACCCCCTGGTGGCACGGCCAAGGGTGACCTGTGCCACCCTAGGGTGTGCCTACCCCCTGGACCCCCTCTATCTCGTCTTCTGACTACGTGAGTCTTCCGGTAAAATAGGAACTCTGGCTTTTGTCCCGTCCAATTCCGAGAATATTTATTTACGAGCTTTTCTGAAACCAAAAACAGCAGAAAACAGGCAACTGACACTGTGGCATCTTGTTAATAGGTTAGATCCATAAAATGTATATAAATACCTCAAAGTGTGAACAAAACATAAGAAAGTAGATATAAAACAAGCATGGAACATCAAAAATTATAGATATGTTTACGACGTATCAACGTCCCCAAGCTTAACTCCTTCTGGTCCTCGAGTAGGTAAGTGATAAAAAGAAGAAGAATTTCTTAGGTGACATGCACCATCACAATCTTGATCAAGGTATTTGTAAAACATTGATAGCCGAGATCATAGTACTTTAACATAGCATGAAATGTATAGTTCTAATAATAAGACATAACAACTATGTTGTAACATGAAAAGGTACAAACAAAAGATTCATGAATAACAATGCTTTGAAAGACGTTTGTTTGTTTCACATATAGAAAACATAATGAGAATGGTATTCAGCTTGTCCCTCATAGTGTAGCAAAACATAAATGCATAGGACACCTTCAAAGTTCATAAGGGTGACTAGATACAAATAGTTTAACAACAAGCAATATCAAATTTATGAATCAATCAACAAGCTTTGGGACAATGCACATTAAACTAAGAATGGCCACTATGCTCTCTTAGTAGGTGCATAAAGATAGAAGATGGAGACTCAACATAAAAGTAAAAGAAAGGCCCTTCACATAAGGAAGCAGGGATTCAAGTCTCATAAAGAGCTTCCAAAAATTATGGTACTTATTAGCTTTCAGCTCTCATTACCCCTATCATAAGCATCTTTAGGTGATTAAGGTTAAAGTGAACAAATATGAGGATATGGTTGACAAGTTATAAGCTGAAAATCTCATGCCCCTTATTTACGAAGACAGTTCCTCATGCTACTCAAGTTTAATCACGAGTAAGTTCTTGTCATTGTAAGTACATGTGTATCATAGAGAATCGCCAATGGGGTACCCCTTGCCCGATGATACGGAAGATTCCCCATATAAAAATGACAAGGCAAGCAGACAATGAGCATCTCAGCAATCCTTTTATTTCCTATTTGCATAGGTTCTCTTTTTTCTCTCTTTTTTCTTTCCTATTTGCATAGATATTTTTTTATAAAGAGGATGCTTCATAGATTTCTCACTATGGTTACGCTACAGGTTTCCACCATTATTAGGCATGGCTTAGACCAGCCGCCCAGGCGTTTCTCTAACACATATACGAACTCCGTGAGCCTTGCAAGCTCCCCTTTAATTTCACACCATCGGGATCCATAAGCAAAAGAACATGATATCAACTAAATAAATTGCAATGTTGAAAGCGTTCCCCATGATAATTGATGACCCACAAGTATAGGGGGTGTATCGCAGTATTTTCGATAAGTAAGAGTGTCGAACCCAACAAGGAGCAGAAGGTGTTGACGAGTGGCTTTGAGCAGGAATTCTCTGTAAATACTTAGCAAATGGATTTTTAGGGGTTTTTGATAATGTAGATAAATAAAGCACGAGTAAATAAAAGACAATAATAATAAATGCAGCAAGTGTCCTAATCCTTTCTTTAGAAAAGGACAAGCCAGTTGAATTACTTAAGATGACCAAACGTTCTTGAGGACACATGGGAATATCGTCTAGTGCTTTCGCTTCATATAGTTGATTAATCTTCTTTAGTTTGATAAGGGTTGTGTGGGTGAACCTGTGCTAATGTATCGACCTTCCTAGGACTAATACATACTTGTGATTATACCCCTTGCAAGAATCCACAAGTACAAGAAAGTAATTAATATAGAAACCTAAACATAGCTTTAAACTATGAGATCCTGACATCCCTTGCGTAAAGGTTTCCTAACGGGGGTTCAGGTTTCTGTCATCCGGCAACCCCTACGATTAGTATCCAAATACACAATGCATTCCCCTAGGCCCATAAAGGTGAAGTGTCATGTAGTCAACATTCACATGACACTACTAGAAGAATAACACCACAACTTAAGTAACAAACTATTAAATTTTTCTCAACACAACTCCACTACTAATAACATGACTGCTCCCATGTCCTCAAGAACTAAATGAACTACTCACAAGACATCATATGGATCAAGATAAGAGATGAAATAATGATAAGTAACAATCTGAACATATAGGATAATTCAATGGTTCCACTCAATAGCATCAACTACAAGGAGTAATCAACACTGGGAAAGTTTCCACTAAGAACTATGCAAGATTAAACCCAATTGTTACAGCGGTATGGAGTGGTGATGATGGTGCTGGTGGAGATGATGATGATGATGACCCCGATGAAGTCCAGCTTGATGAAGGTGTTGATGGCGACAATCTCCCCTCTCCGGGCAGGAATTTCCCCGGCAGAATTTTGTCTGCCGAAGAGATCTTTCTCTCTCTATAGTTTTCCGCCCCATAGAGGCGGCGGAATCTTTCTAGGGTCGCTCCCCGAGGCTTAGGGTTTCGTGGGGATAATATACACCAAAGGGGAGAGCCAGAGGTGGGCTAGGGTGGCCAAATCACCTGGTGGCGCGGCTAGGGGTAGCCCGCGCCAGGGATGGTGTGGCCCCCCTGTGGCCCAACTCCGTTCCCCCTTCTAGCATCCTTCGTCTTCTGGAAATATATGATTTTCCATGTAGTTTCCGGAATTTTCTGATCTTTCGCGAATTTCACCTCCAAACGGTGCCTTTTCCATCGGAATCCTGACTTCAGCGGTTCATCCTCCAAAAGTCATCAACCATGCAAAAATAGATGAAATAACATAAGTATCATCTCTTAATATGAAATATATCAATGAATAACAGTAAATTATGATATAGAATAATGATGCAAAATGGACGTATCAACTCCCCCAAGCTTAAACTTCGCTTGCCCCGAAGCGAAAACTGAGCTCAATAAACATGATCTCGGGTTTATGGAGTGAAGAGTCGATAAAAGGATACGGACAAGAAGCATCACATTCATCAATACACAAATCATAATAGAAGACAACTCACTATTATATAACTTAACTTGCAATAGGTAAAGGAAACACAATAAAGATACACAAGGTAAATCATAATTGGTAATGGCAAACTTTGCTCTTGATCAAAGAATAGTTAACAATTTGCAGGAGTTCAAACATAATGGGGTTTGAAATGGTAGCTTTCAAAGTAATACTCACTAAGATAAGAGCAATGTGCAAAACAACGAACATAAGAAACATGATTGAATAAATCATCATATGAATGAATGAAACACAACAACTCAAAATACTTGATGAGATAGAAGGGAATAGGTTTACTGACTCAACTAATAAGTAAAAGAAAGGCCCTTCGCAGAGGGAAGCAGGGATTTCAAGTTTCATAAAGAGCTTCCAAAAATTATGGTACTTATCAGATCTCATTGCCCCTATCATAAGCATCTTTAGGTGATTAAGGTTAAAGTGATCAAATATGAGGATATGCTTGACAAGTTATAACTTGAAAATATCATGTCCCTTGAATACGAGGGCCGCTCCTCATGCTACTCAAGTTTAGTTACCGGTAAGTTCTTGTCATAGTAAGTATATGTGTATCACAGAGAACCGCCAATGGGGTACCCCTTGCCCGATAATACGGAAGAATCCCCATATGAAAACGACAAGGCAAGCAGACAATAAGCATCTCAGCATCTTCTTATTTACCATGGGAAAATGGTGCTTTTTCTCTCTTTCCTCTTTTCTCATCTTTTTTTCTTTTTTTTCTCAATTTCTATCTCTTTTTTTATAAGAAGAATGCTTCATAGATTTCTCATTAGGGTTAAGCTGCAGGTTTCCACCATGATTAGGCATGGATTAGACCAGTCGCCCAGGCGTTTCTCTAGCACTCATACATAACTCCATGGACTTACAAGCTCCCATTTCATTTCACACCGACGACATCCACAAACAAAAGAACATGATATCAACTGGATAAATTGCAGTGTTGAAAGCATTCCCCATGACAACATGGTTCTGCTAATTCACAACTTACAAAGCGCAAGCATATACGCAACATAGATGGGCACAATGGTTCAAGTTTATTAAGTGCAAGAAAAGTAAAGTGTGCCATCAAGTTCGTGAGATCTTTAATCACTAATTTTCACATAACAAGTTTAATTCGGAAGGAATATAAAAAACATGAATTTACTTGGAATAGCAATAATGCTAATAGGTAGGTATAGTGGACACAAATGGCATAGGTTTTGGTTTAAGGATTGGATCCACAAGAAGTATTCCCTCTCAGTACAGGTTTTTAGGCTAGCAAGGCTGGGTAGCAAGCATAAGAGTTGAAGGAAACAAACAAACATACAGGTGATAAAAACAAACATGCAATCTTCCTTAGAAGCACAAAAGATCTTAACTAGAGAATAATAAGCTTATGAGCCAATCAAGAAAGAAAGATGATGAAATTATATTTCTTGAAAGTACTTTTATCTTTTTCATTGAATTATCATAATAGTGTTGCTACTGACCAGAGCCAAGTTTGCCAAAACCAACTAAATTTACTCAATGATCCCAAAGTGATACCAATACTGACAACAAGATCAATTATATCATAAATTGAAAACTAATATAAGATATGCAAAAGAGTAAATGATAGAACTTCTCATTAATATTCCATAAGGGTAACTCACACCAAGGGATACATAGATCTCTAACTAGAGGGGGACACTTCCATAATGCAAACCATCCTACATAATAACTCCTCTATTCATGATATGACTCTACAAAAAAAGGTAAAAAGATAGAAGATAGTGATATGATATCGTGGCACTCCCCCAAGCTTGGAACAAACCAAGGGGATGCCAAAACCTCATGACGAATTACTCCTTTGGTGGTGGTGGTGGTGTTCTCTCGTTGTCGTCCGACTTCCAAGGTAAGGGCTCCCCATCAACAAAAGACATCCTAGTCACCAACATCATGAAACTAGCAGTAGCACTTATGCGTTTAAACCTAACCTCATACTCACAGTTTTGATTTTGCACGCTGTAGAGTTGTGCTTGTAGTTGGTTGGTTGTTAGGTGGAGTGAGAGAATTTCATCCTTAAGCTCAACAGTCTCCTTCTGGTGCACGGCGATGAGTCCTGAACTAATCTTGTGGATGATATCCACTTCGCGTTCTGCCATCTTCTTGTACCTAAAGACTTCTTGCTCTAGTGCTTCCATCCTGTCCTCCAGACTGCCTTCACCTTTAGGGCCCTAAACCTCTTTTATCTGCACCTTCCCATCTTTGAGCAGCATTTCCTTGGGATGAATCTTCAATTCACGCATGTATGGGTTAACGATGTCCGCGGAGGAATCTTCCTTGGCTGATCCAGAGGAAGACATTGTGGCTCCAAAACTGAGATTCTACCTGTTAGAAATATACCAAAACAAAAACACGACGAGAACACGATATACGAACCTCGGGGGGATCCGGGGGATTATATATTATGAAGTTTTACAACAAAAGGAAGGTACTGGGAGAAAACAGGTCGGAGACGGACTCCAGGGTGGCCACACCACCTGGTGGCGCAGCCAGGTGGGACCACGCCACAGGATGGTGTGAGCCACCCTGGCTCCATTTCCTTCCCTCTTTCTCTTCGTTGCTTTCCTTGTTAGATAAAAACTAAAAAAAATATAACTTGACAGATTTTTCGCAGACTTTTCTTACCAGAACTGTTACCTATTCGAAAACAGACTCTGCAGGTCTTTGAACTCGGTCTTCGATAAATTTTTCTGGAGTTACCACTTGAATAACATCAATATCTTCATCTTCATACTCATATTTCTTGAGTCATTTAGCCTTTCACTATCTTATTACACCATTTTCTCCTACAACCTGGAAATTTCTTTCACACGAAACTTCACACAATTCTCATTAGCAACATTAGTGCATGCAAAGTAATAAATCTTATAAGTTCAACTTCAACTGAATTCCATCATAACATAAGCTACTGAAACAAATCCTTCCGAAAGCCCAAAAGGAATTCAAAAAGGAAATCGATTTAAGAGGCAAATGCAAGAGTGGCCAAAATCTGTCAAAATAGACCAGCAGGTAAAGATCAATTTTTTCGAAAAATCTTCTGTTTCTCAAATCAAAAAGTGCAAAACTAACGAAATTGAAATAACAACCTGGGGCAGAGGCACAAAATTACAGCTCAATCTGACGTACAGAGATTTTTCACGAATTTTTACAGTGAAGCACAAAAATCTATTTCGGGACAGCAACTTTCCCAAATATTACCTCCCTCCCATTAGAGGTTGATCTTGACACAAAAACCAAACAAAAAGGATAAGGAGAGGTTATTACCGAAGTAATAACTTCCAAGACTGAAATAAACAAAGACAAACTGTAAGCAAAAATATATTGGGTTGTCTCCCAAAAAGCTCTTTCGTTATAGCCATTAAGATGGGCATGCTAATGTTAATGATGCTCACATAAGAATATGAATTGAAGTAAAAAGAGAGCATCAAGAAGCAAAAATACACATGCTTAAGTCTAACCCACTTCCTATGCAAACAAATTATGTAAGAAAACAAATTGTTGAAACCAAAGGCTGCTAGCATAGGTAGGCAAAACAAGTGCAGCATAAAGATTTTCATCATAAAGCAGGGAAACTTAATATTATTGAGATGCATAAGAACACTTTTCCCTCTCTCATAATAACTTTCAGTACCATGCATAAATTTAAAGATATAACTATCACCTGGATTATTGTAGCAATGATCACTTATTCTAACAGAAATCACAGGGACACTAGCTCTCATAACACTACTTTGTGAAACAATATTAGAAGTGTCCTTACAAAGAATTGTGTGCCCATCTTCTACATATTTAGTGACAAAGTCTTTCACATTTGCTATTTTAGGTTCAACGGCTACTTGTTCATCAGGTTCAACAGCTTTATTTGTACTTTCATTAAGCATACTAGCTATCATAGAATGTTCCTTTATCTTAACTGGAAAAAGGTATTTTCTCAATGTAAGGTTTAGGTAAAATATGATTAGCAGCATAAACTTCAGTATCTCTTGCAGGAACACAATTAACAATATCTTTATAAGGTGCATGATACTTATTCCACTTCTTTTTAGGAATTTCAATATAAGAAGCAAAAGCTTTAAAATAACTCGCAATAGATTGAGAATCAAGACAATAAGCATTTCTAATATTTTTGTGGGACCCCTGGATTAATCCTCCGAGAATCCCTGTTATGCATACAACCACGATCCCATGATCAGTTAATCGTGGCACATAACCGACAAGTATCATTACAACATCCAAGAATATACCGAATTACAAGACTTACATAAATGCCGTTATGGCTACATCAATAATCAGTAGCGGACTTCATCAAGCGTAGATCCCGAGCCATGCCTTAACCTACAGGCAACTGACTGGGAGAACGTCCTAGCTCGCAGAATTTCCAACCCATCTTCTTCTCGAAATCTGACCAAGTAAATAGCTAGGGACAATGCCCGTGAGTACATTGAATGTACTCACAAACCACCTTAATAAAATAATAATAACAAGAGGCTATGCAATATGGCTGTGGTATTAGGAGGGCTTCGAGAGGGGTTCTTTTCTAAATAGTTTCTCTTGTAGATATAGCATCTACATATCTTTGTTGAAAACTTTTGTAAACATTTTGGAAACCTTTTTGAAAAGTTTTGGAAAAACATTAGGACTGGGTCACCCATTTGTTCCCGTTTTCAGGTCGTCCCACGACCAAACTCCTTCCATACCTCTCTGACCATCCCATGGTCAAAGCAGGTATCCTTCCCGACCATCCCACGGTCAAAACTTTTCAAAGTTATTTCTTTTCCGAAATCCTTTTTGAAAACAAAACCAGCACCGCTGTACAGAAGTTTGTTCAACCCATCCTTAACCGCGGACACGGCTATTCAAATAGATTTACACTCTGCAGAGGTTGTACACTTTACCCACATCATCCGGGTACACTACCCTGATCTTCACCGATCGTGGGTCGAGTAACCGGTCAAGACTCTCCGGATGCCCACTCCAATATAAGTGCCTACCCTATGAGTGTTAATCCCCTCAAAACCGGGACGTCGGACGAGGACCAACCGGAGCGCTTTTTCCACTTCTCGAGTGTGCGCTTTCATTGAGGGGCTCATAGTAACGCGTGGAGGTCTGCCAACCCTTTGTTCCTTCTCTAGGTCCCACATTTATCGGAGAAGGCCCACCCTCCTTGGATCCCTGATCCCCTGTAGTTGTTGCGAGGCAGCTTATACCAGAATGGACAAACATCAAATCCAGCCCTGTCCCGTACCAGAGTAATGTGGTTGCACGGGTTAAGTTGTTATAGCTAGACTACAAAGAACCGGGTGCGTTTCTGTAAACCTTTTTCCTCCATATTTCCTTTAGCATTTTGTAAAACAAAACCTTCTCTTTTTGAACATCTCTTGGGAGGTCCCACCTCACCAAGGTTTTATCATAAAACATTTGGTAAATCTTTTTCCGGGGTCTTCCCATCCTCTAGCTTTGCTTCGGCTAAAATGGGGTCTCCAAAGGGGTATGGTGTATAACACCATCTAACATACTAGGGACAAGTAGGTATCGTCAAGGGGCTTGTACTTAGTAGTACCAAGGTGTAATAGTTCGGAGGAGCCAAACCACTACCATTTATATATATACTTCAACAAATAGTAAAACAATGTAGTTTTAATAAACAATAGACAAAGCATGCATAAGTAAAATAGTAGGGCAAGGCTTATGAGAAAGAAGGTGGCTTGCCTGTGATCAGCAATAGTCCCTGGACTTCTTTAGATGACTAAGAATACCCAATAATAATAAGAAAACTCGTTCTTCTTGTCGTCAGACACTCACACTATCGTCGTCATCGGGTACACATGCAAGCAGACAATACCACAATCAAAACAAGGCATACAAACATCAAACCATACAGCAAACACACATAAGAAATACTACTGGACTTGGTTTTTTTTGGAGAGGTTGGGTATTGGTGGTGGAATTTACTAAATTGACACTGTTGCGGTTTCCATTTGGAAGATAGTTGTCTAGGGTAGATACAAGGGACTTGGGTTAGGGTTCTATGGTAAGTAGGTTACCAAAGGGCAAAAGTGATATGCACAGATAGGTCTTGACAAGACGAAACCATCACAAGTGGTTTTCCTTGATTATCACTTTTCTAGATTTAAATATGCTTTTTATAGTGGATTAAACTCTAGTTTGAGGAAATAATTCACCTGAAAATTTCTGAAGCTCCAACAATTATTTCCTTGGATGGTTAGGTAGTACTTGATGTACTGAACCACCTAGAGCTGGAATCAAGTCAAAATAATGACCCGAATGCCCTCAGGAAAATCCCAAAGTTAATTATGTATGATTGTTCTTTTATTTACCAGATTAAATCTACAGGATATATTGAGTTGGTTCCAAGGTCATGTGATAGGCATGTCCAATACCTTTCTGTAGGAATTGGATTCACTCATTTTGGAGTTTCCAAACTCCTGGAGTGATTTATTTAGTGAAAATACCCCTTTCAGAAGTATTTAAAACACTAAAAATTATCCAGAGCTCAATAAATTGTTAGTTGCTGGGGTTTGGTAGATAGGGGTTCTGGTGTGTACTGGGAGGTGGAATCAGGTCCATACCTCACTTGGTTAGACCTGGGGAATTTTTCTAAGACAGAAACTTGTTAGTTTTATTAATTTTTCCTAAAGGTAGAGTACAACTCACCTTGGGATGAGACCTGTGCTGGAGAATAGGTTTTTCAAATACCTCTCAGTAGGTCTTTGGTTCATCTCAAATGGAGCTGTAAAACTCCCTTTGGAATTTAATTAGTGCCCTCGACACATTTTAGCAGATTAATTACTAGTAATTAGAGGAAATTATTTTGGACATGGGGTTGCCTCTGCATGTTTGAGAAAACATCAGAGAACCACCAGAAAATAAGATCTAGGCATTTGGAAATGGTTTACCATTTTATTTGAATTTAAACATAGCAGGAGATTTTATGGAATAAAGATCTACTAAAAGAAAAAGAAAAGGGGTGCAATGGGGCCGGATCTGGGGAGACGTTGGGCCGCAGAGGAGGATTTGGCCCACGGCAGGGCAGCGTGACGTGCGGGAGGGCTCGGTTCAAACCCGGCGAGTGGGGCCTGCGGGTCAGCGACAGCGGGGCGCGAAGGGGTATCATCCACCGTCGGCCGTTGGATCAAGTCGCAACGGACGGCCCGCGGTTGTCGTCTACGCGAACAGAGCGCCGGTGACGAAACCCTAAGTAGCGGCATCGGCGAGGGCAGGGTGCTCACCAGAGGGCTCGGGGAGGGTCGAGGATGGTGCAGGGCGACGCGGTCGACGACAATGGGCAGATCGGTGGGCGGCATGATAGGGGTTGACGCCGGGAAGTAGCTGGCGCGTCAGAGGCCGAGGGTGAACTCGTCGGTGCTCGCCGGCAGGGAAAGATGAGTTGGACCTGGACAAAAAGGAGAGCACCGTCAGGTAGAGGAGGAGGAGGAGGAGAGAATGTGGAAGGGAGGAGAGAGCCTTGCTCGATTTTTGTGTGGAGGCCGAGGCTCTCCTCTTCTTCTTCCTCGGACAGCACAGAGCAGGGGAGAGGTAGGGCATGCTGGGGGAGGTGAGTGAAGGTGGAAGGGAGCAAATTAGGGGGTAGAGGCTGGCTAGGGTGGCCTCTGGCCATATATACCAAAGGGGAGGACTAGATGAGGTGAATTACCAAATTGGACATGGGGGAGGGCAGGGCTGGCTAGGGATTGGTCTAGGGGGAGGTGGAGAGGGGTAATATGGTAATTGGGTCGTGCTGGAACAAAGGGAGAGGTGGTGGCATCAGTGGTAAATAGGGGACAAATGTTGTAAGATACTTGGTGTGTCTCTCTCATTCTACTGGTACAAGGGCAATTGGGTAACTTGCTGGGGTAGAGGTATAGTGGTGGTTGACCAGTGATGTGTCTTGATGTTGAGGATAAGCATTGATCAATAATTGATGGAGAATGGAAGTGTTTAGAGTGGTGAGTTGCTAGTTTGCCAAAATTGATCTAATAGATGGTTGTGAAGGAGGTCCACAAACTTGCATTGGACCAGAGGAGAAAATGGTACTGGTAGGTAGATAAGGTCAAAGTAGACTCCTAGGATTTATTTGAGATTTTTCAGAGGAGTTTTAGTCCTCCTAAATCCGATTACTCAAAAAGGATAGAAGTGATTTCTTGGTGATCATTTGATAAATTTGCATTGGACAAGTTTGGGTTTTGATGTGGAAGGGTCCCAATTGTGAAAACACACTTAGGGGAATTTTCCCAAGATTTATTGGGGATTAAAAGTATTTAAAAAATATTTATTCCAATTCAGCCATTTAAGAAAATGGACAAAAAGAAATAATAAAGCTTCTCAAAAATATTTTTGAGGTGGGAAGTTGAGGTATGATATATGGAACTCACAAGAGCCAAAAGTTGGGGAAGTGGTTTGGTAAAAACCAAACCTTCCATTGTGGAGGGAGTTTTGGAGATTTTGACTATTTAAGAAATTAAATAGTTTTGGGACCATAATAATTATGGATAAATATTGATAAACATTGATGATCAAAGTAGATGAGATATACAAGGGGTAGCAAGCAGTTACAACCTTGGGGAAAGGAATTCCAACTTGAAAAGGATGGAAAACAAAAGGGTTGATGATCTAGGGTGGTGTTATTTTTATACCACCAAAACATGCTTGCACCTTGGAGCTCAGAGCTCACCTTGGTGCAAGGGATAGATGGATAGGTAGACCAAGTCATATAGATGAACATGGGAGGAGGGGTTTGAATTAATAGCATTTGGTATGATCTAGGAGTGATGGCAGACTTTGTTGAAATTAAGGCTGCCATGAAATATGGGTCATGATGCCTAATAAACCATGTGGGTTTAATCAGCACTGAGATCCACTTGGGACAGGTGAAGTAGGTTCTAAAACAAATTAATGAATAGATCACAACCATGCATGAGGGTGTGAGATGCTAGCAAAGTAGGCATGAAGACTAGTTTTGCAGGAAATGGTTTTATTCTTGTCTGCAAAACCATCATGGACAAGTGGGTTGGAGGAGGATCTAACCAAGGGAAAAATTGTACTTGGTAGTCCATAAGATGGTTAACAGGATGGCTCAAGTGCATTTACAAAAATGCACATGGTTTGAGAGAAGGAGGTATTCCAAAAGGTGATGTTGGAACTGTTTCTAGACTTAGCCAAAATTGGCGGTTTTGAGGAATTTGACTACAGTATGAAAGGGAATGTTCTTGGAGGAGTTGCAAGGTATTAGAGCTTTGCTAAAGGGGTAATATGGAATTGTAGGGTGAGTAGAAGAGATCCATGCTTGATATTGGTCTTCAAGGAGTTGAGAACATCTAGAATAGAGATCCTGAGATTGGATCTGATTGAGGGTTTTAGATGATCACCTAGTGCCTAGGGATCATATCTCGACTTGTATTCTTGCTTAGGGATTGAGGAGTTGGAAACATCTTGATCCTAGGGATGATCTTTTAAGGTAGCTCATTCTACTTCCTAAGCAAACAAATCAATCAGCAGATCAAGGCAACTCTTCAGACAACAGATCAAGGCAACTCATCTTATTCTAAACGTAACCACTAATGAGGTTACCATCAAGCCTAGCTTGGGGTAATGTTGGGGGAATTTTGAAGGGGTTTAGTTTTGAATAAAATGAGGGTTCTTGGTATCTCTACCAAGAGTAGAATTCAAATGCTTTTGGAAAGAGTTTTTGGGAACACTAGAGATAAGGTTAGTTGAGGGTTCTGTCTTGAAAACATAAGGAGATTGTATTATATATCTCTGCATAGTTTTGTTAATAGAAGCTACCAAAATAGTGTGGGTTCCAAAGGCATCTTGGCTCATGTTTTGAAATGCCAGAACGTTTGAGAATATGTAAAATAAGACAAGATAGTTTTGGTAAATAGCTTTGGTCAACTGAGGTTGAGGTAAGGAGTATCATAAGATACACATCATAAGCACCAGTGCAAACAAACAACTAGCAAGCACTGCACCTAAGCACAAGAAAAAGTTTTTGGTCCCCTTGATTTTTGCATTCTGGACAACAAATCAGGGCTGCTGAAATTGGGATGTTACAGACCTTTCCCCCTTAAAAGAATCTCGTCCCGAGATTCCGGAGAGTAAGGTTAGGGGATTTGTCTCGGGGTTAGTACCTTGTGTTTCTTGTGGGCTAACTTGTCGACCTTGTCTTCGAACAGAAACATCTTGACAGCGAGGTTGCACTTCAATTTTCTTGAAACTCGGAGGTCGAGCTGGCTTCCACCAGGGTGGCGGGAAGGGATGTTCCTTCGGTAAGGGTCTACGGTAATTCTCTTAAGTGGGTTGTTGCATCCAAGTCTGTAAAGTCTGTGATCAGTATGTGCTCTGAAATTTGGGTCTTTGGGGCACAGGGTCGGTCCAAGAGGTTATCTATCTTGCAGGAAAGATGCAGTCTTTCCCCCTTAGGATTGGACTTGGGTAGAGGGGATAGTCACAAGTAGGGGACTTTACTTAAGAGGGTGGCAAAAGGTAGATTTTACAGTAGCATAGGACAACATAGAGAGGGGGCATCATAGCTCTCTTTCCAGGGAGGACATGGGCTAGTGTACTACAGATTGCACTCATCGGCTTTCGAGGAGTCCTGGAGTGGGTGAAAGGGCTTCTCTCTATCTTTACTTCCATGGGGCGTTGTCATCTAGGAAGGCGAGGGACATCTTCATTCTTGAGCAGCGGGGCATCGAGCGCTAGGGTGACCATCTTTTCGATGGAAGAGGACCTTGGATGGTCTTCGAGCTTCTCTTTTGTGGAAGTCTTGCCAAATTTTCTCTCGGGGCATTCTCTGCTAGAGTGACCGGGTAGTACACACGTGAAGCAGGGGTTCTTCTTTCGTTGTAGCTGACTTGACGATGTTTCTAGGCTGACATCAGGAGGTTGACGGGCCTTGCCAATGAGGGGATATATTGGGCACTTTATGGGGACATGGTCTTGGCCTTCACAGATGAAGCAGGTGATAAGTCAAGTTGGGAAAACTTTGGGTGAATGGGGTTCTCCGTAGTTTGGGCAGTGGCCGGAGCATCTGTTGGCTTGGTGTCCTTCATCTCCACAACGGCTACATGCCTTCTTCGAGCTTCCGGTCTTCATGGCATTCCTGGGGGAGGTCTTTTTGGTGACAAACGATTTGGGGTTGGGTCTGATGCAACGACTTGGGTAAAACACACAAAAAGGAAAAACAAGCAAACAAACATAACAATCAAGGAAGTCATTACAAACCAACTAGTCTACACCTGAAGGTGCTAATAGTGCTTAGGCATTACAAAACGCGTTTAGGGACGATACATGACTCTACCCTATAGCTAGGTAGGCGAGTGTCGCAAGGCGGGTGATTACTCGGAGGGTGCATCAGTGGCGTCTTGGATAGCTTCGGGGTCTCCAACTACTACAGATCCTCTAGGGTTTGCGGGATATTCAGCTCGTCTTCGGTGAAGGTGAGAGTAGTGCCTTCCCATGGTGCGGGGTTGGAGGTTGACTCGGTCGGCGCGGGTGACTGGACGATGGGTTGGAACTCATTGAGGAAGGAGAGTTTGCCGTTAGTCCCGGGGTTCTCGTCTTCAGGGGTTGGGGGTACTTCAGTGATCAGCTTTCTTGCCAAGCGGGCATTGGTGGTCTGAAGACTCCTTTCGCGCTGACGGAGTAGGTTGATATCCATCTTTAGAAGCAGATTCTCGCGTCTGGCCTTGTTAAGATCTTCCTGGGAATGTTAGAGTAGGTATTCCATATTCTCCAGCTGATTCCCGATGCAGCAGGTGAGGAAAGACTCAGTAGGTAGTCCATCATCATCTCGCTTTCCAAACAAGTGGTAGGGAGTATCCTTCAACTCATCTTCGTGGATCTTGCAGAGGCGTGCCATGATCTCCTTTATGGCTCTCACCATGCCATCTACCCAGTTGCTGTCGAGGAAGGTGAAGATTGTGGGTGCGGTGTCCTCATCGGGGGAAGGATTAACAGCCTTGATGACCCATTGCATCACATTGGTGTTACTGCGAGGAGTTTGGTTCCTTCAATAGTTGGCGCGGGTCTCTTGACTAACTTCAGTAGGTTGTGAAGTTGCTCTTCAAAGGGCCAGAAACTGTCTCCAACGATGATGCGCTCTGAGCGGAAAGAAGCCATCTACAGCAGATTTGTGATATGGGGTTGGGTTAGTGACAATGTGCAGGATTTTAAGCTTATGAAATCATATTAATGCAAGTTTTCAAAATTAGAGGGGAAGAAGACATAAGCACTTTTGCAAATAGTCATCTTGTCTCCCTTGTCTTTTTGGAAAAATAGTTTTGTTATTTCCTCTCTAACGTCCATGCTAACTAAGGTCTCCTATAGTCAGGATGGCTCTGATACCAAGTCTGTGGGACCCTCGGATTAATCCTCCGAGAAACCCAGTTATGCGTACAACCACGATTCCATGATCAGTTAGTCGTGGCCCATAACAGACAAGTATCATTATAACATCTGAGAATATACCAAATTACAAGACTTACGTAAATGCCGTTATGGCTACATCAATAATCAGCAGCAGACTTCATCAAGCGTAGAGCTCGAGCCATGCCTTAACCTACAGGCAACTGACTGGGAGAATGTCCTAGCTCGCATAATCGCCAACCCATCTTCTTCTTGAAATCTGACCAAGTAAATAGCCAGGGACAATACCGGTGAGTACATTGAATGTACTCGCAAACCACCTTATTAAAATAATAATAACAAGAGGCTATGCAATATGGTTGTGGTATTAGGAGGGCTTCGAGAGGGGTTCTTTTCTAAATAGTTTCTCTTGTAGATATAGCATCTACATATCTTTGTTGAAAACTTTTGTAAACATTTTGGAAACCTTTTTGAAAAGTTTTGGAAAAACATTAGGACTGCGTCACCCATTTTTCCCATTTTCAGGTCGTCCAACGACCAAACTCCTTCCATACCTCTCTGACCATCCCATGGTCAAAGCAGGTATCCTTCCCGACCATCCCACGGTCAAAACTTTTCAAAGTCATTTCTTTTCTGAAATCCTTTTTGAAAACAAAACCAGCACCGTTGTACAGAAGTTTGTCCAACCCGTCCTTAAGTTGTTATAGCTAGACTGTAAAGAACCGGGTGCGTTTCTGTAAACCTTTTTCCTCCATCTTTCCTTTAGCATTTTGTAAAACAAAACCTTCTCTTTTTCAACATCTCTTGGGAGGTCCCACCTCACCAAGGTTTTATCATAAAACATTTGGTAAATCTTTTTCGGGGTCTTCCCATCCTCTAGCTTTGCTTCGGCTAAAATGGGGTCTCCAAAGGGGTATGGTGTATAACACCATCTACCATACTAGGGACAAGTAGGTATCGTCAAGGGGCTTGTACTTAGTAGTACCAAGGTGTAATAGTTCGGAGGAGCCAAACCACTACCATTTATATATATACTTCAACAAATAGTAAAACAATGTTGTTTTAATAAACAATAGACAAAGCATGCATAAGTAAAATAGTAGGGCAAGGCTTATGAGAAAGAAGGTGGCTTGCCTGTGATCAGCAATAGTCCCTGGACTTCTTTAGATGACTAAGAATACCCAATAATAATAAGAAAACTCGTTCTTCTTGTCGTCAGACACTCACACTATCGTCGTCATCGGGTACACATGCAAGCAGACAATACCAGAATCAAAACAAGGCATACAAACATCAAACCATACAGCAAACACACATAAGAAATACTACTGGACTTGGTTTTTTTTGGAGAGGTTGGGTATTGGTGGTGGTGGTAGAGTACAACTCACCTTGGGATAAGACCTGTGCTGGAGAATAGGTTTTTCAAATACCTCTTAGTAGGTCTTTGGTTCATCTCAAATGGAGTTGTAAAACTCCCTTTGGAATTTAATTAGTGCCCTCGACACATTTTAGCAGATTAAATACTAGTAATTAGAGGAAATTATTTTGGACATGGGGTTGCCTCTGCATGTTTGAGAAAACATCAGAGAACCACCAGAAAATAAGATCTAGGCATTTGGAAATGATTTACCATTTTATTTGAATTTAAACATAGCAGGAGATTTTATTGAATAAAGATCTGCTAAAAGAAAAAGAAAAGGGGTGCAATGGGGCCAGATCTAGGGAGACGTTGGGCTGCAGAGGAGGATTTGGCCCATGGCAGGGCAGCGTGACGCGCGGGAGGGCTTGGTTCAAACCTGGCGAGTGGGGCCTACGGGTTAGCGACAGCGGGGCGCGAAGGGGTATCAGCCACCGTCGGTCGTTGGATCAAGTCGCAACGGACGGCCCGCGGTTGTCGTCTATGCGAACAGAGCGCCAACCACGAAACCCTAAGTAGCGGCACCGGCAAGGGCAGGGTGCTCACCAGAGGGCTCGGGAAGGGTCGAGGATGGTGCAGGGCGACGTGGTCGACGACGGTGGGCAGATCGGTGGGCGGCATGATAGGGGTTGACGCCGGGAAGTAGCTGGCGCGTCGGAGGCCGAGGGTGAACTCGTTGGTGCTAGCCGGCAGGGACATATGAGTTGGCCCTGGACAAGAAGGAGAGCACCATCAGGTAGAGGAGGAGGAGCAGAACTCCTGGGCTGACATGCAGAGAGAATGGGGGAGGGAGGAGAGAGCCTTGCTTGATTTTTGTGTGGAGGCCGAGGCTCTCCTCTTCTTCTTCCTTAGACAGCACAAAGCAGGGGAGAGGTAGGGCATGCTGGGGGAGGTGAGTGAAGGTGGAAGGGAGCAAATTAGGGGGCAGAGGCTGGCTGGGGTGGCCTCTGGCCATATATACCAAAGGGCAGGACTAGATGAGGTGAATTACCAAATTGGACATGGGGGAGGGCAGGACTGGCCAGGGATTGGTCCAGGGGGAGGTGGAGAGGGGTAATATGGTAATTGGGTCGTGCTGGAACAGAGGGAGAGGTGGTGGCATCAGTGGTAAATAGGGGACAAATCTTGTAGGATACTTGGTGTGTCTCTCTCATTCTACTGGTACAAGGGCAATTGGGTAACTTGCTGGGGTAGAGCTACAGTGGTGGTTGACCAGTGATGTGTCTTGATGTTGAGGATAAGCATTGATCAAGAATTGATGGAGAATGGAAGTGTTTAGAGTGGTGAGTTGCTAGTTTGCCAAAATTGATCTAATAGATGGTTGTGAAGGAGGTCCACAAACTTGCATTGGACAAGAGGAGAAAATGGTACTGGTAGGTAGATAAGGTCAAAGTAGACTCCTAGGATTTATTTGAGATTTTTCAGAGGAGTTTTAGTCCTCCTAAATCCGATTACTCAAAAAGGACAGAAGTGATTTCTTGGTGATCATTTGATAAATTTGCATTGGAAAAGGTTGGGTTTTGATGTGGAAGGGTCCCAATTGTGAAAACACACTTAGGGGAATTTTCCCAAGATTTATTTGGGATTAAAAGTATTTAAAAAAAATATTTATTCCAATTTAGCCATTTAAGAAAATGGACAAAAAGAAATAATAAAGCTTCTCAAAAATATTTTTTAGGTGGGAAGTTGAGGTATGATATATGGAACTCACAAGAGCCAAAAGTCGGGGAAGTGGTTTGGTAAAAACCAAACTTTCCATTGTGGAGGGAGTTTTGGAGATTTTGACTATTTAAGAAATTAAATAGTTTGTGGACCATAATAATTATGGATAAATATTGATAAACATTGAGGATCAAAGTAGATGAGATAGACAAGGGGTAGCAAGCAGTTGCAACCTTGGGGAAAGGAATTCCAACTTGAAAAGGATGGAAAACAAAAGGGTTGATGATCTAGGGTGGTGTTAATTTTATACCACCGAAACATGCTTGCATCTTGGAGCTCAGAGCTCACCTTGGTGCAAGGGATATATGGATAGGTAGACCAAGTCATATAGATGAACATGGCAGGAGGGGTTTGAATTAATAGCATTTGGGCTGATCTAGAATTGATGGCAAACTTTGTTGAAATTAAGGCTGCCATGAAATATGGGTCATGATGCCTAATAAACCATGTGGGTTTAATCAGCACAGAGATCCACTTGGGACAAGTGAAGTAGGTTCTGAAAGACATTAATGAATATATCACAACCATGTAGAGAGTTGGTCCAAAGAAGTTTGCATGAGGGTGTGAGCTGCTAGCACAGTAGGCATGATGGCTAGTTTTGCAGGAAATGTTTTTTTCTTGTCTGCAAAACCATCATGGACAAGTGGGTTGGATCAGGATCTAACCAAGGGAAAAATTGGGCCTTGGTAGTCCATAGGATGGTTAACAGGATGGCTCAAGTGCATTTCCAAAAATGCACATGGTTTGACGGAAGGAGGTATTCCAAAAGGTGATGTTGGAACTGTTTCCAGACTTAGCCAGAATTGGCGGTTTTGAGGAATTTGACTAGAGTATGAAAGGGAATGTTCTTGGAGGAGTTGCAAGGTATCAAAGCTTTACTAAAGGGGTAATATGGAATTGTAGGGTGAGTAGAAGAGATCCATGCTTGATATTGGTCTTCAAGGAGTTGAGAACATCTAGAATAGAGATCCTGAGATTGGATCGGATTGAGGGTTTTAGATGATCACCTAGTGGCTAGGGATCATATCTCGACTTGTATTCTTGCTTAGGGATTGAGGAGTTGGAAACATCTTGATACTAGGGATGATCTTCTAAGGTAGCTCATTCTACTTCCTAAGCAAACAAATCAATCAGCAGATCAAGGCAACTCTTCAGACAACAGATCAAGGCAACTCATCTTATTCTAAACGTAACCACTAATGAGGTTACCATCAAGCCTAGCTTGGGGTAAGGTTGGGGGAATTTTGAAGGGGTTTAGTTTTGAATAAAATGAGGGTTCTTGGTATATCTACCAAGAGTAGAATTCAAATGCTTTTGGAAAGAGTTTTGGGGAACACTAGAGATAAGGTTAGTTGAGGGTTCTGTCTTGAAAACATAAGGAGACTGTATTATATGTCTCTCCATAGTTTTGTTAATAGAAGCTACCAAAATAGTGTGGGTTCCAAAGGCATCTCGGCTCATGTTTTGAAATGCCAGAACGTTTGAGAATATGTAAAATAAGACAAGATAGTTTTGGTAAATAGCTTTGGTCAACTGAGGTTGAGGTAAGGAGTATCATAAGATACACATCATAAGCACCAGTGCAAACAAACAACTAGCAACCACTGCACCTAAGCATAAGAAAAAGTTTTTGTTCCCCCTGATTTTTGCATTCTGGACAACAAATTCGGGCTGCAGAAATTGGGATGTTATAATTTTGAAAGTCATCAGTTCCCGTAAAATATTCAATGCATTCATAATCATAATTTATACCTGACTTTCTTCCTTTATCGTTCTCCCATGCTTCAACATTGTCTTGAATACGGTCTAGAAGATCCCATTTAGCTTCTTCTTCCATGCGTGTAAATGATCTTGGACAAGAAGCATCTAATAGATCCTTGTCATGAAGAGAAAGTCTTCCATAAAAGTTATTGCTAATAATATTGTTGGGGAGCTCATGAATAGGAAATTTGAGCATTAGTAACTTCAATCTCCCCCAAGCTTGAGTTGTACTCTATCCATCAAGAGGCCAGAAGTTGTATATTTGATTCGATCTTTATGTGTAACATCCCAAAAACTTTAATCAAGGTTATAAAGTTCTAATCACCCAATTTAGGGTTAACAAAAACTTTTATTAAAGAAATTAATATGAATGCATGTGTGTTTGCATTAGTATAGAATTTAGTGTATATGCCATGCTTGATTATTCTAAAGGATGTTAAACAGATTAAAGGTGAATGCTACATCATCTAGGCCATTTAGAAACAAAAGCAAAAGAAATAGAAATCAAAAATGAATAAATAAACCAAATGGTCATTTTGACCAAAATCAACCACTATGCCACTTTGAGTGTTCCTAGAAGAAGATTTCCAACAGAAACATTTCCAACTCTTTTCACCCCTTGCTAGACCAATATCAACACCCAGATTTTTAATCCCAGATGCATGTTATGCCATAAATCGCAATCCCAGGATTACCATTTTTGTGAGACATAACAGATTGGATATCACAGTATCATCCATTACAAACCATAATAAGGTTTACACAATTAAAGAATCTCATGATCCAATCTTAATACAAACAAGAAGCAGAATAAATATTGTAGTGGTGGGCTCCATCTTCAGTGTCATAGGCAATGCTAACGATGGGGATGATCCTAGTTGTCATAGCCGTCCTGTTGTCCTTCCTCTTGGTAGTCCTTCTCATATCTGGCCATAGAATAGCCAGGGACAAAGCCATGAGTACTCTTTAAGTACTCGCAAACTATCACTAACAAGTAAGGTAGTTCTAGTAGGAATGCTAAGCTCTAAGTTTATTTGCAAAGGCTAATTTGAAACCTAAGTTGAGTTCAGAAGTAAAGAAAGCTAATTTAATGTTCTAAATCACTTAAGTGGGAACTTAGTTTTTATAGTCACAACCCTGTTGTGGTCAAGTCAAAGTCACCATTCATTTCATAAGTCATTTTGAAAACATTTGACGACGGAACAGTATGGCCACTCCAACTGTCCATGACCACGGACGTGGCTATTCGAATAGTTTGACACTCTGTAGAGGTGGTACACTTTCACCACAAAATTTGATACGTCCGTCAGGGATAACCCTGAATCATCATACTTAGTATGCGGATAATCAATCATAAGCTTTCAATTACACACCCTAGTATAAGCACCTCTCCTATGATCTTGGCCTCCCAGCCATGGCCATCTGCCATCCTGTGCACTACATAGGTGGACAACATCGAGAGGTAGCCTCAGCTCAAACCTCTCCCATGAGGGAACCCATACTAATGCATATAAACTTCTGGCTAAGCCTTACCCAATTCAGGTATTATGGTTCTACAGTAAAATTGGAATGGTATCGCATCCGAACCCAACCATCAGTTTTTATAAAGGGCTAAGGCTCATGCCTCAACATTTTCATCATCATAAACCATTTGTGTTTCTCAACACATGTCAAAACATCTCAATAGAATGACTCATCATTCCAAGGTTTTCATAATCATTTTCACCAAGTATACCCATGTAAAGTGATCAAGTTTTATTCTTAGCACTAGCAACTGAGGTTAAGAGTGTTCACTAATGAGGGATGCTAATATAAATCTCATGCCATAGAATGACATCTAAGTTTAACTAGATAGGCCAAGTTTTATACTCTTTATGCTATCTATAATAAAAGTAAAGAACTTGAGTAAAGTAAAAGAAAGTAAAGCTTGCAAGTAAAACTTGGGATTTTGTATAATCAACAATAGTATAACCAAAGCATGATTAAGGAATTTTACTTAGGTCATCTTGTATAATTCTAGCTTGCTAACAATAGCTTGCCTTGGTTGGTGCAGTGGTTGAAATTCTCCTCGTCTTCTTCGGGGTAGAACTCCTCCTCCTCGTAGACTTGGTCGGTACTATCGTCTATAAATACATACGGGGTACACAATCACCAAACAATACTTAACTAGTCTATTTATCACACTAAGGCACACACTTGATGATCTAGCATCATCACAAACATCACAAGATTTAAAGAACTAGTTTCATTATTTTATTTTGAGAAAAGTAATTTCTGCTCATTGAAATTAATTAAAATTTAATATTCTCCATTTAAAATATGGGATCATCTGGACACATGTCATCACCACACATTCTAATACATGGTTATGTGATTTAAAGGTTTGTTCATATTTCAATAAGTTTAAGTTTATCATTTAAATGATTTAAAGTGACTAGAAATGCCTATATAGCATTAGTTTGGTACTAGTCCAAAGTCACTGCATGCAAACCTAAATATTTTTATATATTTAGATAGGTACTGTCAAATGTGATTTTTGGGAGTTGGAATCAACTCAAAATCATTTATGGTTGATTTTTGAAAAATGTTTGAAACCATAAAAGTCTTTGTCTTGTTATTTTTGCTATAGATTATCTCTAACTCCAAATTTAAATCCAACGGGCTTGGATAGATATTTTAATTTCCTTTCAAGAAAAATTTGAATCATGAAAATTCGTTAAGAAAAACACTCTGAATTTATTTTTAAACAAGTGGACAGAATCTAGTTTAAACTTAAATTGTAAAAACCTTTATTTGAATCTGTGGGCTAGCGCGGGAAACTAAACGGGCCGACCCAGTGGCGCTCCGTGGCGCAGAGGGCGAGTGACAGGCTGGTCCTGCATGTCAGCGGCACATCAAACACGAAGTGGTACGGGGCACTCTAGGCGCTACGATCAAAACTACGATCGACGACTGTGGTTCATCGTTTTCCGGTGAACAGCTTCGGCGAGATCAAACCCTAACGCGGCACGGTGGGGGTACGTGGGGGCTTACCAGGGATCCAGCTAGACGTGGCGATGGGGTGATCAAACTGGTGGACGATGGCGATCCTAGGCATGGTCACGGCGGCTCCTAGGGCAGCTCCAATCGACGGCGCCTCTTCTCCTCTGCAGCGGCAAGCTCTGGCAAAATTCCGGCGAACTACGGCTCGATTGGCTCCGGGGAGAAGGGTGGGATGGTCTATGGTGAGAGGTGAGTGAGGTGTTGTGAGGAATTGGGATGGAGGAGGCCTCCTTTTATAGGCTCGACGACGAGACCGAGCGGCATGGGCGCGACTCGTCGGGGGTGACGGTACAGGCAGCTATTACCGAGGCGAAGGTAGGCGGACGGTGCACGGTCTGCTGGCGGTCATCTACGGAGTAAAGGCGTGGCTAGGGGCGGTGGCATTTGGTCGGGCGTGGACCGTGCTCTGCGCGGCAGAAGCGGTGTTCGACGTGGCGCACGATGGCTGCGGGTCAAGCGGCAGCGAACGGGCATGTCCGGGCGGTTCCTGGGGTCATGGCGATGCGGTGCACGCGAGCTGCGGTCGAGGCACGGCGTGTGCATGCTTGTTGGGCGTGGCGCTCTAGCGTGTGCTCGGCATGGCACGGTGTCGTGGGGGGTGGTCCACGGTCTGGCTGTCGTCAAGGGGTGGACAGGGAGAGGCGGTAGGGTGCGGTGATCCTCCTAGGCAGGTGCGGGGTGGTCTGCTGCAGCTTGGATGGTGGCGACCGGCGGTGACCATTTCTGGGCGGCGATCTACTGGTGCAGCAGCGAAGGGGGAGTGGTGAATTGGTGTTGGTTGGGACTGGGGGAGACCAGGGACACGTTTTGGCGATAAAGGATCGACAATGCATTGATCAAGAGCAGTATTAGTTAGGCAGTTTATTTTATGCTCACCAACTATTCGACACAATGCCCACAAGAAGTTTAAATTCGAATTTTTGGTTCAAATTTGGTGGGGGTGTTGGTCATAAGCTTGGGCATCTGTGGTTGCTAGGGATTGGCAAGGTGAACTCATTTGATGGGTTTTGCAAAAATGGGGATCTTCACATATGTATTGGATTCAAATTTCAAATGTTACTTAAATTGTCTTGCTAAAGGTTTCTGTGAGATTGTAAAATGGGCCTTGGTACTTCTTTACTTGGTCTAGCAAGGGGTGAAAAGAGTTGAGAATGTTTCTATTTGAAATTGACTTCTAGGAACACCTAAAGTGGCCTAGTGGATTAAAATGGTCAAAATGACCATTTGGTCTTTTTTTCTTATTTCATTTCTTTTTCTTTGGATTTTGTTTTTAAATGGTCTAGATGATGTGTCATTCACCTTTAAACCATTTCATATCATTTAGAACAATCAAACATGGCATTTTCAAACAATCCTATATTAATGCAAACACACATATGCATTAATAATTATTTTAATGATAAAAAGTTTTTGTTAACCCTAAATTGGATGATTTGGATCTTGATAACCTTGATTAAAGTTTTGGGATGTTACAACCAAGTAAAAGTGTATCAAGGCCCACTTCATAAACTTAAAAAACATCTAGCAAATCATTTTAAAGGACATTTGAAAATTGAATCAAGTGTATGTGTTAAGATCACACTTTTTCAAAAACCTACCAAATCAATTCCCCTTAACCTATCCAAGCTAGCATAGACTCTCAAGATTATTTAAAGATCACTCAAAATTTTTGAATCAAAAACTCCAAATTATCTTTCATGCGGTCATTTCATCAAACACCTGGTTAGCACAGATTAAGCTTCTGCCTAACTTCAATGTTGTGCACAGTAAACCTCGACTATTTGGTCCCCTCTTAACCCTATGGTCCCCTCTAAGTCTAACCAGCACCCAGACCGACCCTTCCTTCATCGTAGAGCACAGTGGAGCACCTCCCGAATTTGGTCATCGCTGGCCAATCACGTCCATCTTGCAGCAGACCGCCCCGTGCCCATCCAGGATTTCGAAGAGCTACATCGCACTCTACTGCCACCCCCTATCCACCCCACGGCCGAAGCCAAGCCCTGGACCACCCTAGTCGCGCCGCGCACCGCCTCTCTGCACCATGTCCAGAGCGCGCCAGCGCGCCGTGCTCCCCAGCTCGCTCCTTGCCCTCACCGCGCATGCGCAACCTCGCCATGATCACGCCACCCCGACAGACACCGCCGTTCGCCATCGTGCGACCCGCAGCTGCCGCACGCTGCCGCAAACACTTCTGCTGCCGCTCAGAACACTGCATGCTCCCGACCGAACCGCATCGCCCCACGTCGTGCCATTATTCCCGTAAGAACCGCCAGGGAGCACTGCACCGTCCTACACCCTCGCCCATGCCGTTAGCCGCCTGTAGTGACGCCACTGTCGAGCTCATCACCGCACCTCTCGGCCCCCTCGCCGCTCTATAAAAGGAGGCCACCCCCGCCTCCATTCTTCACACCAATCCACTTCCCACCTCTCACTGACCTTCCCCACTTCTCCCCAGATCAAGGCGAGCACCACCGTGCTAGAATTTCACTGGAGTTCGTCGTTGCTAGAGGAGAAGGGCGCCAGCGATTCCGACCACCCCAAGCCCTGTCGTGACCATGCATCGCCTCGCCGTCATCTACCACGTCGATTTCCCCCATCGTCGACCCTAGATGGAGCCCAGGTGATCCCCGCGAGACCCCCACCGTCGTGCTAGGTTAATTTCTCGCCGGGGATGTTCGTCGTCAACGATGACACACAACCGTTAGATTAGAGTTTGATCGTACGGCTCAGAATCGCTGATACTGTTTCGCATTAGAACAGTCACTAACTGGTGGACCCCGCCTGTCAGTATCCCGCTGTGTTGTGCAGTGCAGTTGGGCCGGCCCGTTTAACTTCCCGCGCTAGCTTTGAATTTTAAATAATTGTTTCTCCATTTTAGTTTAAACTAGTTTTTGTCCATAGATTCAAAAAATAATTCAGAGAGTTTCACTAAACCAAATGACATGATTCAAATTTTGTTAGAAAGATAATTAAAATATCTATCCAAGCCCGTTGGATTTAAATCATTTGGAATTATAGATCACCTATACCAAAAATATCAAAACAGAGACTTTTCCAACTTCAAACATTTTTCAAAAATCAACCATAAATGCTTTTGAGTTGTTTCCAACTCTCAAAAATCACATTTGATGAGATCTATCTGAATATGTAAAAATATTTAGGTTTGCAGGCAGTGACTTTGGACTAGTACCAAAATAATGCTATATAGGCATTTCTAGTAACTTTAAATCTATTAAATGGTAATCTTAAACTTTATAAAATGTGACCAACACTTTAAATCACATTCCCATGTATTAGAATATGTGGTGATGACGTGTGTCCACGTGATCCCATATTTTAATTGGAGAATATTAAATTTTAATTAATTTCAATGAGTAGAAATTACCTTTCTCAAATAAGAGAAATGAAACTAGTTCTTTAAATCATATGATGATTGTGATTATGCTAAATAGAATTAGTTAAGTATTTTTTGGTGATTGTGTACCCGTATTCATTTATATACGATAGTACCGACCATGGATACAAGGAGAAGGAGTTCTACCCCAAAGAAGACGAAGAAAACTTCAATCACTGCACCAATCAAGGCAAGCTATCACTAATTGTAGGATAACCTAAGCAAGATGCATTAGGTATGATTTGGTTATATACCTTTGATTTACACCAATCCTAAGTTTTACTTGCAAGCCTTATTCTTTCTTTTACTTTACAAAAGTTCTTTACTTTTAGTTAGTGCTTTGTGAGTATGGGAAAAATAGAATAGATAGCATAAAGAGTATAAAATTAGGCCTATCTAGTTATACTTAGATGTCATTCTATGGCATGAGATTGAAGATTAGCACCCCTCATTAGTGAGCACTCTTCACCTTAGTGGATAGTGGTAAGCATAAAACTTGATCACTCTAGATGGAAATACTTGGTGAAAATGATTATGAAAACCTTGGAATGATACTTCATCTATTGAGATGTTTTGACATGTGTTGAGAAACACAATGGTTTGATGATGAAAATGTTAAGGCATGAGTGTTACCCCTTTATAAAAAATTGATGGTTGGGTTCGGATGCGATAGCATTCCAATTTTACCGTACAACCACAATACCTGAATTGGGTAGGGCTTAGCCAGAAGTTTATATACATTACTATGGGTTCCCTCACGGAGGAGGTTTGAGCTGAGGCTACCTCTTGATGTGTGTCCACCTATGAAGTGCCCAGGATGGCAGATGGCCATGGCTAGGAGGCCAAGCTCATAGGGAAGGTGCCTATACTAGTGTGTGTAATTGAAAGGTTATAATTGATTATCCGCATACTAAGTATGATGATTAAGGGTTATCCCTGGCGGATGTATCGAATTTTGTGGTGAAAGTGTACCACCTCTGCAGAGTGTCAAACTATTGGAATAGCCGCGTCCGCGGCCATGGACAGTTGGAGTGGTCATATTGTTCCGTTGTCAGATGTTTTCAAAATGACTTGTGAAATGAAATGTGACTTTGACTTGACCACAACAGGGTTGTGAACAATGAAAACTAAGTTCCCACTTAGGTGAATTTAGAACATTAAATTAACTTTCTTTACTTCTGAACTCAACTTAAGATAAATCTTGCTTTTTTGCAAACAAACCTAGAGCTTAAGATTCCTTTTAGAACTACCTTACTTGTTAGTGATAGTTTGCGAGTACTTAAAGAGTACTCATGGCTTTGTCCCTGGCTATTCTCATGGCCAGACTATGAGGAGGACTACCAGGATGATGGACAGCAGGAGGTCTATAACAACTAGGATCATCTCTCATCGTCAGCATTTCCTGTGACACTGAAGATGGAGCCCACTACTATGCTTATTATTCCGCTGCTTGTTTGTATTAAGGCTGGATCATGAGATCCTTTATTTGTGTAAGACCTTATTATGGTTTGTAATGGATGATGTACTGTGATATCCAATCTGTTATGACTCGCAAAAATGGTAATCATGGGATTGCAATGTATGGCATAACAGGCATCTAGGATTAAAAATCCGGGTGTTGACATTATGAATCTCACTAGGAGGATAAAAATTTGAATAAAAGAGAGGCACTATTTCCTCCCATTCAAGAGATTGGCCATTCTTCAACAGCTTATACCATTCCTCAACTCTTCCTTTTAGTGATAATGAGAATAACTTCTTCTTGACTTGATCTGTTGTAATACCTGCACACTTGAACAACCTGCATAATTCGTGTATAAAGAGCAAATGATCACCGGGATGGATGGTTCCATCCCCAAAATAGTAGTTATCCATAACACGATCAATAATTCCTGTAGGTATTTTAAAAGTATCATTCTCAATAGGTGCTGGTTCATCTACTACCTTAGTAGTGGTAGTAGCATTAAGAAATAAGAAACTGAGTGAATTATCCATATTGAAAATAAAGTAACTAACAGAAATAAACAATACTCATGGTATAAGTTTCCTTTACCAGTTCCACTCTCTAATAGAGCTTCACTCCCCGGCAACAGCGCTAGAAAATAGTCTTGATGACCCACAAGTATAGGGGGTGTATCACAGTATTTTTGATAGGTAAGAGTGTCAAACCCAACGAGGAGAAGAAGGTGTTGACGAGTGGCTTGGAGCAGGAATTCTCTATAAATACTTAGCAAACGGATTTTTAGGGGTTTTTGATAATGCAAATAAATAAAGTACGAGTAAATAAAAGACAATAATAATAAATGCAGCAAGTGGCCCAGTCCTTTCTTTAGAAAATGACAAGCCGGTTGTATTACTTAAGATGACCAAACGTTCTTGAGGACACACGGGAATATCGTCAAGTTCTTTCGCTTCATATAGATGATTAATCTTCTTTAGTTTGATAAGTGTTGTGTGGGTGAACCTGTGCTAATGTACCGACCTTCCTAGGACTAATACATACTTGTGATTATACCCCTTGCAAGCATCCGCAAGTACAAGAAAGTAATTAAGATATAAACCTAACCACAGCTTTAACTCTGAAATCCTAACATCCCTTGTGCAAAGATTTCCTAACGGGGGTTCAGGTTTCTATTTCTCAGGCAACCCCTACGATTAGTAGCCATATACACAATGCATTCCCCTAGGCCCATAAAGGTGAAGTGGCATGTAGTCGACGTTCACATGACACCACTAGAAGAATAACACCACAACTTAAGTAACAAACTATTGAATATTTCTCAACACAATTCCACTACTAACAACATGACTTCTCCAATGTCCTCAAGAACTAAATGAACTACTCAAAATACATCATATGGATCAAGATCTGAGATGAAATAACGATAAGTAACAATCTGAACATATACGATAATTCAATGGTTCCACTCAATAGCATCCACTACAAGGAGTAATCAACACCGGGAAAGTTTCCGCTATGAACTATGCAAGATTCAACCTAATTGTTACAGCGGTATGGAGTGGTGATGATGGTGCTGGGGGAGATTATGATGATGATGATCCCGATGAATTCTAGCTTGATGACGGTGTTGATGGCGACGATCTCCCCTCTCCGGGAAGGAATTTCCCTGGCAGAATTCTGTCTTCCAGAGAGATCTTTCTCTCTCTGTAGTTTTCCGCCCCGCAGAGGCGGCGGAATCTTTCTGTGGTCGCTCCCGGGTCTTAGGGTTTCGTGGGGATAATATACGCTAAAGGGGAGACCTAGAGGTGGGCCAGGGTGGCCACACCACCTGGTGGCGCGGCCAGGAGTGGCCCGTGCTAGGGGGTGGTGTGGGCCCCCTGTGGCCCAACTCCGTTCCCCCTTCTGGCATCCTTCGTCTTCTGGAAAAATATGATTTTCAATGTATTTTCTGGAATTTTCTGATCTTCGCGAATTTCGCCTCCAAACAATGCCTTTTCCATCTGAATCCTGACTTCAGCGGTCCATACTCCAAAAGTCATCAACCATGCAAAAATAGATGAAATAACATAAGTATCATCTCTTAATATGAAATATATCAATGAATAACAGTAAATTATGATATAGAATAGTGATGCAAAATGGATGTATCAACGACATGGTTCTGCTAATTCATAACTTACAAAATGCAAGAATATACGCAACATAGATGGGCAAAATGTTTGAAGTTTATTAAGTGCAAGAAAAGTAAATTGTGCCATCAAGTTCGTGAGAGCTTTAATCACTAATTTTCACATAACAAGTTTAATTCGGAAGGTAGATAAAACATGAATATACTTGGAATAGCAAATGCTAATAGGTAGGTATGGTGGACTCTTTGGAATAACTTGGTTTTATTTGGAGTTGGATGCATGAGTGGAACTCATACTTGGTACATGTGGAGGCTAGCAGAAGACTGGGAGCGACCAACTAAGACAGCAATAATGGCCATAATCCTGCAAAGCGACAAAACATTATTAATTAAAGCATAAAGTGATATTACAAGTCGAAAACTAAATGATCATAGAGGCTATGGTGACTTGGTATAGTATTAACATGGTGTGAGCATGCGCCAAGTTAACCCAAAAAAAGCATCAAAGGAGAATATCACAATATTATGCTTTTATATGCTAAAAAAACGCATGATTCTTTCAAGGCACATTAAGCAATCTCAATTATTTGTAACAAGTCATGCTACAACAATAATAACTAAGCATAAAGTCAAAGCAATATCAAGCATGACATGATCAAGTCTAGGCCATAGTCAAAACAAAACTCCTTTTTACCGCTTATAAGCATGAACTTCCTACTCTTTTCAAACACCAGTTGAAAACTAAAGCTAAACGCAGTGCTAGCAAAGGACAACACTCACAGAACAATAAGAGTGAAAACTCGAGTGTTCTAGGCAATGAATAACGGGGTGTGTCTCTCTCGAAAAGAAGTGTGTTGGGATACACCCAACTTATTGCAGCAAAGAAAGCAAAATAAAACTAAAAACAAAAACAAAGACGCTCCAAGAACAACACAATTGTGCATGAAACAATAAAAATGAAGTGTTTGGAAGAAAACTGAGATTTTTATTGATGAAGAAGGGGATGCCTTGGGCATCCCCAAGCTTTCACACTTGTACTTCTTGAATATTTATTGGGGTGACACGGGTGGCATCCGCAAGGTTGAGCTTTTGTCCATACTTCATCTTATCACATTGTTCTTCCCTACACTTTAAAATTTCCTTCATACAAAACTTCACACAATATTTATTAGCAACATTAGTGTATTCGAGATAATAAGTCTTTGGGTTTAGTTTCAACATAAGTAAAACTTCCATTAAAACACAAGCTACTGCAGCAATTCCTTTTAAAAGTTCAAGTGATCAAAGAGAACTCATAGAGAGAGAGATTAAGAGGTAAATGCAAATAATGGCAGAAATCTGTCAAAACAGACCAGCAGGTAAAAACCGATTTTTCGAAGATCTTCTGTTGCTCAAATCGAAAAGTTCTGAACTAACGAAAGTTATATAATAACCTGGGGCAGAAGCACAGCTCAATCAGACGTATAGAGATTTTTCACAATTTTTTTACAGTGAAACACAAAAATCTGTTTCGGGATAGCAACTTTCCTAAGTCTTACTTGTCTCTCATTAGAGGTTACTCTTGGCACAAAAACCACACAAAAATGATAAGGTGAGGCTATTACAGAGACAATAACTTACAAGACTCAACAAAAGAAAAATTTATTGACAAAAAATTTGGGTTATGTGTCAATAAGTGCTTTTCTTTAATGCCTTTGAGCTATGCATGATAATTTTTATGATGCTCACATAAGAAATATGAATTGAAGTAAATGAGAGCATCAAGAAGAAAATATGGAACAAATTTAAGTCTAACCCACTTCCTATGAAAAATAATCTTGTAAAGAAACAAGTCATGAAAGCACAAAGCAACAAGCATAGGAAAGCAAAATAAGTGCAACTTCAAAATTTTCAACATAAAGAGGGGAAATTTAATATTGTTGAGATACGTAAAACCATGTTTCCCTCTCTCATAATATCTTTCAGTAGCATCATGAATACAATTAACAATATAACTATCACATAAAACATTCTTATCATGAGCCACATGCATATAATCATTATTACTCTCCACATAAGCATGGTTATTCTTATTATTTGTAGTGGGAGAAAATTCAACAAAAAAGCTATCATTATTATTCTCATCACCAGAATCATCAAATATAGTAGGCATATTGCAATCATAATTAATTTTCTCCTCAATAGTAGGTGGACTGAAAATATCATACTCATCATATATCAGAGGCATAGTATCATCAAAGTAAATTTTCTCCTTCGTGCTTGGGGGACTAAAAATATCATACTCATCAAAACTAGCTTCCCCAAACTTAGACTTTTCCATAGCATTAGCAATAATGGTGTTCAAAGAATTCATACTAATAACATTGCTATTAGCATGCAAATAAAGTTCCATAGGTTTTTTAATTTTCTCTACAAACACTTCATGTCCTAACTCAAGATAAATACTATAAAGCTCTCTAATTTTGTTGTTGTTTTCCATTAAGCCTAACTAGTGAAAACAAAAACAAGAAACAAAAATATATAATTGCAGAATTTGAAGGAAATAACTTCGAGCACTCACACACCAGCAACCATACTAGAATATAGCTTAGTAGCCAGAGAATGTGAGTACCTTTTACCTTACCTCCCCGACAACGGTGCCAGAAAATAGCTTGATGTCTACGCATGCTTCTATTCTTGTAGATAGTGTTGGGCCTCCAAGTGCAGAGGTTTGTAGAACAGTAGCAAGTTTCCCTTAAGTGGATCACCCAAGGTTTATCAAACTCAGGGAGGAAGTGGTCAAAGGTATCCCTCTCAAGCAACCCTGCAATCAAGATACAAGAAGTCTCTTGTGTCCCCAACACACCCAATACACTTGTCAGGTGTATAGGTGCACTAGTTCGGTGAAGAGATAGTGAAATACAAGTAATATGGATGATTATAAGTGGTAATTGCAATCTAAAATAAGAATGGTAGTAAGCAAACATGTAACGGGACTGATTGTAAAAGGTGTTTCAATGCTTAGAAACAAGGCCTAGGGATCATACTTTCACTAGTGAACACTCTCATATAAATATCTTCTCTTTATGATGCTACCCTGAACTATACTCTCCGGTTGGACGATGTAGGGCTGTAACAGCACACCTTAAAGTTCGTATTCCCCATCTTGATAACTGATGACCACAAGTATAGGGGGTGTATCGCAGTATTTTCGAGGGAAGTGAAACCCAATTTATTGATTCGACACAAGGGGAGCCAAAGAATATTTATAAGCCTTAACAACTGAGTTGTCAATTCAGTTGCACCTGGAAACAGTCTTGCTCACAACAGTTTATCAGTAGCAATAGTTTTGTAGAAGGAATAGCAAAGTAGCAACAGTAGTAAAGCAAACAATAGTAACAATAGCAGTAAACAGTGGGATTCGAGTGCGGTAGGCATAGGGATGGATGGACGGGCGTTGCATGGACAAGACAATTCACATAGCAATCGAAACATAGGTCAATTGCATATAAATAAGATAAAGCATCCAAGTACTAGATAATCCTAGGCATGTGTTCCATATATAGTCATACGTGCTCACAATGAGAACTTGCACAACATCTTTTGTCCTGCCAGCCCGTTTGCAGCGGGGCCTCTAGGGAACTACTGGCAATTAAGGTGCTCCTTTTAATAGAGCACCGGAGCAAAGCATTAACACTCCATGAACACATGTGATCCTCACATCGAAGCCATTCCCTTCCGGTTATCCCGATTTCTGTCACTTCAGGGCCATTGGTTCTGGACAACAACGTGTGTATACAACTTGCAGATAAGACCATAAACAATACTATCATAATGAATCAATAACATGTTCAGATCTGAAATCATGGCACTCGGGCCCTAGTGACAAGCATTAAGCACAACAAGTCGCAACAAAGTTATAAAGCACTAATAAAAGATACTAGGCACCATGCCCTAACAATCTGATGCCATTACATGAACGATCTCATCCAATCCCTACCATCCCCATAGCCTACAGCAGGGGATTACTCACTCATAGATGGAGGAAACATGGATGGTCGATGGAGAAGCGATGGTGATGATGATGGCAATGATCTCCTCCAATTCCCCGTCCCGGCAGGGTGCCAGAACGGAGTTTCTGGTGTTGTTTCGTGGAATCTGGTGGTGGCGGTGGAGCATAACTCCTTGTGGAAAAACGTCGAACCCCCCAAAGTTTTTAGGTCAGAAGGCTCCTTATAGGCGAAGAGAGAGGCCGAGGGGGGTGCCTAGGGGGCCCACACCACCCCCCGGCGCGGCCTGGCCTGGCCCGCGCCACTAGGTGGTGTGGCCACCCCTGGCTCTTCTCCTTGTCGTATTCTGGCTCCTGGAGTCTTCGGGTGAAATAGGATTTTTGGCATATTTTCCGGGATTTTTCCTGATAGATGGTTTTCTGCACAAAAAGTAGACACCAAGGCAATTCTGCTGAAAACAGCGGCAGTCCGCATTAGTTGTATCCAAATCACACAAGTATAGAGGAGAAACAATAGCAAAAGTGTTCGGAAAAGTAGATACGTTTTGGACGTATCAACTCCCCCCAATCTTAGCTTATTGCTTGTCCTCAAGCAATTCAGTTGAAAACTGAGTGCAATAAAAGAACTTTCACGAACACATTTGCTTCATAAGATGTAAATATTCTCAGCAATGTGATCAACTACTTGGACAATTCATAATAAAGAGTATGCAACCAAGTCTACTAAATAGTCTTTGCAAGCTATGAAGAGATTCCAACTCAAGAATAATAAGTAGCATGAAGCACAAACATAAGCAACATTACAATGCTCATAGAAAGGTATGATAGAGTGGTATCTTTCTTGCCTTTGATTATGAATGCCAAGGCACCTCTGAAGTTCAAGTGATGACTAGAAGTAAAGATATCAAGGATACAAGCATCAAAGTCATAACACAAATAATCAAGTAATGGAACAAACACAAAGAATGACAACTATGCTCCCAAGAAGGTGCTCAAAGAATATGTGGAGACTCAACAAGTAGAAGAAAAGGTTTTGAATAATTTGAAAGGCTTCCAAATGTTGAAAGTATGGTAATCGCTATCTTTGATCTCTCATTGCCCCTATCATAAGCATCTTTAATGTGGTTAAGGTGAAAGTGACGCAACTAAGAGGATATGCTTGACAAGTTATAAATCAAAGTCTCATGCCCCTTACTTACAAAGACCGATCCTTATGGTACTCAACTTCAATCACAAGTAAGCTCTTGTCATTGTAAGTATATACGTATCATAGAGAACCGCCGACGGGGTACCCCTTGCACATGACATGGGAGCTATCCCATAATCAAAATGACAAGGCAAGCAAACAATGAGCATCTCAGCGATCTTTTTATTTACTATGTGCATATATTTTTATTGAGAATGCTTCATAGAATGCTCATTATGGTTATGCTGCAAGTTTCCACCATGATTAGGCATGGCTTAGGCTAGCGGCCCAGGCGTTTCTCTAACATACATACAAACTCCATGATCTTACAAGTTCCACTTTTATTTCACACCGCCGGGATCCATAAGCAAAAGAACATGATATCAACTAGGTACTAAGTACCAATGAAGTGTTGAAAGCGGTCCCCATGATACATGGTTCTGCTAACTTCAACTCATAAAGCGCAAGCATATGCGCAACAAAGAAGGACGCAATGGTTCAGGTTTATTAAATGCAAGAAAATAAAGTGTGCCATCAAGTTTGTGAGAGCTTTACTAACTAACTTTCTCATAACAAGCAAACATTTTATTCGGAAGAAAACAAGGCATAATGAATATGCACGGAAGTAGAAAATGATGCTAATGGGTAGGTATGGTGGACACTTTGGAAATACTTGGTTCAGGGAGTTGGGAACTTGAGTAAAACATACACAGTAAAAGTGAAGGCTAGCAATAGTAAGGGAGCAACAAACGAGAGAGCAATAGCTGTCATTATCATGCTTGCAACAAAACAGGACTACTCATGGCATGAAAGTGATTCAAGATCCTCAAGGCAAAATAATTCATTGAGGCTTAACTGATTATTACAGTCATGTGCATGCGTGAGCATGTGCCAAATCAATCACATGAAACATTCAGAGGAGGATACCGCGGTGTCATACCAATTTATGAATAGAGCAATGCAAGCAAACATTCATAAGACATGCTACGAACTATTAGCGAGCTGGAGCTAATCATAAGAAAGCAAGAACTACTAAGCATCCAAAGATAACATACATCCTACTTGAACGGACTAAGCAAGCCCACAGTGATGAGTATATGTACAAAAATGAAAACAAATAGAGTTCGTTACCAGCCTCTTACCACGCCTCAAGTTGCCATTAATCCTCATTATTGCTCTTCACTTATGTGGCTTGAATAATAATATGAAACCAATATTCCACTGAGGACTGCTGAACCCTGTAGAAAACTCACAAAACCAAAGAAGAACGACAAATATTTTTGGTGTTTTCGATTTTTAAACAAGAACCAAAAGGGAAAAATAAACAAAGCAAAATCTTTTTGGGTTTTTCGAATAGTTCAAACAAAGCAAAAAGGGAAAAGGAAACCAAGGAAAAAAGAAGAAGCAAACCAAAGAGCAACAACATAAATACTTTTGGTCTTTTTGTGTTTTTATAAAGCAAAAGCAAAGAAGAACGAAAACTAAAAAGAGAACGAAAACATGAATATACAAAGTACCGACGCAACATGATATGGAGATGAGTGTGGTGTCGGCGTACCTCCCCCCAAGCTTAGGCTTTTGGCCTAAGTGGGTATCAATCCCAAGCTGGCCAGGATGAAGTGTCACCCTGGTATGACGAAGAGGTCCCCTCATCCTGGTGCAAAGTCGAGTACGTCCCTCTGTAATGCGCGAAGTAATCATAGGAGGGCACATCCTCCTGGTGCTCCTCGTGGAAACCCAACAAGTGAAACTGCTCGTCCACCTCCTCCTTGGAGCGCGATCACGGTCTCCTGTGAACACTAAACAAAGCAGGCTGTGGCAAAAGGATCTCCCTTTCATCCCCATCAGTGAAAAGCATCCTATATACTAGATTGTTCAAATCAGAAGTAGCAGTGAGAAAGTGACGAGTTTTCATGGCAACAAGGTTAAGCCTCTGTGGTGCCAACATAGCATCATAGGGATCCACTAAAAGACATAATGTATTAACTACACGCGATGCAATGATGCCCCCATAGATAGGCCCCCTAGCAACTAGGCGGTGAGCAATAAGCGAGCCAAGATTGTACTGAGTGTCATTGTTAAGCGCAGCAGCAAGGAATGCTAAATGATAGTTGGAGATATTACTTGTATTCTCCCTCCCTAGTACACTAGTAGCAAGATAATATGCAAAGTATCTAAGAGGAGGGAGTTGAATATTTCTTATCTTTCCGCGTTGTGCCACGCGGTCGTCATCATTGGTCACCCATCGATAAAGCTCAAACAAATTAGCGGGTCGCCCTTGAATTTTCTTCACGGTCCCTGTCATGCGCACACCTACAATACTGCAAAATCTCTCCAAAGGCATGGTGAAGGGCAGATTATAGATTTTGAAAGAGACAGTAGACTGATAGGGTGTGTTAGTAAACGTGAAGCTCTCAACAAAAGTTTTGGTGAGCATAGCGTATTGCGCACTCTCATCTTCCATATATGAGGTCAAACCAACCCTCTCAATCAGTATCAAGAAATCATCAAGAATACCTGCAGCTTGTAAGAAAGTAAAACAAGGAAAAGAGGATGGGTGAGCATCCCCATCATCCCTTTCACTGCCAATGCGACTTGCAATGAGATCTTCATTGTATGATGGCCTAGCTTGAGAGGCTGTTCTTGAGGGCCTTGACCTCCTAGGTGTATCACTCTCAAATATCTCTCCAAAAGTATGGTTGTTCATGCTTGGTATTCTGAAATTTAAACACCTATCAAACAAGTGATTGCAAAGTAAATATAAAGAAGGATTCTACTCATAGGGACTTGCAAGAGGCCTAAACATGCATCAAAACTATATCTCTAGCATCAAACAAGCTTACACGCTCTCATAACCAGTCACCTACAGTAGCAAAATACTCAAGATAAAATCCACTAAACACAAATCTACTTGGACAAGGGGAGGAGTCACATACCAGGGAACAAATGCTCCAAATTTCAGCAAGAAAGATGGGCTGAGCAAGGAGATCGAAAAAATCGAGAGCAAGCACAGCAAGAATGTGATTTTGAGCAATGAACTGAAGCTTGCTCGGGAGAGAGAAGAAAGTGGCAGGTGAGAGAGTTAGTGGGGGGCCAGGGGTGGCCCACACCAGGGCATGGCGCCACCTAGGGCTGGCCGCGCCACCATGTGGTGTGCCTGCCTGGTGAGCCCCCTTGTACCTTCCACATACTCCTCTGCCCCTTTTTTCACGCAAAAATTTAATATGAATTTTCTGGAATTTTTCGAGACACCTTCTTTTTGGGCATTTTTAGAAATAGAAGAATGATTTTTCTGACAAACAGAGTTTTTTCTTTTTTTTGGATACATGATCCAATGACAAAACAAGGCTAGAACTACAGAAGTTCTAACATGCAAGCAACTAACAACAAAAAGAAAACTAAACGAAAGCAAAAACTAAAATGCAAAGGATAGAAATAAACGGAGATAATCATACTGAAATCAATGTTTCGTTCAATGGAATCCTTTTGTTAACAAGGTTGATCAAGTCTTGCTACCAAAACAATTGCATATGAGACAAAATTTTGTATTCCACTAATGATTATGTTACCTCAACCTTGATATCAATGGTCCCAATCATAATAGTTTCAAATTTTTCTCTTGGTATGGGACAATATATTTCTCCAACTTGAATGCCTTCAACATGTTCAATTGAATTTAAACCATAAGTCCTTTCAGTCTTCTTGGGGAAATAGACAGTATGTTCCTTGTCATTAACATTGAAGGTCACCTTTCCTTGATTACAATTAATAACAGCTCCTGCAGTATTAAGAAAAGGTCTCCCAAGAATAATAGACATATTATCATATTCAGGCATTTCAAGCACACCAAAATCAGTTAAAATCAAGCAATTATGAGCCACTTGAACATGTACATCCTCACATATACCCACAGGAATAGTGGTAGATTTATCAGCCATTTGCAAAGATATACCAGTTGGTATCAATTTTTCAAGCTGAAGCCTCTTATAGAGGGAGAAAGGCATAACACTAACTCCAGCTCCCAAATCACACAAAGCAGTTCTAACATAGCTATTCTTAATAGAGAAAGTGATAGTTGGAATCCCTGGGTCTCCAAGTTTCTTAGGAACCTTACCATTGAAGGAATAATTAGCAAGCAAAGTAGAGATTTCTTCATTAGGGATCTTCCTTTTATTCGAGACAATATCCTTCATATACTTTGAGTAAGGAGGCAATTTAATAGCATCAGTCAAAGGAATTTGCAGGAATAAAGGTTTCATCCACTCACAAAACTTATTATAGTGTTCATCTTCCTTTGACTTGTGTTTCTTATCAGGGAAAGGCATAGGTTTTTGGACCCAAGGTTCTCTTTCACTACCATGTTTCTTAGCAGGAAAATCTTATTTGGTGTATTTAGTATTCTTAGTGTGGTTTTCAGGTTCTTCTTCAACTTTTTCTTCATTAGGAACTTTATTTTCTTCATTACCACTTTCAGTTTCAGCATCAGAGATAGATATACTATTAGGATCTATAGCAGGTTCAGAGGGTTCTACAACAGTTTTATGTTTCTTTTTCCTTTTCTTATGAGTAGAGCCACTATTTTCAGCTTGTTGAGAGTCCTGCTCAATTCTTTTGGGATGCCCCTCGGGATATAGAGGATCCTGAGTAGCAGCACCACTTCTAGTTCTAATTTCATAAGCATGTTTTTCTTTAGCAGCATTAACTAGCAAGTCTTTTTGCACTTTAACGAGTTGATCTATTTGAGTTTGGACCATTTAAAAGTGTTTAACAATCATTTTAACATCATTAGAGGTTGTTTCCACAATATCTTTCAACTCAACAATAGCTCTAGTGTATTCCATTAGATGATTTCGCACCCTTTTATTAAAGTTATCTTGCTTAACAATAAAGATATCGAATTCTTCTAAGCATTGATCAGGAGGTTTAGAGTAAGGGATATCACCTTCATCAAAGTGTTGGAGAGAGTGTACCTCAATAGTGGATGAGTACGGAATAAGCTTACATAATTCTTCTATAGGAGGTAAATTCTTGACATCTACAGCTTTAATTCCCGTCTCCTTAAGACATTTCTTAGCTTCCTTCATCACTTCATCATTTAATTCAATAACTCCCCTCTTGTTTGATATTGGAATAGGCACCGGAATAGATGGTTCAGGTACAATTACTTCAGGTATAGCTTGTTTAGGAGGAGTCCAATCTTCATAGTTCTTACTTATTTTAGCCATTAATTCCTCAGCTTCCTTAGGAGTCCTATTCCTGAAAACACAGTCAGCACAACTATCTAGGTATGTCCTAGATTCTTCAGTTAGTCCATTATAAAATATATCAAGAAGCTCATTCTTAGGTAATGGACTTCCAGCCTGTGCATGAATCAAAGCACAAAACCTTGCCCAAGATTCAGGCAATATCTATTTTTCTCCTTGTTTAAAATCAAAAAGTTCCTGCAAAATAGCATGTCTAGCACTAGGAGAAAAATATTTCTGCAGGAAAGTACTAATCAAGCACTCAGGGCTATCAATAGATCCAGGAGGTAAATTACTAAACCAAGTTTTAGCTTCTCCTTTTAGTGAAAAGGGGAAAATCTTGGCAACAAAGTAAGTACGCATCTTAATATCATCAGAAAACAAGACACTCGTGGTAGAAAGTTCATTCATATGTGCTACGGCACTTTCATTCTTAGTCCCACAAAAATGTTCTTTCTCGACAATAGCTATGTAAGATAGATCGTGTTTATGGGAGAAGCAGCAAACTTAGCATCAAGACACAATTTGGGTCTAATAGTACGCCTATCAAGGAGACTCTTAGCAGCGCTCCTATTATGGCTGTTTTTACATTCTTTAATAAATTCATCGGTCATCTCAACATAACCATCTTCAATATCATAACTCTCACTAGACTCAGGTGAGCTAACAGGTGTGGTAGTGTCTTCATTAGGAGTTTCGGTATTTCCAACTATAGTTCTGGCAATCGTAGCATCTAGGAAAGGACCTAGTGAACCACTCTTATCAAGCAAAGTAGAAGCAACATCATAAGCATCAGAAGTTTTAGATTCAGCAGTAGTAGCAGTGTGTGTAGCATGTGTATGTGGTGGTGTAAGGAACTTACTCAAAACAAACGGTGAATCAAGAGCATCAGAGGTGTTTAGAACCATACCTCTTCTTGTAGTGGATGGTAAAATAGGAACCTTGCCATCACGAGCCTTACCCATGATGGATGGATAGCAGCGAACAATAGAGAATCCAAGTGAACTTGATAAATAAAGCTATGCTCCCTGGCAACGGCGCCAGAAAATAGTCTTGATGACCCACAAGTATAGGGGGTGTATCGCAGTATTTTCAAGGAAAGTGAAACCCAATTTAATGATTCGACACAAGGGGAGCCAAAGAATATTTATAAGCCTTAACAGCTAAGTTGTCAATTCAGATGCACCTAGAAACAATCTTGCTCACAACAGTTTATCAGTAGCCACAGTTTTGTAGTAGGAATAGCAAAGTAGCAATAGTAAAGCAAAGACAGTAGTAACAATAGCAGTAAACAGTGGGATTCGAGTGCAGTAGGCATATGGATGGATGGACGGGCGTTACATGGACAAGAAAATTCACATAGCAATCAGAACATAGGGCAATTACAGATAAATAAGATAAAGCATCCAAGTACTAGATAATCCTAGGTATGTGTTCCATATATAGTCATACGTGCTCGCAATGAGAACTTCCACAACATCTTTTGTCCTGCCAGCCCGTTTGCAGCGGGGCCTTGATACGTCCATTTTGCATCACTATTCTATGTCTTAATTCACTATTATTCATTGATATATTTCATATTGAGAGGTCATACTTATGTTATTTCATCTATTTTTGCATGGTTGATGACTTTTGGAGCATAGACCGCTGCAGTCAGGATTCTGATGGAAAATGTGCTGTTTGGAGGGACCACAGAAAGATTCCGCCACCTCTACGGGGTGGAAAACACCGAGAGAGAAAGATCTCTCCGGTAGACAGATTTCTGCCGGGGGAATTCCTTCCCAGAGAGGGGAGATGATCGCCATCAACACCACCATCAAGCTGGACTTCATCGGGATCATCATCATCACCATCACCACCATCATCACCATCAACACCCTCATCACCATCTCCATATTGCTGTAACAATTGCGTTGAATCTTGCATAGTTCATAGGGGAAACTTTCCCGGTGTTGATTACTCCTTGTAGTTGATGCTATTGAGTGAACCATTCAATTATTGTTTATGTTCAGATTGTTATACATCATTATTCCATCTCTGATCATGATCCATATGATGTCTCGTGAGTAGTTCGTTTTGTTCTTGAGGACATGGGAGAAGTCATGTTGTTAGTAGTGGAGTTGTGTTGAGAAAGATTCAATAGATTGTTATTTAAGTTGTGGTGTACTTCTTCTAGTGGTGTCATGTGAACTTCGACTACATGACACTTCACCTATATGGGCCTAGGGGAATGCATTGTGTATTTGGCTACTAATCGTAGGGGTTGCCGGAGTGACAAAAACCTGAACCCCCGTTAGGAAACCATTGCACAAGGGACATAAGGGTCTTAGAGTTTAAAGCTGTGGTTAGGTTTCTACCTTAATTACTTTCTTGTACTTACGGATGTTTGCAAGGGGTATAATCACAAGTATGTATTAGTGTTGGATGGGCGGTACATTAGCACAGGTTCACCCACAAACACTTCCCATGTGTCCTCGAGAATGTTTGGTCATCTTAAGTAATACAACCGGCTTGTCCTTTGCTGCATAAAGGATTGGGCCACTTGCTGCATTTATTCCTACAGTCCTTTATTTACTCGTACTTTGTTTACTTGCTTTATCGAAAACCCCTAAAAATCTGTTTGCTAAGTATTTGTAGAGAATTCCTGACCCATACCACTAGACAGCACCTTCTGCTCCTCGTTGGGTTCGACACTCTTACTTATCGAAAATACTGCGATACACCCCCTATACTTGTGGGTCATCAAGCAAAGTCTAAGCTTGGGGGGAGTTGATACGTCCATTTTGCATCACTATTCTATGTCTTAATTCACTATTATTCATTGATATATTTCATATTGAGAGGTGATACTTATGTTATTTCATCTATTTTTGCATGGTTGATGACTTTTGGAGCATGGATCGCTGTAGTCAGGATTCTGATGGAAAATGTGTTGTTTGGAGGCAAAATTCGCGAAGATCAGAAAATCCGGGAAAATATATGGAAAATCCTATTTTTCAAGAAGACTAAAGGATGCCAGAAGATGGAGTGGAGATGGGCCACAGGGGGCCCACACAACCGCATGGCGCGGGCAGCCCTAGGCCATGCCAGGAGGTGGTGTGGCCACCCTGGCCCACTCCATCCTCTCCCCTATGGCGTATATCAACCTCCCGAAACCCTAAGACTAGGGGAGGGACCATAGAAAGATTCCGCCGCCTCTACGGGGCGGAAAACACTGAGAGAGAAAGATCTCTCCGGCAGACAGATTTCTGCCAGGGGAATTCCTTCCCGGAGAGGGGATATCGTCGCCATCAAAACCACCATCAAGATGGACTTCATCAGGATCATCATCATCACCATCACCACCATCAGCACCCTCATCACCATCTCTATATTGTTGTAACAATTGCGTTGAATCTTGCATAGTTCATAGGAGAAACTTTCCTGGTGTTGATTACTCCTTGTAGTTGATGCTATTGAGTGAACCATTGAATTATTATTTATGTTCAGATTGTTATACATCATTATTCCATCTCTGATCATGATCCATATGATGTCTTGTGAGTAGTTCATTTTGTTCTTGAGGACATGGGAGAAGTCATGTTGTTAGTAGTGGAGTTGTGTTGAGAAAGATTCAATAGATTGTTATTTAAGTTGTGGTGTACTTCTTCTAGTGGTGTCATGTGAACGTCGACTACATGACACTTCACCTATATGGGCCTAGGGGAATGCATTGTGTATTTGGCTACTAATCGTAGGGGTTGCCGGAGTTTATTGAGCTCAGTTTCGCTTGGGGACAAGCAAAGTCTAAGCTTGGGGGGAGTTGATACGTCCATTTTGCATCACTATTCTATGTCTTAATTCACTATTATTCATTGATATATTTCATATTGAGAGGTGATACTTATGTTATTTCATCTATTTTTGCATGGTTGATGAGTTTTGGAGCATGGGGTATAATCACAAGTATGTATTAGTCTTGGATGGGGCGGTACATGAGCAGAGGTTCACCCACACAACACTTAGCAAGCTAAAGAAGATTGATCAACTATATGAAGCGAAAGCACTTGACAGTCTTCCCATGTGTCCTCGAGAATGTTTGGTCATCTTAAGTAATACAACCGGCTTGTCCTTTGCTGCATAAAGGATTGGGCCACTTGCTCCATTTATTCCTACAGTCTTTTATTTACTCGTACTTTGTTTACTTGCTTTATCGAAAACCCCTAAAAATCTGTTTGCTAAGTATTTGCAGAGAATTCCTGACCCATACCACTAGCCAGCACCTTCTGCTCCTCATTGGGTTCGACACTCTTACTTATCGAAAATACTTCTATACACCCCCTATACTTGTGGGTCATCAGGCCTCTAGGGAACTACTGGCAATTAAGGTTCTCCTTTTAGTAGAGCACCGGAGCAAAGCATTAACACTCTGTGAACACATGTGATCCTCACATCGAAGCCATTCTCTTCCGGTTATCCCGGTTTCTGTCACTTTGGGGCCATTGGTTCCGGACAACAACGTGTGTATACAACTTGCAGATAAGACCATAAACAATACTATCATAATGAATCAATAACATGTTCAGATCTAAAATCATGGCACTCGGGCCCTAGTGACAAGCATTAAGCACAACAAGTCGCAACAAAGTTATAAAGCACTAATAAAAGATACTAGGCACCATGCCCTAACAATCTGATGCCATTACATGAACGATCTCATCCAATCCCTACCATCCCCATAGCCTATAGCGGGGGATTACTCAACCATAGATGGGGGAAACATGGATGGTGGATGGAGAAGCGATGGTGATGATGATGGCGATGATCTCCTCCAATTCCCCGTCCCGGCAGGGTGCCAGAACGGAGTTTCTGGTGCTGTTTCATGGAATCTGGTGGTGGCGGCAGAGCGGAACTCCTTTTGGAAAAACGTCGAACCCCCCAAAGTTTTTAGGTCAGAAGGCTCCTTATAGGCGAAGAGAGAGGCCGAGGGGGTTCCTGGGGGGCCCACACCACCCCCTGGCGTGGCCTGGCCTGGCCCGCGCCACCAGGTGGTGTGGCCACCCCTGGCTCTTCTCCGTCTCGTATTCTGGCTCCTGGAGTCTTCGGGTGAAATAGGATTTTTGGCATATTTTCCGGGATTTTTCCTGATAGTTGGTTTTCTGCACAAAAAGTAGACACCAAGGCAATTCTGCTGAAAACAGCGTCAGTCCGCATTAGTTGTATCCAAATCACACAAGTATAGAGGAGAAACAATAGCAAAAGTGTTCGGGAAAGTAGATATGTTTTGGACGTATCAATAACCCCTCACTATCAACTTGAGCGCTAGATGGTTCCAACAAACACCACAATCTCATAGAGACATCCAACTCAAATTATACTCATGATAAGTATTTATGTAACCTTAGCCAAAGTGCCACACGGTGTGCACACTGTCAACTTCACACACATGGGGATAAGTAGAGATTCATTAAAGCACCTGAGTAGCGGAATAGATCTATAGATTACAAAGCTCATGTTCTCATAATATCACGCATAGAGAGAGAGATGAACACATAGCTACCGGTAGATCCCTTAGCCTCGAGAGAGAACTACTCCCTCCTCATCATGGGAGTCAGCAACATCAATGGAGATGGCGATTGGGTCGATGGAGATGGCTTCGGGGACATTCCCCGTCCTAGCAGGGTGCCGGAACAGAGAATTCTATCCCCCGAATCTCCTCTTCGGTGGTGGTGGCTGAGACATTGCAAATGTATCTATAATTTTTGATGTTCCATGCTTGGTTTTATCTACTTTCTTGTGTTTTGTTCCAACTTTGGAGTACTTTTCATATGATTTCTTGGACTAACCTATTAACAAGATGCCATAGTGCCAGTTGCCTGTTTTCTGCTGTTTTTGGTTCCAGGAAGTCAGAAAATGAATATTCTCGGAATTGGACGGGACAAAAGCCAAAGTTACTATTTTCCCAGAAGACTCACGAAGCCAGAAGGAGAGTCGGAGAGGGGCCACAGGGTGGCCACACCACCCCTAGGCGCGGGAAACCCTAGGGCGCACCAGGGCATGGTGTGGGCCCCCTGGCCGGCCACCGACCTTGCCTCCTTCGCCTATAAGAGCCTCCCGATACCAAAACCCTAAATCGTCCAGCCTCCAGCCAAGAAAAGTTCCATAGCTCCGCCGCCACCGAAGGGGAGATTCGGGGGACAGAAAGTCTCTATTCCGGCACCCTGCTGGGACAGGGAAGTTCCCCCGGAGCCATCTCGATCGATCTCCACCACCATCTCCATCACCATTGCTGATTCCCATGATGAGGAGGGAGTAGTTCTCTCTCGAGTCTAAGGGGTCTACCGGTAGCTATGTGTTCATCTCTCTCTCTATGCATGATCTTATTGAGATCATGAGCTTGTAATCTATAGATCTACCTTGCTACTCAAGTGCTTTAATAGATCTCTGCTCTCCCGATGTGTGTGAAAGTGACATCGTGCACACCATGGTGGCACTTAAGCTAGAGATTACAAATACTTATTATGAGTTATATTTGGAGTTGGATGTCTTTATGAAATTGTGGTGTTTGTTGGAACCATCTAGTGCTCAAGGTGACAGTGTGGGGTTATCTAGATGGGAAAGACTTACTTTGAGGTGTGCTGTTATAGCCCTACCATCGATTAGAGTGTTCAACCGGAGAGTAGATAAGAGTAGTATGATAAAGAGAAGATATTTATATGAGAGTGTTCACTAGTGAAAGTATGATCCCTACGCCTTTTTTCTAAGCATTGGTACACCGTTTTCTATTAGATCTATTACATGTTTGCTTGTTTCCATCTTTATTTCAGTTTTACTTTAGTTTCTTCCACGCCATCAAGCTATCTTCTATCACTGTTACCACTTATAATTATCCATACCACTTGTATTTCACTATCTCTTCGCTGAACTAGTGCACCGATACACCTGACAAGTGTATTGGGTGTGTTGGGACACAAGAGATTTCTTGTATCTTGATTGCAGGGTTGCTTGAGAGGGGATACCTTTGACCACTTACTCCCTGAGTTCGATAAACCTTGGGTGATCCACTTAAGGGAAAACTTGCTGCTGTTCTACAAACCTCTGCACTTGGAGGCCCAACAACTGTCTACAAGAATAGAAGTGCGTAGACATCAGCGGCACTGCGGAACTTTTCGTGGAAATCTGATCTTGCACTTAGGGTTTTCATCCCGGGGGGAATATATAGACGAAGAGACGATGCCAGAGGTGGGCCAGGGTGGCCACACCCCCTGGTGGCGCGGCCAAGGGTGACCTGCGCCACCCTAGGGTGTGCCTACCCCCTGGCACCCCTCCGTCTCGTCTTCTGGCTACACGAGTCTTCTGGTAAAATAGGAACTTTGACTTTTGTCCCGTCCAATTTCGAGAATATTTATTTACGAGCTTTTCTGAAACCAAAAACATCAGAAAATAGGCATCTAGCACTGTGGCATCTTGTTAATAGGTTAGTTCCAGAAAATGTATAAAAATACCTCAAAGTGTGAACAAAACATAAGAAAGTAGATATAAAACAAGCATGCAACATCAAAATATAAATACATTTACGACGTATCACCATACACGGAATCCACGGCAAAAATAGCGGACACAGCCGAAAAAAAGTCCATCATACACACATTGCATTTACAGAGAAGTTAACATGTCGGACCCAGTAGGCCCAAGCATAGCCCATGATATTAGCCTATCGCCCCAAGCATAGCCCAAAAACTTCTAGTTCGGCCTTTTCATGGTCTTGTGGCACTGACCATAGCCCATTCAATTTAGGAGTGAGCCCATGGAATATAAGCCATGACGAATAACACATCTGCCCTGAGTTAGCCTAGAATCTTTTTAATTCGGCTTTTATGAGCATTTTTTGTACTCTAAGGCTGACATCTAGGACCGGAAAAAATAGTCCAACATACACACGTTTCTTTCAAATAGAGGCTATCATCTGGGACCCAGCATAAACACGTTTCCTACACAGAGGACGTTGAAATCTGGGATCCAGCAAGTTGCCAAGGTCAAAACAGCGGACACGGCCAAAAAACTCCATCATATAACGTTTCATTTACAGAGAGGCTGATATGTGGGACCCAGCAGCGTGACCTTATACACACGTTGCATCGAGCAACGTTTCCAGTTCAAAAAAGGGAGGCACGGGTGAGAAAAAACTTCAGCATGCACACGTTTCTTGTAATGAGAGGCTAAAATGGGGAACCCAGCAGCATGAGCAAACGGCAGATTCGTCGAGCAACGATATCTAGTTCGGAATAGGTTAGTGCTAGATAAGAAAACAATTCCATCATATCCACGATTCTTCTAATGTAAGGCTGACATAAGGGACCCACTAGCCTGAATAAACGGCTGATGCAGCGACCAACGCTATCAAGTTCAGAACACGAAGGCGCGACCGAGGGAAAAAATCCATCATACATATGTTTCTTCTAATGAGAGGATGACATCTGGGGCTTAGGAGATTGGTTAAATGGTAGATGCGTCGAGAAGCGCTATCAACTTCGGAACAAGGTAGCGCTAGCGAAGGAAAAAATTCCATCAGACACACGTTTCTTCTAATAAGAGGATGACATGTGGGGCCCAACAGCGTGATTAAATGGTAGATGCATCGAGAAGCACTATCAAGTTCGGAATAGGGTAGCATGAGTGAAGGAAAAAATTCAATCATACACATGTTTCTTCTAATAAGAGGATGATATGTGGGTTCCAGCAGCCTGATTAAATGGTAGATGCATCGAGTAACACTATCAACTTCAGAAAATGGTAGCACGAGCGGAGCAAAAAAATTCCATCATACACACGATTCTTCTAAAGAGAGGCTGACATGTGGGACCCAGCAGCCTGACTAAACGTCAAACGCATCGAGCAACACTATCTAGTTCAAATCAGGGAGGCGCGACCGAAAAGTATGGTCCACTAGAGACACTGATGTCTGGGACCCACATGCCTCAAAAGACTTCGGTGAGTCAACATCACGCGAGGAACAAAAATATTGCTTTTGCCATACACCAGCCGAGCTTCCTCCATGTTTTGAGCGGTTTCATCATAGTAGAGGGCCGCAAAACCGGAAAAAAATACCCCATTGGCAACGGTCAAGCCGAGTAATTCGTCATGGAAGACGCACCTTCTACAACGACCAACATGCCAAATCGTTGTGGATGAACACTTTTCTTGTAGTGTAACCTAAAAGTGTAAGTGGTGAAATTTAGAAGATTTTAACGACCAATGTCAAGGCCATATCCACATCATACTTTATGCTGATGATCTCATATCAACGTATTTGCATGGCGAAAAATTTGGCCATATTTTGAAACCAATCGAAGAGGAAGTAGTATAAAGAGTTTGGCTCAGATCAACTGATCTCTCGAGAAGGAGCCAAACCAAAAAGTTTTCCTTTTAGGGTCCTTTGTGCTAAATGTATAGACCTCGATGTTATTTCCCTTTTTTTAACTCCATGATGTAAAATGTACTTCCACCGCCCGTGTAAAATTCTAACCTAAAAGTAAGTGGTAAAATATGAACGAATTTTAGCTTAGTTGTCAACCACTACAAGGAATATGGCTATATATGACCCTTCATTTTCGTCACAGAATCGTCATAGTAGACCATTTATGACGATTCTATGATGATTTTGAGATCGTCGAAAGTTGGGCGTCGCAAATGAACTATAACGACATTTTTGGTAAAATCGTCATAATTGTCTATGACGATATTGGATTGTCATAACGTCTATGACGATCCAGTATCATCACGGGTCATCTACCCTGGCCAAGTCAAATCCTACGTGGCCGATCCTACGTAGCAAAATTATGACGAAATTAAATTGTCTTAAATTTAAATCAGCCTAGTCCATTTCGGTTGCCTACTTGGGCTGAACCCAAAAATTCTGGCATTTTACTTCCTATACCATGGTGCGTTACTGTTATGGGCTTTGGCCATTGTGTTTCACATTTCAGTTTTGGGCCTTGGCGTTTTTACTGTCCAATTAGTTCTTAGTTTTTCTATTTTTTAAATCATTTCTGTCAATATAATTTGGGCCATGGCCTATTTAGAGCCCAGTTAATATTTGGTCCAGTACAATTTTTAGCACTTTTCCATATTTCTTCTATCCCGAAAATCACAGTCAATAATTTTATAAGATGATTCCACTCATCAAATTTCTATTCATCATTACATAACATTTGTTTAACTGAAATATAAAAGACATGGAAAATTTCAAATAACAGCCAAGAATAGTCTTAGTCTATTATAGTTGTTACATGGTTCATTCCAAACAGCCAGATATTTTGACTATTAGAATACAGGTAGCTCTAAAATTATAGGGTCTTCAAGCTTTTCTTGAATTTCTTTGGCTGGAACTCCTGAAAAAGAGAGGAAAATCCAAGATATTAGTGTCAGGATATAGCAAATAATTGGCAACTATTACGAAACAGTAGAATCATAAAGTAGGAAACAATAGTAGAGTAACAACACATCATGAGATTTGTTGATAAATTCTCCAACGAGTCGAATATTGTCAGGTCATCTTACTAAGTACACTATGATACCAAAATGATTTCCCTTAATCTTAAGATGCTTCTTAGCAAATCCTGTTATTTGTTGCATATTAGTGAAGTAGCTTAGATCTACTCCCTTCGTTCCGAAATATAAGATGTTTTAGCTTTGTGAATGGAGTGTATCTAGACTCCTTTTAGTGTATAGGTTCATCCAGCTTTGGAGTGAACCTACACACTAAAAGGGATCTAGATACACTTCATTCACAAAGCTAAAACATCTTATATTTTGAAACAGAGGGAGTACAAGTTACTGTAACGATCATGTTTATTTATTCTAGTCTTCTGTTAAAAAAACAGATTGCTCTTAGAACTATGCTTTGACTGACAGTGTGGACAGAAAGCATAATCACATGCAAGAAGCATTCTGGAAATAACCAAATTAGAGGGGGATACAAGCGCATATTCATGGAGAGAACGGGAAACTTACCCAACTCGCATTCCTTCCTCAATATCAGCATGCGAAACTTTTTCCTTAACCTACCACAAACTACAATCAGACCCCAAAATAAACATTAAAATAATTGAATTTTTAACTTCCAAGGATACACAATTGACATAAGATAGTACTATGATGAAAACACCATATAAAACATATAACCTACAGGACACTCCATAGTAGGTGATCCTACAGGACAAGGCACTCCATTTTTCTGTAGTATGTTAATGGTACTTTATATTTGCTAAAAGGGAGAAAACACCATCAGTTGTTACATCTACTTTGCACCAAAAAGGATTAGTTGATAAAAAAGAAGCAGAACAGTGGCTCTTTTGGTTTCATTTACTTTTAGGGGAAACTAAGATTAGTAACTATAGGAAGTATTGAGATGTACATACAAGGGTTCAGTTGGTAAATTCTACTAAGAGATTCAGAGCAGTGGAAAAATTCTACTAAGAGATGTACATACAAGGATTCAGTTATGTAGTGGAAAAATCTGTAGTTGAAGATATTCAGAGAAGTGGAAAAATCTGGAGTTGGCCTAAAGTGGACAGTTCTAGCAAGCGCCAAACCAACTGTATAGTTCAAAAGAAAAATGCCCAACCAACACGATCACATTGTAGTGACTTTGCATCTGAGGACCTAAATGGGATGGAACATCTAAATATATAGTATAGGACATCAACAATAAGCCATTTCCCAGATTACAACTCTACAAACATTTCAATTTATTGTATCTAGTTATACGATCAAGAACTAATACTAATGCACTGTCCAGATTAGTTAGAACAAAAAGGGAATAGTTAATGAACATCATACAGTACCGATAGCCTCATACTTGAATATTTGCTCAGCATCATTGGCACCGTTCTGCTAAGGGCATGATCTGGACACCATCTTTGGTTCTTGTCGCACTTGTGTGGGGAGGAGGATGTCATCGTCGGGTTCCTGCAGATACACGACACATGAGAGTGGGTTGATGGGAAACAAAGAGATGTACAGAGGCGAATTAGGGAGGGCATGGGGCGGCATGCTCCGGAGACGACAGATTCGGATGGCGGGAGGGCGTGGGGAGGCCTGAATAGCTGGCGGCAAAACTAGGGAGAATCAGGGGAACTAGAGGCTGGCCTAGGACGACCGCGCGATGACCTTGGAGCCCTACAACATGCACCTCCTGGCGCTGGCACCTATATATAATGTAGCGCACGGTTCATAATACGAAAAGTTGAATGGTCTAGTGGTTGGTAACACTTGGTCCCTCAGAGAGGGCACTGGTTCGATCCCTCATGGACTTCACTTTTTGTCTATTATTTCCAAAGGATACAGCGTTATTTCCTTTTCTAAAGGATGCAACGTTATTTCCAAAGGACGCCAGCCTGTCACTTTGGTTGACAATAGATGCGACACATACACAAAAACTATCATGTAGACGTGACACGTAGGTGAAACATACACACAGTTAATAGGTTCCATCTCGTCAGTCTGGATATTTGCGGATACGACACATAGGAAAAAACTAACACATAGACATGCCACATGGACTAAATTGCTGACACGGACGCTTAGTCATTTCAACTTATACAATTTTAGACGTTACGATCAATTTAAATCGTCGTAATCAGCTACAAATAACATCATAGGCTACGTATGCCATATTAAGACGATTTTAGTTAGTGCAACTATGACGTTTTTAGGCCAAATCGCCATACGTGTGCTATCCTTTGGCCCTCCCAAACAGCTCATGACCATCTACTGCAAGATCATCATAAATCTATGACGATTTCTTCCGGTGTCACTTTTAAAAGGTCATAGGATAACACATTTCTTGTAGTGAACGAGTATGAATTATTCTTGGATTTCAAGTCGAACGACCAAGGTCAAGGCCATATCTACATCATACTTTATGTTGATGATCCCATATCCAAGAATTTGCATGCTGGCAAATTTTTTGCCATATTTTGAAAACAACCGAAGAGGAAGTAGTATTAAAGTATGGCTCGACAACTGACCTCTCGAGAAGGAGACGTACCCGACTGTTTTCCTTGCTTAATTTTAGGGGGGTTGTGCTAAATGTATGGATATCTATGTAATTTATCCTTTTTTAGGTTCTTGATGTACAATGTACTCCCACGGCTTGTGTAAAATTCTAACCTAAAAGTAAGCGGTGAAATTTAAATGAATTTAAGCTTAATGGTCAACGAGTATGAACATTCTTGTAGTTTAGACCGAAGGACCAAGGTCAATGCCATATCTACATTGTACTTTATGTTAATGATCCCATATCTTAGAATTTGAATACCGACAGATTTGGCTATATTTTAAAAACAATTGAAGAGGAAGTAGTATGAAGAGTATGGCTCGATCAGCTTCTCTCTCGAGAAGGAGCAGAACCCGACTATTTTCCTTGCTTAGTTTTAGGGTCATTTGTGCTAAATGTTTGGACCTTGGTGTAATTCACCTTTTTAGGTCCTTGATGTAATATGTACTACCACCGCCCGTGTAAAATTCTAACCTAAAAGTAAATAGTGAAATTTAAATGATTTTAAGCTTAGTTATCAATGAGTGTAAACATTCTTGGATTTCAATCCGAACGACCAAGGTCAAGGCCATATCTACATCATACTTTATGCTGATGATCCCATATCCAAGAATTTACATGCTGATAGATTTGGTCATATTTTGAAAACAATCTAAGAGGAAATAGTATGAAGAGTTTGACTCAGATCAGCTGATCTCTCGAGGAGGAGCCAAACTCGACTGATTTCTTTTCTTAATTTTACGATCATTTGTTCTAAATGTATGGACCTCGATGTAATTTTCCATTTTTTTAGGTCCTTGATGTAAAATGTACTCCCACCGCTCGTATAAAATTTTAACTAGAGGAGTACAAGTAAATGTAAAATGTACTCCCACCATCCTTGAGGTAGTATTTTTCATGGTTTTCTCTTGCGTGTACTGATTGCCATGCAAAATGACATGCATTAGTATGGATAACTTTTGAAAAACTTTCTTATAGCATACCATGTATGGACATCCTCGGGTTTCAAGACAAATTGACCATCGTGCTATGTGATAATACGCCCATATTTGGCATGTACGAATGCAAGAATTTGCACATCGATAAATTTGGTCATGTTTCGAAAACAATCAAAGATAATAATGAAATAACAAAAAAGAAGTGGTGCATGGCGTTAGTTTGCATGTACTACTTGCCGTATGTATAACTTTTGAAAAACTTTCTTATGGCATACCATGTACGGACATCCTCGGGTTTAAAGACAAATTTACCATCATGCTATGTGATAGTACGCCCATATTCGGCATGTACGAATGCAAGAATTTGCACATCGGTAAATGTGGTAATGTTTCGAAAACAATCAAAGATAATAATTAAAGAACAAAAAAAGAGTTGTGCATGGCGTTAGTTTGCATGTACTACTTGCCATGAAAGATGATAAACATGATTTTGGCAACTTTTCAATATTTTTGGGTTTGAAGCTGGACCGGACGTCCAAGGTCATGGTCATAATCCACATCATAGTTTATGGTGATGTTCCTATATTTGGTAGTAGATGGGTGAATCTTGGCATGGTAAATAATATTGCCACTAGGAGTTTCCCCTGTTGAAAAAACATTGGGAGCGAGGAGAGACTATGATCATAGAGGAGGCAGCACGAGAGCAGAGAAAAGGAGGATTTGTGGGAAGTGTGATGTCAGAGCAAAGCTAAGATGAGTTCCTGACACGAGGTACATGATAGAGTGAGTAGATTAAATTTCAGGACCTTTACAATATATATGCACGCAAAACAAATTGTATTTTTTCTCTCCTTCACTCCCTCATCACCATTAACACCTCGGTCAGCTGATCTCTCCCTCGTCCACAACATGGGGTTGCGCACGCGTGTCGACCTGCCTTGTGTCGGCGGCTCTGTGTCTGTGTCCGGCGTGTTCATCAGCTGCGTTGGTGGGAACCATTTTGGTCCTTGGAGGCAAAAAGTATTACTACTATAGTAGAGTAGCAATTTAAACTTTACCGGCTTCAAAATTTTCACTTAATTCACAAACATTCGGAGGGAAGAATATTCAAAAGATTGCCATTTGTAGTACTACTATTTAAGTGCTAAACAAGGGATTGGTTGCGATTTTGCTAGAAAAAGGGCGCCCTCACGAGAGCTGGTCGTGCGTCCCATGGATCCCACTCCCTATCCCTGTGTGACACGTGGTGATCCGAGAGCATTTTCTGGGATGGTTTTTCCCCCCTACTACGCCCGAAAGCAGAGTCCACAGATTGGCTTTTTTTGCCATTTCTGTTGTGGATTCTTACACGAAAAAATAAATATCTTTCACACCGATTGGTAAAATCACAATCCGTTTTCATGGTTGTCTTAGTCCTATCGAGATCTATAAAACTAAATCCCATGTTCATATGTTTTGACAAACTTTTATTTCTCACTGCCTTTAACCCATAGGTTGCACTGTCTTTTTCTGTAGTGCCAGGTGTCGTGAACTAGCAGTGCACTACGTACGCACTGTCGTCATGTTCTGCGTTGCACTGCCTTGGATCGCAGTGCACGGGTTGACACACTAACAATGCACAGGCCATGCACTGCCTTACTGTTCTATGTTGCACTGCATATGGTTGTAGTGCACGGATCGGTGTCCTAGCAGTGCATGAGTTTGCGCACGGCCACCTTTATACGACATTACACTGCATGTGGTAGCAGTACAAGGCACGGTGTAATGGCAGTGTACCACTCGTGCACTGTCTGTTTGTACCGCATTGTACTGCTTCGGTCGTAGTGCATGGCGCGACGTCCTGGTAGTGCAGTGCACATGCACTGCCTGTTTATTCTGCATTGTATTGCCTGCTGTAGCGGTGCACGAGACGTCATCCGGTAGTGCGGTGCCTCCCATTTGGTGTTGCACTGCACTGTCTGCGTCAGTACGTAGGTGACGAGGGTTTAACTCATCAATGCCAATTGTTATGGACTTGGGTTTTGGAGAAGGAGGGAGCGCTGGAGACATCTATCGGCTAACAGACAAGCACACAGGGGACAAAGATTTATCCAGGTTCAGGTCTCGTAGAGGTCCCTACTCCTGCTTGTCTGCTCGTGAAATTATTGAAGGAACCGAAGGTTACAATGCTGCACAGATGCAATCTGGCGAGGGTTGTGGAAACTAAGGGTTGCGTGTGTCCTCCTCGCCGCCCCCTCCCAGCCTTTATATAGATAGGCTAAGTCCCGGGTAGCAGGTCGAGTCGGTTACAATTTAGGGTTTTCCCCTTTGAACTTTCTATCTTTAGCTTCTTCTTGTTCTTCAAGCAATCGAGAGTCCGCAGGATACTCGAATCCTTCGTTTGGGCCTTGGCGACACCATGGGCATGTACGAATTTAGACCGTATATACCAAGATCGAGTACTTGTAGGGTATACCCATGTCAGCAGCCCTCGAGTGTCCATTGGAATCGCAGATTCGACTGGGGACTTTTGAAGTCTTTTGAGTGCCTGAATGAGTATATATTTCGACTGCTTTTAGTTGTGTCATAGGGATTGTTGATATACGTGCCTGATATAACCAAAGTATCGGTAGGTGAAACAACGCAATCTACTCGAACTCGAGTCCCCGGACTCGAATCCGGAAAAGTGCTGGTGTAATTCGACTCAAGCCGCGGGGGTCTTACAGGAGTCGAATTCCAGTTATATGGGTGTGAGCACTCGACGCGTCCGTCAAGGCATGTTCATCATACTTGTAGGCACGGATACATTTCTGGTAGTGCGCAGCTAATGCGTTGTCAGGCCTTATTCAGGTATTACCTTCACGCTGTAAGCGCGGCATCCGAATTTTATCATCGTGGAGACGATTCAGGTGACCCAGGAGACGCAGTCTCTTTGTAGGGAAAATTATAAGGTGGTGTCGCCATGAGTTTCGAGTGTGGATGTTATCGACACACAGTTTTTGCATAAATAATCATAGGGTGTGCGACCAGCGCTCCCTATGGGAGTAGCTCCCGAGTGCCTGGTTGAGTCGAAGACTCAGGCAGGGACTAAAGAATCATTTTGCGACTACTGTGCTTGGCTGAGTTGAAGACTCAGGCAGGGACTAAAGAATCATTTTGCGACTGCTATCGTCTTTTGATTGTTTCAGTCGAATTTCTTTCCGGCGCTCCCTATGGGAGTAATCCATGTCCATAATCGAATCGTATTTCGAGTGATTGGGTTTGCCTTTTGATTATCCATGTTCCTGCAAAAAGAAAAGAAAAAAATATATAGGGTGCGCGACCAACGCTCCCTATGGGAGTAGCCCCCGAGTGCTTGGTGGAGTCGAAGACTCCAGCAAGGACTAAAGTAGTCGAAACCCTATGCTGCATAGTTTTGATGACGTCAGTGCTGACGATTTCATGACCTCAGTTGCCTGCGTGAGCGAGTTTGACAGGACGTGACGAGAAGTGGGTCCCACTTTCTGACTTTGATTTGACTGGGCGTGCATAATCTTTATTTTAACTGCGTCTCCTCGATTTCCACGCGTAATGGGAGTAGTGGAGGGACGGTTCGCGCTTCCACTCCTCCACATGTCCAGCATGATGTTTGCCACGTGTCTAGTAGGGTTTTTCTGAGTCGTTGGATTACATCTTCCAGGGGTTAAGTAGCGGTGCTGCGACGGTAATTTTCTCATCTGCTCTCATTCATCTTTGCTTCCATCGCCATTGCCACCGCTCCTCTCTGCTTTCTCTGTGCTCGTTTCCTCCAAGACGCTGGACCAGCTCCGCTCGTTTCCGAGCTACTTTCTGCGCTCGCATCGCCGTCGCGCAATGGGGAAGAAGAAGGGAGGTGCTGCAGCTGATTCCGCGGCCACCGTTGCCACGACAAAGAAGAAGGGCGGCTCCGCCACTGCGGGCACCAGCACCAAGGTCGCGGGCACTCGCGTCACGAATGGTGCGTGGCGCCCCTCCATCATCAAGGCGTCCGATCTCCGTCTTCTTTGCCAAGATGGAGTATTGTCTGTCGCAGTCGCCGACGCGCGCGTCCCCAGCAGTGAGACCATTCCTGCTCCTCCCGCTGGTTTTCGAGTGATGTTTTTAGCATTCATCATTTGCGGTCTCTCCTTGCCTCTTCACCCCTTTTTTAGGGGTCTCCATTGTTTCTACGGGCTCCAGCTCCATTAGCTATCCCCAAATTTGATCCTTCATATCTCTTGCTTCATCACACTCTGCGAGTGCTGGCTCGGAATCGAGCCACACTTCGGCCTTTTCAAGCGCATCTTCAAATTGAAGCGCCAGCTTACGTCTTGCTCTTTAGTTTACGATGTGGGTGGATGCGGAATCCACGTTGACCCATCCGCCACCTACTTCGACATCAAGCTCACGGCATCCGTCCAAGGGTGGAGGGACAAATGGTTCTACATCCGCGATCAGAAGGCCAATGGTGAGCACTTTGGACTCGCGCCCTTCGATCCCGCGACGCCGTTAAACCTGTGAATGGTTTTTGATAAACTGGGTTAAATAGTTCGGTTTTCATCCTGGGCTTGATTGGTTCGGGTTGTTATGGGCTGAGATTCTTATCAGTTTGGTTTGGTTTGGTTTTATGGAGGTAAAAGTTGGGTATAGTTGGGTCTGGGCCTAATTGGTTTGGTCACTAGCAGTTACGAACTGTGGTTGAGAACCGGTTATTCGATTGGTTCCGTCACGATTTACCGACTACATCTCCTGGCGGCTCCCATTGCAACTGTCGAGCCTGCTACTTCTCTGTTTCCAGAAGCTATCAGCAGTGGCATCCTCACCTAGATCTCCGACGACCTCAACCTTGCTCAGATCTTGGACAGCCTCAACCGTGGCCGCTTCCCCATGGCCGCTGAAAACGTTACCGCCTATCTCGTCAGGCTGGACTCTGTCCGAGGCGGAAAAGGGCCGACATGTGCGAACCGCGGTATATGAGTTCCGGCAGCCGTGGGAACTGTGAGGCGGCGCGGCGCGACGCCACGTGCGGTCGTTCTTCACTCAGGTGCCTGCCATGGATGTGGTCGGCGAGGTGCCGCCGGGAATGACCGGGCTAGAACCGGCTAATCTGCTTGTGCCTTGACGATAATTAACCAAGTCACTCTTTCATTTGGTTGACAATCTACTTATGTTTCTATGAGCTGCAGCCGTACTAGTAGAGTTCTTTGATTTGGTTTCAACCCAAAAGTGGAAACCGGGTTGAACCCATAGTTCGATGCTTGGGTTGGTTTTGATTTGGGTGGACAAAGAATACGGTTTGGTTTAGTTATGGTTGTGCAGGATAAATCGTGGTGTGGTTTAGTTCTGGTTCTGAACCTCTCGTTGACTGGATATGGTTTAGGTTTGGTTTAATTTTGGAACCATTGCCAGGTTTAGACGCCGTGCAGGAGGATGCGCTCCTGGAAGAACGTAGTCATGCTTGGCGAGTCCGTGGAGACAGACGTGCTGTATCAGCGCGTCTGCGACCTCGAGATTCGCATAGGCAAAGAGGAGGGAGGCTGCGCCCTCATTCGCACTTGGCTGCGCCGTCGCGTCCAGCCCCTGCAAGCCAGGGTCCACCCCATGCTTTAGTGGGCTAGCGCTGATGATGCCACTCGCGTGTCTGCCGATGGCATGTCCGCGAGTGAGGTGGACAAGAGGGTTCGACTGGTCACCAAGTACACCGTCAAGGATGTGCTTCCCAGTGAGCCAGTTGTTCCTCCATTTGATGTTTCGAACTCTCCTCCTGAGGTATAGTTGTGCTACGCAGTAGCTAATTTTGTCGATAGCTTCTCTGTTGTTTACTTGCTGTTTACTGAATGTGTTGTATGTGTGCAGGATTGGGCGGTGTCACCTTGTATGCCCCCTCTACCTGAGGGAATTATCCCTCGCGAGACTTTGGAAGAGGACGAGTCGGAGTCGACCGTACCTTCTGATGCGAAGGAGGAAGCCCCCGAGTTTGATAGTCCGGATACTCGCAAGCGTTAGCGCAGCAAGGATTCTGATGTGTCGTCTCCTTTGACTCCGGAAGGTACGGGTGTTAGTGCGGAGTCGCCAATTCCTGCCATTCCTATGAGCGCCGTGGCACCATCTTCTCGCAAGAAGATGCGACTGCTCAAGGAGTCTTCGTTAGAGTCGAGGGAGCCACTTTTGACTTTGACAAGTTTGATTGGTAAGTTTGCATAGTCGATTTGCTCTTGATGGCTCGCCTTTGGGTTTGCCCTATCTTGATATGGTTTTTGTCTTGCAGTCAAGAGGCGTCGTCATCTTCTGGCGATGTCCAGTTTTTGAAGGAATCAGGAGTCATGACCTCAAGGGCCAAGGAAGAGGTCGAGCGCGCTCCTGCCCCTCCATTGGCGGCCCACTCCGGGCACTATTCTTCCAGTTCTTCTCATGCGGGGGAGCATCGAATGGTTGTCCGGATGACGGTACATCAGACATATTCGGAGTCTTTGGAGGACCATGTAAGTGTAGTTTTCCTCCTTTTGGTGTTGCAGTCAATATTATCTAATGCTTCTGCTGATTCTGTTTTGTGCAATAGCTCCTTGTGAAAGAAGTCGCGCACTTGGCGGAGCAAGTGCTTGCGATGGGTCGCCAGCATGCGATGTTGGAGACACGTCATCGCGTGGTTGAAAGTGAGTGTCTTGCACTTCTTCTTCTTTGTCTCCTTTTTAATACGGTCGACTGATAGTCAATCTCTTTATGTTTGTAGCCGAACATAACGCTCTCCTGCGTAATGCTGCCACAATGGAAAAGACCCTCGTCGCGGCTGTGAAAGGTCGCAACGAAGCAATCACGGGGCATGACGAGGCGCAAAGGCGCGAAGAGGATCTGCATGCCTCCTTCGCAGCCAGGGAGAAGTTGTTCGAGGAACAACTGCTCTCGATTGCTAAGGCCCTTTCAGGTACTTTGCTTGTGGATGTTGTTATCCTTCTGTGCTTCGAATGTTTTTGTTGGTGGCGCTGATGTTTTTGTCCATATGTGAATTTATGTACAGATGCTGGCGATTTGAGCTTTTACCAACAGGCCCTTCGTCGTGATGACGCTCTGGCGGGTGCACTGTCAGCAGTCGAAGACCACAACATCGTTGTGCAGGACACGTTCTCCAAGGCCAAAAGCGTACTCAGTCGCATTCGGGAGGAGCTGATGCCCAAGGCAGAGCTAGTCGAGAATATAGACGAGTTGGTGGAGTCACTCGCTGGAGGTGTGCCTACCAGCTTCAAGAACTCGCTTCGCTCGGCTGGCGCGTCCATGTCCCCGAAGCCAAAGTATTCTGAGGAGCTCCAACGTGCCAAAAAGGCGGCGAAAGCTTTGGCATCAGGGGCCAGTGGAAAGTCAGTGGCGTCTGACACTACCACGGACTTGATGAAGCCCCCGAAGCCGTCGAAGTTGAAGAAGCCAGTTGCTCCTTAGTTAGCTTTGTAATAGTTGATTAGTTTTTGTCCTTTTGTTTAAGACATGACTGTTGGCGAGTGTATCTGCTGATACTTTTGCTAGTCTTGAATGCATCCGATCCTTTTGTCTTTGTGTTGATCTGGTTGTCTTATTTGCTTTTATCTTGACTTTTGGTAGGGTACATCAAGTGATCCTTCGAGGGAAACTCAGGACTCGCCGACTCTTGATGATACCGTGGCACCGCCACTCTCCAGGGTAGATGAGTTGTCCTTGCTTTCGCGACTGCGTGACTGCGTGAAGCAGCTGGAGCGTGAGTTGCCCGTGCTCCGTGGTAATGCGGATGTGTGGAAGTCGAAGGCGGAAAAAGCCGCCACCCGGGAGCAGTATCTGCTTGGCGAGGTGACGCAGCTGGGCGACCAATTCAAGTGTTAGTTTGCTTGCTCTCATCTTTTCCTTGTAGATATTCGCAGTGGTACGTTGTACTCATGCTGTTGTTGCTGCTTCGTGTAGTTGTCAGCATGCGTCACCCGCAGGAGGAGAAGGATAGAATTGCCATTCGCATGCATGATCTTACCCAGGAGTAACTTCAAGAGAGTGGATACTTCTGGGTAGATCATGATCGTGCGACTGCGCTGGCGACCCTGCAGGATCGTGCATCGCGAGTGCTGCACTTTCTGAAGAAATCGCAGTCATGCTTAAAGAACATTTATCGGGCGATGTTCCCGCTGGATGATAAGCCATCAAGCTTGCTGGCCCTCCTTGCCAAGTTTCAAGACCTGACCGCGGTTCGCGAGTGCGTGAAGCAGCAGTTGGTGGCTGGTGCCAAGGATCCTCTATCAATGGTGCGACTGCATATGCCTGACGTAGATGTTGCGACGATTGTGTCTGGGTCGCCTGTGCCGCCAGCAGGTTCTTCTTGGAATATGGTGCCGCACTACCAGGCGGTGGACCGCCCAGCAGAAGAGATCGTCAACTTCTTTGAGGAACAAACCAACGTTCTTCTGCTATAGTAGTAGCCTAGTTTGTATCCTGCACATAAGTGTACTTGTGTTGTAAAGTTCGTATAAATGTTGTAGATAATTTATTGTCGAATGCGTATAAAGAGCTTTGTTAGTACGAAGTGCGCGGCACTATGCGAGTCCTTTTCGTTAGCCTGGTCATGTTTTTATCTCAGTCCCTTGTCAACCTGTCAGGTGCGTTGCAGCTGGGTTCATGTTGTGTTAAGGGTTTCGACTAATGTACCAGCTACTCAGGATATAGCATTTTGGTTCGAAGAAAAGATGTGTATAGGGTGGCGCAGCACCCGAGTATATAAATTGGAAAATTAAAGGAGAACTCAGAGTTTTGAGGCACTTAGCTTTATTTATTCGACGAACTGTGCGAGGTACAATGTGTGGCTAAATAGCCTTGGCTGAGTAGCCTAATTTGCAATGTAAAAGGTAAAAACGACTAAGGGTAGAAACATCGCAGCTGTGCGACGTTCCAGGGGTTGGAGTATGCGGCTCCTGTCTCTAGATCTTGAAGGCGATAGGCGCCAGCTGGGATTACTTCTGTAATCACGTACGGTCCTTCCTAGGGGGACTCGAGCTTGAGATGCCCCTGCTACTTCAGTCGCAGGACCAGGTCACCTTCGACGAAGGATCTGGGGCGAAGCCTCCTACTGTGGTAGTTGCGAAGGTTCTGCTAGTAGATCATGGATCTTTCCGCGGCGATTTCCCTTGCCTCGTCAAGGAGGTCAACGGAGTCTTCGAGTGAGAGGGATGGCTCTTGCTTGCTGTAAGCGACCACGCGCGGCGCCTTGTACCGTACTTCAGCGGGTAGCACTGCTTCGGCTCAGTGCACCATGAAGAATGTCATGTAGCCCGTGGCGCTGTTTGGAGTTGTGCGTAGGCTCCAGAGTACGGATGGTAGTTCATCCGGCCAGCAGCCTGCAGCTTGTTCGAGTGGCTGGAGGAGTCGCTTCTTGATGCCGCTACAGACGAGCCCATTTGCTTTTTCCACCTGACCGTTGGTCTATGGATGCGCTACTGAGGCGTAGCTGATGTTGATCCCGAGGTTCTCGCAGAATTCTTGGAACTCCTTGGATGTGAAGTTCGTCCCGTTGTCGGTGATGATGTTGTGCGGCACTCCGAAGCGGTAGACGATGGACTCGAAGAACTTGACTGCGTTGTGCCCTGATTGGTTGGTCATTAGCATGGCCTCAATCCACTTGGTGAATTTGTCCACTACGACTAGGAGGTAGACACAGCCTCCTCGTGAAGACCTTGGAAGTTTGCCAACCATGTCGAGCCCCCACTGCGCGAAGGGCCAGGCCAATGGGATTGGCCGTAGCTCTGCGCCTGGTGCGTCCGTCTTGTCCGCGAATCGCTGGCAAGCGTTGCATTTTTGGACGATGTCCTTAGCGTCGCGCATGGCCGTAGGCCAGTAGAACCTAGCTCGTAGAGCTTTGGCAACGAGGGCACGACTGCCGGCGTGGTGCCCGTAGCTCCCTTCATGGATGTCGAGGAGAACTGCTCTTCCATCAGCCACGGAGATGCATCGTTGGAGTACTCCTGTGATGCTGCGTTTATACAGTTCGCCATTGATAGCGGCGAATGTCTTGGATCACCGCACGATCTGCCGTGCATCTGTCGGATCGTCTGGTAACCTCTTGCTGAGGAGGTACGTGATGTACGGCTACGTCCAGGATTGCTCGATCATCATGACGCTCATTGGTCCCTCGAGTCCTGTGTCTAGTTCCAAGTCATCGAGTTCCATTGGCTCATTGGGTGGCACAACCCCCGAGTCCGTTGTTGCGCTTGTTTTCTTCTCTGCGGCATTTGGCTTGATGGAGCGTTCACAGATGCGCTCGAGAAATACCCCAGGCGGTATGGGGGCGCAGGTAGAGCCTATGTTGGTGAGTACGTCCGCCTCCTCATTGCTTTCGTGACCTACGTGTCGTAGCTCGCAACCGTCAAAGTCTCCTTCGAGTGTGTCGTAGAGGTCGCGGTACGCGATCATGTTATCGTTCAGTGCGTCGCACTCATGCATTGTTTGGTTGACGACCAACTTGGAGTCGCCGTATATGATGAGCCTCTTGGCGCCGCAGGCTTTTGCCATCCTCATCCCGTGCAATAGGGCCTCGTATTCAACCTCGTTGTTTGAGGCTATGAACTGCATTCACATGATATATTTCAGCTTGTCCCCTTGAGGTGATGTCAGTATGACACCTGCGCCTGCTCTGTCTTTCCGCTTGGACCCAACAAAGTGCATTGTCTAGAGGTAGGACATAGCTGGCTTGTCCAGGAGCTGGTTTTCCATCCAGTGCACGAGGAAGTCCGGGAGAACTTGCGACTTGATTGTGTCGCGCTTTTCGTACGTGATGTCTCGTGGAGACAATTGTATTCCCCAAAGCGCGACTCGTCCCGTGGCGTCGGGGTTATTGAGTATATGCCCCAAGGGGTGTCGTTGACCACCACGATTGGGTGTTCCTGGAAGTAGTGGCACAGTCGCCGAGCGGTCATGAAGACGCCATACGCCAGCTTCTGGTAGTGCGGGTACCGCTGTTTTGTTGGCGTGAGGACCTCGCTGAGGTAGTATACTGGCGTTGTACGCCGTGGACCTTGTTTTCCTCGGTTCGCACGATGACAAGCACTATGCTGACCACCTGGTTGGTGGCGGAGATATACAACAACAGTGGTTCCCTTTCTCGTGGGGTCACTAGTACTGGCGAAGTGGATAGCAGGCGCTTGAGGTCTTCGAATGCTTCTTGCGCTTCAGTGGTCCACTCGAATTTTTCAGTTTTGCGGAGGAGCTGGTAGAAGGGCAGCGCCTTTTCACCCATTCAACTGATGAATCGACTGAGGGCCACGATTCGTCCAGCCAGCGGCTGGACGCCCCTTATGTTTTTCGGCTTCTCCATGGCTAGTATGGCTTTAATCTTCTTCGGGTTCGCCTCGATTCCCCTCGCGGAGATGAGATACCCGAGCAGCTGCCCAGATGGTACGCCGAAGGCGCATTTGTCCAGATTGAGCTTGATCCGGTAATGATCGAGGTTGGCGAAGGTTTCGTGCAAATCGTCGATTAGAGAAGCTTCTTCCTTGGTCTTGATTACTATGTCGTCGACATATACTTGAATGTTGTGACCCAGTTGTTCCTTGAGGCAAGCCTGCATGCACCGCTAGTAGGTGTCTCCCGCGTTCTTTAGCCGGAAGGGCATTGTGTTGTAGCAGAACACAACAAAGGGCGTTGTAAACGCTGTTTTTTCTTGATCTTCCTCCTTCATTCAAATTTGATTATAGCCTGAGTAGGCGTCGAGGAAGCAGAGGCGCTTGCATCCCGCTGTGGAGTCGATGATCTGGTCGATCCATGGCAATGGGAAGTGATGCTTTGGGCAGTGCTTGTTTAGAGAGGTGAAGTCCACACACATCCGCAGGATATCCGTGTCCTTTTTCGGTACCAGCACCATGTTGGCGAGCCAAGTGCTTTCCTTGATCTCGCGTATGAACTTGGCCTTGAGGAGTCTGTTGATCTCCATTCCAACTGCTTGCGCTCTTGGCTCAGGCAATCGCCAAATTGTTTGCTTGACTGGCCTTGCGTCGGGGTTGACGTTGAGTGCGTGCTCGGTGAATTCCCTGGGAACTCCTGGCATGTCCGCAGGACACCAGGCGAAAATTTCCCAGTGCTCACGGAGGAATTCGACGAGAGTGAGTTCCTATGTGGGACTCAAGTTGTTGGCGATGAGGGCCGTCTTGGCGGGATCCGATGGGTGGACCTGCACTTTCTTTGTGTGCACCGATGAGTCGAAGGAGAGATCAGGTGAGCTTGGCCGGCTCAAGGAAGGCAGACTGTTGTCTGTCGTCTCCTTTAGTCTCGCAAGTTCCTCCTGCATGCCGAAGGATAGAGAAATTCTGTTGAATTCCTTGTCGCAACTGTCAAATCGCTCGAAACTCCCGTTGATCGTGATGACGCCATGGGTACCTGGCATTTTCATCTGCAGGTAGGCGTAGTGGGGCACTGCCATGAACCTAGCGAACGCGACGCGCCCGAGGATGCAGTGGTACTGTAAGGGCCAGTCGATGTGCTCGCACCGGAAGTTTTTAGGCGTGCCGAAGATGACGTCGAGGTTGATTTTGCCCAGGGGGTATACGCCTTTCCCTGGGATGATGCCATGGAACGTTGTGTCCAAGGCCTCCAGGCAAGTTAGGGGGATCCTCATTGCTCGCAAGGTACTCGCGAATATAAGGTTGATGCCACTTCCGCCATCCATGAAGACGCGGCTCATGTCGAAGCCTCCGATTTGCGCCTCGAGTACGAGGAGGCAATGGCCTGGACTGGGTACCTGAGGTAGATGGTCGCGTTTGTCGAAGATGATGCAGGACTCACTTCCACTGAGGTACTCAGTGGTGGATGGTGGCGAGTGTGTGGCCAAGTTGACTTGGCGAGTGATGGCCTTCTGCACCCTATTGGAGGGGTGTCCCTTTTGGATCATCATGGTGCCCATGGCTTGTGGGTACGGCTCGCCTCCATGGTGCTGGTCTGGTGCGGCTACATTCGGGGGTGGCCCAGGTGGAGGGGGTGGAGCGCCATGTGCCACGGCACCTGGAGCGGCTCCGTAGCCTCTTTCGACTGCTTTGCGGTTCATCCGAACCAGTCCCTCATGTAGCTTGAGGAACTCACGGCAATCCTTAAGGAGGTGGCTGGACTTCTTCTTGCCATCATGCTTGTCGATGTAGAAGTGCACCGTACATGGCCCGGACAGTTTATCCTCAATGGAGCTCGCGGGTGCCTCGTCGCGAGTGCGGCGTTGCCACACTTGCGTGGTTTTCCCGGAGTCGCGGTATCCGCCGCTACGGTATCCGCTGTTGCGGTTGTCGTCGCGTCTTTCGGCGTAGCCAGCCGCGACCATGTTGACGTCGTCGCGGTCATCGTAAATGCGCATGCGACGCTTGCCTCGGCGATCACGTCTGCGCTCGAGCTCTGCCTCCTCGTCGGAGTGAACATGATTCTTCACTGAGTCTTCTCCATCAGCCCACCGATTCGCGATCTCCATCAGGTGGTCGATGGTCTTGGGCTTTGAGCGGCCCAGCTCCTCTCTGAGTTCTAAGCGGCGGACACCACCGTTGAATGCGTCAATCGCGTGATCCTCCGAGATGTTTTCTGCGGAGTTCTTGATGATGGACCACCTTTGGATGTAGGAGTGCAACGATTCGCCAGATCTTTGCTTGCAGCATCTCAGCTCTTCGATTGATGCGTGCCGCTTGTATGTGCCCTTAAAGTTGTGCACAAAGTTGTAAACCAGCTCGTCCCAACTGCGAATGGATCCGCGTGGGAGGTTGTTGAGCCATGCTCGGGCGGCGCCCTACAGCTGTAGCTGCAAGCATTGCATGGTCGTGCTTCGACTACCTCCGTGGAGCCTAACGGAGGAGATGTGGTCCTCCAGCCAGATCTTCGGGTCCTGTAGGCCGTCAAACTTCGGGTTCTCTGACGGGAGTTTAAACCCTTTAGGCATTCGCTTATGCCTAATGGATCTGCTGAAGCATCTGGCGCCACAGAGCTCCATGTCCTCCTCTTCTGAGTCAGTAGACCGAGCACGTCGTGCTCTTGATTTATCGATCTTGCGCTGCGTGATGTCATCACGTGCGTCGTAGTCGTGGTCGTGTTGTCGTGAGCAGCGACATCGAGACAAGTCGTGGCTGTCATCGCTGGATGAGGGCGAGGAGTAACGCTTTTCTAGCGCTTTTCCCTTCTTTGGTTCCAGTGTCGGCTCCTTGTCGAGGGCGGCCTCGATTAGTCCCAAGCCCGCGATCGTAGATCGGTGCATGGCGGCCCGAGGGTCCCCAGCTGGTGGCTGGTTGTTCAGGAGGTACATTGCGGCCGCTGTCACCGCAGCCTGCGGCGTCTTGGGGACCACATTGCCCCTAGTGTCGGCTGTCATAGTGCCGAAGTCGAGGATCTTTGTGGCCTCTATGCGTTCCTGCTCGGTGAGATGGGCCATCCGAGACTGCCTCTTCTTGGCGAGGTGCTCGTTGCCCTTTGAGGAGGATCCTCCGTAGGAGGAGAGTCCAGCACGATGAAGGCTCGACTCGTCTTCCGCCTTTTTTGCGCACCTCGAGTTGCGCGATAGTTTGTACTTGGCGCTTGAATTCTTCCTTCAGGAGCCAGTGATAGCCCATCAGCAGCTCTTGCGGGGATCCGAAGGGTAGAGGGGTGCCTCGCAGGGCCTCGCGGCAGCGAGCCCATTCTTGCTTGTTGAGCTTGATTACGACACGTTCGCCGGTTCGCTTATTTACTATGGTTGGAGGTTCGATTGACCCTCCGTTGCCAACGGGGATGCGATTGCCACCGTTGCCGCCGTTAGGCGGGTCGATTCCGTTGCCGCGATTGCCGCCGTTGTCGCGGTTGGCTGAGGTGTCGCCTGCGTTGATGACGGTGCACATGAAGTGATTGGGGAAGCTGCTGCTTCCACAACTCTTAGATCCGGAACCATAGGTTCCATCTTCATTGGCCAGATCGCTCAGATCAGAGTCGCGACTGCTGTCGCTGACCGTGTTCTTGACTATTGTCGGGGCGTTGAGCTCGCTGAGGGTGCCGATCGATGGAGCAAACCACGATGCTGGGGCAATCGTCGGTGCTGTCGGCTGATCAGGCATGCGAAGCGTTCCCATCTGACCAACTTGGAAGCGGAAGCTCCCGATCGCCAGGCTGATTCCATCACCGACGGACTCGAAGGCCAGGCGAGTGGCCGGCGTGTGGACGGTGAAGTCAAACGCGCCGAAGAGCTGGTGAATCTCCGCTGTTGCAGAGTTGTAGATCACGATTGATGGGGCCGAAGAAGCCGCAACATCAGCACTCCCAGTTCCCACAGACGGCGCCAATTGACGAGGGTTTAACTCATCAATGCCCATTGTTATGGACTTGGGTTTTGGGGAAGGAGAGAGAGCTGGAGACATCTATCGGCTAGCAGACAAGCACACAGGGGACAAAGATTTACCCAGGTTCAGGCCTCGTAGAGGTTCCTACTCCTGCTTGCTTGCTCGTGGAATTATCGAAGGAACCGAAGGTTACAATGGTGCGCAGATGCAATCTGGCGAGGATTGTGGAAACTAAGGGTTGCGTGTGTCCTCCTCGCCGCCCCCTCCTAGCCTTTATATAGATAGGCTAGGTCCCGGGTAGCAGGTTGAGTCGGTTACAATTTAGGGTTTTCCCCTTTGAACTTTCTATCTTTAGCTTCTTCTTGTTCTTCAAGCAATCGAGAGCCCGCAGGTTACTCGAATCCTTTGTTTGGGCCTTGACGACACCGTGGACCTGTACATATTTAGACCCTATATACCAAGCTCGAGTACCTATAGGGTATACCCATGTCAGTAGGGCACTGCCTTTAGGTAGGGAATGCACTGCGTCCTCAGGCAGTACACTGACTTTCATCGGGCAGTGCACCGTGTTTTCATTTCTTAATTTTGCACCGTTATACTTGTAAATGGACTTGTACATCTCACAGACTAGAAGCGGACTATAAGAAGAAGAAAAAGATACATATAGATTGTACTAGGATATGCTCGGGCCATGCCCGAGGACTTTCCCGCCATGCACCAGGACAAGAAGCAGACCGAAAGTAAAATAGAAGCACTCCTATCAAGGCATGCTCGCTCCATGCACATAGACATTCTCACGCACATGAACCACTTGTACCTGCCGGCATGAGCTCCCACGCATGGCACGTGTCTATCCCGCAGAGGCCAAGCATGCACCGTGCCGCTCACCTGTGCGTGCTTCCGGGAGGGCGCGCTCCTACTACACTCGATTGGTTGATACTATGTCTCATCGTATGCTCATAATTATGATCTGGCTAGCCTTTCTACTCTGCACTACTCCATTTTTATTTGTTCCATTTCACATTCTAGGAATAGGAAGCACCAAGCACACCAGCAGCAAGCCGGTTCCAAAGTGAGGAGTTCTCTTTTTTCCCGTGAAGCAAGTAGTACTCCCTTCTTCCCAAATTATGACGCGTATTACTTTTGGTCAAAGTCAAATTTACTAAACTTTGACTAAGTATACTACATCAACTCAGTTTTATTAGAATCATCATGAACTATATTTTCATATTATATGCATTTGTCATTACAAAAGTCGGTATGTTTTTACGTACAGTTGGTCGAACTTTATAAAAGATTGATTTTGACCAAACCTAATATGCGTCTTAATTTGGAAAAGAGGAACTAGTATCAAGAGTATGGTTGTATCAGCTTCTTTCTCGAGAAGGAGCCGTACCCGACTGTTTTCCTTACTTAATTATATTGTTCTTTGTGCAAAATGTATGGACCTCAATGTAATTTTTCATTTTTTAGATCTTTGATGTAAAATATACTCCCACCATCCGTGTAATATTTTAACTAGAGGACTACAAGTAAATGTCGTAGATTGTTCTTAAAATTTTCTAAATTCTTTTGAAGCTAACTAGGAATTCGGTATAGAAAACCCACCAAGAGTTCTGAAAAAATCAAGTTTTTAGCTATGCAAGAACTTGGCATGGTAGTGTTTCCATATTTGGTACATGGGTGCTTCGATCTTGGGATTGGGAATGATAACACTGCTAATCAGATTTTCCAAATTATAAGGACAAAAAAATCATTTTTCCAAGTGACGTGATTTTTTTTTGTAAAGCAAGCACAAAGGAAAATGGCTCGGAATACCACAACCCTAGTTTTCACACAAAATGTGGACCACGATTCACTTCCGGTTAATTACTAAGATAAACATGAGTATGAATATTCTTGGATTTCAAGCCGAACGAACAAGATCATGGCCATATGTACATCATACTTTATATGTGTTGATTATCCCATATCCAAGAATTTGCATGCTAGTAGATTTGGCCATATTTTGAAAATAATCGAAGAGCAAGTAGTATGAAGAGTATGGCTCGATCAGCTCCTCTCCCGAGAAGGAGTCGAACCCAATTATTTGCATTGCTTAATTTTAGGATGCTTTGTGCTAAATAAATGGACCTCGATCTTATTTTCCATTTTCAGGTCTTTGACGTAAAATGTACTCCCATCGCCCGTGTAAAATTTTAACCTAAAAGTAAATGGTAAAATTTAAATGATTTTAAGCTTAGTTGTCAATGAGTATGAACCATTATTGGATTTCAAGATGAACGACCGTGGTCATGGCCATATCAACATCATACTTGATATGTGTTGATGATCCGATATACAAGAATTTGCATGCTGATAGATTTGGACATATTTTGAAAACAATCAAAGAGGAAGTAGTAGGAAGAGTATATCTCGATCGCCTGCTCTCTCGAGAAGGATCCGAACCCGAATGTTTTCCTTACTTAATTTTAGGGGCTTTGTGTTAAATATATGGACCTTGATGTATTTTTCCCTTTTTTTAGGACCTTCATGTAAAATGTACTCTCACCGCCCGTGTAAAATTTTTACTAGAGGAGTACAAGTAAATATAAAATATACTCTCACCGCCCTCGAGTTAGTGTTGTGCATGGCTTTCTCTTGCGTGTTCTAGTTTCCATGCAAAATGACATGCATTAGTATGGATAACTTTTGAAAAAAATTCTTATGGCATAACATGTACGAACATCCTTGGGTTTCAAGAAAAATTGACCATCATACTTATGTGATAATACGCCCATATTCGGCATGTACGAATCCAAGAATTTGCACGTCGGTAAATTTGGTCATGTTTTGAAAAAAATCAAAGATAATAACGAAAGAACAAAAAAAGAGTTGTACATGGTGTAATTTTGCGTGTACTACTTGCCATGAAAGATGATAAACATGAGTTTTGGCAACTTTTCAATATTCTTAGGTTTGAAGCTGGACCGGACGTCCAAGGTCATGGTCATAATCCCCATCATAGTTTATGGTGATGTTCCCATATTTGGGAGTAGATGGGTGAATCTTGGCATGGTAAACAATATTGCCACTAGGAGTTTCCCCCTGTTGAAAAAAAATCTGGGAGCAAGGAGAGATTATGAGCATAGAGGAGGCAGCCCGAGAGCAGCGAAAAGGAGGATTTGAAGGAAGTGTGATGTCAGAGCAAAGCTACGATGGGTTCCTGACACGAGGTACAGGGTAGAGTAAGTAGATTAAATTTCAAGACCTTTACAATATATATGCACGCAAAACAAATTGTATTTTCTCTCCTTCACTCCCTCATGACCATTCACACCTCGGCCAGCTGATATCTCCCTCGTCCACAACATGAGGCTGCGCACGCACGTCGAGCTGCCTTGTGTCGGCGGCTCTGTGTATGTGTCTTGCATGTTTGTAAACTATGTTGGTCGGAACCATTTTGGTCCTTGGAAGCAAAAAGTATTACTACTATAGTATAGTAGCAATTCAAACTTTCCTAGTTTCAAAATCTTCACTTATTTCACAAACATCCAGGGGAACGATATTTAAAAGATCGCCATTCGTATTACTACTAGTACTACTACTTAAGTGCTGAAAAGGGATTTGTTGATACTATGTCCCATCGCATTGGATTCCAACCATTATGATTTGCCTAGCCTTCCTACTCGGAAACTACTCCACCTCCATTTCTTCCATTTCACACTCTAGGAAGAGGAAGAATCAAGCACACCCGCAGCAAGCTAGTTTGAAAGTGAGGAGCGCTCTTTTTTCCCGTGAAGCAAGTAGTACTCCATCCTTCCTAAATTAGGACGCGTATTACTTTTGGTCAAAGTAAAAATTTAATAAACTTTGACTAAGTATACGACATCAACTCAATGTTATTAGAATCACCATGAACTATATTTTCATATTATATGCATTTGTCATTAGAAAAGTCAGTACGTTTTTACATATAGTTGGTCGAACTTTATAAAAGATTGACTTTGACCAAACCTAATGTGTGTCCTAATTTGGGAAAGAGGAACTAGTATGAAAACTATGGCTGGATCAGCTGCTCTCTCGAGAAAGAGCCGTACCCGACTATTTTCCTTACTTAATTTTATTGTCCTTTGTGCTAAATGTATGGACCTCAATATAATTTTCCCTTTTTAGGTCCTTGATGTGAAATGTACACCCACCGTCCATGTAAAATTTTAAATAGAGGAGTACAAGTAAATGTGGTAGATTGCTCTTAAAATTTTCCAAATTCTTTTGAAGCTAACTAGGAATTCAGTATAACAAAACCACTAAGAGTTCTGAAAAATTCAAGTTCGTAGCTATGCAAGAACTTGGCATGGTGGTGTTCCCATACTTTGTACATGGGTGCTTAGATCTTGGGATGGTGAACAATAACACTACTAATGGGAGTTTCCAAATTATAATAAAAAATCAATTTTTAAAGTGATGGAAATGTTTTTCTGTAAAAAGCAAGCATGAAGAAAAATGACCTGGAATACCACAACCCTAGTTTTCACACAAATTGTGGACCATGATTCACTTACGATTAATTACCAAGATAAAAATGTGTATGAACATTCTTGGATTTCAAGCCGAACGAACAGGGTCATAGCCATATGTACATCATACTTTATATGTGTCGATTATCCCATATCCAAGAATTTGCATGCCGGCTGATTTGGCCATATTTTGAAAACAATCGAAGAAAAAGTAGTATGAAGAGTATGGCTCGATCAGCTCCTCTCCGAGAAGGAGCCGAACTAAATTGTTTGCATTGCTTAATTTTAGGGTCCTTTGTGCTAAATAAATAGACATCGATGTTATTTTCCATTTTTAGGTCCTTGATGTAAAATGTAGTCCCATTGCCCATGTAAAATTTTAACCTAAAAGTAAATGGTAAAATTTAAACGATTTTAAGCTTATTTGTCAATGAGTATGAACCATTATTGAATTTCAAGAAGAACGACCGAGGTCATGGCCTTATCAACATCATACTTTATACGTGCCAATGATCCCATATCCTAGAATTTTCATGCCGATAGATTTGGACATATTTTGAAAATAATCAAAGAAGAAGTAGTATGAAGAGTATGGCTTGATCACCTGCTCTCTCGAGAAGGAGCCGAACCCGACTATTTTCCCTTCTTAATTTTCAGGGTTTTGTGCTAAATGTATGGACCTCAATGTATTTTTCCCTTTTTTAGGTCCTTAATGTAAAATGTACTCCCACCGCCCGTATAAAATTCTAACCTAAAAGAAAGTGGTACAATTAAATGAATTTAATCTTAGTTGTCAATGAGTATGGACATTCTTAGATTTCAAGCCGAACGACCACAAGCTCAAGGCCATATCTATACATCATACTTTATGTTGATGATCCCATATCCAAGAATTAGCATGCCGGTAGATTTGGCTATATTACGAAAACAATCGAAGAGGAAGTAGAATGAAGAGTATGGCTCGATCAGCTGCTCTCTCGAGAAGGGGTCGTACCCGACTGTTTTCCTTGCTTAGTTTTAGGGTCCTTTGTGCTAAATGTATGGACCTTGATGTAATTTCCCCCTTTTTAGTTCCTTGATATAAAATGTACCCCCACCGCCCATGTAAAATTCTAACCAAAAAGTATAAGTGGTGAAATTTAAATGAATTTAAGCATAATTATCAACGAGTATGAAAATTCTTGGATTTCAAGCCGAATGACCAAGGACATGGCCATATCAACATCATAATTTTATGTCGATGATCCCATATCCAAGAATTTGCATGCCAATAGATTTGGACATAGTTTGAAAAAAATCAAAGAGGAAGTAGTATGAAGAGTATGGCTCGATCAGCTGCTCTCTCGAGAAGGAGCCGTACCCGACTGTTTTCCTTGCTTAAGATTAGGGGGTTGGTGCTTAATGTATGGACCTCGATGTAATTTTCCCTTTTTTAGGTCCTTGATCTAAAATATACTCCCATCACATTTGTAAAATTCTAACCTAAAAGTGCAAGTGGTTAAATTTAGACGAATTTAAGCTTATTTGTCAATGAGTATGAACCATTCATGGATTTCAAGCCGAATGACCAAGGTCAAGGACATATCCACATAATACTTTATGTTGATGATCCCATATTAGAGAATTTGCATAGCGACAGATTTGGCCATATTTTGAAAACAATCAAAGAGGAAGTAGGATGAAGAGTTTGGCTTAGATCAGCTGATCTCTCGAGAAGGAGCTGAACCAGAAATTTTTCCTTTTAGGGTCCTTTGTGCCAAATGTATGGACCGCGATGTAATATTCCCTTTTTTTAGGTCCTTGATGTAAAATGTACTCCCATCGCCCATTTAAAATTCTAACCTAAAAGTAAGTGGTGAAATTTAAACGAAATTAAGCTTAGTTGTCTGCGAGTATGAACCATTCTTGGATTTCAAGCCAAACGACCAAGGTCAAGGCCATATCTACATCATACTTTATGTTGATGATCCCATATCCAAGAATTTGCATGCCGACAAATTTTTGACCATATTTTGAAAACAATCGAAGAGGAAGTAGTATTAAATTATGGCTCGGTCAATTGATCTCTCGATAAGAAGTCGTACCTAACTGTTTCCTTGCTTAATTTTAGGGGGTTTGTGCTAATTGTATGGACCTCGATGTAATTTTCGCTTTTTTAGGTCCTTGATGTAAAATGTATTCCCATCGACCATGTAAAATTCTAACCTAAAAGTAAGTGGTGAAATTTAAAGAAAATTAAGCTTAGTTGTCAATGAGTATGAACATTCTTGGATTTCAAGCCAAAGTACCAAGGTCAAGGCCATATCTACATCATACTTTATGTTGATGATCCCAAATCCAAGAATTTGAATGCCGGTAGATTTGGCTATATTTTGAAAACAATCGAAGAGGAAGTAGTATGAAGAGTATGGATCGATCAGCTACTCTCTCGAGAAGGAGCCAACCCCGACTATTTTCCTTGCTTAGTTTTAGGGTCCTTTGTGATAAATGTATGGAACTTGATGTAATTTTCCATTTTTAGGTCCTTGATATAAAATAAACTCCCACCACCCGTGTAAAATTGTACCCTAAAAGTAAGTGGTGAAATTTAAACGATTTTAAGCTTAGTTATCAACGAGTATGAGAATTCTTGGATTTTAAGATGAACGACCAAGGTCAAGGCCATATCAACATCATACTTTATGCTAATGATCCCATATCTAGAATTTGCATGCTACCAAATTTGGCCATATTTTGAAAACAATCAAAGATGAAGTAGTATGAAAAGTATGGCTCGATCAGCTGCTCTCTCGAGAAGGAGCTGAACCCAACTGTTTCTTTGCTCAATTTTAGGGTCATTTATGCTAAATGTATGGACCTCGATGTAATTTTCAATTTTCTGAGGTCCTTGATGTAAAATGTACTCCGACCGCCCATGTAAAATTCTAACCTGAAATTAAGTGGTGAAATTTAAACAAATTTAAGCATAGTTGTCATCGAGTATGAAAAATTCTTGGATTTCAAGACGAATGACCCAGGTCAAGGTCATATCCACATCATACTTTATGTTGATGATCCCAAATCCAGGAATTTGCATGCCAAAAAATTTGGCCATATTTTGAAAATAATCGAAGATATTAAAAACGAAGAAGAATCAATTTCAGTTTTTCAAGTGATAAGAATTTCAATCCCAACATTTATTGCTGCTAGCTATTGGATCCTCTTTTCCATTCCATCATCCAGAAGATACTATTGATAGTATTTGTTATCTTATCTTACCACTATTGTCAGACTATTGGCACCAGGGTTACCCCGTCTCGTTAGGTTGCCAGGCCCGCCAGATACATCCTCTGGAGGGCTCGTAAGGAGACTAAGCCTCGAGATGGTCGATGAAGCCCAGAGCCTCTACAAGTGCCCAAACTGGTTGGGGTGCGTCAGCGAAGCCCCCCGGTGAGGCCTCGAGAGGGGAGCATCACCGACCCCAAGTGCTCCCGGCAAGGACGCGTCAACGATTAGTCCAAGCAGCGACTAGTCCACCCGGGGAAAGCGAAGCACAAGAGGTAGAAGGATGACGCAGGACAAAGAGGGTGTCTGACACGGCCACTTCGGTGCTAAGAGACCAGAGTGATGACATAAAGTGGACGGATGACCGACCACCACCCTGACACGGCAGCTGGCTGGCGGCTGCAAGAAAACAAGAGAGATTGGGGTCATCTGGGTGGGAATGTGGTAGCCCTTCCTGCCCATATACGGGGGGAAGAGGACCTTCTCCTACCTTGGAAGGGATCGATCCTTAATATCAAAAACCCAAGACTTTCATCCTCCATTGTACCCTCACGAACCAAGCGAGCAATACAACAAAGCATGAGTAGCGGCTTTACCTCCTCACAAGGGTCCCAAACCTAGGTTAAAAACCTTGTTGCCACCTCTCTGTCATGTGCTTGCTCTGTCGTTGCCACCATCGTCGAGTTCCTTCGGAACCGCGTGTTCAGCCCCCTCACGAACCCAAGGATCGTTGGACCCTAGTTCCTTTGCAGGACAAATCTCCGACATTTGGCGCGCCGGCTAGGGGCCGAGGAGCGACCCGGAGGACTTCGGCTAGTGGAACCAACATGGTCACTTGTAGCAAAGCTCGTGACAACCGCTCCTGACGAGAGCAGGCGAGGAGGCTCGGGGGCCTGTGTCGTGTTACCCCCACTCCCCCACCCTGCTGTAGGGCCAGCAGCGAGCTCCGCCTACGCCCCTCCACAAGGATGTGCAGAGAGAATTCTTCTCCAAGCACACCGACGACCTGGGCGTCTCGTGCCCCGCTCGCCTCGGAGACAGCTTGCCTCATGGTGAAGGACCTCCCCCGCTACTCGCCCGCCAAGGATGCGAGAGAGGAGTGGTAGGCGCGCCTCGTGGCCCTGATGGACATCACCTGGGACAACCCCGTGGTGTGCGAAGCGGGGCCAGGCGACATAGCCTACTAGGCACCCCCACCTCCTCCTCTTCACGGTGGACCTAGGGGATCAGATAATGGAAAGCCACAAAGCACGACGTACCCCGGGAAAATCCGAGGTCGGGCGGAGGTCGTCCGTTCAGCGGAAGACGCACAGGTAACCTTGGCCAAGCGCCGGGGTCACGAGACCCGGATCCTCAAGGCCATATCGGCTGTGGGCCTATAGAAGCGGGCGACACTCGCTTGTGGTGTGGAGACCCGCACCTCCAGTTGCCTTTCCCTTGCTGAACGCCTCCGCCAGGTGGTGTGGGCACCCAAGTTCAAACCGGAGATGCCGACGCGGTACGACGGCACCACCAACCCCATGGAGTTCTTGCAGCTCTACACCACAGGCGTAGAGGCGGCCGTGGAGACGACCACGTCCTCGCCAACTGGTTCCCCATGAGCCTGGAGCCGAAGGCATGCACATGGCTCCTGAACCTCCCCGAGGGGTCCATTGTCTCATGGTACGAGCTTTGCGGCCAATTTGTCATGAAGTTTGGAGATGCGGATGAACCTACATGCATGTTTGAGGACCTCCAGAAGGTTGGTAAAGAGCCCGGAGAGACCTTGCGTAAGTATCTACAACGTTTTGATCAAAGCCTCATCAGGGTCAGCGGGGCTACCGATACGGAAGTCATCGCGGCCTTCACTGAGGGTGTCTCTGATGCTCAGTTGATCGACAAGATCGGCCGCCACGGAGAGAACCTATCCATGGTGGTCGAGCTCTTCGTGGTGGCCAACCGCTACACAAAAGCGGGAGAAGGGGATCTATTTTCCCACGGCGATATCGGGCCTGCAAACCTAGCCACGAAGGATGAGACAAGCCCCGTCAAGCGCCCGGGGAAGGACGGTAGGCGGTGCCCCCTCAAGAGGGAAGCGGACACCTCGACCGGCTCGCACCCGTACTACGCCTTCCACCAAAGGTAGGGCCATGACACAAATGAGTGCGTCAAGGTCAGGAAGGTAAGGGAGGAGTATGATAGGAAGAAGAGGCGCAAATAGAGCAACAAGCACAACAAGCCCCGGTGTCCCAAGGTCCCAGACCCGTAGCTTCGGTGAAGGACCTAGGGGCTGGACGGACAGTGGTGCTGGGAGTCTGGTCTCTCGGGGTAAACCATGGAACCAGAGGAGTCCCCGCATCCTAAGGCGCACACCACCACAAAGCTCAACCTACCCCTCCCCCCCCAAGGTGACTATCAGCTCTATCTCCTTCTCTGATGGGTGACACTTTTGCACCCCCCCCCCCCGCCAAGGTAGGGTGGTCAAGATGGGAAACAACTGCAGTTGTTGATGATTTTTGTATGTTTTTTGGCGAATCCTATCGTTCTTCAAATTTTCTTTCTGCCAATGTGCTGGATGCGTTCTAGTATATCCATCATATGAGCGGGGGCAGGGGTGGCACCTATTGTTGGGTCCGCAGCATAGAAAACAAAAAAATTCCTACGATGAGAACTACACGCCAAGATCTATCTACTAGGTACAGAGCAAATGGGTGGACATACATCCATAGAGAACTTACCCTCGAAGACAACGAGTTTTGGTAACGAGTAGGAACTCGTGGTTGATGTAGGCGTACACTTGCCGATCTCAAGATCGTGTGGAAGTCCGAGCGCCGCAAATCAGCAGCGCATCCATCCTCGTACACACGTTCAAGCCACCGGACAACCTCCACCTCCTTGCTCCAGCGATCCAGCGGAAGCAGCAACTCCTTCCAGACGAAATGCCAACGGGAACATGTATCTCGCTAATCCGAGACCATGGGGGAATAATTCTAGAGGGGGAGAGAGATCCTTCACGAGGAGGTGTGAGGAAGAAGGAGGAAGAGGGGGCCTTTTATAGGAGGAGGGGGTACCCCTCCCCATGCCCGGCGCCTCATGGGGGGTGACCCCTCACCTCCCCCATTCATGTGGTGGTAACCCCTCCACATTAAAATGCCTCTTCATATTCCTTTTAAAGTCCCACTTTAAATGCATTAAAATTCTCTAAGTTTAATGCTCTCTCATTTAATAAAACTCTTTTATTAAATTTATTCAGAATTTTGTTAATTACTTTAATTAACAAACATTCACATATAAACCCTTGCAATATTTCAATATCACATGCAGAACCAGTTTCTGCAATTTCACCCGAAACAATTTCCGGTTACTATCGAAACAATTCTTGCGCTTTGCAATTCTTTCATCTGAAACATATGTGCTCCAAAATGGTGTCTGGTAACTCTTAAGTGTGTCACCCTACGGTTCGCGAATAATGCAGACTTGATTGAGACTCCTCTCAGATCAATAATCAGAAGCGGGACCTAGAGATCCATACTGACTCCTACATATTCAACGATGACTTCTGTGATCGTGAGAACCTTTAACGCTTGTAATTTAATCTCTTTGTCTCATGATATAATACATGTCCGAGATTCGATCATCAGTATCCAAATACCTAGTTTGATCTCGTTACCGACATGCACTCTTTTCTCGTTCCCGTGATATAACATTCTAGTGATCACATCACTTGCTTGCAAGCTATCTTAATGTGATATCACCGAGAGGGCCTAGAGTATATTTATCTGTCATCGGGATTGACAAATTCCACTCTTAATCCATGAGCCTCAACATAACACCTTCGTAGTACTGAACCCATCTTTATAGTCACCCTGTTACGGTGTGACGTTTGATGTTATCAAAATACTCTTCCGGTGTTAGCAATTAACATGATATCATGGTCTAAGGATAAAGATTTAGGTCTGTGTGTACTTTATAAATCTTTATATCTCCATCCTTGACATGCTCGCGGATGGAGTGAAACCGGCGCTTAATATGCTTGTAATTCTTCTGAGACCTCGGTTCCTTGGCGTTGGCTATGGCTCCATTGTTGTCACAATAGATCACCATTGGGTCCAATGCACTAGGAACCACACCTAGTTCCGTTATGAACTCCTTCATCCAAACTGCTTCCTGTGCCGCTTCTGAAGTAGCAACATATTCTGCCTCCATCGTTGATCTAGCCACCACAGGTTGTTTGGAACTCCTCCAACTAACTGCTGCTCCGTTCAAGAGAAATACGTATCCAGATTGAGACTTAGAGTCATCTGGATCGGTGTCAAAGCTAGCATCGACATAACACTTAGCGACTAGCTCTTCTTCACCTCCGTATATAAGAAACATATCCCTAGTTCTTCTCAAGTACTTGAGGATGTTCTTGACTGCTATCCAGTGTTCCGAACCTAGATCAGATTGGTACCTACTAGTCAATGTAATAGCATGTGCCACATCCGGTCTTGTACATAGCATGGCATACATTATAGAGCCTATGGCCGAGGCATAGGAGATCTTATCCATTATCTCTTTTCCTTCCGCCGTAGCCGGACTTTGAGTCTTACTCAATGTCTTGCCTTGCAACATAGGTAAGAACCCCTTCTTTCTTCCGTCCATATTAAACTTCTTTAATATCTTATCAAGGTATGTACTTTGTAATAGCCCAATTAGGCGCCTTGATCTATCTCTATAGATTTTAATGCCTAATATATATGACGCTTCACCAAGGTCTTTCATCGAAAATTTGTTGTTTAGATAACTTTTAACATTGTTTAAAAGATCTATATCATTTCCAATCAATAATATGTCATCCACATATAATATCAGAAATGCCACATTGCTCCCACTCACTTTCTTGTAAATACAAGCCTCTCCATAAGTTTGGACAAATCCAAACTCTTTGATCACCCCATCAAAGCGGAGATTCCAACTCCGGGATGCTTGCTTCAGTCCATAGATGGATCACTGAAGTTTGCATACCTTATTAGCATCCTTAGGATCGAAAAAACCCTTAGGTTGTATCATATACAACTCTTCTTCAATATTACCATTGAGGAACACAGTTTTGACATCCATCTTCCATATTTCATAATCAAAATATGCAGCAATTGCTAACATAATCCTAACTGACTTAAGCATCGCTACGGGAGAGAATGTCTCATCATAGTCAACTCCTTGAATTTGTCGAAACCCCTTTGCGACAAGTCGAGCCTTATAGATGGTCACATTACCATCAGCATCAGTTTTTCTTTTGAAAATCCATTTATTCTCAATGGCCTTTCGATCGTGAGGTAAGTCCACCAAGGTCCAAACCTGGTTCTCGTACATGGATTCCATCTTGGATTTCATGGCTTCTAGCCATTTGTTCGAATCCGGGCTCATTATCGCTTCTTCATACATTGCAGGGTCATCTATTTCATCAACCATGGAATTCACAACATGATTATCGTACAGTTTAGGAGTTGCACGTGTCCTACTTGACCTGCGAGGTTTGGTAGTGTCCTCTTTCGGAGTTTCATGATCAATATCATTAGCTCTCTCTTCATTAGGTGAAGTCAACTCTGAAACAATTTCCGGTGTTGTGCTACTCACCATTTCATGAAGAGAAGGTTCAATAACTTCTTCAAGTTCTACCTTCCGACTACTCACACCTTTCGCGAGAAACTCTTTCTCAAGAAAGGATCCATTCTTGGCAACAAAAACCTTGCCCTCGGATCTGTGATAGAAGGTATACCCAATCGTTTCCTTAGGGTATCCTATGAAGACGCATTTTTCCGCTTTGGGTTCGAGTTTATCCGGCTGAAGTTTCTTCACATAAACATTGCATCCCCAAACTTTAAGAAATGACAACTTAGGTTTGTTTCCAAACCATAATTCATACGGTGTTGTTTCAACGGATTTAGATGGTGCCCGATTTAAAGTGAATGCAGCTGTTTCCAGTGCATAACCCCAAAATGACAGTGGCAAGTCAGTCAGAGACATCATAGATCGAACCATATCCAATAAAGTATGATTACGATGTTCCAACACACCATTACGTTGTGGTGTTCCGGAAGGCGTGAGTTGTGAAACTATTCCACTCTCTTTCATGTGTGTGCTAAACTCGTAACTTAGATACTCACCTCCATGGTCGGACCGTAGAAATTTGATCTTTCTGTTATGATGATTTTCCACTTCATTCTGAAATTCTTTGAACTTTTCAAAGGTTTCAGACTTGTGTTTCATCAAATAGATATACCCGTATCTACTCAAATCATCCGTGAAAGTAACAAAATAACGATATCCACCTCGCGCTGACACACTCATTGGTCGACACACATCAGTATGTATGATTTCCAATAAATCTGTCGCCCGTTCCATTGAACCGGAAAACGGTGTTCTAGTCATCTTGCCCATAAGGCATGGCTCACATGTATCAAATGATTCAAAATCAAGTGATTCCAAAAGTCCATCAGAATGGAGTTTCTTCATGCGTTTAACACCAATATGACCCAGACGGCAGTGCCACATATATGTAGATATATCATTATCAAGTTTAATCTTTTTAGCATCAACATTATGAATATGCGTAATATTACTATCGAGATCTAATAGAAATAAACCATTCAACACAGGTGCATGACCATAAAAGAAATTATCCATATAAATCGAACAACCATTGTTTTCAGATTTAAACGAATAACCACTTTGCATCAAACATGATCCGGATACAATGTTCATGCTCAGTGCAGGCACCAAATAACAATTATTCAGGTTTATAACTAATCTCGATGGCATATGGAGAGGTAGCGTTTTGACGGCGATCACATCAACTCTTGATCCATTGCCAACCCGCATCGTGACCTCATCCCTTGCTAGTTGTCGCTTGTTCTGCAGCCCCTGAATCGAGTTACATATATTAGCAACCGATCCCGTATCAAATACCCAGGTGCTACTCCGAGTACTAGTCAAGTACACATCAATAACATGTATATCACATATACCTTTGTTTGCCTTGCCGGCCTTCTTGTCCGCCAAATACTTGGGGCAATTGCGCTTCCAATGGCCAGTCCCCTTGCAATAGTAACACTCGGTGTCAGACTTAGGGCTAGCTCGGGGTTTCTTTTGAGGTGTGGCAACAGATTTGCCACCCTTCTTTCCCTTGTGCTTGCCTTTCTTGTCCTTCTTGAAACCGGTGGTCTTATTGATCATCAACACTTGATGTTCTTTCCTAATCTCCACTTCTGCAGTCTTAAGCATTGACATAAGCTCGGGAAGAGACTTCTTCATGCCCTGCATATTATAGTTCATCACGAAGCTCTTGTAGCTAGGTGATATAGATTGGAGAACACGATGTATGCCTAAGTCAATGGGAATCGTTATTCCCAAGGACACAAGCTTATCAACATACCCAGACATTTTGAGTACGTGCTCACTAACGGAGCTGTTCTCCTCCATCGTGCAACTAAAGAACTTTTCAGAAGCATTATAACTCTCTACGACACCATGGGTATCGAAAATCATATTCAATTCTCCCATGGTATCAAAGGCATTGCCATTTTCGAAACGCTTTCGAAGTTCTGGCTCTAGCCCATACAGAATGCCGCAATGAACTAAGTTGTGGTCCTCCTGATGAGTCATATAGACATTCTTTTCCTCGTCAGGGGCATCAGGAGCTGGTGGGGGGCCTAGCGGCGCCTCTAGCACATATTGCTTTTGTGCAGCAGTGAGGAGAATCCTCAAATTCATGGCCCAGTCGGTGAAGTTGCTACCATTCGCAGCAAGTTTCTCTTTCTCCATGAACACATTGAAATTAAAAGCAGGTGGTGCCATCTACAACAGAATTTGTAAAGTTTATTTAGACTAAGTTTATGATAGAGTGAGTTCAACTAATCCAAATTACTAATGAACTCCCACTCAAAAACGAGATCCCTCGTGCCTTTTTGGTGATTACATGAACCAAATCCACTACACCAAGTCCGATCATCACGTGAGTCGGTGTAGCTTCAAAGGCGAGCATCTATATGGGCATCATATCAACTATATGACTCATGCTTAACCTTTCGGTCCGTGTTCCGAGGCCATGTCTGTATGAAAGAGTAGAGTCGAGTACACCCGATCATCACGTGATGTCTCGAAACACGATTCATAGAACGGTGCATACTTAAGGAAGAACATATTTTATCTTGATATCTAAATGAGGGATCATCTTACAATGCTACCAAAAGCGCCAAACTAGCAGTATAAGATGCTAACATCTAATGTGTAAAGTGAGATGACATGGTCCATGCATTTGATCTCTATCATTTGCATCGTGGTATGATCTCTATCATTCCTTTGTGTGTAAGGCCAAGGTCTATGGAACTTACACGTTGAATGTGTTGTAAGAGTATCTATCCTACATCTACTTACAACAATACCATATCAATGCACTAGCCCAACAACGATCTAAACTAGACACCTCTAATTTATCAATTGCAAGTTTTACGTGGCTTAGGGCTTTGGGAGATAGAACCGTTCTTACCTACGAACATGAACCACAACAAGGATAACCAAGTTATTAGTAACTCGTTGTAAATCAGATATTGACTATACTAGGAGAGACAGACACCCGCCAGCCACTTATGCAAAACTAGTTGCATGTCAGTCGTGGAACCGGTCTCATGTATGATGACATGTAAGGTTGGTCCGGGCCGCTTCATCCCACTATGCCACCAATATCCAAAATATGTAGAAGATGCAATAACATGATCATCATCACCCACATATAAACATATGTGTACTACCCGTGCAAATCACCTACGCATAGATCAGGCTCTGATACCACTGTTGGGTCCGCAGCATAGAAAACAAAAAAAATTCTATGATGAGAACTACATGCCAAGATCTATCTACTAGGTACAGAGCAAACGGGTGGACATACATCCATCGAGAACTTACCCTCGAAGACAATGAGTTTTGTTAACGAGTAGGAACTCGTGGTTTATGTATTCGTACACTTGCCGATCTCAAGATCGTGTGGATGTCCGAGCGCCGCAAATCAGTAGCGCATCCATCCTCGCACACACGTTCAAGCCACCGGACAACCTCCACCTCCTCGCTCCAGCGATCCAGCGGAAGCAGCAACTCCTTCCAGATGAAATGTCACAGGGAACATGTATCTCGCTAATCCGAGACCATGGCGGAATAATTCTAGAGGGGGAGAGAGATCCTTCACGAGGAGGTGTGAAGAAGAAGGAGGAAGAGGGGGCCATTTATAGGAGGAGGGGGTGCCCCTCGCCATGGCCAGCGCCTCATGGGGGGTGACCCCTCACCTCCCCCATTCATGTGGTGGTAATCCCTCCACATTAAAATGCCTCTTCACATTCCCTTTTAAAGTCCCACTTTAAATGCATTAAAATTCTCTAAGTTTAATGCTCTCTCATTTAATAAAACTCTTTTATTAAATTTATTCATAATTTTGTTAATTACTTTAATTAAAAAAGATTCACATATAACCCCTCGCAATATTTCAATATCACATGCAGAACCACTTTCTGCAATTTCACCCAAAACAACTTCCGGTTTCTATCGAAACAATTCTTGCGCTTTGCAATTCTTTCGTCTGAAACATATGTGCTCCAAAATGGTGTTCGGTAACTCTTAAGTGTGTCACCCTACGGTTCGCGAATAATGCAGATATGATTGAGACTCCTCTCAGATCAATAATCAGAAGCGGGACCTGGAGATCCATATTGACTCCTACATATTCAACGATGACTTCTGTGATCGTGAGAACCTTTAACTCTTGTAATTTAATCCCTTTGTCTCATGATATAATACATGTCCGAGATTCGATCATCAGTATCCAAATACCTAGTTTGATCTCGTTACCGACATGCACTCTTTTCTTGTTCCCGTGATATAACATTCTAGTGATCACATCACTTGCTTGCAAGCTATCTTAATGTGATATCACCAAGAGGGCCTAGAGTATATCTATCCGTCATCGGGATTGACAAATTCCACTCTTGATCCATGAGCCTCAACATAACACCTTCGTAGTACTGAACCCATCTTTATAGTCACCCTGTTACGGTGTGACGTTTGATGTTATCAAGATACTCTTCCGGTGTTAGCAATTAACATGATCTCATGGTCTAAGGATAAATATTACTTCGTATGATGTTATAGCAATGTAAACATAATGACTTGATCGTAATGCTATACTTCGGATGAATGTTCATCACATCATTTCACAAATGTTGTGACCTTGTTATTAACAACATCCAATGTCCATGATCAGGAAACCTTGATCATCTTGTTAATCAACAAGCTAGTCTATAAGAGAGGCATAACTAGGAACCCTTTTGTTTATTAAACACACATGTATTGATGTTTCCGATCAATACAATTAGCATGCAAAATAAACATCTATCATATATAAGGAATACATAATAACAACTTTATTATTGCCTCTCAGGGCATATTTCCTTCACCTATCGCCTGATCGCTCCCGTTGATGTTGGGGGCCTGAAGGATTGAGCTTTGCACTTGCGGACTAGCTCCGGTAATAAGTCACCTGACTCACAGTCCCTGTTGTTTGAGACCCTCGTATGGTGTATCAACGGAATGAGGCAGCACTAGGAACGCGACTCGACCAGGACACACTTGTCCTCGGCTAGGACCGCCACAATGTGTGATGCCTATGATCTCCTCCTCGAGATGGTCACGGGCTAGCATGGGCCCCAGCGTGCTCTCCTCGAGAGGCTTACGGGGTGGCTCGTGAGGCACTTCCCTCCAGTGGCCCAAAATCTCTAGGACCTAAAGTGTCAAGCTCTGAACTTATGGCCCATTCCTCGACCGCAAGTTACCTCACCCATGGTTCCTCTTGGCTCGTGAGGCACTTCCCTCCAGCAGCCCAAATCTCCAGGACCTAAAGTGTCGAGCTCTAAACTTATGGCCCGTTCCTCGGCCGCAAGTTACCTCACCCACGGTTCATGTCGGCTCGTGAGGCACTTCCCTCCAGCGGCCCAAAATCGCCAGTACCTAAAGTGTCAAGCTCTGAACTTGCATCCCATTCCTCGGCCGCAAGTTACCTCACCCGCGGTTCCTGGCACAAAAACGACATCGCTATGATGGCTCGCGAGGCACTATCCCTCCATGGCTCAAGCTCCCAAGGGCCTAAAGTGTCGAGCTCCAAATTTATGGCCCGTTCCTCTCTCGCAAGTCACCTCACCCACGATTCCTAAACTACAATACGTGTATGCACACCTCGTTGCGATGGCTCGTTAGGCACTGTCCCTCCATGGTCTGAGATCTCCAGGACCTAAAGCGTCGAGCTCTGAACTTATGGCCCGTTCCTCAGCCGCAAGTCACCTCACCCACGGTTCCTGGCCCTCAAAAGCCCAAAAATCCCCACGCTAATGGGACAACTACCTCCTCGAGAGGATAGCAGGATGGCTCACGAAACACTCGCCCCTCTGACTACCGAGAAACTACAGGGCTTAGCAGGCAGAGCTCTGAACTTACCTCCCAACCACGACAGTAAGTCACCTCACCTGTAGGTCCTGATGCCTACCACTCACCACAAGAGCTCATTATAGGCATCGCAGCCCCCCTCGGTCATCTCCCCGAGTGGCCTAAGGGGAGGACAGAACCATCGACAGGGGCATGGTCAAATAGATGCCTCAAGGCCACAAAGGAGACATCAGGTCGATAACATGGCCATGGAACCGATCTACATTGAACGAATTACAGTCTAAAGGGACCCTCAGGCTGATGGCTCCGAAGCGTTGTCCCCTAGAGATGGCTCATCACTCCCCTGGCACCAGGTGAGCTCTGTGGGGAACCTCCATCTTCGTCATCGGAAGACCCAACAGCATCGGAGCCCTCACCCTCTTTGATCCACGCGAAGGTCGGGAGGAACTCGTTGACATGTTCTGTTACGGGGTAACCCCGAGGGTGGCTCGATCTTCACGGATCTCGTGGTCAAATCGATGGGAAAGCGAGGGGAAATGGAGAAGGTAGCGGAAGCGGACGCACACCTCGCGAAGAACACGATGAACACACGCAAAACACACATGATACAAGGCCGATTGCTCTCACCGGTGGCCACCGGTCCGATAGAATCCTCGCAAAGAAAGATCGGTCAACGTGCTCCCTCGATCCCACGCGGAGAGGAAAGAACACCTTGGAGAGGGTCTTGTTGTCTTGGAAAAGGGACACCAATGCCAAGGCCTTGTACAACAAGGGAGGCGCGATGCAAACTCCAACGAGGTGGTGACGATAGTCGATCCCCTTTGGTAGAAGAGGATGAGGCAAAACTAGAGATTCCACAAAGGGGGTTTTCTTTAGTCTATCATCTATGCCTAAGGGATACATGAGGGGGTGGGGGCTCTATTTATTAGCTAGCCACAATTTTAGGGGTAGTTTGGGCATAAAACTATGGTTTGGTGCGGAATAGAGGGGTACATGGGCCAAGGGCCCAGATGTTGGCTCCAAGGCCCATCACTTAGGCCGGATAGTCTGGGTCGGGTGGACCAGACAGTCCGGGGTGGCCGGACACTCCGGGTAGTGTCCAGGTAGATTCCAATGTAGCATACTGATTCGCCGCACCAGGACAGGGCTGGGGTAGGCCGGACACTCTGGCTAGATCTGGCCGGACACTCCGGCTGCGCCGGACATTTTGGCTGGCATCAAGTGGACTCTTCGGGGCAATGACGGCGGAGACTCCGGTTTTCGAGCTGGCTTCTCCTGGTCCATCTTCTTGGTTGACTTGGGGACAATCTTGGGGACTTGGTGTTGCAGATGTAGTAGCGTCCGCAGGACGGGCTGCGTCAGCTCCCCCCCCCTTCAAAAAGAGTCGTCCTCGACTCTTCATGCTCATCACTAAGAAGATGATGTCGAGAGACCTTCTTGATCCTGGGGTTCACCATATAGTCATCCTTGAGAAGCTTGATGTGGCAACTCTTCAATGTTCCTTCACCTTCCATGAAGCCTACAAAGCTCACAACAAAACCGAAGCAACACTCAAAGAGTAGCCAATTCATGAATATTATAGCATGATTCCTCAAGTAGAAGGAAGGCACCTTATAATGTAGAGATAGCTCATTGAAGGGTATCCCTAGGTAACTCTCTTTGATTCGTCTTATCAACTCTTTGTCCATAGAGTTTGATGTGTATGCAATTGTACCTTCACACAACAAAGACCAAGCAACATATGTTTGTGTGTGATAGAGGACCATGTCATTGGTGGCATGTCCATTCTTGTTCACAACATGATCAGCACAACTCAAGTATAGCAAACGGAATGCATATGCAAGGTCAAAGTGCATGGAAATCGTTTGAGCATCATCCAAATGTGGGAACACGAAAAATCCATATAATTTCTTAGTGTGGCACTCAAAGCAATGGACTAAAATATTGGTCAACATCTTTGATGCAAGGATAGGAGAATTTGGCAAAAACACATGTGGAAGAATATCCAAAACAACATCATTACGTGTGCAAACTAACCATTGGAAATAACAATTGTTCAATATGTTGGATGCCATACACATATCATCAAAAACCAAAATCATGGGGGGGGTATGAGTATCGCAAGCGGAAGCAAAAACAACATGTTTGCAAACTAACCATATGAAAGAGCAAGTGGTCCTTATGTTTGTTGCAACAACAATACAAGATACTTGGACGCTCTCATGACAATACATGCTCAAAATGGCATTATGGGTGCACACAAAACATCGGAAAGAGAAATTGTTCAACATTTTTGTGGCAACACACAAAGAATCAATATCCAATAGAAATGAAACATGATTGTCACAAGGTGAAAGAATACCATCAACATGCTTGCAAGCAAACCATAGGAAAGAGCAATTTGACAACATGAAAGATGCCAAGCATGCAAAAGGTATCGGAGCTGGGTTCGATCTTGAACTCACTTGGGGATGCTCTCTAGAGCTCTTTTTGTCAACTCGTGCTCAACCGAGGTTGACATTCTTGTGCGGGTACCTACACACATCATAGATAAAAGGAAGAATGTGTGTGCATGGTATAGAAACACATCATCCATCATGATGTATCCCTTCTTGTGCACATCACCATTAGTGTCAATCAAGTATGAAAAATATGCATGGTGAGTATGCAAGTGGGGAACATGCTTATCATGGCAATCATCAAAATCTCCAAATTTTGAGAAAGCTATGGGGGGCATCTCAATATAAACCATATGAGAATTATTGTTGCAAGCAAAACAAGTGAAAGAACAATTATTCAACTTATTGCAAGCAACAGGAGAGATTGTAAAACATTCATGACAAAGCATGGTTCGAGGGGTACCATTGGTAACATCATTGCAAGCAAAACATTGGAAAGAGCAATTGTTCAACAAAGTGCAAGCAATGATATCATCAACGTAACGTTTAGAGCATATCATGTCTATGGCAATATCATGGCAATAAAGCGAATCCACATGGTCATCATGATGCATAGAAAGATTAACACATGGGAATAAGAGTTGGACATATGTCATGTCATAAGTATCATCCATAGGATGCAAGTCATCACAAATCATCATGTCCACTAGTGGGATCATGGCATCATCAACACTCGTATTGTTACCTTGTTCATAACTCTCATATGAAGTGGGTGTTGTGGTAGCATTAGCCTCCATGTGGGGGACTTCTTCATCATGTATGGGATGGCATCATCTTCATCCAAGCTTGTCGCTTCTTGATCCATGGAACCTAGCACATCACGAGAAAACACACTAGAGGTAGAGGGTAAGTCGTTAGAAATCAAAGTGGTCTCACATGACCTATCAACTACCACTCTCGACTCACTAGGTGTATCACTCATGCCCTCCAAGTAGAAGCACTCAATCTCACATATGGTGGAGTCACTCATCTCACTCTTGTTTTCACTCAAGTGGGCTAAGTGGCTCTCCTACTCACATGGGATTGGTACCACATCATCACTCAAGCATATGGGGATAGGCTCAGTGTGCTCAACTCCTTGCGCTTCCTTTGGTGAAGGGAAAGTCCCATGTTCACCATTCTTGACCTTGTCGTCGCCATCTTGTGGTGTAGGCCCTTGTCTTGGAGCTTGCCCATCCTTTGCCATGGCCTCCTTGGCTTGTGTATACATCCTCTTGGCGTACTCGTCCAACTTGGCAAAGTAGAGGTCTTTGTCTTCCTCATCCATGAAGTTGCATGCGTCATCTAGGACGTCAAGTTTGGGCGTTGAAGCTTGATGGCTTGGAGGAGAGCTTGCTCTTGGTGCCTTTTTGGTGGCGGCACGAGTAGTTGAAGGCGCCTTATGATGGTGTCGACGAAGGTCATTGGCGTGCCTTGCCAAAGGTTGATGTAGATGGCGCACTTGGTCATCCACATGACGCTCGCGATGATTCTCCTTTTCCTTGGCACTCTTCTTTTGACGGTGGTGCCTTCTTGAGCTTGGTTGAGCATTATGGATGGTGCTCAACATGTATTCTTCATCTTCATGGCAAAGATGCCTTGAACGACGTCTTGTATCCTCTTGATGTTGGCGAAGATCATGAGAGGATGTATGTCATGAAGATTCTTGCTTTTTGGTGCCTCTTTTGGAAGATGATGTTTGGGAGCCACTCTTCTTGGAGTAGATGACACTTGATGCCTTGGAGGTAGATGCACTTGACGCCTTGGAGATGGTCGTGCTTGGTGCCTTGGAGATGGTGGCGCTTGACGGCTTGGAGGTGATGGCGCTCGTTGCCTTGGAGATGGTGGTGCATGACGCCATGTAGGTGGTGGCGCTTGACGCTTTGGAGGTGGATCATCGAAGTAGGTGGTGCACTTTGTTGTGGCACGCTTGGCCTTGACGGTCATGGTTTCTTGATGATGCACCTCCGCTAGCTTGGCGAAGTAGTCCTCCATCTCCAAGCGGTGGAGGTATTCTTCATGGCTCATGGAAGAGCCCTCGAAGTGGGTGAAGCTCGCCATGTCCTCCATGCTTGGTGAGGCGTCATCGTTGAAGCACTCGAAGTCGTCCATGCTTGGGGAGTCGTTGTTGATGTAGTACTCCATACCACCCAAGCATGTGGAGCCATTGTCGGTGTAGTGCTCCATGTACTCCATGCATGAGGAGCCATTGTCGATGTAGAGATCCAAGTCCTCCATGCTTGAGGTGCCATAGTTGATGACGTGCTCGATGTCTTCCATGCATGTGGAGCCATCATAGGTGCAATGATCCGGGTCCTCAAAGCATGCGGAGCCGTTGTCGGTGTAGTGCTCCATCATGTCCTCTATACTTGTGGAGTCGTAGTCGTGGTGGCTCATCATGGATTCTTCGTAGATATCATCCTCGGTTCCAGAGTCCCTAGACATGATTCACAAGACCAAGTGGTGTATATGGAAGTGGTAGGGGGTTAGGGATGCAACGCCAAACCTTACTTTACCTTGGAAGATAGTATCGTGCAAGTGGCAACACTTGAGAGCAATAAAAACCAAGCAAAGTGATGTTCACGCGGAACACCAAAACCAACTAACCACTAAAACACACACACACACACAAAGCTTATGGTGTATAGGTATGGAATGTGGCGTGTCCAAGAACAATCATAAATCAAGATGTTGTAATGGCAAGTAAATAACCACGATGATCACAAAGCAAAACAAGTCAAAACACAAGATATGGGAATTATGTACAAGGAAACACACACGGTGGGATAAATGGGACTTGTGCGACGGAGAAACTGAGCTAAGAACCAAATGATTACCTAGCGAAGACTATAATCTCGTGTCTCACAAGTGCAAGGAGAGACGCTAGGTCGATTGCAATAAATTGGTGGGCTACAAGATATGCACAATAAGTACCACATATTTGATGTTCATCGAGCTTGCGCTTCCTATTCTATGAGGCACTTGTTTGTTTGTTTGTTTGTTTGTTTTTCTTATTTTTATTTTTCTATTTTTTTCTATTTTTCTTTTCATTTCTTTTTTTCACTTGCCTGTTCCTTGTGCCAACAACTATACAAGATAACAATATGAGATAGCGCGCTCACAACTTTTGCTCGGAATTCTACAAGGTATCAAATGTGCATAGCCCAAGCAATCATAGGAGGAACTAGTCTCAATAGGTGTTTGTTGATCGCAAAGATAGTGTGGATCACAAAGGGATGCAAGTGGGGAGAAGTCGCGGAATTTATATACCTTTCCTCGTCAATCTTCACCCTTTATTTGTGGATTCCTGTCAACACCCGGATTTTTAATCCCAGATGCCCGTTATGCCATACCTCGCAATCCCAGGATTACCATTTTTGCAAGACATAACGGATTGGATATCACAGTACATCATCCATTACAAACCAGTTGTGTCTCTCAACACATGTCAAAAACATCTCAATAGAATGACTCATCATTCCAAGGTTTTCACAGTTCATTTTCACCAAGTGCTCCCATCTAAAGTGACTCAAGTTTTTGATCTACTCTAAAATACTAAGTTAAGAGTGTTCACTAAGGTGGAAGGATGGGATCAATCTCATGCCATAGAATGACATCTAAAGGTTTCTAAGTAGGTCAAGTTTTATACTATTTATGCTACCTTCAAAATAAGTAAGGAACTTTGTATACTAAGGGGAGTAAAACTTGTAAGTAAGGCTTGGGGGTACTAATAGTTAAAAAGGGGTGTGATCAAAGCATGCCTAAAGCATCCTTGATCATTCATCTAGCTTAATTCTAGCCTGCTAACAATAGCTTGCCTTGGTTGGTGCAGTGGTTGAAGTTTTCTTCTTCTTCTTGGTAGAACTCCTCCTCCTCGAAAGCTTGGTTAGTACTAGCGTCTATAAATACATAGGGAGTGCATAATCACCAAACAATACTTAGCTAGGCTAAGTAGCATTCTAAACCACACATTTGATGATCTATCATCATCACAAACATCACAAGTTTAATTCAATAGTTTCATCCTTTTTATTTTAGAAAAGTAATTTCTACTCATTGAAATATTAACTAAAATTTAATATTCACCACCAAAATATGGGATCATGTGGACACATGTCCTCACCACATATTCTAACATGTGGGAATGAGATTTAAGGGTTGGATCAATATTACTTTGGTTTAAGTTCCTTATGTAATGATTTAAAGTGACTAGAAATGCCTATATAGCATTATTTTGGTACCAGTCCAAAGTCACTTCATGTAAACCTTAATATTATTACATGGTTAGATTGATATGGTGAAATGTGATTTTTGAGAGTTGGAATCAACTCAAAAGCTAACTTAGTTGATTTTATAAAAATGTTGCAAGTTGCAAAAGCTTATGTCTTCTTATTTTTATTAGGAGAGATCTATAACTCTAATTGAATTAAATCCAACGGGCTTGGATAGATCATTTTAATACTTTTTAGAAAAAATTGGTTTCATGCAATTTGGATTTCTAAAACTCTCTGAATTGATTTTCAAACTAGTGGACAAAAACTAGATTCAAACTAAAAAGAAAAATCCAGATTTGAATCAATGGGCTAGCGCGGGAAAGGACTTGGGCCGGCCCAGTGGCGCTCCGCGGCGCGGGACTCTGCTGACAGGTGGGTCCCACGTGTCAGCGGCACTTAAAACGCGATACGGTATGCGCGTTGTAGGCCGTAGGATTAGAAGCGAGATCAACGACTGAGGGTCGTTGTCGACGACGAACAGGTCGCCGGCGAGCTCGAACCTTAGCGGCTCGGTGGGGGTCTACTGGGGGCGTATCAGGGCTCCAACAGGGTCGGCGAGGCAAGCAAACGACGTGGAAGATGACGGCGAGGTGAGGCGCGGTTGCGGCGGAGCTTGGGGTGGTCGCAATCAATGGCGCCCTTCACCTCCTGCCGCGGCTGCTCTGGCTCCAATTCTGGCGAGTTGCTGCTCCACTTGCTCTGGCTAGAGGTGGGTGAGGTTCAGAGAGGTGAGGGGAGTGGAATGGTGTGGAGAGAAGAGGTTGGGAGGGCTCCTTTTATAGGCCCGACGGTGAGATCGAGCGGGATGGGGAGGTGACGGTGGCGACATGGCTACGGCGAGGTAGAGGCATGGCTGGGGATGGCGATCGATGGGCGGTTCCCTGGTAGTGCTCTAGGAATTGAATGCGGCCGTAGGGGCGGTGGCACGCGGTCTGGGTGAGGTGGCTCTCTGCGCGGCCGAAGCGGCGGTGTCCACGGCGAGCGGTGGCTCTGAGGCTTTGGACGGCGAACGGGGATGTCTGAGGTGTTCTCCAGGTCGAGGTGGAGCGGCGGGCGCGGGCTGGTGCCAAGGGATGGTCTGTGCGAGCGGGGACCGAGCGTGCTCTGGGGGTAGCACTGGCATGGTGCTATGGCACTAGGCACGGTTTGTGCTCGGTGGTCCACTGCTGCTCTGGGCTTGGGCAAGGGACAGGGGGTGGCGGTGAGCTCCTAGCTACCTCCTAGACATGGCGAGAGAAGAGGGATTGGTCTGCTGCAGCGGGGAAAGGGTTGGCCGGCGACCATGCCCTCGGGTTGACATGGCAAGAGGGTTAGGGACAAGGGAGAGGGGTGTTAGGGGTTTGGTTAGACTAGGAGGGGACAAAGGAGATAAATGTAGATCATTTGGGGGCAAAACCCTGGACAAAGGATTAGAGTAGAGATTATGCATGTCAAGTGTTTGATGAAATGGCCGCATGAAAGAAAGTTTTGAATTTTGGTTTCAAAATTTTTGAGTGATCTCCACTAGTGATAGGTAGTCTCTGGTTGCAAGGGTTTTGAAAATAGAGCTCAAATAGATGGTTTTTGAAATAGGGGTGATCTATGCATATGCATTAGATTCAATTTTAAACTGTCATTTAAAATAGTTAACATAATGGTTTTAGCAGATCAAAAGGTGGGCCTTGGTACCTCATTATGTGTACTAGAAAGGGGTGCAAAGATCAAGAATTGTTTCTGTTAAGAATTGAGTACTAGGAATAGCCAAAGTAGGCATGAGAGTTAAATTTGCCAAAATGACCATTCCTTCTTTTTAATTCTTTTTTATTTGATTTTCTTTAGGAAAAGTTTGGGAATGATGTAGATGATTTTTAAATCACCTAAGAAATATTTTACAAGCATTGGATCAATCAATCATGGCAATTCAAACAACTCCTATTTTAATTGCATACATATATGAATGCTTTCCTTTTAAATTTGGAAAAGTTTTTGTTAACCCTATTTTTGGATGATTTGATCTTGATAAGCTTGGATTAAAGTTTTGGGATGTTACAAACCTTTCCCCCTTAAACAATCTCTCGTCCCAAGATTTACAAAGAAAACTAGGAACTAAAGAGATATGGGAACTCTGTTCTAATGTAATCTTCGCGCTCCCAAGTAGCTTCCTCCTCGGTATGGTTGCTCCACTGAATCTTGAGGAACTTGATACTCCTGGTCCTGGTGGTTCTGTAGGCTTCTTTTAAGATACGGATGGGTACTTCCTGATAGGTCAGGTCATTGTTGATTTCCACAGCTCTGTGATCGGTACTCTTGAAAACTTCAGTCTTCTCAGGCACTTCCAAGCATTTGCGAAGTAACAAGATATGGAACACATTATGGATGGCTGACATCTCTTCAGGCAGTTCCAGTTGGTACGATACTTCTCCTCGGCGGTTCATAATTTTGAAAGGTCTGATATATCTGGGAGCAAACTTTCCCTTCAGACTAAAGCGTTGAGTTCCCTTCAATGGTGAAACCTTGAGATATACGAAATCTCCGACATTGAAAGTCAGGTCTCTCCTTCTTTTGTCAGCATAACTCTTCTGTCTGGATTGAGCGGTCTTGAGGTGCTCATGGACTTTGTGAACTTTCTCTTCTGCTTCTCGGAGAATGTCGGGTCCAAAGATCTAACTCTCTCCTACTTGCGACCAATTCAAAGGGGTACGACACTTTCTTCCGTATAGGAATTCAAATGGTGCCATCTGCAAACTAGCTTGATAGCCGTTGCTATATGAGAATTCTGCTAAAGGCAGGTAGTCTTCCCATTTTGATCTGTATTCCAACACACAAGCTCTAAGCATATCCTCTAAGATCTGATTGACTCTCTCAGTTTGTCCATCTGTTTGCGGGTGATAAGCGGTACAGAAGTTCAACTTGGTTCCTAAACCTTCCTGAACTTTCTGCCAAAATCTCAAGGTAAACTGGGTTCCTCGATCTGATGCGATGGTCTTGGGGGTTCCATGCAGACTAATAACCCTAGCAATGTATAGCTCTGCTAGCTTTGCACTCTGGTAGGTTGTCTTGACAGGTATGAAGTGGGCTACCTTGGACAATCTATCAACGATGACCCAGATTGAGTCATTTCCCCTACTAGAAGTAGGTAAACCGGTGATAAAGTCCATTCCAACCGAATCCCATTTCCATTCCGGAATCTGCAATGGTTGCAATAGTCCTGCAGGTCTCTGATGCTCTGCTTTGACTCTTTGATAGATGTCACATTTGGCGATGTAGCTTCCGATCTCTCTTTTCATCTTGTGCCACCAAAATTGCTCTTTCAAATCCTGATACATCTTTGTTCCTCCGGGGTGGATAGAATAAATAGTATCATGAGCTTCCTTCATGATAAATTCCTTTAGCTCTGAATCTGCTGGCACACAGAAACGTCCTTTGTACCACAGTACTCCTTCTTCGTCTTCAGTGAATCCAGGTACCTTTCCTGTACCAATACGACGTTTGATTCTGTCGATACTTTCATGTCCCTTCTAGGCTTCCTTGATTTGCCTAATCAAAGTGGGTTGAAGTTCAATGCTAGCTAGGAATCCTTTGCTAACTAACTCAGTCCTGAACTGCTCCAACTCCTCATACAAACTTGGTTGCTTCTCCTTGATCATGGTGTTAAGCCTGCACGGCAATCTGCTAAGAGCATCCGCTACCACATTGGCTTTGCCGGGGTGATAGTGAATGTCAAGGTCATAATCCTTGATTAACTCTATCCATCTTCTTTGCCTCATATTCAGCTCCATCTGAGTGAAGATATACTTCAAGCTCTTATGATCTGAGTAAATCTCACAGCGATTACCCATCAAATAATGACGCCATGTCTTCAATGCTAGAACCACGACTGCTAGCTCAAGATCATGGGTCGGATAGTTCTGCTCATGTTGCTTCAATTGTCGAGACAAATATGCGATGACTTTGCCTTCTTGCATCAATACACATCCTAGGCCAATCTTGGATGCATCACAATACACATCAAACGACTTCTTGATGTCTGGCATGATCAAAATTGGGGCTGATATCAACCTCTTCTTCAGCTCTTGGAAACTGGCTTCACACTTGTCTGTCCATTCAAACTTCTTGTCCTTCTTCAACATTTGGGTCATTGGTCGGGCTATGCTCGAGAATCTTTCTACGAACTTGCGGTAATATCCCGCTAATCCGAGAAATGAACGATCTTGGGTTTGATTGGTTGGGGCTTCCCATTCTTCGACATCTTTGATCTTGGTGGGATCAACAGAGACTCCTCCGGCAGAAATAATATGTCCTAGGAATCCTACTTCTTTCAGTCAAAACTCACACTTGCTGAACTTGGCATATAACTGATGCTCTCTCAGGGTTTCTAGGATGATTCTCAGATGTTGCTCATGCTCTTCTTCTGATTTGGAGTAGATAAGGATGTCGTCGATAAACACAACTACAAACTTATCTAGGAAATTCATAAAGATCTTATTCATGAGATTCATGAAATAAGCAGGGGCATTGGTTAATCCAAAAGACATAACTGCATACTCGTATAAACCATAGCGAGTAGTAAAGGCGGTCTTCGGAATATCCGTTGCACGAATCTTAAGTTGGTGATAACTAGTCTTAAGATCAATCTTTGAGAATACCTGAGCTCCAGTCAACTGATCAAATAGATCCTCTATCTTTGGAAAAGGATACTTGTTCTTGATGGTGATGTCATTCAACTTTCTGTAATCTGTACACAGACGATTGCCTCCATCTTTCTTGTCGACGAATAACACTGGTGATCTCCATGGCGATGCGCTTGGCTGAATCAAGCCTGTTGCTAACATGGCATCCAACTGCTTCTTCAGTTCCACTAACTCTGCGGGGTTCATGGTATAGGGTCTCTGGGCTATAGGTCCGGTTCCAGGGATTAGTTCGATAATGAACTCAATATCCCTATCCGGGGGCATACCTAGCAATTCATCTAGGAATTCGTCGGGGTATTCATAGACTACTCTGACTTGGTCAATGGTGGGCAGGGCTACACTCTTGTTGCACTTGAATTGATGGGGTAAGGTTTCAGAGATATGCTCTACTGTTACTCCAGAACTACTGGTCATGGTGATGGCTTTCTTAGCATAGTCTATCAATCCTTTATGCCTTGACATCCAGTCCATACCTAGTACTACTTCCAATCCTTTGGTCCCAAGCACAATTAGGTTGGCATAAAAATCTATCCCATCTATTCTGATAGGTACAGCTTTGCAAATTTTTCTAGCTTTTGTTGTTGAACTGGGGATTTGAACTATCATGACATGCTTCAGGTTGGTTGGGCGAATCTTACTAGTGCATACAAATTCTTTGGTGACAAATGAATGTGATGCTCCAGAATCAAACAATACTCTTGCTAAAACTGAGTTGACAGAAAACATACACAACACTACATCTGGCGCTTCCTGGGCTTCTTCTGCGTTCATGTGGAAGAGACGACCGTTGCGGTTGTGAGGGTTCCCTGGGGCAAATCTCCTTCCTGGTTGAACACGACGCTGCTGCTGAGCTGGGGCATTCACGGGGGCATTGGCGGCAGTCTTCTTGGGACACTCATTGGAGTAGTGACCCTTCACTCCACACTCGAAACAAGTGATATGGGACTTGTCCTTGACTGCGACAGGTACAGCATTACTGCCAGTTCTAGGTGCAGTGTTGTTGTTGTTGTTGCTCTTGGGAGGGGCACAGTTGAAATTGTTGGAATTACCGGAGTTGTGATTGTTTCCTCCGGACTTCACATTGCCTCCGCTACGGTTGGGGTAGCTTGGGCGAGAATTTGGCAGTCGGTTGTTCCTTGGTGCATATCCTGGTGAGGGGTTGGGACGGTACTTCTGGTGACTACTGGATCCAGACTGCTGCATCATACGACGCTTGCGGTTGTCGTTTGCCTGGTTAATCTTCCCTTCCATCTGAATGGCAGAGTCGACTAGCTCTTCGAGATCATCAAAACGGATGTTGATGAGGACAGTCTGCATCTCATCATGCAGTCCGTTTAAGAATCTCTCCTTCTTCTTGGCCTCCGTGTTGATCTCATCCGGTGCATATCTGGCAAGTGACAAGAATCTATCACGGTACTCTACCACAATCATTCTTCCTTGCTTCAATTCGCGGAATTCATCTCTCATCATGTTGACAAGACCTTGTGGCACGTGGGTGCAGCTGAACTTGACCTTGAATGCTTCCCAGGTCATCACCTAGCCATGGTTCATAATGCGGATGCTATTCCACCAAGCTCTTGCATCTCCCTCCAGATAGTGGGTGGCGAAGAGAACTTTCTCATTCTCATCAACTCTGGCAACCTCTAAGTTGTTTTCCATGGTCTATAACCAGTCATCAGCATCTAATGGGTTTTCAGATTGGTTAAAGATTGGGGGATTGGTGTTCTGAAAGTTTTTGAGTTTGGATCCTTAGTGATCCTGATTTCCATGTCCTTGGTTGTTGAGAGCCATTTGGGCGATGTGCTGCAATGTTGCTAAGTTGGCTTGACGCTCGGCCCTGCTTGCTTCATGGTCCGCGATGAGATTCTGCAAGATCTGCATCATTGGGTCCTGCGACGAGCTGCTCCCTCCTTGGTTTCCACGAGTCATCTGAAGATTGAGATAGATATAGGGGTAAGAGGGAAATTCTAAGGTTCATGGTTTTAGGTTTTTCAAATCTAAAACTTTGAGTTAAACTTAGGTTTTTCAACTAACTTCATTTTCATTCATGCAAGCAAGCACACGATAGAACACACACCACAACAATCAAAGGGGAAAACAGATGGTTTGAAGAACCATTCTGCAAGCTACGATACAATGAGATGATACATCTCATGCTACGACAGTACTCTAGTGCATCTACTCATCGTCAATGAAGTCGGAGTCTTCATCATCAATGTAGAAGTCCACAGCATCCTCCTCCAGAAAGTCATCATCGTTGTTGAGGTAAGAATCCATATCTCCCTGGATGTCTTCACCCTCATCTTCTTCTTCCTTGGCGGCAAGCTGAGCTTCCTGCTCCTTGACGGTCTTCTCGAGGTCGGCCACCTTCTTGCGAAGACGGGCGATGGTGCGATCCTTCTTTGCACGCTGGCGACGAAGAGACTGGCGATCTTGGACGAGCAGTGCAAAAGTCTAGGCCTTCTGGTCGGCAATGGCACGGTTCTGGTTGGCTAACTCCCTGGCATTGTCCAGTTCCTGCTGTCTGTCGTGAAGCAAGAAATCAAGGTTCTCCACTTGACGCCTCAACTCTGGGTGACTTGGCATCTCCATCGGCATTCCCACGAAGTCACGTCTTGCATAGTGGGCAAAACGGGTTCCTTGGATCTTGTTGATGCTAAGGGCACATAGATGTGCGAGAGCTTCATGCATTGCCCTGGCTAATCCATCTAGCCAGTTGTTCTCTCTCACGGAGAACTGAATTCTCCCGGAAGTTGGTGCTTCGATGCTTCCCCGAAGATCCGCGGTGACTAGCCACTGTAGGTCTCCTCCTGGGGGTCCTAGAAGTTGAGCTCCAAGAAACTCCGGATGTGGGTGTCCCAGTAACTCCGACAGTGAATCTAGATCCCTCTCGAAGATCAGTTGACCTCCGTTTCCCAACTGGTAAAACTTGCTGAACTAAGTCTCCATCTACAAGAATTAAGGACGAGGAAGTTAGTGAAGTGATCAAGTGTGTCAAATTTTAAGTAGTAATGTAAGAATTTTGAGGAACATGTATTTTTCAGAAATAATGAGTTCACAAGGGTAAGAGGGGAAATAGTTTTTCATAAATACTCACTTTGGTTTTGAAGCTAAGTTTTTGGTTTGAACGTCCATTCTAACTAGGGTCTCCTATGGTCAAGATGGCTCCGATACCAACTTGTCAACACCCGGATTTTTAATCCCAAATGTCCGTTATGCCATACCTCGCAATCCTAGGATTACCATTTTTGCGAGACATAACGGATTGGATATCACAATACATCATCCATTACAAACCAGTTGTGTCTCTCAACACATGTCAAAAACATCTCAATAGAATGACTCATCATTCCAAGGTTTTCACAGTTCATTTTCACCAAGTGCTCCCATCTAAAGTGACTCAAGTTTTTGATCTACTCTAAACTACTAAGTTAAGAGTGTTCACTAAGGTGGAAGGATGGGATCAATCTCATGCCATAGAATGACATCTAAAGGTTTCTAAGTAGGTCAAGTTTTATACTTTTTATGCTACCTTCAAAATAAGTAAGGAACTTTGTATACTAAGGGGAGTAAAACTTGTAAGTAAGGCTTGGGGGTACTAATAGTTAAAAAGGGGTGTGACCAAAGCATGCCTAAAGCATCCTTGCTCATTCATCTAGCTTAATTCTAGCCTGCTAACAATATCTTGCCTTGGTTGGTGCAGTGGTTGAAGTTTTCTTCTTCTTCTTCTTCTTGGTAGAACTCCTCCTCCTCGAAAGCTTGGTCGGTACTAGCGTCTATAAATACATAGGGAGTGCACAGTCACCAAACAATACTTAGCTAGGCTAAGTAGCATTCTAAAACACACATTTGATGATCTATTATCATCACAAACATCACAAGTTTAATTCAATAGTTTCATCCTTTTTATTTTAGAAAAGTAATTTCTACTCATTGAAATATTAACTAAAATTTAATATTCACCACCGAAATATGGGATCATGTGGACACATGTCCTCACCACATATTCTAACATGTGGGAATGAGATTTAAGGGTTGGATCAATATTACTTTGGTTTAAGTTCCTTATGTAATGATTTAAAGTGACTAGAAATGCCTATATAGCATTATTTTGGTACTAGTCCAAAGTCACTGCATGTAAACCTTAATATTATTACATGGTTAGATAGATATGATGAAATGTGATTTTTGAGAGTTAGAATCAACTCAAAATCTAACTTAGTTGATTTTATAAAAATGTTGCAAGTTGCAAAAGCTTTTGTCTTCTTATTTTTATTAGGAGAGATCTATAACTCTAATTGAATTAAATCCAACGGGCTTGGATAGATCATTTTAATACGTTTTAGACAAAATTGGTTTTATGCAATTTGGATTTCTAAAACTCTCTGAATTGATTTTCAAACTAGTGGACAGAAACTAGATTCAAACTAAAAAGAAAAATCCAGATTTGAATCGATGGGATAGCACGGGAAAGGACTTGGGCCGGCCCAGTGGAGCTCCGCGGCGTGGGGCTCAGCTGACAGGTGGGTCCCACTTGTCAGCGGCACTTAAAACGTGAAACGGTACATGCGCTGTGGGCCGTAGGATTAGAAGCGAGATCACCGGCTGAGGGTCGTCGTCAACGACGAATAGGTCACCGGCGAGCTCGAACCCTAGCGGATCGGTAGGGGTCTACTAGGGGCGTACCAGGGCTCCAGCGGGGTCGGCGAGGCGGGCAAACGACTAGGAAGACGATGGCGAGGCGAGGCGCGGTTGCGGCGGAGCTTGGGGTGGTCGCAATCAACGGCGCCCTTCTCCTCCTACCGCAGCTGCTCCAGCTCCAATTCCGGCGAGCTGCTGCTCCACTTGCTCCGGCTAGAGGTGGGTGAGGTTCAGAGAGGTGAGGGGAGTGGAATGGTGTGGAGAGAAGAGGCTGGGGAGGGCTCCTTTTATAGGACCGATGGTGAGACCGAGCGGGATGGGCAGGCAACGGTGGCGACATGGCTACGGCAAGGTAGAGGCATGGCTGGGGATGGCGATCGATGGGAGGTTCCCTAGAGGTGCTCTAGGAATTGAATGCGGCCGTAGGGGCGGTGGCACGCGGTCTGGGCGAGGTGGCGCTCTGCGCGGCCAAAGCGGCGGTGTCCACGGCGAGCGGTGGCTGTGAGGCTTTGGGCGGCGAACGGGGATGTCTGGGGTGTTCTCCAGGTCGAGGTGGAGCGATGGGCGCGGGCTGGTGCCAAGGGATGGTCTGTGCGAGCAGGGACCGAGCACGCTCTGGGGGTGGCACTGGCATGGTGCGGTGCGGTGGCACTGGGCGCGGTTTGTTCTTGGTGGTCCACTGCTGCTCTGGGCTCGGGTAAGGGACAGGGGGTGGCGGTGAGCTCTTGGCTACCTCCTAGACATGGCGAGAGAAGAGGGAATGGTCTGCTGCAGCGGGGCAAGGGTTGGCCGGCGACCATGCCCTCGGGTTGACATGGCAAGAGGGTTAGGGACAAGGGAGAGGGGTGTTGGGGGTTTGTTTATACTAGGAGGGGACAGAGGAGATAAATGTAGATCATTTGGAGGAAAAACCCTGTTCAAAACAGTGAGCTAGGATTAGAGTAGAGATTATGCATGCCAAGTGTTTGATGAAATGGCCACATGAAAGAAAGTTTTTAATTTTGGTTTCAAAAATTTTGAATGATCTCCACTAGTGATAGGTAGTCTCTGGTAGCAAGGGTTTTGAAAATGGAGCTCAAATAGATGTTTTTTGAAATAGGGGTGATCTATGCATATGCATTAGATTCAATTTAAAACTATCATTTAAAATAGTTAACAGAATGTTTTTAGCAGATCAAAAGGTGGGCCTTGGTACCTCATTATGTGTACTAGCAAGGGGTGCAGAGATCAAGAATTGTTTCTGTTAAGAATTGAGTACTAGGAATAGCCAAAGTAGGCATGAGAGTTAAATTTGCCAAAATAACCATTCCTTCTTTTTAATTCTTGTTGATTTGATTTTCTTTAGGAAAAGTTTGGGAATGATGTAGATGATTTTTAAATCACCTAAGAAACATTTTACAAGTATTGGATCAATCAATCATGGCAATTCAAACAACTCCTATTTTAATTGCATACATATATGAATGCTTTCCTTTTAAATTTGGAAAAGTTTTTGTTAACCCTATTTTTGGATGATTTGATCTTCATAAGCTTGGATTAGAGTTTTGGGATGTTACAATTCCGCCTTGCTCACGGAATTTGGGTGGAGTATATAGCATGAACAACGGATATGATGACGTAGAGCTCTTTCTCCTCTTCAAAACAAGCTAAAGAACAACAAAATCCGAGTTCGTATGCAAAAGTTATGCTCAAAACCGTGAAGTAGATTTTTCTGTCAGCGGGGACCGGACATTCTGGGGCCCGCAGGCCGGACAGTCTGGCCGGGGCGGATATTTTCGTTCTATTGGGAACGGCAGTACCTGAGGAGGTTAGATAGAGGTGTGGGGACTAGCAGGGAAGCTATCGACGGCGTCCGCAGGCGAGATTTCATACGAGCGAGCATAGCGGGACGCAAGAAGTACCCAGGTTCGGGGCCCTCGTGGTGAGGTAAAGCCCCTACTCCTGCCTGATCTGTCTATGTGGGATATACGAACTACAGGTGCTCCTTGAGCTGTATTCTTTAGCTACTGCCTTAAATGCCCTGAGACCAACCCTTTCTACTGAGGCCTTGCCTCTCCTTATATAGGGAGAGAGGCAAAGGTCTCGCTGGCCAATTCGACTGACAGGCCCCACAGGCGGGTCCCAGCCGACTAGTCTTCTACAGTATCCAGTATGGCTTGTCTTATCGGTGTATGAGCGGTATGGCTGTCGTAGGTACAGTGGACGTTGTGCAAGCCCGTCATCAGCACAGGCCACTGTTCCAGCGTCACCCACGCAAAGTCTTCGGTATGGGCAGGTGGTTGCCCGTCTTGTCATCGTACAAGGCGTATCGTGCACTGATACGCACGTCGTCCTATCTCTCTGATTGGGTCCGGCTACGTCATCGTATCCGGCTGTCTCTTGCTGATCCGGCTACTGGGTGATAGCCGGCCCGTCCTGTCCTGTCCGGCTGCATTTGGTCAGCCGGACGCGATCCGACTGTCATGTTTCTTATTCGGATGGGGTACCCGGGGATCATCCCCCTGACACTAGCCCCCGAGCGCGTGTGGATTCCGCCCTTAGGCGAAATGTGCGTGCGCTCCTTCTTGCTTTTCGAATTTTCATCCGGCTGAGCCTGGCGGTTGCGCTACCCGTGACGTCAGTGCTGATGCCGGCCACACGTGCACGCACCATCATTGCTCTGCGGCGGGAGGTGTAACGTCCCGTCGCACGTCGCCTCAGGAAACTGCTGTCCGGCGCTTCTGTTCTTGCTCCAGGATCTTCTGTGCATCCTGCCCTGGCACACAGGATCTAGGCAGCGGTTGGGTTGTGGGTTGCCCGGATGCGCGCCACGTGGCCCCGCTGACGGTTGCCCTTCGGTCCTTTAAAGGGAGGCCGCGGGGGAGGCAGTTCTTTTCCTTCGCTCCCCCGGTGCAATCTCCTTCTCCCTCGCGTGCTCTTGCTCATGCGCTCTTGCCCTCTGCGCCGCTCGCTCGCCGTCGTCGACGCTACGAGCCACCGTCACTCTTCCGTTGTCGCTCCTCTCCATCAGCCGGAAATGGCCGCCGACTACGGAGCCTGGTGCGGCTCCTCCATCACCGAGGAACAAATCGCGAAGTACCACACGACCCACGTCCTCCCGCCAGCGGAGGAGGTGGCGGTGCGGTTGGCGCCGGTGGGGGAGGTGTCGCCGCATCCGGCGGAGGGGGAGCGCGTCATCTTCCTTTCGCACCTGGCATGCGGGTTAGTGCTGCTGCGGCACCCATTCTTCCTCATGTTCTTGGCCTTCTTCGACCTCCGCCTCCACCACCTCGGCGCCAATGCAATCGGAACGCCGGCACACTTCATGGCGTTCTGCGAGATTTATCTCGGCATCCAGCCGGATCTCGGGCTCTTCTGCCGGCTCTTCCGAGTTGGGCCGCAGGTGCAGTACACGAAGAGGCCGCTAGTCGTCTGCGGCGGCGCCTCCATATACTCCCGCACCCAATCCGGCTACCCAAAGTTCTTGCTCCAGGACACAGTACGGCTGTGGCAGCAGTCGTACTTCTACGTCAAGAACGTCACCAACGTCGACCGGATAAACCTTCCGGCCTTCCAAGACGTCGAGTCCAGCCGGCAGAACTGGGACCTGAAGATCCATGGCGGCAAGGCGGAGACGGACGCGATGCTGGCACGCATGCGCTCCCTCGTCACCTGCCAGCTAACCGGTCAGGACATCACTCTTAGATGGATGTCTCGGCTGATGATGCCGATGCAGCAGCGGGCGCACAAGATGTGCTACTACTCTGACCGGCTGGACCTGACCCGGCTATCGCGCCGCGATCCCCGCTACCACAACTTGAAGGAGTGGTTGTGGACGATCAGCAAGGAGCGGCTGCCGGAGAACTGGAAGTTCAGTCTGGCGCCCTACAACCGGGAGAACCGCGTGCCTCGGGTAAGTTCTCGTAGCCGGAAATTTTGCTATTCTTTCTGTGTTATTTCCTTGTTCTGTCTGATTGACTTCTTGCATTCGGCAGATCTTTGCCTGCATCCATCGCAAGGAGGGCGAGGCTCCCCTCAAGGTATTCACGCCAGACTTGCCCGAGCCGCGTGCTCGGCGGTCTGGCGAGGAATCGGATGGGGACGACGACGCCTTCCCCAGCCAGAACGACGAGCCGGCCGCTGACCCGCACGCGGAGGTGCACGAGGAGGAGGAGGCCGGGCCGACCGCTGAGCCGGTGATGCGCTCTGCGACGGACGGCGAAGCAGGTGGGAGCGGCTCCAGCCGTTCCGGCTCCCGCCGGCCTGCGGCGGAGGAGCCAGTCCGGCATCCCGCCGCCGAGCCGCCTTGGCCGGAAGAAAGGGCCACCCCCGGTCGTGACGGGGTACGTTTTTACTCTCCCCCTCTATCTTTCGGTGCTTTCTGTCTATTTGTCCTCCTTCTTGTTTTTCTGACTTTGGCTTATTTTGCGTTTGCCTTTTCCTCCTTCTCTTTAGCGCGTTGGTTTCTTTCGGAGCTGCGAGCCCGGCCCGGGCGCCAACCGGGTCGCCGCCCCGCGCCCCGACTGAGCCAACCGGCACCTCTCCTTCTTCTGAGGTGCAGCCTCCATCTCCCCCTCGAGCTGAGCCGGCTGCCTCCTCCCAGCCGGAGGGTCCCCAGCCGGAAGCAGATCTCTCCTAGCCAGAAGGCTCCTCCGCGGGCACGCGGGGGGCTGTCGGCAAGGAGCTCGTTGTTGTTGGCGACGACAACTCCGACGAGGAGCTCAGGGAGGAGTGGCGAACGGCGGTGGTCGCGGCGAAGGAGTCCTTGGCTGTCAACGCTGTGGACGACGACGCTTCCTCTACCGCTTTGCTGTCGGACCTTGCCGCCACGCTCGAGCTGGCGGTGAAGGAGATCCGGCTGCTTGAGGCCACAGCCGGCGGGAACCGGACCCTGGAGCAGAAGCTTGCTGCCGCCAAAGGGACCTCCCAGAGTAAGTTCGCTTTATCCGTCTTGCTCTCTTTTTTTTACTGATAGCCGGTTTCGTTGCAGCCATCCTCGTGTGCGCTCAGCGCGAGATCGACCGCTTGAAGAAAGCGAACGACCGGCTGAGCAAGTCCAACTCCACTCTCCGGCTGCAGAACAAGGATTGGCACGCGCGGGTAGACGGTTTGGAGGCCACCGTCATGGAGCACGACGCCTCGCTCGCTAGTCGGGTCGAAGCCTTCTCCCTTCTTGAGGCCCAGAACAAGGACCAAGAGAAGGAGATAAAACGGCTAGCGGTCAAGGAGAAGGCGCTGGTGGAGGAGCTGATGCAGGTTGCCACACTGCCAAGGGTGAGTTCTTTCTTCCTCCTTCCTTTCTTTCCGGAGCCATGTTTGCATCTCTAGCGTCCCATTCCCTGGACACCTGTTGCACCACCAAGTCTGAATCACCGAAGCACAGGATCCGGTTGACACCGATCTCCTTGGCCAGCCGGAGCCTGTCAGGGGGATGATCCCTGGGTACCCCATCCGAATAAGAAACAGGATAGTCGGATCGCGTCCGGCTGACCAGATGTAGCCGGACAGGACAGGATGGGCCGGCTATCACCCAGTAGCCGGATCCAATCAGAGAGACAGGACGACGTGTGTATCAGTGCACGATATGCCCTGTACGATGACAAGACGGGCAACCACCTGCCCATACCAAAGACTTTACGTGGGTGACGCTGGAATAGTGGCATGTGCTGACGACGGGCTCGCACGGCGTCCACTATACCTACGACAGCCATACCGCTCATACACCGATCAGACAAGCCATACTGGGTACTGTAGATGACTAGTCGGCTAGGACCCGCCTATGGGGCCCGCCAGTCGGACTAGCCAGCGAGACCTTTGCCTCTCTACCTATATAAGGAGAGGCAAGGCCTCAGTAGAAGGGGTTGGTCTCAGTGCATTTAAGGCAGTAGCTAAGGAATACAACTCAAGGAGCACTTGTAGTTCGTATATCCCACATAGACAGATCAGGCAGGAGTAGGGGCTTTACCTCACCACGAGGGCCCCGAACCTGGGTACTTCTTGCGTCCCGCTACGCTCGCTTGTATCCAATCCCGCCTGCGGACGCCGTCGATAGCTTCCCTGCTAGTCCCCACACCTCTATCTAACCTCCTCAGGTACTACCGTTCCCAATACAACGACAATTCGCGCCCACCGTGGGGCAGATGGCTTTGACCGGAGTCACGTTCCGCACGGGACCCCGCACTTCAGCCGGTGGGCACGTGGCCTCGGGCCTGGTGTTCACGCTTGGCAAGTTCGACTTCATCATCGACAACGTTTCCTGCTTCGCCGGAACTTCCTTCCCACCGAACGGCACCGCCGTGCTATTCGGCGATCTCCCTATCTACATCGCCATCGTCCCGGAGCGTTTCCCTAGGGAAATCATCTCTGTCGCGGGGCTGCCGTGCTCAGACGGAAGCACCTCCGCCGCACCTCGCGGCGTGGAGGTCATGATGGCCGGATCCAGCTCGCATCCCCGCCAGCCGCGGGACCGAGGCACGGACGAGGTCGGAACTTCCGCTCCCCCGCAGCCTCGGAACCCGGTGGAGTATGCCATTGATCGGCTCCTGACGCCGGTTAACCTCGGGGACAACCTAGACGAAGCGGAGGCCAACTTCACCATGGAGAGACAGATCCTCCTCCAGGAGGCCATGGAACTGGCAGCAGCCCGCAAGCAGCTTGAGATCGCTAGACGCGAGTACGACTGCGCGCATGGCCTCACTCCGGCTACCGCGGAGATGAGCTGGCGCGGCCAGGTACGGCGTCCGGACGGTGAGCTGGGCGGTAGGATGGAGAAGGACGGGGAACCGGATCCCGCGCCTGCCCTCACACGGCCCACCTACAACACGCCCATCAAGAACCTACGTGCGGCGCGAGCCGCAGCAGAAGAACTACCCAACCTGGAGGGCGAGGAGCGAGCCCGCCAGCACGCTCGCGTGCAGGAGCTCCTCCGCGTCGCGGACGAGCAGGTCGGCGCCAACCGGCAGACGCAGGAAGACCTTAGCTACTCCAGAGGGAGCAAGCTATCTGTCAACAGCAGGGGCGCGCCGCGTGACACCCAGCAGGCGTCCTCCCCTCAGCCGCCCAGGGCCTGCAGCAGGCGCTGCAGCTCGGGCAACAGGGGCCAGCCGCGCTAGGAGCAGATGGTGAACAGCAACCCGCCACCTCCCCCACCGCTAGCCGGAGCGCCCAAACCAGCCGGTTCCCGTCTCTCGGGCCGGGTGGGAGCGCCCAACCCGGATTGTCTGGATGCCCGCGACTGCATCGAGCTCCTCGCTCAAGCGCGCGTCATGGAGGAGGAAGATTCTACCGGTCCGGTTTGTTTCGGACCCCGCATCCGGAACGAGCCGTTTCCGGATAAATTCTCCCTGCCCAGGGACACCCCCAAGTATGACAGCAGCATGAAGCCGGAAGACTGGCTGACCGACTATGCTACGGCAGTCGGCATCGCCCACGGGAACAAGCGCATAGCTGTGCGCTACGTCCCTCTCATGCTAACCGGGTCGGCAAGGACATGGCTCAATAGCCTTGCGCCCAATAGCATCAACACCAGCCTTGGCTCAATAACCGGGTCCGCAACTTCAACAGCATGTACAAACGTCCAGGGCGCCCGCGCGACCTGGCCTTGTGCATCCAGGGCGACCGCGAGACCGACCGCGAGTACCTCGCCAAGTGACAGAGCTCCGCAACACTTGCGAGGGCATCCTAGAGAGCCAAGCCATTAGCTTCTTCATCGAAGGATGCCGAGAGGGCACCATACTTCACCACCGGCTACTGTGTGATGAGCCGAAAACCATGGCGGAGCTCATGACGGTTGCGGACCAGTACGCCACGGTGGATGCCGCCATGAAGAAGCCCCTCCGAGTAAACATGGACGGCCGTCCAACCCCCACGGAGCCGGCTCGCGACCGTCCAAGGAATCTGGCTGGTGAAGCCGGATCCTCCAGACGCCATGGCAATGACAACCGGTTCCATGGGGACCGCCAGGCCGGACAACAGAAGCCTCGCTACCACGCGCGGCTGGTCAATGCTGTGGAGGGTGCGCCTGACGCACCGGCTAATGACGCAAGAAGGCAGAAGCCCCGGCAAACCTTCGACCAGATGATTGACGGCCCGTGCAAGTGGCATAGCGGTCCCTTCAAACCGTCTACGCACACCACCCGGAACTCCAGCTGGACCCGCTAGCTAAAGGACCAGGGCAACCAACCTCGTCTCCCGCCTCCCCCACCGGGTGGACCCCTACCACCGGCTAGGGGAGCCAGTAATGATGGTAACGGCGGCAATGGCGGCAACAACAACAATGGCTACCCCTAGCCGCACGCCGCCTACCACATCTTCGAGACAGAGTAGGACGACAAGCACAGCCACAGGTGACACTTCAAGGAGGTCAACGCCATCGTTTCTCTGGTCCCCCAGTACCTGAACTGGTCGGAAGCCCCCATCACCTGGAGCCAGGCAGATCAGCCTGAGCATCTGCCGACTCCCGGGGGCTACGCCATGGTGCTCGACCCCCTCATCGTCTCCAACGCGCGCACCTACCGATTCTCGCGCGTCCTCATCGACGGAGGCAGCAGCCTCAACCTCCTCTACCAGTCCTCGCTGGAGAAGCTGGGCATTCGCGAAAGCGACCTGCGCCCAACTACCACGATGTTCCACGGCATACTGCCGGGGCTAGCCTGCGCTCCGCTGGGGAAAATCCAGCTGGACGTCATCTTTGGGACCGAGGAGAACTTCCGCCGCGAACCAATCTGGTTTGAAGTGGTAAATCTGACGAGCTCCTACCATGCTCTCCTCGGGCGCCCCGCCCTCGCCAAGTTCATGGCCATCCCCCACTACGCATACCTCAAGACGAAGATGTCGGGACCCCACGGCGTGATCACCATCGCCGGCTACTTCAGGCAATCGATGGAGTGCGCCTCAGCCGATTCCAAACTGGCAGAGGCCCTCATCATAGCCGAGGAAAAACGCACGATCATGCGCAACGTGGCCATGGCCCAGCAGGACATTCCGGCTAGCAGCAAACCGGCTAGAGAAGGAGCTTTCCAGCCGGCAAAGGAGACGAAGAGGATCCCGCTCGACCCCTCCGATCCAACTAAGTTCGTCACCATTGGTGCCGGCTTGGACAGCAAATAGGAAGGCGTGCTCGTCGACTTCCTCCGTGAGAATCGGGACATCTTCGCATGGTCTCCCAAAGACATGTCGGGTGTGCCGAGGGAGTTCACCGAGCACTCACTTCATGTGTGTCCGGATGCCAAGCCAGTCAAGCAACCTCTACGCCAGTTCGCAGAGGAGAAGAGAAAGATAATCGGTGACGAGATCACCCGGCTCCTTGCAGCCGGGTTCATCATGGAAGTGTACCACCCAGACTGGCTGGCGAACCCAGTCTTGGTGTTGAACAAGAACAAGACCTGGCGCATGTGTATCGACTACACCAGCCTGAACAAGGCGTGCCCGAAAGACCCCTTCGCCTTGCCCCGTATCGATCAAGTCATCGATTCCACGGCCGGGTGTGATTTGTTGTCCTTTCTAGATTGTTATTCCGGGTATAATCAGATCTGGCTAAACCCGGCTGATCATATTAAGACATCATTTATCACCCCCTACAGGGCTTTCTGCTATGTAACCATGCCTTTCAGCCTAAAGAACACAGGCGCCACCTATCAGCGATGTATGCAGAAATGCTTGCACTCGCAGATAGGCTGAAACATGCACGCTTACGTGGATGACGTAGTCATCAAGACCAAGGAAAAGCGTACCCTCCTCGAGGATCTGAGAGAAACATTCGGTAGCCTCCGCCAGTACCATATGAAGCTGAACCCAGAGAAGTGTGTCTTCGGAGTACCATCCGGTCAGCTACTCGGTTTCCTCGTATCATAACGAGGTATCGAGGCGAATCCGGAGAAGATCGCGGCCATCAAGAGGATGTAGCCGCCCAAAAACCTGCTTGGAGTCCAGAAGTTCACTGGATGCCTGGCTTCCCTCAGTCGTTTCGTCAGCCGGCTGGGAGAGAAGGCACTCCCATTATACCAACTGATGAAGAAGACGGACAAGTTCTCCTGGACTTCGCAGGCCAACACCACGTTTCACGACCTCAAGCGCATGCTATCCACAGCACCGATTCTAGCCACGTCGGCTAGCAAGGAGCCGATGTTGCTCTATATAGCAGCCATCAGCCGGGTCGTCAGCGTCGTCCTGGTGGTGGAGCGCCCCGAGGAAGGCAAGGCTCAGCCGGTTTAGAGACCCGTCTACTACCTCAGCGAGGTTCTCTTCCTCTCCAAGCAGAACTACCCCCACTACCAAAAGATGTGCTGCAGTGTGTACCTGGCATGCAAGAAGCTCAAGCACTACTTCCAGGAGCACCCGATCAAGGTCGTGTGCACTGACCCCTTTCGGAAATCATCGGCAACAAGGACGCCACCGACCGAGTCGCCAAGTGGGCCATCGAGCTCGCTGCCTACTCCATCCAGTACGAGCCCCGGCTCACGATCAAGTCACAGGCGTTGGCGGACTTCCTCGTCGACTGGGCCGAGACCCAGTATCTCCCACCGGTGCTGGATTCGGACCACTGGCGGATGCACTTCGACGGGTCGAAGATGCTCGGGGGCTTGGGAGCTGGCATCGTGCTCACCTCGCCCAAAGGAGACCGGCTGGAGTACATGCTGCAGATCCACTTCAAGGCCTCCAACAACGTAGCCGAATACGAGGCACTAGTGCACGGGCTCCGGCTGGCCAAGGAGATCAGTGTCAACCGGATCCTGTGCTTCGGTGATTCAGACTTGGTGGTGCAATAGGTCTCCGAGGAATGGGACGCCAGAGATGCAAACATGGCTCTCTACCGGTTCCACATCCAGAAGCTCAGCGCCTCCTTCGACGGTTGCGAATTTCATCACGTCCCCCGCACCAACAACGAGGCAGCCGATGCGCTCTCCAAGATAGGATCCACCAGGTAGGCCATCCTGCTAGGGGTCTCCTTGGAGCATCTGCGCAAGCCATCCATCAACCCGTCGCTAGAGTCAGACTCCATCGTCTGGGTGGGAAGCGTTCCGGCGGCCGGAGCAGTAGAAACGGAGCCGGCAGAACCACCAAAGAAGAAAACCCGCACCAATTCCGGCCAGGCAGTGCCCTCCGGCTCGCAAGACCCGAGGGCTACCGGCCCACCTAATGGCTCGCGGGCTGTCGTCCCGGATATTCCACCCGGACGACCCCCCAACACCCGTCAGCCGGAGGACAGGAGCGTCCTCGTCATCCGGGAAGTGCCATCCTAGGCACAGCCCTTCATGAACTACATCGCCAACATAGAACAACCGGACGACGAGGTAGAGGCCAGGCAAATCCGACGCCGCGCGCATACATACACCATCATAAACGGCGAGTTGTACAAGCGCAGTGTATCCGGTATCTTCCAAAGATGTGTCGATGTAGACACAGGCTACCGGCTACTCAAGGACATCCACCAGGGTGAGTGTGGGCACCACGCTTCGTCAAGGGCGATAGTCACCAAGGCGTTTCGCCATGGTTTCTATTGGCCCACCGCCCTCGAGGATGCCGAGCAGCTGGTCCGCGCGTGCAATGGGTGCCAGCGTTTCGGGCAGCTCAGGAACATGCCAACCTCGGTACTCAAGACCATACCGATCACCTGGCCCTTTGCAGTTTGGGGCCTCGACATGGTCGGGCCCTTCAAGCGAGCCCGCGCGGGAATGACCCACCTGCTGGTAGCGGTGGACAAGTTCACAAAGTGGATCGAGGCCAAGCCTATCCGGGAGCTGGATGGAGCGACGGTTGTTACCTTCTTCACCAACATCATTAACCGCTTCAGCTACCCCAACAACATCATCACCGACAACGGCACGAATTTCGCCAAGGGGGCCTTCGCCCGGTTCTGCAGCAACAAGGGCATCCGGCTGGACCTCGCCTCCGTTGCACACCCGCAGTCCAACGGGCAAGTCAAACGAGCAAACGGCTTGGTGCTAGTCGGCATCAAACCACGTCTCATCGAGCCGTTGGAGCGGTCACCTGGATGTTGGATCGAAGAACTTCCGGCTGTGCTGTGGAGCCTCCGCACCACACCGAATAGGTCAACCAGCTACACGCCATTCTTCCTGGTCTACGGATCAGAAGCCGTCCTCTCCGCTGACATCGAATTTGACTCCCCTCGCAACCTCCTCTACGACGAGCAAGCCAACAAGGAGGCATGGGAGGACGGGGTGGATCTCCTGGAGGAGGCCCGCGAGCTGGCCCTGTTCAGATCTGCCCTGTACCAGCAGCGACTACGTCGCTACCATTCAAGACGGATTCGCCCAGTCGCATTCCGCGAGGGCGACCTGGTTCTCCGGCTGGTGCAAGACAAGAAGGGCATGCACAAGTTATCACCACCCTGGGAGGGCCCCTTCATCATCAGCCGAGCGATGCCCAACCACTCCTATTACCTCATCGACACACAGCAGCCGTGCAAGAACAAGATGGACAAATCGGACAAGGAGACCGAACGTCCTTGGAACGCGGCCCTGCTGTGCCCGTTTTACACCTAGTCGATAGGCAGTGTATGTATCCCGAACACCCCATGAATGAAAATGCGGACTCCCACGAGAATCTCGGGGGCTCCTCCTAGAAATGTGTGTGCACCTATTTTTCGGTTCAAATTTTCTGGCTCCGGCAACCCCTACCTGGGGGCTCGCCGGCTGGCCCGGCCTGTTAGGTCAACAAGCCGGCTGAGTAGTGTGCGATGATGTCAGAGGCCCACTCTTCGTCTCAGCTACAGACCGCAACCCGGCTGTCCGGCTAGCAAGACCAAAAGCCCGAGGCATCCCACACGAAAAGCAGGGAGGAGACGCGACAGATCGGGCGTCTCGGCCCCACAACTAGCTCGAACCAATCCAGCTGCTAAGCCGCTAGTACCGTGCGTAATATACTATCAGCTCCCTTCGATTCCGGCTGCAGACCGCAACCCGGCTTCCCGGCAAGGACGCAGCAAAAACAGCAGAACACACGAGAAGGCGACTAAGTGTCTAGAAGGGAGCAAGCCAGTTTTCGAAAAAAACAAGTTGTTTTCCGGCTACGATTTGACAGACTAACCTATTAACCAGTGAAGATGTATGTGTATGCATATGTGCATTCCTGTCCAACTACTTCGAGTCGGAATTCAGGAGAAGGAAAGAAGATTCGAAGTCCTTGCCTTCATCAAGTGCTCCGAATCTCGGGCGCTACACCCACTAGGTGTGCTTGAGCGCCCTCAGTGGAATCTTGTAGTTCCTAACCGGCTAAGGGCGTTTAGCTGGCCGTTCGGAGCCTAGGTGAGGGAAAGGGCGGGAGCAAGAAAAGACAATAAAGATTCGAAGCACCTGGCTACGCCAGCTACTCCGAATCTCGGGGGCTACACCCACTGGGTGCGCTCACGCACCCCTAGTGGAATCTTGTAGTTCCTGACTGGCTAAGGGCGTTTAGCCGGCCGTTCGGAGCCCAGGTGAGGGCAAGGGCGGGAGCAAGAAAAGACAAGAAAGATTCGAAGCACCTGGCTACGCCAGCTACTCTGATTCTCGGGGGCTACACCCAGTGGGTGCGCTCGCGCGCCCCCACTGGAATGTTAGTTTCCCCGGCTGAAGGCGACCAGCCGACGAAAGCGGCCGACTGGGACGAGGTCAGTCAGATAAAGTTAGAAGACTTGGAAAAAATAAGAAGATTCGAAGCACCTGGTTGCGCCAGCTACTGCGAATCTCTGGGGCTACACCCAGTGGGTGTGCTAGCGCGCCCCCACTGGAGGTGCCGGTCGCCCGACTAAAGGTGTGTAGCCGGACGAAGTTAGTCGGGCAAAATACGCAAAAGGAAAGCTCAACGCACAAGGAAGATTCAAGAATTTCAACAATAATAAACAAAAAGGAGACGAATCTCTCATAAGTTACCTGGCGTCAAAGACGGCCGGCACAAGCAGACAAGGTTCACAAGTACATAACAAAAGACAATTACACCCGGCATCCCGGGGCAGCAGCTAAACTGCGGGGCCTTTGCCGTGGGGAGTTCTTGGCCGGCAGAGGCTAGGGCCGGAGGAGGAGCCGCAGTGCTCGATCCGGCCCCGCCGCTGGAAGGCGGTGGCATCGAGGCCTCCACATCAGGAGTACCGATGGACTACGAGTCGGTGAGAACCTCGTCAGGGCCCACGTAGTCGGCGATCTTGATGGCGGACCCGTGAAGCTCCGGATGGGCTTGGCGGATGGCGGCAAGATCACCTCCAGCACGAAAGCCCCCATCGATCTTCTCGACACGGGCGTTCTTGTACCAGGAGAGCATCAGAGCCAGGGCCATCTCCTCTCCGGCCCGCGCCTCCAGGTCCCGCAGCTGGCACCTCACCCACCTTCGCCGCCAGCTGCGCCATCGTCTCCGGAACCGGAGCCTCTGGCCACACGAAGGAGAAGACATCCCGTACCGCCTGACGAAGCTTCGCAGCTTCCTCGCCAAGAAGGACGACGAGCTCCTGAGCCATCGACTGTGCTCCCAGCCAGTTCTCCTGCAGCCGGTTGTAGGCCAGCAGGTCTATGCCGGGGTAAAAAGCTGTCAGAAAAGAGGAGTCAGATCCGGCTACCGGATCCGGAAAGAAAGGAAGATGGAAGAAATAACTCACCCTTGGCAGTGTGAACCTGCATCAACTCCTCCACCAGTGCCTTCTCCTTGACCGCTAGCCGTTTTATCTCCTTCTCTTGGTCCTTGTTCTGGGCCTCAAGAAGGGAGAAGGCTTCGGCCCGGCTAGCGAGCGAGGCGTCGTGCTCCTTGATGGTGGCCTCCAAACCATCTACCCGCGCGTGCCAATCCTTGTTCTGCAGCCGCAGAGTGGAGTTGGACTTGCTCAGCCAGTCGTTCACTTTCTTCCAGCGATCGATCTCGCGCTGAGCGCATACGAGGATAGCTGCAACAAAACCGGCTATCAGTAAAAAAAATAGGAGCAAGACGGATAAAGCGAACTTACTCTGGGAGGTCCCGTTGGCGGCAGCAAGCTTCTGCTCCAGGGTCCTGTTCCCGCCGGTTGTGGCCTCAAGCAGCTGGATCCCCTTCACCGCTAGCTCGAGCATGGCGGCAAGGTCCGACAGCGAAGCGGCAGAGGAGGCGTCGTCGTCCACGGCGTTGACGGCCAAAGACTCCTTCGCCGCGACCACCGCCGTTCGTGACTCCTCCCTGAGCTCCTTGTCGGAGTTGTCGTTGCCAACAACGACGAGCTCCTTGCCGGTAGCCCTCCGCGTGCCCACGGAGGAGCCTTTCGGCTGGGAGAGATCTACTTCTGGCTGGGGACCCTCCAACTAGGAGGAGGTAGCCGGCTCAGCTCGAGGGGGAGACGGAGGCTGCGCCTCAGAAGAAGGAGAGGCGCCGGTTGGCTCAGTCGAGGCGCGGGGCGGCGACCCAGTTGGCACCCGGGCCGGGCTCGTAGCTCCAAAAGAAACCAACGCGCTAAACAGAAGGGGGAAAAGGCAAAAGCAAAATAAGCCAAAGTCAGAAAAACAAGAAGGAGGACAAATAGACAGAAAGCACCGAAAGATAGAGGGGGGAGGAAAAACGTACCCCGGCATGACCGGGGGCGGCCCTTTCTTCCGGCCAAGGCGGCTCGGCGGCGGGATGCCGGACCGACTCCTCTTGGGAGCCGGCTCCTCCGCCGCAGGCCGGCGGGAGCCAGAACGGCTGGATCCGCTCCCACCTGCTTCGCCGTCCGTTGCAGAGCGCGTCACCGGCTCAGCGGTCAGCCTGGCCTCCTCCTCCTCGTGCACCTCCGCGTGCGGGTCAGCGGCCGGCTCGTTGTTCCGGCTGGGGAAGGCGTCGCCGTCCCCATCCGATTCCTCGCCGGACCGCCGAGCGCGTGGCTCGGGCAAGTCTAGCGTGAATACCTCGAGGGGAGCCTCGCCCTCCTCGCGACGGATGCAGGAGAAGATCTGCCGAATACAAGAAGTCAATCAGACAGAACAAGGAAATAACACAGAAAGAATAAGCAAAGGTTCCGGCTATGAGAACTTACCCAAGGCGCGCGGTTCTCCCGGCTGTAGGGCGCCAAACTGAACTTCCAGTTCTCTAGCAGCCGCTCCTTTCTGATCGTCCACAACCACTCCTTCAAGTTGTAGTAGCGGGGATAGCCAGGTCGGGTCCAGCCGGCCGGAGTAGTAGCACATCTTGTGCGCCCGCTGCTGCATCGGCATCATCAGCCGGGACATCCAGCTAAGAGTGATGTCCCGACCGGTTAGCTGGCAGGTGACGAGGGAGCGCATGCGTGCCAGCATCGCGTCCGTCTCCGCCTTGTCATCGTGGATCTTCAGGTCCCAGTTCTGCCGGCTGGACTCGACGTCTTGGAAGGCCTGAAGGTTTATCCGGTCGATGTTGGTGACATTCTTGACGTAGAAGTACGACTGCTACCACAGCCGTACCGTGTCCTGGAGCAAGAACTTCAGGTAGCCGGATTGGGTGCGGGAGTATATGGAGGCGCCGCCGTAGACGACTAGCAGCCCCTTCGTGTACTGCACCTATGGCCGAACTCGAAAGAGCCGGCAGAAGAGCCCGAGATCTGGCTGGATCAAGAGATAACTATCGCAGAACGCCATGAAGTGCGTCAGCGTTCCGATTGCGTTGGCGCCGAGGTGGTGGAGGCGGAGGTCAAAGAAGGCCAGGAACGTGAGGAAGAATGGGTGCAGCGGCAGCGTGAACCCGTGCGCCAAGTGCGAAAGGAAGATGACGCGCTCCCCTCCGCCGGATGCGGCGATACCTCCCCCACCAGCGCCAACCGCACCGCCACCTCCTCCGCCGGCGGGAGGACACGGGTCGCGCGGTACTTCGCGGTTTGGTCTTAGGTGACGGAGGAGCTGCACCAGGCTCCGCGGTCGGCGGCCATTTCCGGCTGGTGAAGAGGAGTACAACAGAAGAGTGGCGGTGGCCCGTAGCATCGACGACGGCGAGCAGGCGGCGCAGAGGGTAAGAACGCAGGAGCAAGAGCACACGAGGGAGAAGGAGATTACAGCGGGGGAGCGAAGGAAAAGAACTGCCTCCCCCGCGGCGTCCCTTTAAAGGACCGGAAGGGCAACCATCGGCGGGGCCACGTGGCGTGCATCCGGGCAACCCACACCCCAACCGCCGCCTAGATCCCGTGTTCCAGGGCAGGATGCGCAGAAGATCCTGGAGCAAGAACCGAAGCGCCGGACAGCAGTTTCCCGAGGTGACGTGCGACGGGACGTTACGCTGCCCGCCGCAGAGCAATGATGGCGCGTGCGCGCGTGGCCGGCGTCAGCACTGACGTCACGGGTAGCGCAACCGCCAGGCTCAGCCGGATGAAAATTCGAAAAGCAAGAAGGAGCGCACGCACATTTCTCCTAAGGGCGGAATCCACACGTGCTCGGGGTCTAGTGTTAGGGGGATGATCCCCGAGTACCCCATCCGAATAAGAAACAGGATAGTCGGATCGCGTCCGGCTGACCAGATGCAGCCGGACAGGACAGGACGGGCCGGCTATCACCCAGTAGCCGTATCCAATCAGAGAGACAGGACGACGTGCGTATAAGTGCACGATACGCCCTGTACGATGACAAGACGGGCAACCACCTGCCCATACCGAAGACTTTGCGTGGGTGACGCTGGAACAATGGCCTGTGCTGACGACGGGCTCGCACGGCGTCCACTATACCTACGACAGCCATACCGCTCATACACCGATAAGACAAGCCATACTGGGTACTGTAGATGACTAGTCGGCTGGGACCCGCCTGTGGGGCCCGCCAGTCGGACTAGCCAGCGAGACATTTGCCTCTCTGCCTATATAAGGAGAGGCAAAGCCTCAGTAGAAGGGTTTGGTCTCAGTGCATTTAAGGAAGTAGCTAAGGAATATAGCTCAAGGAGCACTTGTAGTTCGTATATCCCACATAGACAAATCAGGCAGGAGTAGGGGCTTTACCTCACCACGAGGGCCCCGAACCTGGGTACTTCTTGCATCCCGCAATGCTCGCTTGTATCCAATCTCGCCTGCGGACGCCGTCGATAGTTTCCCTGCTAGTCCCCACACCTCTATCTAACCTCCTCAGGTACTGCCGTTCCCAATACAACGACAGAGCCCGTGCACCAGTGCCTCGTATTCGGCTATGTTGTTGGAGGCCTTGAAGTGGATATGCAGCACGTACTCCAGCCGATCTCCCTTGGGCGATGTGAGCACGATGTCGGCTCCCAAGCCCCCGAGCATCTTCGACCCGTCGAAGTGCATCCGCCAGTGGTCTGAATCCGGAACCGATGGGAGATACTGGGTCTCGGCCTAGTCGACGAGGAAGTCCGCCAATGCCTGTGACTTGATCGTGAGTCGGGGCTCGTACTGGATGGAGTAGGCGGCAAGCTCGATGGCCCACTTGGCGACTTGGCTGGTGGCGTCCTTGTTGCCGATGATTTCCGAAAGGGGTGCAGTGCACACGACCTTGATCGGGTGCTCCTGGAAGTAGTGCTTGAGCTTCTTGCATGCCAGGTACACAGTGTAGCACATCTTTTGGTAGTGGGGGTAGTTCTGCTTGGAGAGGGAGAGAACCTCGCTGAGGTAGTAGACGGGACTCTGAACCGGCTGAGCCTTGCCTTCCTCGGGGCGCTCCACCACCAGGACGACGCTGATGACCCGGCTGATGGATATTATATAGAGCAACATCGGCTCCTTCCTAGCCAGCGTGGCTAGAACCGGTGCTGTGGATAGCATGCGCTTGAGGTCATGAAACGCGGTGTCGGCCTGCGAAGTCCAGGAGAACTTGTCTGTCTTCTTCATCAGTTGGTATAACAGGAGTGCCTTCTCCCCCAGCCGGCTCACGAAACGACTGAGGGAAGCCAGGCATCCGGTGAACTTCTGGACTCCAAGCAGGTTCTTGGGTGGCTGCATCCTCTCGATGGCCGCGATCTTCTCCGGATTCGCCTCGATACCTTGCTGTGATACGAGGAAACCGAGTAGCTGACCGGATGGTACTCCGAAGACGCACTTCTCTAGGTTCAGCTTCATCCGGTACTGGCGGAGGTTGCCAAATGTTTCTCTCAGATCCTCGAGGAGGGTGCACTTTTCCTTGGTCTTGATGACTACGTCATCCACATAAGCGTGCACGTTTCGGCCTATCTGCGAGGGCAAGCATTTCTGCATACATTGCTAATAGGTGGCGCCTACGTTCTTTAGGCCGAAAGGCATGGTTACATAGCAGAAAGCCCCGTAGGGGTGATAAATGATGTCTTAATCTGATCAGCCGGGTTTAGCCGGATCTGATTGTACCCGGAATAACAATCTAGAAAGGACAACAAATCACACCCGGCCGTGGAATCGATGACTTGATCGATACAGGGCAAGGCGAAGGGGTCTTTCGGGCACGCCTTGTTCAGGCTGGTGTAGTCGATACACATGCGCCAGGTCTTGTTCTTGTTCAACACCAAGACTGGGTTCGCCAGCCAGTCTGGATGGTACACTTCCATGATGAACCCGGCTGCAAGGAGCCAGGTGATCTCGTCACCGATTATCTTTCTCTTCTCTGCGAACCGGCGTAGAAGTTGCTTGACCGGCTTGGCATCCGGACGCAGATGAAGTGAGTGCTCGGTGAACTCCCTCGGCACACCCGGCATGTCTTTCGGTGACCATGCGAAGATGTCCCGATTCTCATGGAGGAAGGCGACGAGTGCGCCTTCCTATTTGCTGTCCAAGCCGGCACCAATGGTGACGAACTTAGTTGGATCGGAGGGGTCGAGCGGGCTCCTATTTGTCTCCTTTGCCGGCTGGAAAGCTCCTTCTCCAGCTGGTTTGCTACTAGCCAGAATGTCCTGCTGGGCCATGGCCACGTTGCGCATGATCGCGCGTTTTTCCTCGGCTATGATGAGGGCCTCTGCCAGTTTGGAACCAGCTGAGGAGCACTCCATCGATCGCCTGAAGCAGTCGGCGACGATGATCACGCCGTGGGGTCCCGGCATCTTCGTCTTGAGGTACGCGTAGTGGGGGATGGCCATGAACTTGGCGACGGCGGGGCGCCCGAGGAGAGCATGGTAGGAGCTCGTCAGATTTACCACTTCAAACCAGATTGGTTCGCGGCAGAAGTTCTCCTCGGTCCCGAAGATGACGTCCAGCTGGATTTTCACCAGCGGAGCACAGGCTGGCCCCGGCAGTACACCGTGGAATGTCGTGGTAGTCGGGCGCAGGTCGCTTTCGCGAATGCCCAGCTTCTCCAGCGAGGACTGGTAGAGGAGGTTGAGGCTGCTGCCTCCGTCGATGAGGACGCGCGAGAATCGGCAGGTGCGCGCGTTGGAGACGATGAGGGGGTCGAGCACCATGGTGTAGCCCCCGGGAGTCGGCAGATGCTCAGGCTGATCTGCCCGGCTCCAGGTGATGGGGGTTTCCGACCAGTTTAGGTACTGGGGGACCAGAGAAACGATGGCGTTGACCTCCTTGGAGCGTCGCCTGCAGCTGTGCTTGTCGTCCTGCTCCGTCTCGAAGATGTGGTAGGCGGCGTGCGGCTAGGGGTAGCCATTGTTGTTGTTGCCGCTGTTACCATCATTACCGGCTCCCCTAGCCGGTGGTGGGGGTCCACCCGGTAGGGGAGGCGGGAGACGAGGCTGGTTGCCCTGGTCCTTTAGCTGGCGGGTCCAGCTGCAGTTCCGGGTGGTGTGCGTAGCCGGTTTGAAGGGACCGCTATGCCACTTGCACGGGCCGTCAATCATCTGGTCGAAGGTGAGCCGGGGCTTCTGCCTCCTTGCGTTATTAGTCAGTGCGTCGGGCGCACCCTCCACAACATTGACCTGCCGCGCGTGGTAGCGAGGCTTCTGTTGTCCGGCCTGGCGGTCCCCATGGAACCGGTTGTCGTTGCCGTGGCATTTGGAGGATCCGGCTTCACCAGCCGGATTGCTCGGACGGTCGCGAGCCGGCTCCGCGGGAGTCGGACGGCCGTCCGCGTTTACTCAGAGGGGCTTCTTCACGGCGGCATCCGCCATGGTGTACTGGTCCGCAACCGTCATGAGCTCCGCCATTGTTTTTGGCTCGGCATCCTTCGATGAAGAAGTTGATGGCTTGGCTCTCCAGGATGCCCTCGCAAGTGTTGCGGAGCTCCGTACACTTGGCGAGGTACTCGCGGTCGGTCTCGCGGTTGCCCTGGACGCACAAGGCCAGGTCGCGCGAGCGCCCTGGACGTTTGTACGTGCCGTTGAAGTTGCGGACGAACACCTTCCCGAAGTCAGGCCAGGCGTTGATGCTGTTGGGCGCAAGGCTATTGAGCCATGTCCTTGCCGACCCAGTTAGCATGAGAGGACGTAGCGCACAGCTATGCGCTTGTTCCCGTGGGCGATGCCGACTGCTGTAGCATAGTCGGTCAGCCAGTCTTCCGGCTTCATGTTGTTGTCGTACTTGGGGGTGTCCCTGGGCAGGGAGAATTTATCCGAAAACGGCTCGTTCCGGATGCAGGGTCCAAAACAAACCGGATTAGTAGAATCTTCCTCCTCCGTGATGCACGCTTGAGCGAGGAGCTCGATGCGGTCGCGGGCATCCGGACAATCCGTGTTGGGTGCTCCCACCCGGCCCGAGAGACGGGAACCGGCTGGTCTGGGTGCTCCGGCTAGCGGTAGGGGAGGTGGCGGGTTGCTGTTCACCGTCTGCTCCTGGCGCGGCTGGCCCCTGTTGCCCGAGCTGAGGCGCCTGCTACGGGCCCTGGGCGGCTGAGGGGAGGACGCCTGCTGGGTGTCGCGCGGCGCGCCCCTGCTGTTGGCTAGTAGCTTGCTCCCTCTGGAGTATCTAAGGTCTTCCTGTGTCTGCCGGTTAGCGCCGGCCTGCTCGTCCGCGACGCGGAGGAGCTCCTGCACGTGAGCGTGCTGGCGGGCTCTCTCCTCGCCCTCCAGGCTGGGTAGTTCTTCTGCTGCGGCTCGCGCCGCGCGCAGGTTCTTGATGGGCGTGCTGTAGATGGGCCGTGTGGGGGCAAGCGCGGGATCCGGTTCCCCGTCCTTCTCCATCCTACCGCCCAGCTCACCGCCCCGACGCCGTACCTGGCCACGCCGGCTTGGCTCCGCGGTATCCAGAGTGAGGCCGTGCGCGCGGTCGTACTCGTGCCTAGAAATCTCAAGTTGCTTGCGGGCTGCTGCCAGTTCCATGGCCTCTTGGAGGAGGATCTGTCTCTCCATGGTGAAGTTGGCCTCCGCTTCCTCCGGGTTGTCCCCGAGGTTAACCAGCGTCAGGAGCCGATCAATGGAATCCTCCACCGGGTTCCGAGGCTACGGGGGAGCGGAAGTTCTGACCACGTCCGCGCCTCGCTCCCGCGGCTGGCGGGGATGCGAGCTGGATCCGGCCATCATGACCTCCATGCCGCGAGGTGCGGCGGAGGTGCTGCCGTCTGAGCACGGCAGCCCCACGACAGAGACGATTTCCCTAGGGAAACGCTCCGGGACGGTGGCGACGTAGACGGGGAGATCGCTGAATAGCAGGATGGTGCCGTTCGCTGGGAAGGAAGTTCCGACGAAGTAGGAGGCGTTGTCAATGACGCAGTCGAACTTGCCAAGCGTGAGCACCAGGCCGGAGGCCACGCGCTCACCGGCTGAAGTGCGGGGTCCCGTGCGGAACGTGACTCTGGTCGAAGCCATCTGCCCCACGGTGGGCACCAACTGTCGTTGTATTGGGAACGACAGTCCCTGAGGAGGTTAGATAGAGGTGTGGGGACTAGCAGGGAAGCTATCGACGGCGTCCGCAGGCGAGATTGGATACGAGCGAGCGTAGCGGGACGCAAGAAGTACCCAGGTTCGGGGCCCTCGTGGTGAGGTAAAGCCCCTACTCCTGCCTGATCTGTCTATATGGGATATACGAACTACAAGTGCTCCTTGAGCTGTATTCTTTAGCTACTGCCTTAAATGCCGTGTGACCAACCCTTTCTACTGAGGCCTTGCCTCTCCTTATATAGGCAGAGAGGCAAAGGTCTCGCTGGCCAGTCCGACTGGCGGGCCCCACAGGCGGGTCCCAGCCGACTAGTCATCTACAGTATCCAGTATGGCTTGTTTTATCGGTGTATGAGAGGTATGGCTGTCGTAGGTACAATGGACGCCGTGCGAGCCCGTCATCAGCACAGGCCACTGTTCCAGCGTCACCCACGCAAAGTCTTTTGTATGGGCAGGTGGTTGCCCGTCTTGTCATCGTACAGGGCGTATCGTGCACTGATACGCACGTCGTCCTGTCTCTCTGATTGGGTCCGGCTACGTCGTCGTATCCGGCTGTCTCTTGCTTATCCGGCTACTGGGTGATAGTCGGCCCGTCCTGTCCTGTCCGGCTGCATCTGGTCAGCCAGACGTGATCTGACTGTCCTGTTTCTTATTCGGATGGGGTACCCGGGGATCATCCCCCTGACAGATATTCCGGTCCGTTTCGGCTAGAAATTCTGGTGGGGCAGAGAGTCCGGTTCGTTTAGGCCGGACAGTCTGATCCGGTCGATCCAGAAGTTCCAGAACACGAACGGGACGAGTTTTGGCGGAAAAACTCGAACCAAAATCTCAAATTGATAGGGGAAATCAACGAATTAGGCTATGGAAATGCAGGGGAAGGTAGATTACCAAGTTTAGCAAGTAATCCATGGATCAAAACCTACCAAAACGCACTCAAATCACAGATCGGTCCAGAACACGAATTGGGGCTATTTTTGGTGGAATTTTCGAATTTATGGGGAAAAGACCAAATCGATGAGAAATCTGTGGCAACCAAAAGCTGTTGATACCAGATGTTATGGGGTAACCCCGTGAGTGGCCCGATCTTCACGGATCTCGTGGTCAAATCAATGGGAAAGCGAGGGGAAAGGGAGAAGGTAGCGGAAGCGGACGCACACCACGCGAAGAACACGATGAACACACGCAAAACACACACGATACAAGGCCGGTTGCTCTCACCGGTTGCCACTGGTCCGATACAATCCTCGCAAGGAAAGATCGTTCAACGTGCTCCCTCGATCCCACGTGGAGAGGGAAGAACACCTTGGAGAGGGTCTTGTCGTCTTGGTAAAGGGACACCGATACCAAGGCCTTGTACAACAAGGGAGGCGCGATGCAAACTCCAACGAGGTGGTGACAATAGTCAATCCCCTTTGGTTGAAGGGGATGAGGAAAAACAAGAAATTCCACAAAGGGGGTTTTCTTTAGTCTATCATCTATGCCTAAGGGATACATGAGGGGGTGGGAGCTCTATTTATAGGCCAGCCACAAGTTCAGGGGTAGTTTGAGCATAAAACAAGGGTTTGGTGCGGAAAAGAGGGGTAGATGGGCCAAGGGCCCATATGTTGGCTCGCAGGCCCATCACTTAGGCCGGACAGTCTGGGTCGGGTGGACCGGACAGTCCGGGGTGGCCGGACACTCCGAGTAGTCTCCAGGTAGAGTCCAATGTAGCATACTGATTGGCCGCGCCAAGATAGGGCTAGGGTAGGCCGGACACTCCGGCTCGATCTGGCCGGACACTCCGGCTGCGCCGGACATTCCGGCTGCCATCAGGCGGACTCTCCGGGGCGATGACGGTGGAGACTCCGGTTCTAGAGCTGGTTGCTCCTGGTCCATCTTCTTGGTTGACTTGGGGACGATCTTGGGGACGATCTTGGGGACTTGGTGTTGTAGATGTAGTAGCGTCCCCAGGACGGGTTGCATCATGTTCCTCCACGAGCTAGTTGAACCGCACGATCTCGCCAGGCAGGGTCCCTGCAGGGTGCGTCACCTTCTCCGGGAGCACCCTCCAGGGGAAGTCGGCGTCGTACTCATAGAGGACAGAGAGGACATGGGTCGCCATGACTCGCATCATCTTGCGACACTCGTTCATGTGGTGCCCATGGTAAAGCTTGGCCCTCACCTCCAGCGCCACTGTGATCCGGTTGAAGAGCGCCAGGAAAGCATCGCCTGTGCTGGCATCGACAAGGAGACCAGAAGTCGGTTACCTCGAAGTCCTGCAAAGTGGTGGCCGCACACTTGGAAAGCACCTAGTACATCTTGCACCTCTCCTTCTCCAGCACCTGGAGGTCCTTCTCCACCTTGTCCAAAAGATTCCAACGCTTCTGGATCTCTTGGTGAGCGGCTTGTAACTCCTTCAAGGTGCTCAGATCGACGAGAGCCTGGGTTAGGCATTCCGTCGCCTTGTGGAGGGAGGCCTTCAGCTCTTCCCTCCTATCTAGGAAGCGCGCCTCCTAGGTCTTGGTCTTCCCTTGCCACTCATCACGGAGGGTCTGGCGAAGCTGCAAGAGCACCACTTAATTGTCCCTCTTCATCTGATCTTGCTCCTCGACAACTTTGGTGTAGCAGCGGTGAAGGCACTCGTCGGTGTTCGTGCTATGGCGGTCGACATCGAGCATATGCTCCTCAAGCTTATGATGGGTTGCCCCCAGCTGAAACTCAAGTTCCTCTAGGCGGCTCCTCTACAGCTGAGCCTCGTCCTTGTGAAGCCAGACCGCCTCCTCACAGAGGACCACGTCCTACTCTCTCTTAGTGACCCTCCGATGGTCCTCCTCAACCTCCCTCTTGGAGAAGGCAAGTGCACGGTCACGCACAGAAAGGTCAAGGGCGACGCTGGCCATGTCCCTAGAGGGCGCCCCAGGAGGCGGGGCACAAATCCTGGTCAACACGGAAGTCCCCGCAGCCAACCGAGGCGACTCCACAGGGGCCCGGTCGCCCTCAGAGCTTATCGCCTCGCCACGGGCTCCCCACTGCTCCCGGGCGTGGTAAAGAGCGGCCCACTCCAGGTGAAGATAGCGCCACGCCCCGGCCAGGCGATGCTCTTTTGCAGCAATGTCGGTTAACCGGTCGAGACCGGCGCAGGCGGTCGCCATGATGCCTCGTAGGCACCCCAACCGACCGAGGGAGCCGCCCTCGGGCGGGAGAAAGGCCATTATGCTTGGCCCCACTACCTCGGGGGCTTGGGGGATTCCCCCGACAGGCTCTCCCTGCCGTCATGAACTGGTGATGGGGTCATGACCTATCCTCCCACAAGATCTCCAAGTAATGGGGCATCGCCGCCTCTTGGAACCACCTCAGAATTAGGCTAGCCCTTATCACCGGAGCGGTCCCTCACCACGGCTTGCTCCCAGGGGGGACAGGGAGGAGATCTCAGGATGCGCTCCTAGCCGGAGGGAGGCAGAATGGCCCATGGCGCGCCCTGTAGCTCCTCCCGAATCGAGCCTCGCCGCCATGTCTTCCTCCTCTTCTTGCACCTGCACCGACATGCCCAAATGACGAAACAGAGAAAGGGAACAAGAGAAAAGGGGAGGCCTCGCGAGGGTGTCTCACCTCCTAGCTTCGCTTCCCACCAAGGACCAGTTAGCCCTCCTCACGCCGAGGGAAGAAAAGCACCACAGCTATCTGCCCTGAGGCACTTCTCGACCGCTCGCGTTGGGGCAGGGGTAGCTAACGCCCCGGGGCTCAGCACGCGCCCCGCGAACAACCCCACTAGAGTTTATCACCGGCCTCAACAGGGAGGAGGTACTTGACGTCCTCCTTTGAAGACGACACGCTATTGATCATCCTCCCGTGTTGCACGCACCGGGAAGGTTTGAGGGCATCGCTTGGCTCCTCATCCTTGTCATCCAACTTGATGAAGGGGCACACACCCAAGTGTCGAAAGTGGGAACACCCGCACGAGAGGCGGTCGTGTCGCCTCTCGAGTATAGGGGATGTGTGCCCAGGGAAGATCCATTGCCACGTCTGTGCCAAGGAGCAGCAGCATGAGGGAGGACACAGTGTCCTCAGTACGGGTCCCCTCGGAGATCCTGACCATGTCCTAGTCAGGCGACATGGTCCACACGGGTCTCTGATGGCTCTGAAATATAGCCATCTACGTCCACATTTAAACTGGATATTAATCATATTTTTGATGAAATATCTCTCTAAACCCTACCACTAAGACTACTATTCAGAGGGGTATGCAATCCTTTGTTCTTGTATTTTTCCTACGTAGATAATGTGGTTTAAAGGAGGGAATCACTACATTAAAGTCAAAGATACGATATTTCCTTCGACCAAAAGAAACCAGGAGCCGTCCAACAAAGGCAGACGCCGTAACAACAACTATATGGCCGGAGAAAAAATTATGACCATATAGCTTCGGTCGTATAGTTGGCGCCGCCTCCGTTAGGTCAAACAGAATAACTTTCGTGAAGGGACCCCTATATAAATAAGCCTTAAGCGACGAGAAAACAGAGAGACACCATGCCCCAAAAGCCATACCTCGCCAGAAAGCCTCCTATAGATCTCCAAACCCTTATCCATCTCCATAGTCATATTCCACCACTTGTAATAGTAGATCTCTTCTCCGATTAGCAACATTGTAAGACTATTGCTATCAATCTTATGATTTTCATTACAATGTTTGTGATTGTTGATCTCATCTCTATGTGTGAGTAATTCTCCTTGGGCTGAGTGCTTCGGCCTAGCCATCTAGCAATTGTGCATATGATTTATCATAGATGGGATCGTGTATTAGTTTGTATGACATGATGATTATTGTATCCTCTCTTGCCTCAATCTAAGGACTTGTCAAGTACCCAACACCCCGAGGGTTGAGCCAGGTATAGGGAGTATGAGTGATGACTGATCTGCAGGTTGGGAACCCCAGTGACAGAAGGGGTAGTACGACTGTATGTGAGGGATTTGCTTGGGATTAACGGTGACATCACTATGCATATCATTAGTTCTCTTTCTTCTATGGATGAGACTAGTATGTTATTTCTATAAGCGGTTGCGGAGGCAATAGCAATTATGGATGCACTACCCACATATAATTTATCTTGCTCTAACAAGTACACGCATACTTTATTTCTATCTTTTATTTCCATCAGATGCTTTTGCACAGCTACAGGTGAAACCGAACGCCCTAGACCCTCTCTCTCCACCATCGACAACAACAAAAAGACGCAAGCTACTGGTTCGGTGAAAACACAAAGGAATTTTAAAACTCTCGAAGGTCCGTTAAAGTAACTTCACTACGCATTCACTTCCCGAGGATTCGATAACCTGGTCTACTAGGGAAAAAGAGTTATACTACATCCGTAATCTGGATCGAAGGTATCAGCCTCTTGTGCTCCTGAAGAGGGGCGATCTACTGCTACAAGAATTCCCTCACCACCATCTCGCCGGTCAAGCAATGGTTCCTCAGGTACGCCGCACGCCTCTCGAGGGGACCGAGACTCATACAGGTGACCGCCTCACGAGCCTAGCCCGGATTCTCCACCGCCTCCCTCGTGGGAGCATGAAGCAGAGGCCATGCCCGTGAGGTGTCTACCAGGACCCAGTTGTCGCGGAATTCCGACATCGTGCCAAGGACGGAGATGGGCAGGAAACCCCCTCCCCCTCGGCAAAGAATCGGATGCCACCGAGAATATCCCCCAGCGTAAGGACGTGGAGGCTGCAGAAGTGCCGGAACAATGCCAAGGACGACATCACCCCGACAAAGGCCTCGCACCAGAACGCAAAGGCGACCAGGAGGGTCACTCTTCGAGGGTGAAGGTGGAGTAGTTGGATGAATGGTCCAATACGGTGATGAGAAAGGGGGAGAAAGGCGGGACAAGGCCGGTGGCGATAGAATGGGTAAAGACAGGGGCCACGGCGGCGCACCACCCACTTCCTCCAACAATGGCACACCACACCCGCGAAGCGCCCCACTCATTCGAGATGGAGGCCATCAACTTGCGGACCTTCTCAAACCCCTCCTCGTTGAGAATTTTCATCGGTGGTAGGGCCCCCACGGTCAATGGGGGGAAGCTCGGCATAGCAAAAGCGGCATGCGCTCTCTTGAGTGCCATATCACGTGCTATGGGAGTGAAAACAGCGGTGTTGGAGCGAGGGCTCTAACAGACTGGCGACGGAGGAAGGTGGGAGCTGGTGAGTCCCCTCGAATTTGGGGTTTTTATGGGCGACTCAACCCCCAAGGCCAAGTAGTGGAAGCGAAGGGTCCTACACCGAGTGAGCGCCACGTCCTGCGTAGGCACGTGGAAGCCGCAATCAGCAACTTCGAGGATCGTGCCCAGACACGACCGCTCGTGGGCTCGGTGCTAGTTGGTCCCTTGACTTCCTTGCCCCTTCGTAGGTGGTGTGCAAGCCAAGCGACCGGGTGCTACTGTTAGACTATTGGCACCGGAGGTACCCCGTCTCGCCAGGTTGTCAGGCCCACCAGATACATCCTCTCGAGGGCTCGCAAGGAGAGTGAGCCTTGATAGGGAGGATGAAGCCCGGAGCCTCTATAAGTTCCCAAAACGGTCGGGGCATGGCACCGAACCCCCCCGGCGAGGCATCGGTAGGGGAGCGTCACCGACGAAAAGTGCACCCAGCAAGACGATGTGCCAACGGTCAGTCCAAGCGGCGACCCGTCCACCCAGGGAAAGCGAAGCACAAGAGGTAGAAGGATGACGCAGGACGAAGAGAGTGTATAACACGGCCAAAGACCAGAGTGACGAGATAAAGTGGAAGGATGACCGACCACCAGCCTAACACGGCAGCTGGCTGGTGACCACAAGAAGACAAGAGAGATTGAGGTCATCTGGGCGAGAATTTGGTAGCCCTTTCCGCCCATAGACAGGGGGAAGAGGCCTGATGCTATCCTATATAAGGAGCCCTTATCCTACCTTGGAAGGGATCGATCCTTGAGATCAAAAACCCTAGACTTTCATCCTCCATTGTACCCTCGTGAAGCAAGTGAGCAATAGAACAAAGCAGGAGTAGGGGATTTGCCTCCTCACGAGGGTCCCGAACCTAGGTAAAAAACATTGGTGTCACCTCGATGTCGTCTGCTTGCTCTATCATTGCCGCCATCGTCGAGTTCCTTTGGAACCACGTGTTCACCTCCCTCACAAACCTAGGGATCGTTGGACCCTAGATCCTTCATGGGACAAATCTCCAACAACTATATAATGTACGAATAACTTTGAATATTGACCCTTGGATCAAGACTCGTGAATCCCAACATTGCTAGCCATTGGATATTATTTTCCATTCTAGCATCTATTATTGTTAGTCTTTCTTACCTTATCTTACCACTATATAATTTACGAATAACTTAGAATATTGACCGTTGGATCGATAAAGATTCACCAAATCCCAACATTGACAATCGTTGGATCTTTGTTTCCATTCTAGCATCTTGAAGATACTATTGATAGTCTTTCTTAGAGTTAAATGCACCCACAGTCCCTATACTTGTCAGGTTGGCTCGATTTAGTCCTCCTACTCAGAATTTACTGAATTTTGCTCGTGTACTTGTGAATTGATCTCGATTTAGTCGTATTCCATGTTTGGTATAAAAATTGCGCTCACGCGGATGCCACGTGGAGGCGTGTCCCACTTGCAAGAGCAAAGATGGACCGGAAATTTGCAGTTAGCCCCTCCCATGTTACTCTGTTACTCTTAGTTAACCCTTCATTGTAAATATGTCACTCCACCTTCTGGTCCAGCGATCACCACCTCTGTCGCCTGCCCGTCGCCTCCGCCTCCATTGAGTCCTTCCTTTTTTCTACCTCAAATAGAACTCTATGGGATGAAAGGATCTGTAACATCGTGGGGCGCTCTGCATAATGGATCTGATGGGGAGGGAGATACGCGCAAATATCTGGTAGTGGAAAAAAACATTCTAGATGTGGGAGGGTGTTCTTGCAAGATTCCAGTTCACGTGGCATCTGAATCGAGCCCAATTTACAAGTACACGGACAAAATTCAGCAAATTTCAAGTACGAGGACTAAATTGTGTCATCCCGACAAGTGCAAGGACTATTAGTATATTTAACTCGTCTTTCTTATCTTATCTTACCACTATATATTGTACAAATAACTTTGAATATTGACCATTGGATCAAGACTAGCGAATCTGAACATTTCTAGCTGTTGGATCTTATTTCCATTCTAGCATCTAGAAGATTCTATTGATAGTCTTTAGCACAATCAATGCTATTCACAAACCTCAACACACACTTCTCCATCATTCTAGAATCTTCTCCCTCGTTTCTCTAGACCATGTTACCAAAAATTTCAACTGTCGGATAGCTAATAATCGTTGACTTCAACATGATACAAAGTACAAGAACCAAATATACACCCATACTTTATGGATGTCGTTCAAATTTATAATTTTTTGAGATTTACCTATTATATAATCTTACTAGTACTATATATAATGTACGAATAAATTTGAACTTTGACCTTTGGATCAAGACTAGCAAATCCCAACATTGCAAACCGTGTATCTTGTATCCACTCTAGCATGCATATATATGAATTTACTAATAGTCTTTAGCGCTATGAACTTTATGCACAAACCTTAAAACACACTTCTCAATAATTCTAAAATCTTCTTCGCCAATTATCTATAGCATGTCGAGTATTAGGTAGCTAATAGATTGATTTCTACATGATACAAAGTATAAGAACCAAATATACACCTGATATTTTACGGACGTGGCTCAAAATTATAATTAGTTTATGAGATTCACCTATTATAATTTTATATAAAAATGATATGTCATACTTATATTATCCGATTCTCAAGTGTGCAAGGCAAGTGCAACTTAGATATATAGTGTATGGATAAATTTGAATATTTACCGTTGGACCAAGTCTGGCAAATCCCAACAATGGTAAGCGTTGGATCTTATTTTCCATTCTTGCATCTAGAAGATTAGAGCGTGTACACTGTTTAGCTTGAGTCTAAGAAATATTGTCAAAAAGTGTCAGAAAAAGATTTTCGGGTAGCAAAACTATTTTTCATAGGACCCAGTACTTAGCAAATGTACCAGTCAATCTTGTTTTTATATTTGCATGAGATGCCATTATATGAAGGATATAAAGACCGACTATGGGCCCTTTTAATAATTTATGTTCTTAGACTTGAGCTTGTACTACACTCTGCAGCGGTAAGACTCTTGTCTAACCTCAAAACACCCTTCTCCATCATTCTACAATCTTCTATGCTTAAAATATTCCAACTTACTCCCTCTATCCCAATATAGGATGCATATAGTTTTTGGTCAAAGTCAAACTTTTCAAAATTTAACCAACTATATAAAAAATGTATTGATATTTATAAACTCTAATTAGTATTGTTAGAACCATTATGACATATATCTTCATATAGTGTGCATTAGATATTGTAGATGTTAAAATTTTTCTCTATATAGTCGGTCAAACTTTAAGTTTGTTAACTTTGACCAAAAACTATATGCGTCCTAATTTGGGATAGAGGAAGTACATTTTTTAATAGAACTATCACAATGCTATCATCGCATTTGATGCACTTCATCAGGACCCGGCCAGCCTTCCTTATTACTCAATATATTCCATTTATTACCCCGCACCGAGGAAGCACGGCTACATTCACATGGACCCGGCACATGTTGGGCCCACAAGTCCATGATGCATTGTCAGTCAATACCTACCATCCCAAATCAGCTTTTTTCTACTCTGCCCACCTCCGCATTGCCTAATCCGTCCACCATCATCTAGAAAACACACTCATCCTCTCGCCACCGTCTCCTCTCACCGCTGTCGTCATCTCTAGCGCTGCACAGGTCAATCTTCCTGTCACCGCTACGCGGACTGCGACCCAGAATAGTGAGGTATAATCTTCATCTCTCGCTTGTAGAAAACATCCACAGTTCCTCTTTTTGTAATGATTCCATTATCTGTCTCTAAACCAATTTTTTCGAATCTCTTTCATTCCCCTCTATTTTCTTCCTCATTGTTTAAATCTGCATAAATACAAATATATTGAGATTGATGTACTTTTTCAAAGTGAATCCTTGGTGAAACATGTTGGTTGTTGTTGGGGATAGCATTTTTCACTTGAACTGGTTATAATTCCATGCATTTTAGTGCTATAATAAGAAATGTCATTTATAGGTTCTAATTCCAAGCAAGGTAGAAAATCATGGATAGTTTGAGCGATGATGATATCTGCTACACTGACTGTTATGTAACTGATAGTGATGAGGAAGAAATTGCGGCTATAAGGGGTGAAGTTTTAGTTGGATTTTGAAATCAAATTAGACTATGGAAACATATACTACTCTCTAAGATTTATTTTTCTTTCATGTCGGTCCTTCTTATGAGCGAAAAGATTGGTTCGAACGGTACATCATTTACGGCAATAATGTGTGTTTATCTTACAGAAGGTGGGATTTTCTCGAGAATAAATTCTCCTAGATAAAACCTAAAATACCTTTCCATGTTTGCGAGCTCACCTCTTCTTCATTCAACAAAGGAGGGGCCATGATGGTAAGAAATTTTAGTTTTTTCTCGAAAAGGTAAGAAATTTTAGTAGCCGTCTGATTCAAAAGATTTGCCTAAGAAATTTGTAGGATTAATCTATAGGAAAATTTTCCAAGATGGTTGTTACATTTGTAGGACTAATTCCCATAGGAATTATTCCTAAGTATTCCTTTGTACTATATTTTGTAGGAAATCAAACACCCACTCACACCTCTTTTTTCAGAATCCTCTGTTTGTCCTACTACGATAGAGTCAAACAAACTTTGGTTCATATGGAATTCCCGTAGGATCGGAGTGGGCATGACATTGCAATCCTATATTTATTTTCTCTATCATACGAATCAAGCATGCATCTATTTTACTATTTCACCAGTCAACAAGTCGTAAACTTATGATAGTTGTTTTCTTCTAGTTTCAGTGATTCTCACTGGATTACAGTCAGAATGTCTTCAAGAATCATCTATGTGAAGAAAGAAATATGTGTGTGACCAATAAGTTGTACAAATGTTATCATGAAGTCATGATTTCCATGGGCGATGATGGGTGTGCGGGGATAACTACTGGTACGAGCAGGTGAAATGTAGTCAGGGACGCAGAGCTCTTAGAACACGAAATGGCTATCTTCTGGTTCAAGGAACATGCACATGGACTTCGTCTCAATGTTTTCAACGGTATGCCACTTCATTGGAAGTTGACATGAATATCATCGAACTTTTATTCGAGCCTTTATGTAGGAGGAACTCGATCAAGCAAGAAGGATCCTAACAATCTAGTATACTTATACTAGCCACTATTGCTCCTCGATGGAACTATGGAACTTATAGAAACTACTAGTAGTACTAAAGTATTAATCCTGTTTGTATTATTAGTACTCAGCTTTTGGTACCTATTAGATCTCGTACTGCTAGCGAGGCGAGCAAGGACTCCTTCCACATCAAATCTTTTGCCTTGTTTCAAAAAAAGGCTCATCTACCTAAAGTTATGTCTTGTTGCTGCCTTTCGTGAGAGAAAAGGCTCCTAGATGAAGGAAATTCATCCTCCCTCTCTCCTCTTCAATGCGGCATTTACTACTCTTCTCCACTCATGCATTTATGCCTAACACTTGTTCAGGTGGGAAGCAACACAGCAGTCACCTCTTCCTTTTTTTGCGAATCATAGTCACCTCTTCCTTCCCATGTAAGGGCATCCACTATGTTAGCAACAAGGCTATCCATAAGAAAAAAGTAGTCCACAATAAGTTTCACATACATAGTGGAGGCTATCAATAAGCTATCCATAAGCTCAAAACGTTAAAGGTGACCTACAAGCTTGTGGGTTGTCCATAAGCAATAGAATACTATTTTAGTTTCTCCTCTCTCTTGCATGTGTACAATTTTAACCGACACATGGGTCTAGCTTATAGACAAGTTCAACTAGATATATTTTGGTGCAATCAATTAGCTTGTGGTATGGTAAGTGGGTCCCAGCTTATGGACAAATTCTGCCACATACATAGGTGATGCCCTAAGCTTCCACACAATGGAGTACAATCGTGTAGGCGCGGCAGTGCAAAGAAAGTTGGGGCCCGTGGTGGTCCAGCCCAACTTTCCTTCTGTTTGCCTCGTGCTTCCACCCAAAAATGAGCTCTGGCTAGATGTTTTCTTTCTCTTCCATATTATGATCTCATAGTGCTAAATAACTTAGGCTAGTAAAACTTTCACATGTTACTACCTTCAAAGTATTGGGTAATAACATGTGTCTAGTGTCATGCAAGGCCTAATTAATTACTACTCGTAGGAGTAGCTCATATCTCCTAGATGAAGGAGAATCATCCTCCCTCTCTCCTCCTCAATGCAGCATTGGCTGCTCTGCTCCACTCATGCATCGGTGTCTCTATGCCTTTAATATCACTTGTTCAGGTGGGAAGCATCGCATAAGTCACCTCTTCCTTTTTTGCGAATCATAGTCACCTCTTCTTCCCATGGAGTACGGAGTACAACCGCGCAGGCGCAGTAGTGTAGAGAAAATTTAGGCCCGTGATAGTCCAGCCCAACTTTCCTTCTGTTTTCCTCGTGCTTCCACCCAAAAATGAGCTCTAGCTGGATGTTTTCTTTCTCTTCCATATTTTAGCATGCTCAGGTGCTAAATAACTTAGACTAGTAAACTTCAACATGTTACTACCTTCACAATATTGGGTAATAACATGTATATAGTGTCATGCAAGGTTTCTCATATAGAACTTGGTTTCATTGACTCGACTCCACCACAATTAGGATTCAAAGGATTTCCAAAGGAATTCTATACGATTCCAATCCATAGAATTTTTTTTAGTAGAGTATGTTTGTTTCAAAGTTATAAATCCTACAAAACTCCTATGCATTGCTACCCTACACTACAATCCTATAGGATTTCTAACAAGGGGTGAGACCTCTTGGAGAAACTCCTATGTGTCTATGACAACTATGACATGTACCTAAACTGTATAAAATTTCATGTGTTTTCCTTTGGTGCAATCAAACATGCCTTATCTTACCAATTCCTGCATTTTTCATTCCTATAGGATTATAAGTGGGGCCTCGGATTAATCCTCCGAGAATCCATGTTATGCATTCAACCACGATCTGATGATCAGTTAGTCATGGCACATAACAGACAAGTATCAAAGTAAACATCCAACATAACAAATACTCGTCATACCTCAGTTTCCATTATGGCTACGTCGATCAACATCAGCGGAACTTCATTAAGCGTAGAGCCTGAGCCATGCCTTAACCTATAGGCAACTGACTGGGAGAACGTCCTAACACGCATAGCCATCAACTTCATCCTCTTCTTGATATCTAACCAAGTTAATAGCCAGGGACAATGCCAGTGAGAACTTTGAATGTACTCGCAAACCACCAGGATAAATTGAATAAGGAAATGCAATTCTGGTTGTGGCGAGATAGCTCTATCCTCTATCTAGGGTTGTTTTTGAAAATCCTAGAATATCTCTTGGAGTTATGGCATCTCCATATCTTTGTTGAAAAAGAATTTTGGAAACATGCTTCTGTTTTTATAAATCAAGATATCCCCATATCCTTGCTAAAAACCTTTTGGACAACAGTTCTAGAGAAAAACCCTTTTTAAACCTCTTTGACCACCTATGGTCAAAATAAAACTTTAAACTCAGATTCCCTCGGAACCTCCATACTTTCATCCATTTTTTCAAACACCCTCATTTGGGTACTCCTAGCCAACACCTTTCCAACCGTCCTTGACCGTGGACACGGCTATTCGAATAGATTATACTCTGTAGAGTTTGTGCACTTTCCCACAAGAATCAATACATCCGCCGGGATAAAACCATGGCCCTCTACCCACAGTAGACGGGGGTCCGGATAATCAAACCTAACCTTTTGCTTGTCGACCATAGCAAAGGCTGCTTTTCCTTTTAGATTTGTTCTCCCCGGCAACGAGTATGTGGCTCCCAGCCATAGTCCTGCCTTTCGTACACACGTATACCCAAACCACAGCTTGGCGTATACCTTAACTTGGTGACTCCACTTCTCTTCCGTACCACCTACGTCATATCGTCCGCGGGAGACCCAATTGTTGCACCGGCACTCCTGCCAAGACAGGCTCACTCTTGCCGAAGCAAGCTACAGGCTCCAGATCCGTAGATCTTTAGCGCCTACACGGGATTCAAGGGATTTCTCCCAATAAGCATGGTACAAGCTGCCTTGGCTAAGGAAAACAAACTACGAGCTAAGCCCCAGCACCTGGGATAATGTGGTTACACGGATAAAATTGTTCCGGTAAAGGCGTAGAACATCCCTTCACTTTCTCATTTCTCATCATCACCATTTCTTTTGTTAAAAACGTACGCTTGGAATGATGGCTCTTCCCAAGGGTTTTTACAAAGCAGTTTTGAAACATTTGTAGTAGGGTAAATTCCAAAACAGTTCATTTTCTCAAAGCCGGGGTTTTCAACGAGGTAGGATGCTGGCCACCATACTCTCGGTCTAAAGGGATGAAATGGTAGGTACATCAGGGTGGGTGCCACGAGGGACACCAAGTCATCACTTGGAGGAGCCAAGCCATTAGCGCAGTATTTGTGAAACAAGACATCTGGATAGATAATGCAATTTATAAAGAGGATACAACAGGTAATAAAGAGCGTAGGACAATTATTGGAATTCGGAAATGGTGGATTGCCTGTGATCAGCGATAAGTCCCTGGACTTCTTTAGATAACCAAGAATACCCAATCACTAACAATAAGGAGTCCCTTTCTTCTCATCGTCAAACAATCACACTATCGCTGTCATCGGGTATACATGCAAGCATACAATACCACGATCAATACAATGTATATAGGCATCAAACCATACAGCAAGCAATTGTCAATACAAGTTTACCAATCAGTAGTGGTGTTGGGAAAATAGAATAGAAGGATTGGGAGCTTGTCTTGGAACATTTGAAGGCAACCATATGAGTTTCATAGTCTAGAAACTAGGGATGAGAGGGTTTTGAACCAAAGACTTATTCTATAAGGTACCATTGTAAAAACATGATACCAACAGATAAGTATTGATAAAATAAAACAAACAAAAGTGGTTTCTCTATTTTATCACTTACCTAGATTTAGTTATGCTTTTTATAGTGGAATAAACTCTAGTTTGAGGAAATAATTCACCAGAATTTATCTGGAGGCCCAAAATTATTTCCTTGGGTGGTTAGGTAGTGTTTTATGTACTGAACCACATAGAAGTGGAATCTTGTCAAAAGAATTAACAGAATGCCCTTAATAAACCATCAAAGTCAGTTCTATAAGGTATTTGTCTTTTTCACTGATGACCCACAAGTATAGGGAGTGTATCGCAGTATTTTTGATAAGTAAGAGTGTCGAACCCAACGAGGAGCAGAAGGTGCTGGATAGTGGTATGGATCAGGAATTCTCTGCAAATACTTAGCAAACGTATTTTTATGGGTTTTTTGATAAAGCAAGTAAACAAAGTACGAGTAAATAAAAGACAACAGGAATAAATGCAGCAAGTGGCCCAATCCTTTATGCAGTAAAGGACAAGCCGGTTGTATTACTTAAGATGACCAAACGTTCTCGAGGACATATGGGAAGACTGTCAAGTGTTTTCGCTTCATATAGCTGATTAATCTTCTCTAGCTTGCTAAGTGTTGTGTGGGTGAACCTGTGCTAATGTACCGCCCCATCCAAGACTAATACATACTTGTGATTAAACCCCTTGCAAACATCCGTAAGTACAAGGAAGTATTTAAGGTAGAAACCTAACCACAACTTTAAACTCTAAGACCCTTACGTCCCTTGTGCAATGGTTTCCTAACGGGGGTTCAGGTTTCTGTCACTCCGGCAACCCCTACGATTAGTAGCCAAATACACAATGCATTCTCCTAGGCCCATATAGGTGAAGTGTCATGTAGTCGACGTTCACATGACACCACTAGAAGAAGTACACCACAACTTAAATAACAATCTATTGAATCTTTCTCAACGCAACTCCACTACTAACAACAAGACTTCTCCCATGTCCTCAAGAACAAAACGAACTACTCACAAGACATCATATGGATCATGATCAGAGATGGAATAATGATGTATAACAATCTAAACATAAACAATAATTCAATGGTTCACTCAATAGCATCAACTACAAAGAGTAATCAACACTAGGAAAGTTTCCCCTATGAACTATGCAAGATTCAACGCAATTGTTACAACAATATGGAGATGGTGATGAGGGTGCTGATGGTGATGATGATGGTGATGATGATGATGATGATCCTGATGAAGTATAGCTTGATGGTGGTGTTGATGGCGACAATCTCCCCTCTCCGGGAAGGAATTCCCCCAGCAGAAATCTGTCTGCCAGAGAGATCTTTCTCTCTCGGTGTTTTCTGCCCCGCAGAGGCGGTGGAATCTTTCTGTGGTCGCTCCCCGAGTCTTAGGGTTTCAAGAGGTTGATATACGCCAGAAGGGGAGAGGCTGCAGTGGGCCAGGGTGGCCACACCACCTCCAGGCGCGGCCTAGGCCTGCCCGCGCCATGGGGTGGTGTGGGCCCCCTGTGGCCCACCTCCACTCCATCTTCTGGCATCCTTAGTCTTCTGGAAAAATAGGATTTTCTGTATATTTTCCTGGATTTTCTGATCTTCACGAATTTTTCCTCCAAACAGCACCTTTTCCATCAGAAACCTGACTGCAGCGGTCCATGCTCCAAAAGTCATCAACCATGCAAAAATAGATGAAATAACATAAGTATCACCTCTCAATACGAAATATATCAATGAATAATAGTGAATTAAGACATAGAATAGTGATGCAAAATGGACGTATCAACTCCCCCCAAGCTTAGACTTCGCTTGTCCCCAAGCGAAACTGAGCTCAATAAACATGGCCTCAGGTTTATGCAGTGAAGAGTCGATAAAAGAATACGGACAAGAAGCATCGCATTCATCAAATACATAGATCATCATAGTAGACAACTCACTATTATATAACTCAACTTGTAACGAGTAAAGGAAACACAATAAAGATACATAAAGTGAATCATAATTGGTAATGGCAAACTTAGCTCTTGGTCGAAGAATAGTTGATAATTTGCTGGAGTTCACAAATAGCTGGTTTTTCAATGAAAGCTTTCAAAGTAGTAAACATCAAGATAAGAGCAATGTGCAAAACAAGGAACATAAGACATGATTGAATAAATCATCATATGAGTGAATGAAACACATCAACTCAAAATACTTGCTGAGATAGAGAGGAAGTAGGTTTACTGACTCAACTACAAAGTAAAAGAAAGGCCCTTCAAAGAGGGAAGCAGGGATTGCAAGTCTCATAAAGAGCTCCCAAAAATTATGATACTTACTATCTTTCAGCTCTCATTGCCCCTATCATAGGCATCTTTAGGTTATTAAGGTTAAAGTGATCAAAAATGAGGATATGAATTGACAAGTTGTAAGTTGAGAATCTCATGTCCCTTGAATACGAGGGCCGCTCCTCATGCTACTCAAGTTTAGTCACCGGTAAGTTCTTGTCATCGTAAGCATATGTGTATCATAGAGAACCGCCAATGTGGCACCCCTTGCCCGCTGATACGGAAGAATCCCCATATCAAAATAACAAGGCAAGCAGACAACAAGCATCTCAGCAATCTTCTTATTTACCATGGGAATATGGTGCTTTTTTCTCTCTTTCCTCTTTTCATAATATCTTTTTTTCTTTTCTCTTTTTCTCAATCTCTATCTCTTTTTTATAAGAAGAATGCTTCATAGATACTCGTTATGATTACGCTGCAGGTTTCCACCATGTCAGCATGGATTAGACCAGCGGCCCAGGCATTTCTCTAACACATATGCATAACTCCATGGACTTACAAGCTCCCCTTTCATTTCACACCGACGACATCCATAGACAAAAGAACATGATATCAGCTTGGTACAAAGTACCAGTGCAATGTTGAAAGCGTTCCCCATGATAGCATGGTTCTGTTAATTCACAACTTACAAAGCGCAAGCATATACGCAACATAGGTGAGCACAATAGTTCTAGTTTATTAAATGCAAGAAAGTAAAGTGTGCCATCAAGTTCGTGAGAGCTTTAATCACTAATTTTCACATAACAAGTTTCATTTTGGAGGTAGATAAAACAATAATTTACTTGGAATAGCAATAATGCTACTAGGTAGGTATGGTGGACACAAATGGCAAAGGTTTTGGTTTTAAGGAGGTGGATGCACGAGAAGAATTCACTCTCAGTACAGGTTTTTGGCTAGCAAGGCTAGGTAGCAAGTACAAGAGTTGAAGGAAACAACCAAACATACAAATGATAAAGACAAACATGCAATCTTCCTTGGGAGCACAAAAGATCTTAACTAGAGAATAGTAGACTTATGAGCAAATCAAGAAATAAAGATGATGAAATTATTTTTCTTTAGAGTACTTCTATCTTTTTCTTTCCAACTCTCAAAAAGGTGTTGCTACTGACCAAGCCAGGTTTGCCAAAACCAACTAAATTAACTTAATGATCCCAAAGTGATACCAATACTAACAACAAGATCAATCATATAACCTCGAATTGAAAACTAATATAAGCTATGCAAAAGAGTGAATGATAGAACTTCTCATTAATATTCCATAACGGCAACTGACACCAAGGGATACACATCTAACGAGAGAGGGGACACTTCCATAATGCAAACCATACTACATAATAACTCCTCTATTCATGATATGACTCTACTAATAAGGTTAAAAGATAGAAGATAGTGATGTGATACCGTGGCACTCCCCAATGCTTGGAACAAACCAAGGGGATGCCAAACCTAATGATGAGTTACTCCTTCGGTGGTGGTGGTATCCTCTTGATGAGCTCCTTGATCAGTTTCCCCAAGTACTCAATCTCGAAGGTGAGATTACTAATCAGCTGTGAGTTTTGCTCAATGCGGCTCATGATCATGTCGTGTTGAGAATTCCAGCTCTTGCTATTCTTTCCCCACTCTTCCTCCTTGAAGTCTTCTTTTCCTGCATGGCTAGAACGAGGCAAATCCCAATTGGAGGGTAATTTCCCCTTGGGTATATTCTGGTATTGATGCTCATGGATAAGGGTATGTAAAGGATTCCTGGTGCGTGGAGGAAGTGACCAGGGATCTGAATGGTGATGAGGAGGATTCCCTCCAATGGCTGGATTTGCCACCACTCCAATGCTTGCAATGATAGTGCCAGCGTGCGGGTGTTGGCCTTGCTCCTCTTCACCTTCACTCTTGATCTCCTTCTCCTTCCCGGGGTCTTTGAGGTCTTCCTCCATGGGCTCCTTCCCTTTATCCTTGGCGGACACCATTGTGCTTCTAAGCTCTCAAAGAGTATGTCCTGACAGAAATAGATTGAAACAAAAACACGATGAAAACACAATATACGAACCTCGGAAGATCTGGGGGGTTATATATTACGAAGTTTCACATCAAAAGGAAGGTACTGGGAGAAAACTAGTCGGAGGCGGAGTCCTGGGTTGTCTCACCACCTGTTGGCGTGGCCAAGGGTGGTCCCGCGCTATGGGGTGGTGTGGGCCACCCCGGCTCCGGTTCTGTCCCTTTTTCGCTTCGAAACTTTCCTTATTGACTGAAAACTGCAAAAATATAGTTGGATTGTATTTTTGCGGAACTTTTCTTACCAGAACTGTTACCTAGTTGGAAACAGACTCTGCAGGTCTCTGAATTTGGTCCTCAATAAATTTCTCTGGAGTTATAACTTGAAAGGCATCAACATCTTCATTGTAAGAATCTCCAGCAATATAGTGTTTGAGTCGCTGTCCATTCACTACTTGTGTAGTATTATCTTTTAGAGAAGAAATTTGTATTGCTCCTGATCGGTATACTTCTTCAATGATAAAGGTCCTTCCCATTTTGATAGTAGGTTACCTGCAAAAAATCTGAGACGAGACCTACACAATAGAACTTTCTCACCAACATGAAATTCTCTCTTAAGTATTCGCTTGTCATGCCATCTTTTAACTTTTTCCTTAGAGCCTAGCATTCTCATAGGCTTCACTCCTCCATTCATCTAAAGAACTTAAGTCAAATAATCTTTTCTCACCGGCGAGCTTACAATCTCTATTTAGTTCTTTCACTTCCCAGTAAGCTTTGTGTTCTAATTCTAAGGGTAGGTGGCAAGCTTTCCCATAAACCATTTTATAAGGAGACATTCCCATAGGATTTTTGTAAGCAGTTCTATAAGCCCATAAAGCATCATTCAACTTCTTAGCCCAGTTTTTTCTAGACCTATTAACAGTCTTTTGCAAGATAGATTTAATTTCTCTATTTGATAACTCTACTTGCCCTCTAGTTTGGGGGTGATAAGCTGAAGCAATTCTATGATTAACATCATATTTAGCGAGGGTCTTCCTAAAACCGCCATGAATGAAATGAGAACCCCCATCAGTCATGAGATACCTAGGCACTCCAAACCTAGGAAAGATAACGTCCTTAAGCATTTTTAGAGAGGTTTTCCCCGTCAGCACTTTTCGTAGGAATGGCTTCTACCCACTTAGTAACATAATCAACGGCAACAAGAATATGATTGTAACCTTTTGAAGGAGGGAAAGGACCCATAAAGTCAAATCCCCAACAATCAAAAGGTTCAATAACTAGAGAGTAGTTCATAGGCATTTCATTGCGTCTAGAAATATTACCAACACGCTGACATTGATCACAAGATAGGACAAATTTTCTTGCATCTTTAAAAGGGTAGGTCAGTAGAAACCTGATTGTAGTACCTTTTGTGCAGTTCTATCTCCTGCATGATGTCCTCCATAGGCACTACCATGACATTTACGCAATATCTCCTTTTGTTCATATTCTGGAACACATCTTCACATAATACCATCAACTCCTTCTTTGTATAAGTGTGGGTCATCCCAAAAATAATGCCTCAAATCATAGAAGAACTTTCTTCTTTGCTGAGCTGTAAAAGTTGGAGGCAAATACTTGGAGACAATAAAGTTAGCATAATCAGCATACCCAGGGCTTCCTCGCGAGCTCACCCCTACTGTGGCTAACTGTTCATTTGGGAAACTATCATTAACAGGCATAGGGTCAAAAGAGATGTTTTCCAAACGAGATAAATTATCAGCTATAGGGTTTTCAGCACCCCTCCTATCTACTATGTGTAGATCAAACTCTTGTAAAAGCAGTACCCATCTAATAAGCCTAGGCTTAACGTCCTTCTTCATCATAAGATATTTAATAGCAGCATGATCAGTATGAATGGTTACTTTTGAGTCCACAATGTAGGGCCTAAACTTATCATAGGCAAAAACAACAGCTAGAAATTCCTTTTCAGTAGTGGCATAATTCCTTTGAGCAGCGTCTAGGGTCTTACTAGCATAATGGATAACATTTAACTTTTTTTCAATACGTTGCCCAAGGACAGCCCCTACAGCAAAATCACTAGCATCACACATTATTTCAAAGGGTAAACTCCAATCAGGTGGTTGAACAATGGGGGTTGTAGTTAAAGCCTTCCTAAGAGTTTCAAAAGCTTCCCTACAATCATCATCAAAACCGAAAGGTACATCTTTTTGAAGAAGATTAGTGAGAGGTTTTGATATCCTAGAGAATTCTTTAATAAACCTCCTATAGAAACTAGCATGACCAAGGATACTACGAATACCTTTGATGTCTCTTGGACATGGCATCTTCTCAATTGCCTCAACCTTAGCTCTATCAACTTCTATGCCTCTTTCAGAAACTTTATGCCCAAGAACAATCCCTTCATTAACCATGAAATGGCATTTATCCCAATTAAGAACAAGATTAGTTTCCTCACATCTCTGCAAAACTTTATCAAGGTTGTGCAGACAATTATCAAAAGAAGTTCCATAGACAGAAAAGTCATCCATGAACACTTCTATAATTTCCTCACAAAAACCATGAAAGATAGCAGACATGCACCTTTGGAAAGTAGCAGGAGCATTACATAAACCAAAAGGCATACGTCTATAAGCATAAGTTCCATAAGGGCAAGTAAAAGTATTTTTTTCTTGATCTTGTTGTTTAACGGAAATTTGAGAGAAACCAGAATAACCATCAAGAAAACAAAAATGGGTCTTTTTAGACAACATTTCCAACATTTGATCAATAAAAGGAAGCGGGTAGTGATCTTTCTTAGTAACTTTATTGACTTTCCTAAAATCGATGCACATCCTATAGCCTACCACTATTCTTTGAGGAATAAGCTCATCATTATCATTAGGGACAACGGTAATACCTCCATTTTTAGGAACACAATGAACAGGACTAACCCATTCACTATCAGCAATAGGGTAAATAATACTAGCATCAAGGAGTTTCAATACCTCATTCCTTACCACTTCCTTCATCCTAGGATTTAAACGTCGTTGGTGCTCCACTACCAGCTTCGCATCTGGTTCTATGTTGATAGAGTGTAGACATATAGTAGGTCAAATCCCTTTTAAATCATCCAGAGTATAGCCCATAGCTACTCGATGTTTCCTCAAAACTTCCAATAACCTTTCTTCTTCCTTCCCTGAAAGTTTAACGCTAATAGTAACAGGATATATCTTTTTATCATCAATATAAGCATATTTAAGATCATCAGGGAGAGGTTTTAGATCGAAAACCAGATCCTTTTTAGGTGGCATCGTGGTACCCAAATCTTCTACAGGCAAGTCGTGCTTAAGCATCATAGGTTGATCAAGGAGAATCCTGTCAATCTCATTCCTTTCTTCCATGAAGATTTCACTTTCATGATCTTCCATAAATTGCTGCAAAGCATTGTTAGGATCAAGAGAAATAGAAGCAAGTTGTTCAACCCTAAAATACTCATTATGGGTTTCCTCTTCAAAAGGTTCCCCATCAAACTTAGTTAAGATTTTCTCCCTCTTGCAATCAATAATAGCTCCACAAGTACTCAAGAAAGGTCTACCAAAAATGATAGGGTAGGTTTTACTAGCAGCCAAACCAAGTACTAGAAAATCAGCAGGGTACTTAATCTTACCACAAAGAACTTCCACGTCTCGTATAATACCAATTGGAGAGATGGTCTCTCTATTAGCAAGGTGAATAACCACATCAATCTCTTCCAACTCGCAAGGAATGATTTCATGCATAATTTCTCTCTAAAGCTCATAACGAATAGCACTGGAACTTGCACCAATATCACATAAACCATAATAGCAATGATCACCAATTCTAACAGAAAGCATAGGAACACTAGCCTTTTTAGTTCTATTAGGATGTGAAACAATATTAGAAGCATCCTCACAAAAGACTATGTGCCCATCTTCTACGCTTTTAGTGACAAGGTCTTTCACAATTGCTACCACAGGTTCAATGTTTATTTGTTCATCAGGTTTTATAGTTCTTTTTTCACTTTTGGTGATTACATTAGTTATCATAGGATGGTCCTTTACCTTTTCGGCAAAGGGAATCTTCTCGATATAAGGTTCAGGTAAAATGGGGTCAATAATGCAATACTCAACACTTTCAATAGGAGCATAGTCAACAATATCTTTGTAAGGTGCATGGTATTTGTTCCATCCCCTTTTTGGAATTTCTATATAGGAAGCAAAGCTCTAAAGAAATTTGTAATAACTTGCAAATCAAGACCATAAATATTACTAATATTTTGAAAGTCATCAGTTCCCATAAAAGATTCAATGCATTCATAATCATAATTTATACATGACTTTCTACCTTTGTCATTCTCCCAAGCTTCAGCATTGTCTTGAATACGATCTAGAAGGTCCCATTTAGCTTCTTCTTCCATACGAGTGAATGATCCAGCACAAGAAGCATCCAATAAATCTTTATCATGTAGAGGGAGCCTTGCATAGAAGTTGTTGATAATAATATTGTTGGGGATCTCATGAATGGGACATTTGAGCATTAGTAACTTCAATATCCCCCGAGCTTGAGCTGTACTCTCTCCATCAAGAGGCCAAAAGTTGTATATTTGATTCTAATCTTTATGAATCTCACTAGGAGGATAAAACTTTGAATAAAAGAGAGGCATTATTTCCTCCCATTCCAGAGCTTGACCATTCTTCAGCAGCTTATACCATTCCTCGGCTCTTCCTTTCAATGATAATGAGAATAACTTCTTCTTAACTTGATCTGTAGTAAGACCTGCACACTTGAAAAACCCGCATAATTCGTGTATAAAGAGTAAATGATCACCGGGATGGACAGTTCCATCCCCAACATAGTAGTTATCCATAACACGATCAATAATTCTTGTAGGTATTTTGAAAACATCATTCTCAGCAGGTGGTGGCTTATCTACTACCTTAGCAGTGGTAGTAGCATTGCCAAATAATAAACTCAGTGAATTATCCATAACGAAAATAAAGCAACTAGTAGAAGTAAACAATACTCACAGTAGAAGTTCCCTTTACCAGTTCCACTCTCCAATAGCGCTTCACTCCCCGGCAACAGCGCCAGAAAATAGTCTTGATGACCCACAAGTATAGGGGGTGTATCACAGTATTTTCGATAAGTAAGAGTGTCGAACCCAACAAGGAGCAGAAGGTGCTGGCTAGTGGTATGGATCAGGAATTCTCTGCAAATACTTAGCAAACGGATTTTTAGGGGTTTTTTGATAAAGCAAGTAAAGAAAGTACGAGTAAATAAAAGATAGTAGGAATAAATGCAGCAAGTGGCCCAATCCTTTATGCAGCAAAGGACAAGCCGGTTGTATTACTTAAGATGACCAAACATTCTCGAGGACACATGGGAAGACTGTCAAGTGCTTTCACTTCATATAGCTAATTAATCTTCTCTAGCTTGCTAAGTGTTGTGTGGGTGAACCTGTGCTAATGTACCGCCCCATCCAAGACTAATACATACTTTTGATTAAACCCCTTGCAAACATTCGTAAGTACAACAAAGTATTTAAGGTAGAAACCTAACCACAGCTTTAAACTCTAAGACCCTTATGTCCCTTATGCAATGGTTTCCTAACGGGGGTTCAGGTTTCTGTCACTCCGGCAACCCCTACGATTAGTATCCAAATACACAATGCATTCCCCTAGGCGCATATAGGTGAAGTGTCATGTAGTCGACGTTCACATGACACCACTAGAAGAAGTACACCACAACTTAAATAACAATCTATTGAATCTTTCTCAACGCAACTCCATTACTAACAACAAGACTTCTCCCATGTCCTCAAGAACAAAACAAACTACTCACAAGACATCATATGGATCATGATCAGAGATGGAATAATGATGTATAACAATCTGAACATAAACAATAATTCAATGGTTCACTCAATAGCATCAACTACAAAGAGTAATCAACACCGGGAAAGTTTCCCCTATGAACTATGCAAGATTCAACGCAATTGTTACAGCAATATGGATATGGTGATGAGGGTGTTGATGGTAATGATGATGGTGATGATGATGATTATGATCCCGATGAAGTCCAGCTTGATGGTGGTGTTGATGGCGACGATCTCCCCTCTCCGGGAAGGAATTCTCCCGGCAGAAATCTATCTGCCGGAGAGATCTTTCTCTCTTGGTGTTTTCCGCCCCGCAGAGGCGGCAGAATCTTTCTATGGTTGCTCCCCGAGTCTTAGGGTTTCGGGAGGTTGATATATGCCAGAGGGGAGAGGCTGCAGTGGGCCAGCGTGGCCACACCACCTCCAGGCACGGCCTAGGCCTGCCCGCGCCATGGGGTGGTGTGGGCCCCATGTGGCCCACCTGCACTCCATCTTCTGGCATCCTTAGTCTTCTGGAAAAATAGGATTTTCCGTATATTTTCTCGGATTTTCTGATCTTCACGAATTTTGCCTCCAAATAGCACCTTTTCCATCAGAATCCTGACTGCAGCGGTCCATGCTCTAAAAGTCATCAACCATGCAAAAATAGATGAAATAACATAATTATCACCTCTCAATAAGAAATATATCAATGAATAATAGTGAATTAAGACATAGAATAGTGATGCAAAATGGATGTATCATTCACCAGATTTCTTTTACAAAAGGTTTTGGTGTGATTCCAATTTTACATGATAGATACTGGAAGTACCTTTCTGTAGAAATTGGAATTACCCATTTTGGATATCCAGAACTACTAGAGGGATTTAACTAGTGATAAAGAGGTACACAGAATAGTTTAATTCACTATAATTCAACCAGAGCTCAATAAAATCTAAGCTGCTGGGGTTTGATATATTTTGACAGGACACAACCATGGGAGTTGGAATTAGATAAATACCTCATTTGGTTTGACCTAGAGAAATTTCCCAAGGCAGATAGTGGTTGTTTTTGTTATTTTTGCTAAACGCATACTATTGTTTACCTTGGCATATGACCTATGCTAGATGACAGGTATAACCTTCCAGTAGAGCTTTGATTCTTCCCTATTAGATATGTAAAACTCTCTTATGAAATTATTTAGGTGACAAGGTAATTTTTAGAAATTGATTTATCATAGATAAACTAAACCTAGTCTGGCATAACCAAAGGTATTTTCTGTTAGACAAGATAGGTATGTACCACCAAGATTTTTGGATCTAGTCAAAATCATCTTTCTACATTTTTATTTGAATTTAAACCAAACAGCAACTCTAGCAGATATGGTGGAAAAACAAAATGAAAAAGATAAACAGGGGGGTATCTAGGCTTGATCTGCAGGGAGATGGGTCGGGTGGAGTGGAATCGACCCACAGCGGGCGACGCAGCGTGTGGGAGAGGGGTTCGAATCCTTGGCAAAGGGGCCCGTTGGTCAGTAACAGTGGCTCCCGAACGGGTATCCCAGATCTGGGCCGTTGGGGTAAGGAGGATCCGACGGTGGGCCGTCGTCGTCTCCAGCAAACAGAGCCCATGGCAGCGGAAACCCTAGGGGACGGCAGGCTCACCGGGGGTGCTTACCAAGGGCTCGGGAGGCGATGAGGAGCGGTGGAGGTGAAGCTGCGCTTGACAGCGAGCAGATCGAGCGGCGGCACGGTCGGGTTCACGCCTGGGAAGGTGCTCGCGCGACGGTGTCCAGACTTAGCTCGCTAGAGCTTCACTGGTGAGGTCGGAGGAGACGTTCCTGGGCCAAAACAAGCACATGGTTAGGTTGATGGGGAAGAGGGGGTCAGGTTAGGTAGATGGGAAAGAGGGGGTCACGGTAGAGTGACATGCAGAGGGAGAAAGAGGGAGAGGAGGGTTCCTTGCTCGGTTTTTGAGAGAGGCCGAGGATTCTCCTTCTTCTTCTTCCGGGCAACACAAAGCAGGGGGGAGGGAGTGGGGTGTAGGGGAGGTGAGTGAGGAGGAGAGGGGGGAAATGAGGGGCTAGGGAATGGTGGGTGTGGCCTCTGGCCTTTATACCGAGGGGGAGAGATAGATGGTGAAAATGTCCACTTTGGACATGGAGGAGGGGTAGTGCTGGCTTGTGATTGGCCTAGAGGGTGGTGGGGAGGGGTGAGAGTGGTATTTGTCGGGCAGGGGTAAAGGGAGGGAGCTGTGGTAATTAAATGGGCATATCTTTTTAAGATATGGTTGTCTCTCTCTCTCTCTACTAATCCTAGGGTGAAAGGGGAAAGGGCTGGGGTGGAGCTACAGTGATCATGACCAGGGGAGTACTGGTTGCTGGGGAGGAGTGCTTGACAAGCTTTGGGGAGGGCTTGGTCTTGGTTTAGCTCAAGTTTGTTTGTTTTGCAAAATTTTGATCACAATAGAGCTTGTGAAGGAGTTCAAATATTTGCATTGGAAAAGATGGGGGAGGTAATACTAGTGGATGGGCATGGTCAAGGTACACTCCTAGGATTTATTTGGGATTTTTGTAAGGGGTTTTAGTCCTCTTAAGTCCATTCATTCAAAAAGGGCAGAAGTAGCGTATAGAAGATCGTTTGATATAATTACATAGGACAAGGTTGCTTTTTGGTGTGAGAGGGTCCCAAATGTGAATTCACACTTAGGGGAATTTTCCCAAGATTTATTGAGGCATAAAAGTATTTAAAACATTTATTTTGTTGTTTCTGCCATTTAGGAAAAAGGGCAAAAAGAATTATTAAAGCTCTTCAAAAATATTTATTTTTGAGAGGGGATGATAGGGTATGATATATTGAACTTAACTGAGCAAAAGGTTGGAGAAGTGTTTTGGCAAAAACCAAGCTTTCCTTGGTAGATGGAGTTTTGAGATTTTGTCTATTAAAGGAATTAAATAGATTTGGAGCCATAATAATTATGGGTAATATTTGATAAATCTTGATGATCAAGTTGGATGATGTAGACAAGGTGTATCAAGCATTTGCAACCTTGGGAAAATGGAAATCCAACTTGAATAAGATGGAAAAACAAGGAGTTGTGGATCTAGGGTGAGGTTATCTTTATACCACCAAAACCTTGTTAGATCTTGGAGCTCAGAGCTCCCCTTGAGGCAAGGTATTTATGGATAGTTAGACCAAGTCATATAGATGATCATGGCAGTAGAACATTGGATTGGTTGCATTTGAGGTGGTTTGGAAAAGATGGCAAACTTTGTTGAAAATAAGGCTACCATACCAGATGAGTCATGATGCCTTATAAACCATGTGGGTTTAAGAAGCACAGAGATCCACTTGGAACAAGTAAAGTAGATATTGATATACCTATATGAGTGGAACACAACCATGCAAAGATTTGGTACATAGAAGGTTGGATGATGGTGTGAGCTTCTGTTAAAGTAGGCATGATGACTAGATTTGCAGGAAAAGTTATTATCTGGCCTGCAAAACCATCAAGAACAAGTGGGTTGGAGGATGATCTAACCAAAGTCAAGAGTGGGCCTTGGTAGTCCTTAGGATGGTTAACAATATGGTTCAGGTGCATTACCAATAATGCACAAGGGTTGAGAAAGGGGGACATCCAAAGAGGTGATGTTGGGAATAATTTCCAGACTTAGCCAAATTTGGCAGATTTATGGTTTTTGACTAGAATGTGGGTGGTGATGATTTTGATGGGTTGCAAGGTACCAAAGCATCATCAAGGGGATGCTTTTGAAGAGTAGATTGAGTAGAAGGTATCCATTCTTGATATTGGTCATTAATGACTTGGAGACTCTGGAATGGATCACTATAGGATTGATCTGGTTAAGGGTTTTAGATGATCATCTGGTGGCTAGAGATTCAATCCAGCTTCGTATTCTTGCTTAGGGTGTGGTGATTTGGAAACATCTTGATCCTAGTGATGATCTCCTAGAGTGGATCATACTACTTCCTAAGCAATCAAGTCAAACAGCAGATCAAGGCAATTCATCAGATAGCAGATCAAGGCAACTCATCTTGTAGACTAAGTAAATCACTACTAGGGTTACCATCAAGCCTAGATTGAGGGAATATTGGGTATTTTGAAAAGGTTTGAGTTTGAATAAGATGATAGTCCTTGGTATCTCTACCAAGAGTAGAATTCCAAAGCTTTAAAAAGAGGTTTTGGGAAACCTAAAGGGAAGATTAGTTGAAGGTTTTGTCTTAAAAACATAAGGAGGTTATAACTCTCCATAGTTTTTTCAATAGAAGCTACTAAAATAGTTTTGGTTACATAAGCATCTTGGCTCATGTTTTTGAAATGCCTGAACATTTGCGGATATGTAAAATGAGCCAGGATAGTTTTGTTAAATAGCTTTTGTCAACTGATGGTGAGGTAAGGAGTATCATATGGTATACACTCACACGCACAAGAACCAACAAACAACAAGCAAACACTGCACCAATGAACAAGAAATTTTTTTTGTTCCCCCTGATTTTTGCATTCAGGACAACTAATAAGGGTTGCTGAAATTGGGATGTTACAGACCTCTCCCCCTTAAAAGAATCTGGTCTCGAGATTCAGGAGAGTAAGATTAGGGGATTTGTTTTGGAGTTAGTGCTATGTGCTTCCCGCGTACTAACTTGTCAGCTTTGTCTTTGAACATGGTCACTTTGATAGTGAGGTTGAACTTCAATCGTCTTGAAAGCACGAGTAGGGAGCAGGCTTCAACCATTATTGTGAGGATAGATTCTCATGCGGTAAGGGTTTACAGCGTCTCTCCTAAGGGATTATCGTATCCTAGTTTGTGTGTTTGGGTCCAACTGTTGGATTGTTCTGGCAGAGGATTATTCTATTTTGTAGGAAAGGTGTAGTCTTTCCCCCTTAGGATTTGACTGGGGTAGATCGGAGAGTTACAAGTCGAGGACCTTCTTAATAAAAACAGATGAGGGTGGCAAAAGATAGTGCTTAAGGTAGCGTACAATGACATAAGGTAGGGTAGCATCATAGGTGTCGTTCCAGGAGGGAACATGGACTAGTTTATTACAAGTTCCACTTGCCGACGTTCAGGGAGTTCTAGGGTAAGTTAAAGAGCTTCTCTCTTGATTGTACTTCAACGAGATGTAGTAGTTTGGAGATGTGAGTTGATTCCTCAATCTTGAGTTGTAGGGTTGCGAGAGGTCGGATGGTCGTCTTTTCTTGAGGTAAGGACCTTGGTTCCTTCGGGCTTCACCTTTGCGGAGTCCTCGATGGGTGAACGCTGGGGGAATTCTCGGCTGAAGTGACCGTGTTGATCACACGAGAAACAGGTACATTTCTTCCGGCGTAACTGAATTGACGACCTTCCTATGCTGACACCGGGAAGTTGAAGGTCCTTGCCAAGGAGGAGATATACTGGGCAGTCGACAGGGACATGGTCTTGGCATTCGCAAAGGAAACAAGTGACAGATAGAGTTAGGCAAACTCTGGGCGAATGAGGTTTCCCATAGTTTGGGCAGTGGCCGGAACACCTGCTAGCTTGGTGTCCTTCTCTGCAATGGCTACATGCTTTCTTCGAGCTTCCGGTCGTCAAGGCCATCTTGAGGGAGTTCCTGTTGATGGTAAGCGTTCCGGTTATGGGAGTAAGCTGTGTTAAACGGTTAGCTTTCGGGGTTCAACTCGGAGGGATTGTTAGGGTATAGATCTGTAGGATAGCGACTTTGGTCTAATAAAGCAGATCTATCCGAGGTTCTAGATCTCACGAGGTGTATTTAACGGGGTACCTACAATCATCCAGATTTCGGGAGGAATACTGGACGACCATGGGAGGTTTTATTTTGGGGCATTTTCATTCCAGGGTGGGTCTGATGCAACATCTTGGGTAACACACGTAAGAGGGAAACATCAAAGCAAGCATAGCAATCAAAGGAAGTTATTATATAACCAACCTGTCTGCACCCGAAGGTGCTAATAGTACTTAAACATTACAAAACGTGTTCAGGCATGATACATGACTCTACCCTATTGCTACAGGGGCAAGTACCGCAACGCGGGTGATTACTCGGAGGGTGCCTCTACGGAGTCGTGGCTGGCTTCTGGCGGAATAGTTGAGGTTTTCTGCACCTCCTGGATGGGCTTGAACCTACGGAGATACTGACTGGTGGTGATGCACTTTCTGCCTCTCTTGGGAGCAGCTTCCCTCGAGGTTCCTTCAGTGGCGGTGGTTCATGCCTGATTCCTTCATAGGGCTTCTAGAGCTTCCTTACCAGTGAGAATGGCTTGTAGGCGACAGAGCTCTATCTGGGAGTGACGGTATTCGTCAACGACTGCTGTTAACACCTTGTTGCTAGAGTAGCTGAAGCGGGTCTGAAAGGAGAGACCAGGGTATGCCAGGCTGGGGTCTTGAGATCCTCCGGTGCAGTCGACATTTCCCTTCATGGGGAGGTAAAAGGTTGTGGGTTGTCTCATTTCTAGGAGGAAACTACGGATGCACATCAAAGCTTCTCTGGCTACCATATCCACAGCAAGTGCGGGAATGGGCATGTGGGGTCCAGTGGAATAGATAGGGCTTCCATCGGTTCCCGGCTTGGCTGGTATGACAATCTGTCCCGCATAGTCCCCTGATTCCACTCCCTTGTGAAGGGTGTAGATAGGTTTCTGCGGGTAACCACAAAGTTGTAGGGAGTCCCAGAGGAGCCGGGGAATCCAATCTTCAGCCACTCTTCATCAACAGGTTCCATCTACAAAAGTGTTTAGGACTAGGTCGGGTTAGTGAAAAGTGTGCAGGATTTTAGGATTAGAAAATCATATTAATGCAAGTAGTTTCCAAGATGGAGGGGAAAGGACATAAGCACTTTTGCAAATGGTCATCTCTTCTCCTTTGTCTTTTAGAAAATAGGTTTGTCGTTTCCTGTCTAACGTCCATGCTAACTAAGGTCTCCTATAGTCAGGATGGCTCTGATACCAAGTCTGTGGGGCCCCGGATTAATCATCTGAGAATCCCTGTTATGCATACAACCACGATCCCATGATCATTTAGTCAAGGCACATAACATACAAGTATCAAAGTAAACATCCAACATAACAAATACTTGTCATACCTCAGTTGCCATTATGGCTATGTCGATCAACATCAGCGGAACTTCATTAAGCGTAGAGCCCGAGTCATGCCTTAACCTACAGGCAACTGACTGGGAGAATGTCCTAGCCCGCATAGCCATCAACTTCATCCTCTTCTTGATATCTGACCAAGTTAATAGCCAGGAACAATGCCATTGAGTACTTTGAATGTACTCGCAAACCACCAAGATAAATTGAATAAGGAAATGCAATTCTGGCTGTGGCGAGATAGCTCTATCTAGGGTTGTTTTTGAAAATCCTAGCCTATCTCTTGGAGTTATGTCATCTCCATATTTTTGCTGAAAAAGAGTTTTGAAAACATGCTTCTGTTTTTATAAATGAGGATATCCCCATATCCTTGCTGAAAACCTTTTTGAAAACAGTTCTGGAGAAAAACCCTTTTTAAACCTCTTTGACCGCCTATGGTCAAAACAAAACTTTAAACTCAAGTTCCCTCGGAACATCCATACTTTCATCCATTTTTCCAAACACCCTCATTTGGGTACTCCTAGCCAACACCTTTCCAACCGTCATTGACCGTGGACACGACTATTCGAATAGATTATACTCTACAGAGTTTGCGCACTTTCCCCACAAGAATCAACACATCCGCTGGGATAAAACCACGGCCCTCTACCCACGGTAGACGGGGGTCTAGATAATCAAACCTAACCTTTTGCTTGTCAACCCTAGCAAAGGCTGCTTTTCCTTTTGGGTTTGTTCTCCCCGGCAACGAGTATGTGGCTCCCAGCCATAGTCCTGCCTTCCATACATGCGTATACCCAAACCGCAACTTGGCATATACCTTAACTTGGTCACTCCACTAACTTCTGTACCACCTGAGTCATACTGTCTGCGGGAGACCCAATTGTTGCACCGGCACTCATGCCAAGACAGGCTCACTCTTGCCAAAGCAAGCTATAGGCTCCATATCCGTAGATATCTTAGCGCCTACCCGGAATTCAAGGGATATATCCCAATAAGCATGGTACAAGCTGCCTCATCTAAAGAAGACAAACTACAAGCTACGCCCCAACACCTGGGGTAATGTGGTTGCACGGCTAAAATTGTTCCAGTAAAGGCGTAGAACATCCCTTCAGTTTCTCATTTCTCATCATCACCATTTCTTTCGTTAAAACATCCGCTTGGAACGATGGCTCTTCCCAAGGGTTTTTACAAAGCAGTTTTGAAACATTTGTAGTAGGGTAAATTCCAAAATAGTTCAAATTTCTCAAAGCCGGGGTTTTCAACGAGGTAGGATGCTGGCCACCGTACTCTCGGTCGAAAGGGATAAAATGGTAGGTACATCAGGGTGGGTGCCATGAGGGACACCAAGTCATAACTTGGAGGAGCCAAGTCATTAGCGCAGTATTTGTGAAACAAGACATGCAGATAGATAATGCAATTCATAAAGAGGATACAAAACAGGTAATAAAGAGCATAGGACAAGTATTGGAATTCGGAAATGGTGGCTTTCCTGTGATCAGTGATAAGTCCCCGGACTTCTTTAGATAACCAAGAATACCCAATAAATAACAATAAGGAGTCCCTTTCTTCTCGTCGTCAAACAATCACACTATCGCCGTCATCGAGTATACATGCAAGCATACAATACCACAATCAATACAAGGCATATAGGCATCAAACCATACAGCAGGCAATTGTCAATACCAGTTTACCAATCAGTAGTGGTGTTGGGAAAATGGAATAGAAGGATTGGGAGCTTGTCTTGGAACATTTGAAGGAAACCATATGAGTTTCATAGTCTAGAAACTAGGGATGAGAGGGTTTTGGACCAAATACTTATTCTATAAGATACCATTGGAAAAACATGATACCAACAGATAAGTATTGATAAAATAAAACCAACAAAAGTGGTTTCTCTATTTTATCACTTACCTAGATTTAGTTATGCTTTTTATAGTGGAATAAACTCTAGTTTGAGGAAATAATTCACCAGAATTTATCTGGAGGCCCAAAAATTATTTCCTTGGGTGGTTAGGTAGTGTTTGATGTACTGAACCACATAGAAGTGGAATCTTGTCAAAAGAATTAACAGAATGCCCTTAATAAACCATCAAAGTCAGTTCTGTAAGGTATTTGTCTTTTTCACCAGATTTCTTTTATAGAAGGTTTTGGTGTGATTCCAATTTTACATGATAGGTACTGGAAGTACCTTTCTGTATAAATTGGAATTACCCATTTTGGATATCCAGAACTACTGGAGGGATTTAACTAGTGATAAAGAGGTACACAGAATAGTTTAATTCGCTATAATTCAACCAGAGCTCAATAAAATCTGAGCTACTGGGGTTTGATAGATTTTGACAGGACACAACCATGGGAGTTGGAATTAGATCAATACCTCATTTGGTTTGACCTAGAGAAATTTCCCAAGGCAGATAGTGGTTGTTTTTGTTATTTTTGCTAAAGGCATACTACTGTTCACCTTGGCATATGACCTATGGTAGATGACAGGTATATCAAATACCTTCTAGTAGAGCTTTGATTCTTCCCTATTGGATATGTAAAACTCTCTGAGGAAATTATTTAGGTGACAAGGTAATTTTTAGAAATTGATTTATCATAGATAAACTAAACCTAGTCTAGGATAACCAAAGGTATTTTCTGTTAGACAAGATAGGTATGTACCACTAAGATTTTTGGATCTAGTAAAAATCATCTTTCTATATTTTTATTTGAATTTAAACCAAACAGCAACTCAAGCAGATTTGGTGGAAAAACAAAATGAAAAAGATAAACAGGGGGTATCTGGGCTTGATCTGCAGGGAGATGGCCCGGGTGGAGTGGAATCGGCCCACGGCAGGCGACGCAACGTGTGGGAGAGGGGTTCGAATCCCTGGCAAAGGGGCCCGCTGGTCAGTGACGGTGGCTCCCGAACAGGTATCCCCAGATCTCGACCGTTGGGGTAAGGAGGATCCGACGGTGGGGCATCGTCGTCTCCAGCAAACAGAGCCCATAGCAGCGGAAACCCTAAGGGACGGCAGGCTCGCCGGGGGTGCTTACCAGGGGCTCGAGAGGCGACGAGGAGCGGTGGAGGTGAAGCGGCGCTTGATGGCGAGTGTAACATCCCAAAACTTTAATCCAAGCTTATCAAGATCTAAATCATCAAAATTAGGGTTAACAGAAACTTTTCCAAATTAAAAATAAAAGCATTCATGTGTATGTGCATTTTATTTAGGAGTTGATTTGAATTGCCATGGTTCTGTGATTCTTTGGTTGTAAAATGTTTCTTAGGTGATTTAAACATCATCTAAACTTTCCCAAGCCAATCCCAAAGAAAATCAAATCAAAAACAATTAAAAAGGAGGAATGGTCATTTTGGTCATTTTAATCCACTACCCTACTTTGAGTGTTCCTAGCACTCATTTCTCAACAGAAATAATTCTAGATATTTACACCCCTTGCTAGTACACATAATGAGGTACCAAAGCCCACTTTTTGATCTGCTAAAAACATTCAAATACTTATTTTAAATGGCATGTGAAAATTGAATTCAATGCATATGCCTAGATCACCCCTATTTCAAAAACCATAAATTGAGCTCCACTTTCAAAACCCTTGCAACCAGAGACTACCTAGTACCAGTGGAGAACACCCAAAAAATTTGAAACCAAAATTCAAACTTTGGTCTCTTGCGGCCATTTCATCAAACAGGTGGCAGACATAAATCTTGCAAATTCCAAAACACTATAGTGAGCAATGAATTTGTTCACCATTTGGGCCTAACTCGGTCCCCTTGTCCCCCCAGCTAAAACCCCGTCCCTAGCTCTCTCTCCCTCTTCCCTATCTGCTATAGTGCCAAGCTGCCTGACGCCATGCGCCAGGTCGACCATGGACAGCTCGCACCAAGCCGTCCCGCACTCTCCTTCGCTCGCTGGGAGACAGGCACCATCACACCGCACCGTCTCGACCAGCCCCCGACCAAAGTCGAGCGGAGGGCCAGCCGCATTTGCTCGCGCCCATTCCTCTGTCCGCCATGCTGATCACCCCGGAGCGTCGTGCCTGCCAGAGCAGCACCGGCCTTGCCTATCTCTAGCCTTGCGTGGCAGCACCCGCAGCAGGCCCAGCAACCACCCAGACATCCTTGTTCGCCGTCTCGCGACCAGCAGCCCAGAGGAACCGCGTCGAACACCGCCGCCCGCGCTCAGTTCACCGCATGCCCCCGACCAGTAGAGCCCTTTCCTTGCCGTGCCTTTAAGCCCCAGAGGATCGCCGGGGGACAGAGAACCCATCGCTGCCCTCGCCCATGCCGAGAGCGCCCCGCATCGTCATCACCGATGACCTCATCGGAGCCCGCTCTGCCCCCTCATCGACCCTATATAAAGCGGCCACCACATCCTCACTTCTCCACACTCACTCACTCCCCACCTCTCACTGAACCTCACCCACCTCTAGCCGACGCCGCTCGAGCTCAGTCTCGCCGGAATTGAAGCCAAAGCCGCCGCAGCAGGAGGAGAAGGGCATCTGCGATTTAAGGCACCCCAAGCTCCGCCGCAACCGCGCATCGCCTCGCCGTCGTCTATCAGCCCGTTTGCCCGCCTCACCGACCTTGCTGGAGCCCTGGTATGCCCCCAGTAGACCCCCACCGCCGCGTTTAGGTCAGACTCTCGCCGGAGTAATCCGTCGTCGACGATGACTCTCCACCGTTGGATCGTCTTTAGATCGTATGGCCTAGGATGCTAGATACCGTTTCGGTGTTTTTGTGCCGCTGACAGGTGGAGCCCGCATTTCAGGAAGCCCGTTACGCACACTGTGCATAGCTGGGCCGGCCCAGTTAGTTCCCGCGCGAGTTAGAGTTTCAAATTTAGTATTTTCTTTTTAGAGTTAATCTAGTTTCTGTCCCCTAGTTTAAAAATCAATTCTAGGAGTTTGACAAATCCAGATTCCATGAAACCAATTTTGCCTGAAAGGTATTGAAAAGATCTATCCAAGACCGTTGGATTTAATTCAATTGGAGTTAAAGATCTCTCCTAGTAAAAATAATAAAACAGAAGCATTTGCACCTTGCAACATTTTTATAAAATCAACCAAGATAGGTTTTGAGTTGATTCCAACTCTCAAAATTCAAATTTCATCATATCTATCTGAATATATCATAATATTAAGGTTTACATGCAGTGACTTTGGACTAGTACCAAAATAATGCTATATAGGCATTTCTAGTCACTTTAAATCATTAAATAATGAACTTAAACCAAGGTAATTATGATCCAACCCTTAAATCTCATTCCCACATGTTAGAATATGTGGTGATGACATGTGTCAACATGATCCCATATTTTAAGTGGTGAATATTAAATCTTAGTTAATTTTTCAATGAGTAGAAATTACTTTTCTAAATTAAAAAGAATGAAACTAGTGAATTAAACTTGTGATGCTTGTGATGATAATAGATCATCAAATGTGTGTCTTAGAATGCTAATTAGACTAGTTAAGTATTGTTTGGTGATTGTGTACTCCGTATGTATTTATAGACGATAGTACCGACCAAGTCTACGAGGAGGAGGAGTTCTACCAAGAAGAAGAAGAAGAAAACTTCAACCACTGCACCAACCAAGGCAAGCCACCCTTAACAGTGCAAGCTGTTGTAGCAAGCTAGAATTAAGTTAGTTAACTTGATCCAAGATGTATAGGCATGCTTGAGTCATATCACTTTGACTATTAGTTACCCCAAGTCTTATTTACAAGCTTTACTTCCGTTACTTTACCCAAAGTTCTCTACTTTTTGAAGGTAGCATAAAGAGTATAAAACTTGACCTATTTAGAACCCTTTAGATGTCATTCTATGTCATGAGATTGAACCTATCACTTCCACCTTAGTGAACACTCTTAACTTAGTAGTTTAGAGTAGCTAAAAACTTGAGTCATTTTAGATGGGAGCACTTGGTGAAAATGAATTATGAAAACCATGGAATGATGAGGCATTCTATTGATATGTTTTGACATGTGTTGAGAAACACAAATGGTTTATGATGATGAAAATGTTGAGGCATGAGCCTTAACCCTTTTATAAAACTGATGGTTGGATTCGGATGTGATACCATTCCAAATATACCGTACAACCACACTACCTGAATTGGGTAAGGCTTAGCTGGAAATTTATATGCACTAGTATTAGTTCCCTCGCGGGAGAGGTTTGAGCTGAGGCTACCTCTCAATGTTGTCCACCTATGCAGTGCCCAAGATGACTGATGGTCATGGTTGGGAGGCTATGCTCATAGGAGAGGTGCTTATGCTAGGGTGTGTAAAGGGAAGGTTATGTTTGATTATCTGCATACTAAGTATGATGATTCAGGGTTATCCCTGACAGATGTATCGAATCTTGTGGTGAAAGTGTACCACCTCTGCAGAGTGTCAAACTATTCGAATGGCCGCGTCCGCGGTTATTGACAGTTGGAATGGCCATACTGTTTCGTTGTCAGATGTTTTCCAAACAACTTATGAGATGAATGATGAATCTTGACTTGACCACAACAGGGTTGTGTTTATGACATTAGCCTCCCAACTTAAGTGATTCTAGAACTTTATTTTATCTTTCTTTGCTTCAGAACTCAGCTTAGGTTTCAAACTTAACTTTATAATTAAACTTAGATTTAGCACTTTGACTTAGAACTATATTACTTGTTAGAGGTAGTTTGCGAGTACTTAAAGAGTACTCATGGCTTTTGTCCCGGGATATTCTCATGGCCAGACTATGAAGGAGACTATCAAGATGATGGCCAGCAGGATGGCTATGATAACTAGGACTATTTGCCTTCGTCAACATTGCATGTGCCCCTGAAGATGGACCCCATCGCTACGCTTATCTTTTATTTCCACTTCTTGTTGTATTAAAGACTGGATCATGAGATCCTTATTTGTGTAAGACCTTATGTATGGTTTGTAATGGATGATGTACTATGATATCCAATCCGTTATGTCTCACAAAAATGGTAATCCTGGGATTGTGAGGTATGGCATAACGGGCATCTGGGATTAAAAATCCAGGTGTTGACAAGTTGGTATCAGAGCCATCCTGACCATAGGAGACCCTAGTTAGAATGGACGTCCAAACAAAAACTTAGTTTCAAAACCAAAGTGAGTAGTTATGAAAAACTATTTCCTCACTTATCCTTGTGAACTCATTCTTTCTCAAAAATTCATGTTCCTCAAAATTCTTACATTACTACTTAAAATTTGACACACTTGATCACTTCACTAAATTCCTCATCCTTAATTCTTGTAGATGGAGACTCAGTTCAGCAAGTTCTACCAGTTGGGAAACGGAGGTCAGCTGATCTTCGAGAGGGATCTGGATTCACTGTCGGAGTTACTGGGATGCCCACATCCGGAGTTTCTTGGAGCTCAACTTCCAGGACCCCGAGGAGGAGACTTACAGTGGCTAGTCACTGCAGATCTTAGAGGAAGCATCGAAGCACCAACTTCCGGGAGAATTCAGTTCTCCGTGAGAGAGAACAACTGGCTAGATGGATTAGCCAGGGCAATGCATGAAGCTCTCGCACGTCTATGTGCCCTCAGCGTCAACAAGATCCAAGGAACCCGTTTTGCCCACTATGTAAGACGTGACTTCATGGGAATGCCGATGGAGATGCCAAGTCACCCAGAGTTGAGGCGTCAAGTGGAGAATCTTGACTTCTTACTGCATGACAGACAGCAGGAATAGGACAATGCCCGAGAGTTAGCCAACCAGAACCGTGCCATTCCCGACCAGAAGGCCCAGACTTTCACACTGCTCGTCCAAGATCGCCATTCTCTTTGCTGCCAGCGTGCAAAGAACGATCGCACCATCGCCTGTCTTTGCAAGAAGGTGGCCGACCTCTAGAAGACCATCAAGGAGCAGGAAGCTCAGCTTGCCGCCAAGGAAGAAGAAGATGAGGGTGAAGACATCTAGGGAGACATGGACTCTTACCTCAGCAACGATGATGACTTTTTGGAGGAGGATGCCGTGGACTTCTACAGTGATGATGAGGACTCCGACTTCATCGACGATGAGTAGATGCACTAGAGCACTGTCGTAGCATGAGTTGTATCGGCCCCACTGTATCGTAGCTTACAGAATGGTTCTTCAAACCATTTGTTTTCCTTTGATTGTTGTGGTGTGTGTTGTAACATGTGCTTGCTTGCATGAATGAAAATGAAGTTAGTTGAAAAACCTGAGTCTAACTCAAAGTTTTAGCTTTGAAAACCCAAAACCATGAACCTTAGAATTTCCCTCTTACCCCTATATCTATCTCAATCTTCAGATGACTCGTGGAAACCAAGGAGGGAGCAGCTTGTCGCAAGACCCAATGCTGCAGATCTTGCAGAATCTCATCATAGACCATGAAGCAGAGTGTCAAGCCAACTTAGCAACATTGCAGCAGATCGCCCAAATGGCTCTCAACAACCAAGGGCATGGAAATCAGGATCACTAGGGGTCCAAACTCAAAAAAATTCAGAACACCAATCCCCCAATCTTCAGCCAATCTGAGAACCTGTTAGATGCGGATGACTGGTTATAGACAATGGAAAACAACTTAGAAGTTGCAAGAGTTGATGAAAATGAGAAAGTTCTCTTCGCCACCCACTACCTAGCAGGAGATGTAAGGGCTTGGTGGAATAGTATCTGCAATATAAACCATGGTCAAGTGATGACATGGGAAGCATTCAAAGTCATGTTCAGCCGCACCCACGTGCCGCAAGGTCTAGTCAACAGGATGAGAGATCAATTCCGCGAATTGAAGCAAGGAAGAATGACTGTGGTGGAGTACCGTGACAGATTCCTGACACTTGCCAGATATGCACCTGATGAGATCAACACGGAGGCCAAGAAAAAGGAGAGATTCCTGAACGAACTGCATGATGAGATGCAGCATGTCCTCGTCAACATCCGTTTCGAGGATCTCGAAGAACTAGTCGACTCTTCCATTCAGATGGAAGGGAAGATTAACCAGGCAAACGACAACCGCAAGCGTCGCATGATGCAGCAATCTAGATCCAGCAGTCACCAGAAGTACCGTCCCAACCCTTCACCAGGATATGCACCAAGGAACAACCCACCCCCAATGTCTCGCCCAAGCTACCCCAACCGTAGCGGGGGCAATGTGAAGTCCGAAGGAAACAAGCACAACTCCGGTAATGCCAATAATTTCAACCATGCACCTCCCAAGAACACCAGCAACAACAACAACAACACTGCACCCAGAACTGGCAGCAATGTTGTACCTGTCGCAGTCAAGGACAAGTCCCAGATCACTTGTTTCGAGTGTGGAGTGAAGGGTCACTAGTCCAATGAGTGTCCCAAGAAGACTACAGCCAATACCAATGTGAATGCCCCAGCTCAGCAGCAGCGTTATGTTCAACCAGGGAGAAGATTTGCCCTAGGGAACCCTCACAACCGCAACGGTCATCTCTTCCACATGAACACAGAAGAAGCCCAGGAAGCGCCAGATGTAGTGCTGGGTATGTTTTCTGTCAACTCAATTTTAGCAAGAGTATTGTTTGATTCGGGAGCATCGCATTCATTTGTCACTGAAGAATTTGCATGCACTAGTAAGATTCACCCAACCAACCTGAAGCATGTCATGATAGTTCAAATCCCCGGTTCAACAACCAAAGCTAGAAAAATCTGCAAAGTTGTGCCTATCAGAATACATGGGATATATTTTTATGCCAACCTAATTGTACTTGGAACCACAGGATTGGAAGTAGTACTAGGTATGGACTGGATGTCAAGGCATAAAGGACTGATAGACTGTGCTAACAAAGCCATCACCATGACCAGTAGTTCTGGAGTAACAGTAGAGCATATGTATGAAACCTTACCCCGTCAATTCAAGTGCAACAAGAGTGTATCCCTGCCCACCATAGACCAGGTCAGAGTAGTCTGTGAATACCCTGACGTATTCCCAGATGAATTGCCAGGTATGCCCCCGGATAGGGATATTGAGTTCATTATCGAACTAATCCCCAGAACCGGACCCATAGCCCAGAGACCCTATAGCATGAACCCCTCAGAGTTAGTGGAACTGAAGAAGCAGTTGGATGCCATGTTAGAGAAAGGCTTGATTCAACCAAGCGCATTGCCATGGAGATCACCAGTGTTATTTGTCGACAAGAAAGATGGAGGCAATCGTCTGTGCACTGATTACAGAAAGTTGAATGACATCACCATCAAGAACAAGTACCCCTTGCCAAAGATTGAGGATCTATTTGATCAATTAACTGGAGCCCAGGTATTCTCAAAGATTGATCTTAGGACTGGTTATCACCAACTTAAGATTCGTGCAACGGATATTCCGAAGACCGCCTTTACTACTCGCTATGGTTTATACGAGTATACGGTTATGTCTTTTGGATTAACCAATGCCCCTGCTTACTTCATGAATCTCATGAATAAGATCTTTATGAATTTCTTAGATAAGTTTGTAGTTGTGTTTATCGACGACATCCTTATCTACTCCAAGTCAGAAGAAGAGCATGAGCAACATTTGAGAGTTATCCTAGAAACCCTGAGAGAGCATCAGTTATATGCCAAGTTCGGCAAGTGTGAGTTTTGGCTGAAAGAAGTAGGATTCCTAGGACATATTGTGTCTGCTGGAGGAGTCTCTGTAGATCCCGCCAAGATCAAAGATGTCGAAGAATGGGAAGCCCCAACCACTCAAACCCAAGTCCGAGCATTTCTCAGATTAGCGAGATAGTACCGCAAGTTCGTAGAAGGATTCTCAAGCATCGCCCGACCCATGACCCAATTGTTGAAGAAGGACAAGAAGTTTGAATGGACTGACAAATGTGAAGCCAATTTCCAGGAGCTGAAGAAGAGATTGATATCATCCCCAATATTGGTCATGCCAGACATCAAGAAGCCATTTGATGTGTATTGTGACACATCTAAGATTGGTCTAGGATGTGTATTGATGCAAGACGGCAAAGTCATTGCGTATCTGTCTCGACAACTAAAGCAGCATGAGCAGAACTATCTGACCCATGATCTTGAGCTAGCAGTTGTGGTTCTAGCATTGAAGACATGGCGTCATTATCTGATGGGTAATCGCTGTGAGATTTACTCAGATCATAAGAGCTTGAAATATATTTTCACTCAGAAAGAGCTGAATATGAGACAAGGGAGATGGATAGAGTTAATCAAGGATTATGACCTTGACATTCACTATCACCCTGGCAAAGCCAATGTGGTAGCGGATGCTCTTAGCAGATTGTCGTGTAGGCTAAATACCATGATCAAGGAGAAGCAACCAAGTTTGTATGAAGAATTGGAGCAGTTCAGGACTGAATTAGTTAGCAAAGGATTCTTAGCTAGCATTGAACTTCAACCCACTTTGATTAGCTAAATCAAGGAAGCCTAGAAGGGAAATGAAAGTATCGACGGAATCAAACGTCGTATTGGTACAGGAAAGGTACCTGGATTCACTGAAGACGAAGAAGGAGTACTGTGGTACAAAGGACGTATTTGTGTGCCAGCAGATTCGGAGCTAAAGGAAATTATCATGAAGGAAGCTCATGATACTCTTTATTCTATCCATCCCGGAGGAACAAAGATGTATCAGGATTTGAAAGAGCAATTTTGGTGGCACAAGATGAAGAGAGAAATCGGAAGCTACATCGCCAAATGTGACTTCTGTCAAAGAGTCAAAGCAGAGCATCAGAGACCTGCAGGACTATTGCAACCATTGCAGATTCCGGAATGGAAATGGGATTCCATAGGAATGGACTTTATCACCGGTTTGCCTACTTCCAGTAGGGGAAATGACTCAATCTGGGTCATAGTTGATAGACTGTCCAAGGTAGCTCACTTCATACCTGTCAAGACTACCTACCAGAGTGCAAAGCTAGCAGGACTGTATATTGCTAGGATTGTCAGTCTGCATGGAACCCCCAAGGCCATCGTATCAGATCGAGGAACCCAGTTTACCTCAAGATTTTGGCAGAAAGTTCAGGAAGTATTAGGAACCAAGTTGAACTTCAGTACCGCGTATCACCCGCAAACTGATGGACAGACTGAGAGAGTCAACCAGATCCTAGAGGATATGCTTAGAGCTTGTGTGTTGGAATACGGATCAAAATGGGAAGACTGCCTGCCTTTCGCAGAATTCTCATATAACAACAGTTATCAAGCTAGTTTGCAGATGGCACCCTTTGAATTCCTATACGGAAGAAAGTGGCATACCCCTTTGAATTGGTCGCAATTAGGAGAGAGTCAGATCTTTGGACTCGACATTCTCCGAGAAGCAGAAGAGAAAGTTCACAAAGTCCGTGAGCACCTCAAGACCGCTTAATCCAGACAGAAGAGTTATGCTGACAAGAGAAGGAGAGAACTGACTTTCAATGTCAGAGATTTTGTATATCTCAAGGTTTCACCATTGAAGGGAACTCAACGCTTTAGTCTAAAAGGAAAGTTAGCCCCCAGATATATCAGACCTTTCAAGATTCTGAACCATCGGGGAGAAGTACCGTATCAATTGGAACTACCTGAAGAGATGTCAGCCATCCACAATGTGTTCCATATCTCGTTACTTCGCAAATGCTTGGAAGTTCCTGAGAAGACTGAAGTTTTCAAGAACATCGATCATAGAGCCGTAGAAATCAAAAATGACCTGACCTATCGAGAAGTGCCCATCCGTATCTTAGAAGAAGCTTATAGAACCACCAGGACCAGGAGCATCAAGTTTCTAAAGATTCAGTGGAGCAACCATACCGAGGAGGAAGCCACTTGGGAGCGCGAAGATTACATTAGGACAGAGTTCCCAGATCTCTTTAGTTCCTAGTTTTCTTTGTAAATCTCGGGACGAGATTTTGTTTAAGGGAGGAAGGTTTGTAACATCCCAAAACTTTAATCCAAGCTTATCAAGATCTAAATCATCAAAATTAGGGTTAACAAAAACTTATCCAAATTAAAAATGAAAGCATTCATGTGTATGAGCATTTAATTTAGGAATTGATTTGAATTGCCATGGTTCTGTGATTCTTTGGTTGTAAAATGTTTCTTAGGTGAGTAAAAGGTATCCATGCTTGATATTTTAGTGGCTCATACTACTTCCTAAGCAATCAAGTCAAACAGCAGATCAAGGCAATTCATCAGATAGCAGATCAAGGCAACTCATCTTGTAGACTAAGTAAATCACTACTAGGGTTACCATCAAGCCTAGATTGAGGGAATGTTGGGTATTTTGAAAAGGTTTGAGTTTGAATAAGATGAGAGTCCTTGGTATCTCTACCAAGAGTAGAATTCCAAAGCTTTAAAAAGAGGTTTTGGGAAACCTAAAGGGAAGAGTAGTTGAAGGTTTTGTCTTAAAAACATAAGGAGGTTATAACTCTCCATAGTTTTTTCAATAGAAGCTACTAAAATAGTTTTCGTTACATAAGCATCTTGGCTCATGTTTTTGAAATGCCTGAACATTTGAGGATATGTAAAATGAGCCAGGATAGTTTTGTTAAATAGCTTTTGTCAACTAATGGTGAGGTAAGGAGTATCATATGGTATACACTCACACGCACAAGCAACAACAAACAACAAGCAAACACTGCACCAATGAACAAGAAAAAGTTTTTGTTCCCCTGATATTTGTATTCAGGACAACTAATCAGGGTTGCTGAAATTGGGATGTTACAATTTAATTATATTCCTGCACTTTTCCTATTCCTATGTTTTACAAATCCTTTGAATCAAACGAACCCTAAAGGGCATATGGAATTCCCGTAGAGTCAAAGAAACTTTGACACGTGTCATGTTATTCTATTCCTGCACTTTTCATATTCCTATGTTTTACAAATCCTTTGAATCAAACGAACCCTAAATACACGGTGTACATGCCCTACTATTTTACTTATATCCTGCTGAACAATCCTTAGAGAAATTCCAATAGTATAGCAGCAGCCTGCTTGTACAATACACGAGTTACCTCTAAAGGTTTACTGTACTTATACATGACTAGTTTATGTGTAAATGGACCACCTCACATACTCACAAAGTGTCTAGGAGCAACATGGCCTACCATGTAGTAGGAACATACTACCTTGGTTGCCACGAGGAATGATAAACACGAGTTTTCATAACTTCCAAAAAAATCCTTCGCAATATGGCCTAGTGGCCTACCATGTAGGAACATATCTTGGTTTCAAGCCAAACAACCAAGGTATGGCCATATTTACATCATACTTTATGATAAGATACCCTTATTTGGTATATGGGTGCATATTGGCATGGTAAACAATGTTTATTACAATTGTAATTTTCCAACTTTTATGACTACAAAACTCAGTTACAATTTTCCAAGTAACTGCTTTTGTAAGCAAGCACACGTGGAATAAGGCCCATATGACAACCCTATTTTTCACACATAGTGCACACAATTTTATGGGCATTTGTCAAGTTACATGAATTTGCGAGCTAGCTAATTTTGCCACTTAACTCCCTCTATCGATTTACCAAAATTATGTCAAACTTGAACTACGATCACATGATAGGCTGCTCGCTCCTAAGCTTCGCCTACAAAGTGGCGGATCCAAATGGTGGCTCGGGAAGTGAATGGACCATCCTGAGATTTATAAATAGCTTATATATTATACATAAAAAATAAAAAATATTAAATGAAAATTGCCTTGTTGGACCGCCCTCACATATTGAGCTAGATCCGTGAAATCGTTTTATGGGACCCAAGTTAGTTAATACAATATCAAAAAGCACTAGGAGGTTTAAAAGCCTCAACTTGCAAATAATTTACATGTTGGCCAACAAATTTCGGTGAGTTTTAAAAAAACAATAAAATAACAAAAAAACTATAGTACTTGCACACGACTTCCTCTTGCACGAATCCCCACTTGTCATGCAAAATGGCAAGCTTTAGTTTAGATAAATCTTGAGAGTATTTCTTCGCAATATGTTATACCATATACTAACATGACTGGATTTCAAAACAAATAACCATGCTTATGTGATAATAATGCCTGTATTCGGTAAATGCGCATCTAGGCATGGTAAAGAATGTTTACATTTGTATATTATTTAGCAAAGTACATGGTGGATAATTAAGGATCCTAAATCTAGCTAATAGTCTTTCATTTTTACACAAAAGCGGACCATGTTTTATGGAAAATTTTCCAATTACATGAACTTTTGACTTTTCTAGCTAATTTCAACCACTTAAACTACTTACTGTTGATTTATCAAAATCAGATCAAATTTTAACTATGACTGCATGATACGTTGCTAGCTCTCTAATTTTTTGTAAAATCTCTTTAAGGTACTAGAGTAGTCAATCTATAAAAAAACAACTAGAGGTTTAAAACCATCAAGTTCTTTTGAAAAATTTCACAATGGCTGACAAGCTTGAACTAGTTATGATTTTTTTCAGGAAAAATCAAAATAATGTAAAACTTGTGCTTCGTGTTCTCTTGTGTGTACTAGTTGTGATAATATGAGTTTTGATTACTTTCAAAAACCTTGCTTCGCAATATGTCCTACCATGCTGTGAAGATGCTTAGCTTCCAAATCAAATGACCAGGGTCATGGCTATATCTATATTGCAGTAGATGAATAGTGTGCCCATATTTAGTAGATGAGGGCATGTTGGTATGGGAGAATGTGTTTACGATTGTAGTTTCCAACTTTCACGAACAAAAAATAATTTCAATTTTGTAAGTGATAGACAATGTTTATTTGTTAAGTTAGTACACGGAGAATAAGGTCTCGAATGGTAATACCCCATTATTCGCACATAGTGGACCATGTTTATGGGCTATTTTCAAGTAATAACATGAATTTCCAATATGTCTAGTAGCTATTTTCTCTGATTGGAACTATTTTATGTCAATCTACCAAAATTATATATATCAAATTTTCATGATGAGTGCATTATAGGTTCCCGAAATCGTTTAAGGTACCCAATATTTGAATATATAAAAGCCACCACCAGGTTTGAAAAATTCAACTTCTTGTAATGTCTATGCACACAAAATTCATCATTCGTCCTTACAATCACTATAATTATGTCCTCGTTGCTGAACTTTAAGGGAACTCATCATAGATCCCTGCTCTTCCCTCTCTTCTCTACTCGTCCCCTCTTAGAAAGCTTCGTAGCACCCATTAGGTACGTGTAGTGCTTTCACGCATGATTATAGTTCAGAGAGTACTAGTTTGGCGGTACTACTACATATGAAGCCTAGCAGTAGAGAGAAAGTAGACCCCATCATGTGAGCCATGTTTTTCTACGAGATAAAATCTAGCATGATCCACAAATTTATCTCCCAATCCTCATATTTGTTTTTTTTCTCGAATAAGATTGCATAGAACATCACACGAACATTTAGTTTTTAGCTGTGGAATTGCATCAAATCTTATTGCAATATAATATACTGATAACATTGAATATTGAATGTTGGATCAAGACTCACAAATCCTAACATTGCCAACCATTGGATCTTCTTTTCCTATCTAGGATCTAGAATGACTATGCGCAAACCTGAAAACACACTTCTCGATTATTCTAGAATCTCCTTCGACATTTCTCTAGACCATGGTACCAAAATTTTCAAGTATTAGGTAGCTAATAAAAGTTTATTTCTACATGATATAATGTACAAGAACCCAATATACACCTTTACTTTATAGATGTGGCTCTTTCATATTTTTTGAGATTTACCTATTATAGAGCATAATTTTATATCGTGATGATATGTCATACTTTATTATTATGTGAGTCTCACGTGCAAGGCACGTGCAACTTACTAATAAAAGGATGGTGCACAAATACAAAGAAGCTGCTAATCTTGTCCAACTAAACCAGGAATTTGAAGATAAGGCACCAAAATATACAAAAAGGACCCTAGTACAGAAAGGAAAAAAGCAATCATGTAGAGCTTCATTGATTATCGGCAGTCATATAAAAGAAGGGCATGGCTCGAGGCTGGATCAGAGAGTCCTCATTTTCCCCCACCCAAATCGCAATTCTTGGGACGGTCACTCTGAAGATGGAAGCCAACATTCTCGACTGTTCCTCCTGCTCCCAACCCCTCAAGCCCCGATGGGTCTACAAGGTGTCTCCCTTTCTCCCTCACAATCCATTGATTTTTCTTTTCGCAGTTCGTCCTTGCAACTATTTTATTTTTCGAACTTCTATTTCTCTAGTGTGTGGATATTCATCTAGTCTACCACCACTACGTCCACAAGATCGCCTCCTGACATAAGTGCGAGCACCCTAGCGGAGGATTCACCCATGAGCCAGGGTCGAGTGCACCCACAAAGGCTGCAGTAGTTTGCTGCCCTACTACGAACTCCACCAACATGAAATCACGTGTCGATATGCTCCTTGCACTTGCACGGAGACCGGATGAGACTTCACCACTCCGCCACCAGCGCCCGTCGCCCACCTCTAAGTGGTCCACTCGATCCAAGTGCACAAGATCCAGTATGCCACCACCAAAGCGTTCTAGGAGCTAGTGCCACTGCCGGGCGAGGCGTCTCGCCGGCTCATCCTCATCGGGGAGCAGGATGGCACCGTGTTTGTCATGACAATTGGAACTGTAGGCATGGTCCCCCTAATGTCTGCGGTCTGTGTTAGGGCCGTGATGTGCAACTTGCCCGTGTATAGGGTGAGGATGTGGGTGGAATGCCCGTCGCTGCGCTCCTGGATAGACAGCAGGAGGAGGACCGACACCGTGATGGTGGAGCTCGATGCGTCGAGCTCCGCTAAGCTGGGCGATGTCGCGTTTGAGGACCTTACGTCTTACCTGGCGGTGCTGCCGCATTACCTGGTCGGTCCTGCTACGTCAAAGCAGCTGCGTTTCTTCATTCACATCGAGTTTTAGTAGGGATGTAAGCTGTTGTTAATTAGTTTAATTGCAGAAAGATTATTTGCATACTAGAAATGGTGGATTTTCTAGTAGTAGTACTCTACTTATGTCCTAAGAAATAAGGCTCCCTTGTTTTTCGTGTTTTTTGTTTGACCAAGATTTACTCTAAATATATAAAAAATGTTGGTACAAATTAGCATCATTGAAAAGTGTGTTTCAATACGAATTCAACGATACTAATTTTACATAATATAATTAAATTTTAGTTGCTCTATTTACTTGGTCAAACTTTACTTTGGAATGCACGTGCGCCTTATTCCTTGAAATGGAGGTAGATGAGTTCTATGGATGTACTCTCCTCAGTATTGTATTCGGTATTTTTTATGAAGTCTTAACTTCAGATGGGTTTAGTGGATGTACTCTGTTGAGTAGTACTACTATTGTAGTAAGCTGTATAGGATTATAAGGCCTTCTGTTTAGGATATAAGGCCATGGGTGAATTCGCTAATACTACCAAGTAGATGAATTACTCACTCTAATTGATTTTTGCATGCACTACTAGTTTTATATGCATGAGATGCTAGTTAAAAAATAGAGGACATGATGAGAGATGAAACAACATGCATTAGGAGATTGAGAGAAAAGAGAGATATCTAAATTAATGAGTCACGGGAATTAAGACAATAAAGAAGATAGTTCTTATAATTTCTAACAATTTTAAAAATCTCTCTTTCCTAATAATCCCAAATGGAGGTAATAGTACGTAGTAATAGTACAGTAGTGGAGTACGGTAGTAGTAGTACTCCCCTCCGATTCATATTAATTATCACTGGATTGGATGTACTCCTATCTAGCACTAAAACATATCTAGATACATCCATTTTCGTGACAACTAAATATATCTATTTTTTGAGAAGTAGTTTGGTTGGAAGAAATCATATTCTATCCACAGTAGGAACGGTGTTTTTTTGCTATTTGTAGTACTAGTACATAGAAGGTAGTACTATATATGTTTATAGTATACTACTCAACATACATTTGGGCAATCGACAAAAGTTCATATTGTGGTTCTACTGCTACAGTACTACTATCAGTTTGTAAGAGTCTCCTACTATCAGTTTTTTAGGTGAGCATTCACCCTCTGTTCTTCAGTAGTACTCTGCCCTTCAGCAGTATAAATGGAATTACTCAAAGAAAGTTTCTACAACTATAAAATTAATCTACCATGGTTGTTGATTAACAAGACAATTCATTAGGGGTGGTGGGGTGGTAGCGTGCTATGATGCATAAACTTACACTCCTACTAGCACTCTGCAATGCAAATAAAAGAAACGATGTGATTCCTTGCATTAATTCTTACCTCCACCTCTTGCATGATACTCTTACAGTATATACATGCATTAACTTATGCGAGTAGTAGTACTAGTAGTATCAAGCAAGGATAGACCAAAAAGCAAAGTTATACTCATAGGTCACATGGTGTACCATTCCAAGTCTTTGTCTTATTCTTCTTCTTTGGTCGGTTTGCGCTTGCCCTTGCCCTTCTTCTTTAGTTCTTTTTTTGTTGACCATTTGGAGAGTTTGTTGACCCCTCTAGAAGTTCACTTTCTGCATGTATACCTCGTAGGTCATGTAGGCATCAAGGCTTGCATACTAGATCTGCTCTTTGGTCAGGGGGATGTTCCCGCACTGCTTGTGGTCCACATCCTTCTTCTTCTTCATGGCTTTGTAACGGATGTCTATGAGGGCCACAGCATAGTCAACAAAGAATCCTTCTCATTCATGGAGCCAGTAGGCTTCCACCTCTTTTGGATGTCCACGAAGTTCGTCACTGGCACTAGAGAACGCCTAAGCCTGATACCGTCATTGCCAATGTCGACGCCTGCAAAAGGAAATGTTAGGGTTGTCGAGGAACTCTGCTAGCTTGGAGCATGACTTGTCAGCCTGGCAGATCCAGTAGACCAGGCAATACATGCTCACACATAGCTACACGACGACATCCTTCTACGTCGATGATTGCTCGTTGGTGTACTTGACGTCGAGGCCAACAATCTTGTCGTCTGCTTCCTCCATGAGCTTTTGGATTTTCTCGATGTAATCGTTCACCACCGATGCTTTGTTGGTATATGCCACATGTAGTATGGTGGTGTTGTCAGGGTCCGGAAAGGAGTACATCTTGTCGAACGGCGGTGCCATGGACGATGATTGCCGCCTTCTTTTGTTGATAATATTTCTTAATAGTTTTGGGGTGTTACAAATTTGGTCTTAATGCATCTTCATTCAAAAATACTTGAATCTTGCTTCCTATGCCTAGCTCAAAGGCGTTAAAGAAAAGCACTATTGGGAGATAACCCGGTATATTATTTAGTAAGTTTTTTTGTTGAGTCTTGGAAGTTATTACCTCTGTAATAACCTATCCTTATCCCTTTTGTGTTATTTTTGTGCCAAGAATAATCTCTAATGAGAGAGAAGTAAGACTTGGAAAAGTTGTTGTCCCAAAACAAATTTTTGTGCTTCACTGTAAAAAATCGTGAAAAATCCCTGTACGTCAGATTGAGATGTAATTTTTTGTTCTTATGCCCCAGGTTGTTATCTAACTTTTTTTTAGTTTATCACGTTTCTATTTGAGCAAAATAAGGTTTTCGAAAAAATCGGTTTTTACTTGTTGGTCTGTTTTGACAGATTTCTGCCATTATTTGCATTTGCCTCTTAATCTCTTTCTCTTTGAGTTCTCTTTAATCACTTGAGCTTTTAGAAGGAATTTCTACAGTAGCATGTGTCTTAATTGAAGTTGTACTTGTGTTGAAACTAAACCTAAAGACTTATTATCTTGAAAACACTAATGTTGCTAATGAAGATTGTGTGAAGTTTTGCATGAAGGAAAATTTTCAAGTGTAGGGAAGAATAATGTGATGAGATGAAGAATGGACAAAAGCTCAAGCTTGAGGATGCCACCCTTGTCACCCCAACAAATATTGAAGAAGTACAAGCGTAAAATCTTGGGGATGCCCAAGGCATCCCCTTCTTCATCAATAAAAATCTTAGGTTTTCTTCCAAACACTTCATTTTAATTGTTTCATACACAATTGTGTTGTTCTTGGAGCGTCTTCATTTTTTTCTTTAGTTTTCTTTTGTTTGGTTTGCTTAAATAAATTGGTTGGACCCCCGCATTCATATGATGATTCAAATAAGTTGATTTGTGTTGGAAAAGGGTAGGAAGCTTCATGCTTATAAGTGGTAAAAAGGAGCTTGTTTTGACTGTGGCCTAGACTTTATCATGTCATGTTTGATGTTGCTTTGACTTTATGCTTAGTAATTATTGCTGCAGCATGACTTGTTCCAAACAATTGAGATTGCTTAATCTGCCTTGAAAGAATCATGCATTGTTTTAGCATACAAAAGCATAATATTGTGGTATTATCCTTTGATGCTTTATTTGGGTTGACTTGGCGCATACTTACACCATGTTAAGACTATGAACAAGTCACCTTAGCCTCTATGATCATTTAGTTTTTGACTTGTAATATCACTTTATGCTTTAATTAATAATGTTTTGTCGCTTTGTATGATTATGGCCATTATTGCTCTCTTAGTTGGTCACTCCCAGTCTTTTGCTAGCCTCCACATGTACCAAGTATGAGTTCCACTCATGCATCCAACTCCAAATGAAACCAAGTTATTCCAAATATTCCACCATACCTACCTATTAGCATTATTTCTATTCCAAGTATATTCATGTTTTTATCTACCTTCCGAATTAAAGTTGTTATGTGAAAATTAGTGATTAAAGCTCTCACAAACTTGATGGCACACTTTACTTTCTTGCACTTAATAAACTGGAACCATTGTGTCCATCTATGTTACGTATATGCTTGCGCTTTATAAGTTGAAAATTAGCAGAACCATGTACCATTTGGAACGCTTTCAATATTGTACTTATTAGTCAGTTGATATCATGTTCTTTTGTTTATGGATCCCAGCGGTGTGAAATAACACGGGAGCTTGTAAGATCATGTAGTTTGTATGTGTGTTAGAGAAACACCTGGGCGGCTATCCTAAGCCATGCCTAATCATGGTGGAAACTTGTAGCGTAACCATAGTGAGCATTCTGTGAAGCATACTCAATAAAAACCTATGGAAATAGCAAATAAAAAGATTGCTGAGATGTTGATTGTCTGTTGCCTTGTCATTTTGATATGGGATAGCTCCTGTATCATGGGGCAAGGGGTACCCCGTTGGCGGTTCTCTATGATACACATGTACTTACAATGATAAGAACTTACTCATGACTAAAGTTGAGTAGCATGAGGTTCGGTACTCGTAAACAAGGGGCATGAGATTTTCAATTTATAACTTGTCAAGCATATCCTAATATTTGTGTCACTTTAACCTTAATCACCTCAAGATGCTTATGATAGGGGAAATGAGAGCTGAAAGCTAATAAGTACCATTATTTTTGGAAGCTCTTTATGAAACTTGAAATCCCTACTTCCCTTCTATGAAGGGCCTTTCTTTTTACTTTTATGTTGAGTCTCCAACTTCTATCTTTATGCACCAATTGAGAGAGCATAGTGGTCATTCTTAGTTTAATGTGCATTGTCCCAAAACTTGTTGATTGATTCATAAATTTGATATTGCTTGTTCTTAAATTATTTGTATCTAGTCACCCCTATGAACTTTGAAGGTGTCCTATGCATTTATGTTTTCCTATACCATGAGGGACAAGATGAATACCATTCTTATCATTTTTTTGTATGTGAAACAAACAAACGTCTTTCAAAGCATTGTTATTCATGAATCTTTTGTTTGTACCTATTCATGTTACAGCATAGTTGCTATGTCTTATTGTTGGAACTATATCTTTCATGTCTATGTTAGAGTACTATGATCCCAGCTATCAATGTTTTACAAATACCTTGATCAAGATCATGATGGTGCATGTCACCTCAAAAATTATTCTTTTTATCACTTACCTACTCGAGGACGAGCATGAGTTAAGCTTGGGGATGCTTGATACATCGTAAACATATCTATAATTTTTGATGTTCCATGCTTGTTTTATATCTACTTTCTTATGTTTTGTTCACACTTTGAGGTATTTTTATACATTTTCTGGAACTAACCTATTAACAAGATGCCATAGTGCCAGTTGCATGTTTTCTGTTGTTTCTGGTTTCAGAAAAGCTAGTAAGGAAATATTCTCGGAATTGGGTCGGACAAAAGCCCAAGTCAATATTTTACCAGAAGGGACACAGAGTCCGGAGGGGAGACGAAGTGGCGCACCAGGGCGGCCACACCTGGTGGCAGCGCAGCCAGCCCTAGGCGCGCCACCGGGGGTGTGGGCCCCTGGCGCTCCACCGACCTTGCCCCTTCGCCTATAGAAGCCTCCCGAGACGAAAACCCTAAGTACACGATCAGAAATCCACGAAAGAGTATGTAGCCACCACCATCTCCATCCCTAGATCGGGGGGATCCGAAGCTCTTCTCGGCACCCTGTCGGTGGGGAGAGATCACCTTGGAGGCCTTCTTCATCACCATGCCTGCCTCCGGTGTGATGCGTGAGTAGTTTCATCCTTGGACTATGGGTCCATGTAGTAGCTAGATGGTTGGTTCTCCTCCTTTGTGCTATCATGTTTAGATCTTCTGAGCTCCGTTCATGATCAAGATCATCTATTTGTAATCTTACATGTTGTGTTTATGGGGATCCAATGGATATTGAGATACTATTTCAGATTGATTATTTATTCTATCATGTCTATGTTATTTGTGATCTTGCATGCTTTCCGTTGTTAGTAACTATCTTGGCCAAGTAGATGCTTGCAACTCCAAGAGGGAGTATTTATGCTCGATAGTGGGTTCATGCCTCTAGTAATCTGGGGAAGTGACATAAATCTCTAAGGTTGTAGATGTGATGTTGTTACTAGGGAGAAAACAACAATCCTTTGTCCATGGGGCAATCGTACTGTTTACTTTATACACTTTGCTTAATGCAATTATTTGTTGCTTGCAACTTAATACTGGAAGAGGTTTGGACGATAACCTGAAGGTAGATTATTAGTCATAGATGCAGTTGGATTACGGTCTATGTATTATGTTGTAATGCCCAACCAAATCTCGTAGGAATCAAGATGTCTAGTATATGCATTGTTGTGCTTTCTCAAATCTGTCAATTGCCCCGTTGTAATTTGTTCACCCAACATGCTATTTATCTTAAGGAGAATCACCTCTACTGAACTATGGACCCTGGTCCATTCTTTTATCATTTATATACCATCTTCTATGTATTGTTTACGGTTTACTTTCTTCAAGCAATTACTATCTTCCACACTATATGTTTAATCCTTTGTTTTCAGCAAAATCGGTGAGATTGACAACCTCACTGTAAGTTGTGGCAAAGTTATGTGGTTGTGTTGTGCAGGATTCCAAGTTGGTAGCAACACCTTGGGGTTGTTTCCTTGCTCCTACTAGTTCGATAACCTTGGTTTCATAACTAAGGGAAACTTGTTGTTGTGCTCATCATACCTTCCTCTTGGGGTTCCCAACGAGCTCAACGTATCTTGAGCCTTCAGTGTGCACTGCATTAGATCTGCTTCACGGACTCAATAGTCCACTACACCAGATCTGCTTCACCGACGCTCTTGTGCAGTGCCTCGATTCTATAATTGGTAATAATAGATCTACTTCACCGATGATGCCGTGCACTACACCGGATCTCCTTCACCGGTCATCTTGTCAAGCAAGCTAGACTCATCAACAACCTCCATAGATCTTCTTCACTGACGCCACCGTGATCTATCTATTTCAGCGTGTCTCACCACTACCGGGAACCCTCGGCATCCTTGATGTGACCCACAAAGATGTCATGTATGCGTAGATGATGTCGTAACCTAGGTAAACCAAATCTGCTTATTCGTTTCAATATAGCAGGTATAAGCATGCGACAGTAAACTGCATTTCTGTATTGGTGGTAAATTCTGGCTTAATTGATATCCAACTCTCCCTTGATAAATTCAGTGTAGTCTATGTTAAATACATGCGTTAAACTACTCCTTCCGTTTCAAGGTATAAGGCGTCCTTGTTCTGCGTGTTTTTTTGACCAACAATTACTCTTAAGATATGTAAACAATTTTGTTAGTACAAAACTGACATCATTAGAGTTTATTGGTATTATGCAGTTCATGGCAAATGTTAATTCACTAAACATCTAAAGATGCTTACCTGTTCTACAAGTTCGTAAGTTATGTCATCATAATGTGTATTTTCTTTGTCCATTGCTACAATACTGACTGCATGTAATTTTGGAGTTCATTGGTAGTTTTAAGCCAATGAACATGTAGGTTAACATCCCCTACTCTACAGGTTCAGAATTTATGCTATTTTAATTTCAATCTGGTTGTACTAAGCAATCACAGTAATTGTCTTCTATTATGTAATTCATCACAAATTTTATGTTATTGAACTTGTTGGTTTTGCATTCCCTCTACAAGTTATGCCATTATTATTTGTTTTAATTAAGCTCCGACAGTAGCTGTCGCCTATTGTGTACTACATCCGTTCCGTAAAAAAGGCCTATACTTTTTTGAAGTTAAACAATAATAACTTTGACCAAGATCATATAAAAATATATTAAGGTTTCATTTGTGGCATTTACGTCTATGAAAATATATGTCCCAATGTATCAAATGGCATTGGTTGGGCATGGTAGATGTTCCTGGTATGTTCTACAAAATTGGTCGAACTTTGCATTGATTGACTTGTGAAAAAATTATACGCCTTATTTATTTTGGATTGGATGTAGTATTACATGGCAAGTTCTAAGGCACTTAGCATGGTTATTTGTATGCCCTGCTCTATAATTCAAGTTTCTTAATTATAATTTATGTAGTAGCAGTATCTACCTTCTATTATATAGTTCATGGCATTTTAAGTCACTTCACATATAGGTTTGCATTCCTTGCTCTATAAGTTCATGAGGTATACCATTGTAATGTCTATCTTGTTCGTCCTAATGTTAGTATAGTAACTGCATGCTCCATAGATCGTAAAAAAATTTAATGGCACTTTTCATATTTGTTTTCAGTCCTATTTCACAAGTTAAATCATTATAATTTCTCTCTTGTTCGTGCTAAGGAGTGACTGTAAGTGCATTCTATTTTGTCGCCATGGAACTTTATGTCATTTAAATGTTTGTTTATATTCTGCCATTCCCTGCTCTATGTGTTCACAAGTGAATTATACTATAATGTCTATCTAGTTCTTTGTAAACAGCAACATCCACTATCTGATATTATTTCCTCTCACAGGGAATACAAAGAATCATAGAGTGAATCGCCCCTACAATCTTGTAAGTACCTGTTGCTTTCTATTGCTGAGTGCAAACCTATTTTATGTGAATGATTGGCCTGAACCTATATGTAGAGGAGCAGCAATAAAGTAGATGCATCGTCTATCCAAGTACTAGATGCGGTGGATATCTTTAACGAACGAACTGACAATAGTATGTCCTCCAACGGGATTGCAAAAAGATAAATAGTAAGTCTCTTGTTTTTACTAAGATGTGCTTAGTGGCAGATGCTTCTTTGTACGAGGCACCACATGATTCGGTTAATGATTAGAACAAGATTGACCTTAATACTAGACAAAAACCAAATGTAAATCCCTCAATTTATAATTCAATGTGCTCACTTGATTTTGGTGATGATCTATTCTTTCTATATTTGACTTATGTTCATCTATTTATCTATCTATATGTTAACTAGACCATGATTAGATGGTGGTGATTTAAGTATATCCACTTTTATGCTATATGTTTCTGCTATGTAACAAAGACCAAATGTAAATCTCTCAATTTATAATTCAATTTTCTCACTCGATCATCATGATGATCTATTCTTTGTTATATTTGACTCATTATCATATCTATATATATATATATGCGTCAACTATACTATGATTAGGTGGTGGTAATTTAAGTATATTCATTTTATGATAATTTATAATCTATTATAGTATTTTTCTGCTATATTTAAGAGTTTGTATGCACTCTAGAGATAGTCATATTGTCTAGTGCCGACACCACATGAGTTTTCCAATGATTAGAAAAAAATAGCCTTTAATGGTACTGCACAAAGACCAAACGTAAATCCCTTAATTTATAATTCAATTTGCTCACTCAATCATGGTGGAGATCTCTTTTTGCTATATTTGCCTGATGATTATCTATCTATATATATACGTAAACTAGACCATGATTAGGTGGTGGTAATTGAAGTATATCCACTTTTATGCTAATTTATATTCTATTATAATATTAGAGATCGCCACCATGATTGAGCTTATATACACTCTGGAGGTAGTAACATAGTCTATGTTATATGTATGAGACTAGTCTAAATTACTTGGTCTTGGTGGGGAGTAACTTGGACTAGTAAAAATGTATACAATACTAGTCCAAGTTACTCTACCAATACTAAAAGGGTTCTAGATACATTCGTTTCACAAAAGGTATAACATCTTATATTTCGAAACGGAGGGAGTTCTAGCTAGACTACTCATAGTGAGATTGTCATAGCTAGTATCAGCATCGCTGCATCATACAACTGATGATACTTTTGAAATGACTAGCCTAGTAAAATTTAATAGTATGAATAGAGTGTACTTTTTGATTAACAAAACCATCAATGTTCTCCCTCGATATAAAAAGCATAATTAAGCTCTGTATGATACAAAATTACTATATATATGTACTATAACCATCTTAGTATGATCTGGAAGTCTATCGTGTACCTGGTGTTTAATTGCTTAATTCATTAACTCAATAGCTACTCTACATGATGCACATATAGATTTTATTGCCAATTTAATTCTCTAGTTTGCTTATCATTAAAGCGATGTAATGATTTTCTTAACTTAAACGATGATAATTTCTGTGAGAAATACAATGTTTGATTACTAAGAAACAAGAGACATTCTGCATATGTTCTGAATCATGTCTGCTAAATTTCATCTATATATGATCAAATGATCTTGCGAGTTTAATAATAGCCACCAGATGGTTCAATTGGTTATGGTTTCTATGCATTTTTAGTTGACCTGTAATTGCAACAATGCGATATTCTGTCATGGTTCCCATGGATATAATATGGATAACAGAGCTCGTACACCTTTACTTGATATTCTATATGTTGGATATCTTTTTTTAAATAATCTAGCAGTTTATATGATGCACACGGCGTATGATTGCTCTATTTCCTATCTACCTACTCTATATGGTGCACAAAGTGCTTCTATCAAAAGAATGCCACATTCTGCTTAATTTGATCCGCCACTTCTTATCATACATACATTGTTTAAATACTCCATTGACCTTGCAAGGTGCACAATATATCATTTGCTTATTTGTCTATTGGATTTTCTTGCATGGTTATATGTACAGTGATACTCTTAGCAATTGGAAATACAACAACTTTAGGCATTACAAAAAAGGTTTGTGCTACTTTTTTGGCTGCATCTAACTATTTTTTGGCAGCAAATGACGCATCTCTTTGTTTCTCTTCTTTTTTATTTACTGGTCCGACGATCAAAATATTTGAATGATCTAGCTATTGAAAATCAATGGTTGATATCTTGTTTCTCTGAAATGATGCTGATAGTCTATTTAAGACACTTGATCTATTGCTTGTTTTTCTAAGATACTATCATAGTTTCTCGATGATTAAAACAATGCCATCTTCTGTGATTGGCGGTCTAACCATAAGTTTTCGAATTGCACACTTATCTGGCTAGTTCATACTATAGACCATTTTAAACACTATTTTTATATTTTAGGTTAATACTTTGTTGTCCCGACCAGTTCTAAGCAGCTGAAGGAATCTCACGTACATCTTTTTATCATATTTTCTATATTTCCGTTATACAATGATATAATTAGTTTATGAGAGAAAGAGTCGAGTTGCTTGATTTCCTATATTCATTGCCACACTAGTTTAGTTAGTCTGCATGAGACACACATGTTGATTACTTGATTTATTATATTAGAACAATGTCAATTTTAAAATTCGTTGGCATCAAATATGGTGTTTTTCACATGCTTTGTTGCTCTAACTTAATATGTCTTAGTTTTAGCATGCAAATAATCTGTAGTGTTTGTTCCACAAAGTGGCTATGATACTGGCACATGTACGCATCGGTCCGGGACGATTGTCTATTCCTATTATTCCGGAAAGATATGTACGAGCACATCATTGATTGTTTCTTATAAATGATGCATTATAATTATTTTACATATAAGATGGCCGTTAGTTAGCTGATATGCTGTGCTGACTTGTTTTTTTCATTTCAGGCTACACATGAAAGTTATGGGGCCAGAAGGGAGGAATCCTACGTTAAGTATTAAGGTCATTTTATAAAGCAACAGTGACAATAATTATTGCTTGCATCGCCCACTATTCTAGTTTTTCCAGCACAAAGAAGTATTACAACTGCACTTCAAACAATTAATTTAATTGAACAAGAAATAGAGGAAATAGATGGGATAATCATGATTACACGTGAATAGATACAGGAACTGAAATATCAACAAGATTAGACAAACCGTCTACTTGATAAATTCTTTTGCAGCTGTCATGGTAAGCTAGTTGTTACTTGTATGGCGATGTAAGCTCCGTAGCATAAACCATGTTCCAACTCATGTCTGGCGACGTCACTATAATGCTTCATCTTTTTTTTTTGAAATTTTGGACTGTATAAATTTCAAAAAAAAATCTTTTGATGTAATGTGGTGATCCTCGCGCGGCCATTAGTTGGTCGAAATATTAACAGACTATTTAAAACAAGAATTGCGCCATAGTTATAGAATACGTAAATATACCGGCCAACAGATGAGTCCAATAAATAGTAAAAGGCCGTAAGTGGCCTGTCAGAATATTAGTAGGATCCATAAGCGGCCAAGGGCCTCAAAATGTTGAACAACAACATGCTAGAATAGTAAAATGCAGAATAGTAAAAGGGTTAAACAGTAAAAGGGTCAAAGTCGGAACAGTAATAAGCCTGAAGAGTAATAGGTCCGAATAGTAAGGCCCGCACAAGCAAAATGACCAGAAGAGTAAAAGGCCTGAACAGTAAATAGCCGGAACAGTAAAATTCAGAACAGTAAAAGGCCAGAACAACAAAATGACAGAAGAGTAAAATACCTGAACAGTAAATGAATGGAATAGTAAAAAGCCAAAATAGTGAAAGGTCAGAACATTAGAAGGGCATAACAGTAAAAGTCCTAAATAGTAAAGGACCGTAACAGTGGCAATCCAGAAATATAAAAAGCCATAACAGTAAATGGGTAGAACAATGGCGGACCCTACGGGCTATAGGAACAGTAACAAGCCGACCGTAGGCCTTAACAGTACCGGACTTACTGGCGCAGGCCGCTAATGGGTCGCATAGTATTGGACCAATGTGAGCCTTCTTTAGTCCGAAAATGTAACGGAAATGAAATCCGTACGAGTCGCAACGGGCTACACTAATGGGTCCATTTTTAAATAGCGCAGGACGACACAGTAACAAATCGTCCTCTTGTTGGTCTCTTAACTTAGGCCGACCCACTTAAAAATTAGCAGGCCTTGGTTGGGCCAGCCTTCTACCACGGTTTTTGTGACCATTAACGACGGTAACTGGGCGTTAACATCGTTTGCCACATGGTGGTTTGCATGACGTTAGCAGTTAACACGGCTGGTGAACAGATCTACGATAGAACAAGTTTTCGTGGATGAAGGGTGCGATCCACCACGGTTGAAAAAACCCGTGGTAGATTCTTTTGTGACGGGGCTTTTACCACGAAGGCTATCAGTCGTAGAAGACTTTTTAACTACGAAAATAGGCCATCAACCAAGAAAATCATCCATTGTAAAAGCCAAATTTTCTTGTAGTGTTCATCAACATAGTAACCACCATAAAGATAAGCCTAACAATCTGACAAATTCTAAGTGTGAGACCCTAGCGCACTCATCAAGTCTTTATGCATCTAAAGGGATGACCTTGGTTGACACATTTGAAGTGAAAGATAAACATCTCGAACAGTTCTATAGAGACACACTCTAATATTCGGCTAACCAGATATAGACGAAAGAGCGATAAACGAAGCCAACAGATATAGTTAACATAGAATAAACATATCCCATCCACCTTCTCGTTTATCAAACAAGAAGATAAAAGAATACCCAACCCGTTGGTAATTTATTAAGCATCTCATGAGAATTTCACTAATTAGTAGTCAAGTTAAACATGCTTATTTAATTAGAGTTATCTATGGTCAAGACACTATGCTTCAAATAGTCCATAACCGCAGATATGGCTTTTCAAAAATATTTACTCTACAGTGGTGTATAAATAGCAACACACGCAAACTCAACCTCAGAGAAACCCACATGAAAGCAAATATGTGTCAGGATAGAGCAATCACGAAATTCAAAGAGTGTTTTAGGGGGTCCCATCAGCCATGTGGTTAGTCCTACTCTCCTTGGTGAGTCTCGTCAACCATGTGGTTAGTCCTACTCTCGAAATACGATTTCGCCCTGATATATTAATATAGAAAATATAATACAACCACGATAGTTTGAAATGAAAAGAAGATGTTGGGCAGTAGCAAACACCCGCCCAGAAGAAGAAAAAATGGAGACATAGGTGGATCTCCTAAAGAAAGGCGATCCGCAACCGCTGCGCCCACCGGAGAAGTGCCACATGCTCCTAGCATCGACTCGTCAAGCACCAAATAACACCTTCAAGAAGGACAAGCAACGCTGCTGCTCGGACCAGAACTGGTCCTAGGGTTTTCCCCGGCACACAGAGGGAAGTGGACGGAGAGTAGCCACGACGCCCTCCAGGAAGGAATGGTGGCACTAGAGGGCTGCACCGCATCGATGTTGTTTAGGCCGAAAAGGATTTCTCCCGAAACCCTATCCACAACCCCCGAACAATCCTTTGCACAGGAGCCCTGCGAGGACGAGGCCTCGCCACCACCAAGCCTGTCGTCCACAAGCATGCACCACTACAGTCTCAAACCCACCACCATCGTCTCACTGAGCAACCGTCACGAGGTATGTAAGATAGAGGCAAGGGTAGAAATGAAACGGGGTATGTAGTACTGCGATCGCGCGGGATGGAACTGCTTCCACAGCCAGAGGCGGTAGTCGACCAGACGCGGCCACATACACACCAGTGCCCCTTGGGTCCGGACGGGCCCAACGGGCCCGTAAAGCCTCTGCGGAGGCGCACCAGTCCCACGATGGTCTGGCCAGGCCCTGACGGGCCTATAAAGTTCGCAGCCGCGCTGCAACAGCCGGTTGCACTCGCCGCAAATCTCGTCCAAACTGCCCCACCGCAATCTGCAAAGCTAATAGAGAGGAACCAGCCGGCCCGTCCACTACCCAGGTAGGACCCGGTGCTAGCAACCCTCCGCCGTCTGCCGCTGCTGTGCCGCGCTGCCCCGCCACCCACAGCCGCCACGTCCTAGCCATCGCTGGACCTCCACCACCCAGGTAGCACCGCTGTCGAGAGGAGGAACCCCAATCCTGCCCAGGTTGCAAACCAAATGGAAGGACTATTCCAAAAAACATTGTAAAATTCAATGGTTACAATAAAAAAAGTTAACATTGGTGAAACCAAGCACACCCACCTTCTTATCGTATTCGTCAAGAAAGAATTAATCTCAATCTGGTCACGGAAGTATTGCCCCTTTCCCGTGGTCCCCAGTTGCCAGTTCCCAGCCCCGACGGCCGTTACGCACAGTGATCACGCCCAGAGGCGGGGACCCAACCCTCTTCTCCAAACCCCCGAGAGCTTTCTCCATCTCCCCCCAACTCTCAAAAAAGCGCAGCGAGTCGCCCCTCCCTTCCCTTCCATAACACAACGGCGACAGCCGCAGCTCCACCTCCTCCCCTCTCAATGGCCGAAACATCTAACTCCTCCCCCACAGAGGCGGCCGCCGTGGCCGCGCTCCTCGCGCCGGTGGCCTCGGACGTGTCGGAGGCGGTCCTCCCCGTCACCACCGCGACCGCCCTCCTCGCGCCGGTGGCTTCGGAGGAGCAGGCGGTTCTCCCCTCCGCGTCCACCGATCTGGGCGCGGAGCTCGGATCCCAGCGCCCGGTGCTCGACAAGGAGAATCTCGCCGGGACGGTGGGATTCCACGAGCGCCACGTCTTCCTCTGCTACAAGGGCCCCGAGGAGTGGCCGTCACACCTCGAGGTCGAGGCCACCGAGTCGGACCGCCTCCCCTGCCTCCTCGACGCCGCCATCAGGGTCCGCCATATTGATCGTTAGGCTTTTTGGCAGAAGCGGTGATCCCTTTGGGGATATGAGGCAAGAAACGGCCTTGTCGTGGCTTACAAGAGAGAGAGAGGAGATTGATCGGTTACAAGAAGAGGAGATAGAATCTATCTCCTATCTAGTGTTTAAACAGCTATGATCAATCTCCTTCCTAATCTACTCTAACTTGTACAAGAAACGTTACATGCCATATTACAAACCATATCACATAAAATCTAACAGCCTCCCTTAATCACAACCTTCAGAAAGGTTGAGATTACGCTTGAATTCATTCAAATCCTTAACTGCCAAAGCTTTTGTAAAACCATCTGCAACTTGATCTTTGCTTGATATGAATCTAATGTCAAGCATTTTCCTTGCAACTCTTTCTCGAACAAAGTGATAATCTATTTCAATGTGTTTTGTTCTGGCATGGAAAACAGGATTTGCAGACAAATATGTAGCTCCTAAATTATCACACCATAGACATGGTTTTACCTTCAGTTTAACACCAAGTTCACCAAGTAAAGCTTCAACCCATATCAATTCAGCAGTAGCATTGGCTAAAGCTTTATATTCAGCTTCAGTGCTAGATCTTGAAACCGTTTGCTGTTTTCTTGCACTCCATGAAACCAAGTTTGGTCCAAGAAAAACAGCAAACCCACCTGTAGATCTTCTATCATCTAGGCAACCTGCCCAATCTGCATCTGAGAAAGCACTAAGCAAACTAGATGAAGACTGCTGAAAAGTTAATCCAACATGTATAGTACCCTGAACATATCTTAAGATCCTCTTTACAGCTGTCCAATGGGAAGTTGTTGGAGCATGCAGATATTGACATACTTTATTTACTGAGAAGGAGATATCAGGTCTTGTGAGTGTTAAGTATTGTAAGGCACCTACAATACTTCTATATTGTGTACTATCATCAGGACCAAGAACTGTTCCTTCATTCAAGGATAATTTTTCAGTAGATGATAAGGGTGTAGGAGAAACTGTGCACTTTGTCATACCAACTTTAGCTAGCAAATCAGTAGCATATTTCTCTTGAGTGAGTAGCAAACCATTCTGAGTTTTCTTTACCTCAATCCCTAAGAAGAAGTGGAGATCTCCTAAGTCCTTGAGTGCAAAGTCAGTGTTGAGATCATGAAGGAGAGCAGAAATAGCTTGATTAAATGAACTGGTGACTATGATATCATCAACATAGATTAGAACAAATATCATAACTTTTGCTTTGTTAAAGAGAAAGAGTGAAGTATCTGCTTTTGAGGGAATAAAACCAAGCTGTTGCAACTTAGCACTAAGTTTGGAGTACCAAGCTCTGGGGGCTTGCTTAAGACCATAAAGGGATTTGTCAAGTTTGCAAATATAGTTTGGAGTAGCGGAAGACTCAAAACCTGGAGGTTGTTTCATATACACTTCCTCTTCCAGAACGCCATGCAAAAACGCGTTCTTGACATCTAACTGCCGCAGACTCCAGCCTCTGGAGACAGCCACTACCAGAACAAGTCTGATAGTTGCTGCCTTGACAACCGGACTGAAGGTATCTTCATAGTCTATACCATACCTTTGCTTGAATCCTTTTGCTACCAAGCGTGCCTTGTACCTGTCAATTGTACCATCTGCATGTTTCTTAACACGATATACCCACTTACAGTCAATGAGATTCTTTGTAAAATGCGGAGGAACAAGATGCCATGTTTTATTTTCCATCAGTGTATTGTATTCTTCTTCCATCGCTTTGCGCCAACGATCATCCCCAAGAGATTCAGAAAGTGTTTGAGGTTCACCTGTGGACGTAAACAAACCATAGCGAACAGTTCCATCAGTATACTGCTTTGGGATACGTATACCTTTCTGAAGTCGCGTACGAGGTTCTAGCAGTGGAGGATTTAGTGGTTCATGCAACGTTGTAGAAGAGCCCGGCACAGAAGATCCACCAGCAGCCTCGTTTTCCTCACCCTCGTTTTCTTCCCGGGCATCAGAGGCTGTCCTGTTTCCAGCGTCAGGTGGCGAGGCGGGAAAATGTGACGCCCTGGCGTCAGCAGGCGCAGCGGTAGACCGCGGTCGGGGGCCCCGCGACAGGGACCGGGAGCGTGGCGTGGAATCCCTGGAGGGCGACGCGGAGGCGGGTTGTCGATGTCGAAGCGGAGACCGCGCGCCGCGTCGTGAGCGAGGATGCCTCGCAGTCCACCCAGGGGACAGCGACCGCAGGCGGGTCCGTGCGTGCGGAAGTGGGGACCGGGACCGAGGCGACGTGTCGTGACGCGGTTGACGCAGGGGCGAGGGCGACCGTGACCTTGATGGCGCGTCGTGGGCGTGGGTGCCTCGAGGTGGGAGCATGGGCCCCTAGGAACCAGGCGGGTGTGCACAGCCCGGGAAATCTGGCTGTCGTAAGGACGAATCTTCCTCGGAATTGACGTCCGCGCGATCCAAGGAAGCTTCAACACAATCTTTTTTGGAACTGCTGCTTGCATTGGAATTTTGTGAGGCTGATTTCTCCATGGTTTCTTCAGAAATTTGAGGGGAATTTCTTGTAGTTTCGTCTTGTTCATCAGCAGTCCCTTCAAAAACGTTGTGATCTGCAAGCTCTTGATGCTCATTAGTAACAACAGGCACAACGGGCACAGTCATATAATCATCAACACTGGCAACCCCATTATTTTGTGTCTCTTGAGGTAAAAGAAGTATATCATGACGAAGGCGTGAGCCAGCATTAGGATGCAATTCAGCAAAAGGGAAAACTTTTTCATCAAAGATAACATCCCTAGAGATATAAATACGACCAGTAGAAATCTCTAGACACTTGACACCTTTGTGACGGGGACTGTAGCCCAAGAAAACACACCGTGTAGAACGAAAAGAAAGATTTCTTTTATTATAGGGACGGAGATTTGGCCAGCATGCACAACCAAAGACTCTAAGGGACTCATAGTTGGGTTTTGTGTGAAGGAGGCGTTCTACAGGGGTGTCATGATCTATAACTTTGCTAGGAAGAAGATTAATGAGAAAAGTGGCAGTAAGAAAGGCATCAACCCAAAATTTAAGAGGCATAGAGGAATTAGCAAGTAAGGCAAGACCAACTTCAACAATATGGCGATGTTTTCTTTCAGCGGAGCCGTTTTGTTGGTGAGCATGAGGACATGATACATGGTGAGTGATGCCAATCTTTTGGAAGAAACTATTGAGTTTTTCATATTCACCTCCCCAATCGGTTTGCATGGTGATTATTTTCCTAGTAAATTTTCTTTCAACAAGTTGCTGAAAATTGAGAAAGACTTGATAAACATTAGAGCGTTTCTTGAGCAAGTAGATCCAAGTAAATTTACTGAAATCATCAATAAAACTCACATAATATGAATGTTTGCTAGCAGAAATAGGAGCTGGGCCCCATACATCAGAGAAAACTTGCTCTAAAGGAACAGTGGATACACTAGTAGAGACAGGGTATGGCAACTGATGGCTCTTAGCTAGTTGGCATGAATCACAGATGTATGGGTTTATTTCTGGGGTGAAAGAAATATTGTTTTTTCTAAGTACTTGTTGAACCACAAAGGAAGAAGGATGTCCTAAGCGGCGATGCCACGTAGAAGACGACGGCTTTATTGTGATGAAGGCTTGCTTGGAAGATCTTGTAGCAGAGGGAACTAGCGGGTAGAGGACATCACGGCATGGTCCTTTAAACAGAGTTCTCCTTGTGGCCTGGTCCTTGATCAAAAAGAAGTATGGGTGAAATTCAAGAAACACATTATTATCGAGAGTAAGCTTGTGAACAGATAAAAGGTTCTTGGAAGCACTGGGAACATGCAGAATATTTTTGAGTTGTAGTGTATTACATGGAGTGCATAAAGTTGAGTGACCAATATGACTTATTTGCATACCGTTTCCGTTGGCCGTGTGGACATGATCACGTCCGTTGTACTTTTCATGAGTGGTGAGCTTGTTCAACTCTGAAGTGACATGGTGGGTAGCACCTGAGTCAGGGTACCAGTTGGTGTCGACACCATAGGATGCCACATGAGCACCCTTTTCCTCGCCATCATCCTCGGAGTCATGACGATCTTGATAGCGCCACCAGCACTCGCTGGCGGGGTGACCGTGGATCTTGCAGATTTGACAAGTGACGTCGACGAAGCAGGTGGGAGCACGGCTACGGCGGCGTCCTCCATCATCACGGCGTCGGCCTCCATCATCACGACGGCGGCCACCATCGCGTCCATCATCACGCCGCCCATCACGACGGCTTCCATCATCATCACGCCGCACATCGCGGCGAGCTCCATCATCATCACGCCGCCCATCACGGCGGCCTCCATCGCGGGCGCCATCATCACGACGACGGCCTCCACCATCACGGTAAGCACCACGGTCTGGTGATCGACCACGATCTCCACGAGGGCGGAAGTCGCGGTTGCCATCACGTGTAGGGCGTGCAGCAAGATTGGCGGAGGAGGTGAAGCCAGCACCCTGTCCTGATTCTGCTAGCATATCTTGTCGAAGATCGTGAGCACAAAGTTGACTATAAAGATCATCAAGAGTAGTACCAGGATTGCCGTTGACGGAGGAAACGAGGTCGTTGTAGGTGGCGTCGAGGCCGTTGAGGATGTAGCCCACCATCTCATCTTCTTCCACGGGTTTGCCCGCGGTGGCAAGTTCAGAGCCAAAGCTCTTCATCTTGGCGAAGAACTGGGCCGCGGACATGTCGAGCTTCTTGGTGTTGTTCAATGACCCCCGCAGATGATTGATCTTTGTGCGGGAGTGGGAGGAAAACATGCCGGTGAGGGTAGACCATACCTTAGCAGCAGTGTCAATCCCGACGACATGGGGAATCATCTCAGCGAACAGGGAGTTCACTAGGAACCCGAGCACCGTTTGATCCCGAGACAACCATGCCGTGTAGGAAGGGTTGGGGATGATGGTCTTCTTCTTGTTGGCGTCTTCAACCTCCAAGGTCTTCACCGGCGCGGCGTCGGTGCCATCGAGCAAGTCGAGGACCTGAGCACCACGAAGGGGGGGAGGACAAGGGTCTTCCAGGAGAGGAAGTTAGCCCGAGTCAATTTTTGGGAGGGTGGGGATCCTAGTGCGGCGGAAAGCACGGACGACGACGCTGATCCAGAAGTCGTCATGGCCGCAAGTGGGATTGTGTCTTGGGGTTCTTGGTTGTTTTTGGCGTGGGTTTTTGTTTTCTGGGAGGTGAGCTACGGCAGGGAGAACCAGCGGCAGCGCCAGGGGCTTTGAGCGTGGTCGTTTTGGTTTCTGGGAGGGAGCTACGGCAAAGGGAGCAGCAGCGCCAGGGATTTTATCGTGGAGTAGCGGCGGCAGAAGGTTGCAGCGGCGATGGCTCGGTTGTGGATCGGTTTGCGGCGGCAGAGTCAAGGAAGAGAACGCTCTGATACCATATTGATCGTTAGGCTTTTTGGCAGAAGCGGTGATCCCTTTGGGGATACCGAGTACGTGTTTATATGAGGCAAGAAACGCCCTTGCCGTGGCTTACAAGAGAGAGAGAGGAGATTGATCGGTTACAGGAAGAGAAGATAGAATCTATCTCCTATCTAGTGTTTAAACAGCTATGATCAATCTCCTTCCTAATCTACTCTAACTTGTACAAGAAACGTTACATGCCATATTACAAACCATATCACATAAAATCTAACACGCCAGTCCAACTTGAAGAAGAGCGTGCGCATCTCTTCTCCCTCCCCCTTTCATTCGGCCTGCTGATTGGCCCTTATTTGGTGCTGTGATGTGGTTTTGGTATGCTTCTCGTAGTGCTATTTTAGTTTGGTTGGTGCACTGCTTGCTTCCGGTGGTTCCAAGATTAGGATTTAGCTGCTGACTAGCTTCCGATTAGTCTGAGTTATTATACGATGTAATGCGATTTGGTTATCTGCATACGATGGAGTTCGGCTTCGTGCATGACATCACGACCCTTGCTAACCGAGTTGTATAGTTTCCAACTGCTTCTGCTTCGGTTTATTGTTTCTTGATTGGTCAGTAGCTCGTTTAATTACCGTGATCCGTCATGTTTGTATGCTTCCTGTTTGATGACTATGTTTGCCGATTGGTGTTAATTTCGTTCGCACTTTGTGTTGTTGCGTGTTTCACTCAAGATCTGATCGATTGGAACATCTCTCGGGAATCCACAAATCCTGTCTGTGTATTTAATTATGGGCCATATGATTCGAGTTTTGGTGTTTATCTTTCGGACTTGTTTGTTATGGTTCAGATAATTGGTGGCTCCATCCAATTATTTGATTTAGGGCGTCCTTTTGCCTAGATTCCCACTGCATTCAATTTTGTTAACAAATTCGTGTATCCAGCTCCATTCTAGTGCTAATAAAATCCGTAGGTCCTCAGCATGTTTATGATATACGGTTCCTTGACTCTTTGGAACATATTCATATTTCTTTGTTGGTTTTCTGGTCCATCTGCAGTCTTATTATAAACTTCCAAATCCACATGATGCCTATTTTTAGTTGTTTGCTAGTATCCCGTGTGCTCCAGTAATTCTATCTTTGAAGACTTGTGTATATATGAATGGGGTATTATATTTAGGTTCAAAGTCAGGCTCAATTTCTTCCTGTTTGGATTGTTTTCAATTTTCATATTTGATCCTTGCATCGCTGTGCTATCTGCTTGCTGTCTGTATTGAACCATTGAAATCATATGGTGCTCTCTGCAGCAATGGTTCTCTTTCCCCTTTGGAGGAGCTTATTCTTTTTTGTGTTTATCCACATAGTGCAATACATGGATTCTGTGTTATGGAACATTGAGCACCTGATATACATAGTGTATGTTGTGGGTGTTCTTTTTTGTCTTGGTATAGGTGTTTGTGTATGGTCGAGTGCAGAAGCTCTTCTGCTTGTTTCTGTGAATCTTGCTCCCTGTTATCGCATGGTAGGATCTGAGGAACTGTATACATCCAGAAAAAGACCATTGTAGTTACTTCATATACAGATATCATACATATTAGTGCATATCACAAAGTTACAAAGTTATTGAGAAGTATGCCAAAATAACTAGTAAGTGTATTTTCCTCTGGGGGTATGCGCTATGGCATTGTTGAGCATTTCTATAGCTTCTGGGAATCTAGGGTGATCTCGTGCAGTATTACTAGGAGAGCCTTCCTAACTGTATTCTTTGTTTGACATTTTTTTTATTGTTGCATGGTAGGATCTGAGCAACTGTATACATCCAGAAAAAGACCGTTGTAGTTACTTCATATGCAGATATCATACATATTAGTGCATATCACACAGTTACAAAGTTATTGAGAAGTATGCCAAAATAACTAGTAAGTGTATTTTCCTCTGGGGGTATGACGCTATGGAATTGTTGAGCATTTCTATAGCTTCTTGGAATCTAGCTGATCTCGTGCAGTATTACTAGGAGCCTTCCTAACTGTATTCTTTGTTTGACATTTTTTTTATGAGATATCTTTGATATTTCAAACTAGGATCAGTACATGTATCTGATCCTAGTATGACCCAATGGTTCAGCAGTATGACTTGTCCTTTTAATTGGCAGTGTGATTTGTGTACAACCCATCTTGGGATTAGATTAATAGATAAGACTTCCCCATATTGTTTTTTTTTTGCTAATGACTGATATATTCTACCTTTCTCAGACCAAACTGACCATTTGTGAAGGAGAAGATGGCACTGAGTCATCCCTTGGAGACGTGTTGATCTTTCCTGATATGATCCGATACAGGTAGCTGTAAGGCTGCAAACAAATAAGCATGCAGCCTTTCCCTTAATGGTCTTATGTGATGTAGTACATAATCAACTGGTTATTTTTATTTTAATACCTGATGTTTGCAGAGGGCTGACCCACTTTGATGTCGACAACTTTGTTGAAGAAGTTCTCGTGAAAGATATTCAATGGCTTCCTGGATCTCCTGAGGCTCTAAGAGGTTCCTATGTTTTTGTATGCGCCCATGGAAGCAGGGACAAAAGGTGCAGTGATTGTGGTCCTGCTTTGATTACAAGGTTCAAGGAGGAGATTGAAGGCCAAGGTCTCAGTGGACAGGTGGCTGTTAGTGCATGCTCACACGTGGGAGGTCACAAGTATGCAAGAAATGTCATCATATTCCGTTCAGATGCTAAGGGAGAAGTAACTGGTCATTGGTAAGAACCAGGAACAATTACATTCTTATGCGCTAATGATCTTGATGCCTTTCCTGTATAGCTCTCTGTTCGAACTTTACTTTGTCAAAAGCCAGCCATTGCTCACTGTATTTGTAATTCTAGGTATGGTTGTATTACTCCTGATGATGTGTCTATCTTGCTGCAAAAAGATATTGAACAAGGAGAGATTGTGGACCACCTATGGAGGTATGCTTCCTCTTTTAATCATTACATGTGACGGTTTTTACTGAAGATGTTTTTAGGAATTTTTCCCATTACTTGTATGAGTGTATCCATGTTGCATAGTGTCATTGGGGACAACCTACACTTCTAATTCTGCATACTTTTCCCCTTGCTTTTCTATCTGGGCATTGCCATTCTTATGCAAATATACAACATAGATTCTTTGTCTAATCAATGGTCTGATAATATGATATAATCCGCATGGTGTGTGTAGTTCATGTTGTCTGCAGCACTTTATGTACTCTGTTCCGAAATGACTTAGATACTTTAAGCACCATAATCCTTAGTTAAGGAAAGATACCGGGATGAAAGTCTGTCATTAGATGCTTCTTTTCTTGAGCATTATTGTGAAGTAAGCCAATAGTAAGGCTACTAACTACATGGATCGACGGAGAGCATAGATAAACTATGTTGTAGGTCGTTATTACTTACTGTGTAGGGATGCAAGCAGGTGCCTATATCAGCTTCTAGTTAATTTGAGACCAAATTTTGAACTAGAAATCCTCAAATGAACTAGAAGCGCGGGATTTAGGTGGCATCCCGCTCGACACCTTATCCCTGCGGCTCCAGTTTACTTATTTCAGTAATAGTTTATGAAGTTTTTTTTTCATGAATTATGCTGAATCCTGACTTATTTATATGAGTAGTTCTGCTCGTGTCGTTCCACATAAAACATTGTGCTGTATTCACAAATCCTGATATTAAAGATTGATCTTTCTGTGGTTGGCTTTATTGTAACTAAACCAGCATCAAAGAATGCGGATATTATTTCACAAATGTTGTATAAGACCTGATATGTCTTGTTGCACTATTTTTTCTTCATAGCCGGATACCTCTCCCTTAACTGTTGTTCTTACAAATGCTATCCTATCACGCAGGGGTCAAGTGGGTTCGTCTAAAGAGCGACATGAAGCTTTGGAACTGAACCACGAGACAATAATTGATCTCAATTCTTTGCCACTGCCAGAAACAGAAGCAGAGGTAGAGGCACCGCTGCCGCCGCCCTTCCTGACAAAAGAAGTTGTAAACAACAACTTGGAGGTAATCTCTTTTGTGGTTACAGAGAGAACTTCTTTGATGTACTCCCTCCGTCCAGAAATAACTGACTTGACTTTGTCTAATTTCGAATGTATCTAGACACATTTTAATATATAGATACATTCGAATCTAGACAAACTCAAGTCAGTTATTTCTGGACGGAGGGAGTATTATCAAGTCTATAAAAAATGTGCTAATATCTACAACATCAAATATATATTGTAATTAAAAATATTTTATGTTGAATCTAACGGAACTGATTTGTAAATTTAGTTTTTGAGAAAATATATGCAGCAAATTTGTAGTTTCTGAGTTAATTTAGTTAAGAAAATGACAAATATCCTAACTGTTCTCAGCTTCAACACTCAAATGGAGCCGCTGGAAAGTCGCCTGACCCCAGACTTGGATTAGCTCCTCATAGTGACCCTGTGATGAAACTTCGGATTCCAAAAAGTTTTGATGGTATGCATTTTGATGTTTCTTTGCAGAAATATCAAATTAATGCTTCGTAGGCGTGGTCTCATGGGTTATGTTTCTTTTTTCAGGAGATGCTATTCTGGTTGGTTCGGAGCTGTACCAATTTACTTATGCAAGGGAGCTGCAAAATGTCATCAATAAATGTCATAATTGGTTAACAGGAAAGTTGTCTTTAGCCCTCGCGAAGAATGGGAGCCTTTTTGCGGTTCCTGCGAAGGATGTCTCTGATCTTCTGTTCCAAAAAAATGGTGCTGTGTGCGTGGTTGAGAATGATCAACTTCCACATGTGGTTACCACGGCGAGTCTCTACAGCACCAGTAATAGTGCTGGATTAAGGGAGCACAAGGCTGGAAAATCTTATGTAAGTAATATTATTTATCAACTCAATGAAAGTCCCAAGTAGTTTAGTTAAGTGGCATAAACTGAAACTTTTATTATGTGAAACCTGTGTTGTAGCCCTGTGGTATTAAAATCCTGAAGTCAGAGTTTGGTGGTAATAGATGGCTGCGCCGTAAGTATTCAATTAAAGGCGATGATGCTTACCATGTCTTACAATGGCGCCCACGACAATCAGATAGTGAGGTAACATGTAAAACCCGTGTTTTGTTTGCATAATCTAAATTCTGAGTTGTGCAGAAACTTTTAGAGTTTAGAATTAGTTCTCATGTACAAATTTTAACTTGCTGGAGCATGTGATGAATTGGAGTGACTGAACTAGGAATACTGGTTTCAGGACAAACTGAAAGGAAAGGGACCTGAAGAAGAACATGGTGCGGAATCGAATAAGCAGAGCAAATCAAACCAAGTTGTGACACGTACTGCTAACGATTTTTCCATCATGAACTGTATCCACACCGCCGAGAAGATGCAGGAGCTGTCCGTGAGTGAGAAAGCCAAAGCTTTTGATATTTTCAGAACTGAGCAGAATAGGCAGATCTTCATATGTGCCGAGCCAGCAACCCGTCTCGTCTGGTTAAGAAAGCAGATGATTGGAATACCTGACTGAATTCACAAGGTACATTAATGTTCTTATTCGTCAATAAATAGTGGTTCGTCAAAACCTGTTCAGTGCCTAAGTCTACATACATGCCTATTCTCAATGTAAAATGTACTCCCTCTGATCCATAATATAAGACGTTTTGGAGTAGCCTAGCAAAACACTATATTGTGGAACAGAGGTAGTATATCAGTTACCGGTTAATTGCCATCATTTGACCAAAAAATAAAATAAAAAGAACAACAACAAACGAGATGGTTAAGTAGACAAAATTACCTACGTTGTAATTATAATTGCACTGATGGTAGTCTCTGTGGCCTTGAGGTTAGCTAATGTTTTGTGGTTTTGCATGTCCCCACTCGTCAGGTTTTGCTAATCCTTGAGGAGTTTGACTTACTCCTGCCATATCCCATGTTATAGGCAAGAATGAAACAATTCCAAGCCTGAGGTTAAGAAACTAACACATTTGGCTTTGCTTACATGCGCCTTTTCCCAAAGTAAAAAATGTGTAGCAACTACTCCCTCCGTTTCAAAATATAAGATGTTTTAGCTTTGTGAATGGAGTGTATCTAGACCTCTTTTAGTGTGTAGGTTCTTCTAGGGAGTACCAGTTATGTGCCTTAATATGACCACAAAAGTAGGAGTAACAACAAACAAGATGGTCAAGTAGAGAAATTCCACCTTTGTTGTCATTATACTTGCACTGATGGTAGTTTATATGGCCTTGAGATTAGCTAATGTGTTGCCTCCCTTTACAGGAGCTTGCTGGTGCTTGTTGAGTGATGGTCTTGCGAAGCCAGGGAAGGGGGATATAAGTGAATAGGTGAAGGGGAAACTGCAGTCGGTATAGAACCTTGTAACTGAAGTTGCTGAGGTTGCATCCGCAATGTACTGATAACGTTTCCATGGACAACGTGTAGGATAGGGTCAGGCACACCTCACTATGAACATCTTCTGTCTGTATGTAGTACGATTCTGTCACCCTGTCTGTATGTAGTACGATTCTGTCACCCTATCTTGCTTTCAATCAACATAATTTTCAGGGAGCTTTAAGCTTTGTGAGTCTACTACTATACTGTTCTGATATTGATTACTCCCACCGTCTGGAATTAGATGTCAGAGATTTGTCTAAATTTACATATACTCTGTTTTAAAATATAAGATGTTTTAGCTTTTTTTTTTTTTAGAATTCACTGCATGCCATATATTAATCAAAAGGGATTACAACACACTCAGAGAACATCCAGAAAGACCCAGAGGAACGTGTCCTGGAAACATTGCACAAAGGCCCTTACTGAAAAGAAAAGAAAACTGAAGCCCTTGAAGGTCCTTGTGCAGCCACCGTTCACCAATCTGGAAAAACCGCTGTCGTCGCACACCGGCCGTAAAACAGATCGCCGACAACCGGTCGCCCAAGCTCCAAGAGAGCACCCTCGTAGATCCTGCTTTGTGAGCCTCGCTAGCAGCCCGCTGCAAGCGTCGGGCCTGTCGTCGTTGGGGCACGTCGGCCGGGAAGATTCCCGGTGCCACTTGGATCTCAGCTCTGCCGCTTCCCATCGACGGATTCGAGGAAGAAGGGCAGGGCCGCCTTCCATCAACCACAAACCTTGCTCCAGAAGCCCCGCACTCCGAGCCTCGCCGTCACCGCAGCGAGATCCTCCTATACAACTCCCCACAAGTCTCCCGCCGGTACAGGAGGATGCACCGACACGACGGAGCTGAGACCGGGGAACAAAACTGCCTGGGAGAGTCGCCATCACCGCCTCGTCGACCATCCCCGCAAACCCTAGCCTCACCGCCCGGAAAGGGAAGCAGGAATCTACGACTCCGAACCCTCGATGCCGCCTCCGAGATGGTGGGGATCGGGGCAGATTTGTTCGCCTGCTTGGCATCGCCGCCGCCATCAACGGCCCACCACCAGGAAGCCCTAGACCTCCCCTATCTACAAACCCACGACAATACACCGGGGTTCCCCACCCCTCCGGCCACCGGAGCGGCAGGCGAAGGAGGGAAGAACCCACGGGTCCGCCGCTGGCTTTGGAAGAAGGGAAACGGAGCTCCTCCCTTTCGCCTTGCACAGGAACAGAGGAAGGAGAAGGGGGAAGCAGAGTGGAGTTAGATGTTTTAGCTTTGTGAAGCTAATGTGGGAGAGAATATCATTTTGCGGCCCAAAAGTTGGGGTGTCCAGGCAACGCGGTACCCGAGTTTCCTGATATCATCCGCGATGACTATAGTTGGCGTGCCAAATACTCATAGGGTCTTTTTCGGCACGAATTCAACTTTATATTTTAATATAAAAAATCAGGCTAACGGTTGTCAAGTTGGCCCCCCCTGTCGCTCCCGTCGCTTAGGTGTCAATTAGGCTTCCAGCGTTGGCGCCTGCATCCATTACGCGTCTTCTTCTTCCCCGGAGCGGGGCGTCGCAGCCATGGCGCGGAGCTGGGACGTGGACGAACCTGCTCGGCCCAGCTCTCCTCCCTGTAGGCTTGCAGCGTTGGCGCCTCCATTACTCGTCTTCTTCCCCGGAGCGGCAATCTGTGGTCGCGGCCATGGCGCAGAGCTGGGAAGTGACGAAGTTGCTCGGCCCCGCTCTCCTCCCCATCCCGAGTCGGAGCTCGCCCTCACCATGGACGCACCCATGGCACGGTCGGGGACGAGAATTGGTTCCCGATGAGATCTATCACCTTGTCGACCATGCTCGGTTCTGTTTTCCTCCTCTAGAATCCGAGCTTGCCGTCGCTGCGGTTGCACCCGCACCAATTCTGCCACCTCTACCGAGGTCTCTGTGGTAGCTCAAGTTCTGGGGCTCTCCAAGTTCTGCCATGTTGGGCCTGTAAGTGTTGTTGTATGTTAAACTAGCAAATCTCTTTTGTTCAAATCTCTTGGGCTGTACCAACTTCATTGTGTTTAATTATGAAATACAAAATATAAATGACTTCTCTCAATTTCTCGCATAGAAAAATGCACAGCTAATTTCATATTCTCGCAGGAACTGGCCCCACTTGTTGAACCGGCGGCACTGCCACGATCTCCACGTAACCATGGTGAGTTCTCGAACCGAAAGTTGCAGTTACCACGTTTCTTCTGCAGTCATTCCCCTGCAGTTTTTCCTGGGCGCTTCTTCTTGCTCTATTCTGGAACCATCGGTTCATCTTCTTCTTCCTCTTGAAGGCAGTTCCTTGCAGGCAGTTCCTTTCACCCATTTCCTTGCAGGCATGGACGATGGGAAACGCACAACAGAGACCCACTTGGTCCCTGCTCATGGCACCATGACTTTGACAGTGGTGTACACAAATGATGAAGCGACTGTGGAGACAACTCTCGCCAGGTTTGAGCAATTGCTTGAGAAAGAGAAACACAAGTTTGTGGGGCTAGACTTGGAGTACACCCGTGCAAATAAGCGAAAAAAATCCTCCACAAGAGATCGCTATCGTGCAAATAGCCATACATGAGGAGGTCCTCGTTTACCACTTCTGCAGGTATGTGAAATTTAAATTTGAGATCACCACTTCTGCATCCCTTGTTCCCTTACATCCCTAGAACCATCTAAGTGCAGGAGTAAACCAACTGAGATGCGTTGTCCGGCTTTGGTCGAGTTCTTGTGTAGGAAAGGGATAACTTTCACTAGCGTGGATATCACAAATGACACAATTATGCTTTCTCGTGCGTTGATAAAAATCCCAGAGGGGCACCACATCGACATCCAAAATCTGTACAAGATCAAATCATACCCAGCGAAGGATGGCATGGGTGATCTGGCAGCGGAAATCATCAATAAATCCTATGAAAAACTGAAGAAATTGAAGCGACTCGATCACGACTACTGGGAGTGGAACCTGATGAGCCAGGTGCGCCTCGAGTATGCAGCCAGAGACGCCTACATGGCATACGAGTTGTACAGTAAGCTCATTACCATGAAAGATGGGATGGTTAAGGCGGGGTTTTTCGCAAGAGAGCTATGCCTTGGTTGCAAGCTAGCCCAGGAGAAGAAGCGCGAGGAGGACAGAAAGCGGTTTCAGGACGAGCAGGGATCTTGGAACGGTGGCGACATCAAGCGGCTGAAGGGGAAGCAAGTCAAGGACGACAACAAGTGGTGGTGATACATTATGTGTTTGAAATAGATTTTAGTTTCTAGTTTATTATGTGTGTGATAGATTTAGTTACTTCAATACAAAATTTCGACCAATTTAACTTGTTGATGTATTTCTTGACAATTATAATATAATGGAGCACTAGAAATATTTTGTAGTGTGCATGAGCATGATCAGTAAATATAATTGAACACTAGAAACTTTAAGGCACTCCATATAAAGGAGTAGATTAATATATAAGGTTCACCAGAGACACCATGGATATATTGTCTTACATTCCACACACAGGTAATAATTAACTAGAACAAAATAAAAGCAGGGGCTACAGCAGGAGGCCGGGACACGGAGATGCCTAGCAGGGCAGGGGTTTATCAGCAGGAGGCAGTGATAGCCTAGTCGATGGGATACAGGCCAGTCCTGACATACTCCCGGAGGAATTTGCCGTAGGCTGCATGCCGCGCCAAGGTAATCGGCCTATGCCTTCTGCCTCCGCCTCTGCCAACGCCCTCCGCGTGCTGGATCATGCTGTTGAGGTCCACATTGATTGCTCTGCCACAGAATGGGCAAAACAGTCTCCCCCTATGGTGGGAACGGATTAGCCCACACCGTAACCGCCTCAACACGTAGCGGCTCTTGTTGTCCCTGGATTCCTTGCTATCATCCACTTCATCATCATCCTCCTGTTGATTTTTAAGAACATAACTTAGAACTCATACATATGATTGAATTGTATTACAACTCAAGAATTGACAACATGTATATGTAAGATAATATATCCGTGGATATCAAAGATAAAGCATCTCAGCAATAGTTTGATCGGTTTATATATCATTTCATCTTAACACAATGACAAATAATTGCATCAGAGTGAATGTAGGATAAATCTAGGGGCCTCATAAGTTTCTTCAGGGATGGAGTAGGTGAACCAAGTAACAATTGCACAATCTGTAATGTTGTTGTACATCGCCCCAGGTTCACTAACTCATTCCTGAAAAAATCTGACACCAATGTGTCTGCCTCTCTTTTGGGGCAAATGTAAATCATTGGCCACAATAAAAATTGAAATGTAATCGTACAAAACATTATTCAGGGATATACATAGTCAGGTACAAAAAAAAGCCTCAATATTGTAATTATACATAAAAAACCAAACAATTAATCTTCAGGTGCATGTTAAAAATACTTATGATCAAAACCATTCATATACATATGCATCATACCAATCATTAAAAGATCAGAAACAATTCAAGGATCATATATGTAGTTCCATATGAGAATATGAAATTGGGCCAAAGTACCAACAACACAACCTATATTGTTTGTGTGCATTGCCGCCTCAGGTTCACCAACCCATCCCTAAAACACGACACCGTCATACGTGTCTCCCCTTGAACTCTTTTGGGGCAAATTTCAATCATCGGCCTCGGTGACAAACTAAAATGTAATTCTTATACACTAAATGCATTGAATAGGTAATTCGAATATCATAGTTCTATGAATGTAGAATAAAGATTAAGGCCTCATAAGTTTCTACAAGACGGCGTAAGTGAACCAAGTAACAATTGCACAACCTATATTGTTCTTGTACATCGCCCCAGGTTCACTAACTCGTCCCTAAAAAAATCTGACACCGATGTGTCTGTCTCTCTTTTGGGGCAAATTTGAATCATTGGCCACAATAAGAAATTGAAATGTAATCGTACAAAACATTATTCAGGGATATACATAGTCGGGTAAAAAAACAAGCCTAAATATTGTAATTATAATTAAAAAACCAAACAATTAATCTTTAGGTACATGTTAAAAATACTTATGATCAAAACCATTCATATACATATGCATCATACAAATCATTAAAAGATCAGAAACAATTCAAGGATCATATATGTAGTTCCATATGAGAATAAATCAAGGGCCTCATAATTTGTTTCAGAGATGGAGTTGGGGAACCAAAGTACCAACAGCACAACCTATATTGTTTGTGTGCATTGCTTCCTCAGGTTCACCAACCCATCCCTAAAACACGACACCCTCATATGTGTCTCCCCTTGAACTCTTTTGGGGAAATTTCAATCATCGGCCTCGGTGACAAACTAAAATGTAATTCTTATACACTATGAATGCATGGAATAGATAATTCAAATATCATAGTTCTATGAATGTAGAATAAAGATTGCAGCCTCATAAGTTTCTACAGAGATGGCGTAAGAGAACCAAGTAACAATTGCATAGCTTATATTGATCGTGTACATGGCCCTAGGTTCGCTCACTCATCCCTGTAAAAATTTGACACCAATGTGTCTGCCTCTCTTTGGGGGAAATTTGAATCATTGGCCATAATAAGAAATTGAAATGTAATCGTACCAAAAAATATTCAGGGATATTCAAATGCATCATACAACACATTTATAGATCAGAAACAATACAAATATTATATATTTAGGTTCCATATGAGAGAGAAAATTAGGGCCTCGTTTTTTTTCAGCGATGGAGTCGGAGAACCAAAATACCAACAGCACAACCTGTATTGTTTATGTGCATTGCTGCCTCAGGGCCACTAACCATCCCTAAGAAAACGACACCATCAGATGCCCTTGCACTATTTTGGGGCAAAATTGTATCATTGGGCTCAGTAAGGAATAGAAATGTAATGTTATATTCCTGCTGTGTATCGAAATCAACACTCAACTAGATGGCAGATGAGTAGACTGGGGTTTTGTGACTAGACGGATTGGGGTTTTGTGACTAGATGGCAGATGCATCAATCAACTGATGGAATCATATATATACTACCCTACTTCAAGAGCAAAAGAATCTTTACACGATTGAGCAAATCCTATGTATGAACAGTGAAAACTGCGGCTGCGACTAGAGAAGCTAGCAATGTAGTACCTCAGACTCCTCATTAGGGACCTCCTCCTCGAATTCATCATTCTCCGCGATTGCGTTGAAGATTGCTTGAATGGCGATGGGGTCGTCGATGTAGATCACCGGATTGCCTCCGCCTGCCGCCTGCCCCCATCCAGATCTGCCGCTGGCACCACGACGTTGTCGGCCACCTGCTGCTCGATGGTGACGGCTACTACCGGCTGCTCGGCGGCGATGGCTACCACCTGCTGCTCCGCGGCGACGGCTACCACCTGCCGCTTGGTGGTGACGGCTACCACCTGCTGCTCGGCGGCAATGACTACTGGCTGGACAGATGAGTTCACACCCTCGACGGCGCGGCGACGAGCGGCGTTCATGCCAGGAGAAGACGCCTCCGCCTGCTTGGCGACAACCGAGCCATCTGCTGCTTCGCCTTCAACTGGCTTCACCTCCGGATCTTCTCCACGCGTACGCTTCATGGCGCACCAAGGGAAGGAGGTAGTGCATTCGAGGGAGATTTGGTGCGTGCGGCAGGTGTAGATTGGGGTCTTGGGACTAGATAGACTGGGGGAAATGACACGGGCTCATGGAAGAAGAAGGTCGAGGGGGGTTATAAACACCGGACCGTTCGTAGTCCTCGAGTGGACACGTGTGGTGGGCGGGGGCGGGGGCGGGGGGCTACCACGATCTCCACCCTTTTTTTCGGTTCCCTTTTTTTTTGAAACAGCCACGATCTCCAGTTTAGAGCTGCATTGAAAACACGCTCATGGTAGACCTCGATTCCACTGCATGCAAGTGGCGCGGAACTAATTTCTACAAACGTTAGATCTACTCGAGGGGGCCCTTGACTCATGGAATTTACTAGCGGTAGGGCCCAGTTGGAAGTGAGATTGAGAGTGCTGCGTATAAATGGGATATGTCTGATTAAAATCAAGTGGCAATAAATTGCAGCGTCCACCGTGCACTCGATGACCCTGTTGCCCTGTGCATGAGTTGTAGTAGCAGTAGTAGGCTTTTCAGACTTTATTAAACTTGATATGACCGCTCGATGACTTTTTCCATGGACGGCATCGTGTTCCTTCCTGTAGAAGTCTCGCGGAGGGAGACGTTCGTGCTGTCTCACGCTGTACTGTGAAGGGCACGAGGTGTGCAACGATCATCGTTGGATCACACAGAATCAACGGTTGGTGCGCACGATCCGCGTGACAACTGTGACAACCAATCAGGGAGTAGCAGACATGGTGAGCACAGTTTTGGGCTTCTACGAAAGATAGAGAGGGGGGTGGGCAAAACTAAGTAGTACCACATAAAACCAAGGGCAAAACTGAGTAGTATAAATATGGAAAGTGTCTTGTACAATGAAATACATCATGGAATACATCAAATTATGCCAAGATAGATCCACTAGAGTTCATTGGGTGTGTGTTCTTCTCATAAACCACGCATGGAACGGCTAGAGTCATTGCATGTCCGTTCCTCTAAACAAACCACATAAGGATCCACCAGTGTCATTGCATGTCTATTCTTTTCATGAACCACATAAGGATCTACCAGTGTCATTGCATGTCTGTTCTTTTCATGAACCACACCCAGTGTCATTGCATGTGTGTTACTTCCATAAACCACATATGGATCCACCTAGTGTGATTGCATGTTTGTTCCTTCCATAAACCACATAAGGATCCACCAGTGTCATTGCCTGTCTGTTCTTTTCATGAACCACTCCTAGTGTCAGTGCATGTCTGTTCTTTTCATGAACCACACCTAGTGTCACTGCATGTCAGTTCTTTTCATGAACCACATAAGGATCTACTAGAGTCATTTGATGTGTGTTCTTCTCATGAACCACACGTGGATCCACTGGTGTCATTGCATGTCTGTTCCTCTAAACAAACCACATAAGGATCCACCAGTGTCATTGCGTGTGTGTTCTTTTCATGAACCACACCCAGTGTCATTGCATGTGTGTTCTTCTAAACAAACCACATAAGGATCCACTAGTGTCATTGCATGTCTGTTCTTTTCATGAACCACAAAAGGATGGGCCCACCAGTGTCATTGTATGTCTGTTCTTTTCATGAACCACACCCAGTGTCAGTGCATGTCTGATATATTCATGAACCACACCCAGTTTCACTGCATGTCTGTTCTTTTCTTGAACCACATAAGGATGTACCAGTGTCATTGCATGTCTTTTACTTCCATAAACCACATGTGGATCCACCGGTGTCATTGCATGTCTGTTCCTCTAGACAAACCACATAAGGATCCACCAGTGTCATTGCGTGTGTGTTGTTATCATGAGCCACACCCAGTGTCATTGCATGTGTGTTCTTCTAAACAAACCACATAAGGATCCACCAGTGTCATTGCCTGTCTGTTCTTTTCATGAACCACATAAGGATCCACCAGTGTCAATGTGTGTCTGTTCTTTTCATGAATCACACCTAGAGTCATTACATGCGTGTTACTTCCATAAACCACATATGGATCCACCTAGTCTGATTGCATGTCTGTTCCTCTAAACAAACCACATAAGGATCCACCAGTGTCATTGCATGTCTGTTCTTTTCATGAACCACACCCAGTGTCATTGCATGCGTATTCTTCTAAACAAACCACATAAGGATCCACCAGTGTCATTGCCTCTCTGTTCTTTTCATGAACCACACCTAGTGTCATTGCATGTGTGTTCTTCTAAACAAACCACATAAGTCATTGCATGTCTGTTCTTTTCATGAACCACATCCGGTGTCATTGCGTGTCTGTTCTTTTCATGAACCACGGCTAGAGTCATTGCATGTCTATTCCTCTAAACAAACCACATAAGGATCAACTAGTGTCATTGCATGTCTGTTCTTTTCATGAACCACATAAGGATCTACGAGTGTCATTGCATGTCTGTTCTTTTCATGAACCACAACCAGTGTCACAGCATGTCTTTTACTTCCATAAACCACATGTGGATCCACCGGTGTCATTGCATGTGTGTTCTTCTAAACAAACCACATAAGGATCCACCAGTGTCATTGCGTGTCTATTCTTTTCATGAACCACATAAGGATGGGCCCACTAGTGTCATTGCATGTCTGTTCTTTTTATGAACCACACCCAGTGTTAGTGCATGTATGTTCTATTCATGAACCACACCCAGTTTCACTGCATGTCTGTTGTTTTCATGAACCACATAAGGATCGACCAGTGTCATTGCATGTCTTTTACTTCCATAAACCACATGTGGATCGACCGGTGTCATTACATGTCTGTTCCTCTAAACAAACCACATAAGGATCCACCAGTGTCATTGCGTGTGTGTTCTTCTCATGAACCACACCCAGTGTCTTTAAATGTGTGTTCCTCTAAACAAACCACATAAGGATCCACCAGTGTCATTGCATGTCTGTTCTTTTCATGAACCACATAAGGATCTACCAGTGTCATTGCATGTCTGTTCTTTTCATGAACCACACCCAATGTCATTGCATGTGTGTTACTTCCATAAACCACATATGGATCCACCTAGTGTGATTGCATGTTTGTTCCTTCCATAAACCATATAAGGATCCACCAGTGTCATTGACTGTCTGTTCTTTTCATGAACCACTTCTATTGTCTATGCATGTTTGTTCTTTTCATGAACCACACCCAGTGTCACTGCATGTCAGTTCTTTTCATGAACCACATAAGGATCTACCAAAGTCATTGGATGTGTGTTCTTCTCATGAACCACACGTGGATCCACCGGTGTCATTGCATGTCTGTTCCTCTAAACAAACCACATAAGGATCCACCAGTGTCATTGCGTGTGTGTTCTTTTCATGAACCACACCGAGTGTCATTGCATCTGTGTTCTTCTAAACAAACCACATAAGGATCCACCAGTGTCATTGCATGTCTATTATTTTCATGAACCACATAAGGATGGGCCCACCAATGTAATTGCATCATAATTGCTCTGTATCTAGTAGATAGATCTTGGCGTATAGTTCTCACCGTAGGAAATTTTTTGTTTTCTATGCTGCGGACCCAACAGTGGTATCAGAGCCTGATCTATGCGTAGGTGCTTTGCACGGGTAGTACACATATGTTTATATGTGGGCAATGATGATCATGTTATTGCATCTTCTATGTACTTTGTATATTGGTGGCATAGTGGGATGAAGCGGCCCGGACCAACCTTACATGTCATCGTACATGAGACCGGTTCCACGACTGACATGCAACTAGTTTTGCATAAGTGGCTAGCAGGTGTCTGTCTCTCCTACTATAGTCAATATCTGATTTACAACGAGTTGCTAATAACTTGGTTATCCTTGTTGTGGTTCATGTTCGTAGGTAAGACCGGTTCTATCTCCGAAAGCCCTAAGCCACGTAAAACTTGCAATTGATAAATTAGAGGCGTCTAGTTTAGATCGTTGCTGGGATAGTGTCTTGATATGGTATTGTTGTAAGTAGATGTATGATAGATACTCTTACAACTCACTTAACGTGTAAGTTCCATAGACCTTGGCCTTACACACAAAGGAATGATAGAGATCATACCACGATGCAAATGATAGAGATCAAATGCATGGACCATATCACCTCACTTCACACATTAGATGTTAGCATCTTATATTACTAGTTTGGCGCTTTTGGTAGCATTATAAGATGATCCCTCATTTAGATATCAAGATAAAATGTGTTCTTCCATAAGTATGCACCGTTTTGTGGATCGTGTTTTGAGGCATCACGTGATGATCGGGTGTTCTCGACTCTACGCTTTCATACAATGGGTGTAAGACAGTTTTACACACGCGAATACTAAGGTTCTTACTTGACGAGCCTAGCATGTACAGACATGGCCTCGGAACACGGAACGAAAGGTTAAGCATGATTCATATAGTTGATATGATGCCCATATAGATGCTCGCCATTGAAGCTACACCGACTCACGTGATGATCGGACTTGGTGTAGTGGATTTGGTTCATGTAATCACCAAAAGGACACGAGGGATGTCGTTTTTGAGTGGGAGTTCATTAGTAATTTGGATTAGTTGAACTCAATCTATCATAAACTTAGTCTAAATATATTTTACAAATTTTGTTGTAGATGGCACCACCTGCTTTTAATTTCAATGTGTTCATGGAGAAAGAAAAGCTTGCTGCGAATGGTAGCAACTTCACCAACTGGGCTATGAATTTGAGGATTCTCCTCACTGCTGCACAAAAGCAATATGTGCTAGAGGCGCCGCTAGGCCCCCCACCAGCTCCTGATGCCGCTGACGAGGAAAAGAACGTCTATATAACTCGTCAAGAGGACCACAACTTAGTTCATTGCGGCATACTGTATGGGCTAGAGCCAGAACTTCGAAAACATTTCGAAAATGGCAATGCCTTTGATACGATGGGAGAATTGAAAATGACTTTCGATACCCATGCTGCCGTAGAGAGTTATAATGCTTCTAAAAAGTTCTTTAGCTGCATGATGGAAGAGAACAGCTCCGTTAGTGAGCACGTACTCAAAATGTCTGGGTACGCCGATAAGCTTGTGTCCTTGGGAATAACGATTCCCATTGACTTAGGCATACATCATGTTCTCCAATCTCTGCCACCTAGCTACAAGAGCTTTGTTATGAACTATAATATGCAGGGCATGAAGAAATCTCTTCCCGAGCTTCCGTCAATGCTTAAGACTGCAGAAGTGGAGATTAGGAAAGAACATTAAGTGTTGATGATCAATAAGACCACCGGTTTCAAGAAGGACAAGAAAGGCAAGCAGAAGGGAAAGAAGGGCGGCAAATCTGTTGCCGCGCCTGAAAAGAAACCCCGAGCTGGCCCTAAGTCTGACATCGAGTGCTACTATTGCAAGGGGACTGTCCATTGGAAGCGCAACTGCCCCAAGTATTTGGCGGACAAGAAGGCCGGCAAGGGAAACAAAGGTATATGTGATATACATGTTATTGATGTGTACTTGACTAGTACTCGCAGTAGCACCTGGGTATTTGATACGGGATCGGTTGCTAATATATGTAACTCGGTTCAGGGGCTGCGGAACAAGTGACAACTAGCAAGGGATGAGGTCACGATGCGGGTCGGCAATGGATCAAGAGTTGATGTGATCCCCGTCGGAACGCTACCTCTCCATATGCCGTCGGGATTAGTTATAAACCTGAATAATTGTTATTTGGTGCCTCCACTAAGCATGAACATTGTATCCGGATCATGTTTGATGCAAAGTGGTTATTCGTTTAAGTCTGAAAACAATGGTTGTTCGATTTATATGAATAATATCTTTTATGGTCATGCACCTGTGTTGAATGGTTTATTTCTATTGGATCTCGATAGTAGTATTACGCATATTCATAATGTTGATGCTAAAAGGATTAAACTTGATCATGATATATCTACATATATGTGGCACTGTCGTCTAGGTCATATTGGCGTTAAACGCATGAAGAAACTCCATTCTGATGGACTTTTGGAATCACTTGATTTTGAATCATTTGATACATGTGAACCATGCCTTATGGGCAAGATGACTAGAACGCCGTTTTCCGGTTCAATGGAACGGGCGACAGATTTATTGGAAATCATACATACTGATGTGTGTGGACCAATGAGTGTGTCGGCGCGAGGTGGATATCGTTATTTTGTTACTTTCACGGATGATTTGAGTAGATACGGGTATATCCATTTGATGAAACATAAGTTTAAAACCTTTGAAAAGTTCAAAGAATTTCAGAATGAAGTGGAAAATCATCATAACAGAAAGATCAAATTTCTGCGGTCCGACCGTGGAGGAGAGTATCTTAGTTACGAGTTTAGCACACATATGAAAGACTGTGGAATAGTTTCACAACTCACGCCTACCGGAACACCACAATGTAATGGTGTGTCAGAACGTCGTAATCGTACTTTATTGGATATGGTTCGATCTATGATGTCTCTGACTGACTTGCCACTGTCATTTTGGGGTTATGCACTGGAAACCGCTGCATTCACTTTAAATAGGGCACCATCTAAATCCGTTGAAAAGACACCGTATGAATTATGGTTTGGAAACAAACCTAATCTTTCATTTCTTAAAGTTTGGGGATGCGATGTTTATGTGAAGAAACTTCAACCGGATAAACTCGAACCCAAAGCGGAAAAATGTGTCTTCATAGGATACCCTAAGGAAACGATTGGGTATACCTTCTATCACAGATCCGAGGGCAAGGTCTTTGTTGCCAAGAATGGATCCTTTCTTGAGAAGGAGTTTCTCGCGAAAGGTGTGAGTAGTAGAAAGGTAGAACTCGAAGAGGTTATTGAACCTTCTCTTCATGAAATGGCGAGTAGCGCAGCACCGGAAGTTGTTTCGGAGTTGACTTCACCTAAGGAAGAGAGAGCTAATGATATTGATCATGAAACTCCGAAAGAGGACACTACCGAACCTCGCAGGTCAAGCAGGACACGTGCAGCTCCTGAACTTTACGTCAATCCTGTTTTGAATTTCATGATTGATGAAATAGATGACCCTGCGACGTATGAAGAAGCGATGATGAGCCCTGATTCCAACAAATGGCTAGAAGCCATGAAATCCGAGATGGAATCCATGTATGAAAACCAGGTTTGGACCTTGGTGGACTTACCTCACGATCGAAAGGCCGTTGAGAATATATGAATTTTCAAAAGAAAAACTGATGCTGATGGTAATGTAACCATCTATAAGGCTCGACTTGTCGCAAAGGGGTTTCGACAAATTCAAGGAGTTGACTACGATGAGACATTCTCTCCCGTAGCGATGCTTAAGTCGGTTAGGATTATGTTAGCAATTGCTGCATATTTTGATTATGAAATATGGCAGATGGATGTCAAAACTGCGTTCCTCAATGGTAATATTGAAGAAGTGTTGTATATGATACAACCTAAGGGTTTTGTCGATCCTAAGGATGCTGATAAGGTGTGCAAACTTTAGCGATCCATCTATGGACTGAAGCAAGCATCCCGGAGTTGGAATCTCCGCTTTGATGAGGTGATCAAAGAGTTTGGATTGGTCCAAACTTATGGAGAGGCTTGTATTTACAAGAAAGTGAGTGGGAGCAATGTGGCATTTCTGATATTATATGTGGAAGACATATTATTGATTGGAAATGATATAGATCTTTTAAACAGAGTTAAAAGTTATCTAAACAGCAAATTTTCGATGAAGGGCCTTGGTGAAGCTTCATATATATTAGGCATTAAAATCTATAGAGATAGATCAAGACGCCTAATCGGGCTGTCGCAGAGTACATACCTTGATAAGATATTAAAGAAGTTTAATATGAACGGAAGTAAGAAGGGGTACTTACCTATGTTGCAAGGCAAGACATTGAGTAAGACTCAAAGTCCGGCTACGGCAGAAGAAAGAGAGATAATGGATAAGATCCCCTATGCCTCAGCCATAGGCTCTATAATGTATGCCATGCTATGTACAAGACCGGATGTGGCACATGCTATTAGTTTGACTAGTAGGTACCAATCTGATCCAGGTTCAGAACACTGGATAGTGGTCAAGAATATCCTTAAGTACTTGAGAAGAACTAAGGATATGTTTCTTGTATACGGAGGTGAAGAAGAGCTAGTCGCTAAGTGTTATGTCGATGCTAGCTTTGACACTGATCCAGATGACTCTAAGTCTCAATCCGGATACGTATTTCTCTTGAACGGAGCAGCAGTTAGTTGGAGGAGCTCCAAACAACCTATGGTGGCTGGATCAACGACGGAGGCGAAATATGTTGCTGCTTCAGAAGCAGCGCAGGAAGCGGTTTGGATGAAGGAGTTCATAACGGAACTAGGTGTGGTTCCTAGTGCGTTGGACCCAATGGTGATCTATTGTGACAATCATGGAGCCATAGCCAACGCCAAGGAACCAAGGTCTCACAAGAATTCCAAGCATATTAAGCGCCGGTTTCACTCCATCCACGAGCATGTCAAGGATGGAGATATAAAGATTTGTAAACTGCACACGGACCTGAATATAGCAGATCCGTTGACTAAAGTACTCCCTAGGTAAAAACATGATCAACACCAGAACTCCATGGGTGTTAGATTTATCACTATATAAACTAGATTATTGTCTCTAGTGCAAGTGGGAGACTGAAGGAAATATACCCTGAGAGGCAATAATAAAGTTGTTATTATGTATTCCTTATATATGATAGATGTTTATTTTGCATGCTATAATTGTATTGATAGGAAACATCAATACATGTGTGTTTAATAAACAAAAAGGGTTCCTAGTTATGCCTCTCTTATAGACTAGCTTGTTGATTAACAAGATGATCAAGGTTTCCTGATCATAGACATTGGATGTTGTTAATAACAAGGTCACAGCATTTGTGAAATGATGTGATGAACATTCATACGAAGTATAGCATTACGATCAAGTCTTTATGTTTATATTGCTATAACATCATACAAAGTAGTCTTAGTCCTTAGACCATGAGATCATGTTAATTGCTAACACCGGAAGAGTATCTTGATAACATCAAACGTCACACCGTAACAGGGTGACCATAAAGGTGGGTTAATTGCTATGAAGGTGTTATGTTGAGGCTCATAGATCAAGAGTGGAATTTCTAAATCCCGATGACGGATAGATATACTCTGGGACCTCTCGGTGATATCACATTAAGATAGCTTGCAAGCAAGTGATGTGATCACTAGAATGTTATATCACGGGAACAAGAAAAGAGTGCATGTCGGTAACGAGATCAAACTAGGTATTTGGATACCGATGATCAAATATCGGACATGTATTATATCACGAGACAAAGGGATTCAATTGCTGACGTTAAAGGTTCTCACGATCACAGAAGTCATCGTTGAATATGCAGGAGTCAGTATGGATCTCCAGGTCCCGCTTTTGATTATTGATCTGAGAGGAGTCTCAATCATGTCTGCATTATTCGTGAACCGTAGGGTGACACACTTAAGGGTTGCCGGACACCATTTAGGAGCACATATGTTCCAGACAAAAGGTTTGCAAAGCGCAGGAAATGTTTCGATAGAAACAGGAATTGTTTCGATAGAAACCGGAATTGTTTCGGGTGAAATTGCAGAAAGTGGTTCTGCATGTGATATTGAAATGTTGCAAGGGGTTTTATGTGAATTTTTGTTAATTAAAGTAATTAACAAAATTCTGAATAAAATAAATAAAAGAGTTTTATTAATTGAGAGTTGCATTTAATTTGGTGGAAATTAAATACATGTGAGTGGGATTTTGGGTGGTGGCCATGTTTATGTGAGTGGAGGTTCACCACATGAATGAAGGAGGGGAGGAGTCCCCCCCTCATGCGCCGGCTATGGGAGGGGAGGGGTCTCCCTCCCTCCTATATAAAGCCCCCCTCTCCCCTCTCACAAACCACACCTCCTCGTAAAGGATCTCTCTCCCCCTCTAGATATTCCCCCATGGTCTCGGATTAGCGAGATACATGTTCCCGGTGGCCTTGCATCTGGAAGGAGTTGCTGCTTCCGCTGATTCGCTAGAGCGAGGAGGTGGAGGTTATCCGGTGGCTTGAACGTGTGTGCAAGGAAGGATGCGCTGCTGATTTGCGGTGCTCGGACTTCCACACGATCTTGAGATCGGCAAGCGTACGACTACATCAACCACGAGTTCCTACTCGTTAACAAAACTCGTTGTCTTCAAGGGTAAGTTCTCCATGGATGTATGTCCACCCGTTGCTCTGTATCTAGTAGATAGATCTTGGCGTATAGTTCTCATCGTAGGAAATTTTTTGTTTTCTATGCTGCGGACCCAACAGTGGTATCAGAGCCTGATCTATGCGTAGGTGCTTTGCACGGATAGTACACATATGTTTATATGTGGGCAATGATGATCATGTTATTGCATCTTCTATGTACTTTGTATATTGGTGGCATAGTGGGATGAAGCGGCCCGGACCAACCTTACATGTCATCGTACATGAGACCGGTTCCACGACTGACATGCAACTAATTTTGCATAAGTGGCTAGCGGGTGTCTGTCTCTCCTACTATAGTCAATATCTGATTTACAACGAGTTGCTAAAAACTTGGTTATCCTTGTTGTGGTTCATGTTCGTAGGTAAGACCGGTTCTATCTCCGAAAGCCCTAAGCCACGTAAAACTTGCAATTGATAAATTAGAGGCGTCTAGTTTAGATCGTTGCTGGGCTAGTGTCTTGATATGGTATTGTTGTAAGTAGATGTATGATAGATACTCTTACAACTCACTTAACGTGTAAGTTCCATAGACCTTGGCCTTACACACAAAGGAATGATAGAGATCATACCACGATGCAAATGATAGAGATCAAATGCATGGACCATATCACCTCACTTCACACATTAGATGTTAGCATCTTATATTACTAGTTTGGCGCTTTTGGTAGCATTATAAGATGATCCCTCATTTAGATATCAAGATAAAATGTGTTCTTCCTTAAGTATGCACCGTTTTGTGGATCGTGTTTTGAGGCATCACGTGATGATCGGGTGTTCTCGACTCTACGCTTTCATACAACGGGTGTAAGACAGTTTTACACACGCGAATACTAAGGCTCTTACTTGACGAGCCTAGCATGTACAGACATGGCCTCGGAACACAGACCGAAAGGTTAAGCATGAGTCATATAGTTGATATGATGCCCATATAGATGCTCGCCTTTGAAGCTACACCGACTCACGTGATGATCGGACTTGGTGTAGTGGATTTGGTTCATGTAATCACCAAAAGGACACGAGGGATGTCGTTTTTGAGTGGGAGTTCATTAGTAATTTGGATTAGTTGAACTCAATCTATCATAAACTTAGTCTAAATATATTTTACAAATTCTATTGTAGATGGCACCACCTGCTTTTAATTTCAATGTGTTCATGGAGAAAGAAAAGCTTGCTGCTAATGGTAACAACTTCACCAACTGGGCTATGAATTTGAGGATTCTCCTCACTGCTGGACAAAAGCAATATGTGCTAGAGGCGCCGCTAGGCCCCCACCAGCTCCTGATGCCCCTGACAAGGAAAAGAACGTCTATATAACTCGTCAGGAGGACCACAACTTAGTTCATTGCGGCATACTGTATGGGCTAGAGCCAGAACTTCGAAAACGTTTCGAAAATGGCAATGCCTTTGATACCATGGGTGAATTGAAAATGATTTTCGATACCCATGCTGCCGTAGAGAGTTATAATGCTTCTAAAAATTTCTTTAGCTGCATGATGGAAGAGAACAGCTCCGTTAGTGAGCATGTACTCAAAATGTCTGGGTACGCCGATAAGCTTGTGTCCTTGGGAATAACGATTCCCATTGACTTAGGCATACATCGTGTTCTCCAATCTCTGCCACCTAGCTACAAGAGCTTCATGATGAACTATAATATGCAGGGCATGAAGAAGTCTCTTCCCGAGCTTCTGTCAATGCTTAAAACTGTAGAAGTGGAGATTAGGAAAGAACATTAAGTGTTGATGATCAATAAGACCACTGGTTTCAAGAAGGACAAGAAAGGCAAGCAGAAGGGAAAGAAGGGCGGCAAATCTATTGCCGCGCCTGAAAAGAAACCCCGAGCTGGCCCTAAGTCTGACACCGAGTGCTACTATTGCAAGGGGACTGGCCATTGGAAGCGCAACTGCCCCAAGTATTTGGCGGACAAGAAGGCCGGCAAGGCAAACAAAGGTATATGTGATATACATGTTATTGATGTGTACTTGACTAGTACTCGCAGTAGCACCTGGGTATTTGATACGGGATCGGTTGCTAATATATGTAACTCGGTTCAGGGGCTGCGGAACAAGTGACAACTAGCAAGGGATGAGGTCACGATGCGGGTCGGCAATGGATCAAGAGTTGATGTGATCTCCGTCGGAACGCTGCCTCTCCATATGCCGTCGGGATTAGTTATAAACCTGAATAATTGTTATTTGGTGCCTGCACTGAGCATGAACATTGTATCCGGATCGTGTTTGATGCAAAGTGGTTATTCGTTTAAGTCTGAAAACAATGGTTGTTCGATTTATATGAATAATATCTTTTATGGTCATGCACCTATGTTGAATGGTTTATTTCTGTTGGATCTCGATAGTAGTATTACGCATATTCATAATGTTGATGCTAAAAGGATTAAACTTGATAATGATATATCTGCATATATGTGGCATTGCCATCTAGGTCATATTGGCGTTAAACGCATGAAGAAACTCCATTCTGATGTACTTTTGGAATCACTTGATTTTGAATCATTTGATACATGTGAACCATGCCTTATGGGCAAGATGACTAGAACGCAGTTTTCTGGTTCAATGGAACGGGCGACAGATTTATTGGAAATCATACATACTGATGTGTGTGGACCAATGAGTGTGTCAACGCGAGGTGGATATCGTTATTTTGTTACTTTCACGGATGATTTGAGTAGATACGGGTATATCCATTTGATGAAACATAAGTCTGAAACCTTTGAAAAGTTCAAAGAATTTCAGAATGAAGTGGAAAATCATCGTAACAGAAAGATCAAATTTCTATGGTCCGACCGTGGAGGAGAGTATCTTAGTTACGAGTTTAGCACACATATGAAAGACTGTGGAATAGTTTCACAACTCACGCCTACCGGAACACCACAATGTAATGGTGTGTCAGAACGTCGTAATCGTACTTTATTGGATATGGTTCGATCTATGATGTCTCTGACTGACTTGCCACTGTCATTTTGGTGTTATGCACTGGAAACCGCTGCATTCACTTTAAATAGGGCACCATCTAAATCCGTTGAAAAGACACCGTATGAATTATGGTTTGTAAACAAACCTAAGCTGTCATTTATTAAAGTTTGGGGATGCGATGTTTATGTGAAGAAACTCCAACCGGATAAACTCGAACCCAAAGCGGAAAAATGCGTCTTCATAGGATACCCTAAGGAAACGATTGGGTATACCTTCTATCACAGATCCGAGGGCATGGTCTTTGTTGCCAAGAATGGATCCTTTCTTGAGAAGGAGTTTCTCGCGAAAGGTGTGAGTAGTCGGAAGGTAGAACTTGAAGAGGTTATTGAACCTTCTCTTCATGAAATGGCGAGTAGCGCAGCACCGGAAGTTGTTTCGGAGTTGACTTCACCTAATGAAGAGAGAGCTAATGATATTGATCACGAAACTCCGAAAGAGGACACTACCAAACCTCGCAGGTCAAGCAGGACACGTGCAGCTCCTGAACTGTACGGCAATCCTATTTTGAATTTCATGATTGATGAAATAGATGACCCTGTGACGTATGAAGAAGCGATGATGAGCCCTGATTCCAACAAATGGCTAGAAGCCATGAAATCCGAGATGGAATCCATGTACGAAAACCAGGTTTGGACCTTGGTGGACTTACCTCACGATCGAAAGGCCGTTGAGAATAAATGGATTTTCAAAAGAAAAACTGATGCTGATGGTAATGTAACCATCTATAAGGCTCGACTTGTCGCAAAGGGGTTTCGACAAATTCAAGGAGTTGACTACGATGAGACATTCTCTCCTGTAGCGATGCTTAAGTCGGTTAGGATTATGTTAGCAATTGCTGCATATTTCGATTATGAAATATGGCAGATGGATGTCAAAACTGCGTTCCTCAATGGTAATATTGAAGAAGTGTTGTATATGATACAACCTAAGGGTTTTGTCGATCCTAAGGATGCTGATAAGGTGTGCAAACTTCAGCGATCCATCTATGGACTGAAGCAAGCATCCCGGAGTTGGAATCTCCGCTTTGATGAGGTGATCAAAGAGTTTGGATTTGTCCAAACTTATGGAGAGGCTTGTATTTACAAGAAAGTGAGTGGGAGCAATGTGGCATTTCTGATATTATATGTGGATGACATATTATTGATTGGAAATGATATAGATCTTTTAAACAGTGTTAAAAGTTATCTAAACAGCAAATTTTCGATGAAGGACCTTGGTGAAGTTTCATATATATTAGGCATTAAAATCTATAGAGATAGATCAAGACGCCTAATCGGGCTGTCGTAGAGTACATACCTTGATAAGATATTAAAGAAGTTTAATATGAACGGAAGTAAGAAGGGGTACTTACCTATGTTGCAAGGCAAGACATTGAGTAAGACTCAAAGTCCGGCTACGGCGGAAGAAACAGAGATAATGGATAAGATCCCCTATGCCTCAGCCATAGGCTCTATAATGTATGCCATGCTATGTACAAGACCGGATGTGGCACATGCTATTAGTTTGACTAGTAGGTACCAATCTGATCTAGGTTCGGAACACTGGATAGTGGTCAAGAATATCCTTAAGTACTTGAGAAGAACTAAGGATATGTTTCTTGTATACGGAGGTGAAGAAGAGCTAGTCGCTAAGTGTTATGTTGATGCTAGCTTTGACACTGATCCGGATGACTCTAAGTCTCAATCCGGATACGTATTTCTCTTGAACGGAGCAACAGTTAGTTGGAGGAGCTCCAAGCAACCTATGGTGGCTGGATCAACGACGGAGGCGGAATATGTTGCTGCTTCAGAAGCAGCGCAGGAAGCGGTTTGTATGAAGGAGTTCATAACGGAACTAGGTGTGGTTCCTAGTGCGTTGGACCCAATGGTGATCTATTGTGACAATCATGGAGCCATAGCCAACGCCAAGGAACCAAGGTCTCACAAGAATTCCAAGCATATTAAGCGCCGGTTTCACTCCATCCACGAGCATGTCAAGGATGGAGATATAAAGATTTGTAAACTGCACACGGACCTGAATGTAGCAGATCCGTTGACTAAAGTACTCCCTTGGGAAAAACATGATCAACACCAGAACTCCATGGGTGTTAGATTTATCACTATATAAACTAGATTATTGTCTCTAGTGCAAGTGGGAGACTGAAGGAAATATACCCTGAGAGGCAATAATAAAGTTGTTATTATGTATTCCTTGTATATGATAGATGTTTATTTTGCATGCTATAATTGTATTGATAGGAAACATCAATACATGTGTGTTTAATAAACAAAAAGGGTTCCTAGTTATGCCTCTCTTATAGACTAGCTTGTTGATTAACAAGATGATCAAGGTTTCCTGATCATAGACATTGGATGTTGTTAATAACAAGGTCATAGCATTTGTGAAATGATGTGATGAACATTCATCCGAAGTATAGCATTATGATCAAGTCATTATGTTTATATTGCTATAACATCATACAAAGTAGTCTTAGTCCTTAGACCATGAGATCATGTTAATTGCTAACACCGGAAGAGTATCTTGATAACATCAAACGTCACACTGTAACAGGGTGACCATAAAGGTGGGTTCAGTGATATGAAGGTGTTATGTTGAGGCTCATGGATCAAGAGTGGAATTTGTCAATCCCGATGACGGATAGATATACTCTGGGCCCTCTTGGTGATATCACATTAAGATAGCTTACAAGCAAGTGATGTGATCACTAGAATGTTATATCACGGGAACGAGAAAAGAGTGCATGTCGGTAGCGAGATCAAACTAGGTATTTGGATACCGATGATCGAATCTCGGACATGTATTATATCATGAGACAAAGGGATTAAATTGCTGACGTTAAAGGTTCTCACGATCACAGAAGTCATCGTTGAATATGCAGGAGTCAGTATGGATCTCCAGGTCCCACTTCTGATTATTGATCTGAGAGGAGTCTCAATCATGTCTGCATTATTCGCGAACCGTAGGGTGACACACTTAAGGGTTGCCGGATACCATTTAGGAGCACATATGTTCCAGACAAAAGGTTTGCAAAGCGTAGGAAATGTTTCGATAGAAACATGAATTGTTTCGATAGAAACCGGAATTGTTTCGGGTGAAATTACAGAAAGTGGTTTTGCATGTGATATTGAAATGTTTCAAGGGGTTTTATGTGAATGTTTGTTAATTAAAGTAATTAAAAAAATTCTGAATAAAATAAATAAAAGAGTTTTATTAATTGAGAGTTGCATTTAATTTGGTGGAAATTAAATACATGTGAGTGGGATTTGAAGGGTTTCGCAGCATAGTAAATCAAAATTTTCTACGGAAGCGAACAGAAGGAAAGCCAAGATCTAATCTAGGATATGCAAACAACGAGAGAGATTGGATTAGATCTTCATACCCTTGAAGATTCGCACAGCGGAACGTTCGTCGGAACGTGGGTGATGTAGTCGTACTCGCTTCTCCTCCTCGCGATCCGATCCGATCCAGCACCACAAGTGGCGGTGCCTCCGTGAGATGCACACGTGCGGCACCTCGACGTCTCCTCCTTCCTCGGACCAGCATGTATGGTGGAGAGATAGATTGGATCTACAGCACGATGGCGTGGTGTATATGGTGGAGAATTTCTGCCGCAGGGCTTCGCCTACAAACAGTCGGGAGGGGGAGAGGAAGGGCAGCAGGGCAACTGGATTTGGAGGAAGGTGTAAAGGGGGTGTGAGAGGGGGCGCACCAGCCCTCTATATATAGAGGGGGGTGCGGCCAGCCCTGGCCTCTCCTCCAAGCCTATCTCTAGTTTAAACAATTTAAACTCTCCCTTATCTAGAAATCCTATCTTATCTTATCTCTGGTTTAAACGATTTAAACTTATCTAGGATCCGCTGGGCCCTATGGGGCCTTGTGCCCCTGGCCCAATGCGGCCAGGACACTCCCTCATAGGCCCATGCCCCCTCCCGGAAGGTGGGACCACGTTGGCCCCCTTCCGGAAGGTTTTAGAAGCTTCCGGTACAATACCGATTAATCCGGAACAATTCCGAACTCCAAAAACTGCACTGCCTTATATGAATCTTATTCTCCGGACCATTCCGGAACCTCTCGTGATATCCCGGATCCCATCCGAGACTCCGAACAAAAATTCATAAACCAAGTATCCAATCTATCCTAGCGTCGAGACACGTTAAGTGTGTGACCCTGCGGGTTCGAGAATATGCAGACATGATCTTCTATCAATAATCAACAGCGGGGTCTGGGCACCCATATTGACTCCCACACATTCATCGATGATCATATCGGATGAACCACGATGCCATGATTCAATTAATCCCATATATATATTCCTTTCGTCTCGCGATATTTTACTTGCCCGAGATTCGATCGTCGGTATCGTCATACCTAGTTCAATCTCGTTCACAGCAAGTACTTTACTCGTTCCATAATCCGATATCACTTTGTGATTAACTCCTTAACCACATGCTTGCAAGCGGTGTTGATATCGATTACCGAGTGGGCCCGAAGTATATCTCTCCGACTTGGGAGGGACAAATCCCATCTCGATACATACAACCCAACAGATACTTTCCGATTACCTGAGAGACACCTTTATGATCACCCTCTCATAGGATGACGTTTGATGACCTCAAAGCTTTCTTCTGATACCAGGGAGTTGTATTATCTCATGGTCTAAGGAATACAATATTTGCCATAGGAAAAGCTTCGCAAAGATGAACACAATGACACGATCTAATTGCTTCGCTTAGTTTGGGTCTATCCACCATATCATTCTCCAATGATATGATCTCATTATCAATTGACAACTCATGTCTATGGTTAGGAAACCTTAACCATCATTGATCAATGAGCTAGTCCATAGAGGCGTACTAGGGACACGGTGTTGTTCACAAACCACACAAGTATTAAAGTTTTCGCTTAATACAATTCTAGCATGGAATATAAACTTTATCATGAACAAGAATTATAATAATAACATCTTTATTATTGCCTCTAGGGCATAATCCAACAGTCTCCCACTTGCACTAGAGTCAATAATCTAGTTTACATCTGGCAACAATCTCACACCCATGGCACTGAGGTGCTGATCATGTTTTACACGTGGAAGAGGTTTAGTCAATGGATCTGCGACATTCAGATCTGTATGTACTTTGCTAATCTTCAGATCTCCATCTGCTATATAATCTCGGATTATATGAAACTTGCGGTTGATATGCTTGGTCTTTGGATGATATCTTGGTTCCTTAGCGAGTGCTATGGCGCCAGTGTTGTCACACAATATCTCCAGTGGGTCCAATGCACTTGGAACCACGCCAAGCTCAGTGATGAAGTTTCTGATCCAAACTCCTCCACTTGACGCTTCTGCAGCAGCCATGTATTCCGCTTCTACTGTAGATCCCGCGACCACGCTTTGCTTGCAGCTTCTCCAGCTCACAGCTCCTCCATTCAAAATATACACGTATCCTGTCTGAGATTTAGCATCATCCTTGTCGGTGTCGAAACTAGCATCGACGTAACCTTTTACGACGAGCTGTTCATCACCCCCATAGACTAAGAACATTTCTTTAGTCCTATTCAGGTACCTTAGGATGTTTTTCACGGCTGTCCAGTGTTCCACTCCTGGATCACTTTGATATCTGCTCGTCAAACTAAGAGCATTGGACACATCCGGTCTAGTACACAGCATGGCATACATGATGGAACCTATGGCCGAGGCATAAGGAACTTTGCTCATAGCTTCCCTATCATTTACCGTAGTTGGACACTGAGCCTTGCTCAATATCTTACCTGACAACATAGGCACTAAACCTTTCAATGCCTTATCCATTCTGAACCTTTTCAGAACTTTGTCTAGGTATGTACTCTGGCTTAAAGCTATCAGGCGTCTTTGTCTATCTCTATAGATTTTGATGCCCAATATATAAGCAGCTTCACCTAGGTCTTTCATTGAAAAACACTTGTTCAAATAACTCTTCACATCGTTAAGCATGTTGATGTCATTTCCAATAATCAATATGTCATCCACATATAGTACCAGAAACGTCACCGAGCTCCCACTCACTTTCTTGTAGATGCAAGCTTCGTAGCAATTTGGAACAAATCCAAAGCTTTTGATCACTTGATCAAAACGAAGGTTCCAACTCCGAGATGCTTGCTTCAGTCCATAAATGGAACGCTGAAGTTTGCATACTTTATCAGCATCCTTAGGATCGACAAAACCTTCAGGTTGCATCATATACAACTCTTCATCAATGTTGCCATTGAGGAAAGCAGTCTTGACATCCATTTGCCATATTTCATAATCATGAAACGCAGCAATTGCTAATAAAATCCGAATGGACTTAAACATCGCTACGGGAGAGAAAGTCTCATCGTAGTCAACACCTTGAACTTGTCGAAAACCTTTTGCGACAAGCCGTGCTTTATAGACGGTAATATTACCATCCGCGTCCGTTTTCTTCTTGAAGATCCATTTGCACTCAACGGCCTTTCGGTCGCTAGGAGGGTCCACCAAAGTCCATACTTGGTTTTCGCTCATGGATCCCAATTCGGATTTCATGGCTTCTAGCCATTTCTCAGAGTCTGGGCTCATCATCGCTTCCTCATAGTTCGTAGGTTCACTGTCTTCTACTAACAAGACAGTCCAGACAGGGTTGCCGTACCACTCAGGAGGGGCACGCGACCTTGTCGACCTGCGACGTTCAGTAGCAGCATCGTCCGAAGCTTCATGATCCTTGTCATTAGCTTCCTCTATTGTTGGTGCAGGCGGCACTGGAACAATTTCAGGTGCTGCGCTACTCTCCAATTCAAGAGAAGGTTCAATAACCTCGTCTAGCTCTACTTTCCTCCCACTCACTTCTTTCGAGAGAAACTCCTTCTCAAGAAAGGAACCGTTCTTTGCGACAAACACTTTGCCTTCGGTTCTGTGATAAAAGGTATACCCAATAGTTTCCTTAGGGTATCCTATAAAGACGCATTTCTCCGCTTTGGGTTTGAGCTTGTCCGGCATCAACTTCTTGACGTAAGCTTCGCATCCCCAAACTTTAAGAAACGACAACTTAGGTTTAGCACCAAACCATAGTTCATACGGTGTCGTCTCAACGGATTTAGATGGAGCCCTATTTAAAGTGAATGCAGCGGTTTCTAATGCATAACCCCAAAATGATAACGGCAAATCAGTAAGAGACATCATCGATCGGACCATATCTAATAGGGTTCGATTCCGGCGTTCAGACACACCATTGCGCTGTGGTGTTCTGGGTGGCGTGAGTTGTGAAACGATTCCACTTGCTTTGAGATGCGTGAGAAAATCATAACTCAAATATTCGCCCCCACGATCGGATCGTAGAAACTTAATCTTTCTATTACGATGGTTCTCCACTTCATTCTGAAATTCTTTGAACTTTTCAAACGTTTCAGATTTATGTTTCATTAAATAGATATACCCATATCTACTTAAGTCATCGGTAAAAGTGAGAAAATAGCGATATCCACCGCACGTCGAAACACTCATCGGTCCGCATACATCGGTATGTATGATTTCCAACAAGTCCGTTGCTCGCTCCATCATACCGGAGAACGGGGTTTTGATCATCTTGCCCATGAGGCATGGTTCGCATGTGTCAAATGATTCAAAATCAAGAGACTCCAAAAGTCCATCAGAATGGAGTTTCTTCATACGCTTTACACCAATATGACCTAGACGACAGTGCCACAAATAAGTAGTATTATCACTATCTACTTTGCATCTCTTAGCCTCAATGTTATGGATGTGTGTTTCATCCCTTTCGAGATTTAGAAGAAATAAACCACTCACAAGAGGTGCATGACCATAAAAGATGTTACTCATATAAATAGAACAACCATTATTCTCCGATTTAAATGAATAACCGTCTTGCAATAAACACGATCCAGAAATAATGTTCATGCTCAACGCAGGCACATAATAACATTTATTAAGGTTTAAAACTAATCCCGAAGGTAAAACTAAGGAGAGTGTGCCGACGGCCATCACATCAACTCTTGATCCGTTGCCAACGCGCATCGTCACCTCATCCCTCGTAAGCCGCCGTCTATTCCGCAGCTCCTGTTTCGAGTTACAAATATTAGCAACTGAACCGGTATCAAATACCCAGGCACTACAACGAGGGCTAGTAAGGAAAACATCAATAACATGTATATCAAATATAGCTTTGATGGTGCCAGCCTTCTTGTCCGCTAAGTACTTCGGACAGTTGCGCTTCCAGTGACCCTTGTCCTTGCAATAGAAGCACTCAGTGTCCGGCTTGGGACCAGACTTGAGCTTCTTCTCAGCAGGGGCAACGCGCTTGCCGCCGCCTTTCTTGAAGGGCTTCTTTGCACCTTTACCTTTATTGAAGGAGGGCTTGTTGACCATCAACACATGATTATCCTTCTTGATGTCCACCTCCGCAGCCTTCAGCTTTGCGAAGAGCTCGGTGATCGTATCAGTGGAACCAATATGATTATGAGTCACTACAAAACTTTTGTAGCTGGGAGGGAGTGATTGTAGAACCCTGTCAATCTTGAGCTCCTCTGGAATCTTCCAGTCCAGTTGCTCAAGGCGTTGAGTGTAGCCCGACATCTTAGTGGCATGCTCACTAACGGAACTCCCTTCATCCATCTTGCAGTTAAAGAACTTCTCAGAGATCTCATATCTCTCAGAACGGGCCTGAGTCTGAAACATGGTTTTCAGCTCCTCGAGAATCTCAAAGGGCCCGGGATAGTTTTCAAAACGATTTTGAAGTTCCGGTTCCATAGCAAACAACATGGTGCTCTTAATCACACCATAATTATCTTTGCGCGACTGATAGACAGCTTTCTCATCAGCCGGCGCAGTTGCAGCAGGGGGGTTACCTAACGCTTTCTCAAGGACATAGTCCTTTTGTCTACCAGACAGAATGATTCTTAGATTGCGGAACCAGTTGGTGAAGTTAGACCCATTGTTTCTAAGCTTTTCTTTCTCAGCAAAAACGTTGAAGTTGAAGTTGGACTTGGCCATGTGATCTACAGTATTTGCAAGTACAATTTAGACTATGTTCATGATAAATAGTTCAACTTAATCAAATTACTAGATGAACTCCCACTAAATTCAACATCCCTCAAGTTGTTTAGTGAACACGATCCAAATTCACCACACCTAATCCGATCATCACGAGAAGAGATGTGGTTTCAATGGTGGACAACGAAGTGTCGATCATATCATTCATATGACTCATGCTTAACCTTTCGGTTCTTGTGTTCCGAGGCCATGTCTGTACATGCTAGGCTCGTCAAGTTAGACCCAAGTATTTCCGCGTGTGCAAAACTGGCTTGCACCCGTTGTATGTGAGCGTAGAGTCTATAGCACCCGATCATCACGTGATGCTTGGACACGACGAAATTTCGCAACGGTGCATACTTGGGGAGAACACAGTTTTTATCTTGATCTTTAAGTGAGGAATCATCTTATAATGCTACCGTCGTGATCTAAGCATAATAAGATACATAAAAGGATAAACATCACATGCATATAACTTTATGTGACATGGTATAGCCAATCTTCGCGCAATGATCTCCATCTTGTGCGTTCTGGCATGATCTCCATCACTCCACCATGATTGCCTCCACCACGAATAGCAACTACAACTATTGCTAACTACTTAGCGATAAAGTAAAGCTATTACATGGCGTATAAGAAGTTGACTCGCAGGTCATACACAATTATAAAGACAACCATATGGCTCCTGCTGGTTGTGTACTCATCGACATGCAAGTCGTGAAACATTACAAAACATGATCATCGCATACAATATACACATCACATCTTGGGCCATACCATATCACAGAAAACACTCCCTGCAAAAAAAAGTTAGACGCCTCTACTTTGTTGTTGCATGTTTTACGTGGCTTATGGGAGTAGATGCTAAGAACGATTCTTACCTACGGAAATCCACAACGGTGATATTATGGTTGCCAAACTCCGGTGTTAATCCCATGACAACTATAGTGAGAGAAACTGACATCCACCAGCCGCATGTGTGGTACAAGCCACACGTCAAGTGCGGAGCCGGTCTCGCGAACGACGTCGCGTAAGGTTGGCCTGGACCGCTTCAATCTCACTATCCCGCGTCATAAGAAGAACACAAACAAGAGGCTTGCAACAGAAAACATCAACGCCCGCAACAACCATGTTGCGTTCTACTCGTGAATCACATCTACGCATAGATCTAGCTTTGATACCACTGAAGGGTTTCGCAGCATAGTAAATCAAAATTTTCTACGGAAGCGAACAGAAGGAAAGCCAAGATCTAATCTAGGAGATGCAAACAACGAGAGAGATTGGATTAGATCTTCATACCCTTGAAGATTCGCACAGCGGAACGTTCGTCGGAACGTGGGTGATGTAGTCGTACTCGCTTCTCCTCCTCGCGATCCGATCTGATCCAGCACCACAAGTGGCGGTGCCTCCGTGAGATGCACACGTGCGGCACCTCGACGTCTCCTCCTTCCTCGGACCAGAAAGTATGGTGGAGAGATAGATTGGATCTACAGCACGACGGCGTGGTGTATATGGTGGAGAATTTCTGTCGCAGGGCTTCGCCTACAAACAGTCGGGAGGGGGAGAGGAAGGGCAGCAGGGCAACTGGGTTTGGAGGAAGGTGTAAAGGGGGTGTGAGAGGGGGCGCACCTAGCCTCTCCTCCAAGCCTATCTCTAGTTTAAACAATTTAAACTCTCCCTTATCTAGAAATCCTATCTTATCTTATCTCTAGTTTAAACGATTTAAACTTATCTAGGATCGGCTGGGCCCTATGGGGCCTTGTGCCCCTGGCCCAATGCGGCCAGGACACTCCCTCATAGGCCCATGCCCCCTCCCGGAAGGTGGGACCACGTTGGCCCCCTTCCGGAAGGTTCTAGAAGCTTCCGGTACAATACCGATTAATCCGGAACAATTCCGAACTCCAAAAACTGCACTGCCTTATATGAATCTTATTCTCCGGACCATTCCGAAACCTCTCGTGATATCCCGGATCCCATCCGAGACTCCGAACAAAAATTCATAAACCAAGTATCCAATCTATCCTAGCGTCGAGACACGTTAAGTGTGTGACCCTGCGGGTTCGAGAATATGCAGACATGATCTTCTATCAATAATCAACAGCGGGGTCTGGGCACCCATATTGACTCCCACACATTCATCGATGATCATATCGGATGAACCACGATGCCAGGATTCAATTAATCCCATATATATATTCCCTTCGTCTCGCGATATTTTACTTGCCCGAGATTCGATCGTCGGTATCGTCATACCTAGTTCAATCTCGTTCACAGCAAGTACTTTACTCGTTCCGTAATCCGATATCACTTTGTGATTAACTCCTTAACCACATGCTTGCAAGCGGTGTTGATATCGATTACCGAGTGGGCCCGAAGTATATCTCTCCGACTTGGGAGGGACAAATCCCATCTCGATACATACAACCCAACAGATACTTTCCGATTACCTGAGAGACACCTTTATGATCACCCTCTCATAGGATGACGTTTGATGACCTCAAAGCTTTCTTCTGATACCAGGGAGTTGTATTATCTCATGGTCTAAGGAATACAATATTTGCCATAGGAAAAGCTTCGCAAAGATGAACACAATGACACGATCTAATTGCTTCGCTTAGTTTGGGTCTATCCACCATATCATTCTCCAATGATATGATCTCATTATCAATTGACAACTCATGTCTATGGTTAGGAAGCCTTAACCATCATTGATCAATGAGCTAGTCCATAGAGGCGTACTAGGGACACGGTGTTGTTCACAAACCACACAAGTATTAAAGTTTCCGCTTAATACAATTCTAGCATGGAATATAAACTTTATCATGAACAATAATTATAATAATAACATCTTTATTATTGCCTCTAGGGCATAATTCCAACAGTCTCCCACTTGCACTAGAGTCAATAATCTAGTTTACATCTGGCAACAATCTCACACCCATGGCACTGAGGTGCTGATCATGTTTTACACGTGGAAGAGGTTTAGTCAATGGATCTGCGACATTCAGATCTGTATGTACTTTGCTAATCTTCAGATCTCCATCTGCTATATAATCTCGGATTATATGAAACTTGCGGTTGATATGCTTGGTCTTTGGATGATATCTTGGTTCCTTAGCGAGTGCTATGGCGCCAGTGTTGTCACACAATATCTCCAGTGGGTCCAATGCACTTGGAACCACGCCAAGCTCAGTGATGAAGTTTCTGATCCAAACTCCTCCACTTGACGCTTCTGCAGCAGCCATGTATTCCGCTTCTACTGTAGATCCCGCGACCACGCTTTGCTTGCAGCTTCTCCAGCTCACAGCTCCTCCATTCAAAATATACACGTATCCTGTCTGAGATTTAGCATCATCCTTGTCGGTGTCGAAACTAGCATCGACGTAACCTTTTACGACGAGCTGTTCATCACCCCCATAGACTAAGAACATTTCTTTAGTCCTATTCAGGTACCTTAGGATGTTTTTCACGGCTGTCCAGTGTTCCACTCCTGGATCACTTTGATATCTGCTCGTCAAACTAAGAGCATTGGACACATCCGGTCTAGTACACAGCATGGCATACATGATGGAACCTATGGCCGAGGCATAAGGAACTTTGCTCATAGCTTCCCTATCATTTACCGTAGCTGGACACTGAGCCTTGCTCAATATCTTACCTGACAACATAGGCACTAAACCTTTCAATGCCTTATCCATTCTGAACCTTTTCAGAACTTTGTCTAGGTATGTACTCTGGCTTAAAGCTATCAGGCGTCTTTGTCTATCTCTATAGATTTTGATGCCCAATATATAAGCAGCTTCACCTAGGTCTTTCATTGAAAAACACTTGTTCAAATAACTCTTCACATCGTTAAGCATGTTGATGTCATTTCCAATAATCAATATGTCATCCACATATAGTACTAGAAACGTCACCGAGCTCCCACTCACTTTCTTGTAGATGCAAGCTTCGTAGCAATTTGGAACAAATCCAAAGCTTTTGATCACTTGATCAAAACGAAGGTTCCAACTCCGAGATGCTTGCTTCAGTCCATAAATGGAACGCTGAAGTTTGCATACTTTATCAGCATCCTTAGGATCGACAAAACCTTCGGGTTGCATCATATACAACTCTTCATCAATGTTGCCATTGAGGAAAGCAGTCTTGACATCCATTTGCCATATTTCATAATCATGAAACGCAGCAATTGCTAATAAAATCTGAATGGACTTAAACATCGCTACGGGAGAGAAAGTCTCATCGTAGTCAACACCTTGAACTTGTCGAAAACCTTTTGTGACAAGCCGTGCTTTATAGACGGTAATATTACCATCCGCGTCCGTTTTCTTCTTGAAGATCCATTTGCACTCAACGGCCTTTCGGTCGCTAGGAGGGTCCACCAAAGTCCATACTTGGTTTTCGCTCATGGATCCCAATTCGGATTTCATGGCTTCTAGCCATTTCTCAGAGTCTGGGCTCATCATCGCTTCCTCATAGTTCGTAGGTTCACTGTCTTCTACTAACAAGACAGTCCAGACAGGGTTGCCGTACCACTCAGGAGGGGCACGCGACCTTGTCGACCTGCGACGTTCAGTACCAGCATCGTCCGAAGCTTCATGATCCTTGTCATTAGCTTCCTCTATTGTTGGTGCAGGCGGCACTGGAACAATTTCAGGTGCTGCGCTACTCTCCAATTCAAGAGAAGGTTCAATAACCTCGTCTAGCTCTACTTTATGATTAACTCCTTAACCACATGCTTGCAAGCGGTGTTGATATCGATTACCGAGTGGGCCCGAAGTATATCTCTCCGACTTGGGAGGGACAAATCCCATCTCGATACATACAACCCAACAGATACTTTCCGATTACCTGAGAGACACCTTTATGATCACCCTCTCATAGGATGACATTTGATGACCTCAAAGCTTTCTTCTGATACCAGGGAGTTGTATTATCTCATGGTCTAAGGAATACAATATTTGCCATAGGAAAAGCTTCGCAAAGATGAACACAATGACACGATCTAATTGATTCGCTTAGTTTGGGTCTATCCACCATATCATTCTCCAATGATATGATCTCATTATCAATTGACAACTCATGTCTATGGTTAGGAAACCTTAACCATCATTGATCAATGAGCTAGTCCATAGAGGCTTACTAGGGACACGGTGTTGTTCACAAACCACACAAGTATTAAAGTTTCCGCTTAATACAATTCTAGCATGGAATATAAACTTTATCATGAACAAGAATTATAATAATAACATCTTTATTATTGCCTCTAGGGCATAATTCCAACAGGATTTTGGGTGGAGGCCATGTTTATGTGAGTAGAGGTACAGCACATGAATGAAGGAGGGGAGGAGTCCCCCCCCTCATGCGCCGGCTATGGGAGGGGAGGGGTCTCTCTCCCTCCTATATAAAGCCCCCTCTCCCCTCTCACAAACCACACCTCCTCGTGAATGATCTCTCTCCCCCTCTAGATATTCCCCATGGTCTCGGATTAGCGAGATACATGGTCCCGGTGGCCTTGCGTCTGGAAGGAGTTGCTGCTTCCGCTGATTCGCTGGAGCGAGGAGGTGGAGGTTGTCCGGTGGCTTGAACGTGTGTGCGAGGACGGATGCGCTGCTGATTTGCGGCGCTCGGACTTCCACACGATCTTGAGATCGGCAAGCGTACGACTACTTCAACCACGAGTTCCTACTCGTTAACAAAACTCGTTGTCTTCGAGGGTAAGTTCTCCATGGATGTATGTCCACCCATTGCTCTGTATCTAGTAGATAGATCTTGGAGTATAGTTCTCATCGTAGGAAATTTTTTGTTTTCTATGCTGCGGACCCAACAGTCATTGCATGTCTGTTCCTCTAAACAAACCACATAAGGATCCACCAGTGCCATTGCGTGTGTGTTCTTCTCATCAACCACACCCAGTGTCAATGCATGTGTGTTCTTCTAAACAAACCACATAAGGATACACCAGTGTCATTGCCTATCTATTCTTTTCATGAACCACATAAGGATCCACCAGTGTCATTGCATGTCTGTTCTTTTCATGAACCACACCTAGTGTCATTGCATGTGTGTTACTTCCATTAACCACATATGGATCCACCTAGTGTGATTGTATGTATGTTCCTCTAAACAAACCACATAAGGATCCACCAGTGTCATTGCCTGTCTGTTCTTTTCATGAACCACACCCAATGTCATTGCATGCGTGTTCTTCTAAACAAACCACATAAGGATCCACCAGTGTCATTGCCTATCTATTCTTTTCATGAACCACACCCAGTGTCATTGCATGTGTGTTCTTCTAAACAAACCACATAAGTCATTGCATGTTTGTTCTTTTCATGAACCACACCCGGTGTCATTGCATGTCTGTTCTTTTCATGAACCACGGCTAGAGTCATTGCATGTCTGTTTCTCTAAACAAAACACATAAGTATCCACCAGTGTCATTGCATGTCTGTTCTTTTCATGAACCACATAAGGATCTACCAGTGTCATTGCATGTCTGTTCTTTTTATGAACCACACCCAGTGTCATTGCATGTGTGTTACTTCCATAAACCACATATGGATCCACCTAGTGTGATTGCATGCTTGTTCCTTCCATAAACCACATAAGGATCCACCAGTGTCATTGCATGTCTGTTCTTTTCATGAACCACATAAGGATGGGCCCACCAGTGTCATTGCATGTCTGTTCTTTTCATGAACCACACCCAGTTTTAGTGCATGTTTGTTCTATTCATGGACCACACCCAGTTTCACTACATGTCTGTTCTTTTCATGAACCACATAAAGATCTACCAGTGTCATTGCATGTCTTTTACTTCCATAAACCACATGTGGATCCACCGGTGTCATTGCATGTCTGTTCCTGTAAACAAACCACATAAGGATCCACCAGGGTCATTGCGTGTTTGTTCTTCTCATGAACCACGCCTAGTGTCATTGCATGTGTGTTCCTCTAAACAAACCACATAAGGATCCACCAGTGTCATTGCATGTCTGTTCTTTTCATGAACCACATAAGGATCTACCAGTGTCATTGCATGTCTGTTCTTTTCATGAACCACACCCAGTGTCATTACATGTGTGTTACTTCCATAAACCACATATGGATCCACCTAGAGTGATTGCTTGTTTGTTCCTTCCATAAACCACATAAGGATCTACCAGTGTCATTGCCTGTATGTTCTTTTCATGAACCACTCCTAGTGTCAGTGCATGTCTGTTCTTTTCATGAACCACACCTAGTGTCACTGCATGTCAGTTCTTTTCATGAACCACATATGGATCTACGAGAGTCATTGGATGTGTGTTCTTCTCATGAACCACACGTGGATCCACCGGTGTCATTGCATGTCTGTTCCTCTAAACAAACCACATAAGGATCCACCAGTGTCATTGCGTGTGTGTTCTTTTCATGAACCACACCCAGTGTCATTGCATGTGTGTTCTTCTAAACAAACCACATAAGGATCCACCAGTGTCATTGCATGTCTGTTCTTTTCATGAACCACATAAGGATGGGCCCACTAGTGTCTTTGCATGTCTGTTCTTTTCATGAACCACACCCAATGTCAGTGCATGTCTGTTTTATTCATGAACCACACCCAGTTTCATTGCATGTCTGTACTTTTCATGAACGCCATAAGGATCTACCAGTGCCATTGTATGTCTTTTACTTCCATAAACCACATGTGGATCCACCGGTGTCATTGCATGTGTGTTCTTCTAAACAAACCACATAAGGATCCACCAGTGTCATTGGGTGTCTATTCTTTTCATGAACCACATAAGGATGGGCCCACTAATGTCAGTGCATGTCTGTTCTTTTCATGAACCACACCCAGTGTCAGTGCATGTCTGTTCTATTCATGAATCACACCCAGTTTCACTGCATGTCTGTTCTTTTCATGAACCACATAAGGATCTACCTGTGTCATTGCTTCCATAAACCACATTTGGATCCACCGGTGTCATTGCATGTCTGTTCTTCTAAACAAACCATATAAGGATCACCAGTGTCATTGCGTGTGTATTCTTCTCAGGAACCACACCCAGTGTCATTGCATGTGTGTTCCTCTAAACAAACCACATAAGGATCCACCAGTGTCATTGCATGTCTGTTCTTTTCATGAACCACATAAGGATCTACCAGTGTCATTGCATGTTTGTTCTTTTCATGAACCACACCCAGTGTCATTGCATGTGTGTTACTTCCATAAACCACATATGGATTCACCTTGTGTGATTGCATGTTTGTTCCTTCCATAAACCACATAAGGATCCACCAGTGTCATTGCCTGTCTGTTCTTTTCATGAACCACACCCAGTGTCACTGCATGTCAGTTCTTTTCATGAACCACATAAGGATCTACCAGAGTCATTGTATGTGTTTTCTTGTCATGAACCACACGTGGATCCACCTGTGTCATTGCATGCCTGTTCCTCTAAACAAAGCGCATAAGGATCCACCCGTGTCATTGCGTGTGTGTTCTTTTTATGAACCACACCCAGTGTCATTGCATCTGTGTTCTTCTAAACAAACCACATAAGGATCCACCAGTGTCATTGCATGTCTGTTCTTTTCATGAACCACATAAGGATGAGCCCACCAGTGTCATTGCATGTATGTTCTTTTCATGAACCACACCCATGTGTTAGTCCATGTCTGTTCTATTCATGAACCACACCCAGTTTCACTGCATGTCTGTTCTTTTCATGAACCACATAAGGATCTACCAGTGTCACTGCATGTCTTTTACTTCCATAAACCACATGTGGATCCACCGGTGTCATTGCATGTGTGTTCTTCTCATGAACTGCACGTGGATCCACCGGTGTCATTGCATGTCTGTTCCGCTAAACAAACCACATAAGGATCCACCAGTGTCATTGCGTGTGTGTTCTTTTCATGAACCACACCGAGTGTCATTTCATGTGTATTCTTCTAAACAAACCACATAAGGATCCACCAGTGTCATTGCATGTCTGTTCTTTTCGTGAACCACATAAGGATGGGCCGACTAATGTCATTACATGTCTGTTCTTCTCATGAACCACACCCAGTGTCAGTGCATGTCTGTTCTATTCATGAACCACACCCAGTTTCACTGTATGTCTGTTCTTTTCATGAACCACATAAGGATCTACCAGTGTCATTGCATGTCTTTTACTTCCATAAACCACATGTGGATCCACCGGTGTCATTGCATGTCTGTTCCTCTAAACAAACCACATAAGGATCCGCCAGTGGCATTGCGCGTGTGTTATTCTCATCAACCACACCCAGTGTCATTGCATGTGTGTTCTTCCAAACAAACCACATAACGATCCACCAGTGTCATTGCCTGTCTGTTATTTGCATGAACCACATAATTATCCACCAGTGTCATTGCATGTCAGTTCTTTTCATGAACCACACCCAGTGTCATTCCATGTGTGTTACTTCCATAAACCACATATGGATCCACCTAGTGTGATTGCATGTTTGTTCCTCTAAACAAACCACATAAGGATCCACCAGTGTCATTGCCTGTCTGTTCTTTTCATGAACCACACCCAGTGTCATTGCATGTGTGTTCTTCTAAACAAACCACATAAGGATCCACCAGTGTCATTGCCTATCTATTCTTTTCATGAACCACACCCAGTGTCATTGCATGTGTCTTCTTCTAAACAAACCACATAAGTTATTGCATGTCTGTTCTTTTCATGAACCCCACCCGGTGTCATTGCATGTCTGTTCTTTTCATGAACCACGGCTAGAGTCATGGCATGTCTGTTCCTCTAAACAAAACACATAAGGATCCACCAGTGTCATTGCATGTGTGTTCTTTTCATGAACCACATAAGGATCTACCAGTGTAATTGCATGTCTGTTCTTTGCATGAACCACACCCAGTGTCATTGCATGTGTGTTACTTCCATAAACCACATATGGATCCACCTAGTGTGATTGCATGTTTGTTCCTTCCATAAACCACATAAGGATCCACCAGTGTCATTGCCTATCTGTTCTTTTCATGAACCACATAAGGATCCACCAGTGTCATTGCATGTCTGTTCTTTTCATGAACCACACCTAGTGTCATTGCATGTGTGTTACTTCCATTAACCACATATGGATCCACCTAGTGTGATTGTATGTATGTTCCTCTAAACAAACCACATAAGGATCCACCAGTGTCATTGCCTGTCTGTTCTTTTCATGAACCACACCCAATGTCATTGCATGCGTGCTCTTCTAAACAAACCACATAAGGATCCACCAGTGTCATTGCCTATCTATTCTTTTCATGAACCACACCCAGTGTCATTGCATGTGTGTTCTTCTAAACAAACCACATAAGTCATTGCATGTTTGTTCTTTTCATGAACCACACCCGGTGTCATTGCATGTCTGTTCTTTTCATGAACCACGGCTAGAGTCATTGCATGTCTGTTTCTCTAAACAAAACACATAAGTATCCACCAGTGTCATTGCATGTTTGTTCTTTTCATGAACCACATAAGGATCTACCAGTGTCATTGCATGTCTGTTCTTTTTATGAACCACACCCAGTGTCATTGCATGTGTGTTACTTCCATAAACCACATATGGATCCACCTAGTGTGATTGCATGCTTGTTCCTTCCATAAACCACATAAGGATCCACCAGTGTCATTGCATGTCTGTTCTTTTCATGAACCACATAAGGATGGACCCACCAGTGTCATTGCATGTCTGTTATTTTCATGAACCACACCCAGTGTCAGTGCATGTCTGTTCTATTCATGAACCACACCCAGCTTCACTGCATGTCTGTTCTTTTCATGAACCACATAAGGATCTACCAGTGTCATTGCATGTCTTTTACTTCCATAAATCACATGTGGATCCACCAGTGTCATTGCATGTCTGTTCCTCTAAACAAACCACATAAGGATCCACCAGTTTCATTGCGTGTGTGTTCTTCTCATGAACCACACCCAGTGTCATTGCATGTGTGTTCCTCTAAACAAACCACATAAGGATCCACCAGGGTCATTGCATGTCTGTTCTTTTCATGAACCACATAAGGATCTACTAGTGTCATTGCATGTGTGTTCTTTTCATGAACCACACCTAGTGTCATTGCATGTGTGTTACTTCCATAAACCACATATGGATCCACCTAGTGTGATTGCATGTTTGTTCCTTCCATAAACCACATAAGGATCCACCAGTGTCATTGCCTGTCTGTTCTTTTCACGAACCACTCCTAGTGTCAGTGCATGTCTGTTCTTTTCATGAACCACACCCAGTGTCACTGCATGTCAGTTCTTTTCATGAACCACATAAGGATCTACCAGAGTCATTGGATGTGTGTTCTTCTCATGAACCACATGTGGATCCACCGGTGTCATTGCATGTGTGTTTCTCTAAACAAACCACATAAGGATCCACCAGTGTCATTGCGTGTGTGTTCTTTTCATGAACCACACCCAGTGTCATTGCATGTGTGTTATTCTAAACAAACCACATAAGGATCCATCAGTGTCATTGCATGTCTGTTCTTTTCATGAACCACATAAGGATGGGCCCACCAGTGTCATTGCATGTTTGTTCTTTTCATGAACCACACCCAGTGTCAGTGCATGCCTGTTCTATTCATGAACCACACCCAGTTTCACTGCATGTCTGTTCTTTCCATGAACCACATAAGGATCTACCAGTGTCATTGCATGTCTTTTACTTCCATAAACCACATGTGGATCCACCGGTGTCATTGCATGTGTGTTCTTCTAAACAAACCACATAAGGATCCACCAGTGTCATTGCGTGTCTGTTCTTTTCATCAACCACATAAGGATGGGCCCACCAGTGTCATTGCATGTCTGTTCTTTTCATGAACCACACCCAGTGTCAGTGCATGTCTGTTCTATTCATGAACCACACCCAGTTTCACTGCATGTCTGTTCTTTTCATGAACCACATAAGGATCTACCAGAGTCATTGGATGTGTGTTCTTCTCATGAACCACATGTGGATCCACCGGTGTCATTGCATGTCTATTCCTCTAAACAAACCACATAAGGACCCACCAGTGTCATTGTGTGTGTGTTCTTCTCATGAACCACACCCAATGTCATTGCATGTGTGTTCTTCTAAACAAACCACATAAGGATCCACCAGTGTCATTTCCTGTATGTTCTTTTCATGAACCACATAAGGATCCATCAGTGTCATTGGATGTATGTTCTTTTCATGAACCACACCCAGTGTCATTGCATGCGTGTTCTTTTCATTAACCATAGCTAGAGTCATTGCATGTGTGTTACTTCCATAAACCATGCATGGATCCACCGATGTCATTGCATGTCTATTCTTTTCATGAACCACACCCAGTGTCATTGCATGGGTAGTCGTTAGACCGAGTCTTCTGGAAGGCACACCCTAACACAGTTGTTCTGCTTGACGATTGTTACATACCGTTCGATTGGGGCGCTTGGACATTTGGGATGGTCTTCGTGAGAGCGATCCGCGAGTAGGCTGCTCTGCGGCATGATTGGCCACGCTTGCTTTGGACAAACTGGCAACACCGGGCGCTCCCCTGTTTCGAGTGTCATGTCTCACGAGTTCAGTGGGGCACATCCCAGTGTCATGTCCCCATTACTTCTCTTCCTCCCCATACTTCTCTTCCTTACCCTCGAAGCCACATTCCCCACTTCACTCCCATCCTGCCATAGCCGCTAGCCGACGGCGCCTCCATCCCAATCCCCTCTCCGGCAGCCACCCCCCACCCCTCTCGCCATGGGTTCAAGGGGAGACAACGAGGAAACGCGTCGTGACGACAGGGACGGTGATTTCGATGTGAGTTGTCTCATCTCTATTTCTATCATCTGTGGCCAGTTATCTATTTTTTGAGCTAGATCTAATCTGTTTACTCATGCGCGTATGATGTGTTAGGCCATCCAGACGATGTATGACTCTGACTATCAAGGTTTAGAGGATGAAGACAGTCCTCTGGTATGTAAACATGGATATGTTCCCGCTAAATTTGTAGCCTTCGAAGGACGAAACGCAGGCAGGAGGTTTCTACGGTGTCAAGAACATCGTGCAATGATGCAAGGCGGAAGTTGCGGTGTTGTCAAATGGGTAGATCCAGAGTGGCCCAAATCGATGCAGGAAATGCTGGAAAAACTATGGGAAATAACTATCGAGTTGAAAGAATCCTTATTCAGCTCACTTCTTGACAGTGTTGAGATGAAGCTATGGGTACCAGTTGACATGACCAAGCATAAGCGAGATCTCAGTTGGGTGCAAGACAAGGTTATCAAAGTCGAGAAGGAGAGGGACGCGGCATTGGCCCTGAAGGCTAAAGCAGAGCAAGAACTGACTCAAGCAAGGAATGATCTCCACCAGGCCAAAGTCCTGCAGTACACAACTACGAGTATTGACAAGTGCATGAGGAAAAATGCAGAGAAACAATTGAAGTTGTGCAAGGAAGATGCTAAAATGAAGGAGCAAACAATTCAATCCTTGCTCTCGCAGGAAGATGTGCATCGGGCCAAGATTAGGAAGATCAAGGAGATGTGTGATAACTAGTTCTATTTAGCTTAACCTCCGTGCCTTTTTAAGTTGTAATATTTGTACTTGTTGACCTAGCGGTCTGAACTATTGGTCCCGGATTCTAGGGAGGAAAAAAATTGCTCTGACCCTGCATTAATTTGTGGAAGAATTTGTGATTTAGATCAATTTCTGCCTCGATTTAGATCTCTGTCCTGGATTGGGAACGTAACCGTGAACCAAAGACACCTTTTCTACTAGTGTATTCTGACACTGGTGGTTTGTTTAAACGTAATCTACGTGGATTGTGCCACATGCAAATGGCACAACCACAATTTATAAAGTGGAAGCACGTACACCCGGCTACTGGAGATCCAGGAGCTTCGCCAAATGCAGGGGATGCAGGAGCAGAGAGGCGGTGAGATAGACGGGCTCAAGATTAGGCCAGAAAGTGGTACCCATTTCCTCCTCATCTGGGCATTATCGGTGAGAACATTGCTGTTTATGTTGCCACGTCGTTGTGCAACATCTGAAATAAGTTGCTGATTCGTGGAGTGTGGCAGCTTCAATAATTTATTTATGTGCCACTTACATTCCGTCGTATTTGGAGACCTCCTGCCCTTCAGCAATCGTGGAACCGGTGGATCATTGTTTTCAGATAGCAGTGGCACAATCACAATTTCGGATGCAACTACTGACTCGGGCGTTTCCAAACCCTAAGTCGCGGTACATTTTACTCAGAGAACGTGGGTAGATTGTTTTGCCTAGCAACGTGCCACACACAGAGCGATCAGAATTTAACAAAAATACATATATAGGTACAAGTTCAACACATTACTATGCATCTTCATTGCCAGCAGCTTTCTTCCGCAGCCTCGGTGCCAAGCCTTCACGTCCAATGGCTTCTTCATTTCCTGCCTTCTTCCTCTTCCTCGGTGCCAATTTTCTTAGCTTCACGTACTCTGCATCGCCGGGACAATGGGCACCAGAATCGTGTCCAGCATCATCTTTCCACTCGTTTTTAATTTCTCCGGGCAGCAAAATGACATCTTTCCACTCGTTTTTAATTTCTTCGGGCAGCAAAATGACTGACCCGGCAGTCATGTTTCTAACCTTGCGGCGCTTCCTGTCAAAGAAACAAGACTGTTGCATAACTGCCCAATATATATAGAGTAAATAAAACAAAAATTACAATTCAGCACAAACATGCGAACCCCAAGAGACTTTTGCTTACAGGAGCTAATTAGGTTTGAGCAACCACCCTGTCCAAGAATAGAAGGCGACTCCCAGTTGCAGCAGCTTCCACATCCAGTACATCACATTTCAGCTCAAACATGGTAGCCGAAGCATACCTTTTCATCAACCCAATTAGCTGACTATCACACGTTATAGGAACCATGATGCCACGTTCATCCATGAAGATGAACTTTGCAGTCTGCTTCGGCCATAATTCAACATGATTACACAGAGCAGCAACCATACCAGATATAGTGCAGATCTGCGCATGCGCTTCTTCCATCGTGAAACAGTGGTGTCCATACCTGTTGCCCTTAGAGTCGTACCTATAGAGGACTACCGTAACCAGGTAAGGGGGTCTGCGCAGATCCCACTTGACAGAAAACCATGGACACAATATGTTTGTCAGCGATGGGCTAATAAACAATTTGAGGTTCAGTAGCTAGCTAGTAGTTGTAACTAGTGCGAATAGCAAAGAGAAGGGTAGATCACCCGCTTGTAGACAAAACTTCTTCTTTCTTGATAGTAGGATCTGCCATCCTCCGAGCTGCTCGGCTCGTCGGCGGCGGAGGCGGGCTAGAGCCTCACAACGACGGCTACAGCATGCGTCATTGGAGCTCGGTATCAGCGACTAGGCGCAGCAACTTGGCCCCAGAAGTCAAATGTCCGAAGGCATCGTCCTTCCTGGAGGGTGGATTCCAACGCCGCCGGTGCTAGGGGAAAGCTGGGAATGGATTTGTGAAATTGGTCAACGCATCCAATCCACTTAGCTGCTCGATTTTCCTAAGAGGTTGCCGCGTTGGAGCCCGCGTCACGGACAAATAACCGACATGTGGGTCCCGACCGTCTACTTCACGGGGCGGTTTAACGGAATATTTGTATTTGGCAGGGGTGAGATGAGTTTGCCTCGAAATGGCCCCTCTCAGTAGTTGGCGTCCCAACTTTTCGAAACGCAGCAATTTCAGGCAACTTAGGTACCACCATGCGCTGGCCTGCCAACTTTGGTACCGCAGACGAACAAGCCCAATGTGGGAGTACTATCTAAATTTCAGACATACTGAGGGAGTAGATAAAATTAGTGTTGTATCTTTAACAATGATGATGCATAGACTAGGGATGATGATGCATAGACTAGGGCCGTGTTTGGTTGCTCGTATCCTTGTTTCTCGCATGGGATGGGAATAAATATGAGCTTTTGGTTCCGTACGTGCAGAGGAATATTTGCACCGCACGAGTTTTAAAGCATCCCTTAGTCTGGCCTTGGAGGAACGCCTAGATCGGACGTTTCCACGAAGCTAAGTTCTTCTCGCGCTCAGGAGAGAAGAACCTGCACGCGCCCGTGCGAGCGATGGATGGTAGGATCTCGAAAATTCCGGCGAGAGAAATTAGGGTTATCGTCCGCCGATCGCTCTGTCTATTTACACCGCCCCTCCTCAGCCTCCAAATTCCTTGCCACCGTTTCCCCAATTTCGAGATCTCCCTCCAAATCCCGTTCTTCACCGACGAGCAGGTAAGTGGTGCCTCCTACTCTAGTGGATCTAGGTCATCTATGGCAAACCTTCGTCCTTGGCTATCTCCGACGTCGTCCTTATCGGTCGAAATTGAGATCGTGGTAAGGGACATCTAACCCTAGCTGTGATTATTTTGGCAGTCATTATTCATGATGTACTGTGAGGATTGTCATGTGTTGTAGGTAGGATTAGTGTTACAAGTATAGTTCTTCTCCTAGAATTAAACACATTGCGTATCTCTAGTGCCGTAGGAGTTGGTTGCGTCCCTTGATCTGTCGGCAACCTATGTGCGACCTTTGCGTTATGTGCCTAATGCGGTGTGCAAGAAGTTGGTCATGTCATGGCCAGCATCTCTGTCCAGCTTCTTTGTGAATCGGGTCTGCCAGTTGATCCAGGAAGGGGGTTCAGTTGTTCGGGGATTCGGAGAGGCGAACATGGGCTTGATTGCAGATGATGCCTTCAAGTTCTTTGGTCGGACAGTCTCTCCAAACCAGGTGTACAACCACATGAGATACTAGAGAGTTAGGTGGATTCAGGTGCTAAGGATCAAGAGGCTTGAGAACGTGCATTGGGTTGAAGAGACCTCTGCTATCATGATGGACGATGACGATTACTATGCGCACATCAAGGTTCGATATATTTGTACTTGCATTAGTACGTTGAGTACTTGCAAAGCTCACATATGAACTGCACGTTTTGAACTAACTGTGATTCTCATGTAGGCTCAGCTGAAGGACACCAAGTTGATCAACAAGCCCATTGAGGACTATGCTCGGATGAAGATGATCTACGATCCTCGCATTTCCCCTACGCCCATCTCTCCGACTGCGATACACCGTGCTCTTAGCCACCTGATGGAGCATTGTGGATAGACGACCATGTATCTTGCCATGACCCTTGAGCGCAGGATGACCTGGTTCACGGCTTTCCTAAACAAGCACTACCTCTGAGCAACAGACTAAGCTGTTCGAGGAGGTGCTCATACTGGGGTTGCTGATGATGTTGGGGAACGCCCTATGCAAAATAAAAAATTCTAGCGCATAACCAAGATACAATGCAAGGGTGAGGTAACAGAACATACCCTCGTAGATCAAACTAGCGGAAATTTATCGATGACGAGGTTGATCGTGTGTTGATCCCACAACAAGCCTTAGCGAGTCGTGAGGAGTTGTATTATCCCACAGACAACTCTAAAGAACTAGTGATCCAAGTGTCACACCTCCACCGGTATCCACACGTGCAACAAGGATGGCACCACGTCAAGGCGAGATCAAGAGCTCGTGATCGATGAAGACGATGATGTGAGGAAGAGGAAGAGGACCGGGCTGAGGCGATGGTGGGCGGCGACGTTGGCGGGTGGTGGCGACGGTGGCTTGGGATAGGGTGTGGATTGCGTGTGTCTTTCCCTTGGCCCTCTCTCCTCAATATATAGGCGATTCCCTCCTCTCCATAGAGGAGAGTAGGACTAGGATTCGTATCCTACAAGGACTCCTCCTTTTCCTTTCTTCCACCAATATGAGAGAGAGGAAGTCCGTATCTAATACGGAGTCCGCATCAAATACGGAGTCCGCCCCAAAACCAACTTGGAGGGAAAGTTTGAGACCGGAGAGGACTCCTTCCTCCTCCCACATGACCTCGCCCCACCCCTCCACCTCTACCCGTCGGCCTAGGGAAGGGCCTTGGCCGAATCAGCCAAGGTCTGCCCCCTCCCACGCACGTGTGGCCTAGTGGGCCCTTGCTGCCCTTCGGGCAATGGGACCCACTAGGATATTAATAAATAATAATTTATTATTTATTATTAATATAAATATTTATTCCGAAGCTTTTGAATTAACTTCCGGACACATCCGAATTAATTCGAAACCTTCCTCAAATATTCCCAATGTTCTCTTTTAATATCCGGAACCATTCCATCCACTCTCGGCGATATCCCAGACTCCTCCAGAATATCCCGAGACGTTCCGAAACTTCCTTTTGGGATTACTTTATCCAACTATCTTATTCGCACTCACATTCTAAATGCCGTAGATGTCTTAAGTGTGTGACCCGGTAGGTTCGGATATTTGTGGACATGTCCTCATTCCGCTGACAATGATTACTATTAGTGTCTTGATACAAGTAGCAACCCCCGCAAATAATACGAAGTTCTTTATTGTGTGAACCGTAGTATTGAGTCTAATACACATCGTATTGATTTGTCGATAATTTACATTGCCTGAGATGAAAACACTAGGTTATTCTCGTTACCTGGAAAATACTCTTTAGTCATACCGTATTATCGATGTCCCTATGTTCAATAGCTTAATTACGTGTCTAGCCAGACAATGACGAACATCACAGTACATGAGCGGGCCTAGAGTGCATCTCTCCATCGTCAGGAGTATCAATTCCCACAAGCATACCATATGAATGATTGGCAAACCATCCGGTACAAACAAGCATCAACTTTATAGTCACTCCGCTAAGAGCAACATTTGGAGAATCTTTCTACGTCCACATTGTTCCCATGTTCACATATGTATCGTGGTCAAATGATTTCTAGTAAAGTCAATACAAAGTCTTATGAGATTAAACTGATAACTTTGTTGACGATGCGTTTCACGGTATGTCATGTTTGGTTCTATACATCGTCGTTGTTCTCCAATAACTCTGATCACATATGTCACCGGCAACTCCACAATCATATTGTCCCTTTGTCCATAGTTAGGAAACTGAAACTATCATTGACATACATACTAGTCATAGAGGCATGACCAGGGATATCTTTTATATAGTGTTTATTATCCCACACTTGTATTAGGGTTTTTCTCCAAATACACATTATTCAGAACTAATACAATTATAGAACAAAACGATAAACTTAATTATGAAACAGATATATGAATAATAACACATTTATTATTGCATCTAGGGCATATTTCCACCAGTCTCCCACTTGCACTAGAGTCAATAATCTAGTTTACATTTAACATTCTAACACCTATGACATCTCGGTGATGTTCATGCTTTGCAAGCGTGAGTAACTTTGTCAATGGATCTTCCACATTCAGATATGTATGAATTTTGAACATCTTGATGTCACCATCATGCACGAATTGGCGTATGAGATGAAATCAACGTTGTACATCCTTGTTCTTCTGGTGGGACCTTGGTTCCTTTGGTTGAGCGATGGCACCATTGTTATCACAATGGATCTCCATTGGCTCTAGCACACTTGGAACCACACCAAGTTCTGAGATGAATTTTTTCATCCATATACCCACCTTGCAGCATCTGACGCTGCTATGTACTCCGCCTATGTTGTAGATTCCTCAACCGTATCTTGCTTAGAACTTTTCCAGCTCACCGCTCCCTTGTTCAAGGTGAACACATAACCGGACTGAGATCTAAAATCATCAGGATCAGTGACAAATCTTCTGTCAGTGTAACCCCTTACAACGAGCTCTTTGTCACCACCATATAAGAGAAACATATCCTTAGTCGTTCTCAAGTATCTAAGTATATTTTTCACTACTATCCAGTGATTCACACCTGAATCACTTTGGTATTTGCTCGTAACACTTAGAGCATATGATTCACACCTGAATTACTACTATCTAGTATTGTACATATCATGGCATACATGGTTGAACCAATTGTTGATGCATATGGAACTTCACTCATGTCTTTTCACTTAGCATCTATCATAGTACATTGCTTCTTGCTTAGTGGTTACCCCTTCTTGGATTCTTCCATTTTGAACCTCTTCAAAACTTTGTCTAGATATGTATCTTGAGTAAGCCCTATCAGGTGTTGCGATCTATCTCTATAGATACTTATGCTAGATATGTAAGCCCTATCGTTCTTAATGAAGCCAAAACTCTTCACTACTTCATCAAAACAAAGATTCCAACTCCGTGATGCTTGCTTCAGTCCATAGATGGATCTCTGAAGTTTGCACACCTTTATAGCACCTTTAAGATTGACAAAACCCTCGGGTTGTACCATGTACACATCCTCGATTATCTTACCATTCAGGGACGCTATTTTGACATCCATCTGCCATATTTCTTAATCGTAATATGACGCTATTGCTAGAAAAATCGAACATACTTAAGCATCACTACGGGAGATAAAGTCTCATTGCAGTCAACTCCTTGAATTTATCGAAACCCCTTTGCAACAAGTCGTGATTTATGGACAGTAATTTTTTCCATCCACGTCTATTTTCTTCTTATAGATCCTTACATTCTATAGGCTTTACGCATTCAGGAGGGTCTATCAAGTTCCAAACTTGATTCTCGTACATGGATTTTATCTCGGATTTCATGGCTTCTTGCCATTTGACAGAGTCAGGGCCCATCATAGCTTCTTTTTATGTAGATGGTTCATCGCTGTCTAACAACAATACTTCATCTTCAAATCTTATGATCGGAAGACGAACTCTACCAGATCTACGTGGTTCAATAGGAGCATTAATTTTTGGGACTACAACACTTGTAGGCACGACAACATCTGATGGTGCCATAGGCGTTCCTAGAATGACTTCTAGTTCTGCGCTACTCTGCACATCTTGCTATGGTTCAATAACCTCATTAATCTCTATTGTCCTCCCACTTAAACTTTTAGCGACAAATTCCTTCTCAAGAAATGTTCCTCCTTGCGTGACAAAAATCTTGTCTTCAGTTTTGTGGTAGAAGGAATACCCAATAGTTTCCTTGGGGTAACCTACAAATATGCATTTTTATGATTTAAGATCAAGCCTATTCGGCTACAAATGTTTTACATAAGCTATGCAACCCCAAATTTTAAGAAACGACAAGTTGGGTTTCTTGCCAAACCACAACTCATATGGTGTCGTTTCAACGGACTTTGATGGTGCTCTATTAAGTGTAAAAGTTGCAGTCTCTAAAGCATATCCCCAAAATGACAAAGGGAGATCAGTTAAAGACATCATATATCTCACCATGTCCAACAAAGTTCGATTACACCATTCCGACACACCATTATGTTGCGGTGTTTCCGGAGGAGTAAGTTGTGAAACGATTCAACGAGCTCTAAGATGTTCGCTAAATTCATGACTCAAATATTCGCCTCCACAATCCGACCGTAGAAACTTTATTTTCTTGCCACGTTGATTCTCTACTTTGTTCTGAAATTTCTTAATCTTTTCAAATGTTTCAGACTTATGTTTCATAAGATAAATATAACCATAGCAACTCAAGTCATCAGTAAAGGTTATAAAGTAGAGGAATCCACCGTGTGCCGGTATACTCACTGGACCGCATACATCAGTATGTATTATCTCCAGTAAGTCACTGGCCTGTTCAACATATCTGTTAAACGGTGATATGGCCATCTTTCCCATTAGACATGCTTCACATGTATCAAATTATTCAAAATCTAGTGAACTTAAAAGTCCATCACTATGGAGCTTGTTCATGCGTTTATGTCCAATGTGACCCAATCTGCAGTGCCACAGATATATGGTATTCAATTCATTTGTATTTCCATGTTTAGCCTTAGTATTATGGATGTGTGTATCACAATCAAGATCAATCATAAACAACCCACTCTTCATGTGAGCATGTGCATAGAATACATTTGTTGGGGGGGGATAACCCTAGGTAGGGTCAAACCGGGGTATAACGGCAGTAATAGCCGAGGTACGGCAAGGTCAATGCAGAAGCTGGCCGAGTCACCTCAAGGCAAACCGAGTTAGATCAGACCCGACCCGGACAGTATTCACCCAATGTAGCCTCGACCGACATAAAACTAATGTCGGCACCCTCATTGTCACTTGTTTGCAGGTACCCTCAGGGCCGAGTTAACTAGGTGTCAGCCAGGTTACCACTTGGCTTACAAGAGAAGGAAGGAATCTCCTTGGTCAAAGGTTTTCTCTCTCCACTGTAGCATGCGCGTAGAGGACAGAGAGGAGGACCACCGAGTATGGGCCGACAAAGGTGACGTTACCCGACCGTTCTTGGTCGGGTGACACGGTGCTATAGGAGCTTACGCCACAGGCTCAGAAAGGCTCACACCATGAGTCCTGGGCGGCTTATGAAGGTAAAAAGGAGCGCACCACTTTGCTATTTTGGGAGAAGAATATTCGGAGAATATGCCTTCCACGTGTGCCCTAGCTTGTAACTTGGGCTCCCCTCTATAAGGAGCACCAAGATCTCCATAGAGAAGGTCGTCCATTTTTACTAAGGGAAGAACCCTAGAGAGAGAGTTGTGGGAATTACAGAAGAACATTTTCCTCCTCCCCATGAACAGCTCAAGGAGCACTTGTAATCCTCCATTGATCTAGTGAATATCAGTCATCTGTGTGTGGAATCACCACACTATCCCTCCCTGGATACCTCTAGTGCTCATTGGCCCCATCTTTAGCCTATACATGGCATCTGCCATGCCACCACCACGATAGTTGGCGCCCACCGTGGGGCTAGCAGCGCTAGCAGGAGTGAAGATCTGGATGGGAAACTTCATCATCACCGGCAAACGAATTGTCTCCGGGCTCGTTCAGCGCTTTGGAGCGCTGGACTACGTCAACGACAATGCTGGCAGCTTCGGAAACCGCCCTCCACCGAGGAACAGCCTCTTCATCAACCTTGGTGCCCACAAGATTTATGTTAGCAACGACGAGTCCTGCGTTCACCTGCAGCACGTTGTCGAGGGAGAAGAACCACCTCTCAGTGTAGCTCGCGGCGTGCGTATCACTCGCCCCGCTAGCAGCATTAAGGTCATGATGACGGTGCCAGATGCATGAGCAAGCAAGGACCCGGCGGAGAACCCGGAGACAACCCCAAAGGTACCTAGGAAAAGAGGTCTTCCACTAGAGAGGTCAGAGAACATGTTGGAACAGGCAATAGATAGCTTAGCTACTCCCATAGCACCAGTGGTTGATCCGGCTCAGGCACAGGCCGAGCTAGAGGAGACCTAGCTAAAAATGTTGGCCAGGGCAAAGAAAATAGCTGAGTTGCAGCAGTCACTGAACATCACTCTGCATGAGTACGCAAAAGCAAACCAGATTAGCCCAACTCGTATGGATAGAGTAAAGATTAGAGGTAGAAACCTGATCACTGAGATAGACAAAGAGTATGTACCTAGGCCGAGGCATTCATCTACTCTAGTGACATCAGGGCTAGCGAGGTATAGCACCCCAGCAAAGAACTTTAGGGCTGCAGAGGCAGTAGCGTCCGAGTTAGAGGGTCTGACGAGGAAGCCCGGGAAAGGCAACAGGAAAGGGTTAACCATCTAGTGAGGGTAGCGAATAGGAAGAATGAGGAAATAATCAAAGCAAACCCGGCGATAGTAGGAGGCTCCCGAGTCGTTCATTCGGCAAGGGGTAACCTGACAAAATCCGCTGGGCAACATCATCCCCTCATGATGGGCCTAGATGAGAGGAGGTGGTAACCTCGGCAAGGAAGAATAAACAGATGGTCCCATATGACCCGGCAAGGGCAGGGAAAGGAAAAGCAGTGCAAGGTGATGAGGATCGTCACAGTGCCAGCTGAGGTGAAGCTAGACGAGGTAACCGCGACCAAGGAAATGCCGGTCAGGGGAATGCTGGGAACGGCAATGCCAGTCAGCATAACTCAGCGGGAGCAGGGCAAAACCCACATCGGCAACAACAACAACAGTATATACGTCAGTGGGAGTGAAGTGTTAGTCCGACAATGTAACAACATTATGCTCGTCCGGGTCAAGATAGGTACAATGATGGTTATTCGGCAGTGGCTGAAGTCGGGTTTCCTAGGCCAGAACAACATGTGATAGGATCAAGGCTAGGAAATAGGAACTTGCAGCCAGATGATGCTAGGTTGAAGTTGGATCGGATCTACCGGTGCCGAACTTTTAGTTACCCAGAGGCACAAAGACGTATGACGGCAGCACAAAGATGTAAGATTGGTTGATAGATTATGCAACTGCTATGAACATTGCCACATGCTATTTGAGATGGGCCGTGAGATACATACCTTAGATGTTGGAAGGACCAGCAAGGGTTTGGCTGAACAATTTTCCGCCAAGAAGTATTAACTGCTGGATAGACTTCGAGGAAATGTTTATCAGTAACTTCACGAGCATGTACAAGAGGCCGAATAGGCCACAGACTCTGGAAATGTGCAAGCAAAGGCAAAACGGGATAGACCGGGAGTTCCTAACTAGGTGGTGCAATGTGCGCAACTCCTGCGAAGGGGTGATTGAGTCTCAGGCTATTCCTTGGTTCGCCCAAGGATGTTGGTATGCGAGTATGTTGTGGCAGAGGTTGCAGGGAGATATGCCAACTACATTGGATGAAACAATCTGGATTGCTGACTCGTATGTGTTGGGACCCAACCCAACCATGATTGACGTCAAATGAATCAAATGAAGAGTACTACCCCTAAGATGGAGCCGGAGTATCCCGACGCAATGATTTCCGGGGTAAGAGGAGATATGAAAGGCCAGTTTACCGATACATCTCGCAGCAAGTAGCAACAGTGGATCAGGATCAGCCCAATGCCGGTGCAAGCTAGCGTCAGAAAACTGGAGGACAGCAGTGGGCACAAAAGAGTGAGGGCAAGAAGCCTTGGATGACGGAACAGAAGAAATAGTGGCAAGAAAGAAAGGATAGGCCAAGATACACATATGGGGCTATGTTGGATCAGCCGTGCAAGTTCCATACACTAAACCCGAGCAACCCGACGAACCACACAACTCGGTAGTGCGAATGTATGAAAAATATAGAGCAAAGTGGCCCGGGGAATGCTCAGGCACCTCGACACGATGCACCTCGGAATGAAGCACATCGACAACCGCAACTTACTGGAGCAAATGGATAGCAGTTGATGCTGCCACCCCCTCCGCCGAGGTATGAGAACCATGAGAGAAGGGATGCAGTGCATCAGGTGGAAAATCAACACAAGCAGAATCAGAGATACCCCGGAAATGACTGGAGGAATGAGTACAGGGAACATCACCAGAGCTACTTGTTGGGAATATGCCATAGAGGCAATCATGGTTGATGATATTTCCCAAAGTATTCATAAAGTAAAGTTGTCCCTATATGAACATCAGCTATATATCACTGAATACGTGATTCAGTTGTGGAACTATGTATTCATGATTGTTCATATTAGATTGTCCTTGGTCATTGAGGCTGTGCTAGGCACACAAATTAGACCAATGTGCAAGTCGGTTGATGACATGGTTCCACTTGTCATGGGCATGGAGATGCTATTCCGACTTACACTGATTCAGCTAAAGAGTTTAGCGAGTCAGACTGACCTACAGTTGAGATGCAACAAGCATGTTGTCATTTGCAGTCTCAAGCAATGGAATCCTTGGACCTGAGGTGATTGCATGATCCGAGTTGTAGATCGCCAACTTAGGTTCTATCAAACATTGTTCTGTAAATGGGCAGTTATAAAGGTAGAGTTCGGGTTGGTTGTGAAGCAAGCTACATGACGTGGATTACCAAGATGGGATTTGCCCCTCCATAATGGAGAGATATTCTCTAGGCCCTCTCGTGTGATATGATTCGGAAGCATGGCCATGCCCTACTCAGTCAAGTGTTAACTGAGGAGTCGGACTAAGAGTTAGTCCAGTGAATCACATATCATGGTATGAGAAGAGAGTTAAGCTATTTAAGGGATGGCAACTACTCGCCTATAGCTTAACAGATGTATCGTGAGGCAAACGGACTTGGACGAAAGTCACATTGAAGGTTCGTCTTCGGACTTTGCGGCATTTGGGAGTTGGCACGTCTTGCTAGAGGCCGCTACCATCTATCGACTTGAGAACGAGTGTTCATGAAAGTGAGTTGGACTCAAAGCCATGACGGGATACTTGGAGGAGTAGCTCATGTCGTGTCCAGGTGTACGTGAACCTACAGGGTCACACACTTAAGGGTAAAGAGCCCATGTGGATTAGATCCATATGGAGATTGGAATAAGGCCTAGATGGGCCTCAAGAGTTGAGCCAAACTAGGAGTGTATATAAGTGGAGTTACAAGGGATAGTCCCTGACCTAGCCGTCACTTTCTCCACTTCCATTTTCGGGGTAGACAGGATCTAGCAGTCCTCTGTCTGAAGCTCCTTCCTGTATGTGTGGATACCGGTAGAGGCGTTGCACGTGCAGCACTGGAGACGGGGAAGCTCGTGCGGATCTGACGAAGGAGTTCGTGGGATTTGGAAGGGCTGTCTGGGGATTGTTTGGCACTGCTTCGACGCACTACATCAACTTCCGCATCTGCGCGTCTAGCGGTAATCTCGTGGCCTATAACCTGAGCTGGATCTTGGGAGTTCCGCGTTAGGGAAAAAGTTTTGTTTATCTCTACATGGCCCATCAGTGGTATCAGAGTGAAAGCTTCTGGTTTTAGGCTCTAGATCTGTGCATATTTGATATGCACGAGGTGGTGGATAAGATCCACTTAGGGTTTCGGTGGTCGATCTATGAGATAGATCGGTTTTGTGCAAGATTGATTGGATCAATCACACTCAGGGGTGCATGGAAGATTAGGTGCAGATGATCAATGAGATTGGTCAGATCTGCACATGGATCAGATTTGGGTAAAAGTGTTTTATCCAATGAAGGAATCCATGGTTCGGAATGCAGATTAGATTTGGGGACCACCGGCTTCGCCATGTCGTAGCGCATTAGATGTCGTTGTGATGTTCACAACGCCGGTAGATATTGTATCTATGCATAACTTGTTTTTATAGGAAGTTGTGAATGGTATGGCTTATGTGCATGTGATGTATGTAATCCATACGTGATCTGTGTATCACGGGTTGGTCAGCCGGCTGGAGCCAAAGTGCTGTCACTGTTATTGTATAACGACCTGCGTGTCGGCATGAGATGCCATCTTCTTGTATATTCCTTAGTGCTGGTGTAGCATGTTTGGAGGACTTGAAGGACACTGCAACCAAAGGCATGACGAACAGGTTCATGGAGATGGAGATCGCCATGAAGAGAGCCATACCATTTCACATTATAATTGGATTATTTTGTGTGATTGCTATGTCTCTAGTTTTACCTCTATGAGATAGTTGGTAGAACTTTAATCCCTCAAATAAGGTCTAGTCGGTCTCCTCGCCGGTGCTGCACCATCACAAGTTGGACATTCTTGGTAGTGGGCTCATAAAATTGAAGTGCTACCAATTCTCTACGACTAGATGGGTTCGATTTGGACTCTTACAGCGGAAGCACTTGGTAAGCTAGACGGGTCTATCACAACGGTTGTGGGGCTCGGGGAGAGGGTGGTCGGGAGCCAGGGCATGAGATGCCACCCGACCAACAGGAGTCGCATGAGATGCGATTGGCAAGGAGTTGCCTACCTAGATCACTTGACGACTAGCAGTGATGCTAAAGCTCACTAGTCGGCTTGCTTATTTAGGGTCCTGAATCACTAAGTAACCATCGGAGGGATATTGGTTCTAGTGGGAGCATAAGTATTAAAGTGTTTAATACGTCTACTCTTTTATGCATACTTGTCTTAAGTGTTTTGCATATTTCTATTGTAGATAATGGCACCTAGTAGCAGTCTCCCTCAGTTATCCAGTTTTGCTTTGAGGACCATTCTAGAGAAAGATAAATTTGATGGAACAAACTTCACCAACTGGTATCGTAATCTGAGAATAGTTCTCAAACAAGAAAAGAGGGACCATGTTCTAGACAACCCGCTTCCAGATGTGCCGGATGAGAATGCGAGTGTCGCAGCAACCAATGCCTATCGTAGAACATGTGATGAGTCTACAGAAATTAGCTGTCTTATGCTTGCTCACATGGAACCGGACTTGCAGCAGCAGTTTGAGAATGTTGAGGCCTACGATATGATCGAAAGCCTCAAAAGTATGTTCCAGGCTCAAGCAAAGACCAAGAGATATCAAGTCTCTCAAGCTTTGCTTAGTTGTAAGCTTAAGGATGGTGATCCACTGAGTCCACATGTGATCAAGATGGTTGGTTACATGCAGTCTCTGGAAAGGCTTGGCTACCCCATTAGTGAAGAGTTTGCTACGGATATAATTCTGAACTCTCTTCCTAGTGTGTATGGTCAGTTCATATCGAACTACCACATGCATGGTATGGATAAGAAGCTCACTGAATTACATGGGATGCTTAAGCAGGCAGAGGTTGATCTCAAGAAAGGTACTAGCCAAGTGTTGGTAGTATAGAATAAGGCTAAGTTTAAGAAGAGTTCTTGGACTAAGAAGAAGAAGGCTAAGTCAGGAGGTAATGCTAAGGATGAGATCCCAATTGTTTCCTCAGGGACTAAGTCATCTCCTTCAGCCGGTTCCGCTTGCTTCTATTGCAAGACAGAAGGCCACTAGAAGAGGAATTGCAGCAAGTATTTGGCGGATAAAGCCAAGAGTGGAGGTGTGACTTCCAACTCAGGTACACTTGTTTGCAATGTTATAGACCTTTATCTTGGTGATGCACCCGGTAGTTCTTGGGTATATGATACCGGATCAGTCATTCATATCTGCAACTCGTTGCAGGGACTAGTAAGAACTAGGGGCGTAGCAAGAGGCGAGGTTGACATTCGGGTCGGCAACAAAGCAAGAGTTGCTGCGTTGAAAGTCAGCACAATGCAACTTCATTTACCTTTAGGATTCTTCATGGAACTAAATAATTGTTATTATGTTCCTGTCCTTAGTCGAAACATCATTTCTGCCTCATGCTTGATGAGACAAGGCTATGAGTCTAATATGAAGAACAACGGTTATTCTTTATATTTGAATGATATGTTTCACGGCTTTGCACCCATTCAGAACGGGTTATTTATTTTGAATCTTGATGGTGGGTCGGTCTATAACGTAAATGTGAAAAGGTTAAAACCAAATGATTTGAACATGACTTACTTTTGGCACTGTCGACTTGGTCATATAAGTTGGAAACGCATGAAGAAGCTCCATGATGATGGACTCCTAACTTTGTTCGACTTGGAGTCGTTCGAGACATGCAAATCCTGCCTTCTACGAAAGATGACCAAGACACCTTTTGCAAGGAGTTGTGAAAGGGCGTCTGACTTGTTGGGACTAGTGCATAGTGATGTATGTGGTCCAATGAGCGTGATAGCTAGGGGTGGTTATGAGTACTTCATTACCTTCACTGATGATTTGAGTAGATATGGATATGTCTACTTGATGAAACATAAGTCGGAAGCCTTTGAAAAGTTCAAAGAATTCCAGAAAGAAGTACATAATCAACTCGACAAGAAAATAAAGTTTCTTAAGTCGGACCGAGGAGGCGAGTACATGAGCCACGAGTTTGATGACCATCTGAAGAGTTGTGGAATAGTTCCTCAGCTCACTTCGCCGTGTACACCGTAGAGGAACGGTGTATCGGACCGGCGGAATCAAACCTGTTGGACATGGTACGATCAATGATGAGTCAGACAGATCTACCTTTATCATTTTGGGGTTATTGTCTAGAAACGGCGGCATTCACACTAAACAGAGTACCATCAAAATCGGTAGAGAAGGCACCACATGAGATGTGGACAGGCAAGAAGCCAAGTTAGTCTTTTCTTAAGATTTGGGTTGTAAAGCATTTGTCAAGCGACTTCAGTCGGACAAGCTTGTAGCCAAGTCGGATAAGTGCATTTTCGTTGGGTATCCAAGGGAAACATTGGGTTACTACTTCTACAACCGAGAAGAGGGCAAAGTGTTTGTCGCTCGTAATGGTGTCTTCCTTGAAAAAGAGTTTCTCACTCGGGAAGTCAGTGGGAGTACGGTGCGGCTCGAAGAAGTTCGAGAGGGACCGGTCAGTAGCGATTTGGTGAAAGCCTTGGAGGTTGAGCCAGTCGTGGTAGCTGAGCTGGCAGCTGCACCTCCACTGCGAAGATCGACAAGATTGTGAAGTGTTCGTGATGTATTACTGTTAGACAGTGATGAGCCGGCAACTTATTTGGAAGCGATGGTGGGTTCTGATTCTGAGTCATGGCTTGGAGCCATGAGATCCGAGTTAAAGTCCATGGATGATAATCAAGTTTGGAACTTGGTTGATCTGCTAGACGGTGCAAGACCAGTCGAGTGCAAATGGGTCTTTAAAAGGAAAACTGATATGGATGGAAACATTTCTATCTATAAAGCATGGCATGTCGCGAAGGGGTTCTGACAGGTTCAAGGAGTTGACTACGATGAGACTTTCTCACCCGTAGCGATGCTTAAATCAGTTCGGATCATGTTAGCTATAACAACCTATTTCGACTATGAGATATGGCAGATGGATGTCAAAACGGCTTTCCTTAATGGAAAATTAACTGAGGACGTGTATATGATACAATCCGAGGGTTTTGTCGATCCGGCTAATGCTGACAAGGTATGCAAACTTCAGAAATCCATTTATGGATTAAAGCAAGCATCTCGGAGTTGGAACATTCGCTTTGATGAGGTAGTCAAATCGTTTGACTTCATCAAGAGTGATCATGATTCTTGTTTATACAAGAAGTTTAGTGGGAGCAAAGTAAACTTTCTGATCTTATATGTGGATGACATATTATTGATTGGAAATGATGTCCAGATGTTGCAAGAAACCAAGGAATCATTGGAAAGGAGTTTCTCAATGAATGACTTGGGTGAAGCAACTTATATACTAGGAATCAGGATCTATAGAGATAGATCCAGGCGGCTCATTGGATTGAGCCAAAGTACATATTTGGACAAAGTGTTGAACAAATTCAACATGGAATCATCTAAGAAGGGGTTCTTACCGATGTCCCATGGCATAAGACTTAGCAAGACTCAGTGTCCTTCGACAACTGATGAGCGAAGTAGGATGAGTGTGATTCCGTATGCTTCGGCAGTCGGGTCCATCATGTATGCCATGATTTATACTAGGCCGGATGTTTCCTATGCTCTAAGTGTTGTGAGCAGATACCAGGCTGAGCCTAGAGAAATTCACTGGGCAGCAGTAAAGAACATTCTTAAGTACTTGAGAAGGACTAAGTATGTGTTCCTAGTTTATGGAGGTGAGGTTGAACTCAGTGTAAGGGGTTACACAGATGCGAGTTACCTTACTGACTCAGATGATTCTCGTTTGCAATCTGGGTACGTGTTCATTATGAACAGAGGGGCTGTGAGCTGGAAGAGTTCCAAGCAAGAGACGATGCATCTACAACAGAAGCTGAGTATATTGCTGCCTCGGAGGTAGCAAAGGAAACTGTTTGGATCAGGAATTTCCTGATTGATCTTGGTGTGGTTCAAGGCTCGTCCAATCCATTAGACGTGTATTGTGACAACAATGGTGCTATCACACAAGCCAAGGAATCTAGACAACACTAGAAGAATAAACATATACTCATGTGATACCACTTGATTCGCCAGTTCGTGGATCAAGGTGATATCAGATTATGCAAGGTACACACGGATGTAAACGTTGCAGATCCGTTGACAAAGCCACTTCCACAGCCTAAGCATGAGGCGCACGTAAGAGCCATGGGCATTAGATGCCTAGACATGTGATGTCAGATGATTGACTCTAGTGCAAGTGGGAGACTGTTGGGAATATGCCCTAGAGGCAATCATGGTTGATGATATTTCCCAAAGTATTCATAAAGTAAAGTTGTCCCTATATGAACATTAGATATATATCACTGAAAACGTGATTCAGTTGTGGAACTATGTATTCATGATTGGTCATATTAGATTGTCCTTGGTCGTTGAGGTTGTGTGTGGGCTCCCCCGAATTAATCATCCGAGAAATCCATGTTATGTATATATCCATGTTCCCATGATCAGTGAGCCGTGGAACATAACCAACAAGTATCATTACAATAGCCGAAACATAACAAAAATACAAGACTTACATAAATGCCATTATGGCTACACCATCCTTAGTAGCGGAACATCATCACGCGTAGAGCCCAATCGTGCCTCAACCTACAGGCGATTGACTGGGAAGACGACCTAGCTCGCTGGACATCACCTTGATCTTCCAATGTCGAACCTCTGAAAGTCTGGCCAAGTAAATAGCTAGGTACAAAGCCGTGAGTACTTTTCAATGTACTTGCAAACCACCAAGATAAATGAAATAAGGAAATGCAAGTCTAGCTATGGCTAGATAACTCTATCTGGGGTTGTTTTTGAAAAGCCTAGACTACCTCTTGTAGTTATGGCATCTCCATATCTTTGTTGAAAAATAGTTTCGAAACATGCCTCTGTTTTATAAATCAAGATATCTCCATATCTTTGCTAAAAAAGAGTTTTGAAAACAGTTTTGGAGTAGAAACCCTTTTGTAAAACTCTTTGACCTCCTCTGGTCAAAACAAAGCTTTTGAACTCAGGTTCCCCCGAAACCTTCATACTTTCATCCATTCTTTCCAAACAAACACCGTTTGGGTACTCCTATCCAACACCTTTACAACCGTCCTTGAACATGGACACGACAATTCGAATAGATTATACTCTGCAGAGTTTGCGCACTTTCCCCACAAGAATCAATACATCCGCCAGGATAGAACCACGGCCCACTACCACTGTAGATGGGGGTCCGGATAATCAAACCTAACCTTTCGCTTGTCGACCCTAGCAAAGGCTGCTTTTCCTTTTGGGTTTGTCCTCCCCGGCAACGAGTATGTGGCTCCCAGCCATAGTCCTGCCTTCCGTACACGTGTATACCCAACCATAACTTGGCGTATACATTAATCTGGTGACTCCACTTCCTTCCATACCACCTAAGTCATACCGTCCGCGGGAGACCCAATTATTGCACCGGCACTCCTGCCAAAACAGGCTCACTCTTGCCGAAGCAAGCTACAGGCTTCAGATCCGGAGATCTGTTAGCGCCTGCCCAGGCTTCAAGGGATCTCTCCCTATAAGCATTGTACAAGATGCCTCAGCTAATGCAGACAAACTACGAGTTAAGCCCTAGCACCTGGGTAATGTTGTTGCACTGATAAAATTGTTCCGGTAGAGGCGTAGAACATCCCTTCACTTTCTCATTCCTCATCAACACCATTTCTGTAGTTAAAACATCCGCTTCGAACGATGGCTCTTCCCAAGGGTTTTTACCAAGCAGTTTTGAAACATTTGTGGTAGGGTAGAACCCAAAACAATTCATTTTCTCAAAGCTGGGGTTTTCAACAAGGTAGGATGCTGATCATCTTACTCTCGGTCTAAAGGGATAAAATGGTAGGTACATCAGGGTGGTGCCATGAAGGACACAAAGTCATAACTTGGAGGAGCCAAGTTATTAGCACAGTATTTATAAAACAAGACATGCAGATAAACAATGCAGTTTATAAAGGGGATACAAAACAGGTAATAAAAGGAATAGGACAAGTATCGGAATTCGGGAATGGTGGCTTGCCTGTGATCAGCAATAAGTCCCTGGACTTCCTTAGATAACCAAGAATACCCAATAATAATAATAAGTCCCTTCCTTCTTGTCGTCAAACACTCACACTATCGCCGTCATCGAGTATACATGCAAGCAGACAATACCAAAATGAATACAAGGCATACATGCATCAAACCATACAGAAAACAAACATACTGAATCCTACTTAACTTAGTAGGTTTTGGAGGAGTGGGATACTAGGGGTGAAATTACTAGATTGCCATTGAGGTGTTTTTCCTTTGGAGGATAGTTGTCAAGGCAGAATACCATGAACTTGGAGTGAGGTTCTGGGGTCTGTAGGATGCCAATGTGAAACAATGATATCCTCAGATGGGTCTTAGCAAAACAAAAACAACACAAGTGGTTTCACTAGATTATCAATTTCCTAGATTTAGTTATGATTTTTATAGTGGGATAAACTCTAGTTTGAGGAAATAATTCACCAGAATTTATATGGAGGCCCAAAAATTATTTCCTTGGGTGGTTAGGTAGGGTTTGATGCAATGAACCACGTAGAGTTGGAATAAAGTCTAAATAATTACCAGAATACCCTCAGGAAATTCCCAAAGATAGTTCTGGAACTGTTTTGTCTTTTTCACCAAATTAAATAAATAGAAGCTCTTGAGTTGATTCCAAGGGAATGTGGTAGGAATATGGAATGCCTTTCTGTAGGAATTGGATTTACTCATTTTGGAGTTGTCTAACTCCTGGAGTGATTTATTTAGTGATAATACTACTTACAGAAGTATTTAAATCACTAAAATCCAACAGAGGGTCAATAAATCCTTATCTCCTGGTTTTAGATAGGCAATAGTGTGCCACTTCTCTGGGAGATGGAATCAGGAAAAAACGACATTTGGCTTGACTTAGAGAATTTATCCCAGGCAGACAAGGACTGTTTTTATTATTTTTGTTAAAGACACACTACTGTTCACCTGGACATAAGACCTATGCTAGATGACATGTATTTCAAATACATTCCAGTAGGGCTTTGGTTCTCCTCAATTTGAGATGTAAAACTCCTTGAGGAAATTATTTAGGGAAAAGTACACCTAGTAGCAGAATAAATCCTAGCAAATAATGGAAATTATTTTTGACTAGGTGTTGCCTCTGCATGCTTGAGAAAACATCAGGGTACTACCAGAAATTTAGATCTTGGCCTTTGGATTTTATTTATATTTTCAAAAGGATTTAATCCTACTAGTATTTTTCTGGATCTGGAATAAAAGAAAAGGCAACAGGGCAGCTGGGCTGGATCTGTGGGGAAATGGGCCGCAGGGAGTGGATTCGGCCCACGGCGGAAGGCGCGGCACACGGGAGCCCGGGGCTTGAACCTGACAGGCGGGGCCCGGCGGTCAGTGGCAGGGGGCGGCCCAGGGTGTATCGGCTAGATCTGGACGTCGGTTTAAGTCGCGATGGACGGCCTGCGTCCGTCCTCATCCTCACAGTGGCGCCGACAAGCAGAAACCCTAGCTGGCTCGGGTGGTAGCGGGGGAGCTTACCAGAGGGATCGGGAGGTGCCGTGGAGGGTGCTGGGCGACGCGGTGGACGACGGCGAGCAGATCAAGGGGCGGCACGGTGGTGGTGGTCCCCTAGAAGCCGCTCGTGCGACGGAGGCCGAGGGTGACCTCGTCGGAGCTCAGCGGTGGCGACGGAGGAGTCGTTCCTGGGCAAGAAAAAGGGCACTATTAGATGGAGGAGGAGGAGATGGTCACAGTGAGGTGACATGCAGGAGGAGAAGCAGATGGGATGGGAGGCCTTGCTTGATTTTTGTGGAAGGCCCGAGGCTCCTTCTTCTTCTTCCTTCGGGTAACATAGAGCAGGGGAGGAGGAGGGGGTACTAGGGAAGGTAAGTGGGGAGGAGAGGGAGCAAATGAGAGGCATGGAGCATGATGGGGTGGCCTCTGGCCTTTATACCAAGGATGGAAGCTAGATGGTGCAAATGTCTAATTTGGACATGGGGGAGGGGTGGTGCTGGCCAGGGATTGGCCCAGGGGGCAGTGAGGAGGGGTAGGATTAGGATTGGTTCGGGAAGAGAGGGCTGTGATAGCTGGGGTAATTAAAGGGGTAAATCCTTGTAAGATTTGCTTGACTCTCTTTCTCTACTAGTACAAGGGTACAATGGGCAAGGGCAGGGGTGGAGATACAGTGGTGTCGACCTGGGGTGTGTCCTGGGGCTGAGGAGATGCATTGAGCAAGTTTTGATGAGAGTTGGAAGTGGTGTGAGTAATGAATTTGCTTAATTGGCAACTTTGATCAAAATAGGTGGTTATGAAGAAAGTCCAAAATGTTGCATTGGCCAAGATGGGGAAATGGTACTGGTAGATAGATGAGGTCAAGGTAGACTCCTAGGATTTAATTGAGATTTTTATAAGGGGTTTTAGTCCTCATAGATCCATTTATTCAAAAAGGGCAGAAGTGGTTTCTAGAAGATCATTTGATATTTTTACAGTGGTCAAGGTTGGTTTCTGGTTTGAGATGGTCCCATATGTGAATACACATTTAGGGGAATTTTCCCAAGATTTATTGGGGAAGTATTTAAAACAATTATTATTCCAATTTAGCCATTTAAGAAAATGGGCAAAAATAAATAATAAGCCTCTTCAAAAATATTTGTTTTTGAAATGGGAAGATGGGGTATGATATATGGAACTCACATGAGCAAAAAGTTGGGGAAGTGTTTTGGCAAAAACCAAACTTTCCATTGGGAAAGGGGTTTTGAGATTTCTCTATTAAAGGAATTGAATAGATTTGGAGCCATAATAATTATGGATACTATTTGGTAAATCTTGATGATCAAGGTAGATGATGGAGACAAGGTGTGGAAAGTATTTTCAACCTTGGGAATTGGAATTCCAACTTGAATTTGATGGAAGAGCAAGGTATTAATGATCTAGGGTGATGTTATTTTTATACCACCTAAACCTTGTTAGATCTTGGAGCTCAGAGCTCACCTTGATGCAAGGGATAGATGATTCGTTAGACCAAGTCATATAGATGATCATGGCATAAGAAGTTTGGATTGGTTACATTTGAGGTGGTATGGAAGAGATGTCAAACTTTGTTGAGAATAAGGCCGCCATACCAAATGGCTCATAATGCCTTATAAACCAAGTGGGTTTAAGAAGCACAGATATCCACTTGGAACAAGTGAAGTAGTTTTTGATAGACCTATATGAGTAGGTCACAACCATGCAAGGAGTTGGTCCATAGAAGGTGGTATGGTGGTGTGAGCTTCTATCAAAGTAGGCATGAGGACTAGATTTGCAGGAAAAGTTATTTTCTTGCCTACAAAACCATCAAGAGCAAGTGGGTTGGAGGATGATCTAACCAAGGTGAAAAGTGGGCCTTGGTAGTCCTTAGGATTTTTAACAAGATGGTTCAGGTGCATTTCCAAAAAGGCACATGGTTTGAGAAAGGGAGGCATTCAAAAAGGTGATGTTCGAACAATTTCCAGACTTAGTCAAAATTGGCAGTTTTGAGGATTTTGACTAGAGTATGAGAGGGAATGTTTTTGGAGGGTTTGCAAGGTACCAAAGCATCATAAAGTGGATGCTGTTTAAGTGTAGATTGATTATAAGGGATCCACGCTTGATATGGATCATCATGGACATGGAAGCTTCTAGAATAGAAATCTTCAGAATTGATCTGGTTAAGGGTCTTAGATGATCACCTAGTAGCTAGGGATCATATCCAGATTCGTATTCTTGCTTAGGGGTTGATGATTTGGAAACATCTTGATCCTAGTGATGAGCTCCTAGAGTAGCTCATACTACTTCCTAAGCAAACAAGTCAAACAGCAGATCAAGGCAATTCATCAGACAGCAGATCAAGGCAACTCATCTTACAGACAATTCAACTACTGCTAGGGTTACCATCAAGCTTAGCTTGAGGTAAGAAGGGGTAATTTCTAAAGGTTGGAGTTTGAATAAGGTAAGAGTCCTTGGTATATCTACCAAGGGTAGAAATCAAAAGCTTTCTAAAAGGTTTTTGGGGATCCTAAAGGTAAGGGTAGTTTGAAGGTTCTGTCTTGAAAACATAAGGAGGTTATATTATATATTTCTCCATAGTTTTGTCAAAAGAAGCTACTGAAATAGTTTTGGTTACGTAAGCATCTTGGCTCACGTTTTGAAATGCCCGAACATTTGAGAATATGTAAATTGAGCCAAGATAGTTTTGGTAAGTAGCTTTTGTCAACTGATGGTGAGATAAGGAGTATCATTTGGTATACACTCACATGCACAAGCACAAACAAACAACAAGCAAACACTGCACCAATGGACAAGAAAAAGTTTTTGTTCCCCCTGATTTTTGTATTCTGGACAACTAATCAGGGTTGCTGAAATTGGGATGTTACAGACCTTTCCCCCTTAAAGAATCTCGTCCCGAGATTCAGGAGAGTAAGATTAGGGGATTCGTCTTAGAGTTAGTGCTATGTGCTTCCAGCGTACTAACTTGTCGGCTTTGTCTTTGAACAGGGTCACTTTGACAGTGAGGATAAACTCCAATTGTCTTGAAAGCACGAGTGTCGAGCAGGCTTCAACCAGGATTGTGAGGAGTGATCTTCCAGCTGTAAGGATTTATGGCGTCTGTCCTAAGGGACTATTGTATTCTAGTATACGTCCCTGGGGTCCAACTGTTGGGTTGCTTCTAGCAGAGGGTTATTCCATTTTGCAGGACGCAGTCTTTCCCCCTTAGGATTATACTGGGGCAGATCGGAGAGTTGACGTAGTCCTTCCTTCTTGGAGTCGCAGATGGATGTTTTGAATACTGACGTCCATATTACTCCTGGAGTGTAGATCGTCAGAAGGCGTCCCATTCTGGAGGTCTTCTGAAGTATCCTCGGGTAGACAGTCTTCTAAGGATTGAGTGGAAAGATGTCGTCTTTCCACCTTAGAGCTTTCTTATGGCGCTTTGGGAGTGGTGCAAATCTTCTGTCTGGGAGTGCTGACCTGAGATTAGCGGAAGGCTGCATCTTCCTAAAATCTTGAGCTAAGGTTGTCAAGTGACGCCCTATTCTATACACCTTGGCGATAGGGGGGGGGGGGTTCTCACGAAGCCTTATGGAGGGATCTCATGGCAAGTTAGCAAGGTATGACTCTCCTGGTTAGTGTTTAGTCAGGGTTGATGCCGTCAGTGTCCGTGGAGAGGTCTTCACTTGGATCTCTTGTGTTGCTTCTGCTTGAGGGCGGAGTGGACTCGTTGTCTTCATGCATCCTCGTCTTCGGGGAACTGAAGTATTGGGGCCTTCTGGTGAGGAACTTCCCGTGGGTGGTAAGCATTCCGGGTTGGGTCTGATGCAACGTCTTGGGTAAAACACGCAAGAAGGGAACAATCAAGCAAGCATAGCAATCCAAGGAAGTTATTACATAACCAACCGGTCTACACCCGAGGTTGTCAATAGTGCTTAAGAAATACAAAACGTGTTCATGGACGATACATGACTCTACCCTATTGCTAGATGGGCGAGTACAACAGAGTGGGTGATTACTCAGAGGGTTCATCTATGGAGTCATGGCCGGCTTCTGGAAGAGCAGGAGAGGTTTCCTGCACCTCCTGGATGGGTTTGAACCTACAGAGATACTGACTGGCGGTGATGCACTTCCTGCTTCTCTTGGGGGCGGCTTCCCTCGATGTTCCTTTAGTGGCGGTAGTTCGTGCTTGATTCCTTTGCAGGGTTTCCAGAGCTTCCTTACAGGTGAGAATGGCTTGTAGGCGGCGTAGTTCCATCTGGGAGTGGCGGTATTCGTCAGCGACTGCTGTTAACACCTGATTGCTAGAGTAGCTAAATCGGGTCTGAAAGGAGAGAGCAGGGTATGCCAGGCTGGGGTCTTGAGATCCTCCGGTGCGGTCGACATTTCCCTTCATGGGGAGGTAGAAGGTTGTGGGCTGTCTCATCTCTGGGAGTGAGCTACGGATGCGCATCAAAGCTTCTCTAGCTACCAAATCAACAGCAAGTACGGGACTAGGCATCTAAGGTCCAGTGGAATAGATAGGGCTTCCATTGGTTCTCGGCTTGGCTAGTATGACAATCTGTCCCACATAATCTCCTGATTCCAGTCCCTTGTGGAGGGTGTAGATAGGTTTCTGCTGGTAACCGCAAAGTTGCAGAGAGTCCCAGAGTAGTCCGGGGAATCCAACCTTCAGCCACTCTTCATCAATAGGTTCCATCTATAGACGTGTTTAGGGCCAGGTTGGGTTAGTGGCAAGTGTGCAAGATTTTCAGATTAGAAAATCATATTAATGTAAGTAGTTTCCAAAAATGGAGGGGAAGAGGCATAAGCACTTTTGCAAATAGTCAACTCTTCTCCCTTTGTCTTTTAGAAAATATGTTTGTCGTTTCCTGTCTAAGGTCCATGCTAACTAAGGTCTTCTACAGTCAGGATGGCTCTGATACCAAGTCTGTGGGCTCCCCCGGATTAATCATTCAAGAAATCTCTATTATGTATATATCCACGTTCCCATGATCAGTGAGCCGTGGAACATAACCGACAAGTACCATTACAACATCTGAAACATAACGAAAATACAAGACTTACATAAATGCCAGTATGGCTACACCATCCTTAGCAGCGGAACATCATCACGCGCAGAGCCCAATCGTGCCTCAACCTACAGGCGACTGACTGGGAAGACAGCCTAGCTCGCTGGAAGTCACCTTAATCTTCCAATGTCGAACCTCTGAAAGTATGGCCAAGTAAATAGCCAGGGACAAAGTCGTGAGTACTTTTGAATGTACTTGCAAACCACCAGGATAAATGAAATAAGGAAATGCAAGTCTGGCTATGGCGAGATAGCTCTATCTGGGGTTGTTTTTGAAAATCCTAGACTACCTCTTGTAGTTATGGCATCTCCATATCTTTGTTGAAAAAGAGTTTCAAAACATTCCTCTGTTTTATAAATCAAGATATCTCCATATCTTTGTTGAAAAAGAGTTTTGAAAACAGTTTTGGAGTAGAAACCCTTTTGTAAACCTCTTTGACCTCCTCTGGTCAAAACAAAGCTTCCGAACTCAGGTTTCCCCGGAACCTTCATACTTTCATCCATTCTTTCCAAACAAACACCGTTTGGGTACTCCTAGCCAACACCTTTACAACCGTCCTTGACCGTGGACACGGCTATTTGAATAGATTATACTCTGCAGAGTTTGCGCACTTTCCCCACAAGAATCAATACATCCACCGAGATAGAACCACGGCCCACTACCACTGTAGATGGGGGTCCGGATAATCAAACCTAACCTTTCACTTGTCGACCCTAGCAAAGGCTGCTTTTCCTTTTGGGTTTGTGCTCCCCAACAACGAGTATGTGGCTCCCTGCCATAGTCCTGCCTTCCGTACACACGTATACCCAACCGTAGCTTGGCGTATACCCTAATCTGGTGCCTCCACTTCCTTCCGTACCACCTAAGTCATACCATCCGTGGGAGACCCAATTGTTGCACCAGTACTCCTGCCAGAACAAGCTCACTCTTGCCGAAGCAAGCTACAGGCTTCAGATCCGGAGATCTGTTAGCGCCTTCCTAGGCTTCAAGGGATCTCTCCCTATAAGCACTGTACAAGCTGCCTCGGCTAATGCAGACAAACTATGAGTTAAGCCCCAGCACCTAGGGTAATGTGGTTGCACCGATAAAATTGTTCCGGTAGAGGCGTAGAACATCCCTTCACTTTCTCATTCCTCATCAACACCATTTCTATAGTTAAAACATCCACTTGTAACGATGGATCTTCCCAAAGGTTTTTACCAAGCAGTTTTGAAACATTTGTGGTAGGGTAGAACCCAAAACAATTCATTTTCTCAAAACCGGGGTTTTCAACAAGGTAGGATGCTGACCATCTTACTCTCGGTCTAAAGGGATAAAATGGTAGGTACATCAGGGTGGTGCCACGAAGGACACAAAGTCATAACTTGGAGGAGCCAAGTTATTAGCGCAGTATTTATAAAACAAGACATGCAGATAAATAATGAAGTTTATAAAGGGGATACAAAACAGGTAATAAAAGGAATAGGACAAATATCGCAACTCGGGAATGGTGGCTTGCCTGTGATCAACAATAATTCCCTGCACTTCCTTAGATAACCAAGAATTCCCAATTATAATAATAAGAAGTCCCTTCCTTCTTGTCGTCAAACACTCACACTATCGCCATCATCGAGTATACATGCAAGAAGACAATACCACAATGAATACAAGGCATACATGCATCAAACCATACAGAAAACAAACATACTGAATCCTACTTAACTTAGTAGGTTTTGGAGGAGTGGGATACTAGGGGTGAAATTACTAGATTGCCATTGAGGTGTTTTTCCTTTGGAGGATAGTTGTCAAGGCAGAATACCATGAACTTGGAGTGGGGTTCTGGGGTTTATAGGATGCCAATGTGAAACAATGATATCCTTAGATGGGTCTTAGCAAAACAAAAACAACACAAGTGGTTTCACTAGATTATCAATTTCCTAGATTTAGTTATGATTTTTATATTGGGATAAACTCTAGTTTGAGGAAATAATTCACCAGAATTTATATGGAGGCCCAAAAATTATTTCCTTGGGTGGTTAGGTAGGGTTTGATGTACTGAACCATATAGAGTTGGAATCAAGTCTAAACATTTACCAGAATGCCCTCGGGAAAATCCCAAAGACAGTTATGGGACTGTTTTGTCTTTTTCACCAAATTAAATATATAGAAGCTCTTGAGTTGATTCCAAGAGAACGTGGTAGGAATTTGGAATACCTTTCTGTAGGAATTGTATTTACTCATTTTGAAATTGTCTAACTCCTGGAGTGATTTATTTAGTGATAATACTACTTACAGAAGTATTTAAATCACTAAAATCCAACAGAGGTTCAATAAATTCTTATCTCCCGGTTTTAGATAGGAAATAGTGTGCCACTTCTCCGGGAGTTGGAATCAGGTCAAAACCACATTTGGCTTGACTTAGAGAATTTAACCAAGGCAGACAAGGACTGTTTTTATTATTTTTGTTAAAGACACATACTGTTCACCTGGACATAAGACCTATGCTAGATGACAGGTATTTCAAATACCTTCCAGTAGGGCTTTGGTTCTCCTCAATTTGAGATGTAAAACTCCTTGAGGAAATTATTTAGGTAAAAGTACACCTGGTAGCAGAATAAATCCTAGCAAGTAATGGAAATTATTTTTGACTAGGTGTTGCCTCTGCATGTTTGAGAAAAGATCAGGGTATTACCAGAAATTTAGATCTTGGCCTTTGGATTTTATTTATATTTTCAAAAGGATTTAATCCTACTGGTATTTTTCTAGATCTGGAATAAAAGAAAAGGCAACAGGGCAGCTGGGCTGGATCTATGAGGAAATGGGCCGCATGGAGTGGATTCGGCCCACGGCAGAAGGCGCGGCGCACGGGAGCCTAGGGCTTGAACCTGCCAGGTGGGGCCCGTCGATCAGTGGTAAGGGGCGGCCCAGGGGGTATCGACCAGATCTGCGTCGATTTAAGTCGTGATGGACGGCCTGCGTCCGTCATGATCCTCACGACGGCGCCGGCGAGCGGAAACCCTAGCTGGCTCGGGTGGCGGCGGGGGAGCTTACTAGAGGGCTCGGGAGGTTCCGTGGAGGGTGCTAGGCGACGCGATGGACGACGGCAAGCAGATCGAGGGGCGGCACGGTGGTGGTGGTCCCCTGGAAGCCGCTCGTGCGATGGAGGCCTAGGGTGACCTCGTCGGAGCTCAGCGATGGCGACGGAGGAGTCGTTCGTCGGCAAGAAAAAGGGCACTGTTAGATGGAGGAGGAAGAGAGGGTCACAGTGAGCTGACATGCAGGAGGAGAAGCAGAGGGGATGGGAGGCCTTGCTCGAGTTTTGTGTAAGGCCTAAGGCTCCTTCTTCTTGTTCCTTCGGGCAGCACATAGCAGGGGAGGAGGAGGGGGTACTAGGGAAGGTAACTGGGGAGGAGAGGGAGCAAATGAGGGGCAGGGAGCATAATGGGGTGGCCTCTGGCCTTTATACCAAGGAGGGAAGCTAGATGGTGCAAATGTCCAATTTGGACATGGGGGAGGGGTGGTGCTGGCCAGGGATTGGCCCAGGGGGCGGTGAACAGGGGTAGGATTGGGATTGGTTCGGGCAGACAGGGCTGTGACAGCTGGGCTAATTAAAGGGGTAAATCCTTGTAAGATTTGCTTGACTCTCTCTCTCTCTACTAGTACAAGGGTAAAATGGGAAAGGGCAGGGGTGGAGCTACAGTGGTGTCGACCTGGGGTGTGTCCCGGGGCTGAGGATATGCATTGAGCAAGTTTTGATGAGAGTTGGAAGTGGTGTGAGTAATGGATTTTCTTAATTGGCAACTTTGATCAAAATAGGTGGTTATGAAGAAATTCCAAAATGTTGCATTGGCCAAGATGGGGAAATGGTACTGGTAGATAGATGAGGTCAAGGTAGACTCCTAGGATTTAATTGAGATTTTTATAAGGGGTTTTAGTCCTCATAGATCCATTTATTCAAAAAAGGATAGAAGTGGTTTCTAGAAGATCACTTGATATTTTTACATTGGTCAAGGTTGGTTTTTGGTTTGAGATGGTCCTATATGTGAATACACATTTAGGGGAATTTTCCCAAGATCTATTGGGGATTAAAAGTATTTAAAACAATTATTATTCCAATTCAGCCATTTAAGAAAATGGGCAAAACGAAATAATAAGGCTCTTCAAAAATATTTGTTTTTGAAATGGGAAGATGGGGTATGATATATGGAACTCACATGAGCCAAAATTTGGGGAAGTGTTTTGTCAAAAACCAAACTTTCCATTGAGAAAGGGGTTTTGAGATTTTGTCTATTAAAGGAATTAAATAGATTTGGAGCCATAATAATTATGGATAATATTTGGTAAATCTTGATGATCAAGGTAGATGATGGAGACAAGGTGTGGCAAGCATTTGAAACCTTGGGAATTGGAATTCCATCTTGAATTTGATGGAAGAGCAAGGCATTAATGATCTAGGGTGATGTTATTTTTATACCACCTAAACCTTGTTAGATCTTGGAGCTCAGAGCTCACCTTGATGCAAGGGATAGATGATTCATTAGACCAAGTCATATAGATGATCATGGCAGAAGAAGTTTGGATTGGTTACATTGGAGGTGGTCTGGAAGAGATGGCAAACTTTGTTGAGAATAAGGCTGCCATACCAAATGGGTCATGATGCCTTATAAACCAAGTGGGTTTAAGAAGCACAGATATCCACTTGGAACAAGTGAAGTAGGTTTTGATAGACCTATATGAGTATGTCACAACCATGCAAGGAGTTGGTCCATAGAAGGTCAGATGGTGGTGTGATCTTCTGTCAAAGTAGGCATGAGGACTAGATTTGCAGGAAAAGTTATTTTCTTGCCTGCAAAACCATCAAGAGCAAGTGGGTTGGAGGATGATCTAACCAAGTGCAAAAGTGGGCCTTGGTAGTCCTTAGTATTTTTAACAAGAATGTTCAGGTCATTTCCAAAAAGGCACATGGTTTGAGAAAGGGAGGCATTCAAAAAGGTGATATTGGAACAGTTTCTAGACTTGTCAAAATTGGCAGTTTTGAGGATTTTGACTAGAGTATGAGAGGGAATGTTTTTGGAGGGTTTGCAAGGTATCAAAGCATCATAAAGTGAATGATGTTGAAGTGTAGATTGAGTAGAAGGGATCCATGCTTGATATGGATCATCATGGACATGGAAGCTTCTAGAATGGAAATCTTCAGAATTGATCTGGTTAAGGGTCTTAGATGATCACCTAATAGCTAGGGATGATATCCAGATTTGTATTCTTGCTTAGGGGTTGATGATTTGGAAACATCTTGATCCTAGTGATGATCCTAGAGTAGATCATACTACTTCCTAAGCAAACAAGTCAAACAGCAGATCAAGGCAATTCATCAGACAACAGATCAAGGAAACTCATCTTACAGACAATTCAACTACTTCTAGGGTTACCATCAAGCTTAGCTTGAGGTAAGAAGGGGTAATTTTGAAAGGTTATATTTTGAATAAGGTAAGAGTCCTTGGTATCTCTACCAAGGGTAGAAATCAAAAGCTTTCTAAAAGGTTTTTGGGGATCCTAAAGGTAAGGGTAGTTTGAAGGTTCTGTCTTGAAAACATAAGGAGGTTATATTATATATTTCTCCATAGTTTTTTCAAAAGAAGCTACTGAAATAGTTTTGGTTACATAAGCATCTTGGCTCACATTTTGAAATGCCAGAACATTTGAGAATATGTAAATTGAGCCAGGATAGTTTTGGTAAGTAGCTTTTGTCAACTGATGGTGAGATAAGGAGTATCATTTGGTATACACTCACATGCACAAGCACAAACAAACAACAAGCAAACACTGCACCAATGAACAAGAAAAAGTTTTTGTTCCCCCTGATTTTTGTATTCTGGACAACTAATCAGGGTTGCTGAAATTGGGATGTTACATTGTGCTGGGCACACAACTTAGACCAATGTGCAAGTCGGCTGATGACATGATTCCACTTGTCATGGGCATGGAGATGCTATTCTGACTTACACTGATTTAGCTAAAGAGTGTAGCGAGTCGGACTGACCCACAGTTGAGATGCAACGAGCATGTTGTCATTTGCAGTCTCAAGCAATGGATTCCTTCGTCCTGAGGTGATTGCATGATCCGAGTTGTAGATCGCCAACTTAGGTTCTATCAAACGTTGTTCCGTAAATGGGCAGTTATAAAGGTAGAGTTCGGGTTGGTTGTGAAGCAAGTTGCGTGACGTGGATTACCAAGATGGGATTTGCCCCTCCGTAATGGAGAGATATTCTCTAGTCCCTCTCGTGTGATATGATTCGGAAGCATGGCCATGCGCTACTCAGTTAAGTGTTAACTCAGGAGTCGGACTAAGAGTTATTCCAGTGAATCACATATCATGGTACGAGAAGAGAGTTAAGCTATTTAAGGGATGGCAACTACTCGCCTATAGCTTAACAGATATATCGTGAGGCAAAGGGACTTGGAAAAAAGTCACATTGAAGGTTCGTCTTCGGACTTTGCGGCACTTGGGAGTTGGCACGTCTTGCTAGAGGCCGCTACCATCTATTGAGTTGAGACCGAGTGTTCATGGAAGTGAGTTGGACTCAAAGCCATGACGAGATACTTGGAGGAGTAGCTCATGTCGTGTCCAGGTGTACGTGAACCTACAGGGTCACACACTTAAGGGTAAGGAGCCCATGTGGATTATATCCATATGGAGATTGGAATACGGCCTAGATGGGCCTCAAGAGTTGAGCCCAACTAGGATTGTATATAAGTGGAGTGACAAGGGATAGTCCCTGACCTAGCCGTCACTTTCTCCACTTCCATTTTCGGGCTAGACAGGATCTAGTAGTCCTCTATCCGAAGCTCCTTCCTGTATGTGTGGATACCGGTAGAGGCGTTGCATGTGCGGCGCTGGAGACGGGGACGCTTGTGCGGATCTGACGAAGGAGTTCGTGGGATTCAGAAGGGTTGTCTGGGGATCGTTCGACACTTCTTCGATGCGCTACATCATCTTCTGCATCTGCGCAGCTAGCGGTAATCTCGTGGCCTATAACCTGAGCTGGATCTTGGAGTTCCGCGTTAAGGAAAAAGTTTGGTTTATCTCTGCGTGGTTGATCACTACTGTGTGTTCACCACCAAGCAAACTGATAGAAAGAGCTTGCAACACCGACATATGGAGGTGAATTCGATCATGCCAGCTATGACGAGGTATATTCCTTGGGCGGATCAGGAAGTCACATGGAGTATCAAGGATCACCCCAGGCTCATGCCGAGTCCTGGATCATATGCACTAGTGCTGGACCCGATATTCATTGGGAGGAATATCAATGTGAGGTTCTCTAAGGTGCTTATTGACAATGGGAGCAGCATCAATATCTTGTACAAAGACACCATGCACAAGTTGGGAATATCGGAGAACATGCTCCAAGCAACGAAGAGAACTTTCCACGGCATTGTGCCAGGTATCTCATGTGAGCCCATTGGCAAGGTCCGAATTGATGTGTTATTCGGCACAAGGGTTAACTGCAGGACTGAGAATTTGGAGTTTAAAGTTGTGAACTTGGAAAGCGTGTATCACGTGTTACTTGGCAGACCTGCTCTCAACAATTTTATGGCGAGCACTCACATTAGTTACTTGAAAATGAAAATGCCTGGGCCAAATGGAATGATCACCATAGCTGGGGACTTCAGGCGCTTGATATAATGTGCTTCGGCCGGGTCAAACTTGGCCAAATCACTTGTGATTACCCAAGAGAAAAGAAGAATCCAGGAGGGTGGCGGCATTGGCTCAGCCTGCATAGCTGAGTATGCCACCTCTAAGTAATACGCATGGGAGTGTCTCGTTTCAAGCAGCAAAGGATACCAAGAAGGTGCCTATTGATGATCAGTTCCCCTAACACACTCTGACTATTGGTGTTGTGATGGCTCAAAATGTAGAGCTCGTTGGGAACCCCAAGAGGAAGGTATGATGAGCACAGTAGCAAGTTTTCCCTCAGTTATGAAACCAAGGTTATCGAACCAGTAGGAGCAAGGAAACAACTCCAAGGTGTTGCTGATAACATGGAATCCTGCACAACACAACCATAGAACTTTGCCCCAACTTACAATGAGGTTGTCGATCTCACTGGTTTTGCTGAAAATAAATGATTAAACTGTTGGGAATATGCCCTAGAGGCAACCATGTATGATGTTATTCCTGTGTATTCATAAGGTTATGGTCCATGTATGAACTACTGATATGTATCATTGAATATGTGATTCGAATGTGGAACTACATATTCATGTTGTTCATACTAATTGTCCTTGGTCATTGAGGTTGTGCCGGGCACACAACTTAGACCAATGTGAAAGTCGGCATATGACTAGGTTCCACTTGTCATGGGCATGGAGATGCTATTCCGACTTACACGGATTTGGCTAAAGAGTTTAGCGAGTCGGACTGACCCATATTGAGATGCAACGAACAAGTCGTCATTTGCATGTCTCAATCAATGTAATCCTTAGACCTGAGGTTATTGCACAATCCGAGTTGAGGATCACCGACTTAGGTTCTATCAAACGTTGTTCTGTCACTGGGCAGTTATTAAGGCGGAGTTCGGGTCAACTGAGAATCAAGCTGCGTGATGTGAATAACCAAGACGGGATTTTGCCCCTCCATCTGGAGAGATATTCTCTAGGCCCTCTCGGAAGATATGATTCGGAAAGCATGGCCATGCACGTCATGGTTAAGTGTTAACCGAGGCAACCGACTAAGAGTTAGTCGGATGAATCACTTATCTCGGATCGAGAAAGAGAGTCAGACTATTTAAGGTATGACGATCATTCGCCTATAGTCCAACAAGGTATATCGTGAGGCAAAAGGGACTTAGACAAAAGACGCATTTAAAAGGTATGTCGTCATGACTTATTGGTACTTGGGAGTCGGCACGTTCTGCTAGGGGACGCTACCGACTAATCAATCACGAGTGAGACTCGGAATCGTGTCTGGGTTACCATGAGCCTGTCAGGTCACACACTTAAGAGCGAGAGCAAGTTTGGGTTAGACCCAAACAGGAAACCTATTTGGGTTGGACCCAAATAGAGACATGGACTTAGTCAGCAAGTGAGACTTGTAGTGGCTAATATAGGCCTTTTAGTGAATGGGCCACAAGTGAATGGAGCCCACCTTCACTTCCTATATAAGCTGGGGCACAAGTGCTTAGAGCACAAGGTTAGGCCACTCCACGTGTTGGAAACCCTAGCCCCAGTCCGTCCTGTCGCCGCTGTACCGGACCTAGCAGTCCATCACCGACGCTCCTCCTCGTATGTGTGGATACCGGCGGAGGTGCTGTACGTTCAGCACTTCGACGATCATGAAGAAAGAACGGATCATGGATCGTGTAACCGGAACGGATCGCAAGGACTGCACTGCATCAAGCGACGTGCTTCATCAATTCCGCAACTGCGCGTCTAGTGGTAATCCTCGTGGCCTTCTACCTGAGTTGGATCTTGGGATAACCCCGTAGGGAAAAGTTTTGTTTATCTCTACGTGGCCCAACAGTGGTATCAGAGTGTTAGCTTCTGGTTTTAGGCTCAAGATCGCGCATATGTGATATATGGTTGGCGTTAGATTGGATCTAATTGCAGTTTTGGTGGTCGATCTATGAGATAGATCGGTTTTGTACAAAGTTGATTGGATCAACTGTACTCGGAGAATGGATGATCTGGTTTCCGTGATCTAACTGCTAAGGTCGTGGAACGACATACCCCTACCGGTCGGTTTCCACCATCGGGGATACTGTGACATGTAAACCCGGATGCGGTGATCGAAGATCAAAGGGTTTTATTGAATCGGAGTCCGGATCGGATTTGGGTAAATATCGTAGCACCTGTCGTAGCGCCTTAGATGTCGTTGCGAGTTTCACAATGCCGGTAGATATCGTATCTATGCATAACTTGTTTTTGCAGGATGATGTTGTGAATGGTATGGCTTATGTGCATGTGATGTGTGTAATCCATACGTGATCTGCGTATCACGGATTTTGTCAGCCGGCTGGAGCCTAGGTGTTGTCATCTTATTTGCATTACAAGCTAGTGTAGCTGATTGGAGAATCCGGATGACATGCAAGTCAGTGTACAAGTCGGCTACATGGTGTAAGATGGCATGTGACAAGAGTTGACACGAGTCAGATTACAGGCTTTATGGAGATGGAGATCGCCATGAAGAGAGCCATACCATTTCACATTATAATTGCTTTATTTTGTGTTATTGTTATGTCTCTGTTTTACCTCTATTAGATAGTTGGTAGAAAATAATCCTTCAAAGAAGGTCTAGCCGGTTTCCCTGCCAGTGCTGCACCATCACAAGTCAGACATTTTTGGTAGTGGGCTCATAAAATTGAGGTGCTATCAATTCTTTCCGACTAGGTGGGTTCGAGTCGGACTCTTACAGCGGAAGCACTTGGTAATCTAGACGGGTCTATCACAACGGTTGTGGGACTTGGGGAAAAGTCGGATGGGAGCCGGGGCATGTGATGCCACCCATCCAAGAGGAGTCGTATGAGATACGATTGACAAGGAGTTGTCTACCTAGATCACTTGACGGCTAGCGGTGATGCTAAAGCTGACTAGTCGACTTGCTTATTTAGGGTCCTGAATCACTAAGTAACCATCAGAGGGATGTTGGTTCTAGTGGGAGCATAAATATTAAAGTGTTTAATATGCTTGCTCTTTATGGATACATATCTTAAGTGTTTTGCATATTTTCTGTTGTAGATCAATGGCACCTAGCAGTCTTCCTCAGATTTTCGGTTTTGCTTTGAGAACCATCTAAGAGAAAGATAAGTTGAATGGAACTAATTTCACCAACTAGTATCGTAATCTGAGAATTGTTCTCAAACAAGAAAAAAGGGACCATGTCCTAGACAACCCACTTCTAGCTGAGATGGATGAGAATGCGACTGTCGCAGCCACCAATGCCTACCGTCGGATTTGTGATGAATCCACGGAGATTAGTTGTCTTATGCTTTCTCACATGGAACCGGACTTGCAACAGCAGTTCGAGAATGTTGAGGCCTACAATATGATCGAAAGCCTCAAAAGTATGTTCCAGGTGTTGGAGATATGCCCAAGAGGCAATAATAAAAGTGGTTATTATTATATCTTTGTGGTTATGATGAATGTTTGCATCCCATGCTATAATTGTATTATAAGGAAACACTAATACATGTGTGTTTTGTAAACATAAAAGAGTCCCTAGTAAGCCTCTTGTTGAACTAGCTTGTTGATTAATTGATGACCATGGTTTCCTGATCATGGACATTGGATGTCATTAATAACAAGGTTATATCATTAGGAGAATGATGTGATGGACACACACCCATAGTAAGCGTAGCATAAGATCAAGTCATTAAGTTCGTATTTCTACAAGCTTTCAAATGCATAGTAACCTAATCCTTCGACCATGAGGTTATGTTAATCACCATCATCGGATGGGTACTTTGATGACATCAAACACCGCTTCATAACTAGGTGGTTATAAAGGTGTCATTGGGTATTCTGAAAGTATGTGTTGAAGCGCATGGACCAAGATTGGGATTTGTCCATCCATATGACGGATAGATATGCTCTGGGCCCTCTCGGTGGAATGTCATCTTGTTAGCTTGCAAGCATGTGACTAGGTCACAAGGGATGACATAACATGGAACGAGTAAAGAGTACTTATCAGTAACGAGGTAGAACTAGGTATGGAGATACCGACGATCAAACCTCGAATAAGTAGAGTATCGCGTGACAAAGGGAATTGGTTTAGTATGTTACTGGTTCTATCGATCACGAAGTCATCGTTGAGTATGTGGGAGCCGTTATGGATATCCAGATCCCGCTGATGGTTATTGATCAGAGAGGTGTCTCCATCATGTCTACATATTCATGAACCGTAGGGTGACACACTTAAGGTTCGAAGTTGTTTTAAGTAGATATGGAATGTGCGTTGGAAACCGAATGTTGTTCGGAGTCTCGGATTGGATCCGGGACATCACGAGGAGATCCGTAATTGTTCGGAGAATAAGATTCATATAATGGAGATCATTTTCTAAGTTAGGAAATGTTCCGGAGTATTTATATGGGTATTCTAGAAGGTTTCGGAATGTTCCGGAAGGTTCTAGAAGATTTTTTGGAGTTTACTTGAAAACCAAGAAAGGCTAAAGGGAAACTTAAAGGGTAAGTAAGGGAAACTTGGGGGGGAAGGACTCTTCCCCCAAGCTCCCTTGTGCGCCGGCCCTAGGGGTGGGCCTAGGGGTGGGAACCCTAGGCCTCACTCCTCCCTCTATATATAGAGGGGTGGAGGCGCCACCCCCTTTGCCCCCTCCCACTCAAAACCCTAGCCGCATCTCTCCTCCTCCTTCCATCTGCTCTAGCTTAGGCGAAGCTCTACAGAATTCTCTACTCCACCACCACCACCACGCCGTCGTGCTGCTGGGATTCCGTGGAGAGATCTACTACCTCCGCTGCTCGCTGGAACGGGGAGAGGAAGGTCTGCTTCGACTCCGCACGTGTGACCGACTGCGGAAGCGCTGCCGGAACGCGGCGCCAGAAGGATCGTCTACTCGATCTTGAGATCAGCAAGTGATCGTCTACATCAACCACGAGATCCGATCTCGCACAAGGCTTTCGGATCTATAAGGGTTAGTACAAATCTATCTCGTTGCACATGTCTAATAGATTAGATCTTGGCTTTTATCTAGATTAGATCTGGGTTTTGTTCGTCCTTGTGGTAGAATTTTTTTTGTTTTCCATGCTACGAACGCATCAGTGGTATCAGAGCCTTGTCTATGCGTAGATCTATTGCACGAGTAGAACACAATGGTTTTGTGGGCGTTGGTGCTCGTGCCGTCTTTTGCTTTGTGTACGTTGCATCTTGCGGTATGGTGGGATGAAGCGGCTCGGGCTAACCTTACATGTCATCGCACATGAGACTTGCTCCACGCTTGAAGTGTAACTTGCTTTGCACAAGTGGCTTTGCGGGTGTCTGTCTCTCCCACCATAGTATAGATCAAATCTACACTTTGCACTTGATAGCACTTGTATCAATGTTGTGGTTCAGTTTCGTAGGTAAGATCCGTTCTTATTCGAAAGCCCCAGACCACGTAAAACATGCAAAGAAAATTAGAGGCGTCTAACTTGTTTTTGCAGGGGTTTTGTGATGTGATATGGCCATCATGTGATTGTGATTATATTTGATGTATGCAATGATCCTTGTTGTAATATGGCAACCGGCAAGAGCCTAATGGTTGTCTTTAATTCTGTTAAGACCTGCGTGTCTATTCATCTTGTAATAGCTTTATTCCAAGTAGTTGTAATAGTTGCTAGTGATGATGGACAACCATGAAGTGGCTCCACTGACCTTGACGCAATGCTGGTGATGATGGAGATCATGTCCGTGCTTTGGAGATGGAGATCAAAGGCATAAGAAGAAAGGGCCATATCATATCACACTAATTATGAATTGCCTGTGATGTTAATCCTTTATGCATCTTGTATTGCTTAGATCGCGACGGTAGCATTATAAGATGATCCCTCTCACTAAATATCAAGTAATAAAGTGTTCGTCCTTAGTTGGCACCGTTGCTAAGAATCGTCGTTTCGAAGCATCTCGTGATGATCGGATGTGATAGATTCTACGTGTGGATACAACGGGTGCAAGCCAGATTTGCACATGCGGAAGCTAAGGTTGATCTTGACGAGCCTAGCATGTACAGACATGGTCTCGGAACACGGAATACCGAAAGGTAGAGCATGAATCATATAAATGATATGATGAACATGAAGATTGTTCGCCGATGAAACTACATCTTCTCTCGTGAAGATCGGACTTGGTGTAGTAGACTTGGTTCGTGTAATCACTAAGACAATGTGAGGGATGTTGTTTTGAGTGGGAGTTCACCTAGTTACTTTAAGAATTAAAATTGAACTCAATTTATCATAAACTTAGTCTAAACTACTTGCAAATTTGTTGTAGATTATGACGAACCTCTCCATCAATTTCAATGCGTTCCTAGAGAAAGAAAAGCTTAAGAACAATGGAAGCAACTTCACGGACTGGCTCCGTGGACTGAAGATTGTCCTCAGGGCTGTTCAGTTGACCTATGTGCTCGAAGCACCGCTAGGTGACCCACCTGCAGAAGATGCCACCGATGACGTAAAGAATGTTTACGCCACTCGGAAAAATCATTACTCCACAGTTCAGTGTGGCATCCTATACGGTTTAGAAACGGAGCTTCAGAAGCGCTTTGAGCACCACGACCCGTTCGAGATCATTAAGGAGCTCAAGCTCATTTTTGAGACTCACGCGACCGTGGAGAGCTATGAGGCCTCCAAAAAGTTCTTTAACTGTAAGATGGAAGAGGGTAGCTCCGTTAGTGAGCACGTGCTCACCATGTCTGGGCACGCAAACAAGCTCCAAGAGTTGGGGATAATGATTCCTAATGAGTTAGGGATTCACCGTGTCCTCCAATCACTGCCACTGAGTTATAAGAACTTTGTGATGAACTACAATATGCACTGCATGAACAAGACGTTGCATGAACTATCGTCCATGCTGAAAACTGCTGAAGTGGAGATCAAGAAGGAGCACCAAGTGTTGATGGTCAATAAGACCACCAATTTCAAGAAACAGGGCAAGCCTAAGAACAAGGGCAACTTCAAGAAGGACGGCAAGAAAGCTGTCGCACCTGCTAAGAAGCCCAAGGCTGATCCTAAGCCTGAAACTGAATGCTTCTACTGCAAGGGTGCTAGTCACTGGAAGCGTAACTGCCCCAAGTACCTGGCAGATCTGAAGAACGGCAACATCAAGAAGAAAGGTATATTCGATATACATGTTATTGATGTGTATCTTACTAGTAATCATAGTAGTGCATGGGTATTTGATACTGGTTCGGTTGCTCATATTTGTAACTCGAAACAGGAGCTGCGGAATAAACGAAGAATGGCGAGAGACAAGGTGACGATGCGCGTTGGAAATGGCTCCAAGGTTGATGTGATCGCCGTCGGCACGCTCCCTCTACATCTACCTTCGAGATTAGTTTTAAATTTGAATAATTGTTATTTGGTGCCTGCGTTAAGCATGAACATTATATCTGGATCTTGTTTATTGCGAGACGGTTACTCTTTTAAGTCCGAGAATAAAGGTTGTTCGATTTATATGAGTAATATCTTTTATGGTAATGCACCTAAGATGAATGGTTTATTCTTACTGAATCTCGATAGTAGTGATACACATGTTCACAACATAGATGCTAAACGAACAAAATTGAATGATAATTCTACATACATGTGGCACTGTCGTCTTGGTCACATTGGAGTGAAGCATATGAAGAAACTCCATTCTGATGGACTTCTTGAATCACTTGAAAGATGCAAAGCATGTCTAATGGGAAAAATTACTAAGACTCCATTCTTTGGAATAATGGAGCGAGCTACAGACTTATTGGAAATAATACATACCGATGTGTGCGGTCCAATGAGTGTAGCGTCGCGTGGTGTATATCGTTATGTTCTCACTTTCACGGATGACTTAAGTAGATATGGGTATGTCTACTTTATGAAACATAAGTCCGAAACTTTCGAGAAGTTTAAGGAATTTCAAAGTGAAGTGGAAAATCATCGTAACAAGAAGATTAAGTTTCTTCGTTCTGACAGCGGAGGTGAATATCTAAGTTATGAGTTTGGCATGCATTTAAAGAAATGTGGAATACTTTCGCAGTTGACACCGCCAAGAACACCACAGCGTAATGGTGTGTCCGAACGTCGTAATCGAACTCTCTTAGATATGGTTCGGTCTATGATGTCTCTTACAGATTTACCGCTATTGTTTTGGGGCTAAGCATTAGAGACAGCCGCATTCACTTTAAATAGGGCACCATCTAAATCCGTTGAAACAACATCGTATGAATTGTGGTTTGGAAAGAAACCTAAGTTGTCGTTCCTTAAAGTTTGGGGTTGCGAAGCGTATGTAAAGAAGTTACAACCTGATAAGCTTGAACCCAAAGCGGAGAAATGCGTCTTCATAGGATACCCTAAATAAACAATTGTGTATATCTTCTATCATAGATCCGAAGGCAAAGTTTTTGTTGCCAAGAATGGATCCTTTCTTGAGAAGGAGTTTCTCTCGAAGGAATTGACTGGAAGGAAAGTAGAACTCGACGAGGTTATTGAACCTTCTCTTGGAGTTGAGAGTAGCGCAGCACCGGAAGATGTTTTTGTGCCGCCTGCACCAATTGGAGGGGAAGCTCATGATGGTGATCATGAAACTTCGAACGAAGTTGCTGCTGAACCTCGCAGGTCAACAAGGGTTCGTACCACTCCTGATTGGTATGACCCTTCCTTGAACGTCATGTTGGTGGACAACACTGATGACCCTGCGACGTATGAAGAAGCTATGGTGAGCCCAGATTCCGACAAATGGCTAGAAGCCATGAAATACGAAATGGGATCCATGTACGAAAACCAAGTATGGACTTTGGTGGACTTACCGGATGGCCGTAAGGCTACTAAGAACAAATGGATTTTCAAAACAAAACAGATGTTGATGGTAATGTTACCGTGTATAAAGCTTGACTTGTCGCGAAAGGGTTCCGACAAATTCAAGGAGTTGACTACGATGAGAGTTTCTCACTAGTAGCGAAGGTAAAATCTGTGAGGATTTTGTTAGCAATTTCTGCATATTTTGATTATGAGATTTGGCAGATGGATGTCAAAACAGCGTTCCTTAATGGTGACATTGAGGAAGAGTTGTATATGGTACAACCCAAGGGTTTTGTCGATCCTAAAGATGCTGACAAGGTATGCAAACTTCAGCGCTCCATTTATGGACTGAAGCAAGCATCCCGGAGTTGGAATCAACATTTTGATAAAGTAATCAAAAACTTTGGATTTATACAAACTTATGGAGAAGCTTGTATTTACAAGAAAGTCAGTGGGAGCTCTGTAGCATTCCTAGTACTATATGTAGATGACATATTGTTGATTGGGAATGATATAGAACTTCTTAATAGTGTCAAAGCCTATTTGAATAATAGTTTTTCAATGAAGGATCTTGGCGAAGCGGCATATATTCTAGGCATCAAGATTTATAGAGATAGATCAAGACGCCTAATAGCGCTTTCACAAAGTACATACTTGGACAAAGTTCTAAAGAAGTTTAGAATGGAAGAGAGCAAGAAAGGGTTCGTGCCCATGTTGTCAGGTAAGACCTTGAGTAAGACTCAAAGTCCAGCTACGGCAGAAGATAGAGAGAAGATGAATAATATTCCCCATGCCTCGGCCATAGGTTCTATTATGTATGCCATGCTGTGTACAAGACCGGATATAGCACATGCTATTAGTTTGACTAGTAGATATCAACGTGATCCTGGAATGGAGCACTGGACAACGGTCAAGAATATCCTGAAGTACCTGAATAGGACTAAGGATATGGTTCTTTCTTATGGAGGTGATGAACAACTTGTCGTAAACAGTTACACTGATGCTAGTTGGAACACCGATCCAGATGACTCGAAGTCACAGTCTGGATACGTATTTATTTTGAATGGTGCTGCAGTGAGCTGGAGGAGTGCCAAGCACAGCGTTGTGGCGAAATCTTCAACTGAATCGGAATACATAGCTGCTTCGGAGGCTGCACAAGAAGCCATATGGATGAAGGAGTTCATTACTGAACTTGGCGTGGTTCCTAGTGCGTTGGACCCGATGGCCATCTACTGTGACAACACAGGTGCCATAGCTAATGCACAGGAGCCAAGGTCACATAGCAAGCTGAAGCACATCAAGCTACGTTTCCATGCTATTCGCGAGTATGTCTGAGATGGTGACATAAAGATTTGCAAAGTACACACTGATCTGAATGTGGCAGATCCGTTGACTAAACCTCTCCCTAGAGCAAAGCATGACCAACACCAGAACGCCATGGGTGTTAGGTATATTACCATGTAATCTAGATTATTGACTCTAGTGCAAGTGGGAGACTGTTGGAGATATGCCCAAGAGGCAATAATAAAAGTGGTTATTATTATATCTTTGTGTTTATGATGAATGTTTGCATCCCATGCTATAATTGTATCATAAGGAAACACTAATACATGTGTGTTTTGTAAACATAAAAGAGTCCCTAGTAAGCCTCTTGTTGAACTAGCTTATTGATTAATTGATGATCATGGTTTCCTGATCATGGACATTGGATGTCATTAATAACAAGGTTATATCATTAGGAGAATGATGTGATGGACACACACCCATAGTAAGCGTAGCATAAGATCAAGTCATTAAGTTCGTATTGCTACAAGCTTTCAAATGCATAGTAACCTAATCCTTCGACCATGAGGTTATGTTAATCACCATCACCGGATGGGTACTTTGATGACATCAAACACCGCTTCGTAACTGGGTGGTTATAAAGGTGTCATTGGGTATTCTGAAAGTATGTGTTGAAGCGCATGGACGAAGATTGGGATTTGTCCATCCATATGACGGATAGATATGCTCTGGGCCCTCTCGGTGGAATGTCATCTCGTTAGCTTGCAAGCATGTGACTAGGTCACAAGGGACGACATAACATGGAACGAGTAAAGAGTACTTATCAGTAACGAGGTAGAACTAGGTATGGAGATACTGACGATCAAACCTCGGATAAGTAGAGTATCGCGTGAAAAAGGGAATTGGTTTCGTATGTTAATGGTTCTATCGATCACGAAGTCATCATTGAGTATGTGGGAGCCGTTATGGATATCCAGATCCCGCTGATGGTTATTGATCGGAGAGGTGTCTCCATCATGTCTACATATTCACGAACCGTAGGGTGACACACTTAAGGTTCGAAGTTGTTTTAAGTAGATATGGAATGTGCGTTGGAGACCGAATGTTGTTCGGAGTCTCGGATTGGATCCGGGACATCACGAGGAGATCCGGAATTGTCCGGAGAATAAGATACATATAATGGAGATCATTTTCTAAGTTAGGAAATGTTCCGGAGTATTTATATGGGGATTTTAGTAGGTTTCGGAATGTTCCGGAAGGTTCTAGAAGATTTTTTGGAGTTTACTTGAAAACCAAGAAAGGATAAAGGGAAACTTAAAGGGTAAGTAAGGGAAACCTGGGGGGGAAGGACTCTTCCCCCAAGCTCCCTTGTGCGCCAGCCCTAGGGGTGGGAACCCTAGGCCGCACCCCTCCCTCTATATATAGAGGGGTGGAGGCGCCACCCCCCTTTGCCCCCTCCCACTCAAAACCCTAGCCACCTCTCTCCTCCTCCTTCCATCTGCTCTGGCTTAGGCGAAGCCCTGCAGAATTCTCTACTCCACCACCACCACCATGCTATCGTGCTGCTGGGATTCCGTGGAGAGATCTACTCTCGCTGGAATGGGGAGAGGAAGGTCTGCTTCGACTCCGCACGTGTGATCGACTGCGGAAGCGCTGCCGGAACGCGGTGCCGGAAGGATCGTCTACTCGATCTTGAGATCGGCAAGTGATCGTCTACATCAACCACGAGATCCGATCTCACACAAGGCTTTAGGATCTACAAGGGTTAGTACAGATCTATCTCGTTGCACATGTCTAATAGATTAGATCTCAGCTTTTATCTAGATTAGATCTAGGTTTTGTTCGTTCTTGCGGTAGAATTTTTTTGTTTTCCATGCTACGAACCCATCACCAGGCTCAGGCAAAGACTGAGAGGTATCAAGTCTCTCAGGCTTTGTTGAGCTGCAAGCTTAAGGATGGCGATCCACTGAGTCCGCATGTGATCAAGATAGTTGGTTACGTGCAGTCTCTAGAAAGACTTGGCTACCCCATAAGCGAAGAGTTCGCTACGGACATAATTCTGAACTCTCTTCCTAGTGCGTATGGCCAGTTCATATCGAACTACCACATGCATGGTATGGATAAGAAGCTCACTGAATTACATGGGATGCTCAAGCAGGGTGAGGCGGATCTCAAGAAAGGTGCCAGTCAAGTGTTGATAGTACAAAACAAGGCTAAGTTCAAGAAGAGTTCTTGGACTAAGAAGAAGAAGGCAAAGTCAGGACGTAAGGCGGAGGACCCAGTCCAAAGCGCTTCCTCAGGGACTAAATCATCTCCTACAGCCGGATCCACTTGCTTCTACTATAAGTCGGATGGCCACTGGAAGAGGAATTGCAGCAAGTATTTGGCTAATAAAGCCAAGAGCGGAGGTGTGACTTCCGGCTCAGGTACGCTTGTTTGCAATATTATAGACATTTATCTTGCTGATGCACCTGGTAGTTCTTGGGTATATGATACCGGATCAGTCATTCACATCTGCAACTCGTTGCAGGGACTGGTAAGAACTAGGAGCGTTGCAAGAGGCGAGGTTGACATTAGAGTCAGCAACAAAGCGAGAGTCGCTGCGTTGGAAGTCTGCACAATGCAACTTCATTTACCTTCTGGATTCATAATGGAGCTAAATAATTGTTATTATGTTCCAGTGCTTAGTCGAAACATCATTTCTGCCTCATGTTTGATGAGACAGGGCTATGAGTCGAATATTAAGAATAATGGTTGTTCTTTATATTTGAATGATATGTTTCATGGCTTTGCGCCCATCCGGGACGGGTTATCTATTTTGAATAATGAGGGTGAATCCGTCTATAATATAAATGTGAAAAGGTTGAAACCAAATGATCTGAATATGACTTACTTTTGGCATTGTCGTCTTGGTCACATAAGTTGGAAACGCATGAAGAAGCTCCATGATGATGGACTCCTAACTTCGTTCGACTTGGAGTCGTTTGAGACATGCGAATCCTTCCTACTCGGCAAGATGACCAAGACACCTTTTGCAAAGAGTTGTGAAAGGGCGTCCGACCTATTGGGACTAGTACATAGTGATGTAAGTGGCCCGATGAGCACGACAGCCAGAGGTGGTTATGAGTACTTCATTACCTTCACTGATGATTTGAGTAGGTATGGATATATCTACTTGATGAAACATAAGTCGGAAGCCTTTGAAAAGTTCAAGGAATTCCAGAATGAGGTACAAAATCAACTTGGCAAGAAAATAAAGTTTCTTCGGTTGGACCAAGGAGGCGAGTACATGAGCCATGAGTTTGATGACCATCTAAAGAGTTGTGGAATAGTTCCCCAGCTCACTCCTCCAGGAACGCCACAGAGAAACGATGTGTTGGAAAGGAGGAATCAGACCTTGTTGGACATGGTATGATCAATGATGAGTCGGACATATCTGCCTTTATCATTTTGGGGTTATTGTCTAGAAACTGCAGCGTTCACACTAAACGGAGTACCATCTAAGTCGGTAGAGAAGACACCACATGAGATGTGGACTGGCAAGAAGCCGAGTTTGTCTTTTCTTAAGATTTGGGGTTGTGAAGATTTTTTCAAGCGACTTTAGTCGGACAAGTTTACAGCTAAGTCGGATAAGTGTATTTTTGTGGGATATCTGAGGGAAACCTTGGGTTACTACTTCTACAACCAAGAAGAGGGCAAAGTGTTTGTCGCTCGAAACGGTGTCTCCCTTGAGAAAGAGTTTCTCAGTCGGGGAGTCAGTGGGAGTACGGTGCATCTCGAAGAAATTCAAGAGATACCGGCTAGCAGCGAGTCGGCAAAAGCCTTAGAGGTTTAGCCGGACATGGAACCTGAGCCGAAAACTGCACCGACACTACGAAGATCGGCCAGATTGCGAAGTGTTCGTGATGTGATGCTGTTGGACAGTGATGAGTCGGCAACTTATTCGAAAGCGATGGTGGGTTCTGATTCTGAGTCATGGCTTGGAGCCATGAGGTCCGAGTTAAAGTCCATGGATGAAAATTAAGTTTGGAACTTGGTTGATCTGCCAGACGGTGCAAGACCCGTCGAGTGCAAATGGGTCTTTAAGAAGAAGACTGATATGGATGGAAATGTTTCTATCAATAAAGCACGGCTTGTCGCGAAGGGGTTCCGACAAGTTCAAGGAGTTGACTACGATGAGACTTTCTCTCTTGTAGCGATGCTTAAATCAGTTCGGATCATGTTAGCTATAGTAGACTATTTCGACTATGAGATATGGTAGATGGATGTGAAGACGGCTTTCCTTAATGGAAATTTGACCGAGGAGGTGTACATGATACAGTCCAAGGGTTTTGTCGATCCGGCTACTGCTAAGAAGGTATGCAAGCTTCGGAAATCCATTTATGGGTTGAAGCAAGCATCTCGGAGTTGGAACATTCGCTTTGATGAGGTAGTCAAATCGTTTGGCTTCATCAAGAGTGATCATGATTCTTGTTTATACAAGAAGTTTAGTGGGAGCAAAGTAAACTTTCTGATCCTATATGTGGATGACATATTACTGATTGGAAATTATGTCCAGATGTTGCAAGAGACCAAGGAATCATTGGAAAAGAGTTTTTCGATGAAAGACTTGGGTGAGGCGACTTACATACTAGGAATCCGGATCTATAGAGATAGATCAAGGCGGCTCATTGGATTGAGTCAGAGTACATATTTGGACAAAGTGTTGAAGAAGTTCAACATGGAATCGTCTAAGAAGGGGTTCTTACCGATGTCCCATGGCATAAACTTAGCAAGACTTAGTGTCCTTCGACAACTGATGAGCGAAGTCGGATGAGTGTGATTCCGTATTGTCGTCGGATTGATGACAAGTACGCCATGAGGGGGTCCTCGAGGCGTGCGGAAGAGAGGGGTGTGAGACTACGGTATTTCGGGACGGGGAGCACACAAGTTTACCCAGGTTCGAATCCGCTGGCTTTGGACGAATCCTACTCCTGCTTGCAATTCAGTAATACGGCAGAGCCGGAATATGGGTTACAAGGGTTCGCCTGTGCGAGTTGAGATTGTAGACTATTGAGGTGTGCCCTAAAGGCTCTCCCTAGGACGGCTTATATAGATATCCGGCCTAGGGTTTACAGGGGAGATCTATCTGGCTACGACTAAGAGTCGGTTACAAAGTACATCTTGAACTACAAGTAACACTATGGGCCTAAGTCGGTAAGTCTTCTGGGCCTTCGCGTAGCCGGATTGGACTCCGTCTTCTCTACCTGACTGGGCCGCCCGTTAAGCAAAGCTCTAACCCGGAGTGGGCCACCCTGGTCAGTGAGGAACTGTGAGGATACCCAGAAAGTATATCCCCAACAGCAGCCCCCGGAGGCCTCCAAGATCCAAAGTCGGATTCATCATCGTGTAGCTTGATCATCGGCTTGCAGAATTTTGAAGGGTTCCTGAAACTTCACAACAAAAAATACGATCCGGGTCTTAAAAATAAGTCGGACCTATCAACAGATTACTCGGATTTAACATCTTGATTACAAACTAAATCGGAACTTGGTCTCTAACGCCACCTGACACAATTCATGGCCAAGTCATGTCATCTGACAGACATTCCGTCAGCACGACCATTGGTGGGTCCGCGGCTCGCGGAACCGAGGTGCCGTTTCAATGCGTGCGCGGAGATCGAGGCGACGTAATCATCGCGTGGGGTCCTTCCCTGTTCCTTCCACGACGCGTGGCGGTTACACTATAGCATTTGCACGAATCTTGGCGCAGTTAGGTGGATATAAGGGGTTAGGATTTTGTCCTTCTCCTTTCACCAGTCCTTTGCCTTTTTCTCTCCTCCCAATCTCCCTGCGCACATAGAGCTCCCCCGTTCCGCCCCCAAAGAACTCCCAGCGCCGCCCATTCTAGGTCAACTCCTCGCTGAAGAAATGGCTTCATCTTCCTCTTTCGGCTTGGCGGCAGCAACAGAAGCGGTGGCGGAGAAAGAGAGCTTTCGCGGGCTCTGGATTCCCTACGCGCTAAACGACGAGTGTCTCAAGAACGTGGAGAAGGAAGGGCTCCTCCGTGTCGGCGACTGGCGGAGCGGCTTCGAGGAAACCGTCCCCAACCCGCGCGATGGCGAGTGGGTCCACTTAGGCACCCACCTCGACAGAGGTTTGTCGTTTCCTCCCTCAGAGTTCTTCTCCGAGGTGATTGATCATTACGGAGTTCAACTCCATCATCTTCCTCCCAACTCTCTCTTAGAGATGAGCGTGTACGCTTCTTTGTGTGAGGGCTTTCTCGGCATTAGGCCGAGTTTGACTCTTTTCCGGTACTATTTTCATGTCCGGAGAAACTCTATCACTGCCGGTGTTCCTTACATCACCGGTACTATTAGTTTTTCACTTAGGCGCGAGCGCGCGTATCCCAAAATTTTAGCTAGTGATTCGGTCAAACAATGGCCAGCCACGTTCTTCTATCATAGGGATATTCCGGCTCCCGGAAAAGCTACTGCTTGGCCGGCTTTTGTGGACGGAGCTGCCACGGCCCAACCGTCCTGGGACGAGGCCGCTCCGGCTCTCACCGACGATCTGATCCTCGCTAAGAGGCGGATCGAATACTTGATCAAACACAAGGGACTGAAGGGATCCGACTTGGTCCAATGCTGGGTCTCATGCCAGATCCAGCCCCTTCAGTACCACGGGGATCGACTGATGCACTCCATCACGTCATCCAAGAAAGATTCCCTCCACATCAGCCCCAAAGCCTACACCACGCAGGGCTATATAAGCCAGATTAAGTGGCTGATCAGGGAGCGGATCGAGAGGAGAATCCCGGAGGTTTCTCTGGATATGCATACGGCGGAAAACCCCGTAGTGCTGGTAAGCTTCCATCAGTACACCTTTTTATGTGTTTCAATCTTTGAGTTACACTGCAATACTAATATGTTTTCTTATTTTCAGCTTGCCGACCTCCCCGAGTCGGAACTTGCTCCGCTCGAAGGATATCCTCCTGAGTTTTCTCAGGAGACAGAGGTAGTCCCATTGTCAGACCTTGTGCTCAAGAAGTGTAAAGCTCCGACAGTGGCTGTTGGCACAAAGGAGGTGCCCATCATGAAGAGGTAACTTTCAATCACAACTTCTGCCTTTGTACTTTACTCGAATTTCTTTCCGAGATGTAATGTTTCCGACTTTACTACATTCTCAGAGCAAAACCGCTCATCAAGGGCAAGGGGAAGGGAACTTCTTCGAAGCCCCTACGACAGACAAAGCTCACCATAGCTTCCCCCGCCGTGGCTCCTCCGACTCCTGCCCCTCAACCTTCTACAACGCCGGTGACCATTCCTTCTCCGGTCGTCACAGAAGATCTGGCTCCTTCAACGGAGCCCGCGATCCTTGAATCGCAAAGTGACATCACCATGGGTGAGTCAGATTTAGATAAGGGTGAACCCTCTTTGGGTAATGATCCCTCGACAGAAACCTTCACCAAAAACCTCATCAGCAATCCAGGACTTGCCAAGTTTGGCCTGTCCTGGAAATCTGTTGAAGAAATCCAGCGGCTCGCCAGGCAATGCTTGGAGAAAAGTACTTTATCTGCCGAAGAAGAAGCACAAGAAGCAGAGGACGTCAAGAACTCCAATCTTCTTGAACAAGTGCTTCTTTGCAACAAGAGGATCAGGTCCGGGGAGCTTCCAACTGCTCCTGTGACCCCTCTGACTCTCGCTGAGAAGGTTGTCGTTGAGGTGAACGCGAGTTTGGATAAACTCACTCACGAACAATATGTAAGTCGAAATTCCAACTCCTATTTTTCCTTTATTTCATATCATATCCTCTAGCCCCCAAGCATGAAGTAGGATATAAAATCCGGGTTTATGCTTCATTAGGATGCCAAAGAATGAACTAGTGTAACCCCCAAGGCTCGTGCTGATATTAGCAAAAAATATTAGCCCGAGTCTTTAGTAGCTTTATGACTTTGGGTATTCTGACTTACAGAAAGTATATTCCTATAACCAGGATTTATTAAAGAATGTCTGCGATAAGCGGAGAGAGATCAAGGATCTCCGGCTTAAGAATTCCGAACTTAAAGTTGCCAAGGATGAGGCCGAAGGTAAACAATCCGAGACTCAAACCTTGTCTTTGTTATTTCAATATCGAATTTATCTGAACTGTTGTTCTTTTTGACTTACAGCACTGGTGAAACAATCCTGTGCTATGATTGAAGAGGCCGAGAATCTCAAGACCTTGGTGGTGGAGAACAAGGAGCTTCCCCAAGAGCTGGACCAGCTCAAGGAAAATCATGAAAAGAGCATAGCTCAAGTCCTTGAATCCTCCTCCATGGCTACTGAAGAGCGTGATCGCAAGATCGCTGCTCAAGATAAAACAATCTCGGACCTCAAGAATGAGCTTAGCAGAGAGAGGGACCTTTCCCAGGCGCTCCGGGCTGAACTCCAGAGTCTCCGGGAGGAGAAGAACAAAATTGACGATGTCATTTTTGGTACGTTCCATCTTTCTGACTTGTCTTTTTCTTCGACTTCTATCAATGTCAGATTTTTCTTAACTTATTTTGTGTATAGGTCCTCTGAATTTGACGGACTCTTCCTCCACCGAGCCTCGCACCCACCGGCTTACCCAAGTCGGTGACCTGCTTCATGACTTCCGCCAATCCCTTGAGGACATCGGCGAAGCTCTCAAGATTCCGGACATGCACATCATGTCGGATTTTCAGGTGCGAGACAAGGCAAAGGAGATGACGCAACTTGTTCAGGATTGGGACATGTCCTACGTGTGGACTGCGGCGTAGAACGCTCTCACCATGGTCATGAGCCACCATGGAAACATGGAGATATGGCAAGTGACCAGAGGGTACTGCAAAGTAGATGAAGACGGCCAGGAGCAGGACCTTCAAGCCATCATGCACTCCTGCGCCAGATATGGGTGTCACGTGGCTGACCTGACCAGCTACGAAACCCCTTTCTTCACCCGCGTGGACACTCCGCCTCCTCCTCCAGAAGAATCAGCAGAAGTTTCCGACGATGAACGCACCACCTCGGATGCGGACATCTCGGAACGATACCAAGGCGGCGTTTCCAGCGAGCCAGCAGCTCCTTCATCTCCTCCTGCATCATAAATTGCCAGAAATATTTGTATTATCCTGAAAAAACATGATGTGTCTGTAATTATGAAGTACTATGATTTTGCTAGTGCTAAGCTTTTGATCTATTTAGCACTTTTAGCTTTTAAACTTTTTGTGTGCCTAAATTTTTTTACATAAGCACTTGTACTTTTTTGTCCACACTTATCGTTTATCTAGCTTTCCGCCTCATACCTTTCATGAGCCGGCTAAACCTTCTACCGAAAACTTTGCCGAGCAACGGAGCTCAATTGCTAAACCAGTTTAAACTCAGAAACAAAGCCGACTTCCAGTACCAACAATTCACTACTCAGAAAATGCCCGCGTCTAGCAAGCAGACAAATAACCAAAGTAAAGACTAGAAACTTTAGATTTACACTCGAAGGTAGCAATTTTAGAATCGGAAATCTAAACCAGAACGAGCATGAACATAAAGTACTTTCAAGCATTCTGGGATTTTCGACTACGACATGATCATTTGGAAATAAGATGGTAAAAAATTCTCAAAAAAACTTGAGGCAACCAAAACTTTTATTTCTCACAGAACATGTACATATATATGATTAAAAAGAAGGATAACCTAAGAATAAAAGGGACGTAGCTGAGCAATATTCCACGGTCTGTCTAACTCGTCCGGGTTTGTACTGCCTCCAGCTTTCTTTCTCTTCTTAGTAGCAGGTCTTTCTTTGACTGGCCTCATGTCAGTTAAGTAGTACGATCCATTGTGCAATACTCGACTAACTAAAAAGGGCCCTTCCCATACTGGGGAAAGTTTGTGCTTTCTTTGTTGCACAAGCCGGAGAACCAAATCACCTTTATTGAAAGATCTATTTCGGACTCTCTGGCTATGATACTTGCATAACTTCTGCTGATAGGCTGTAGATCTCATTTCAGCAACGGCGCGAACTTCTTCGATTAAGTCGAGATCGTTTTGTCGAGAAACTTCGGCATCCTCTTCAATATACGTGGCCACTCTAGGAGAAGTGTGAATCAAATCACTAGGAAGAACTGCTTCTGCGCCATATACCAATAAGAAAGGTGTGTATCCGGTTGACCTATTCGGAGTCATTCGTAAACTCCATATGTTGTGGAAATGGCCACGGCAGTCGCTACTATTGGCAGCGATTGAGTGTTTCGTGAGGAAGATTTGGCAGCCATCTGCGGTGCGAGATGGGGGAGGATACACATGGGTTTACCCAGGTTCGTCCCCCCTGAGGGTAAAGACCTACTCCTTCTAGATTAGATTACTGGAGAGCAAGTTACAAGGGTGGCGAGCTCGGCGGCTAGGCAGCGAGTCGCTTGAGGGGGTGTATGATGGAACATAAGTCTCTAGGATGTCCTTTTGGCACTCGGAGTAAGCGAGCCAATTTGGGCGTCCAGTCGAGTCGGTGATGGACTCCATTAAAACCAAGGAGAATTTCCCCATGTTTCCACTCGTCGTCTCAATGAATGTTGCTGCCGCCCAGTCGTCGTCTTGGCGAATGGAAAGACTCGGCGGGTGGCGGGTGAAATAAGGGAGTTGGACCGTCAAATCTGGTCAAACTATCCGTTGGAATTTCCAACGGTAACGTTGGCGCAATTACTGTGAGTAACGGCTACCCCGATTTTGGCGGGTGGCGCTTCCCATATAAAGGGAGTGATGGTTCAGCTCCATAAACCTTCTTCGCATTCTTCATTCCTCCTCATTCGTTCTTCCTACCTCCAATTTTCCTGCCTACGTCCTTCCGACCTGTCCTTCCCGCATCGTGCGATTCCACATCCTACCCGATGGCGCCTCCCAAAGGCTCATGGGGGAAATCCAAATGTACCACGGCCCAGCTTAGGTCTTTCGGGGACGCCGGAGTGCTTCGCAAGGGGAATTGGCGGATTCCCCCCTCCTCCGAGACCGAGCCGAAGCCGTGATCCAGCGAGTTCATCTGCTTCCCCAGTCATCTTGAAAGGGGTCTGGGATTCCCCACCTCACTCTTTTTCTGCCGCTTCTGCGCATATTACGCGATCAAGCCATCGGATCTTGGTCTGCATAGCATCGAGCAGCTGGCGATCTTTGTCGCCTTCTGCGAATGTTACCTCGGCAGTAAGTTCTCTTTCCAATCGCTATGTCCGTGTTTCAGTTTTCAGTGTCCTCGTTTGGTGTTTTACTCGTGGTGGTTCTCAGCTTTTTCAGGTGTTGGAGGGCTGGCTCCCTCCGCTCGATGAAGAGGTTCCCCAGGAACTGGAGGAAGACTCCGGGGGGGACCCTTCCGACAGCGACGGGGAGGAAGAAGAGGTTCCTCCCCTAGCACCCGTGGCTCGCAAGACCCGTATACAGAAACAGCGCGAAGTCGAGGCGAGCCGCAGCCTGGACGAGCATGACGGAGGCGACGAGGTCGCACAAGAGCACACGTCCCGGCGTACTGCCACGCCACCGAAGCCCGCACACAGGCCCAAGTTGCCAGCGAGAAGGCCCACAGTCGTAAATGGTGTTCGAGTCGGATGATGATTCCAATGATGAAGGTTCTCCCGAAGTCTCGCACAAGGCCCCAAAGGATGCAGTCCCGACGAAGGGGTTGAGGGCGAGGACACAAAGGTAGTGGTAGAGGTTCCCCTGGCGGCGATTGCGCCGACAACCTCGGGCATTCCAAGCCAAGAAGTGGCTGAGGCGATGGCGTCCAAGTCGCCACAGCCGTCGAGGGCGGCCGCATCGGAGCCGGAGATCTCGGCGACTACAGCTTCATCGTCGAGGAAGCCCGCGGTTTCGTGGGCTTCAAACGTCTTCGAGAGGGGGCTCACCCGTAAGCTGGGTCCCGAGTTGGACAAGCCCGCTCACATCAGCACCGGGCTTCGCGTCCTCCCAGTTGCTAAGTAAGTACTGCTCCTTCATCCTGATTCGCCTTGCTCTTCTGCGTTGTTGTTATATTGATTGTGGGGACCCATGTAGGTCGGAGGCCAAGAAGATTGGCCGTCCTTCGATGGCTAAGATTCCACCGGCCGCCCCCATGGGAGAGGGCGACCTCCCCAAGAAGAGAAAGGCCACCGAAGATGTGGCGACCGCCGAAGACGCGAAGAAGCAGAAAGGGGGCGCCGACGACGCTACAACCAAGGGCAGCGCCTCGGAGTTGGCTGATGCGCCAGTCGCCGAAGAGGTGGCGGCGACGCGGTCAGAACCAGCCTTGGCTGCGTCCGTGCCAGAAGCGCCGGTCCCGACAACCAGCGCCCCTGCCAGGGCGTCGGCGATGTTCCCACGTTTCATGGCGAGGGGGTTTCTAGGTGCGATGGACATGCAGTCTCCACATAGTCCAGAAATCGTGGATGCGGACATTGGGTCCCGTCGCGGGCGCACTCCCTTCACGATCCTGTCGACCGACGCCGGAGAACTCCACAAGATGCTCGGCGCTGCTATCCAGGTATGTCTAGTCCCCGAGTTCCTAGTCGCTGAATTTCAACGTCTAGGAACTGAACCACGTTTTCCTTCTCCAGTCCCTGAATTCCTAGTCGCTGAATTTTGGCGGCTAGGAATTGAGTTTCTTTTTCCTTCTCCAGTCCCCGAGTTCCGGGTCGCTGAATTTCAGCGGCTAGGAACTGGGTGTAGTTTTGGCAAATGCTGAGGCGAGTTGTTGTTTGCAGGGATTGCAAAGGGAGTCGACCGATCGGCAAGCCGCGAGGGAGCGCTTGGAGCGTGACTTGCGCGAAGCACAAGACGTGAACCAGCGGCTTCGGGAAACTATTGGTGAGTATCTGTTTTTCTTTATTCTCCTTTTTTCGGGTGTGAGCTAGTCGTGTACAGTACACTGATGGCTTCTTGTAGATGGTTTCCTGTCTGAGATCTCCAAGGCCCATGAGGGGTATGTTCCGGTCGCCGAGCTGGACACAGCGAATGGGCGAATAGCCTCCCTGGTCAAGGACTTGGAGGAGGCGAAGGCGGCCTCAATTTCTTCGGGGGAGCGAGCAAAGGCTGCCGTTGCTGCGGCTGAAGAAGAACACAAAGCCACAGATTCCATCATCATGGGACTGCACAACAAGCAATCCGCCCTGGAGAAGCATGTCAAGGAGAACTACCGCAAACTCCTTGGTGAGTCCCTGTCTTCGCCTGACCCGTTTGCCGACTCCCCGCTTTGGGGGTTTCATAGTTTCGCTGACACCTGACTTTGCAGCTGTGGTAGGCCAAAGCGACCCGGTGGTGCAAACTTACAATGCCTCGCAATGCGTGACTTCCGTGGTGAATGCGGCCACGGCCTCGGTGTTGTGTGTCCAAGCGGCTCTTCAGGGCATGTCCCCCACCAAAGTTATTCCTGAGGGCTTACTGAGGTGTGGCGCTATCTGGAAGAGGTACCCGCCGTTGTGGAGTGGATGACGCGCTCAGCATTCAGGCGCGGGGCCGCCACAGCGTTGAGCTTGGGTCTCGCCCATTTCCCCGACGACTTCAACCTTGACGATGTGACGAGTGGCTATCCATCGGCGACCGGCACGGTGGAGATGTCAGAGGTGCTAAAGCTGACCGCGAAGGCCGCCCCTTACACCGATCGTGTCTTGGCGATGGGGGATCTGCTGCCGTACCAGGAGACGGGGTTGGCGCCTGGCGACCCTGAGCCGGACCATCACGACATGAAGTCGGAGCAGCCCTTCCGGTCATCGTTGTCGAAGTCGCTGATGACGTACCCGACGAACCCGTGGCGGCCTTTTGTTCACGTCAAGGGGGGTGGCGCTGCTTCTTCATCAGGGCCTGTGGAGTAAACAATATAACTGTCCAAGCTGTGATGTATGCCAAGTGGCAAAGGCTGTAAGGTATTTTTGCAATATATGCCAAGGGGAGTCAATCGACTCGTATTGCGACTAGAAATGTGTGGTGTGTTTTGTTTATGCATTGTTTTGATTGAGCGAGTCCCCGAGCGCGTCCGCCCTTTAATGGGGTATAACTCGATTGTATGCTTTTGTGTATACTTTTGTTTATGCATTGTTTTTGTCCCTCGCGTCTTCTGAGTGGCGAGTCCCCGAGCGCGAGTAGGACTGACTTATAAGCTACCCCGAGCATGGTGCTCGACCATATTGGTCATGCTCTTGTTGCAGGTTGTGGGTTCGTTGTTTGTAACGCGTCTCCTCCCCTGGCCCGGAGAGCCAGTCGCTTGGCGAGCCCTAGGCAGCTCTCTTACTTGGTGTGTTCCCGAGCCGCGTGGGGGTTCCCGTTTTGTGGAGTCCCCTTGCGTGGTACTTTACCGGTCGAGTCGCTTTGCACGAGGGTGGGAGGGACACGTCGCTGTGAGAAGCGTGTACCGGTTGTCTTGGCCCGGTGGGCCAGTCGGGCTAGGCGACTCCAATGGTGGCTCCGGGTTAGCGTTTTTCTTGGACGACCCAAGGCCCGAATATTTCCGGTGCCCTTGTGCCGCACTACTTAGCCGTGCCGATCGCTCGACCAGAGGTTGACTTCCATAAGTAGCGTATTGCTAGTATGTACGAGTACGAGTGGCACAAGAGTATGGCGAGTGGACACAATTTGTGCGATCCGGATGGATTTCATTATATATTCCGATGGAGTACAATATGAGGTTCAAGTATAGAACTTTCTGAGGAGGTTTACATTCCATGGCCTCCCGACCTCCAGTTGGCCGTCACCCCATATGTCGATGAGGTAATAGGCATCATTGCCAAGGACTCGGCCTATGGAGAGCGGCCCCTCCCATGGGGGGGGAGAGTTTGTGCATGCCCTTCTTGTCTTGGGCCAGTCGTAGGACCAGGTCGCCTTCCTGGAAGGTGCGAGTTCGCACTCGGCGGCTGTGGTAGCGGTGGAGTCCTTGCTGGTATATGGTGGTGCGGGAGCGAGCCAGGTTGCGTGCCTCGTCGAGGTGATCGATGCTGTCTTGGCGGGTGACCTCGTTGGCCGCCTCGACATAGTTGGCGACTCGAGGTGAGTCATGCTCCAGGTCGGTTGGCATTACGTCCTCGGCGCCATACACCATGAAGAAGGGCGTGAACCCGGTTGAGCGGTTGACGGAGGTGCGAATCCCCATATCATAGAGGGGAGCTCGTCGACCCAGCATCTTGGGGTGCGCTCAAGGGGCACCTAGAGTCGTGGCTTGAGCCCATGGAGGACGCTCTGGTTGGCGCGTTCTGCTTGGCCATTTGATTCCGGGTGAGCGACTGATGCGAGGTCGAGTCGGATGCCGTGTTCTTCACAGAATTCCGCCATGGCTCCCTTGGAGAAGTTGGTGCCATTGTCTGTTATGATGGTGTGCGGGTAGCCGTACAGGTAGATGAGTTCGTGTAGGAACTTGGTGGCCGTCTTGCCGTCGCACTTTTTTATCGGCTTGACCTCGACCCATTTGGTGAACTTGTCGATGGCGACTAGGAGGTGAGTGAAGCCATACGGGGCCTTCTTGAACGGGCCTACCATGTCCATGCCCCATATGGAGAATGGCCACGTGATGGGGATGGTATTGAGTGCCGAGCCAGGGAGGTGCGTCTGGTTGGCGTACTTCTGGCACCCGACGCATCGTTGGACGATGTTGGTGGCGTCGGCGTGTGCGGTGAGCCAGTAGAAACCGTGCCGCATGGCCTTGGCGACTAGCGACTTGGTGCCGGCGTGATGGCCGTAGTCGCCGGTGTGAATGTCCTGGAGGATCTTGCGGCCTTCTTCTGGCTGTACGCAGCGCTGGAACACGCCGGTCATGCTGCGCTTGTGGAGCTCGCCATTGATGATGACAAAGGATTTGCAACGGCGCACGATCATTCACGCCTCTGTCTCATTGCTCGGTAGGAGTTTGTGCTCTAGGAAGGAGACGTATGGTGCTGTCCAGTCTCTAGGTTCCGCAACCATGGCGACTAAGGCCGGTTCTGGCTGAAGTGGTATCTCGACGTTGATCTCTTTTGGCGGGCTGACCGATGGTTTGTGGATGATGTCGAGGAAGACGCCTACTGGTGGCGCTTGTCATGTCGATCCGATGCGGGAGAGGGCGTCTGCCTCCTCGTTTTTGTGCCTGTCGATCCACTCGACAGAGTAGCCGTCGAAGTGTCCTCCCATCTGATCGACAGCTTGGCGGTACGCGATCATTGTTGGGGAGACGGCGTCGCACGTCCCGGCGACTTGGCCGACGACTAGGTCGGAGTCGCCATAGCATCATAGGCGGTTGACGTTCATCTCCTTGGCGGCTCTCATGCCGTGAAGGAGGGCCTCATATTCTGCCATGTTGTTGGTGCAGGGCTTGAAGTTGAGGTGGAGCACGTAGCGGAGCTTGTCTCCTTTGGGAGACGTCATGATGACCCCAGCCCCTGCGCCGTCGGCGTTCTTGGAGCCGTCAAAATGGAGCGACCAGTAGTGGAGGTACGGGAGCTTTTCTGGATGTTGTGCTTCTTCCCAGTCCGTAAGGAAATCAGCCAGGGCTTGTGTCTTGATCGCTTTGCGGGGCTCGTATTTGATGTTGTGGATGCTGATTTCGACTCCCACTTGGCGACTCGCCCGGTCGCCTCGCGATTGCGTATGATGTCCTGCAGGGGCGCGGAGGAGACCACCGTGATTGGGTGCTCCTGGAAGTAGTGTGGGAGTCGCCGCTGTGCTTAGAATACCGCGTACACGAGTTTTTAGTATTGCGGATAGCACTGTCATGAGTCCGTTAGGACTTCGTTGATGTAGTACACGGGGCACTATATGGGGCGCTCCTTGCCCTCTTCTGGTCGTTCGACGACCATCACGGCGCTGACGACTCGAGTAGAGGCCACGATGTAAACAAGCATTGGCTCTTTGTCGAGTGGTGCGGCAAGTAGTGGTGCCGCGAGTAGCACTTATTTGAGTGCTTTGAGTGCGTCGTCGGCCTCCGCGTCCCATTGGAACATGGGGTTCTTGCGCATCAGGCGGTAGAGGGGCATTGCCTTCTTGCCTAGTAGGGGGATGAAGAGACTTACGGCCGCGACTCGCCCTGCCAACTTTTGGATGTCGCGCAGGCACTCTGGTGGGGTTGGCCTCGATGCCTCGCTTGGAGACTACATAACCTAGCAGTTGTTCGATGGGGACGCCGAAGGTGCATTATCCGGGGTTCAGCTTGATGTTGTACCTCCGCAAGTTTGTGAAGGTTTCGGCTAGGTCGGCGAGCAGGTCGTCCTGGCGGGTGGATTTTACCACCACGACGTCGATGTAGACATGAATGTTGCGGCCAATTTGGCTCGCTAGACATTCCTGCATGCACCTCTGGTATGTAGCGCCTGCGTTCTTGAGGCCGAACGTCATGGCCGTGTAGCAGAATGCGCCGAATGGCATAGTGAACACCGTCTTCTCCTCGTCCTCGACCGCCATCTTGATCTGGTTATAACCAGAGTAAGCGTCGAGAAAGCATAGCGACTCCAATCCCGCGGTCGAGTCAATGATCTGATCGATGCGTGGTAGGACGAACTCCTCCTTTGGGCAGGCGCTGTTGAGGTTGGTGTAGTCAATGCACATTCTCCATGTGTTGTTCTTTTTTAGAACCAGGACTGGGTTTGCCAACCACTTGGAGTACTTGATTGGCCGGATGAAGCCTGCGGCTAGTAGGCGCTGAACTTCTTCGGCGATTGCTCGATGGCGCTCTTCGTTGAAGGGCCGTAGTGACTGCTTTACTGGTCGCACTTTGGGGTCGGCGTTGAGTTTGTGCTCAGCGAGTTCCCTCGGGACACCTGGCATGTCAGATGGCTTCCATGCGAAGATGTCGCGGTTCAAACGGAGGAACCCGATGAGCACACTTTCCTATGTGGGGCTCATGTGCGCCCCAATGGTGACCGTCTGGCTGGAGTCGCCTGGGACGAGCTCGACGGAGCGGGTGTGCGTGGTTGCCTCTATCGTGGAGTTCGCGGCAGTTGGTTTCTTCAGGATGGTGGGGTCGTCCTTGTTGATGTTGCCCGCGTATTTCACGAGCTCCTCCGCGTGGTCAGTTTCTGCGGCGATGACGGTATCGGCGAGCTCGGCGCCCTTGTCCTCGCATTCCACGGCCATGTCAGGGTCGCCGTGGACGGTGATGATGCCGCTTGGCCCGGGTAGCTTCATCATGTTGTAGGCGTAGTGTGGGGTCACCATAAACTTTGCGAATGCCTGGCGGCCCAGGACGCAGTGGTAGGGACTGTGGAAGTTCACCAGCTCGAACACGATCCTCTCCGTGCGATAGTTTGCTGGAGTGCCGAAGGTAACTGGCAGCGTCACTTTCCCGATCGGGTATGCCTTTCGACCGGGGACGATGCCGTGGAAGGTCGTCAGTGTTGGCTCAATGGCTACTTCTGGGAGCTGGAGCCTCTTGAACGTGTTGAGGTACAAGATGTTGATGGAGCTCCCACCATCCATTAGCGTTTTGGGCAGCCAGTAGTCGGCCACCTTGAGCCTGACCACCAGGGCGACTCGCCCTGGGTATTCGATCCTTGGTGCGTGGTCCAGGCGACTCCAGGTGATGCTCTACTCGGACCAGTTTAGGAAGCGAGGGATGTCGACTTGTGTCACCGCATTGACGGCGACCGCGCGGCAAGCACCTTCTTCTCGCGCTTGGTGCCGAGTCCAGTGAAGGTATGTAGCGAGCCGACGGTGGTGCCGAAGCCTGCGCCATTCCCGTTGTCCCGAGGTGGGTTGTTGTTGGGGTCCTCCCTTGCTCGTCTCGCCTTCTCAATCTCTTTGAGAGAGTGGCAGTCGGCGGTGGTGTGGGTGGCCGGTTTTCCCTCCCTACTATGGTAGATGCAGGGCTGATGGAGCAGGGGGTGGGGTCGAATTTCGGCCTCGTCGTGTTGTTGGCGCGGTAGTTTCCGCTGTCGCGGTAGTTTCGTCCGTCGCGGCAGTAGTTCTTGGAGTCGCGCTGGCTATAGCTGGCGTTGGCGACGAAGTCGACTCGCCCGTCCGTGCGGTGCTTGCTGGTGATGGGGGTGTTGCTGTAGTGCATGTCGCGTAGGCGCCCGTTGTCGTGGATGCTAGTGCGGCGTCTTCCTCCCAACTCGTCGTCAGAGTCTTGGTTGGGGTCCTTCTCCGCATAGCGCTTGGCGATCTCGAGGAGGTCGGGGATGTTGTCGAGCGTCCGGTAGACCCTCTTGATCTTGGCGACCAGGGGTTCATACTGACACGCGTTCTTGAAGTAGTGCATCGCCGTGTCTGGGTGGATGCCGGAGGCGTTTATCCACAGTTCTTTCCATCTTTGGACCCACCGGCGAGTCGACTCACATTGTCCCTGGATGCATCGCTCCAGGTCCTCTATGGTGGTGGCGCGGGTGTAGGAGCCCTCGAAGTGCCTGACGAAGGCGTCCCGCATTTCTTCCCAGGAGTCAATGCTGTCGGCGGGGAGCGTGTTGATCCACTGCCGGGTCGCACCCTCCATCATCAGGGGGAGGTAGCGAGCGGCGATCAGGTCTGTGTGGCCTGCGATCCCCATTGCCATGAGGTATGTGTCCAGCCAGACAGCGGGGTCGTACGTCGGGTCATACTTCTCGATCTCCTTGGGGGCCTTGAAGTTGGCGGGGTATTTTTCCCCGTGAATCATTGGTCCGAAGCATTGCGGCCCGACTCGGCTGAGTGAGCCTCTTGGTTCCGGGTCGCCGCGGTTGGTGAGGGTGTGCCGCAGGTCGTAGGGCTGGCACGACCGCCACGCCTGATGGTTGATGATGTTCGTTCGGGCATCGAGGGGCTGCCCGTTGGCAGCGACCGTGTTGTTCGCCGGTCGTGGCTTGTTGGTTGACAGCGCAGGATTGGCGGCCCGTGGTTGATTCACCAGGGGCTGGGGTGGTGGGCAAACTAATGCGTTGGTCACGGTGGGGTGGCTGCTTGATGCCGCCCTGCTTGCTGATGAGCGGGAGTACATCCGCCCCCGCTGGTCGACTCCTGCGGCTTGTTGCTCGACGGCCCTGACGAGTAGGGCCTTGGCGTACTGGATCTGTAGCACGCCGTCGCCTTGGACGTCGAGGTTGGCGATCACGGCGTCGGCCGCGATGACGTTGTCCATCGGGGTGGAGTATAATGGTAGCCCGTTGGCGTCGCGGGCTTGGGGTGAGATGATGATCCCCGGTTGGTCCGGCGGGGGCGCGCGACCAATGGGTGGTGGAGGGGCCCCGTTCGCCGGTGCGCCGGGCGGTGGTCTCGCGGGGTTGCTCCCGCCTGGCGGCGCGTTCTCGCAGTATTCGCGCTCGGCGGCGCGTGCGGGGTCGCCTTCGTTGTTGAAGTTCAGGAAGTGGCCCTGAACGTTGGAGTTCAGATGGGTCCTGATGCGGCGCTGGTGATAGAGCGACAGCTCCCGCGCCGTCTCTCGTTCGAGGCGGTACTTCTCGCGCTTGGCGAGTTCGTTGCGTTGCGCCTCTGTGAGCCGCAGGCGAGCTTGCTCCACCTCCGTGGCCATCGCAGTTGGCAGGATCGGCGTGGCAAACGTATCTGGCGGGGCGGCCATACTGCCCGCCATGTAGATCGCGTTGAAGCGATTGGATCTGGCGCGAAAATCCTTGGGGGACTCCGAGCTGGAATCAGAGTCGAAGATCCCCAAGATGGAGGGGTCCTCGAAGTCCTCGGGGTTGGAGACTCGCGTGATGGAGTCCTCCTATGATGCGATGGTGATGGATCCGTCGACCGATGCAGGGGTCGCGGAGTCGGCGTCATTGTTTAGGGCGTCGTCGTTGGTGGCAGCGTTAGCCTCGACCGCGTCGCTGGCGGCCGAGTCATACTCGGTGACGAGGCTCCTGATGGAGCGGACCTGCTCCTCCGAAAGCAGATCGCGGTGTGGCGGCGATCCGTCGACGATGACCGTCACAGCCGGGTCGATCGCGCTGGTGAAGCCGACGAAGAGGTTGATGGAGCCGACCGGCATCACCGCGCCGTGAGTGACCGGCTGTGACGCCGGGATGTAGCTGCTGGGCAGGATCTGTAAGATCCCGCCGATGGCGATCATGCGACCGGTGGCAAGCGGCCGATCAATCAGCGAGTAGGGTCTCGCCGCAGAACTCAGGCCAGTCCCGCTATGCCCCACGGTGGGTGCCACTATCGTGGACATGTCCACGGCAGTCGCTACCATTGGTAGCGATTGAGTGTTTCGTGAGGAAGAGTTGGCGACCATCTGCGGTGCGAGATGGGGGCGGATGCACATGGGTTTACCCAGGTTCGGCCCCCCTGACGGTAAAGACCTACTCCTGCTAGATTAGATTACTGGAGAGCGAGTTACAAGGGTGGCGAGCTCGGCGGCTAGGCAGCGAGTCACTTGAGGGGGTGTATGATGGAACGTAAGTCTCTAGGATACCCTAGGGAGGTTTATATATGAGGCACCTCGCTAGGGTTTACAAGTTATCACCGAACAAGATAAGGATCCAGGGGCTTTGACCTAGTCCGACTGGGCTTCTGTTACGCTCCTGGGCTTCCAGTCGCCAGTCGCTGGGCCTTTCCTTCCTTCGTAGCCCAGTCGCCGTCTTTCAGACGCACTCGCAAGCCCTTCGGCCCAATCGGAACGTCCTGCTGGGCATACCCCCTTCGACATATCCCCATCACCATATTACAGAGGGTAATTCCTCTGCCCAGGCCCTCGCAGCACGTCGTAGTGGTGCTTCGAGTCTCGGTTTCAGGCCTTGTAGGATCAAACCATTTGCTCTTTCGACTTGTCCATTAGCTTGTGGATGTGCGACTGACGCAATGTCAAGCCGGATATTTTGCTTGTTGCAGAATTCAGCCAATTCTCCCATAGAGAAGTTACTCCCGTTGTCCGTGATAATGCTATGCGGATAACCATACCGGATTATAACATCCTCGACAAATCTTTTGGCTGTTGCTCCATCACAACTAGTGACAGGTTTAGCCTCAATCCATTTGGTGAATTTATCCACCATCACTCAGAGGTGAGTAAATCCACTTGAAGCTCGTTTAAATGGTCCTACCATATCAAGCCCCCAGACCGCAACATGAGCTTGCTTGGCGTACTTTTGGCATCGTTCGGCATCTTCCTGAGCTGTAAGCCAGAAAAATCTGTGTCTAAAAGCTTTTGCCACTAAAGATTTGGCTACAGCGTGGTGACCACACTCGCCTTCGTGGATTTCTCTTAAGATTTCCACTCCTTCTTCCGGAGATACATAGCGCTGACAAACCCCAGAAACACTCCGTTTATGGAGCTTACCTTTAACAATAGTATAGGCTTTTGCTCGTCGGATAATCTACCAGCTCAGCACCTCGTTTTCGGGTAATTTGCCATCTACCAAATAATCAAGGTAGGGTTGAGTCCAGCTGGGAATTACAGCCAGAACTGCTATCAAAGGTGAGTCGGATTTGGTCGGATATTCCTCATCTACTCCCTTTATTGAGGGAACTTTGAGGTGCTCTAAAAAAGCGCCATCCGGGACCTCTTTCCGCATAGAACCTATCTGAGATAGTGCATCTGCTTCCTCATTTTCTGCTCGAGGGATGTGTTGAACTTCAAACCCTTCGAACGATTTAGATAGATCATCCACGATAGATTTATATGCTTCCATGTGTTTATTTGCATTACAAATATCCGACACTTGTTGAGCAACAAGATCTGAATCTCCGTAACACATCAAATGTCGGATGCCAATATCCTTAGCAATCCGGATTGCATGGACCAGTGCTTCATACTCGGCAATATTGTTTGTCGTTGTGAAGTGGATCTGCAACACGTATAAAAGTTTATCTCCTTGGGGTGATTTGAGCACCATGCTAGCCCCCGAGCCCCCTCGAGCCTTAGACCCATCGAAGAAGAGGGTCCAATATTCCGAATCAGGGAGGATCATGTTCTCCTTCGTCTCTGTCCAATCAGCGACAAAGTCGGCAAGGATCTGGGATTTGATTGTTGTCCGAGGTTTATACTCAATATCGAAAGCTGAAAGCTCTATGCCCCATTTGGCGACGCATCCTGTGGCGTCACTGTTGTTGATTATATCTCTCATGGGAGTTGTGCTCACCATGGTAATTGGATGCTCCTGAAAGTAGTGTTGTAACTTACGAGATGCTAGAAAAATACCGTAAGCCAACTTTTGATAGTGCGGATACCGCTGTTTTGATTCTGTCAGGACCTCACTAACAAAGTGAGTCGGACGCTGCACTAGGTGTTCCTGATTTTCCTCTGGTCTCTCCACCACCATGACGATACTAACGACCTTATTTGTCGTAGCAAGATATAGCAACATCGGTTCCTTAGGTTCTAGCGCTTCTAGGATAGGAGCAGATGAGTGTACTTTACGGGTTTAGCATTCGGGTTTACATTTAGAGAGTGCTCGACAAGTTCCCTAGGTACTCCGGTCATGTCAGATGGCTGCCATGCGAAGATATCTTGATTTGCTTGGAGTAACTTGACGAGCACGCATTCATATGCGCTACCTAGGCCTACGCCTATCTGGGTCACCTTGGAGGGGTCATCATCCTTCAATGGCGTCTTCTTCGTCTCTTCTGATGCCTTGAACTCCAGATTTGGCTTTGTCACCTCCTTCTTTGTTGCGGGCATCTCGGACGGATCTATGCTTTTCTTGATCTCTTGGTACTCCTGGCGTGCAGCACGGCTTCAGCAAAGGCGGCATTTCCATCCTCGCACTCTTGCGCTTTCTTCGGGTCTCCCCTGATGGTGATCACGCCGTTGGGACCTGAAATTTTCATCATATTGTAAATGTAACACGGACGAGCCATAAAAGCCCAGTAAGCCGGACGTCCGAATATAGCGTGGTACGCGCTCTTGAACGGGACCGCTTCGAAGGAAAGTGCCTCCCTCCGATAATTCTTTGGAGTTCCAAATGTGACATCCAAAGTAATCTCTCCCAGGGAATTAGCTTCTCTTCCTGGGACAACTCTAGGAAAGATCACAGAGCTATGGTTCAGCTGGGTTTTCGAGATCTTCATCCGGCATAGCGTTTTGACATAGAGAATATTGATGTTGCTACCACCGTCCATGAGGGTCTTGGAGAAACCATAACCGTCAATAAGTGGGCTGACGATTAAGGCGTATTTTCCTCGCATGTGCAACTTAGGCGGATGATCAGCACGGTCAAATGTGATTGCCACTTCCGACCAGTCCAAGTATTGAGGGACAGCCAGAACCGTTGCGTTGAGCTCGTGTAGGACTGCTTTCTTGACCTTTGCTGGTTGAGATCCGAGGAAAGTGACGTAAGTGTCCTTCTTGGGGGGAAAAGTCTTCTTCCTTTCCGGCTTGGGATATGGAGCATCAGCTTCCTCCATGTCTGAATCTTCCTTGGTCTCTTTTTCTTTTTCGGGATTCTTCTGTCCCTTCTTCCCCCTAGCTTTGTAGCTCGCGGTATCATCTCTTTTGATGTCATCATTGAAACGACATTCAGTGTTGGTGCGAGACGAGCCCCCATTGGCGTCTAGGTGATGCACACATGGGTTATTAGCAATGTCGTCCCAAGAGTAGGTTTTGCCTGGTTGCTGTTCTCCTCTACCTTGGACCCTCGAAGTCCCACGGCCACGCCCGCGGCCTCCGCCGTGTCCTCCTCGTCCTCCAGACCCGGAAATAGTAGTAACCACCACTGTTTCCATGTTGGGTTTCTCTTTCGAGGTATTTTTGCGCTTCTGAGCTTGTTGCTTTGGTTTTCTTGCCGACTGAGGCATAGCTAGGACATTGAGTAAACCCTCTGCATCGTCGTCAGCATCTGCATACTTGCTCGCTGTTTCTATCATCTCTCCCAAGTCAGTGACCTTGTCCCACTTCATGCGGTGACGTAGTAGAGCAATTGGGAGTCCTGCGATGAAGGCTTCAATCGCGGTTTGATCGTTTACTCCTTCACATGAGTTCTTGGTGTCGATCCATCATCCGAGGTAATCCCGGCAAGTTTCTCTGGCTTTATGGGTGTAGGTCTCCGACCGTACAGGGCCTCCGATATGTGCCTTCGAAATTCCGAAAGAACGCACTTTGCATGTCATACCAGTTATGGATGGTGTTCTTCGGAAGTTCATTGAGCCATGATCGCGCCGTCTTCCGCAACATAAGTGGGAGATATCGGGTTGCGACTAGGCTGTTTCCGCCTTTGGCGCTGCAGCAAGCTTGGAAAAAATCCTGTAGCCATGTATCTGGCCGAGCAATGCCGTTGTAGGCTTGGATATGCCTTGAGATAGCAAATCCTTCCGGGAATCTTGTAGCTCTGATGCGTGGTCCGAAGCACTTTGGGCCCACATAGATATCATCATTTTCATAGCACAGCGCCTCTATATTGGAGTTGACCTTGTTCCTTGCGTCGTTCGGGGATAGAGATCGTCTCGAATGCCGGATGTGGCTGCGGTGCCTTGGAGCCGGACTTCGTCTTCTGCCACCACCTCCTCCGCCATGTCGTCCTCCTTGTCCTCCTTGGGAGTCGTTGTGGTGACTGCTTGGTGGAGAAGGTGGGGCAGCTGGATAGTTTCCGACTGATCGCCGGCCTCCGTCCGGAGCGTCATTATTCCGGTTCCGGGGAGGATCTTGGCTACGACGAGCCCCCTGCTGGCTTGTGCCAGCATGGTTTCCGTCGTTCCTTCGTTCGTCGTTCCCACCTTGGGGAGGCTCAGCCAGATGGCTTGCATGTCTAGGAGGTGGCTTTTTTTGATGATCCTCCTCCCGACATTTCTCTTTATCTTCTCCCCTTCGATCGTTAGACTCTCATCGGGGAGGATTCCTCGGATTCAGAGCAGCAATTGCCTCTTTTTCGGACGCTGGGGCGACATTGCTCCAATCACGCGTAGTCATGCGATGTTGTCCTGACGATCCGGTTCTCGAATAATTGTCCACCCGTCGCTCGGGCGATGATGCTGCTCTGGAACGCGATGGGGTCTTACGTCAGCCCATGCCGGATTTGTGCGACATTGGTCGGAATCCGAGACCAGTTTTTGACTTCCAGACAGGGCGACCTTTTGCTGCTCCAGTCCCTTATTGAGTAGTTTGATACCCAAACGGATCTCCTCCGGTCCTGGATTAGCCGATAGAATTTCTCGGGACGCCACGGTATTCTGTACTGGGGTTGGATTTACCCAATCTCCTTTGCTATCTTTTCGTGGCTTACCCATCTCATCTCTGAAAAGGACGACACGGATATGTGGGAATTGGTCGTCATTGGTGTGACGTTTCCGTGTATTTTGATGCAACCGAGACATGTAATCCTTAGTTGCCATGTGTTTCTTCTCCTCCTCGATGTTTTTAGCTTCATCAAGGAGTTGTTGACGACGCGCTTCTAGGGCTTGGGCCCTTTCGTCCAGCTCTTTAGCAGTAAGCTCTGCGGCTGTAGGGATAGGTGTAGTTAGTGCAGCATCGATGAGTTTACGTGCCCCTTCGGTGATCACGTGTCCATCCACCGATTCTTCTTTTTTCGGCTCTTCTGGGATAAGTGCTCCATCCGAGTCTTCTTCGTATTCCTCGGCAATCACCTCCTCTGCCAGAGGGTCTTTTGCCGGGGTCTTGTTCTTCTTGTTCCTCTTCTTTGCCTTCTTGGCAGCGCCGGTAGCAAAGACGGCTTTGGGTCCGTTTCCCGAAGTCAAGCTCTTATCGGTACTTTTGGACATCTAGACTTCGGGATTATCTCTAACGTCCATGTCATCCTGCACTTTGGGAGAGTGTTCCCCGGATCCTTCATCCATGGCTTCTCCTTCCTCTACAGCTTTGGAGTTGTACTCCTCTTCATATTCCGTGGAGAACTTTCGGAAATCTGCTTACATCATCAATTCATCCGAGGATGCGGGTACGTTGGTGTTTGTTCCAATTGCCTCCAGCACAGAGTCGGTGTTTTCTCCAACATCGGAAGAGTCGGCTCCGGATCCCACGTATCCGACGAAGTGCGACGCATGCCTCCTGAGGTACCTGCGGCTTTCGCGATCAGCCATGTCGAAACTTTTGATGGTTTCGAGAATTGCATCTGCGCTTGCATCTTGCAGTATCATACGTCGTAGTGTGTACCTCAGGAACGGCCTGTCTGTTTTGGGATCGTCAGAGCCAGAATCAGTATCGTTGACTAGCTCCTCCTGAATTTCGACTTCCATGGGTGGGTCAATCTGGGATCCGGCTCCTCTAGGGAGGTCCACTCCAGATTCGACTTGGACCGCTAGGTCTTTTTCAGGCTCGGATTTCTCCACTTTCTCCGCAACTGGTGTGGGCTGGGTGGGTTTAGGGTTTTCTGAGATCCGGAACTCTGCCGCCTCCACGGACAAAGGGGACCCAGAAGATTCTTCTGCCTCTATCATCACCGCTGGGGTGGGTGGGACAGGTTCAGCGAAACCGATGTAAACATCGATCTCGCCAAAAGACATGATTGTGTAGGCAGTCACGGCCTCCCTAGCCGGAATCCAAGTCTCGTCGAGAACGATGAGAGGGACATCACTGGCGTAGAGGATGCGACTGACGGTGATAGTTTCGCCGATTCTGATTCTTGCAGATTCCACTCGGAACGCAGATCCGAAGCTCACTTGCCCCATGGTGGGCGCCAACTGTCGTCTGATTGATGACAAGTATGCCATGAGGGGGTCCTCGAGGCGTGCGGAAGAGAGGGGTGTGAGACGTACAGTATTCCGGGACGGTGAGCACACAAGTTTACCCAGGTTCGAATCCGTCGGCTTTGGACGGATCCTACTCCTGCTAGCAATGTAGTAATATGGTAGAGGCTGAGTATATTGTTGCCTCAGAGGCGGCAAAGGAAGCCATTTGGATGAGGAATTTCCTCATGGATCTTGAGTGGTTCAGGGCTCGTCCAATCCGTTAGACGTGTATTGTGACAACAATGGTGCTATTGCACAAGCCAAGGAACCTAGGCAACACGAGAAGAACAAACATATACTCATACGGTACCACCTTATTTGCCAGTTCGTGGATCAAGGTGATATCAAGTTATGCAAGGTACACACGGATGCAAACATTGCGGATCCGTTGACAAAACCACTTCCACAGCCGAAGCATGAGGCGCACCTGAGAGCAATGGGCATTAGATGCCTAGACATGTGATGTCGGAATATTGACTCTAGTGCAAGTGGGATACTATTGGGAATCTGCCCTAGAGGCAACCATGTATGATGTTATTCCTGTGTATTCATAAGGTTATGATCCATGTATGAACTACGGATATGTATCATTGAATATGTGATTCGATTGTGGAACTGCATATTCATGTTGTTCATACTAATTGTCCTTGGTCATTGAGGTTGTGCCGGGCACACAACTTAGACCAATGTGAAAGTCGGCAGATGACTAGGTTCCACTTGTCATGGGCATGGAGATGCTATTCCGACTTAGACGGATTTGGCTAAAGAGTTTAGCGAGTCGGACTGACCCATATTGAGATGCAACGAACAAGTCGTCATTTGCATGTCTCAATTAATGTAATCCTTAGACCTGAGGTTATTGCACAATCCGAGTTGAGGATCACCGACTTAGGTTCTATCAAACATTGTTCCGTTACTGGGCAGTTATAAAGGCGGAGTTTGGGTCCACTGAGAATCAAGCTGGGTGATGTGAATAACCAAGACGGGATTTTGCCCCTCCATCTGGAGAGATATTCTCTAGGCCCTCTCGGAAGATATGATTCGGAAAGCATGGCCATGCGCGTAACGGTTAAGTGTTAACCGAGGCAACCGACTAAGAGTTAGTCGGATGAATCACTTATCTCGGATCAAGAAAGAGAGTCGGACTATTTAAGGGATGACGATCATTCGCCTATTGTACGACAAGGTATATCGTGAGGCAAAAGGGACTTAGACGAAAGTCGCATTGAAAAGGTATGTCGCCATGACTTATTGGTACTTGGGAGTCGGCACGTTCTGCTAGGGGCCACTACCGACTGATCGATCATGAGTGAGACTCGGAATCGTGTCCGGGTTACCATGAGGCTGTCGGGTCACACACTTAAGAGCGGGAGCAAGTTTGGGTTAGACCCAAACAGGAAACCTATTTGGGTTGGACCCAAATAGATACATGAACTTAGTCAGCAATTGAGACTTGTAGTGGCTAATATAGGCCTTTTAGTGAATGGGCCACAAGTGAGTGGAGCCCACCTTCACTCCCTATATAAGCTGGGGCACAAGTGCTTAGAGCACAAGGTTAGGTCACTCCATGTGTTGGAAACCCTAGGCCCAGTCCGTCCTGTCGCAGCCGTACCAGACCTAGCAGTCCATCCCCGGCGCTCCTCCTCATACGTGTGGATACCGGCGGAGGTGCTGTACGTTCAGCACTTCAACGATCGTGAAGAAAGAATGGATCGTGGCTCGTGGAACCGGAACGGATCGCGAGGACTGCACTGCATCAAGCGACGTGCTTCATTAATTCCACAACTGCACGTCTAGTGGTAATCCTCGTGGCCTTCTACCTGAGCTGGATCTTGGGATAACCGCGTAGGGAAAAAGTTTTGTTTATCTCTACGTGGCCCAACATAAACGTATAGTGTGGAAGATAGTAATTGCTTGCAGAAAGTAAATAATAAACAGTAACAGTAGATGGTATATCAATGGTAAAAGTATGGATGGGGTCCATAGTTCACTAGAGGTGATTCTCCTTAAGATAGATAGCATGTTGGGTGAACAAATTACAGCGCGGCAATTGACAGTTTTGAGAAAGCATACAATGCATATACTACACATCTTGACTCCTATGAGATTTGATTGGGCATTACAACATAATACATAGACCGTAATCCAACTGCATCTATGACTAATAACCCACCATCCGGTTATCATCCGAACCCCTTCTACTATTAAGTTGCAAGCAACAGATAATTGCATTAAGAAAAGTGTGTAAAGTAAACAATACGATTGTCCCATGGACAAAGGATTGTTGTTTTCTCCCTAGTAGAAACAACACATTAATGTCTACGCACGCTTCTATCCTCGTAGACTGTGTTGGGCCTCCAAGTGCAGAGGTTTGTAGAACAGCAGCAAGTTTGCCTTAAGTGCATCACCCAAGGTTTATCAAACTCAGGGTGGAAGTGGTCAAAGGTATCCCTCTCAAGCAACCTTGCAATCAAGATACAAGAAGTCTCTTGCGTCCCTAACACACCCAATACACTTGTCATGTGTATAGGTGCACTAGTTCGGCGAAGAGATAGTGAAATACAAGTAATATGGATGATTATAAGTGGTAATCGCAATCTGAAATAAGAGTGGCAGCAAGCAAACATATAACAGGACAGATTGTAAATGGTGTTTCAATGCTTAGAAACAAGGCCTAGGGATCATAATTTCACTAGGGGACACTCTCATATAAATATCTTCTCTTTATGATGCTACCCTGAACTACTCTCTGGTTGGACGATGTAGGGCTATAACAACACACCTTAAAGTTCGCATTCCCCATCTAGATAACCCCTCACTGTCACCTTGAGTGCTAGATGGTTCCAACAAACATCACAATTCTCATAGAGACATCCAACTCAAATTATACTCATGATAAGTATTTATGTAACCTTAGCCAAAGTGCCACACAGTGTGCACACTGTCAACTTCACACACGTGGGGATAAGCAGAGATTCATTAAAGCACTTGAGTAGCAGAATAGATCTATAGATTACAAAGCTCATGATCTCATAAGATCACGCATAGAGAGAGAGATGAACACATAGCTACCGGTAGAGCCCTTAGCCTCAAGAGAGAACTACTTCCTCCTCATCATGGGGGTTAGCAACGGTGATGGAGATGGTGGTGGAGTCGATGGAGATGGATCTAGGGGCACTTCCCCGTCCCGGCAGGGTGCCGGAATAGAGACATCTGTCCCCCAAATCTCCTCTTCGGTGGCGACAACACTGCGGAACTTTTCATGGAATTCTGATCTGGTACTTAGGGTTTTCGTCCTGGGGGGAATATATAGGCGAAGAGGCGATGCCAGAGGTGGGCCAGGGTGGCCACACCCGCTGGTGGCACAGCCAGGGGTGACCTGTGCCACCCTAGGGTGTGCCTACCCCCTGGCACCCCTCTGTCTTGTCTTCTGGCTCTGTGAGTCTTCCGGTAAAATAGGAACTTTGGCTTTTGTCTTGTCCAATTCCGAGAATATTTATTTACGAGCTTTTCTGAAACCAAAAATAGCAAAAAACAGGCAACTGGCATTGTGGCATCTTGTTAATAGGTTAGTTCCAGAAAATGTATAAAAATACCTCAAAGTCTGAACAAAACATAAGAAAGTAGATATAAAACAAGCATGGAACATCAAAAATTATAGATATATTTATGACGTATCACAGATCTACACCTTAGAGATTTCTGTCACTTCCCTAGATTACTAGAGGCATGAACCCACTATCGAGCATAAATACTACCTCTTGGAGTTGCAAGCATCTACTTGGCAAAGATAGTTACAAACAACGGAGAGCATGCAAGATCACAAATAACATAAACATGATAGAATCAATAATCAATCTAAAATAGCATCTCAATATCCATCGGATCCCCGCAAACACAACATGTAAGATTACAAATAGGTGATCTTGATCATGAACGGAGCTCACAAGATCTAAACATGATAACACAAAGGAGGAGAACCAACCATCTAGCTACTACATGGACTCGTAGTCCAAGGATGAACTACTCACACATCACACCAGAGGCAGGCTTGGTGATGAAGAAGGCCTCTAGGATGATCTCTCCCCTCCACATCACACATCACACCAGAGCCAGACGTGTTAAGAAAAAGACGGAGACTCACCAAGAAGCTTGCGGCAGTTCTCCGTGACATGTTTCTCCAGGGCAGCATGATCATTCTGCAGCCCCACGATGATCGAGTCCGTGGCCTTGCGCTCCTCCTCAGCCACAGCGACAGCTGTCTTCGCTCGATCCTCCGACGAAATTGAGGTCGCTTTCGCCTCTTCCAAATCATGGATCAACGAGGAAATTCGCCCATTTGTCGTGTCCAGCTCGGCGACTAGAACATACCCTTCACGGGCCTTGGAAATTGCAGCCGGAAGACCATCTGAAAATGAGAGAGACAAATCATCAACGCGCCACACACCAACAGTTCAAAGCCGAAAAAAGAAAAAGAAGAAAGCACTTACCAACAGTCTCCTGGAGTCTCCGATTCGCCTCCTACGCCACAGCAGATCCCGCTCCCAACGCTCCCTGGCGGCCTGTCGATCGATCGACTCCCTCTGCAAACCCTGCAAAAGCAACAAAGTTCAGTACTTACAAAGAACAATATCAAGTTCCCAGCCACTGAAATTCAGCGACTAGGAACTCGGGGACTAGAGAGTAGAAGAAATTCAGTCCCTAGCCGCTGAAATTCAGTGACTAGAGACTCGGGGACTGGTGTAACACCCTCGAACCGGCCCTATGCAAGTTTTAGCGCTTCCCGCCAAACCGCATAGAAACGATTCAAGGACACCCACCAGGCACTTTCGTGCGGGTGGAAAACGAAGTAATACCATTACACAATAGTCCACGATGGAACCCACAGAACAGATATATACAACACGACTCCATGAGTCAAGAATACAAATATACAGTGCAAGATCCAAATCACCTTGAAACCAATACAACGTCCGAGTACGGACAAGATGCAAATGGGGCTAAGAGCCCTGAAGAATAACCAATGGCGTCCATAACCCTGCCCAGGCCAAGCCGGAAGGGTAACCCTGCTAACGACGTCGATCTCAAACCTGCTAAAACAAAAGGGGTGCCGACAAAGGGCAAAGGAAAAAGAGGAGCGTCAGTACTGAGGTCAGTACACGGCGAGGTCGATAAACTGTCGGCTATTAGAGAGAGATAAGAAGGACCTATTCGGATCCAATCTGATAGTAACACCAAAGCATACCCATCCTGGTATTTCCCCCTCAAGACCACACGAGGAAGTCAAACCGAGGAACTCACACAGTTGGCAATTTTATTTATTCCATTATAGTTGTAGCACATACTAGTCAGATATAGATAGCATGAGTCATCTTGATAGCATAAGTAGTGGGCAGTTTTAGTTAACCATTCAGTTGTAGTTGCAGTACTTACTAGTCAGATACAATTAGCATGTGACATCCCAAACCCAGCAGTTGTTGACACTTTTATTTCATTCCATTGGAGTTGCGATGCTTACTAGGCAGGTATAACATGACATGATACACCCCAGCTCCACCAATTGTTGCACTTCTATTATCCATTCCATTGTATTAAAGCTGATTACTAGTCACATATTAAGTCAAATTTATAGCACTACTTTAGTTATGCTTGTCTATGATCGAGATACTATGCTCCAAGTCGTCCATAACCGCGGACACGGCTTTCAGAAAGATTTACCCTGCAGGGGTGCACAAATAGCAACACACACACGATCAACCTCCGAAAAACCAACTCAAAACCCAACGAGGCTTTCATGACAAAGCAATCACAGGATTCATGAAATATTTCAGGGGGCCTCCCCACTAAGCTACCCGCAACGAAGTTGGCCGGCTCCGAGACGGACCTAGGGTTTGTGACAATGGCTGTAAACGACTAGGAACCCGAAAGTGTGACTGGGCTTGTCGATACCGCGAAAATATTCCACGTTCCAAAACAGTACATACAGGTGCTCCACGCACAATCATAAATAAAGCAGTAAATCATGGCATAAGTACATGATAGTAATAAAGCCCCAAACTAGTTTGTGGCCCCAAGAAATAAGAAATGAATCAAGCTCTAGCTAAGGGGTATTCATAGAGTCTCCTATATGTGGATAGTGCGAATAGTCAAGGAACAGGTATCAAGTACTCGGGGCCTACGGGACACAAGTGAGCGTGGAAGAACCAAATAACATCTATTGCCCACTGATGCCTCTGCATTAGTTATATCTATTCCCAGCAATTTAATAGTTGTATTTAAAGTCATGATCATCTCCACCGTAAGGCATGTGACAACATTCCAACAACTGTGTGGTACTTCACAACACGGGATCGCACCTGAGCAAGCGACTACGACTCGCAAGACCATCTATCTACCAAACAACAGGCAATAGGATGTGTCCAAGGCAATATAGAGGCTGCAAGGTATATAAATGGTGCAGGGAAACTAAAGCATCGCAATACGTGTAGCAATAGATCAACAGGAGGGAGTAAAGACTAGAAATGCAAAATAGGTAGAAGGGGGGAGAATGCTCGCCTGGGAAAACATAGCCGAAGAGACATTATCCAAAGAACTTGTCGATATTCGCATCAACTCAACGGCCTAATCCGCGAAGAACCAAAGCACTAAAAGAAACACCGGATGCACTATTTAATACTACGATAGAAGATCGGGCATGATAAATGGTATGATGCATGACATGGCAAGGATGCGATCTAACTAGGTAATATTAAGCGGAACCGGGGTCCCGACAATTAATTAGGAGGTTCATGTTGTTTAGTTACCCCGCAATTTAAATGTTGTATTAACAGGGCGAAACATGGCATCGGTTCGCTACACCAATTTAAATGGAGTCCGGAATAAGACAAAAGTATCCCGCATATTGACTCCATATTTAATTATGAGGTGAACCGGCATAATGCCCCCAAACCACAGACAAGTATGCATGCATGAACAATTTAATATGCGATAGTTGGTAATGTCATATTATAAAAATAGAGGCTTAGGGTCACACATCTGGGTTCGGATATCTTGGGTTCGATGGGGTTCGACGGGGATCGGTCTGCGGATCTGGGTAGGCGTACTTGACATTTGGCGTCCTTCGGTTCCATGTTGGCGTGCTTGACGTACAAGATGGAGAACTCGGCGTTCCATGTCTGGGGTCTTCGGCTCCCCATCGTTGACCTTGAGGTTCCAGCTTGGTTTGCCGATGGAGAACTTGGGATTCGGGGCTTGATTGTCGGTGTCGGTCTCCGGATCTCGACATGGGACGGTCTTAGTGACGATCTTGTCTACTGAGGATCTTGGTTAGCATCCTCACATCTTTTCTGCAACACTCTACGGAGTAGCTTCCAGTCGCGCAGACGCCGCACCGTTACACCAAAACACCACATCACCAACACCTCGGGACATCTATCTCCCCACCAAACATTGAGGATCTGCACTGTTGTGGGGGTTCCGTGACTAAAGGCAGGTGCCTAGCGCAACAACATGAGGAGAAGCTCTCCGACATGGCCCGGCGTGGTAGGGCGAGGACAGGCGCAGATGAAGGCAGGCCGGCAAAGGAGGACGAGCTTGGCGGAGGAGCTCTGCGAGGCGGCGGGATGCTACGGCTTGGCAAGGGCGATAGTGGCGCTCAAGCGGAGGGAGCAGAGGCCGAGGTAGCGCGGCAGGGAAGGAGGCCGGCGAGGTCGCGCCTGCGGCAGCTCGCGGAAGCCAGCGGGGTGGTGGCTACTGGCGGCGGGGAATACGATGGAGGCGGGCGCGGGCGGTGGATGGTGGCGCCGGTCGACGAGGCGAGAAGGGGAGCTCGCGGGCTCGTGGTGAGAGGCGTGGGCCGGCGGCCGGAGAAGCTACAGCGCGGCCGAGGCGGAAGGGGTCACGGTGACCGGTGCTCGCGCGCGAGGTCCTGCGAGGGCGGCGAGGCTCCTGGCGGCGCAGGAGATCCGGGGGTGGCGGCGGGGCCGGGGCTTCGACGGGCCGCGCCTATAGCTAGCAGCGGCGGCTCAGTGATGAGCGGATCAAGGTGGGGCGGGCTCGGGCTTGGATGAGCGAACGAAGATAGGAGGGGATCGCGAGAGAGAGGCGAGGCCGGGTCGTGGGTTGGCTGATGCGTGCGTGTCGGTGTGGGTCTCGGACGTGGTGGGACCAGGGGATGGGGCAGGTGACGTGAATCGGGCCAGGACGGAGTGGAGCGTGACGATCACTAGGGCTGGGAACGTGACGCACGTGTGTGGTTGTTTGCATGCATGCGAGAGGTGGCAGCTTCTGCGTGAGGGTTGTGGCACGACGGGTAGGGATTAGGTGGGATGGGTTTGGTCTAGGATTAGGTAGGGGTTAGATCTAGGGTTTGGCTGTTTTAGGGGTGGCTGGCTGGGCCGGATCGGGCCTAGTTCGGTTGCCCCCTAAAAATAAAATAAACTTTTATTTATTATAAACAAGCCTTTGAGAAACTGTTTTTAGACAAAACAAAATAATCCGGAAAAGCCCGGTTTTAAAATTTCAAAAAAAGACAGCAATATTTAGAAAACCAAAACTAGGCTTTTCGAAAATAGTTTTTGGCAAAACCATGCATGATGATGACGATGCTCAAATGCAATGTGGCATGATGACATGAGCATGCGGTCATGATGATGCAATGCACAAAAACACAACGATTTTCTAGTAGTGGTTTTACCGGGGTGCTACAATTCGACTCCACTAACAAGGGATCTCGCCCTCGAGATCCACCTCATGGTACCGGGAAGAAGGTTGACGATCTAAATCTTCTCGCTTCATGTAGATCCTCATGACACCACTAACAAAGATTCTCGCCCCATCTTGAATTCGACGACACCACCAACAAGGGGTCGTTGCTCACGTTCATCGAGAGAACTCTCCGGAGAACAAAGGACGAAGGTAAAGGCATCAAAAGGTAAGACCACCTCTAACTTCAGTGGAAGGAGTAATTGCAGATCCACTGATTCAATGTACAAAAGTGCACAGTGAGAGGCGGGTAGGGTGATCAGTCCATCCCGTACTCAAAGCATCCTTCTGTACATGAATCGTAGAATCGTGCAACCAACTCTCGGGATTTAGACTGAAGATCTTCACAAGCGGTGTTCGGAAGGATCTTCATCGGATCTGGCGTAGATGATGTCGTTGCATTGGGGACCACCGGAAGATACAAAGAAACATCATACAAAAAGACACAATGATCAGGTTTTGTGATGGTTCCATTGGCATGAACAACACATGCTCAAGGTATACTCCAACTTCACCAATGCTCATCCTTCTCATATGCTTTTCGATGATACATATATCTGTCAAGTGGCACATACGGATAAAGAGTTCAAGGACAAAAGATTGGATGAAGGTACAACAGCCGAGAAGCAGATTGATGATTTTAGAACCACCGTTATAAAGGGAGGAAGCGAAACCCTGAAGGTACGACAGAAACCCAACCACGGGAAATCCTGGACTCGAAGAAAAGATAAGAGAGTAGAATCAAAACACGCAGAGGTAAGAGGAGAATAGCAGAGGGGTAAGGAGTAAAAGCAGACCCAATAAGATCTATCCAACCGATTTTGCAAAATAGTTTTGACACTCTACTTCGGCTGTTAGCTAGGTTATGCTACAGGCTGGACCAGTGGGGTATCGCAACTGCTGAGCTCTGATACCACTCTGTAACACCCTCGAATCGGCCCTATGCAAGTTTTAGCGCTTCCCGCCAAACCCGCATAGAAACGATTCAAGGACGCCCACCAGGCACTTTCGTGCGGGTGGAAAACGAAGTAATACCATTACACAATAGGCCACGATGGAACCCACAAAACAGATATATACAACACGACTCCATGAGTCAAGAATACAAATATAGAGTACAAGATCCAAATCACAATGAAACCAATACAACGTCCGAGTACGGACAAGATGCAAATGGGGCTAAGAGCCCTGAAGAATAACCAATGGCGTCCATAACCCTGGCCAGGCCAAGCCGGAAGGGTAACCCTGCTAACGACGTCGATCTCAAACCTGCTAAAACAAAAGGGGTGCCGACAAAGGGCAAAGGAAAAAGAGGAGCGTCAGTACTGAGTTCAGTACACGGCGAGGCTAGAATTTGGCGGCTCTTGCCTACATAGGTATGGTGCACTGAAGCGGCAGCGAAGCATGCACTAAACAACCTATAGAGACTCGATAAACTGTCGGCTATTAGAGAGAGATAAGAAGGACCTATTTGGATCCAATCTGATACTAACACCAAAACATACCCATCCTGGTATTTCCCTCTCATGACCACACGAGGAAGTCAAACCGAGGAACTCACACAGTTGGCAATTTTATTTATTCCATTATAGTTGTAACACTTACTAGTCAGATATAGATAGCATGAGTCATCTTGATAGCATAAGTAGTGGGCAGTTTTAGTTAACCATTCAGTTGTACTCGCAGTACTTACTAGTCAGATACAATTAGCATGTGACATCCCAAACCCAGCAGTTGTTGACACTTTTATTTCATTCCATTGGAGTTGTGATACTTACTAGGCAGGTATAACATGACATGATACACCCCAGTTCCACCAGTTGTTGCACTTTTATTATCCATTCCATTGTAGTAAAGCTGATTACTAGTCACATATTAAGTCAAATTTATAGCACTACTTTAGTTATGCTTGTCTATGATCGAGATACTATGCTCCAAGTCGTCCATAACCGCGGACACGACTTTCAGAAAGATTTACCCTGCAGGGGTGCACAAATAGCAACACACACATGATCAACCTCGGAAAAACCAACTCAAAACCCAACGAGGCTTTCATGACAAAGCAATCACAGGATTCATGAAATATTTCAGGGGGCCTCCCCACTAAGCTACCCGCAACGAAGTTGGCCGGCTCCGAGACGGACCCAGGGTTTGTGACAATGGCTGTAAACGACTAGGAACCCGAAAGTGTGACTGGGCTTGTCGATACCGCGAAAATATTCCACGTTCCAAAACAGTACAGGTGCTCCACGCACAATCGTAAATAAAGCAGTAAAGCATGGCATAAGTACATGATAGTAATAAAGACCCAAACTAGTTTGTGGACCCAAGAAATAAGAAATGAATCAAGCTCTAGCTAAGGGGGATTCATAGAGTCTCCTGTATGTGGGTAGTGCGAATAGTCAAGGAACAGGTATCAAGTACTCGGGGCCTACGGGACACAAGTGAGCGTGGAAGAACCAAATAACATCTATTGCCCATCGATGCCTCTGCATTAGTTATATCTATTCCCAGCAATTTAATAGTTGTATTTAAAGTCATGATCATCTCCACCGTAAGGCATGTGACAACATTCCAACAACTGTGTGGTACTTCACGACACGGGATCGCACCTGAGCAAGCGACTACAACTCGCAAGACCATCTATCTACCAAACAAGAGGCAATAGGATGTGTCCAAGGCAATATAGAGGATGCAAGGTATATAAATGGTGCACGGAAAATAAAGCATCGCAATACGGGTAGCAATAGATCAACAGGAGGGAGTAAAGACTAGAGACATTATCCGAAGAACTTGTCAATATTCGCATCAACTCAACGGCCTAATCCGCGAAGAACTAAAGCACTAAAAGAAACACCGGATGAACTATTTAATACTACGATAGAAGATCGGTCATGATGCATGGTATGATGCATGAAATGGCAAGGATGCGATCTAACTAGGTAATATTAAGCGGAACCGGGGTCCCGACAATTAATTATGAGGTTCATGTTGTTTAGTTACCCCGCAATTTAAATGTTGTATTAACAGGGCGAAACATGGCATAGGTTCGCTACACCAATTTAAATGGAGTCCGGAATAAGACAAAAGTATCCCGCATATTGACTCCATATTTAATTATGAGGTGAATAGGCATAATGCCCCCAAACCACAGACAAGTATGCATGCATGAACAATTTAATATGCGATAGTTGGTAATGTCATATTATAAAAATAGAGGCTTAGGGTCACACATCTGGGTTCGGAATATCTTGGGTTCGATGGGGTTTGACGGGGATAGGTATGCGGATCTGGGTAGGCGTACTTGACATTTGGCGTCCTTCGGTTCCATGTTGGCGTGCTTGACGTACAAGATGGAGAACTCGGTGTTCCATGTCTGGGGTCTTCGGCTCCCCATCGATGACCTTGAGGTTCCAGCTTGGTTTGCCGATGGAGAACATGGGATTCGGGGCTTGATTGTCGGTGTCGGTCTCTGGATCTCGACATGGGCCGGTCTTGGTGACGATCTTGTCCATTGGGGATCTTGGTTAGCATCCTCACATCTTTTCTGCAACACTATACGGAGTAGCTTCAAGTCGCGCAGACGCCGCACCGTTACACCAAAACACCACATCACCAACACCTCGGGACATCTATCTCCCCACCAAACATTGAGGATCTGCACTGTTGTGGGGGTTCCGTGACTAAAGGCAGGCGCCTAGCGCAACAACATGAGGATCAGCTCTCCGACACGGCCTGACGTGGCAGGGCGAGGACAGGCACAGATGAAGGTGGTCCCGCACAGGAGGACGAGCTTGGCGGAGGAGCTCTGCGAGGCGGCGGGATGCTACGGCTTGGCAAGGGTGACGGCGGCGCTCGAGCGAAGCGAGCAGAGGCCGAGGTAGCGCGGCAGGGAAGGAGGCCGGCGAGGTCGCGCCTGCGACAGCTCGCGGAAGCTAGCGGGGTGGCGGCTATTGGCGGTGGGGAAGACGATGGAGGCGGGCGCGGGCGAGGCCAGGCGGTGGATGGTGGCGCCGGTCGACGAGGCGAGGAGGGGAGATCACGGGCTCGACGTGAGAGTCGAGGGCTGGCGGCCGGAGAAGCTACAACGCGGCCAAGGCGGATGGGGTCGCGGCGACCGGTGCTCGCGCGCGAGGTGCTGCGAGGGTGGCGAGGTTCCTGGCGGCGCAGGAGATCCGGGGGTGGCGGCGGGGCCGGGGCTTCGACGGGTCGCGCCTGTGGCTAGCAGCGGCGGCTCGATGATGAGCAGATCGAGGCAGGGCGGGCTCGGGCTTGGACGAGCGAACGAAGATAGGAGGGGATCGCGAGCGAGAGGCGAGGCCGGGTCGTGGGTTAGCCGATGCGTGCGTGTCGGTGTGGGTCTCGGACGTGGTGGGACCAGGGGATGGGGCAAGTGACGTGAATGGGGCCAGGGCGGAGTGGAGCGTGTCGGTCACTGGGGCTAGGAACGCGACGCGCGCGTGTGGTTGTTTGTGTGCACGCGAGAGGTGGCAGCTGCTGCGTGAGGGTTGCAGCGCGATGGGTAGGGATTAGGTGGGATGGGTTTGGTCTAGGATTAGGTAGGGGTTAGATCTAGGGTTTGGCTGTTTTGGGGGTGGCCGGCTGGGCCAGATCGGGCCTGGTTCGGCTGCCCCCTAAAAATAAAATAAACTTTTAATTATTATAAACAAGCCTTTGAGAAACTATTTTTAGACAAAACAAAATAATCCGGAAAAGCCCGGTTTTAAAATTTGAAAAGAAGATGGGGATATTTAGAAAACCAAAACTAGGCTTTTCGAAAATAGTTTTGGCAAAACCATGCATGATGATGACGATGCTAAAATGCAATGTGGCATGATGACATGAGCATGCGGTCATGATGATGCAATGCACAAAAACACAGTGATTTTCTAGTAGTGGTTTTACCGGGGTGCTACAACTAGATAATAGAAGCAACTCGGTGCCTAGCCACTGAAATTCGGCATCTAGACACTCGGGGACTGGACGTAACTGAATGGCGGTGCCAAGCATTTTGTGAAGCTCGTCGGCATCAGTCGACGGGACCGTGAAGGAGGTGCGCCCATGACGAGACCCAACGTCTTCATCAACATTCTCCGGGCTCTGTGGAGACTGGTTGTCCGCCATGCCTAGGAACCCCCTCGCCATGACGCGCGGGAACGTTGCTGATGCTCTTGCCGAGGCACTGGTCGTCGGAGCCGGTTCTTCCGTCGCAGGGGCAACTAGGACTAGCTTCGATCGCGCAGCCACCACCTCTTCAACGACGGCAGCGGGATCGCTCCCCTTGGCGCTAGTCATCTCCACGGAGTAGTCGGCACCGCCTTTCTGCCTCTTCGCGCCCTCCACAGTCGACGCGCCGTGAGTGGACTTCCTCTTCTTGGGGAGGTTGCCCTCTCCGGTGGTGGCGACCGACCGAACCTTCGCCACTGAAGGGCGACCGATCTTCTTAACCCCAGACCTGCCAAACCTCCAAAATCAACATAGAGACAACACAAAATGGAACATGACTTGGAATGGAGAATTTGAGGCTTACTTGGCGACTGGAAGAATGCGCAGTCCGGTGCTGATGTGGGCGGGCTTGTCCAATTCCGGCCCCAGCTTGCGCGTGAGCCCCCTCTAGAAGATGTCAGAAGCCCATGACACCGCGGGCTTCCTCGATGATGAAGCCACAGTCGCCGGGATGTCTGGCTCCGAAGACGCAGCCACTCTAGACGGTTGCGGCGACTTCGACGCTGCTGCCTTAGTCGCCTCCTGGCTTGGTGCCCTTGAAGCCGTTGGTGCAATCATCGCCAGAGGAACCTCTACCGCCGCCTCAGTCTCCTCGCCCTCCAACCCCTTCATCGGAACCGCATCCTTCGGGACCTTGTGCAAAGTTTCAGGGCTGTCTTCATCATCAGAGTCATCATCCGACTCAAACACCACCGCTGACCTGGGTGGCAATGCTGGCTTCTTCGCTGGTGACTTCAGTTTGCGCACGGGCTTCGATGGCATGGCCGTGCGCCGAGATGTGTGCTCCTGCATGATCTCGTCGCCACCTTCGTGTTCTTCAAGGCTGCGGCTCGCTTCGAACTCACACTGCTTTTTCATGCGAGTCTTGTGAGCCGTAGGCTCTAGGGGTGGAACCTCCTCCTCTTCCTTGTCGCTTTCGGAGGAGTCTCCTTCGGAGGCCTCTTCGAGCTCCCGGGGGACCACTTCATCGAGCGGAGGGAGCCAGCCCTCCAACACCTGGAACAACTGAGAACAACCACGAGTAAATAACAAATTATGCGACTGCGAATCACATTGCGGAAATGGTGACTAGAAGGAAAACTTACCCTGGGGGCTTCATTCTTCACGGGAATATACGGGGTGAGCCTGGCCGATGTGGTTGTGAATTCTGCATCGGTGATCTTCTTCAAGGCAGCCTTGTAGTCTTCAATCTCCCACGACTCCTTGATGGTCCGGGAAGGATCGTGTTTCCCGTTGTACTCATACATCCAATGCGGCCGAGCCGCTAGCGGAATCAGACGCCGCCCGAGCCAGCAGTTGTAGAGGTTGACCGAGGACAGCCCCTGATCCTTTAGCCTCTGGATCTGGTCCATCATTTCCACGACGGCCATCCTCTGGTCTTCGGGAAGCTTCTTCGCTGCCAGTCGGCAGGGCTCGCTCCTTTCTGCGATGAACTCAGGGAGTGCCACTTCGCCGGAGGGAGTGGACTCTTTGACGTAGAACCAGCTCTTCTTCCACTCGCTCGTGACCTTCTTCGGCAGCAGAAGCTTGATAAAGTTGGCCTTCGGCTTCAACTGGAACGTGACGCTGCCGGCCACCAACATCAATCCGTCGGCCGCCTCGCGCCCGATGCGGCCATGGAAGAGCTCCAGCCATAGTGGGAAGTACGGCCTGCAGCCCAGATAGCATTCGCAGAAGGCGATAAAGATTGCCAGTTGTTCAATGCTATGCGAGCCAAGGTCTGACGGTTTGATTGCGTAATACACGCAGAAACACCGGAAGAATAGTGAGGTGGGGAACCCTAAACCTCTCTCTAGGTGGCTCGGGAAGCAAACGAACTCGCCGGCCCACGGCTTTGGCTCGATTTTGGAGGAAGCAGGGATTCGCCAGGTCCCCTTGTGGAGGACTCTGGCGTCTTCAAAAGACTTTAGCTGGGCCGTGGTGCACTTGGATTTCCCCCATGAACCTTTGGGAGGTGCCATTGGGAAGGATGTGGAATCGCTCGGTGCAGAAGGATTGGATCGAAGGAAGACAGAGAAAATGAATGCGTAAGAATGAGGAATGTAGGGAAGGATCTGCAAGGCTGATTCGCCACTCCCCTTATAGAGGAACGCTACCCACCAAATTCGTGGTAGCCATTACCTGCGGTAATTATGCCGAAGTTATCGTTGGAATATCCAACGGATAGTTTGACCAGGTTGACGGTCCAACTCCACCATTCCACTCGCCGAAGCAGCGATTTGGCAGCCGTGGCATTCGCTGGAGCAGCGACTGGGAGCCTGGGGAAAATTTCCTTGGTTTCAATGGAGTCCATCATCGATTCGACTGGGCGTCCAAATTGGACTCGCCTACTCCGACTGCCAAATGACCACATACGTCAGACTCAATGATGGCATCGGGGACTATTGATGGGGATATGCCGAATGGGGTGTACCCAGCAGTACGTTCCGGTTGGGCCAAAAGGTCTCAGGAGTGGGCCTGCATGACGGCGACTGGAATGTGACTAAGATGAGGGACCGGCGACTGGAGAATGGAAGCCCAAAAGCGTAGCAGAAGCCCAGTCGAATGAGGTCAAAGCCTTTGAATCCATATCTTGTTCAGTTGTAACTTGTAAACCCTAGCGAGGTGACTCATATATAAACCTCCCTAGGGTATTCTTAGGATGCACGGTCCATCATACACCCCTTCAAGCGACTCGCCGCCTAGTCGCCGAGCTCGCCCTCTTGTAACTCGCTCTCCAATAATCTAATCTTGCAGGAGTAGGTCATTACCCTCCGGGGGGCCGAACCTGGATAAATCCATGTGCATCCGCCCCCATCTCGCACCGCAGATGGACGCCAGCTCTCACCCCCGATTCAATCAGTCGCTGCATACTGCAGCGACTGCCATGGCCATTTCCATGACAAGTAGGGTGCCGGAAAGAGCTTCAGATCCCTCTCGATCTAGGGATGGAGATGGCGGTGGCTACAGACTCTTTCGTGGAATTTTGATCGGGTACATAGGGTTTTCGTCCCGGGAGGCTTTTATAGGCAAAGGGGCAAGGTCGGTGGAGTACCAGGGGGCCCACACCCCCTGGTGGCGCGCCCTAGGGCAGGCCGCACCGCCTCCAGGTGTGGACGCCCTGGTGCGCCACTTCGTATCCCCTGCATACTCCGTGTTCCTTCTGGTAAAATATTGACTTGGGATTTTGTCTGGTCCAATTCCGAGAATATTTCCTTACTAGCTTTTCTGAAACTAAAAACAAAAGAAAATGGGCAACTGGCACTGTGGCATCTTGTTAATAGGTTAGTTCCAGAAAATGTATAAAAATACCTCAAAGTGTGAACAAAACATAAGAAAGTAGATATAAAACAAGGATGGAACATCAAAAATTATAGATGCGTTTACGACGTATCAACCATCCCCAAGCTTAACTCCTGCTCGTCCTCGAGTAAGTAAGTGATAAAAAGAATAATTTTTGAGGTGACATGTGATGGAAATATGCCCTGAGAGGCAATAATAAAGTTGTTATTATGTATTCCTTGTATATGATAGATGTTTATTTTACATGCTATAATTGTATTGATAGGAAACATCAATACATGTGTGTTTAATAAACAAAAAGGGTTCCTAGTCATGCCTCTCTTATAGACTAGCTTGTTGATTAACAAGATGATCAAGGTTTCCTGATCATGGACATTGGATGTTGTTAATAACAAGGTCACACCATTGGTGGAATGATGTGTTGAACATTCATCCGAAGTATAGCATTACGATCAAGTCATTGTGTTTATATTGCTATAACATCATACGAAGTAATCTTTATCCTTATACCATGAGATCATGTTAATTGCTAACACCGGAAGAGTATCTTGATAACATCAAACGTCACACCGTAACAGGGTGACTATAAAGATGGGTTCAGTGCTACGAAGGTGTTATGTTGAGGCTCATGGATCAAGAGTGGAATTTGTCAATCTAGATGACGGATAGATATACTCTGGGCCCTCTCGGTGATATCACATTAGGATAGCTTGCAAGCAAGTGATGTGATCACTATAATGTTATATCACGGGAACGAGAAAAGAGTGCATGTCGGTAATGAGATCAAACTAGGTATGGAGATACCGATGATCGAATCTCGGACATGTAATATATCGAGAGACAAAGGGATTTAGTTACAAGCGTGAAAGGTTCTCACGATCACAGGAGTCATCGTTGAATGTGTAGGAGTCAGTACGGATCTCCAGGTCCCGCTGCTGATTATTGATCGGAGAAGGGTCTCGATCATGTATGCATTATTCGCGAACCGTAGGGTGGCACACTTAAGAGTTACCGGACACCATTTTGGAGCACATATGTTTCAGACGAAAGAATTGCAAAGCGCAGGAATTGTTTCAATAGAAACCGGAAATTGTTTCGAGTGAAATTGCAGAAGGTGTTTCTGCATGTGATATTGAAATATTGCAAGGGGCTATATGTGAATGTTTGTTAATTAAATTAATTAACAAAATTCTGAATAAATTTAATAAAAGAGTTTTATTAAATGAGAGAGCATTAAATTTGGAGAAACTTAATGCATTTAAAGTGGAGACTTTAAAAGGGAATGTGAAGAGGCATTTTAATGTGGAGGAGTTACCACCACATGAATGGGGGAGGTGAGGGGTCACCCCCCCCCATGCGCCGGGCATGGAGGGAGGGGGCACCCCCCTCCTCCTATAAAAGGCCACCCATTCCCTCCTTCATCCTCACACCTCCTTGTGAAGTATCTCTCTCCCCCTCTAGAATTATTCCCCCATGGTCTCGGATTAGCGAGATACATGTTCCCGGTGGCATTTCGTTTGGAAGGAGTTGCTGCTTCCGCTAGATCGCTGGAGCGAGGAGGTGGAGGTTGTCCGGTGGCTTAAACGTGTGTGCGAGTGCGGATGCGCTGCTGAGTTGCGGCGCTCGGACTTCCTCACGATCTTGAGATCGGCAAGTGTACGACTACATCAACCATGAGTTCCTACTCGTTAACAAAGCTCGTTGTCTTCGAGGGTAAGTTCTCTATGGATGTATGTCCACCCGTTTGCTTTGTACCTAGTAGATAGATCTTGGCGTGTAGTTCACACCATAGGAATTTTTTTGTTTTCTATGCTGCGGACCCAACAACATGCACCATTATAATCTTGATCAAGGTATTTGTAAAACATTGATAGCTGGGATCAAACTACTCTAACATGAACACCAAAGACAGAGTTCTAACAATAAGACATGACAACTATGTTGCAACATGAAGAGGTACAAACAAAAGATTCATGGATAACAATGCATTGAAAGACGTTTGTCTGTCTCACATATAGAAAACATAATAAAAATGGTATTCAGCTTGTCCTTCATGGTATAGCAAAACATAAATGCATAGGACACCTTCAAAGTTCAGAAGGGTGACTAGATACAAATAAATTTAAGAACAAGCAATATCACATTTATGAATCAATCAACAAGTTTTGGGACAATGCACATTAAACTAAGAATGATCACTATGCTCTCTTAATTGGTGCATAAAGATAGAAGATGGAGACTCAACATAAAAGTAAAAAAGAAAGGCACTTCATAAGATGGAAGCAGGGATTTCAAGTTTCATAAAGAGCTTCCAAAAATTATGGTACTTATTAGCTTTCAGCTCTCATTGCCCCTATCATAAGCAGCTTTAGGTGAATAAGGTTAAAGTGAACAAATATGAGGATATGCTTGCCAAGTCATAGGCCAAAAATCTCATGCCCCTTGCCTACGAGTCCCGAACCTCAGGCTACTAAACTTTAGTCACGAGTAAGTTCTTGTAATTGTAAGTACATGTGTATCATGGAGAATTGCCAATGGGGTATCCCTTGCCCCATGATACAGGAGAATCGCCAACGGGGCTGCTGTTGGGGATATACTTTCTGGGTATCCTCACAGTTCCTCACTGACCAGGGTGGCCCACTTCGGGTTAGAGCTTTGCTTCACGGGCGGCCCAGTCAGGGAGAAGAGACGGAGTCCAGTCCGGCTGTGGGAAGGCCCAGAAGACTTACCGACTTAGGCCCATAGTGTTACTTTAGTTCAAGATGTACTCTGTAACCAACTCTCAGTCGTAGCCAGACAGATCTCTCCTATAAACCCTAGGCCGGATATCTATATAAGTTGTCCTAGGGAGAGCCTTTAGGGCACCACCTCAATAGTCTACAATCTCAACTCGCACAGGCGAACCCTTGTAACCCATATTCCGGCTCTGCCGTATTACTGGATTGCTAGAAGGAGTAGGATCCGTCCAAAGCCGGCGGATTCAAACCTGGGTAAACTTGTGTGCTCACCGTCCCGGAACACCGTACGTCTCACACCCCTCTCTTCCGCACTCCTCAAGGACCCCCTCATGACGTACTTGTCATCAATCCGACGACAGTTGGCGCCCACCGTGGGGCAAGTGAGTTTCGGATCTACGCTCCAAGCGGAATCTACGAGAATCGGAATCAGAGAAACCATCGCTGTCGGTTACATCCTCCACGCCAGCAACTTCCCTCTCATCGTTCTCGACGAGACCTAGATTCCGGCTAAGGAGGCTGTGACTGCCTACACCATCATGTCTTTTGGTGAGATCGATGTTTACATCGGCTTTGCTGAACCTGTCCCACCCACCCCATCGGTGATGATAGAGGCAGAAGAATCTTCTGGTTCCCCTTTGTCCATGGAGGTGGCAGAGTTCCGGATCTCAGAAAACCCTAATACCACCCAGCCCGCACCAGTTGTGGAGATAGTGGAGAAATCCGAGCCTGAAGCAGACCTAGCGGTCCAGATCGAATCTGGAGTGGATCTCTGTGGAGAGACCGAATCCCAGATCGACCCACCCGCCGAAGTCGAAATCTAGGAGGAGCATAACAACAACACTGATTCCGGCTCTGATGACGCTGGGACAGACATGCCTTTCCTAAGGTATACACTATGACGTATGATAATGCAAAACTCAAGCGCAGATGCAATTCTCGAGGCCATCAGAAGTTTTGACAAAGCTGATCGCGAGAGCCGCAGATACCTCAGGAAGCACGCGTCGCACTTCGTCGGATATGTTGGATCCGGATCCGGCTCTGCCGATGCTGGAGACAACACCGACTCTATGCTGGAGGCAATTGGAAAAAACGCCGACGTACCCGCATCCTCGGATGAATCGATGACATCAGCAGATTTCCGAAAGTTCTTCACGGAATATGAAGAGGAGTATAACTCCAAGGCTGCAGAAGAAGGAGAAGCCATGGATGAAGGATCCGGGGAACAGTCTCCCAAAGCGCATGATGACATGGAAGTCGGAGATAATCCCGAAGTCCAGATGTCTGAAAGTACCGATCAGAGCTTGACTCCGAGAAACGGACCCAAAGCCGTCTTTGCTACCGGCGCTGCCAAGAAGGCAAAGAAGAAGAACAAGACCCCGACAAAAGATCCTCTGGCAGAGGGGGTGATTGCCGAGGAATACGAAGAAGACTCGGATGGAGCACTTATCCCAGACGAGCCCAAAAAAGAAGAACCGGTGGATGGACACATGATCATTAAAGGTGCACATAAATTCATCGATGCTTCATTAACCACACCTATCCCTACAGTTGTAGAACTTACTGCTGAAGAGTTGGACGAAAGGGCCCAGGCCCTAGAAGCGCGTCGTCAACAACTCCTGGATGAAGCCAAAAACATCGAGGAGGAGAAGAAACGCATGGCAACTGCGGAGAACTACATCTCTCGGCAGCATTAGAAGACCCAGAAACATCACACACGTGACGATCAATTCCCGGAAGTACACAAGGTTCTCTTTGAGAGAGATCCAGGGATGCCTCGTCTCGACATCAATCGAGATCTAGTGTATCCAACACCGGTACAGAACACTGTCGCAGCTCGGGATATCCTGTCAAACAATCCAGGCCCAAAACAGGTTCGATTGGGCATTAGGCTACTCACCAAGGGTCTGGAACAACAAATGGCTACGAAATCCGGAAGCGGAAAACTGGTCTCCAAATCCGACCAATGTCGCACGGACTCAGCCTGGAATGATATAAGGCCCCAATGTGTTCCGGAACAGCATCACCGTTCCAACCGACAGGAAGACAACTACTCCAGAACCGGATCATCAGGACAGCACCACAAAACTGCACGTGACTGGTGCAATGTTGCTCCAGTCGCCGAGCAAGACGCAATTGCTGCACTGTATCCGAGAAATCCTTCCCGCCAAGAGTCGGACGATTGCAGGGAAGAAGACAAAGACAAACGTCGAGAGGAGGACCAACAAAGAATGCCACCCCCTAGACATGCAAGCCGTCCGGCTAAGCCCAACTATGGTGGGAGCAATGGACGAAGGAACGATGGACATCATGCCGAGTCAAGCCGGTAGGGGGCTCGTCGTAATGAAGACCCTCCCCAGAACTGGAATAATGACGCTCCGGATGGAGGCCAGCGATCAGCCGGAAATAACCCAACTGCTCCACTATCTCCACCAAGCAGCCATGACAACGGCTCTCAAGGAGGCCAGGGAGGGCGTCGAGGTGGAGGAGGTGGTGGCAGAAGCCGAAGTCCGGCTCCAAGGAACAACAGCCACAGCCGGCACTCAGGACGATCTCTATCCCCGAAAGACGCAAGGCACAGGATCAACTCCAACATAGAGGCACGGTGCTATGAAAATGATGATATATACATGGGCCCAAAGTGCTTCGGACGATGCATAAGAGCAACAAGATTCCCGGAAGGATTCGCTATCTCGAGACATATCCAAGCCTGCGACGGCATCGCTCGGCTAGATACCTGGCTATAGGATTTCTTCCAAGCTTGCTGCATCGCCAAAGGCGGAAACAGCCTAGTCGCAACCTGATATCTCCCACTCATGTTGTAGAAGACGGCACGATCATGGCTCAATGAACTTCCGGAGAACACCATCCACAACTGGTATGACATGCAAAGTGCGTTCTTTCAGAATTTCGAAGGCACATATCGGAGGCCCTATATGGTCGGATAACTACAGCGTTGCACCCAGAAGGCCGGAGAAACTTGTCGGGATACCTCGGATGATGGATCGACACCAAGAACTCCTGTGAAGGAGTAAATGACCAAACTGCAATTGAAGCTTTCATTGTAGGTCTCCCAATTGGTTTACTACATCATCACTTGAAGTGCGACAAAGTTACTGATTTGGGAGAGATGATAGAAACAGCGAGCAAGTATGCGGATGCTGACGATGATGCAGAGAGATTACTCAACGCCCTAGCTGTGCCACAGTCGGCAAAACAACCAAAGCAACAAGCTCAGAAGCACAAGAACACCTCGAAAGAGAAACCCAACATGGAAACGGCAGTGGTCACTGCTACTTTCGGGTCTGGAGGATGAGGAGGACGCGGCAGAGGCCGCGGGCGTGGTCGTGGGACTTCGAGAGTTCAAGGTAGAGGAGACCAGCAACCAGGCAAAACCTACACTGTGGCTGGCATTGCCAATAACCCATGTGTGCATCACCTAGACGCCAATGGGGGCTCGTCCCACACCAATGCTGAGTGTCGTTTCAATGACGACATCAAGAGAGACGACACCGCTGGCTATAAAGCTAAGTGGAAGAAGGGAAAGAAGAATCCCGAAAAAGATAAAGAGACCAAGGAAGATTCCGACATGGAGGAAGCTGATGGCTCAAACCCCAAGCCGGAAGGGAAGAAAAATTTTCTGACCAAGAAAGATACTTATGTCACCTTCCTCGGATCTCAACCAGCAAAGGTTAAGAAAGCAGTCCTACATGAGCTCAATGCAATAGTTTCGGCTGTCTCCCAATTTTTGAATTGGTCGGAAGTGGCAATCACGTTTGACCGCGCTGATCATCCTCCTAAGCTACACAGGCGAGGAAAATACGCCTTAATCATCAACCCACTTATTGACGGTTATGGTTTCTCCAAGACTCTCATGGACGGCGGCAGCAGTATCAATATTTTGTATGTTGAAATGCTACGCCGGATGAAGATCTCGGAGACCCAGCTGAATCACAGCTCTGTGATTTTTCACGGAGTTGTCCCAGGAAGACAAGCTAATTCCCTGGGAGAAATCACTTTGGATGTCACCTTTGGAACTCCAAAGAACTATCGGACGGAAGCACTTTCCTTCGAAGTGGTCCCGTTCAAGAGCGCGTACCACGCTATATTCGGACGTCCGGTTTATTGGGCCTTTATGGCTCGTCCGTGTTACATTTACAATATGATGAAAATTCCAGGTCCCAACGATGTAATCACCATCAGGGGAGACCCGAAGAAAGCATAAGAGTGTGAGGATGGAAATGCCGCCTTTGTTGAAGTCGTGCTGCATGCCTAGGAGTACCAGGAGATCAAGAGGAGCATAGATCCGTCCGAGATGCCCACAACGAAGAAGGAGGTGCCAAAGCTGAATCCGGCGTTCAAGGAAACAGAAGAGACGAAGAAGATGCCATTGAAGGATGATGACCCCTCCAAGGTGACCCAGATAGGCGTAGGCCTAGATAGCGCATAGGAAAGCACGCTCGTCAAGTTCCTCAAAGCAAATCAAGATATCTTCGCATGGCAGCCATCTGACATGACCGGAGTACCTATGGAACTTGCCGAGCACTCTTTAAATGTAAACCCAAACGCTAAACCCGTCAAACAATCCTTACGATGTTTCCGTGATGAAAAGCGTAAGGCAATAGCTAAGGAACTAGCACGGCTGGAGTTAGCCGGATTCATAGAAGAGGTCATCCACACTGAGTGGTCGGCCAATCCTGTAATGGTCCCTAAAAAGGACACCACTGATTTATGGATGTGTGTTGATTATACTGCCTTGAATAAGGCTTGTCCAAAAGATCCGTTCGCTTTGCCTAGGATTGATCAAGTTATCGATTCTACGGCAGGCTCGGAACTCCTCTATTTTCTCGACGCATATTCCGGTTATCACCAAATTCGGGTGAAGGAGTCTGACAAAGTCAAAACTTCATTCATAACCCCCTTCAGAACCTTCTGTTTTGTTACGATGCCCTTTGGGCTGAAGAACGCAGGAGCTACGTACCAGCGCACGATGCAGCATTGCCTCCATGACCAACTCGGACGCAATGTACATGCATACGTGGATGATATTGCGGTGATGTCCAAAAACAAGGAAACACTAATTTCCGACTTGGAGGAAATGTTCACCAATCTACGAAAATACAACATAAAGCTTAATCCGAAGAAATGCTTCTTTGGAATCCTAGCCGGAAAATTGTTAGGTTTCATCGTGTCTCAAAGAGGCATAGAGGTGAACCGGGACAAAATCAAGGCTATACTCAATATTTCCAGGCCAACTCGCCTGAAGGACGTACAAAGACTAACTAGTTGCATTGCTGCAGTCAGTCGGTTTGTAAGCCGGCTTGGTGAAAGAGCCGCACAATTATACAAACTCCTGAAAAAGACTAAGGATTTTGTGTGGACCGACGAAGCTGAGGCTGCGTTACAAGACCTGAAGAAAGTACTCTCATCTGCTCCTATCCTTGCCGCACCGGAACCACAGGAACCGATGTTGCTTTATCTAGATGCGACAAACAAAGTCGTTATTATTGTCATGGTGGTGGAGAGACCGGAAGAAAATCAGGAACACTTGGTACAATGTCTGACTTACTTTGTCAGTAAGGTCCTGACAGAATCAAAACAGTGGTATCTGCACTATCAGAAGCTGGCTTACGGTGTCTTCTTGGCATCTCATAAGCTACGACACTATTTTCAGGAGCATCCAATTACCGTGGTGAGCACAGCTCCCATGAGAGATACAATCAACAACAGTGACGCCATAGGACGCGTCGCCAAACGGGGAATAGAGCTTTCAGCTTTCGATGTTGAGTACAAACCTCGGACATCAATCAAATCCCAAATTCTTGCCGACTTTGTCGCTGATTGGACAGAGACAAAGGAGAATATGACCCTCCCCGAGTCAGAATATTGGACCCTGTATTTTGATGGGTCTAAGGCTCGTGGGGGCTCGGGGGCTAGCGTGGTGCTCAAATCACCTCAAGGTGATAAACTTCTATACGTGTTGCAGATTCACTTCACAGCGACAAATAATATTGCTGAGTATGAAGCACTGCTACATGGAATCCGGATTGCTAAGGATATTGGCATCCGACGTTTGATGTGTTACGGAGATTCGGATCTTGTTGCTCAGCAAGTTTCGTATATTTGTAATGCAAATAAACACATGGCAGCATATAAAGCTGTCGTGGATGGTCTATCTAAATCGTTCGAAGGGTTTCAGGTTCAACACATCCCTCGAGCAGAAAATGAGGAATTAGATGCCTTATCTCGGATAGGCTATGCACGGAAAGAGGTCCCGGATGGCGCTTTTTTAGATCACCTCAAAGTTCCCTCAATAAAGGGAGTGGATGAGGAATATCCGACCAAATCCGACTCACCCTTAATAGCAGTTCTGGCTATAATTCCTAGCTGGACTCAACCCTACCTTGATTATTTGGCAGATGGCAAATTACGCGAAGATGAGGTGCTGAGCCGGCAGATTGTCCGACGAGCAAAATCCTATACTATAGTTAAAGGTGAGCTCTATAAGTGGAGTGATTCTAGGGTTTTTCAGTGCTGCGTATCTCCGGAAGAAGGAGTGGAAATCCTAAGGGAAATCCATGAAGGCGAGTGTGGTCACCATGCTGCGGCCAAATCTTTAGTGGCAAAAGCCTTCAGACACGGGTTTTTCTGGCTTACAGCCTAGGCAGATGCCGAAAGGCTGGTCAAGACGTGCAAGGGCTGCCAAAAGTACGCCAAACAAGCTCATATTCTGGCTGATTAGCTGCGAACAATACCTATAACATGGCCTTTTGCGGTCTGGGGGCTTGACATGGTAGGACCATTTAGACGAGCTCCAAGTGGATTTACTCACCTCTTTGTGATGGTGGATAAATTCACAAAAACCTGTCACTAGCTGTGATGGAGCAACAGCCAAAAGATTTGTCAAGGATGTTATAATCCGGTATGGTTATCTGCATTGTATTATCACGGACAACGGGAGTAATTTTCTATGGGAGAATTAGCTGAATTCTGCAACGAGCAAAATGTTCGGCTTGACATTGCGTCAGTCGCACATCCACAGGCTAACGGACAAGTTGAAAGAGCAAATGGTTTAATCTTACAAGGCCTAAAACCGGGACTCGAAGCACCATTATGATGTGCTGCGGGGGCTTGGGTAGAGGAATTACCCTCTGTAATATGGAGTTTACGAACAACTCCCAACAGGTCAATAGGATACACACCTTTCTTCTTGGTCTATGGCGCAGAAGCAGTTCTTCCTAGTGATTTGATTCACACTTCTCCTAGAGTGGCCGCGTATATCGAACAAGATGCCGAGATTTCTCGAAAAAATATCTCGACTTAGTCGAAGAAGTTCACGTCGTTGCTGAAATGAGATCAACAGCCTATCAGCATAAGTTACACAAGTATCATAGCCAGAGAGTCCGAAACAGATCTTTCAATAAAGGTGATTTGGTTCTCCAGCTTGTGCAACAAAGAAAGCACAAACTTTCCCCAGTATGGAAAGGGCCCTTCTTGGTTAGTCGAGTATTCCACAATTGTTCGTACTACTTAACTAACATGAGGCCAGTTAAAGAAAGACCTGCTACTAAGAAGAGAAAGAGAGCTAGAGGCAGTACAAATCCAGATGAGTTAGACAGACCGTGGAATATTGCTCAGCTATGTCCCTTTTATTCTTAGTTTATCCTTCTTTGTAATCATACATATGTACATGTTCTGTGAGAAATAAAAGTTTTGGTTGCCTCAAGTTTTTCTGAGAAGTTTCTACCATCTTATTTTCGAATGATCATGTCATAGTCGAAAATCCCAGAATACTTGAAAGTACTTTATGCTCATGTTTGTTCTGGTTTAGATTTCCGATTCTAAAAATGCTACCTTCGGGTATAACTCTAAAGTTTCTAGTCTACGCTTTGGTTATTTGTCTGATTGCCGGATGCGGGTATTTTCCAAGTAGTGAATTGTTGGTACTGGAAGTCGGCTTTGTTTCCGAGTATAACTAGTTTAGCAATTGAGCTCCGTTGCTCGGTAAAATTTCCGTGCAGAAGGTTTAGCCAGCTCACGAGAGGGACGAGGCGGAAAGCCAGATAAACGATAAGTATAGACGAAAAATTATAAGTGCTTATGTAAAAATTTCAGGCACATAAAAATTTAAAGCCAAAAAGTGCTGAATAGATCAAAAGCTTAGCACTAGAAAAATTATAGTACTGCATATTTACAGACCCATAATGTTTATCGGAATAATACATTTGTTTTTGGTAATCTATGGTGCAGGAGAAGAGGTAGGCGCTGCCGGCTTGCTGGATGCATCGGCCTCAGTTTGATAATGATCCGAGACATTCAGATCTGATACGGTCTGTTCATCGTCGGACACTTCAGCAGCTTCTTCTGGAGGCGGAGGCGGTGTAGCCACGCGGGTGAAGAAGGGAGTATCGTAGCTGGTTAAGTCAGCTATGTGGCACCCATATCCGGCGCAGGAGTGCATGATGGCCTTGATATCCTGCTCCTGGCCATCTTCATCCACCTTGCAGTACCCTCTGGTCACTTTCCATATCTCCATGTTTCCATGGTGGCTCATGACCATGGTGAGAGCGTTCTTCGCAGCGGATCACGCGTAGGACATGTTCTAGTCCTGGACAAGCTGCGGCATCGCCTTGGCCTTGTCCCGCACCTGAAAGTCGGACATGCTATGCATGTCCGGAACCTTGAGAGCTTCGCCAATGTCCTCGATGGATTAGCGGAAGTCATGGAGCAAATCACCGACTTGGGTAAGCCGTTGGGTGCGGGGTTCGGCAGAAGAGGTGTCCGTCAAGTTCAGAGGACCTGTGTATATAACACCAATACAGTTAAGAAAAATCCGACATTGAAAAGGTCGAAGAATAAAAGCAAGTCAGAAAGTTGGAAACTTACCGAGGATGACATCGTCAACCTTGGTCTTCTCTTCTCGAAGACTCCGAAGTTTAACCCGGAGTGCCGTGGAAAGGTCCCTCTCTCTACAAAGCTCGTCGTTGAGATCCGATATTTTCTTCTCGTGGAGTGCAATCTTGCGATCACGCTCCACGGTGGCCATGGAGGAGGATTCGAGAACTTGAGCTATGCTCTTCTCATGATCCGCCTTAAGCTGGTCTAGATCTTGGTGGAGATCCTTGTTTTCCACCACCAAGGTCTTCAAATTCTCGGCCTCTTCGATCATAGCACAGGACTGTTTTACCAGTGCTGTAAGACAAAAGAACAATAGTTCAGTAAAAAATATTTGACTATGAAAATCAAGACAGGGTTTGAGTCTCGGCATGTTTACCTCCGACCTCATCCTTGGAAACCTTAAGCTCAGCATTTTCAAGTCGGAGAGCTTTGAACTCTCTCCGCTTGTTGCAGATGTTCTTCAACAATTCCTGGTTATATGAATTAACTTTTTGTAAGTCAGAATACCCAGAGTCAGAAGTCTACTGAAGACTTGGGCTAATATTGTTACTAATATTAGCATGAGCCTTGGGGGCTACACTAGTTCATTCTTTGGCATCTTAAGGAAGCATAAACCCGGATTGTATATCCTACTTCATGCTTGGGGGCTAGAGGATATGATATGAAATGCAATAAAGAAAATCGTGGGTTGAAATTCGGACTTACATGATGTTCATGTGTGAGCTTGCTCAGACACATGTTCACCTTGGTGGTAACCTTCTCGGCAAGGGTGAGGGGAATAACCGGAGGTGGTGGAAGTACACCAGCTCTAAGTCCCTCGTCACAAAGGCAAACTTGTTCAAGAAGGTCGGAGTACTTGATGTCTTCCGCCTCTTGTGCTTCTTCTTTGGCAGAGAGATTTCTCTTCTCCAGGCATTGCCAGGCAAGCCGCTGGATCTCCTCCGCAGATTTCCGAGACAAGCCAAATTTGTCAAGTCCCGGATTGTTCAGGAGGTTTTCGGCGAAGGTCTCTGCCGAGGGATCATTACCCAAAGAGGGTTCACCCTTATCTAAATCTGAGCCACCCGTGGTGGCATCAGTCTGCGACTCAAGGGTCGCTGGCTCTGTTGAAGGAGCCGGATCTTCTGCGACAACCCGCATTGGTGTGATCACCGGCGTTGCAGAGGATTGAGGAGCTGGAGTCGGAGGAGCCATGGCAAGAGAAGTTATGTTCAGCTTCGTCTGCCGCAAGGGCTTCGAAGAAGTTCCCTTCCCCTTACCCTTGATGAGCTTCTTAGCTCTAAGAATGTAATAAGAATGGAAAACATTACACCTCGGAAACAAAATTCGAATAAGGAACAAAATTGGAAGTTGTGTTGAAGTTTACCTCTTCACGACTGGCACCTCCTTTGGGAAAATTGCCACTGTCGAAGCCTTGCGCTTCTTGGGCACAATGTCCGGCAGTGGGACTAGTTCCGCCTCCTGAGGAAACTCCGGAGGATATCCTTCGAGGGGAGCTAGCTCCGAGTCGGGGAGTTCGTCAAGCTGACAAGAAGAAAATATTTCAGTATTGCAAAGTAACTTAAAAAGGTGAAACACATAAAAGGGTGTATTGTTGAAGCTTACCGGAACCACAGGGTCTTCCGCTGTGTGCATGTCCAGAGACACATCCGGGATCTTTCTCTCAATCCGCTCCTTAATCAGCCATTTTATCTGGCTTATGTAGTCCTGTGGCTTTAGGGTATTGGGGCTGATGCGGAGGGAGTCTTGTTTTGACTTCGTGATGGAATGCATTAGTTGGTCCCCGTGATACTGCAGAGGCTGGATCCAGCGTGACACCCAGCACTGGACTAAGTCGGACCCTTTCAGGCCTTTGTGTTTAATCATATATTCGATCCGCCTCTTGGCGAGGATCAGATCATCATTGAGAGCCGGAGGAGCCTCGTCCTAGGACGGTTGGGCCGTGGCAGCTCCGTCGACGAAAGCCGGCAAAGCGGTAGCTTTGCCGGGAGCAGGAATGTCCTTATGATAGAAGAAAGTGGCCGGCCATTGTTTGACCGACTCACTGGCAGAAATGCGAGGATAATTGCACCCGCATCTAACAGAAAGGGTAATAGTACCAGTAATGTAGGGATTACCGGCAGTGATAGAGTTTCTACGAACATGGAAGTAGAAACGAAACAGAGAGAGACTCGTCCTAATGGCGAGATACCCCTTGCACAGAGCTGCGTATGAACTCATCTCTAAGATGGAGTTCGGGGGAAGATGGTGGAGCTGTACACCGTAGTGATCAATCACCTCGGAAAAGAATTTCGAGGGAGGAAAGGACAAACCTCTGTCGAGGTGGGTTCTGAAGTGGACCCGCTTGTCGGCGCGCGGATGGGGGATGGTTTCACCGGAACCGCTCCGCCAGTCGCCGGCGTGGAGGAGACCTTCATTCTCCACGCCGCGGAGTTTCTCGTCGTCGAGGAGGCACGGGATCTAGACTCCCTGGTTGCTCTCCTTCTCTGCCGCCGCCGTCACCGCCACCACTGCTAAGCCAGATGATGAGGAAGAAGCCATTTCTCCGGTGCGCTGGTGACCTTGGATGGGCGGCGCTAGAATTTGGGAGGTGGGAGAGCTATGTGCACTGGGGAGATGTGGAGGAGAAGGAACGGCAAAGGGAACAGGTGAAGAGGAGAGAAGGAAATCCTCACCCCTTATATCCACCTACCTGTGCCAATATTCGTGCAAATCGCACTGTGTAACCACCATGCGTCGTGGAAGGAACTGGGAAGGACCCACGCGATGATTACGTCGCCTCGATCTCTGTGTACGCATTGAAACGGCGCCTCGGTTCCGCGAACGACGGACCCACCAACGGTCGTGCTGACAGGATGTTTGTCAGAAGACGTGACTTGACCATGACCAGTGTCAGGTGACGTCAGAGACCAAGTTCCGGCTTAGTTTGAAAATCAAGCTGGAAAATCTGAGTAACATGTTGATAGGTCCGACTTATTTTTAAGACCCGGATCGTATTTTTTGTTGTGAAGTTTCAGGAACCCTTCAAGATTCTGCAAGCCGAAGATCAAGCTAGACAATGATGAATCTGACTTTGGATCTTGGAGGCCTCCGGGGGCTGCTGTTGGGGATATACTTTCCGGGTATCCTCATAGTTCCTCACTGACCAGGGTGGCCCACTTCGGGTTAGAGCTTTGCTTCACGGGCGGCCCAGTCAGGGAGAAGAGAAGAGACGGAGTCCAGTCCGGCTGCGGGAAGGCCCAGAAGACTTACCGACTTAGGCCCATAGTGTTACTTGTAGTTCAAGATGTACTCTGTAACCAACTCTTAGTCGTAGCCGGACAGATATCTCCTGTAAACCCTAGGCCGGATATATATATAAGTCATCCTAGGGAGAGCCTTTATGGCACCACCTCAATAGTCTACAATCTCAACTCGCATAGGCGAACCCTTGTAACCCATACTCCGGCTCTGTCATATTACTGGATTGCTAGCAGGAGTAGGATCCATCCAAAGGCGGCTGATTCGAACCTGGGTAAACTTGTGTGCTCACCGTCCCAGAACACCGTACGTCTCACACCCCTCTCTTCTGCATGCCTCTAGGACCCCCTCATGGCATACTTCTCATCAATCCGACGACATATCCCATATCAAAATGACAAGGCAACAGACAATGAGCATCTCAGCGATCTTTTTATTTGCTATTTGCATAGGTTTTTTATTGAGGATGCTTTACAGATGCTCACTATGGTTATGCTGCAAGTTTCCACCATGATTAGGCATGTCGTAGGTTAGCCGCCCAGGCGTTTCTCTAACACACATACAAACTCCATGAGCTTACAAGCTCCCCTTTTATTTCACACTGCCGGGATCCATAAACAAAAGAACATGATATCAACTGAATAATAAGTGCAATGTTGAGAGCATTCCCCATGATAGCATGGTTCTGCTAATTCTCAACTTATAATGTGCAAGCATATACGCAACATATATGGACGCAATGGTTCAAGTTTATTAAGTGCAAGAAAGTAAAGTTTGCCATCAAGTTCGTGAGAGCTTTAATCACTAATTTTCACGTAACAAGTTTAAATTGGAAGGTAGATAAAAACATGAATATACTTGGAATAGTGTAACACACCATGCATAGGAATTTATAGTGGACTCTATGGAATAACTTGGTTTTCTTAGGGATTGGATGCATGATTAGAACTCATACTTGGTACACGTGGAAGCTAGCAAAAGACTGGGAGCGACCAACTAAGAGAGCACTAATGGCCATAATCATGCAAAGGGACAAAACATTATTAATTAAAGCATAAAGTGATATTACAAGTCAAAACAAAACTAAATGATCATAGAGCCTAAGGTGACTTGTTCATAGTCTTAACATGGTGTAAGCATGTGCCAAGTCAACCCAAATAAAGCATCAAAGGAGAATACCACAATATTCTGCTTTTGTATGCTAAAACAACGCATGATTCTTTCAAGGCACATTATGCAATATCAAATGTTTGGAAAAAGTCATGCTACAGCAACAATTACTAAGCATAAAGCCAAAGAAATCACAAACATGACATGATAAAGTCTAGGCCACAGTCAAAACAAAACTCCTTTTGTACCACTTGTATGCATGAACTTTCCTACTCTTTTCTAATCACCAATCAACTTATTTGAAATATCATATGAATGGAGGGGTCCAACCAATTTATTTAAGCAAACTAAACAAAATAAAACTAAAAGAAAAAATGAATATGCCCCAAGACCAACACAATTGTGCATGAAACAATAAACATGGAGTGTTTTGGAAGAAAACCTCAGATTTTTATTAATGAAGAAGGGGATAACTTGGGCATCCCCAAGCTTTGACGCTTGTACTTCTTGAATATTTCTTGGGGTGACACGAGTGGCATCCCCAAGCTTGAGCTTTTGTCCATACTTCATCTTATCACATTATTCTTCCCCTACACTTGAAAATTTCCTTCATACAAAACTTCACACAATCCTCATTAGCAACATTACTGTATTCAAGATAATAGGTCCTTTGGTTTAGTTTCAACACAAGTAAAACTTCCATTAAAACACAAGCTACTGTAGCAATTCCTTCTAAAAGCTCAAGTGATCAAAGAGAACTCAAAGAGAAAGAGATTAAGAGGCAAATGCAAATAATGGCAGAAATCTGTCAAAATAGACCAGCAGGTAAAAACCAATTTTTTCGAAGACCTTCTGTTGCTCAAATCGAAAAGTGCTGAACTAACAAAAGTTAGATAAAAACCTGGGGCATAAGCACAAAACATTATAGCTCAATCTAACGTTCAGAGATTTTTCGCGATGTTTTATAGTGAAGCACAAAAATCTATTTCGGGACAACAACTTTCCCAAGTCTTACTTCTCTCTCATTAGAGGTTTACTCTTGGCACAAAAACCACACACAAAGGATAAGGATAGGTTATTTCAGAGGTAATAACTTCCAAGACTCAACAAAATAAAAACTTACTGAATAGAAATTTGGGTTATCTCCCAATAGTGCTTTTCTTTAACGCCTTTGAGCTAGGCATAGGAACCAAGATTCAAGTATTTTCGAATGAAGAAGCATTAAGACCAAATTTTGTTTTAATAGGAGAGGCAAAAGGTATCTTCTTTCTCTTCCTAGGGAAGTATTCTATACCTTTCTTGAGTGGGAGTTGATATTTAATGGTGCCTTCCTTCATATCAGTAATAGCACCAACTGTGCTAAGAAAAGGTCTTCCCAAGGTAATAGGACAAGAAGCATTGCATTCAACATCCAAAACATAGAAATCAACAGGGACATAGGTATTGTTAACTATAATAAGAACATCATTAATACTCCCATGAGTTTCTTTTTAGCATTATCATCAAGTTGGACATCTAAATAACTGAAGGAAATATGCCCTGAGAGGCAATAATAAAGTTGTTATTATGTATTCCTTGTATATGATAGATGTTTATTTTACATGCTATAATTGTATTGATAGGAAACATCAATACATGTGTGTTTAATAAACAAAAAGGGTTCCTAGTCATGCCTCTCTTATAGACTAGCTTGTTGATTAACAAGATGATCAAGGTTTCCTGATCATGGACATTGGATGTTGTTAATAACAAGGTCACACCATTGGTGGAATGATGTGATGGACATTCATCCAAAGTATAGCATTACGATCAAGTCATTGTGTTTATATTGCTATAACATCATACGAAGTAATCTTTATTCTTAGACCATGAGATCATGTTAATTGCTAACACTGGAAGAGTATCTTGATAACATCAAACGTCACACCGTAACAGGGTGACTATAAAGATGGGTTCAGTGCTACGAAGGTGTTATGTTGAGGCTCATGGATCAAGAGTGGAATTTGTCAATCTAGATGACGGATAGATATACTTTGGGCCCTCTCGGTGATATCACATTAGAATAGCTTGCAAGCAAGTGATGTGATCACTAGAATGTTATATCACGGGAACAAGAAAAGAGTGCATGTCGGTAACGAGATCAAACTAGGTATGGAGATACCGATGATCAAATCTCGGACATGTAATATATCGAGAGACAAAGGGATTTAGTTACAAGCGTTAAAGGTTCTCACGATCATAGGAGTCATCGTTGAATGTGTAGGAGTTAGTACGGATCTCCAGGTCCCGCTGCTGATTATTGATCGGAGAAGGGTCTCGATCATGTCTGCATTATTCGCGAACCGTAGGGTGGCACACCTAAGAGTTACCGGACACCATTTTGGAGCACATATGTTTCAGATGAAAGAATTTCAAAGCGCGGGAATTGTTTCAATAGAAACCGGAAATTGTTTCGGGTGAAATTGCAGAAGGTGGTTCTGCATGTGATATTGAAATATTGCAAGGGGCTATATGTGAATGTTTGTTAATTAAAGTAATTAAAAAAATTCTGAATAAATTTAATAAAAGAGTTTTTATTTAATGAGAGAGCATTAAATTTGGAGAAACTTAATGCATTTAAAGTGGAGACTTTAAAAGGGAATGTGAAGAGGCATTTTAATGTGGAGGAGTTACCACCACATGAATGGGGGAGGTGAGGGGTCACCCCCCATGCGCCGGCCATGGAGAGAGGAGGAACCCACCCTCCTCCTATAAAAGGCCACCCATTCCCTCCTTCATCCTCACACCTCCTTGTGAAGGATCTCTCTCCCCCTCTAGAATTATTCCCCCATGGTCTCGGATTAGCGAGATACATGTTCCCGGTGGCATTTCATCTGGAAGGAGTTGCTGCTTCCGCTGGATCGCTGGAGCGAGGAGGTGGAGGTTGTCCGGTGGCTTGAACGTGTGTGCGAGTGCGGATGCGCTGCTGAGTTGTGGCGCTCGGACTTCCTCACGATCTTGAGATCGGCAAGTGTACGACTACATCAACCACAAGTTCCTACTCGTTAACAAAGCTCGTTGTCTTCGAGGTTAAGTTCTCTATGGATGTATGTCCACCCGTTTGCTTTGTACCTAGTAGATAGATCTTGGCGTGTAGTTCACACCGTAGGAAATTTTTTGTTTTCTATGCTGCGGACCCAACAGTGGTATCAGAGCCTGATCTGTGCGTAGGTGCTTTGCACGGGTAGTACACATATGTTTATATGTGGGCGATGATGATCATGTTATTGCATCTTCTATGTACTTTGGATATTGGTGGCATAGTGGGATGAAGCGGCCCGGACCAACCTTACATGTCATCGTACATGAGACCGGTTCCACGACTGACATGCAACTAGTTTTGCATAAGTGGCTGACGGGTGTCTGTCTCTCCTACTATAGTCAATATCTGATTTACAACGAGTTGCTAATAACTTGGTTATCCTTGTCGTGGTTCATGTTCGTAGGTTAGACAGGTTCTACCTCCGAAATCCCTAAGCCACGTAAAACTTGCAATTGATAAATTAGAGGCGTCTAGTTTAGATCGTTGCTGGGCTAGTGTTTTGATATGGTATTGTTGTAAGTAGATGTATAATAGATACTCTTACAACTCACTTAACGTGTAAGTTCCATAGACCTTGGCCTTACACACAAAGGAATGATAAAGATCATACCACGATGCAAATGATAGAGATCAAATGCATGGACCATATCATCTCACTTCACACATTAGATGTTAGCATCTTATATTGCTAGTTTGGTGCGTTTGGTAGCATTATAAGATGATCCCTCATTTAGATATCAAGATAAAAATGTGTTCTTCCTTAAGTATGCACCGTTTTGTGGATCGTGTTTTGAGGCATCACGTGATGATCGGGTGTTTTCAACTCTACGCTTTCATACAACGGGTGTAAGACAGTTTTACACACGCAAATACTAAGGTTCTTACTTGACGATCCTAGCATGTACAGACATGGCCTCGGAACACGGACTGAAAGGTTAAGCATGAGTCATATAGTTGATATGATGTCCATATAGATGCTCGCCTTTGAAGCTACACCGACTCACGTGATGATCGGACTTGGTGTAGTGGATTTGGTTCATGTAATCACCAAAAGGACACGAGGGATGTCGTTTTTGAGTGGGAGTCCATTAGTAATTTGGATTAGTCGAACTCAATCTATCATAAACTTAGTCTAAATATACTTTACAAATTTTGTTGTAGATGGCACCACCTGCTTTAAATTTCAATGTGTTCATGGAGAAAGAGAAACTTGCTGCGAATGGTAGCAACTTCACCAACTGGGCTATGAATTTGAGGATTCTCCTCACTGCTGCACAAAAGAAATATGTGCTAGATGCGCCGCTAGGCCCCCCACCAGCTCCTGATGCCCCTGACAAAGAAAAGAACGTCTATATAACTCGTCAGGAGGACCACAACTTAGTTCATTGCGGCATACTGTATGGGCTAGAGCCAGAACTTCGAAAACGTTTCGAAAATGGCAATGCCTTTGATACCATGGGAGAATTGAAAATGATTTTCGATACCCATGCTGCCGTAGAGAGTTATAATGCTACAGAAAAGTTCTTTAGCTGCATGATGGAGGAAAACAGCTCTGTTAGTGAGCACGTACTCAAAATGTCTGGGTACGCCGATAAGCTTGTGTCCTTGGGAATAACGATTCCCACTGACTTAGGCATACATCGTGTTCTCCAATCTCTGCCACCTAGCTACAAGAGCTTCGTGATGAACTATAATATGCAGGGCATGAAGAAGTCTCTTCCCGAGCTTCTGTCAATGCTTAAGACTGCAGAAGTGGAGATTAGGAAAGAACATCAAGTGTTGATGATCAATAGGACCACCGGTTTCAAGAAGGACAAGAAACGCAAGCACAAGGGAAAGAAGGGTGGCAAGTCTGTTGCCACGCCTGAAAAGAAACCCCGAGCTGGCCCTAAGTCTGACACCGAGTGCTACTATTGCAAGGGGACTGGCCATTGGAAGTGCAACTGCCCCAAGTATTTGGCGGACAAGAAGTCCGGCAAGGCAAATAAAGGTATATGTGATATACATGTTATTGATGTGTACTTGACTAGTACTCACAGTAGCACCTGGGTATTTGATACCGGATCGGTTGCTCATATATGTAACTCGGTTCAGGGGCTGCGGAACAAGCGACAACTAGCAAGGGATGAGGTCTCGATGCGGGTCAGCAATGGATCAAGAGTTGATGTGATCGCCGTCGGAACGCTGCCTCTCCATATGCCATCGGGATTAGTTTTAAACCTAAATAATTGTTATTTGGTGCCTACACTGAGCATGAACATTGTATCCGAATCATGTTTGATGCAAAGTGGTTATTCATTTAAGTCTGAAAACAATGGTTGTTCGATTTATATGAATAATATCTTTTATGGTCATGCACCTATGTTGAATGGTTTATTTCTGTTGGATCTCGATAGCAGTATTACGCATATTCATAATGTTGATGCTAAAAGGATTAAACTCGATAATGATATATCTACATATATGTGGCACTGCCGTCTAGGTCATATTGGCGTTAAACGCATGAAGAAACTCCATTCTGATGGACTTTTGGAATCACTTGATTTTGAATCATTTGATACATGTGAGCCATGCCTTATGGGTAAGATGACTAGAACGTCATTTTCCGGTTCAATGGAACGGGCGACATATCTATTGGAAATCATACATACTGATGTGTGTGGACCAATGAGTGTGTCGGTGCGAGGTGGATATCGTTATTTTGTTACTTTCACAGATGATTTGAGTAGATATGGGTATATCTATTTGATGAAACACAAGTCTGAAACATTTGAAAAGTTCAAAGAATTTCAGAATGAAGTGGAAAATCATCGTAACAGAAAGATCAAATTTCTGCGGTCCGACCGTGGAGGAGAGTATCTTAGTTACGAGTTTAGCACACATATGAAAGACGGTGGAATAATTTCACAACTCACGCCTGCCAGAACACCACAACGTAATGGTGTGTCAGAACGTCGTAATCGTACTTTATTGGATATGGTTCGATCTATGATGTCTCTGACTGACTTGCCACTGTCATTTTGGGGTTATGCACTGGAAACCGCTACATTCACTTTAAATAGGGCACCATCTAAATCCTTTGAAAAGACACCGCATGAATTATGGTTTGGAAACATACCTAAGCTGTCATTTCTTAAAGTTTGGGGATGCGATGTTTATGTGAAGAAACTTCAACCGGATAAACTCGAACCCAAAGCGGAAAAATGCGTCTTCATAGGATACCCTAAGGAAACGATTGGGTATACATTATATCACAGATCTGAAGGCAAGGTCTTTGTTGCCAAGAATGGATCCTTTCTTGAGAAGGAGTTTCTCGCGAAAGGTGTGAGTAGTCAGAAGGCAGAACTCGAAGAGGTTATTGAACCTTCTCTTCATGAAATGGTGAGTAGCGCAGCTCCAGAAGTTGTTTCGGAGTTGACTTCACCTAATGAAGAGAGAGCTAATGATATTGATCATGAAACTCCGAAAGAGGACACTACCGAACCTCGCAGGACAAGCATGACACGTGCAGCTCCTGAACTGTACGGCAATCCTATTGTGAATTTCATGGTTGATGAAATGGATGACCCTGCGATGTATGAAGAAGCGATGATGAGCCCGGATTCCAACAAATGGCTAGAAGCCATGAAATCCGAGATGGAATCCATGTATGAGAACCAGGTTTGGAACTTGGTGGACTTACCTCACGACCGAAAGGCCGTTGAGAATAAATGGATTTTCAAAAGGAAAACTGATGCTGATGGTAATGTGACCATCTATAAGGCTCGACTTGTCACAAAGGGGTTTCGAAAAATTCAAGGAGTTGACTACGATGAGACATTCTCTCCCGTAGCTATGCTTAAGTCGGTTAGGATTATGTTAGCAATTGTTGCATATTTCGATTATGAAATATGGCAGATGGATGTCAAAACTGCGTTCCTCAATGGTAATATTGAAGAAGAGTTGTATATGATACAACCTAAGGGTTTTGTCGATCCTAAGGATGCTAATAAGGTGTGCAAGCTTCAGCGATCCATCTATGGACTGAAGCAAGCATCACGAAGTTGGAATCTCCGCTTTGATGAGGTGATCAAAGAGTTTGGATTTGTCCAAACTTATGGAGAGGCTTGTATTTACAAGAAAGTGAGTGGGAGCAATGTGGCATTTCTTATATTATATGTGGATGACATATTATTGATTGGAAATGATTTAGATCTTTTAAACAGTGTTAAAAGTTATCTAAACAGCAAATTTTCGATGAAGGACCTTGGTGAAGCTTCATATATATTAGGCATTAAAATCTATAGAGATAGATCAAGACGCCTAATTGGGCTATCGCAGAGTACATACCTTGATAAGATATTAAAGAAGTTTAATATGGACGGAAGTAAGAAGGGGTTCTTACCTATGTTGCAAGGCAAGACATTGAGTAAGACTCAAAGTCTGGCTACGGCGGAAGAAAAAGAGATAATGGATAGGATCCCCTATGCCTCAGCCATAGGCTCTATAATGTATGCCATGCTATGTACAAGACCGGATGTGGCACATGCTATTAGTTTGACTAGTAGGTACCAATCTGATCCAGGTTCGGAACACTGGATAGCGGTCAAGAATATCCTTAAGTACTTGCGAAGAACTAAGGATATGTTTCTTATATACGGAGGTGAAGAAGAGGTAGTCGCTAAGTGTTATGTCGATGCTAGCTTTGACACTGATCCGGATGACTCTAAGTCTCAATCCGGATACGTATTTCTCTTGAATGGAGCAGCAATTAGTTGGAGGAGTTCCAAACAACCTATGGTGGCTGGATCAACAACGGAGGCGGAATATGTTGCTGCTTCAGAAGCAGCGCAGGAAGCGGTTTGGATGAAAGAGTTCATTACGGAACTTGGTGTGGTTCCCAGTGCGTTGGACCCGATGGTGATCTATTGTGACAACAATGGAGCCATAGCCAACGCCAAGGAACCAAGGTCTCACAAGAATTCCAAGCATATTAAGCGCCGGTTTCACTCCATCCACGAGCATGTCAAGGATGGAGATATAAAGATTTGTAAAGTGCACACGGACCTAAATGTAGCAGATCCGTTGACTAAAGTACTCCCTAGGGCAAAACATGATCAACACCAGAACTCCATGGGTGTTAGATTTATCACTATGTGAACTAGATTATTGTCTCTAGTGCAAGTGGGAGACTGAAGGAAATATGCCCTGAGAGGCAATAATAAAGTTGTTATTATGTATTCCTTATATATGATAGATGTTTATTTTACATGCTATAATTGTATTGATAGGAAATATCAATACATGTGTGTTTAATAAACAAAAAGGGTTCCTAGTCATGCCTCTCTTATAGACTAGCTTGTTGATTAACAAGATGATCAAGGTTTCCTGATCATGGACATTGGATGTTGTTAATAACAAGGTCACACCATTGGTGGAATGATGTGATGAACATTCATCCGAAGTATAGCATTACAATCAAGTCATTGTGTTTATATTTCTATAACATCATACGAAGTAATCTTTATCCTTAGACCATGAGATCATGTTAATTGCTAACACCGGAAGAGTATCTTGATAACATCAAACGTCACACCGTAACAGGGTGACTATAAAGATGGGTTCAGTGCTACGAAGGTGTTATGTTGAGGCTCATGGATCAAGAGTGGAATTTGTCAATCCAGATGACGGATAGATATACTCTGGGCCCTCTCGGTGATATCACTAGAACGTTATATCACGGTAACGAGAAAAGAGTGCATGTCGGTAACGAGATCAAACTAGGTATGGAGATACCGATGATCGAATCTCGGACATGTAATATATAGAGAGACAAAGGGATTTAGTTACAAGCGTTAAAGGTTCTCATGATCACAGGAGTCATCATTGAATGTGTAGGAGTCAGTACGGATCTCCAGGTCCCGCTGCTGATTATTGATCGGAGAAGGGTCTCGATCATGTCTGCATTATTCGCGAACCGTAGGGTGGCACACTTAAGAGTCACCGAACACCATTTTGGAGCACATATGTTTCAGACAAAAGAATTGCAAAGCGCAGGAATTGTTTCAATAGAAACCGGAAATTGTTTCGGGTGAAATTGCAGAAGGTGGTTCTGCATGTGATATTGAAATATTGCAAGGGGCTATATGTGAATGTTTGTTAATTAAATTAATTAACAAAATTCTGAATAAATTTAATAAAAGTGTTTTTATTAAATGAGAGAGCGTTAAATTTGGAGAAACTTAATGCATTTAAAGTGGAGACTTTAAAAGTGAATGTGAAGAGGCATTTTAATGTGGAGGAGTTACCACCACATGAATGGGGGAGGTGAGGGGTCACCCCCCCCATGCGCCGACCATGGAGAGAGGGGGCACCCCCCCTCCTCCTATAAAAGGCCACCCATTCCCTCCTGCATCCTCACACCTCCTTGTGAAGGATCTTTCTCCCCCTCTAGAATTATTCCCCCATGGTCTCGGATTAGCGAGATACATGTTCCCGGTGGCATTTCGTCTGGAAGGAGTTGCTGCTTCCGCTGGATCGCTGGAGCGAGGAGGTGGAGGTTGTCCGGTGGCTTGAACGTGTGTGCGAGTGCGGATGCGCTGCTGAGTTGTGGTGCTCGGACTTCCTCACGATCTTGAGATCGGCAAGTGTACGACTACATCAACCACGACTTCCTACTCGTTAACAAAGCTCGTTGTCTTCGAGGGTAAGTTCTCTATGGATGTATGTCCACCCGTTTGCTTTGTACCTAGTAGATAGATCTTGGCGTGTAGTTCACACCGTAGGAAAAAATTTGTTTTCTATGCTGCGGACCCAACAATAACAATGTTCTAGTGGTGGCAAATCAAGCATTTCATAAATCCTTCTAGGCATAATAGAGACACTAGTATCAAGATCACATAAAGCTTTGAGATCAAAATCATTCACTTTCATATTAATGATGGGTTCCCTACCATCTTCTAATTTCCTAGGAATAGAAGCTTTATGTTTCAACTTTTCTTCTTTAATTTTTATGAGAGCATTTGTAATGTGTTTTGTAAAGGCCATATTCATAGCACTAGCATTAGGACTTCTAGCAAGCTTTTGTAGGAACTTAATTACTTCAGAAATATTGCAATCATCAATATCAAAATCAAAATTACCATCCAAGGTAGTGGAACTATTGTTTCCCATATTTTGAAGAATTTTAGCATTTTTATTAGAAAAGGTTCCATTGGTTTTAGGCTTTGTTGCAGAAGGAATGGGGACTTCCTGTGGTTTGCTAGCATCAACATTGGTGGTGGTAATAGTGCATATGCTATTATTTCTAACAATTTCATCTTCTCTTTCCCACTTAGCATGCAATTCAGCTAACAATCTAACATTTTCATCAATCCTAACTTGTATGGCATTAGTAGCAGCAAAGGGGTTTTCCATGGTTTCAGGTTTAGCAACCATTTTATTAATCAAAGAAGATTGTGCTTCAGACAAAGATGATATATATTTTTCAGCATTTGAGAGTTTTTCCTCAACAATTTTATTGAAAGCAGTTTGTTTATTAATAAAGTCCTTAAGCATGACTTCAAGTTCAGAGGGTGCACTGCTATTGTTGTTGTAGGAATTTCCATAAGCATTACCATTACTGGAGGATTTGGCCTATAATTGTTACTACCAAAATTATTCCTATAGGCATTGTTGCCAAAATTATTATTTCTAATGAAGTTCACATCAACTTTCTCTTCTTGAGCAAACAAAGAGGATAAGGGAACATGATTTGGATCAATATGAGCTTTTCCATTAACAAGCATAAACATAATAACATCAATTTTATCACTCAAGGAGGATGTTTCTTCAACATAATTTACCTTCTTACCTTGTGGAGCTCTCTCAGTATGCCATTCAGAATACTTTACCATCATATTATCAAGGAGCTTTGTTGCAACACCCAAATTAATGGTCATAAAGGTGCCTCCAGCAGCAGAATCGAGCAGATTTCTTGAAGAATAATTCAGCCATGCATAAAAAGTTTGGATAATCATCCAAGCAGTCAGTCCATGAGTGGGTCAATTCTTAACCAAAGATTTCATTCTTTCCCAAGCTTGAGCAACATGTTCATTATCAAATTGTTTAAATTTCATTGTTTCACTTCTCATAGATATAATCTTAGTAGGAGGATAGTATTTTCCAATGAAAGCATCTTTGCATTTAATCTAGGAATCAATACTATTTCTAGGTAGGGATAGCAACCATTCTTTAGCTTTTCCTCTCAAAGAGAAAGGAAACAATTTAAGCTTAATAATATCTCCATCTATATCCCTATGTTTTTGCATCTGACAAGGTTCAACAAAGTTATTAAGGTGAGCAACAGCATCATCAGTACCAACACCAGAGAATTGTTCTTTCATAACAAGATTGAGCAAAGTAGGTTTAATTTCAAAGAAAGCAGCTTCAGGAACAGGTGGAGCAATAGGTGTGCACATGAAATCATTATTGTTGGTGCTAGTGAAGTCACACAACTAAGTGTTTTCAGGAGTATTCATTTTTTATATTAAAGCAAGCGAACAAAAATATAAACTAAAATAGGAACTATTTTTTGTGTGTTTTTGATAGAAAGAAACAAGCAAACAAAGCAAAAATAAACTAAGCAAAACAAAAAACAAAGTAAAGAGATTGGTTGTGAGGGACTCCCCTTGTGAAGCTGTCCTTAACTCCCCGGCAACAGCGCCAGAAAAAGTGCTTGATGGCTCAAAATGTAGAGCTTATTGGGAACTCCAAGAGGAAGGTATGATGAGCACAGCAGCAAGTTTTCCCTCAGTTATGAAACAAAGGTTATAGAACCAGTAGGAGGAAGGAAACAACTCCAAGGTGTTGCTGACAACTTGGAATCCTTCACAACACAACCACAAAACTTTGCCCCAACTTACAATGAGGTTGCCAATCTCACTGGTTTTGCTGAAAACAAAGGATTAAACGTATAGTGTGGAAGATAGTAATTGCTTGTAGAAAGTCAATAGTAAACAGTAACAGTAGATGGTATATCAATGGTAAAAGTATGGACTAGGGTCCATAGTTCACTAGAGGTGATTCTCCTTAAGATAGATAACATGTTGGGTGAACAAATTACAGCGGCGCAATTGATAGATTTGAGAAAGCATACAATGCATATACTAGACATCTTGACTCCTATGAGATTTGATTGGGCATTACAACATAATACATAGACCGTAATCCAACTGCATCTATGACTAATAATCCACCTTCCGGTTATTGTTCGAACCCCTTCCAGTATTAAGTTGCAAGCAACAGATAATTGCATTAAGCAAAGTGTGTAAACTAAACAATATGATTGTCCCATGGACAAAGGATTGTTGTTTTCTTCCTAGTAGAAACATCACATCTACAACCTTAGAGATTTCTGTCACTTCCCTAGATTACTAGAGGCATGAACCCACTATCGAGCATAAATACCCCGTCTTGGAGTTGCAAGCATCTACTTGGCCAAGATAGTTACAAACAACAGGGAGCATGCAAGATCACAAATAACATAGACATGATAGAATCAATAATCAATCTGAAATAGCATCTCAATATCCATCGGATCCCTATAAACACAACATGTAAGATTACAAATAGATGATCTTGATCATGAACGGAGCTCACAAGATCTAAACATGATAGCACAAAGGAGGAGAACCAACCATCTAGCTACTACATGGACCCGTAGTCCAAGGATGAACTACTCACACATCACACTGGAGGCAGGCTTGGTGATGAAGAAGGCCTCTAGGATGATCTCTCCCCTCCGGTAGGATGCTGGGAAGAGATTTAGATCCCTTCCGATCTAGGGATGGAGATGGCAGCGTCTATAGACTCTTTCGTGAAATTTTGATCGGGTACTTAGGGTTTTCATCCCGGGAGGCTTTTATAGGCAAAGTGCAAGGTCAGTGGAGTACCAGGGGGCCCACACCCCCTGGTGGCACGCCCTAGAGATGGCCACGCCGCCACCAGGTGTGGCCGCCCTGGTGCGCCACTTCGTCTCCCCTCTGGACTCTGTGTTCCTTCTGGTAAAATATTGACTTGGGCTTTTATCCGGTCCAATTCCGAGAATATTTCCTTACTGGCTTTTCTGAAACCAAAAACTGTAGAAAACAGGCAACTGGCACTGTGGCATCTTGTTAATAGGTTAGTTCTAGAAAATGTATAAAAATACCTCAAAGTGTGAACAAAACATAAGAAAGTAGATATAAAACAAGAATGGAACATCAAAAATTATAGATACGTTTACGACGTATCATGCCGAACTTGGCGACAAATAGGAAAGAAAGCTCGTCAACTTCCTCCGTGAGAATCGGTATATCTTTGCTTGGTCCAAACGGGATCTACAAGGTGTGCCGAGGGAGTTGGCCGAGCACTCTTTGCACGTCAGACTCGGAGCTAAGCCGGTGAAGCAACCTATCCGCCGCTTCGCTGAAGACAGGAGAAAGATCATTGGTGACGAGTTAGCTCGGCTCTTTGCAGCCGGATTCATCATGGAGGTACTCTATCCGGATTGGCTATCAAATCCGGTCCTTGTTGAGAAGAAGGAGGATGATCCGAATGTAGTAGTGGTATGGTGGATGTGTATCGATTACACGAACCAGAATAAGGCGTGTCCAAAAGATCCATTCTCATTGCCAAGGATAGATCAAGTCATAGATTTGACCGCCAGGTGTGAGTTGTTGTCATTCATAGATGCTTATTCTGGTTTCCACCAGATACCTTTGAACCCAGATGATCAAATAAAAACTGCATTTATCACCCCGTATGGGGATTATTGCTACCGGACTATGCCGTTTGGTTTACGTAATGCAGGGGCAACATACCAAAGATGTATGCAAAAATGTTTGCATGATCAGATTGGGAAAAATGTTCAAGTGTATGTCGATGATGTAGTGATAAAAACCAAGGAAAGCAAAACGCTCCTTGATGATATCCAACAAACATTTGCGAACTTAAGAAGATTCCGGATGAAGCTTAACCCGAAGAAATGTACCTTCGGTGTCCCGGCGGGAAAGTTACTCTGATTCCTTGTATCCAGCCGAGGTATCAAAGCTAACCCAACTAAAATCCGAGCTATAGAGCGAATGGACCTGCCAAAGTGCCTTAACAATGTGCAGAAGTTTACTGGTTGCCTAGCATTGTTAAGTCGGTTTATATGTCGGCTGGGAGATAAGGCTTTGCCTCTCTATCAGCTAATGATAAAATCCGATTGTGTGGACATGACAAGCAGATAGTGCATTTCGTGAGCTCAAAAAGATGCTAGCCTCTGCACCTGTGTTAGCTTTTCCACTATCTAAAGAGCCAATGTTGCTCTATATAGTAGCGACCAACCGAGTCGTAAGTGCTGTGATAGTGGTAGAGCGTGACGAGGAAGGTAAGTCGGTGCAGAGGCCTGTATATTACCTAAGCGAGTGTTGTCTACGTCGAAGCAAAATTACCCTCATTATCAAAAGATGGCATATGGTGTCTATATGGCGGCCAAAAAGCTTAAGCACTAATTTGAAGAACACCCTATGAAGGTGATATGTGAAGCACCTATTTCTAAGATAATGAGCAATAAGGATGAAAGTGGCCAAATTGCAAAATGGGCAATACAGCTAGCCCCATATGCACCACAATATGATAGAAGAGACGCGATCAAGTCTCAGGTTGTGCCCGACTTTTTCTTGACTGGGCCGAGATGTAGTATGAACCACCTTTGCCAGATCTGAATTATTGGAGGATGCACTTTGATGGATCAAAGTTGAAGGACGGATTAGGGGCTGGGGTAGTCCTTACCTCGCCCAAGAAAGACCAATTGAGATATGTCTTGTACATCCACTTTCGTGCATCAAACAATGTGGCCGAGTATGAGGCGCTTGTGCATGGCTTGAAGGTGGCAAAAGAAATTGGTATACGTCGGATTGAGTGTTTTGGAGAATCGGATTTGGTGGTACAACAAGTTTCTGGTCACTAGGACGCACTAGATGCAAACTTGGCCCTTTATAGGTTTCACATCCAGAAAATATGTGGCTACTTTGAGGGATGCGAATTCCATCATGTCCCAAGAGCCGACAATGAGGCAGCCGACGTGTTATCTAAATTGGGCTCATCTCGGTAAGCTATCACGCCAGGAGTTGCCTTGGAGCATATGAGAAAACCATCCATCACACCTTCACCAGAATCCGAATCAATTTATATCCTGGCAAACCCCGAATTAGGAGCTGCCCCAATGGACATAGACTGGGGGAATACCATGGTGAACCCGGGGACTGCTGATGACTACAAGTGCATAGATCGTTTGTAGCTAGTTTCGAAATAAATATATCAATCCCACAAGGAGCAAGAGTCTGAAGTCTAATAATCCTTGAAATAAATATTGTGATAGAAATGCTAGATAAAGTTCTAAGTAACAAGATAAAATGCGAGTATTGTGTAAAAAGGTGTTTTGGGGTTTTGGGTATAAGAGCAATAATAAAGTAAAGCAAATTAACTTAATACAGAAAGTAAGTATCGCGTATGTAAATAATATTGGAACTACATTAGGGAAAAAGCATTCTCAGGGAGTAGCGGATACACCACTAGTATTGTAAATATCTAAGATAAAGATTATTATCATGAACATTCTCAACTATGTATGTGTGGGAGGAACTTCGTATGTGGATGAATAGGAAACAATCGCTGCTCACATCATCCTCATAACCACAGCAGTCAGCAATCGACATCAATCGAATTACTGTGCTATTAAGGGACGTAATCCCGTAGGACGTATCCCATGGCATGGATAGTGTTCTGTGAGTTTCCTTAATTTCCCAAGTTGATACATAAGGATTGCTAACAACCTTATAGTCATTGTAAGTGCTAGCACGCCTCCGTCTACTAAGAAGTAGTTCCCTCCATCAAGTCCCCACAAGAGGGAAATATTAAGAGGTCGACTTCTCCCAACATCAAGATTTAGAGAATCTAACACATGGTCACAGCAATGAATATCATAATGTACTTTATCTTATGTCAATCTCATACTAGGGTTTCTCCATCTCCCCAAGAACTAATGATCTACTCAGACATGGAGGCAATCAACATCATGGCAATGATAATGGAAACAATCATAGATGAATAGTACTTGTATAAATCCACAACGAGTATAGGAATTACAACAAGATCTAGACAAGATGTAGATGGGATGGATGGAGATGGTGGTGATGCAGCGATGGATGATGAAGATTGATGCCTTAGCCTCCTGGATCTGCGCAGGGCGAAGATAGATCCCAAGTGGATGAGTTCCCCCTCTAGATGCCTTCCAGAGGTGAGGTTTTTGCGATTTCTGGGTGTTATGTATGTCGTCTCCTCGAACCAATTACACGGGGTGAAACTATTTGACGAGGCAGAGGCGGCGCCAACTATACGTCCGGAGATATACGGGCGGAAGAATTTTTGTGTCGTATAGTTGGTCGTTATGCTCTGTGCCTCCTTTGTTCGCTTCTGGTTTTCTTCTGGTATTATTAATATTTCCCAAATAGGCGATTTACGTTGTTTTTAACTCCTTTTCTCCACAGTACAACTGCTTCAATAATTGTATCCATTGGATTCATCATCTGTCCTGATCCTGGTTAAAATAGACATAAAATGTGCGCGGGAGCGCCATAAAATACCAAGATCCTACATCTACAATGCAAAATAATAATGTAAAACATGATGCAAATATGCACTCATCAACTTCCCCAAGCTTAGACTCTTGCTCGTCCCGAGCAAGTTTTAGCATAATGGATGTGATCCTCGTATTCAGGAAGCTGGGTCAGTAAAATAAATGAGGCAATTGCAGCATGTGTTTATCATGTTCGATACAGGGGAATAAGTTCATGAATAGTATCTTACTCGAACCGAATAGTTTTGGAAGCCTTCCACACCTTAGTTATCAATAGTTCATAAAAGATGAATCTCAACATAATGTAACAAAATCTAGTTCAACCGAATGAGTTAACGAGGTAGTCCCAAGCATTTTAGGATCAACGTATTCACTTGGGATTTAAAATCTCAAAAGTGTATCTTTGTCATACTACAATACAGTGGTATATGCCTATTTGCTCTTTGCACATTTGCTCTTTTTCTTCTTTCTTTTTCTTTTCTTTTGCATATATGCTCACACTTTTGTTTAAGTGTTGTGCAAAGGGGCTAGCCATATATTACACTTCATGTAGGAATTCAAAGTTCAACGATCTCAATTATCAAATTCCAACTGTATATAAAGCATTCTTATGACTTGAGATTCTACCACGACTAGTTCTCACTCTATTTAGATAGCACTTTCATTTTCCTTTGTTCAAGGTTTTCTTCTTCAACTTAATTATATAGATATTTTTTCTTTGTGATTCAAACCCTACACTTACACCATATTGACCAAATCATCTTTATGTGTCCCATTAATACCAATGGTGTGGAAGAATCCTATTTCTATCATCAAGTGCAAGTAAAACCATATTCGAGCCATTCATATATCAATAAAGCAAACACAAACTCAATATTGTTCCATATATAATAATAATAAACTCGGAATTTCATAAAAGGGATCGACTATTCCTGAAGGGAATTCTAAGATGCAAACTTTCTTTCTAGTTTGAACTAATGGAAGAATAATAATAAAAACTTATAAGATAGATTACATGGTCTTAAAGATCTCCCCAAGCTTGGAATTAAGCCAGGCAGGATCAAATAATCCCTTGCAATTATTTGATACTGTGATTGTTGTAGCTCACTGGGGCGCCATGGCACGTGGTATCTTCTCCTCATGGGTCAGCCTGAGGCGGAGGGATTAGTTGACAGCTTCTAATTCCTTAACACGCAGCTTGTAAAAAAGATTGTTCCTCTCCAGCACTTTCACGTGTTCCTTAATGAACTCATTGTTATCTTGGAGTGTTTGTAGCGCCTTAAGACTCATGGAAAAACCCACTTCGGTTGTCTTCTTGATATCTTCATCAAGTTTATCAAGATAAAGTCGCAGCAATCGAAGGTGTTTGGGTGTCCCTGGCTTCTCCTTGTCCAATTCCTCGATCTTCAGCTCCAGGGCCTTCAAATCCCTCTTCCAACACTCATGGTCGGCATCGAGGAACTCTATAGAGATAGTCTTGATCTCCTTGCCTTGGTCGCTATTGCTCCCGATCTCCATGGGAGCCCTTCTTCTTGACTTCTATCCCTTGGTTGAGAGCCCTCTCGTGAAAATAAGAGGTAGATTTGTTTCTATAGATTGTAATTAGAGGGATAGACAATGGCAGTATATAAGAGGGGTCAGAGGTCGGTAAAACTCGCGAGAAACATCAAATTGTCATCCAAGAGAAGAATCCAAACGGAACAGAAAAAGAAATCACGGATTTGGAAGTAGCCTACCGCGTAACGACCAACTATATGGGCGCGACTCGTATAGGTCTGGCCGTATAGTTGGTTCCGGGTAGATATTTCCAAATATCTTGAGTCCAGGTCGGTTAAATCACGACTCAGAACCGACAATAACGTTGTTTTTTTGAATAAAAGAAAAATCGAACGAAAAAGTGTCTAAAAGTTTAACGACCAACTATACGGCCGGAATTTTTGTTCTGGTCGTATAGTTGCGACCGTATAGTTTCAAACACCGAAAATCAAAAGTGCATGGGAGTTTAACGACCAACTATAAGGCCGAAATTTTTGCTTTGGTCGTATATTTGTGACTGTATAGATACAGACACCAAAAAGCAAAACTATATGAGAGTTCAACGACCAACTATATGGCCGGAATTTTTGCTCTGGTCGTATAGTTGCGACCGTATAGGCTCAGATATCGAAAACAATTTCACGAAGATGATACAGAGAGTTTAAAGACCAACTATATGGTGGGAGCCCCCTCTCTGGTCGTATAGCTCCGCCTGTATAGTTGGTAAAACCCCTCTAAAACTTCAGAAAAACACGAGGAATTTGAAAACAGAAATTCCAAGAGTAAAAATTGTGAAAATAAATCACTTATTTGGGTAAGAACACTTACCTTGTCAATAATGGTAAGAACACTTACCATTTGCTTAATTGGGGATGAAATTTACCTCCCACAACAAGGACTCCTTCTCTTTTGGAGGAATTGACTTTAGTTCATCAAATAATTCCCATAAATGAAAATCACTAGGACTAAAGTTCCTCTCAATGAGATTGGTGTTTTTCCGGGCAAACATAGACACTGCATCTAACATCTTTATTTCTTGCCTCTGCATAATCTGTAACTGAAATTCTTGTAATGAAAGAATCCAACGGATCAGTCTTGGCTTATGTTCTTTCCTCTCAAGGAGTTCTTTTAAACCATCATGATCCGTATGAACTCTCACCTTTGCATCAACTATATAAGAACGAAATTTATCACCAGAGAAAAATACAATAAACAGTTCCTTTTCTTCCTTAGGGTAATTCTTTTGGGCACCATTGAGAGTTCTACTAGCATGATGTATAATATTAAATCTACGACCAATATGTTGTCCAAGAATTACTCCTACAACATCATCCTAGCTTCACATATTAAGTCAATGGTTGTATCCCAGATAGGTGGTTTAATGGTGGGAGAACGATTTAAAGAATTTTTAAGTTTATCAAAGGCTTCAAGACACTTATAATCAAAATTAAATCTCATTCCCTTTTGCAAGAGGTTAGTCAAAGGTTTAGATATCCTAGAGAAATTTCTAATGAACCTTCTGTAAAAACCCACATAACCAAGAAAACTTCTTATACCTTTAATATCCCTAGGTGGTGGCATTCTATCTATTGCTTCAACCTTAGCTCTATCCACTTCAATCCACTTACTTGATACTTTTTGTCCAAGGACTATACCTTCTTTGACCATAAAGTGGCACTTCTCCCAGTTTAGAACAAGATTAGTTTCTTCACAACACTGCAAAACTTTCTTGAGATTATCCAAGCAACTAGTAAATGAAGTTCTATAGATAGAAAAGTCATCCATAAATACTTCCATTATAAGTTCTATGAAATCAGCAAAAATAGCAGTCATACATCATTGAAAAGTAGCTGGAGCATTACATAGACCAAAAGGCATACATCGGTAAACATGTAGACCGTAAGGACTTATAAAAGTTGTTTTAAGTTGGTCATCTGGATGAACAGCTATTTGAGAGAAACCAGAATATCCATCCAAGTAACAAAAATGAGTATGGCTTGCTAACCTTTCTAAAGTTTAATCTATGAACAGTAATGGATAGTGATCTTTCCTAGTTTCTTTATTTAATTTCCTGAAATCTATGCACATCATGTGCCCAACAATAGTTCTAGTAGGTATTAGTTCATTGTTTTCATTAGGAACAATAGTAAAACTGCCCTTCTTAGGAAGACAATGAACAGGACTTACCCAATCACTATCTGTAACAAGATAAATTATACTTGCGTCTAGTAGGCGTACAATTTCTTTTCTTACCACTTCTTTCATTTTAGGCTTCAATCTTCTATTAAATTCCGCAACTGGTTTGGCACCTTCTTCCATGAATATTCGATGGACGGCTATCATGGGACTAATGCCCTTCAAGTCATCCATTGAGTACCCAAAGGCTTGGCGATGCTCCTTAAGTATCCTCATGAGTTCTTCTTCTTCTTCTCCTAAAAGTTTAGCACTAATAACAATAGGAAATTTATTAGTATCATCTAAAAACCTGTATTTGAGATTATCTGGTAGAGTCTTCAACTCTAGGGGTGGTAATTCTTCATCCCCTCTCTTTTCTGGCTCTTCAAAAGCCTCATCAGTTGGAGGCCCCAAAATGGGAAGTGAATCGAATTCATCTTCTAGTTCTTCTAAGGACTTGTCCTCCATAAATATTTCTTCATAATTTGGATCTTCATTTATTACTTCTTCTTGGTTACCAAAGAAAATAGCTGCCATTTCCTCAATGGTTCTCTCTTCCTCTTCTTCTTGTATTTGTGGAGGCCTTTCTTTAAATTTGGAAAACATGGAATTTGTTTTCCGTTCCCCTAAGCTTAAGAGACACAATATACTTCTTGAAATTAACATAGGCACCTATATCACCCAAAAAGGTTCTTCCAAATATAATAGGGCAAAAAGTGTCAGCTGGCATATTGATATGTCAATTTTGCATCACTATTCTATATCATAATTTACTGCTATTCATTGATATATTTCATATTAAGAGATGATACTTATGTTATTTCATCTGTTTTTGCATGGTTGATGACTTTTGGAGCATGGACTGCTGCAGTCAGGATTCTGATGGAAAAGGTGCTGTTTGGAGGCAAAATTCACGAAGATCAAAAAATCCGGGAAAATATACGGAAAATCCTATTTTTCCAGAAGACGAAGACTGCCAGAAGGAGGAGTGGAGATGGGCCACAGGGGGCCCACACCACCCCCTGGCGTGGGCCACGCTAGGTCGCGCCACCAGGTGGTGTGGCCGCCCTAGCCCACCTCTGGCTCTCCCCTCTGGCGTATATAATCCTTCCAAAACTCTAATACTCGGGGAGCGACTACAGAAAGATTCTGCCACCTCTGCGGGGCAGAAAACACCAAGAGAGAAAGATCTCTCCGGTAGACAGATTTCTGTCGGGGGAATTCCTTCCCGGAGAGGGGAGATCGTCGCCATCAACACCACCATCAAGATGGACTTCATCGGGATCATCATCATCACCACCATCATCACCACCAGCACCATCATCTCCATCTCCAAATTGCTGTAACAATTGGGTTGAATCTTGCATAGTTCTTAGGGGAAACTTTCCTGGTGTTGATTACTCTTTGTAGTTGATGCTATTGAGTGGAACCATTGAATTATTGTTTATGTTCAGATTGTTATACACCGTTATTCCATCTCTGATCATGATCCATATGATGTCTTGTGAGTAGTTAGTTTTGTTCTTGAGGACATGGGAGAAGTCATGTTGTTAGTAGTGGAGTTGTGTTCAGAAAGATTCAATTGTTTGATATTTAAGTTCTGGTGTACTTATTCTAGTGGTGTCATGTGAAGGTCGACTACATGACACTTCACCTATATGGGCCTAGGGGAATGCATTGTGTATTTGGCTACTAATCGTAGGGGTTGCCAGAGTGACAGAAACCTGAACCCCCGTTAGGAAACCATTGCACTAGGGACATAAGGGTCTTAGAGTTTAAAGTTGTGGTTAGGTTTCTACCTTAATTACTTTCTTGTACTTACGGATGTTTGCAAGTGGTATAATCACAAGTATGTATTAGTCCTAGGAAGGTCGGTACATTAGCACAGGTTCACCCACACAACACTTAGCAAGCTAAAGAATATTAATCAACTATATGAAGCCAAAGCACTTGACAGAATTCCCATGCGTCCTCGAGAACGTTTGGTCATCTTAAGTAATACAACCGGCTTGTCCTTTGCTACATAAAGGATTGGGCCACTTGCTGCATTCCTACGGTCTTTTACTTACTCGTACTTTATTTACTTGCATTATCGAAAACCCCTAAAAATCCCCGTTTGCTAAGCATTTGCAGAGAATTCCTGATCCATAACACTAGCCAGCACCTTCTGCTCCTCGTTGGGTTCGACACTCTTACTTATCAAAATACTGCGATACACCCCCTATACTTGTGGGTCATCAAGACTATTTTTTGTCACCGTTGCCAGGGAGTGAAGCGCTATTGGAGAGTGGAACTGGTAAAGGAAACTTCTACTGTGAGTATTGTTTACTTCTGTTAGTTGCTTTATTTTCATTATGGATAAATCGCTGAGTTTCTTATTTGGTAAAGCTACTATCACTTCTAAGGTAGTAGACGAACCACCACCTGCTGAGAATGATACTTTTAAAATACCTACAAGAATTATTGATCGTGTTATGGATAACTACTATGTTGGGGATGGAACTGTCCATCCCAGTGATCATTTTCTCTTTATACATGAATTATGCGGGTTGTTCAAGTGTGCAGGTATTACTACAAATCATGTTACGAAGAAGTTATTTTCATTATCACTGAAAGGAAGAGCTGAGGAATGGTATAAGCTGCTGAAGAATGGTCAAGCTCTAGAATGGGAGGAAATAGTGCCTCTCTTTTGTTCAAAGTTTTATCCTCCTAGTGAGATTCATAAAGATCGGAATCAAATATACAACTTTTGGCCTCTTGATGGAGAGAGTAAAGCTCAAGCTTGGGGGAGATTGAAGTTACTAATGCTCAAATGTCCCATTCATGAGCTCCCCAACAATATTATTATCAATAAATTTTATGCAATGCTCCCTCTACATGATAAGGATTTATTGGATGCTTCTTGTGCTGGATCATTCACTCGCATGGAAGAAGAAGATAAATGGGATCTTTTAAACCGTATTCAAGACAATGCTGAAGCATGGGAGAATGACAAAGGAAGAAAGTCAGGTATAAATTATGATCATGAATGCATTGAATCTTTTATGGGAACTGATGACTTTCAGAATATTAAAAAGGCTTATGGTTTAGACTCTCAAGCTATTCTAGCCTATTTTAAGGCTTTTGCTTCCTATATTGAAGTGCCTAAAAAGAAGTGGAATATGTATCATGAACCATATAAATATGTTGCTAAGTGTGTTCCTACAAGAAATACTGAAGTTTATACTGCTAATCATCCTTTACCTGAACCTTACATTGAGAAAATGCCATTCCCAGTTAAGATAAAGGAACATTCTATGATAGCTAGTATGGATAATGAAAGTACGAATAAAGCTGTTGAACCTGATAAACAAATGGATGATGAACCTATAATAGCAAATGTGAAATACTTTGTCACTAAATATGTAGAAGAGTGACACACTATCATGTGTAAGGATACCTCTAATATTGTTTCACAAAGTAGTGTTATAAGAACTAGTATTCCCGTGTTTTCTGTTAGAATAAGTGATCATTGTTATGATGATCCTTGTGATACTTATATTGTTAAGTTTATGCATGATACTGAAAGTTACTATGAGAGAGGAAAAAGTGTTCATATGCATCTCAATAATATCAAGTTTCCTCGATTTATGCTGAAAGTTTTTATGTTGCACTTCTTTTGCCTTCTTATGCTAGTAGCCTCTAGTTTCAACAACTTGTTTGTTTGCAAAATTCCCTTGCATAGGAAGTGGGTTAGACTTAAATGTGTGTATTTTGCTTCTTAATGCTCTCTTTCACCTCAATTCGTATTCTTATGTGAACATCTTTGAAATTACCATGCCCATCTTAATGGTTATAAAGAAAGAGCTTTTGGGGAGACAACCCAATTTATTTGTGCTTTCGGTTTGTTTTTGTTTTTCTTTGAGTCTTGGAAGTTATTACTTCGGTAATAACCGATCCTTATCCTTTTTGTTTGGTTTTTGTGTCAAGATCAACCTCTAATGAGAGAGAAGTAATATTTGGGGAAGTTGTTGTCCCGAAACAGATTTTTGTGCTTCACCGTAAACATTCGTGAGAGATCTCTGTATGTCGGATTGAGCTGTAATTGTTTGTGCTTCTGATCCAGGTTGTTATTTAACTTTCGTTAGTTTTGCACTTTTTGATTTGAGGAACATAATATTTTGGAAAAAATTGATCTTTACATGCTGGTCTATTTTGACAGATTTTGCCACTCTTGCATTTGCTTCTTTATTCGATTTCCTTTTTGAATTCTGTTTGGGCTTTCGGAAGGAGTTGCTACAGTAGCTTATGTTTTGATGGTTTTCAGTTGGAGTTGGACCCAATAGGTTTTATCACTTCACTTATGCTAATGTTGCTAATGAGAACTGTGTGAAGTTTTGTGTGAAAGAAATTTCCAGGTTAGTGTAGATAATGGTGTAGTAAGGAAGTGAAAGGTTTCATGACTCAAGTAATAAGTGTATGAATATGAAGATATCGATGTTATTCAAGTGGTGACTCCGGAAAAATTTATCAAGGACCAAACCCAGAGACCTGCAGAGTCCGCTTTCAAATAGGTAACAGTTCTGGTAAGAAAAGTTCCACGAAAATACTATCCACTATATTTTTGCAGTTTTTAGTCAATAAGGAAAGCTACGAAGTGAAAGAGGGATGGAAACGGAGCCAGGGTGGCCCACACCACCCTGTGGCGCGGGCCCACCCCTCGCCGTGCCACCAGGTGGTGTGGCCACTCCGGACTCCGTCTCCGACCCGTTTTCTCCCAGTACCTTCCTTTTGTTTTGAAACTTCGTAATATATAATCCCTCGGATCCCTCGAGGTTTGTATATCATGTTCTCTACGTGTTTTTTGGTCTATTTTGTTCAGATGTCATTTAGGGGTTCATCTTCAAAGGATTATGACCTACGACACCGTCGCGAGCTCCATCATAATCTTGAGCGCGAAGACATGGATCAGAACCGCAGGGAGGAAGTAAAGGACATGACAACGGGCATAAAGGGGCTGATACCTCCGACTCTAGATCTCATTTCTTGCCCTGCAACAGTGGAAGCTCTACGAGTCACCGATGAGTTCTGTGACAAGTACCGAGTCTTGAGGAGGAAGGTGGATATGCTTCAAGAGGAGAATAACAGGCTTCGCAAGATGCTGGAAGACTTCCTAGCGCCAACCGAGAGAATAACACCACCACCGAAGGAGTAATTTATCATCAGGTTTGGCATCCCCTTGTCTTGTTCCAAGCTTGGGGGAGTGCCATGGTATCACATCACTTTCTTCTATCTTTTTACCTTTTTAGTAGAGTCATATCATGAATAGAGAAGTTATCATGTAGGATGGTTTGCATTATGGAAGTGTCCCCTCTCTCGTTAGATATGTATCCCTTGATGTGACTTGCCGTTATGAAATAGCAATGAGAAGTTCTATCATTTACTCTTTTGCATATCTTATATTATTTTTCAATTCGCGGTTATATGATTGATCTTGTTGTTACTATTGGTATCACTTTGGGATCATTGAGTTAATTTAGTTGGTTTTGGCAAACCTGGCTCGGTCAGTAGCAACACTATTTTTGAGAGTTGAATGAAAAGATAAAAGTACTCTAAAGAAAAATAATTTCATCATCTTTCTTTCTTGATTTGCTCATAAGTCTAGTATTCTCTGGTTAAGATCTTTTGTGCTTCCAAGGAAGATTGCATGTTTGTCTTTATCATTTGTATGTTTGTTTGTTTCCTTCAACTCTTATACTTGCTACCCAGCCTTGCTAGCTAAAAACCTGTACTGAGAGGGAATTCTTCTCGTGCATCCACCCCTTAAAACCAAAACCTTTGTCATTTGTGTTCAGCATACCTACCTAGTAGCATTATGGCTATTCCAAGTAAATTCTTGTTTTTATCTACCTTCCAAATTAAACATGTTATGTGAAAATTAGTGATCAAAGCTCTCACGAACTGGATGGCACACTTTACTTTCTTGCATCTAATAAACTTGAACCATTGTGCCCATCTATGTTGCGTATATGCTTGCGCTTTGTAGGTTGTGAATTAGCAGAACCATGCTGTCATGGGGAACACTTTCAACATTGCACTGGTACTTTGTACCTAGTTGATATCATGTTCTTTTGTCTATGGATGTCGTCGGTGTGAAATGAAAGGGGAGATTGTAAGTCCATGGAGTTATGCATGTGTGTTAGAGAAACGCCTGTGCCGCTGGTCTAATCCATGCTGTCATAGTGGAAACCTGCAGCGTAACCAGAATGAGCATCTATGAAGCATTCTTCTTATAAAAAAAGAGATAGAGATCGAGAAACAGAGAAAAAGAAAAAAAGAGATATTATGAAAAGAGGAAAGACAAAAAAAGCACCATATTCCCATGGTAAATAAGAAGATTGCTGAGATGCTTGTTGTCTACTTGCCTTGTAGTTTTGATATGGGGATTCTTCCATATCATCGGGCAAGGGGTACCCCATTGGCGGTTCTCTATGATACACATGTGCTTACGATGACAAGAACTTACCGGTGACTAAACTTGAGTAGCATGAGGAGCGGCCCTCGTATTCAAGGGACGTGAGATTCTCAATTTACAACTTGTCAAGGATATCCTCATATTTGATCATTTTAACCTTAATCACATAAAGATGCCTATGATAGGGGCAATGAGAGCTGAAAGCTAATAAGTATCATAATTTTTGGGAGCTCTTTATGAAACTTGCAATCCCTGCTTCCCTCTGCGAAGGTCCTTTCTTTTACTTTTTAGTTGAGTCAGTAAACCTATTCCCTTCTATCTCAGCAAGTATTTTGAGTTGTTGTGTTTCATTCATTCATATAATGATTTATTCAATCATGTGTCTTATGTTCCTTGTTTTGCACATTGCTCGTATCTTGATGTTTACTACTTTGAAAGCTATCATTGAAAACTAGTTATTTGTGAACTCCAGCAAATTATCAACCATTCTTCAACCAAGAGCTAAGTTTGCCATTACCAATTATGATTCACTTTATGTATCTTTGTTGTGTTTCCTTTACTTATTGCAAGTTAAGTTATATAATAGTGAGTTGTCTTCTATTAAGATCTATGTATTGATGAATGTGATGCTTCTTGTCTGTATTCTTTTATCGACTCTTCACTCCATAAACCTGAGGTCATGTTTATTAAGCTCAGTTTCGCTTGGGGACAAGCGAAGTCTAAGCTTGGGGGGAGTTGAGACGTCCATTTTGCATCACTATTCTATATCATAATTTATTGTTATTCATTGATATATTTCATATTAAGAGATGATACTTATGTTATTTCATCTGTTTTTGCATGGTTGATGACTTTTGGAGCATGGACCGCTGCAGTCAGGATTTTGATGGAAAAGGTGCTGTTTGGAGGAAAAATTCGCGAAGATCAGCAAATCCAGAAAAATACACGGAAAATTCTATTTTTCCAGAAGACGAAGACTGCCAAAAGGAGGAGTGGAGATGGGCCATAGGGGCCCACACCACCCCCTGTCACGGGCCACCCTAGGCCGTGCCACTAGGTGGTGTGGCCTCCCTAGCCCACCTCTGGCTCTCCCTCTGGCGTATATAATCCTCCTGAAACCCTAATACTCGAGGAGCGACCACAGAAAGATTCTGCCGCCTCTGCGGGTGGAAAACACCGAGAGAGAAAGATCTCTCCGGCAGACAGATTTCTGCCGGGGGAATTCCTTCCCAGAGAGGGGAGGTCGTTGCCATCAACACCACCATCAAGATGGACTTCATCGGGATCATCATCATCACCACCAGCACCATCATCTCCATCTCCATATTGTTGTAACAATTGGGTTGAATCTTGCATAGTTCTCAGGGGAAACTTTCCCGGTGTTGATTACTCTTTGTAGTTGATGCTATTGAGTGGAACAATTGAATTATTGTTTATGTTCAGATTGTTATACACCATTATTCCATCTCTGATCATGATCCATATGATGTCTTGTGAGTAGTTCGTTTTGTTCTTGAGGACATGGGAGAAGTCATGTTGTTAGTAGTGGAGTTGTGTTGAGAAAGATTCAATAGTTTGATATTTAAGTTTTGGTGTACTTCTTCTAGTGGTGTGATGTGAACGTCGACTACATGACACTTCACCTATATGGGCCTAGGGGGATGCATTGTGTATTTGGCTACTAATCGTAGGGGTTGCCGGAGTGACAGAAACCTGAACCCCCGTTAGGAAACCATTGCACAAGGGATGTAAGGGTCTTAGAGTTTAAAGCTGTGGTTAGGTTTCTACCTTAATTGCTTTCTTGTACTTACGGATGTTTGCAAGGGGTATAATCACAAGTATGTATTAGTCCTAGGAATGTCGGTACATTAGCACAGGTTCACCCACACAACACTTAGCAAGCTAAAGAAGATTAATCAACTATATGAAGCGAAAGCACTTGACAGAATTCCCATGTGTCCTCAAGAACGTTTGGTCATCTTAAGTAATACAACCGGCTTGTCCTTTGCTGCATATGGGGATGGTAGGAATTGGATGAGATCGTTCATGTAATGGCATCAGATTGTTAGGGCATGGTGCCTAGTATCTATTATTAGAGCTTTTTGACTTTGTTGCAACTTGTTATGCTTAATGCTTGTCACTAGGGCCCGAGTGCCATGATTTCAGATCTGAACATGTTATTTATTCATTATGATAGTATTGTTTATGGTCTTACCTGCAAGTTGTATACACATGTTATTGTCCGGAACCAAAGGCCCCGAAGTGACAGCAATCGGGATAACCTGAGGGAACGACTTTGATGTGAGGATTACATGTGTTCACGGAGTGTTAATGCTTTGCTCCGGTGCTCTATTAAAAGGAGCACCTTAATTGTCAGTAGTTCCTTTGAGGCCCCACTGCAAACGGGCTGGCAGGACAAAAGATTTTGTGCAAGTTCTCATTGCGAGAACGTATGACTATATATGGAACACATGTCTATGATTACTTAGTACTTGGATGCTTTATCTTATTTATCTGCAAATGCCCTATGTCTTGATTGCCATATGAATTGTCTTGTACATGCAACGCCCGTCCATCCATACCTATGCCTACCGCGCCTTAATCCTACTGTTTACTGCAATTGTTACTACTGTCCTTACTTTTACTACTGCTGTTACTTTGCTATTGCTACTACAAAACTATTGCTACTGATAAACTGATGTGAGAAAGATTGTTTCTAGGTGCAGCTGAATTGACAACTCATTTGTTAAGGTTATAAATATTCTTTGGCTCCCCTTGTGTCGAATCAATAAATTAGGTTTTCTTCCCTCGAAAATACTGCGATACACCCCCTATACTTGTGGGTCATCAAGACTATTTGCTGGCACCGTTGCCGGGGAGCATAGCTCTATTTTATCAAGTTCACTTGGAATCATTATTGTTCGCTGCCATCCATCCATCATGGGTAAGTCTCGTGATGGCAAGGTCCCTATTTTACCATCCACTACAAGGAGAGGTACGGTTCTGAACACCTCTATTGCTCTTGATTCACCATCTGTTATGAGTAAGTTCCTTACACCACCACATACACATGCTACACAAACTGCTACTACTGCTGAATCTGAAACTTCTGATACTTATGATGTTGCTTCTACTGTGCTTGATAAAAGTGGTTCATTAGGTCCTTTCCTAGATGCTACGGTTGCTAGAACTACAGCTAGGAATACTGAAACTCCTAATGAAGACACTACTACACCTGTTAGTTCACCTGAGTCTAGAGAGAATTATGATATTGAGGATGGTTATATAGAGATGACCGATGAATTTATTAAAGAATGTCAAAACACCCATGATAGGAGTGCTATTAAGAGTCTCCTTGAGAGGCGTACTATAAAACCCAAATTGTCTCCTAATGCTAAGTTTGCTGCATCTCCCATAAACATTAAAGATAAGGATTATGATTTCTCTCTTGATTTATCTTACATTACTATTGTTTAGAAAGAACCTTTTTGTGGGATTAAGAATGAAAGTGTTGTAGCACACATGACTAAGCTTTCTACCATGAGTGGCCTATTTTCTGATGATATTAAGATGCGCACCTACTTTGTTGCTAAGATTTTTCCTTTTTCAATGAAAGGAGAAGCTAAAACTTGGTTTAATAATTTACCTCCTAGATCCGTTGATAGCCCTGATTGCCTGATTAGTACCTTCGTTCAGAAATATTTCCCTCCTAGTGCTACACATGCTATTTGCAGGAACTTTTTGATTTTAAACAGGGAGAGAAAGAGATATTGTCTGAATCATGGGCAAGGTTTTGTGCCTTGATTCATGCACAGGCTAGATGTCCATTACCTAAAAATGAGCTTCTTGATATATATTATAATGGACTAACTGAAGAATCTAGGACATACCTAGATAGTTGTGCTGATTGTGTTTTTAGGAATAGGACTCCCAAGGAAGCTGAGGAATTAATGGCTAAAATAAGCAAGAATTATGAAGACTGGACTCCTCCTGAACCAGCTATACCTGAGACAACTATACCTGAACCAACTATTCTTGTGCCTATATCAACATCAAAGAAGAGGGGAGTTATTGAACTAAATGATGAAGTGCTGAAGAAAGCTAAGAAATGTCTTAAGGAGAAGGTAATTAAAGTTGTAGACGTTAAGAATTTACCTCCCATAGAAGAATTATGTAAGCCAATATCCCACTCATCCACTATTGAGGTACACTCTCTCCAACATTTTGATGAAGGTGATATCCCTTACTCTAAACCTCCTGATCAATTCTTAGAAGAATTTGATATTTTTATTGTTAAGCAAGATAATTTTAATAATAGGGTGCAAAATCATCTAATGGAAAACTCTAGAGCTATTGTTGAGTTAAAACATATTGTGGAAAGAACCTCTAATGATGTTAAAATGCTTGTTAAACATTTTCAAATGGTTCAAAATCAAATTGATCAGCTTATTAAAGTACAAAAAGACTTGCTAGTTAATGCTGCTAAAGAAAAACATGCTTATGAAATTAGAACTAGAAGTGGTGCTGCCACCCAGGATCCTCTCTATCCCAAGGGGCATCCTAAAAGAATTGAGTAGGATTCTCAACAAGCTGAAAATTGTGGTACTACTCCTAAGAAAAGAAAAAGAAACATAAAGCTATTGTAGAATCCCCCGAACCTGCTATAGATCCCAATAGTATATATGTCTCTGATGTTGAAACTGAAAGTGGTAATGAGGAAAATGATGCTCCTGATAAAGAAAAAGTTGAAGAATAACCTGAAAGGCACACTAAGAATACTAAATACACTAAAGAAGATTTTGTTGCTAAGAAACATGGTAGTGTAAGAGAGCCTTGGGTCCAAAAACCTATGCCTTTCCCCGATAAGAAACACAAGTCAAAGGAAGATGAACACTATAACAAGTTTTGTGAGTGGATGAAACCTTTATTCTTGCAAATTCCTTTGACTGACGCTATTAAATTGCCTCCTTATTCAAAGTATATGAAGGATATTGTCTCGAATAAAAGGAAGATCCGCAATGAAGAAATATCTACTTTGGTTGCTAATTATTCCTTTAATGGTAAGGTTCCTAAGAAACTTGGAGATCCAGGGTTTCCAACTATTCCTTGCTCTATTAAAAATGGTTATGTTAGAACTGCTTTGTGTGATTTGGGAGCAGGAGTTAGTGTTATGTCTTTTTCTCTCTATAAGAGACTTCAACTGGAAAAACTGATACCAACTGATATATCTTTGCAAATGGCTGATAAATCTACTACTATTCCTGTTGGTATATGTGAGGATGTACCTATTCAAGTTGCTCATAACTGCTTGATATTAACTGACTTTGTTGTGCTTGAAATGCCTAAAGATGATAATATGTTTATTATTCTTGGGAGACCTTTTCTTAATACTGCAGGAGCTGTTATTAATTCTAATCAAGGAAAGGTGACTTTTAATGTTAATGACAAGGAGTATATTGTCTATTTCCCCAGGAAGATTGATAGGAATTATGGTTTAAATTCAATTGAACATGTTGAAGACATTCAAGTTGGAGAAATATATTGTCCCATACCACGAGAAAAATATGAAACTATTATGATTGGGACCATTGCTATCAAGATTGAGATAACATAATCATTAGTGGAATACAAAGTTTTGTTTCATATAAAATTGCTTTGGTAACAAGACCTGATCAACCTTGTTAACAAAGGGATTTTAATGAACAAAACAATGTTTTCACCATGATTATCTTTGCTTACTTTTAGTTTATATATTTTTGCTTTCGTTTAGTTTACTTTTCTGTTGTTAGTTGATTGCATATTAGAGTGTTTTAGAACTTCTGAAGTTTTAGCTTTGATTTGTCATTGCATCATTCCAGAAACATTTTTCTGCCAGAAAATCATTCATCTTTACCAGAAAATTGCTCAAAAATAAAGTATCTCGAAAAATCCCAGAAAATTCATATTAAATTTTTACGTGAAAAAAGGGGCAGAGAAGTGCCTGGAGAGTACCAGGGGGCCCACCAGGTAGGCACACCACCTGGTGGCGCGGCCAACCTAGGGGCGTGCCTGGCCATGGTGTGGGCCACCCCTGGCCCTCCACTCACTCTCTCACTTGCCTCTGCCTTCTCTCTCCCGAGAAAACACCAGCTCATTGCTTGAAATCATGTTCTTGCTGTTCTTGCCCATGATTTTTCGATCTCCTTGCTCAGCCCATCTTTGTTGCTGAAATTTGGAGCATTTGTTCTCCGGTATGTGACTCCTCTGCTTGTACAAGTAGATTTGTGTTTAGTGGATTATAACTTGAGTATTTTGCTGCTATAGGTGATAGGTTATGAGAGCTTGTTCAATGCTTAGAGATATTGTTTTGATGCATGTTTAGACCTCTTACAAGTCCCCATGAGTAGTTCCCTTCATTATGTATTCACTTTGCAATCACTTGTATAATGGATGTTTAAATTTCAGAAAAGAGGATGGATGAACACCAACTCAACCAGCAAGAATTAAGGGTGCCTTCGGTAATGAAGGTCCATCATGAGGAGGAGGTTTTTCCTTCTATCTATCCATGCCCCGAATTCATGGGGGCTACGGGATCTCTCAAGACTTCCATACTTTAATCACTAATGCAGGGTTGGAGCACTTTGTGGGAGATGAACCTCACCAATTTGTGAAGCTAACCATGTCTATGGTGCAGGACTTTCGATTTAGTTGCTCTTTGCCTAACCCCATGGTTCACTACAAAATTTACAATATAGCTGTCGACCTCCCTTTTGATGATTTTTGTGCATCTATTAGAGTACCTCAGTGGGAATCGTGTGGAAGGATTAAAGAGTGACCTTCACCACTCATGGACTTGTATGCGGAGATTTGTCAAGGGAGCAACTTCTCAAAGGAGAGTGGGAAAATTCGTAACATTCATCTCCCGCTTATTCGCTACTTTGCTTACTTTATTGCCAAGTGTGTTCTCGCTAGGAAAACTGCTAATAAGTTATCCTCATATGATTTAGCATTCATCTCAGTTGCCTTAAAATGATATAGGACTTATAACTTGGGTGCCTTGATAGCCTTTCGTCTTGCCGCTAACCGCGAGAAAGGTGGAATTTGTGGAGGCCTCATTGCCTCTTGTTTATTAGCTTTGCATGGTTTACTGCCTCATCATTTAGACCTACAGTTTCCCATAGAGAGACTTGACCTTAATTCCATGATACAACATAAATTTGTTTCTCCTTGGGCTAATTTGAGTGATTTTTCTTATGAAATAACCTTTCTCAAGGCTGGTTGGAGAAGGAGTAAGTCTGAGCGAGTCGTTCTTTTGCCTGCACCTGTTTTGTTTAACCTTGATACCAGGGTAGGGTGGTCACTCACCAAGGAAGAACTCAATGCATACTTGGGAGAGCTCTCCCAATAGGAGCAGGATACTGGAAGGGAGGTTACAGATGATTCGGTCCAGCCCCGGAATGAGGGGGAGTCTTCATGTCAGCAGCCTACCTATGGTTGGGGAGCCTCTTCTTCTTCCCAAGGGCCTAACCACGATCATTCTTATGATGACCCGCCTGCTTGGCACCCTTACCCGCATTGGTATTAATACCCACATAGGTCAAAAGCCTAAGCTTGGGGGGAGGTACACCAACATCACACTCATCTACATATCATGTTTAGTCGGTACATTGTATATCCATGCTTCGTTCTCTTTTTAGTTTTTGTTCTTTCTTTGCTTTTGCTTTCTAAAACACAAAAAGACCAAAAATATTTTCTTTGTTTCTCTTTATTTGCTTCTTTTTCTTTTTGCCTTGGTTTGCTTTTTTCCTTTTTGTCTTTGTTTTAATTATTCAAAAAACCCAAAAAGATTTCGCTTAGCTTGTTCTCCCTTTTTGTTCTTGCCTTTAATCGTAAACCCAAAAATATTTGTTGTTCTTCTTTGGTTTTGTGAAGTTCGTTGCAGGGTTCAGCAGTCCTCAATGGAGTTTGGTTTTCATAATATTATTCAAGCCACACAAGTGAAGGGCAATAATGAAGATTAATGACAACTTGAGGTGTGGTAAGAGGCTGGTAACGAACTCTATTTGTTTTCATTTTTGTACATATACTCATCATTGTGGGCATGCTTAGTCTGTTCATGTAGGGTGTATGTTAGTTATGGATGCTTAGTTGTTCTTGCTTTCTTATGATTAGCTCCAGCTTGCTAATAGTTTGTAGCATGGCATATGAATGTTTGCTTGCATTGCTCTATTCATAACTTGGTATGGCACTGTGGTATCCTCCTCTGAATGTTTCACTTGAATTAACTTGGCACATGCTCACGCATGCATATGATAGAAATAATCAGCTAAGCCTCGATGAATTATTTTGCCTTAGGGGTCTTGAATCACTTTCATGCCATGATTAGTCATGTTTTGTTGCAAGCATGATTATGACAGTTATTGCCCTCTCATTTGTCGGTCCCTTACTTTTGCTAGCCTTCACTTGTGCTGAGTATAATCTTTACTCGTGCATCCAACTCCCCAAAGCCAATATTGCCAAAAGTGTCCACTATACCTACCTATTAGCATCATTTGCTATTCTGTGCATATTAAGTATGCTTTGTTTTCTTCCGAATAAAATGTTTGCTTGTTATGAGAAAGTTAGTTAGTAAAGCTCTCACGAACTTGATGGCACACTTTACTTTCTTGCACTTAATAAACTTGAACCATTGTGTCCATCTTTGTTGCGTATATGCTTGCACTTTATAAGTTGAAGTTAGCAGAACCATGTATCATGGGGAACGCTTTCAACATTGCACTGGTACTTTGTACCTTGTTGATATCATGATTCTTTTGCTTATGGATCCCAGTGGTGTGAAATAAAAGGGGAACTTGTAAGATCGTGGAGTTTGTATGTGTGTTAGAGAAACACCTGGGTCGCTAGCCTAAGCCATGCCTAATCATGGTGGAAACTTGCAGCATAACCATAATGAGCACTCTATGAAGCATCCTCAATAAAAACATATGCAAATAGCAAATAAAAAGATCGCTGAGATGCTCATTGTCTGCTTGCCTTGTCATTTTGATTATGGGATAGCTCATGTATCATCTGCAAGGGGTACCCCGTTGGCGGTTCTCTATGATACATATGTACTTACAATGACAAGAGCTTACTTGTGACTGAAGTTGAGTAGCATGAGGTTTGGTACTCGTAAGTGAGGGGCATGAGATTTCAACTTATAACTTGTTAAGCATATCCTCTTAGTTGTGTCACTTTAACCTTAACCATTTAAAGATGCTTATGATAGGGGCAATGAAAGCTCAAAGCTAATGAGTACCATACTTTTAGCATTTGGAAGCCTTTCAAACTTTTCAAAACCTTTTCACTTCCATGTTGAGTCACCACATATTCTATGAGCACTTTCTTGAGAGCATGGTTGTAATTCTTAGGGTAATGCGCTTGTCTCAAAACATGATTAGTTGTGTTATGACCTTGATGCTTGTACCTTTGATATCTTTACTTCTAGTCTTCACTTGAACTTTAGAGGTGCCTTGGCATTTATATTTACTCTACAATCGAAGGCAAGAGAGATACCACTCTATCATACCTTTTATGAGCATTGCAATGTTGCTTATGTTTATGTTCCATGCTACTTCTTTTTTTTTGAGTTGAAATATCTTCATCGCTTGCATTGACTATTAAGTAAACTTAGTGGCATACTCTTTATTGTGAATTGTCTAAGTACTTGATCATATGCTGAGAATATATACATCATATGAAGCAAATGTGTTCATGAAAGTTTCTTTTATCGCACTCAGTTTTCAACTGAATTGCTTGAGGACAGGCAATAAGCTAAGCTTGGGGGGAGTTGATACGTCCAAAACGTATCTACTTTCCTAAACACTTTTGCTATTGTTTTTCCTCTAAACTTGTGTGATTTGGATACAACTAACACGGACTGACGTTGTTTTCAGCAGAATTACCTTGGTGTCTAGTTTTTGTGCAGAAAATCAACTATCAGGAAAAATCCTGGAAAATATAGCAAAAATCCTGTTTCACCAGAAGACTCACGGAGCCAAAAGAAAAGACAGAGTAGGGCCACGAGGGGCCAACACCACCTGGCCGCGTGGGCCAGGTCAGGCCGCGCCTTGGGGTGGTGTGGCTGCCTCGGCTGCCCCCTTGTCCTCCCTCTTCGCCTATAAGACGCCTCTTGACCTAAAAACCGAGGGGGGTCGAGTTCCACTTCGCTGCCACCACCAGACTCCACAAATCAGCACCAGAAACTCCGTTCTGCCACCCTGTCGGGACGGGGAATTGGAGGAGATCATCGCCATCATCATCACCATCGCTTCTCCATCGACCATCCATGTTTACCCCCATCTATGAGTGAGTAATCCCCCGCTGTAGGCTATGGGGATGGTTGGGATTGGATAAGATCGTTCATGTAATGGCATCGGATTGTTAGGGCATGGTGCCTAGTATCTATTATTAGTGCTTTTTGACTTTGTTGCAACTTGTTATGCTTAATGCTTGTCACTCGGGCCCGGGTGCCATGATTTCAGATCTGAACATGTTATTGATGCATTATGATAGTATTGTTTATGGTCTTACATGCAAGTTGTATACACATGTTATTGTCCGGAACCAAAGACCCCAAAGTGACAGCAATTGGGATAACCAGATGGAATGGCTTTGATGTGAGGATCACATGTGTTCACAAATTGTTAATGCTTTGCTCTGATGCTCTATTAAAAGCAGCACCTTGATTGCCAGTAGTTCCCTTGAGGCCCCATTGCAAACGGGCTGGCAGAACAAAAGATGTTGTGCAAGTTCTCATTGCGAGCACGTATGACTATATATAGAACACATGCCTATGATTATTTAGTACTTGGATGCTTTATCTTATTTATCTGCAAATGCCCTATGTATTGATTGCCATATGAATTGTCTTGTCCATGAAATGTTCGTCCATCCATCCCTATGCCTACCGCGCTTTAATCCTACTGTTTACTGCAATTGTTACTACTATCTTTACTTTTACTACTGTTGTTACTTTGTTATTGCTACTACAAAACTGTTGCTACTGATAAACTATTGTGAGCAAGATTGTTTCCAGGTGCAGCTGAATTGACAACTCAGTTGTTAAGGCTTATAAATATTCTTTGGCTCCCCTTGTGTCAAATCAATAAATTGGGTTTTCTTCCCTCGAAAATACTGCGATACAACCCCTATACTTGTGGGTCATCAAGGGCGCGGGAGACTTGGTCTGAGGCTTCTGCCGAAATATGTCTCTGACCAAGGAAGTTGGCACAGAAGATTTGGCCCGAGGCTTGGCCTTAGTTTGGTCCTCTCGCCGATTCTGTGCAGACTCGGATGAGGCGGGAGGAGCTTGAGTAGAAGAACTTGGAGCTGGTCGCGGTTGAACTTGGGTCGGCGCCGGGGTCACCAGCACCTCGGTAGGAGCTTTCTTAGTGCCGATGTTGCTGGCACCACCATCAACTTGTTGCTAAACTAAGGAGAAACTGGGCTGATCTGGCATATCCACATCTTTGGAGGCGCCACCACCCTCCGTGCCGATGTTGTCTCCCCCTTGACGTGATGGTCTAAGATTCGGATGAGGGGCAGAGCTCTCTCGGATTGGGCTCAAAGTAAGAGCATACTCACGATGCAGAGAAGAGGGATCAACCCAAAGAGGTGAGGCTATGCTCGAGCCGCTCTGGTAGATGTCCTTGGGGGCCCTGCCGAGTCAAACAAAAGAAGAATATCAAGTTAAAACAGAAAGAGAGAAACAATAAATACACGTAAAGGGAGAGGATTTATTTGAAGAGCAAGGAAGGAGGAGCTTACTCGGATGAAGTAGGTGGATCCTTGGGCTTCGGAGCTCTCCGGACATTGTCCTTAATCGGAGGTTTGCTGGCAGCCTTGTCCCCGGATCTCTTCTGCCTCTTCCTGGTTTTGGCTGGCTCGGTTGAAGGAGCCGAGGTAGCGGCCGTTTCTTTGTAGGAACAGGGACAGGTTCACCCACCGCAAGAGGGGGATCGGTGAGGACCTGACTGTCCGGGTTAGCTAGAGTCGAGTTAACCAAAAAAGCATATGAGATAGGCACCGGGGTCAAATACCTCAAAAACTTCACAATCATCATCATCTTCATCGTCATCCGGCCAATCCCTTAAGACAGAGGTCTTACTAGAGGATCGTTTGTGCTCGTCCAGAATAGGCAAGAACACTTCAGAGTCCGTCTCTTTCGTGTCCGAGGTATCGCGATCCTTTCCCCATTTTTGGATGGATCCGCTCCATCCTCAATCGTCTATTGAAGAAACGTATGAAAGAACAAGGAAAAAGGATCAAGCAAATGACGTGATCCGAGGTAAAGAAGTAATTCAGAAAATAAAGTCAGATAATAGATATACCGTGGGAGCTAGATTATGTCGGCTAAAGTGCTCAAACCCCCATTCCCAATCTTCGGTCATCTCCGAGGTTATCTTGAAAATGGCCTTAACCCGGCGGAAGATCTGAGCATTGGAGAGATCAAATGAGGAAGTTCGGTTGGGGTCGAGGTGCCCGCTCATGTGGCAAAGCTTGTCCCAGCTTATTCAACTCGGCTGCAGCGGGGAAATTCGGCTGTGGATCAAAGTGATCATAATATCCACGCCGCATAGTCCTAGCTTATTCAACTCGGTGATGCGCTTCTTCACCAACTCGACCAAAGTACCGGATTGCCTCGGATCTCGGCTCCAAAGACTCCAATTAGGGATGCCGGGAGAGTAGGGGAGTAGCCGAATCAGGTCTTCTTCGGTATCGTTCTTCACATAGAAGAACGTCCTGGCCCAGCCCTTGCAAGATTCCAAGCCGGTAACCTGGGGAAAGATGAACATTTTTCGGGGTGAAATGGAAGCCGCTCTGCACTGAGTGAGAGCTTTGTCGGTAGGGGCAGCCTCCTTGTCCGGAACAACATTGGCTCTAAAGACGAAGAATTTGTACCAAATATGGATGGTAGGCCAAAGGCCGAGATACCCCTCTACCCCGAACATGAAAGCAGAAAGGGAAGTGACGGCATTAGCCGGAAGATGGTGCGGTTGGAGAGAAAAAGTTAATCATGGAAGAAATCACTCACAGGAAGGATGAACCTGCATTGGAAGTGAAAGAGGAAGACGACGAACTCACTCGGATTGGTGGAAAGAACAATTGCGCAGGGGAGGCGACAGGAAACCCCGGCGGGGATGCGACGGGTCCGGTACAGCCAGTCGAGGTCATCCTCGCAGACCCAGGAACTAGCCCAAGCTCCTCGCTCATGGGCCTCACCGCCCTCCTCGTGCTCCTCAATAGCGGCGATCTCTTTAGGCATTTATAGATCCTCGCCCTCGCGGATTCAATCTGAAGCGGGGCGCAGTGGCTTGGATTGGCGTGGTCTCGTGGCAGCTTCGAGCGGCTGAACAACAACATGGGTACGACGGAGCAAGAAACAGCAGAGCGTAGCAGCGGCATCGTCGCTAAGCAGAAACAGCGGCGGTGGTAGCGTTGCGCAGAGGGAGAAGAAGAAGAGGCAGAAGCGCGTGCGAATGGGGGAAATGGCCAAGGGACCTCCCTCACCTCACTATTTAACCATGCCCCTAGTGGGGTAGTGGGATCATGTGGTGAGGCGTGCGGCAAGGTGTGTCCATGTATCTACGGGATCAACCAACCAAAAACAAGCCACAGGAAGGGCCACACCACGCAACAAATCATGTGACGTGATGTGGCGCAGCGGTTATCAAAGAGGCACCCATGATCTGACATTGGCGCAGTAATCCCTGACAACATGCATAGTAACTAGCACAGACCCTTAAAATGAGGCAAAGTAATGATTACCCTCCACGTAGGATGTGGGGAAGCGTACATGAGAAGGAAGGAATCTAAGCGGTAACCCAGATATGAGAATATAAACTGGCCAACGAGGGATACCTCGGAATGAGCTAAGGGAGAACAAATAAAATACCAAGTCACTAAAGTAAGAGTGCCAACATAAGAGTACCTCGGCAAGTAAGACAAAGAGTTAGTGGGTTGAACCTGATGTGGCCTTATCAGCTAAAGTTGCCAAGACTGCACCAGCTTCAGGGACTAATGTTGGGGGGATAACCCCGGGTAGGGTTAAGCCGGGTATAACGACAGTAATAGCCAAGGTATGGCAAGGTCAAAGCAGAAGCTGGCCAAGTCACCACAAGGCAAACCAAGTTACGATAGACCTGGCCCGGACAGTATTCACACAATGTAGCCTCGGCTAACATAAAACATATGTCGGCACCCTCATTATCACTTGTTTGCAGGTACCCTCAGGGCCGAGTTAACCAGGCGTCAGCCGGGTTACCACTTAGCTTACAAGAGAAGGAAGGAATATCCTTGGTAAAAGGTTTTCTCTCTCCACTGTAGCATGCGCATAGAGGACAGAGAGGAAGACCATCGAGACGGGCCGACAAAGGTGACGTTACACAACCATTCTTGGTCGGGTGACACAGCGCCGCAGGATTTTACGCCACGGGCTCAGAGAGGCTCACACCATGAGTCCTGGGCAGCTTACGAAGGGAAAAAGGAGCGCACCGCTTTGCTGTTTTGGGAGAAGCATATTCAGAGAATATGCCTTCCACATGTGCGCTAGCTTGTAACCTGGGCTCCCCAATATAAGGAGCACCAGGATCTCCATAGAGAAGGTCGGCCATTTTTACTAAGGGAAGAACCCTAGAGAGAGAGTTGTGGGAAGTAGAGAACACTTTCCTCCTCCCCATGAACAGCTCAAGGAGCACTTGTAATCCTCCATTGATCTAGTGAATATCAGTCATCTGTGTGTGGAATCACCACACTATCCCTCCCTAGATACCTCTAGTGCTCATTGGCCCCGTCTTTAGCCTATACATGGCATCTGCCGTGCCACCACCACGACAACATTATTCATATAAATTGAACAACCATTATTCTCTTATTTAAATGAATAACCCTCTTGTAAGATGCAATATCCTGATATTATATTCTTACATAATGCAGGCATAAAGTAACAATTACTATGTTCTAATATTAATCCTAACGGTAGATGTAGAGGTCTTGTGCCGAAGGCAATCACCACAACACTTGCTCCATTCCCAACGCACATCGTCACCTCGTTCTTTCCAAGCTTCCCAGGGTTCCGTAGCTCCTGTATCGAATTGCAAATATTAGCGACCGATCCGGTATCAAATATCCAAGAGTTACTTTTAGGACCTTGCAAGTAAACATCAATAACATGTATATTAGATATACCTGAGTTGGACGATCTAGTCTTCTTTTTCTCAGCTAAGTACTTCGGACAGTTCCTCTTCCAATGACCCTTCTCCTTATAGAAGAAACACTCAGCATCTGGGTCTGGACTTGCCTTAGGCACTTTTCCTTTGTTAGAGGTGTGGCACACATCTGCCTTCTTCTTGTCACCCCAGACTCCTTCTTCTTGAAGCGAGTGGTTTTCTTCACCATCATCAACTGATTGGTGTTCTTATCTATGTCCTTTTCAGCCACCTTCAACATCACGAATAGTTCGACCAATGTTTTGTTCATCACATGCATGTTGAAGTTCATGAAAAACCTAGCGAAGCTAGGTGGGAGTGATTTGAGGATTATGTCGGTTCCTAGTTCAGAAGGAAAGGGAACACCCAACGCTTACAACCTTTGAACATACCCGTGTAACTTAATTACATGGGCACTAACTGGGCCTTGATGACCCACAAGTATAGGGGGTGTATCGCAGTATTTCCGATAAGTAAGAGTGTCAAACCCAACGAGGAGCAGAAGGTGATGGCTAGTGGTATGGATCAGGAATTCTCTGCAAATACTTGGCAAACAGATTTTTAGGGGTTTTTGATAAAGCAAGTAAACGAAGTACAAGTAAATAAAAGACAGTAGGAATAAATGCAGCAAGTGGCCCAATCCTTTATGCAGCAAAGGACAAGCCGGTTGTATTACTTAAGATGACCAAACGTTCTCGAGGACACATGGGAAGACTGTCAAGTGCTTTCGCTTCATATAGTTGATTAATCTTCTTTAGCTTCCTAAGTGTTGTGTGGGTGAACCTGTGCTAATGTACCGACCTTCCTAGGACTAATACATACTTGTGATTATACCCCTTGCAAACATCCGTAAGTACAAGAAAGTAGTTAAGGTAGAAACCTATACACAACTTTAAACTCTAAGACCCTTGCGTCCCTTGTGCAATGGTTTCCTAACGGGGGTTCAGGTTTCTGTCACTCCGGCAACCCCTACGATTAGTAGCCAAATAAACAATGCATTCCCCTAGGCCCATATAGGTGAAGTGTCATGTAGTCGACGTTCACATGACACCACTAGAAGAAGTACACCACAACTTAAATATCAAACTATTGAATCTTTCTCAACACAATTCCACTACTAACAACATGACTTCTCCCATGTCCTCAAGGACAAAACGAACTACTCACAAGACATCATATGGATCATGATCAGAGATGGAATAATGATGTATAACAATCTGAACATAAACAATAATTCAATGGTTCACTCAATAGCATCAACTACAAAGAGTAATCAACACTGGGAAAGTTTCCCCTATGAACTATGAAAGATTTAACGCAATTGTTACAACAATATGGAGATGGTGATGAGGGTGGTGATGGTGATGATGGTGGTAGTGGTGATGATGATGATCCCGATGAAGTCCAGCTTGATGGTGGTGTTGATGGCGACGATCTCCCCTCTCTGGGAAGGAAATCCCTTGGCAGAAATATGTCTGCTGGAGAAATCTTTCTCTCTTGGTGTTTTCCGCCCCACAGAGGCGGCGGAATCTTTCTGTGGTCGCTCCCGAGTCTTAGGGTTTCGGGAGGAATATATACACCAGAGGGGAGGGCCAGAGGTGGGCCAGGGCGGCCACACCACCTGGTGGCGCGGCCTAGGGTGGCCCGTGCCAGGGGGTGGTCTGGGCCCCCTGTGGCCCATCTCCACTCCCTCTTCTGGCTTCTTTCGTCTTCTGGAAAAATAGGAATTTCCGTATATTTTCCCGGATTTTCTGATCTTCGCGAATTTTGCCTCCAAACAGCACCTTTTCCATCAGAATCCTGACTACAACAGTCCATGCTCCAAAAGTCATCAACCATGCAAAAATAGATGAAATAACATAAGTATCATCTCTTTATATGAAATATATCAATGAATGACATTGAATTATGACATAGAATAGTGATGCAAAATGCACGTATCAACTCCCCCCAAGCTTAGACTTTGCTTGTCCCCAAGCGAAACTGAACTCAATAAACATGACCTCAGGTTTATGGAGTGAAGAGTCGATAAAAAGAATACAGACAAGAAGGATCACATTGATCAATACATATATCATAATAGAAGACAACTCACTATTATATAACTCAACTTGCAATAAGCAAAGGAAACACAATAAAGATACATGAAGTAAATCATAATTGGTAATGGCAAACTTATCTCTTGGTCGAAGAATAGTTGATAATTTGCTGGAGTTCACAATTAACTGATTTCCAATGATAGCTTTCAAAGTAGTAAACATCCAGATAAGAGCAATGTGCAAAACAAGGAACATAAGAAACATGATTGAATAAATCATCATATGAATGAATGAAAAAAAACAACTCAAAATACTTGCTGAGATAGAAGGGAAGCAGGGATTTCAAGTTTCATAAAGAGCTCCCAAAAATTATGATACTTATTAGCTTTCAGCTCTCATTGCCCCTATCATAGGCATCTTTAGGTGATTAAGGTTAAAGTGACACAACTAAGAGGATATGCTTGACAAGTTATAAGTTGAAATCTCATGCCCCTTACTTACGAGTACTGAACCTCATGCTACTCAACTTCAGTCACAAGTAAGCTCTTGTCATTGTAAATACATATGTATCATTGAGAACCGCCAACTGGGTACCCCTTGCACATGATACAGGAGCTATCCCATAATCAAAATGACAAGGAAAGCAGACAATGAGCACCTCAGTGATCTTTTTATTTGCTATTTGCATAGGTCTTTATTGAGGATGCTTCATAGAATGCTGACTATAGTTATGCTGCAAGTTTCCACCATGATTAGGCATGGCTTAGGCTAGTGGCCTAGGCGTTTCTCTAACACACATATGAACTCCCAGATCTTAAAAGTTCCCCTTTTATTTCACATCGCCGGGATCCATAGGTAAAAGAATCATGATATCAACTAGGTACAAAGTACCAGTGAAGTGTTGAAAGCGTTCCCCATGATACATGGTTCTGCTAACTTTAACTCATAAAGCGCAAGCATATACGCAACAAAGAAGGACCCAATGGTTCAAGTTTATTAAGTGCAAGAAAAGTAAAGTGTGCCATCAAGTTCATGAGAGCTTTAATCACTACTTTGCACATAACAAGTTTAATTTGGGAGGTAGATAAAAACAAGAATTTACTTGGAATAGCAATAATGCTAATAGGTAGGTATGGTGGACACAAATGGCATGGGTTTTGGTTTAAGGAAGTGGATGCACGAGAAGAATTCCCTCTCAGTACAGGTTTTTGGCTAGCAAGGCTGGGTAGAAAGTACAAGAGTTGAAGGAAACAAACAAGCATACAAGTGATAAAAACAAACATGCAATCTTCCTTGGAAGCACAAAAGATCTTAACTAGAGAATACTAGACTTATGAGCAAATCAAGAAAGAAAGATGATGAAACTATATTTCTTTAGAGTACTTTTATCTTTTCATTCAACTCTCAAAAATAGTGTTGCTACTGACCGGGCCAGGTTTGCCAAAACCGACTAAATTAACTCAATGATCCCAAAGTGATACCAATACTAACAACAAGATCAATCATATAACCATGAATTGAAAACTAATATAAGCTGTGCAAAAGAGTAAATGATAGAACTTTTCATTAATAAACCATAACGGCAACTCACACCAAGGGATACATATCTAACGAGACAGGAGACACTTCCATAATGCAAACCATCCTACAAGATAACTTGTCTATTCATGATATGACTCTACTAAAAAGGTAAAAAGATAGAAGATAGTGATATGATACCGCGGCACTCCCCCAAGCTTGGAACAAACCAAGGGGATGCCAAACCTGATGACGAATTACTCCTTCGGTGGTGGAGGTATCCTCTCGATGAGCTTCTTGACCAATTTCGCCAAGTCTTCAATCTCAAAGGTGAGGGTACGAATCAACTCTGAGTTGTGCTCGATGCGGTGCATGATCATGTCAGATTGTGGGTCCTAGCTCTTGTGATTCTTTTTCTGTTCTTCCCTCTTGGAGTCTTCTTTTCCTGCATGGTTATGGATAAAGGTATGGAAGGGACTCTTGATGCTTGGAGAAGGTGTCCTTGGTGCCAAACAGTGACGTGGAGGTTTCCCTCCAGTTGACATCCGTGCAGTCCTTCTAATCCTGGCAGGGTTCGCCACCACTCCAATGCTTGCAACGGTAGTGCCGGTGTGCTTTGCCTCCTCTTCACCTTCGCTATTTATCTCCTTCTCCTTCTCGGGGTCTTGGAGGTCCTCCTCCATAGGCTCCTTTCCCTTATCCTTGGCAGACACCATTGTGCTCCTAAGCTTTAAAGATAGTTCCTGGCAGAAACAGATCAAAACAAAAACACGACGAAAACACGATATATGAACCTCGGGGGATCCGAGGGATTATATATTACGAAGTTTCATAACAAAAGGAAGGTACTGGGAGAAAACGAGTCGGAGGCGGAGTCCGGAGTGGCCACACCACCTGGTGGCACGGCCAGGGGTGGGCCCATGCCACAGGGAGGTGTGAGCCACCCTGGCTCCGTTTTTGTCCCTCGTTCGCTTCGTAGCTTTTCTTATTGACTGAAAACTGCAAAAATATAGTTGGATAGTATTTTCGCGGAACTTTTCTTACCAGAATTGTTACCTATTTGAAAGCGGACTCTGCAGGTCTCTGAATTTGGTATTTAGTAGATTCTTCCGGAGTCACCACTTGAATAACATCAATATCTTCATCTTCATACACTTATTGTTTGAGTCATAAAACCTTTCACTTCCTCATTCCACCAATTTCTCCACTACCTGGAAATTTCTTTCACACAAAACTTCACACAGTTCTTATTAGCAACATTAGTATAAGTCAAGTGATAAAACCTTTTGAGTTCAACTTCAACTGAAAACCATCAAAACATAAGCTACTTTAGCAACTCCTTCTGAAAACCCAAAAAAAATCCAAAAAGGAAATCGATTAAAGACGCAAATGCAAGAGTGGCAAAATCTGTCAAAACAGACCAGCAGGTAAAGATCAATTCTTTAGAAAATCTTATGTTTCTCATGTCAAAAAGTGCAAAACTAACGAAATTTAAATAACAACCTGGGCCAGAAGCACAAAACATTACAGCTCAATCCGACATACAGAGATCTCTCACGAATTTTTACGGTGAAGCACAAAAATCTGTTTCGGGACAGCAACTTCCCCAAATATTACTTCTCTCTCATTAGAGGTTGATCTTGACACAAAAACCAAACAAAACGGATAAGGAGAGGTTATTGCCGAAGTAATAACTTCCAAGACTCAAAGAAACAAAAACAAACTGAAAGCAAAAATAAACTGGGTTGTCTCCCAAAAAGCTCTTTCTTTATAGCCATTAAGATGGGCATGATAATTTTGAAGATGCTCACATAGGAATATGAATTGAAGTGAAAAAGAGCATTAAGAAGCAAAAACACACACATTTAAGTCTAACCCACTTCATATGCAAGGGAATTTTGTAAACAAACAAGTTTTTGAAACCAGAGGCTACTTGCATAAGAAGGCAAAACAAGTGCAACATAAAAACTTTCGGCATAAAACAGGGAAACTTGATATTATTGAGACACATAAGAACACTTTTCCCTCTCTCATAATAACTTTCAGTATCATGCATAAACTTAACAATATAACTATCACAAGAACCATTATAGCAATGATCACTTATTCTAACAGAAAACACAGGAATACTAGCTCTCATAACACTACTATGTCAAACAATATTAGAGGTATCCTTACAAAGGATAGTGTGTCCCTCTTCTTCATATTTAGTAACAAATTCTTTCACATTTGCTATTATAGGTTCATCAACCATTTTTTTATCGGGTTCAACAGCTTTGATTATACTTTCATTAACCATACTAGCTATCATAGAATGTTCCTTTATCTTAACTGGGAAAGGAATTTTCTCAATGTAAGGTTCAGGTAAGACATGATTAGCAGTATAAACTTCAGTATTTCTTGTAGGAACACTCTTAGAAATATCTTTATAAGGTTCATGATACTTATTCCACTTCTTTTTAGGAACTTCAATGTAGGAAGCAAAAGCCTTAAAATAAGAAGCAATAGCTTGAGAGTCTAGACCATAAGCATTTTTAATATTTGGAAAGTCATCAGTTCCCATAAAAGATTCAATGCATTCATAATCATAGTTTATACCTGACTTTCTACCTTTGTCATTCTCCCAAGCTTTAGCATTGTCTTGAATACGGTCCAGAAGATCCCATTTAGCTTCTTCTTCCAAGCGAGTGAATGATCCAGCACAAGAAGCATCCAGAAAATCTTTATCATGTAGAGGGAGCCTTGCATAAAAGTTATTGATAATAATATTGTTGGGGAGCTCATGAATGGGACATTTGAGCATAAGTAACTTCAATCTCCCCCAAGCTTGAGTTGTACTCTCTCCATCAAGAGTCCAAAAGTTGTATATTTGATTTCGATCTTTATGAATCTCACAAGGACGATAAAACTTTGAATAAAAGAGAGGTACTATTTCCTCCCATTCAAGAGCTTGACCATTCTTCAACAGCTTATACCATTCCTCAGCTCTTCCTTTCAGTGACAATGAGAATAACTTCTTCTTAACTTGATCTGTAGTAATACCTGCAGACTTGAACAACCCGCATAATTTGTGTATAAAAAGTAAATGATCACTGGGATGGACGGTTCCATCCCCAACATAGTAGTTATCCATAACACGATCAATAATTCTTGTAGGTATTTTAAAAGCATCATTCTCAGCAGGTGGTGGTTCATCTACTACCTTAGCAGTGGTAGTAGCATTACCAAATAAGAAACTCAGCGAATTATCCATAACGAAAATAAAGCAACTAACAGAAGTAAACAATACTCACAGTAGAAGTTTCCTTTACCAGTTCCACTCTCCAATAGCGCTTCACTCCCCGGCAACGGTGCCAGAAAATAGTCTTGATGACCCACAAGTATAGGGGGTGTATCGCAGTATTTTCGACAAGTAAGAGTGTCGGACCCAACGAGGAGCAGAAGGTGTTGGCTAGTCATATGGATCAGAAATTCTCTGCAAATACTTAGCAAAAGGATTTTTAGGGGTTTTTGAGAAAGCAAGTAAACGAAGTACGAGTAAATAAAATACAGTAGGAATAAATGCAGAAAGTGGCCCAATCCTTTATGCAGCAAAGGACAAGCCGGTTGTATTACTTAAGATGACCAAACGTTCTCGAGGACACATGGGAAGACTGTCAAGTGCTTTCGCTTCATATAGTTGATTAATCTTCTTCAGCTTGCTAAGTGTTGTGTGGGTGAACCTATGATAATGTACCGACCTTCCTAGGACTAATACATACTTGTGATTATACCCCTTGCAATAATCCGTAAGTACAAGAAAGTAATTAAGGTAGAAACCTAACCACAGCTTTAAACTCTAAGACCCTTACGTCCCTTGTGCAATGGTTTCCTAACGGGGGTTCATGTTTCTGTCACTCCGGCAACCCCTACGATTAGTAGCCAAATACACAATGCATTCCCCTAGGCCCATATAGGTGAAGTGTCATGTAGTCGACGTTCACATGACACCACTAGAAGAAGTACACCACAACTTAAATATCAAACTATTAAATCTTTCTCAACACAACTCCACTACTAACAACATGACTTCTCCCATGTCCTCGAGAACAAAACGAACTACTCACAAGACATCATATGGATCATGATCAGAGATGGAATAATGATGTATAACAATCTGAACATAAACAATAATTCAATGGTTCACGGAATAGCATCAACTACAAAGAGTAATCAACACCGGGAAAGTTTCCCCTATGAACTATGCAAGATTCAACGCAATTGTTATAGCAATATGGAGATGGTGATGAGGGTGTTGATGGTGATGATGGTGGTGATGATGATGATGATCCCGATGAAGTGTCTAGCTTGATGGTGGTGTTTATGGCGATGATCTCCCCTCTCCGAGAAGGAATTCCCCCGGCAGAAATCTGTCTGCCGGAGAGATCTTTCTCTCTCGGTGTTTTCCGCCCCGCAGAGGCGGCGGAATATTTTTGTGGTCGCGCCCCGAGTCTTAGGGTTTTGGGAGGAATATATACGCTAGAGGGGAGAGCGAGAGGTGGGCCAGGGCGGCCACACCACCTGGTGACGCGACCTAGGGTGGCCCGTGCCAGGGGTGGTGTGGGCCCCCTGTGGCCCATCTCCACTCCCTCTTCTGGCTTCCTTCATCTTCTAGGAAAATAGGAATTTCCATATATTTTCTCGGATTTTCTGATCTTCGCGAATTTTGCCTCCAAACAGCACCTTTTCCATCAGAATCTTGACTACAGCGGTCCATGCTCCAAAAGTCATCAACCATGCAAAAATAGATGGAATAACATAAGTATCATCTCTTAATATGAAATATATCAATGAATAATAGTGAATTATGACATAGAATAGTGATGCAAAATGGACGTATCAGGCCTCCTTCCGCCATCTTGCAATCTAGAAGAGCTTGAGAGATCTCATATCTTTCAGCTCGAGCTTGGTTCACAAACATGCCCCTTAATTCCATGATCGTTTCATATGGACCCTAGTTTTCAAACCTCCTTTGAAGATCTGGTTCCATCGATGCAAGTATAGCACATTGGATAGCGATGTAGTCATCACTATGTTGCTGAAAGACATCTTCCGTAGCCTGAGTTGCGTTTTCACCAGGAGCATCACCAAGAGTTGATTCCAAGACATATACTTTCTTAGCAGCTTTTAGTACTATTCTTATGTCACGGAACCAATCCACAAAATTTGTACCAGATCCATGTAGTTTCTCTTTCTCTAATATGCCAGCTAAAGAGAAGTTTGTGTTTCCATTGATCTACAAACAATTGCAAATTCATTTAGACATTGTTTCAGAATTAATGAACTACATAATATTAACAACTTTAATACAGAGTGTAGCTCCCACTAAAATCAATATCTCTCATAATTGATACTTAGTGATTCAAGATCCACAAACTTATTTTCCTGGTACCAATGTTACATCGCGCGCCGAGGAATAAGACTGGTAGGTAATCATACCAATCATATCTCCATACGACTCTTGTTAATCTTTTGATTATTGTGTTTCATACTCTAGACGTTCTAGGTAGTATGTCAAGTGAAGCTTAGTTTACCAGCAGTGCAATAGTTTCGCACCCACATTATGAACATCGCTAGGTGCACCCATGTTACATGACCCACACCAGTTCGAAGCACATGCTATGTGGTACCTAACTTAAGGGGAACACATTATTACTTGATAACTTTAAGTGAGATATCACCCTATTTATTACAACTACCACACAACAAATAAAGTGCATAAAGGGATTAACATCACATGCAATTCATATAGTGATATGATATAGCACTTTTCGTCAACGATATCCATCATCAATGTCTTTTGGCGTCATGTACTCCTCCATATGCCTTCAGCATATCAGCAAGGTCCATCGTTGCTTAACTATCATCACCAATTCTTGCTTTTACAACTATTGATACTCTAGCTAATAACGTAAAAACAACTATGGCTATTACAATAAAATTATGACAATTATCGCGGCTCCTGTCACTCATGCCCTACGATATTACAACATCATACATATCATACATCATATTGTAAACATCACATTGCTATACCACATCACTTCCTTGCAAAAACAAGTTAGATGTCTCTAACACGCTTTGCTAACTTATGGGGCTCTATGGTTGCGTAGAGATCTATTCATTACCTACGTGGTAAGTAAGCATCATCATCAATCGACTTGCTTTTTGACTTGTTCGAGGTGTGTCCTCATTGCACTATATATAGTACAATAGCTTCACTAGACTTCGTCTATACGCGTGACCCCCGTGTGAACTTCACCAAATTCACATAAGCCCAATGTGCAAAATTTCTCTCGACTATTGCATCACCCTACAAATTTGTTTTGTGCACCCGAGGTACACTTCACAAACTAGTCTCGATCTGAAGATCATAAAATCAGGTCGGGCGCTAATCACACAATACCGCCAAGATCCAAATTGCCACAATTGGGTAGCAAGAACGAGATTAACAATGACGGAATTCAATGGTTCCTCTATCTGTACATGTTCCTACGCATAGACCGCTCTGATACCACTGTTGGGGAACGTGCTATGGAAAACAAAAAAATTCTAACGCATAACCAAGATCCAATGCAAGGGTAAGGTTTCCGAACATACCCTCATTGATCAAACTAGCGGAAGTTTGTCGATGACGAGTTTGATCGCGTGTTGATGCCCGCAACAAGCCTTAGCGAGTTGCGAGGAGATGTATTATACCATGGACGGCTCTGAAGAACTAGTGCTCCAAGTGTCGTACCTCCACCGGTATCCGCACATGCAATGAAGACGACACCGCGTCAAGGCAAGATTAAGAACTCGCAGATGAACTGGGAACATATCAATGAAGATCACGAAGTACTCCATCGTTCATCGAGATTAGATCTAGACAGGGTAGAAGAAGGAGCTACTGTGGGCATTGGTGAAGATCTCCTCCATGCGATGAAGACGATGACGCGAGGAAGAGGAAGAGGACCGGGCCGAGGCAGCGGCGGCGGGGGCTAGAGGTGGGCGAGCGGCGGGCGGTGGAGGCATGGTGGTGGTTGTGGTGGCTTGGACTAGGGCTTGGATTGGTTTCTTGCCCTTGGCCCTCTCCCTTCAATATATAGGCGGATTCTCTCCTCCATAGAGGAGAGTAGGACTAGGATCTGTATCCTACAAGGACTCCTCATTTTCCCTTTCTTGTACCAATATGAGAGAGACAGGAAGTTCGTATCCAATATGGAGTCCGCATCAAATATAGAGTTCTCTCAAAAACCAACTTTAGAAGGCAAGTTTGAGACCGGGGAGGACTCCTCCCCCCCCCCCCCCACACGGCCTCGCCCCTCCCCACCTTCTCCGCCCGTTGGCCATAGGGGAGGCCCTAGCCGATTTGACAAGGGTCCCCCCCCCCCCCCCGCGCGCGTGTGAGCCTAGTGGGCCCATGCGGCCCTTCGGCCCATGGGACCCACTAGGATATTAATAAATAATAATTTCTTATTTATTATTAATATAAATATTTATTCTGAAGCTTTCCGAACTAACTTCTAGACATCTCCGGATTAATTCTAAACCTTCCTAAAATATTCCCAACATCCTATTTTAATGTTCGGAACCATTCCATCCACTCTCCGCGATATCCCGGACTCCTCCAGAATATTACGAGATGTTCTAAAACTTCCTTTAGGGATTACTTCATTCAACTATCTTATTCGCAATCACATTCTAAATGTCGTAGATGTCTTAAGTGTGTGACTTGGTAGGTTCGGATATTTGTGGACATGTCCGAAACTCATTCCGCTGACAATGGTTACTATCAGTGCCTTGATACAAGTAGGAACCCCCATAAATAACACGAAGTTCTTTATCGTGTCAACCATAGTATTGAGTCTGATACATATCGTATTTATCCATCGATACTTTACATTGCCCGAGATGAAACACTAGGTTATTCTTGTTACCTGGCAAGTACTCTTTACTCATACCATACTATCAATGTTCATGTGTTCAACAGCTTGATAACATGTCCGGCCAGACGATGACGAACATCCAGTACATGAGCGGGCCCAGAGTGTATCTCTCCATCGTTAGGAGTATCAATTCCCACAAGCACATCATATAAATGATTGTCGAACCATCCAGTATGAACAAGTATCAACTCTATAGTCACTCCGCTAAGAGAAATGTTTGGAGAATCTTGCCACATCCATATTGTTCCCAAGTTCACATATGTCTCGTGGTCAAACGATTTATAGTAAAGGCAATACAGAGTCTTATGAGATTAAACCGATAACTTTATTGACGATGCATTTCATGGTATGTCAGGTTTGGATCTATCCATAATCATTGTTCTCCAAAAACTCTAATCACATGTCACTAGCAACTCCACAATCATATTGTCACTTTGCCCATAATTAGGAAACTGAAACTATCGTTGACATACATACTAGTCATAGAGACATGACTAGGATTATCTTTTATATGGTGTTTATCATCCTACACATGTATTACGGTTTTCCTCCAAATAGACATTATTCGGAACTAATACAATTATAGTACAGAATGATAAACTTAATTATGAAACAAAAATATGAATAAGAACACATTTATTATTGCCTCCAGGGCATATTTCCATCAATTCCATGTGTTGGAAACCCTAACTCTAGTCCAGTTCTATCCAACCGCCATACCATACCTAACAGTCCACCGCCGGCGCTCAGCCTCATACGTCTGGATACTGGCAGAGGTGTTGTAAATTTAGCTCTTCGACGATCGTGGATTGGATCGGATCATGAGGACTGCACCGCATCAAGTGACGTGCTTCATCAATTCCGCAACTACGCGTCTAGTGGTAATCCTTGTGGCCTTCTACCTCAGCTAGATCTTGGGATCACCTCTTAGGAAATTTTTGTTTTGTCTCTACATGGCCTAACAATCTCATGTTTGGGTCTATCCATCATCGTTGTTCTCCAACAACTCTGATCACATATGTCACCGGCAGCACCACAATCATATTGTTACTTTGCCTATAGTTAGGAAACCGAAATTATCGTTGACATACATACTAGTCATAGAGGCATGACTAGGGATATCTTGATATGGTGTTTATCATCCCACACATGTGTTAGGGTTTTCCTCCAAATACACATTATTTGGAACTAATACAATTATAGCACAGAATGATAAACTTAATTATGAAACAGAAATATGAATAATAATACATTTATTATTACCTCTAGGACATATTTCCATCAGATGATGACTGTGATGTGTATTTTGGACTAGCTAGACCCATAAACTTTGGTTGTGGTGACCCATGAACTATGGTCTGTATATTTTGGGAGGTGGTATTCAGTTATAACTCCTTCGTTTGTGATGATCTTGTGCTGCATCACGGGCAGTTGCTCGTGATCTCGTGGTGCGGCACACACATCCTGGCCGATTATGTGGATTCAGTCTTAAGCTAAGTGTTCTCTAAATTGCAATTGCCTGAACTTTGTTTTCTGCCTTGATGATGTTGGGTAAGTTCACCTCACCAGCCAGGAGGTAAGGCTATCAGGGATAATGCAACTAGCCAAACACGTACCAATTTGCTGAAAACCAAGAATGCATGAAACCGAACGACTAGGGCTTTGCTTCTCACCTCCTAGGAAAATGAAAATACACGAAACCAAACGAATGACTCTTTAGACACGAGATATTGCATTGCTGCGTGTAGCTTCCGTGGAGCCATGATCTCCAGGTGCGACTAAGGGTAGAAGCAACCAAATACGCCCTAGAATGTTTCGGCTGGATAACAGTTTAGAGAAGGGATTGACAGCTAGGCCCATAGCGTGCTTCTTGAGGGTAGGCCTAGCATTATTATTCCCTACTAGCAGAGTGCCCGTGTGTTGCCACGGTCAACTTTCTTTTGCCTCTCGTCTCTATTTGCATTACACTTCCGTAGATGTACCAAGACAATTCGTCATCTACCAAAACAGTTCATCGTCCTAACTCGTAACCATCCCACGAGAGGATTGGAGAGTGAGATGTTGCTAAAGATTTTGCACTTGCCTTGTTCAATATATTAAAAATCAATGAATCTAAGTGACCAATTCCATTAGAGCATATAAAATTTGAGGATCTTAGTAGCACGACCAAATTGATCGGTAACACCTAAAGGGACTCTATTAACAAAGTTGAATGCTCGTGCGAGCTCTTTGGTGGTTTATATTTTATACTGAAGATTTAGCCAAACACTATGTTTCGGTACTCAAAAAGCATCGTTTATAGGGAAGATTTAGCTAACCTTACTATGTTCATTTAAATCGCATGACTTGTGAGAAAACATAGGTTTATGCCATATACATACAAATAGGACAAAGACGAATTGGTAGATTCTAGAGGCGACAGTCAAAACAAACCGTCTGAAAATTTTCAGATGGGAGAAGGAAACTTAGAACACTTATTTTTAGGCATTGTTGTTCGATCAGATCCATAATGCATAAGCAAAACCAACATATATACGCATTGACTATATATTTATAGAAATCTCTTATTATCTCATTCAAATTTGAATCAATCTTCATTTCTTGCCAATATCCGAACCTATGTTTAGTTCGTATTGGAATAAAAGGTACTCCGTACATCTTACGGGAGAAAAACACAAGTTCCTTCAAATAAATACTACACTTAATGTACTGCCTAAGTACTGCATATGCCTGATCAAAACATGTGTAGATAAGCCATCCGACTTTATATGTATGTAGGACCGGAGCAGATAAAGTTTAAAACATGACAGCATCAACCTTGTTGACGTTTCTCAGACCTAACTACTGAAGACATGCGGAAGCTCTGTCTGATAACAAAGGTACATGGAGCTTATTTCTGCAATGCTACAGCTACCTCCCTTCCTAATGTGAACATCTCGTGAGCATCCACTAATTTGCCCTATGCATTACACGTTTATTACTTGACTCTCCAGTTCTTTCTTCTAAATGAAAACGATAGTCGGACACTGACCTGGACATGGATCATGCTGCAGCCATGGAGGTGACACCTCAGACCAAGGAGCCATGACAAGTCGACAAAGATGCACGAATGAGCAGGGTGGAGGCCATATCTTTCTGTGGTCGATGCTCCGGCCGCCGTCGGATGGCTAGCATAGGACTGAATACTTGCAAACGATAAGGATGTGCAAAGGCTAGTTTGTCTTTTATGTAGCACAGTACAATAGTGGTGCTTCACTGTGTTCAAGCGATATGAAAAACAGTAGCGAGAAATTGTCCACTGACTCACCAAGGACGAAGATCGGGAGGCGGAGGAGCGTCCCCATAACTACGATCGGCCGCCTCCACACGGGCAGATGCCTGATGCCTCTGTACCTGTGTAGCTTCCTCGCTGATTATGATGACAATGAGCCTGCACCTCATAGTGACATAACGCCAGCACTTCAATTCTTGATACACTTGTATTCATGCAGCAAAGATATTACTTTGGCAGAAGAAAAAACTCTACACAACCAACTTATATACCTCTAGTGCATATTGCAGATCTGCAGTTTTTTATTTGAGCGAAAACAGTATGGAAGTTCATTGATTTGCAGGCTTAAGCATATATATAAGATCATTTATATAAGTTCACTGAAGAGATGGTTTTAGCTAATATGACAACATTAAACTTAGAACAGAAAGTGAGGGTCCCACTGACCGCATAACAATGTTTGCTCGTCAAGTCCATTACTAATTTGTTCTAATTTATGATAATGTGTGTTCTAATTTGTTATAGAACACAACAGGGCAACGACAGAATGATGCTGGCAGTCTCAAGAAACAAGTAGATTTTCGAGATTGCTACCTTGTAGTGTATTAACTTTACAAAATTATCATTGGCTTAGAAGTTCTCACTGAATCTATATCTTTTACCAAAGAAAAAATACAATAGAAGAGTAACTCAAAGGAGATAATTAAGCTTTTCTTAGAATATTAGCACCCTTGTTTTCTGCCCCAACTGAGTGCATATGGTTGAGCATGCTTGTCAACAACAGGTGCAGCTACAAGTGTCCCAAATGCAGCACCAGCAAACCACTTCCAAGTTCGAACTAAGTAAGAAGTTAATCTTAGACAAACCAAGTTGAAGCAGCACACCATTTATTTGTCTTTAATCGTTGGATGCTGGATAAAAAATCGTGCCAGTCCCCTACTCCTATGTGGTACTTCTGCATTCACACTTTCAGACTTTTAGTTATGTCACTCATAAAACCCTTCTATTGTTTGGGTAAGATGTATGGTTGCTGTAATACACTGGTTGTGGAAAAGAAAGGAGGAAACATTTGTGGGAAAAAAGGCATTGAACTTGTGAAGCTATAAAGATATACCCCCAACAAATCTATGTCCAAATGATTTCCCTAAAATATTTTGCCATTGCGTTCCTTCATGTTGCTTTGCCTAATAAATATTCAGCCATTGCGTTCCTTCCAGACTTGCCAAAGACTATTACCAACATAGAGGAGCTTTGTCTATCGAGTATAAAATATCCAGGCCCCAATTCCTGAATAGAAGAGCTAGCAGTCAGATAAATTAAGCTTCAGATAACCTTATGTAACATGAGGAATAGGAGAAGTGTAAACAAAAATCACAAAACTACTAATCCAATTTAATACTCCTACTTTGAGAGGTAAATCCATCACCACAATAGAGATGTATAAAGCAATAGGTTCAGTGAATTACCATGACAGCCCCCTGCAGCATCCACAACAAGCACAACCCCATCCGCCAGCCAGAGCGTGGCAGTCATCTCATCGGAAAAATTGACATGCTCAGGTGTGTCCATGATATTGCAGAGATACGACTTGCTGTTGCCCCCCTCAAGCACGAGTGACATCGGCAAAGCCTTGATGGAGACACTGCGCTCCTGCTCATCCAACCTGGTGTCTGTGAGCCGCACATGGCGCTCGCCCTCGGAGTCGAACGTGTCCACCTCGTGGGTCTGCTCCACGAGCATGTCCATGGACACCGATTTACCATGCTACAGGTGGCCCATGAGCGCCACGACCAGCAGCGGGTTGGAGGTGGCGCCCGCGTGGGTGCCGACCTCGGACTTCACGTAGCGTGGCAGCCGCGACGAAGGGCTTCTCGAGCTCCTGCTCGTCCTCGTCCATGACGAGCGCCTCGACGCCACGGCCGTACACCTCCCCGGCGGTGGGGTAGTACTTGTCCTCGGCGAGGATGATGGAGTTCTGGGCGGCGTCGGCGTAGTCGTTGTCGCCGACGTCCATGAGGATGGCCGCGCGGCGGGAGTTGGGGTAGCCCGACGGGGAGCGGGACTGCGAGGGGGATGGGGAGGCGGCAACATCGGAGTCCTCGGCGTCTGAGTCGGCGAGCTCCGGGGCCAGTGACTGGAGGGAGAAGGACAAAGGCGACAGAGCTGGACTGGGGGATCTCGGCGCCGCCGCCAAGGAGGAGCAGTGAGAGGAGGGATGCGGCTCCGGTGGCCGGAGATCTATAGGGAGGAGGCGTGTTCGTCAGGAGGACCCTCCATGACCAGCACCGCGATGACCCCACTGAAGCCACGCCCCCTTCTGCGACGGGTGGCAGCGGTGGGAAATATGTTAGTTCCGCACGCCCAGGGTGGAAGGGAGGCAGGCGCTCACCTGAGCCTGTGCGGAGAGCAGACGGCTCCGGGCGGCCGCAACGAGGGGAAGGGAAGGGAGGCAGGGAGGAGCGACGCGGCGAGTTGACCATCGGTTTTTTTCCGGGGCGGACAAATCGCTTGGCGGTAGCAACTACAGTAAATTAATTCAAGTCCAGGAACAAAACGGTCCATAAGTCGGCAGACGGAAAATCAACTGGTGACGAACTTACCACAAGAGAAATTAGTAGATAGATATCAAAGTGTGCCGATTTGACGTATGCTCCTTCATCGCGATGGTTTTTCACACGACTATTTCCGATCGTGGATTGGTTCTTTCATTGACGTGTGTCTGTTTTACCATCATATTTTTTTTTCCAGTTTGCTTCGTGTATCATCCGGACTCTGGCTGCTCCCGGCCGTTTCCCAGTTGTTGTATTCTTGCCTTCTTATTTTCCTTATTTTTCTCCATCTCTTTCTCTTTTATCTAGCCGGTAACCTCCTTTTTATTTGCCTTCTGATACTGGTAACCTCCTTTTTCTATGTGATCTGCCTTCTCCGTACATCTGGTGGCACCGCTTTCTTCTATGGCTCCCACTTCACGTGCGCCACGCGTCTTGTCTTGCATGTGTTCAGTTACTGCTGCTACACCATGTCTCATCTTCTTTCCTATCTCTAATTGCTTTCCTTGCCTTCGTGTTGTTTGACTCGGCGCTGACGGCTCTGCCTTGCATCTCTTCTTTGTTCGGTTCTTCTTCGTTTCCCATCGACTCCCATCGCCGGGCTATCCGGGATGCCACCCCTCTGGCCGCTACTCCATGTTGACAGCATGGTCAGCGCCGTGCCCGTCCTTCTTCCGATCGACCTGCAGGATACTGGCCCAGTGACCCGCCAGATATTCTGTCGCACACGGCCGTGCCATCAGTTGATGCGGGTGGTTCTCGCCGTCGTGTGTGTCCTGCTGCTGCGCCTGCGTCCATGTGTTGTTTCTTTCCTTTGCCTTCTATAACCTCTCATTATGGGATTTTTTGGGTTGTTTTCCTTTTTCTTTCTCTTTGTTTCTGCTTCTGATTGTTTGTTGATTGGCAGATGGACGATGGTCCCTCCTTGGCGCGTGGTCGCCATGCTCGACGGGGTCGACCGCCGGGCCGTCGAGGTGAAAGCCGGCGTCGTGGTTCTGCTCTGGCTTCTGATTCTGGACCCACTGTCCACATCATCGCTGGTGCGGCGGATGATGCTTCTACTTTACCGCGTGGTCGGTGTGCCCTTCGTAGCCGACCGCTGGGTCGTGGAGATGCATGTTGCGGTTCTTCCTGGGCCTCCCATTCTGAATTGTGGGTGGATGGTTGGATGGACTGCTGCTTCTGTGTGTGTCCTACTAGATTTATATGGGTTGCAACCCATCTGGATAGCCCATGTAGTCTAATAAATCATGAAATCTTAAGGCCCATCTACTATAATAGCTTGGGAGCTCTGTGGGAGACAAAGTTTAGTCCCACATTGTTAGTTGGGAGAGCGTTGAACCAGCTTATCAGGTGACCTGTTTCACTGCACTAAGTGAGTGAGAAGAGAAAGAGTCCACGCGCACTCCTCCTCCTTCACCGCCCGAATTGCCTCGCCCGCACGGGCGTCGAGTTTCGTGAATCGAGTTCGAGTTAGAAACTCATTTTGTGGAAGACTAAATTTTTGCATGCTGCACCAGCTGTTGGGTACGTGTCAACATTCGTGTGCATGTTTGACGCGTGTCCTTATCTTCCACCGCGTGGCGACTCGGTTGGCTCATCCCCCAGGCTATAGAGAGAGACAGACAGATCTAGATGCATCCAGTTCTTTTTCTCTATCTCTCTCGTCATGTGTTTCTCTTGCTGCGCTGGTCTCTAGGCTTCCCCATCCCGGCGGCTGCGTGCACTGTTGTCCGGGAGAGCAGGCCTCTAAAACCCCGGCCATTGAGATCTTGCACCGGGATACGGGCGATAGGTTTTTGGGGAGCGTCTCGGCGCGACTGCTCGTCTCCATTCATGTATTCTTCTTCAGCAACCGACGAGCTCATCAGCACCATGGGAGACAACAACAAAGACCAAGGTGCTGTTACGGTGATGACCTTCTCGGTCAACCTGTACATGTTATTCTTTTCTTTGTATGCACTAGTTCTTGCTAGCTTTTTAGGTCTACAAAATGTGGTTGTTTAGCTACATGTGCTTAGATCTGCTAGTGCTTACATAATGTTGATTTTGGTAATTAATCTCATGGGGAAATTGCCTAATATTCCAAAAATCCAAAAATCTTATTATTTAGGAAATTTTTGTCATCTGCCTTTGCTGCTTCATTGAAACCAAGCCTGTTTATGAGTGCTAATTTTAAGAGATGACAAGGAAAACCCTCTTGTGGCTCAGTGCAATGGGCGTATAAAAAGTTGCAGATGGCACTCCCAGAGGTCCACTTACTCTCGAAGAAGAGAGGTCATTCAGGGAGACCACTATACTTTTTGTGGGTTCTATACTCAGTGTGCTCGGAGACAAGTTAGTTGATGCATATTTGCATATTCGTGATGCCAAGGAACTATGGGATGCGATGGACGCTAAGTTTGGTGCTGCCGATGTCGATGGTAAACTGTATGCTATGCAGCAGTTCAAAGACTACAAGATGGTTGAAAACCAATCTATAGTAGAACATGTTCATGAGCTACATATCATGGCAAAGGAACTCGAACTCCTCAAGTGTGTGCTTCTGGACAAGTTTGTCGCGAGATGCATTGTCGCTAAGCTTCCTCTTTCGTGGAGTAACTTTGCTACTTCTCTAGAACATCAGAGGCATGAGCTCTCTATTGAGTACCTTATTGGCTCTCTAGATGTTGAAGAGAAGGCTAGGGCAAAAGACAAACACGCTAGTGGAACCGAGGGACATTCTTCTGCCAAATGGTGCAGAAAAATGCCCACAAGTCCAAGGGAAATAACAAAGTCTGCCAGACTACCAACTTCAAGAAGAATAAGGGGCAGAACAAGGGAAAGAAAGAACCTTGCTAGGTATGTGGCGAGATTGTCCATTGGGCTCATCATTGTCCATAGAAGAAAGGCAAGAAGGGTCAGGCTGGACAGAGTTCTAAATCTATCAACATGGTCACTTGCAATAATAATGCAGGAACTTCATGTTCTGGGTACGGTAATTTATTACCTATTGTTCTTTCAGTATTTCAACCTACAGAATGGTGGGTTGATATGGGTTCCAATGTTCATGTGTGTGCTGACATTTCCATGTTCACCTCTTATCAGGCTCGAGATTCCTCAGTCATGATGGGAATGGGTTACATGCTACTGTTTTTGGTGCTGGCATGGTAGATCTAAAGTTTGCTTTGGGCAAGATTGCACAACTGAAAAACGTACAACATGTCCCTTCTATCAAGAAGAATCTCGTTAGTGGATCCCGTCTTCTGAAATATGGGTTTAAGTTGGTATTTGAGTCCAATAAAATTGTATTGTCTAAGTACAGAACCTTTGTTGGTAAAGGCTATGAATGCAAAGGAATGTTCCGCTTTTCATTGGTAGACTTCTGTGATGATGTAGTGAATCATGTTTGCACTACTAGTAATGAAACTAATGTTTGGCATTCACAGCTTTTTCATATTAATTTTGGTGGTATGTCGCGGCTTGCTGGTATGAGTTTAATTCCGAAATTTACTATTATCAAAGGCTCTAAGTTCCATGTTTGTGTGCAAGCAAAGCAGCCTCACAAGCCTGCATGTGAGAGAAACTTGGCACCTCTAGAGCTCATACATTCAGATCTATGTGAGATGAATGTTGTGTTGACAATTAGTGGAAAGAAATATTTCATGACTTTGATTGATGATTCTACTAGGTATTGTTATGTATATCTCTTGAAAACTAAAGATGAGGCTTTAGATTTCCTTAAAATCTATAAGGCGGAAGTGGAAAATCAACTTAAGAGAACGATCAAAAGAATTATGTCTGGTCGTGGTGGAGAGTACTCTTCTAATGAGTTCAATTTGTTATGTTCGGAACATGGTATTATACATGAGAGGACGCCTCCCAATTCCCCTCAATCCAATGGGTTAACGCCATGTTAGACACTGCCGGTTTATCCAAGGAATGGTGGGGAGGCTATATTGACTTCATGTCATGTCCTAAACCATGTTCGAACTAAGAATAAAGAGATTACTCCATTTGAAGAATGGGAAAAGAAAAGGTTGACACTCTCTTACTTATGCACTTGGTTTTTTTTGGCAAATGTCAAACGTGCCAATCAACAAGAAGCGTTAGCTTGGACCGAAAACTGTGGATTGTGTCATTCTTGACTATGCTTCTCACAACATTGCTTATAGATTTATTGTGGTGAAATCTGAAGTGGACGACATGAGCGTCGGTACCATTTTTGAATCAAGAAATGCTACATTCTTTGAGCATATATTTCCTATGAGATATATGCCTAGCATATCTAATAAGGAATATGATCCGGTTTCTAAACCTGAAACTCCCATGGAGACTGATGAAAAATCAGATGATGAGAGTTCAGATTCGGATGAGGATGACAATGAAGCTCCCACAAGGAGTAATAGACAAAGGATCACAAGGTCTTTTGGTAATGATTTCATTATGTACCTAGTGGATGACACTCCCACTACTATTTCAAAAGCTTTTGCATCCTGGATGCATACTACTAGAAGCAAGTGGTTCAAAGCGAGATGGATTTCATATTGGCTAATGGAACGTGGGAGATATCTGAACGTCCGTACGGGTATAAACCTGTAGGATGTAAATGGGTATTTAAAAAGAAGCTTAGGCTGATGGTACTATTGAAAAGTACAAAGCATGGCTCGTGGCTAAAGGCTATATCCAAAAGGAAGGCAACGATTTCTTTGATACTTACTCACATGTGGATAGATTGACCACAATTAGAGTACTACTATCAGTGGCTTCCTCTCACGGTCTTCTTGTTCATTAAATGGACGTTAAGACGGCTTTCCTAAAAGGAGAGTTGGACTAGGAAATTAACATGGAACAGCCTGATGGTTTTGTACTAGAAGGTCAAGAAAGAAAGGTATGTAAATTGAAGAAATCTTTGTATGGCCTCAAACAAGCTCTCAAGCAATGGCATGAGAAGTTCGAAAGAACTTTGATATCTATAGGCTTTGTTGTAAATGAAGCCGACAAATGTGTATACTACCACCATAGTGGGGGTGAGGGAGTTGTCGGATGGCTCTGATTTTTGCCATCTTCCACTACGTTTAAACATTGTTTTGGTCAAGCAATTGCCAAAGAAACTCTCAATCCTTGCCACTAATGACTAATAATTGCAAAGATATGCAAATCCTCTCTTTGATTTATGTTGTGCAGCAAATCACGGCTTTTAATGCGCAAAGTCATAATGAAGGATTTTGAGGAAGTACATACGGCCAAGTATTTGGGATGTTGTACCAAGGCGTTCGTATGCTTAATGACCACTGGTACGAGTGCGGTCCGCCCGTACCGCCCGCCCGTACCAGGTGGCGACGACTTCGTCTCGTCAAACCCTACAACTTTCATGAACACGCCTATATATTTTGAGGCTCCAGCCATCGGCTAGAGAGCCGCCATTCTCAGATTGCATCAAACCACCACCAAAGGAGATCCACACCATTTTCATCCATTGTTCATCACTTCTAGCATCCATCCATCCACTAGCCATAGCCATTGCTTTGTACTATAGATCTCCTTGTGATTTGGAGACCATTGTAAGAATATTTGATTTCAATCTAAGTATTTGTATGATGTTTTCTATCTCCGATCTATTTGTTATGAGTGAGTAGTCCTCACGGGCTGCGGGTTGGGGAGAAACCTCATAGCGATTATGTGCATCAAGATCATGGGAGAATTGTATTTTGTTTGGAATTGTGATTTGTATCTTTTGTTTCTTCGTCTCTTGTCTCGATCTGTGGACTTGTAGGTACCCAAGATCCCATAGATTGATAAAGGCTTGAGGTGAGATACTTGGCTAGCGACGATCTCATAGGAACCTCAGTGATAGAAAGGGTAGTACGGTCTTCGCTTAGCGCCCCATTCGGGATCAACAACAAAATCACCACTTAAAGCTTTGATGTGTGTTTTACACTTAATAATCGTTTGTAACCCATGGCTTTGGTGTGCTCTTGATTGGATTAAAAGTATATTGCTATGCCCGATGCATCACGGGGGCTCTAGAATATTAGGATGTGTTACCCACAAGAGATTATCTCCATTCAAACATTATACATGACTATGCTTATTATTATCTTTTATCCTATTGATGTGTAGCTGCAGGTGGATCTTCAACCCTGGGTTATTTCCATCCATTGATTCAGACCCGTTATAAAGTAAACTAGATTGGTCCGGTTAACTAAGGTAAAACAAACAAACAAAGTCATGTAGACGTGTCCTTTCTTATTACCTTTTAGCAGTGCTTTCCGAGGTTCGATTAAACCTTGGTCTTCTAGGGAAAAAGCTATTATACTACATCCGTGAATCCGGATCGAAGGTATCATTGTCCTATGTCTGTATGTTGATGACATATTAATTTTTGGGACAAGTCTCAAAGTGATTAATGAGGTTAAAACCTTCTTACCTCAATGTTTTGAGATGAAGGATCTTGGAGAACCTGATGTCATCTTAAACATCAAGCTACCGAGAGATGAGAATAATGGGATTACACTTGTGCAATCACATTATGTGGAGAAGGTGTTGAGAAGATTTGGATATGATGATTGCAAATCATCTCCCACACCTTATGATCCTAGTGTTTTGCTTCGAAAGAATCAAAAGGAAGCTAGATATCAATTGAGATACTCTTAGATTATTGACTCACTTATGTATTTAGCTTGCGCTACGTGGCCTGACATCTTGTTTGCTGTGAGCAAACTTAGTCGTTTTGTGGACAACCTAGGAGATGATCACTGCCATGCTCTTGAGAGGGTAATGCGCTATCTAAAGGGAATAGTGAGCTATGGAATGCATTATACTGGGTATCCAAGAGTACTTGAAGGGTATAGTGATTCAAACTAGATATCAGATGCTGATGAGATAAAGGCCACAAGTGGATTTATATTCACTCTTGGTGGTGGCGCTATTTCATGTAGTCTTGCAAGCAGACTATCTTAATGAGGTCAACTATGAAAGCAGAACTCATAACATTAGATAATGCGACTATTGAAGCAGAATGGCTTCATGAACTCTTAACAGATTTTCCTATGGTTGAAAAACCAATACCGGAAATCCTTATGAAGTGTGATAACCAAACTATGATTGTCAAAGTGAATAGTTCTAAGGACATATAAAGAGTTCAAGACATGTCAACTGAAGTCTGTCAGAAAGCTAAGAAACTCCGGAGTTATAGCATTAGATTATGTCCAAACGGCTAAGTATCTGGCAGATCCTTTTATGAAAGGACTATCAAGAAATTTTATAGAAAATGCATCGAGGGGGATGGGTTTGAGACCCACGTGAGTTGTCAAGGGGTAACCCAACCTATGTGATCGGAGTTCCCATGAATTAGGACCCGGGAAAAAAAACCAAAACAACTGAGTTGAGAGAAAAATTTTAAAAACTCCCACTCCGCTATAGATGCAATTCTCTCGTGGTATACTGTAAGGAAGGTTGATTACATTTTAATGTGTTCTGTTTGTCTTCTTGGGAGCAAAGACGTTGTCCTATAGAGCAATCTTGAAAGAACACACCTATATGAGCTACACTGCTGGTCACAGTATATGAGATTTGGGTGAATCTCTAGAAAGCTCATGAAAGGCCGGGAAGTATGATTTATAAGCTCCACCCGAGGGGTAGCCTATGGCTACCAAGTACCGGTAACGGCATTGAGTGAAACTTGCTGCGCAAGACTGACAATTCAAGACATACCATTGTTCATTTGTAGTAAACGTATCTCTTTGTCTAGGTGGAAGTTCAACTTAACAGTCTCCACTAAACTGCGGGTATATTAAACAATTATTGGAACTAATGAGCCATGTGATGTGCATTTGAGATCTGGTGGGGGTTGTTAGATTTATATGGGTTGTAGCCCATGTGGGCAGCCCATGTAGTCTAATAAATCATGAAATCTCACGGCACATCTACTATGGCAGCTTGGGAGCTCTATAGGCGACAAAGTTTAGTCCCACATTGCTAGTTAGGAGAGAGTTGGACCATCTTATAAGGTGAGTTGTTGCACTCTCACTAAGTGAGTGAGAAGAGAAGGATTCCACACGCACTCCTTCTCCTCCCCGCCCATCTCGCCTCGTCCGCACGCGTGTCGTGTTTCGTGGATCGAGTTGAGTTAGAAACTCGTTTTGTGAAAGACTAAATTTTTGCATGGTGCACCAACTGTTGGGTACGTGTCAACATTCGTGTGCATGTTTGCATGTCCTTGTCTTCCACCGCGTGGCGACTCGGTCGGCTCACCTCCCAGGCTATAGAGAGAGACAGACATACAGATCTAGATGTATCCAGTTCTTTTTCGATGTCTCTCTCGTCGTGTGTTCCTCTTGCTGCGCTGCTCTCTAGACTTTCCCATCCTGGCGGCTGCGTGCACTACTGTCTGGGAGAGCAGGCCAACAAAACCCCGTCCATTGAGATTCTGCACCGGGAGACGGGCGATAAGGTTTTTGGGGAGCGTCTTGGCGTGACTGCTCGTCTCTGTTCGTGTGTTCTTCTTCAGCAAACGATGACCTCATCAGCACCATGGGCGACAACAACAACGACCAAGGTGTTGCTGCTGTGACGAACTTTCCGGTCAACCTGTATGTGTTATTGTTCTCTTTGTATGCATTAGTTCTTGCTAGGTTTTCAGATCTACAAGATGTGATTGTTTGGCTGCATATTCTTAAATCTGCTAGTGCTTACATAATGTTGATTTTGATAATTAATCTCATGAGGAAATTGACTAATATTCCAACATGCCCCACGCCGCGGTACGCCGGCGGCCCGTTCTAGCCAGGGTCGCGTGGCTGCATCGATGTTGCCTAATCTGCAGGCACATGAAGCTGCTTCTGCGCCTTCTCCAACTGGTCTCGCTGGTATATACAGGCAGCTAGATTTTCTCAATAGCCTGTCTCAGTGCATAATGCGGCCACCGGTTTTCCTCTGCTACCGTCTTCGTCTGGTCGTGTCGTGTCGCCGTTGTTTTCTGCTGGTATGCCCTCTGGAGGAGCACTTTCTGGCATGCACGTGTTCCCTCAGGCGCGCACGGGCAGCCCCGGCTCTGACCCATGGCCAGCTTGGGCAACGCCTAGGGGCCCACGCATTGGGAGGGCCCATGAACACCCACTCTTTTGTACACTGCCTAGAAAAAACGCTTGCAAAGGGCAAAATCCTAGCCGCACGTACGCATCTACCAATCAATCAGGAGCGGAAACGGCAAATCCTATTTCAGAGACCAGGAGAGTTTCGAAAGGCTATCACTGATCGCCCGTCTTGAAGAATTGGAGATCGCCCTAGAGTAAACTGATTCGGGGGGATCGTGATCTACTCGACTATGCCTGACGGCTCGCTCTTGCTCAGCACGGATGATCCAGCTGCTCCTCATGTCGGATGTGCCCTCTAGTAAGACCATGATTCCGCAATTTAATCAGTTATCTAAGCATGCTAGATTAGGTTTTAATTTCATGTATTTATTTTGATATTGCCCTAAATGATTTTGCATCTAAAAATGCCCCACAGCTTTTTGTGAAGCACTTTAACAATATTGTCGATGGACTCACTGGAATTTGGCTCTTATTTGAAGTAATCAAATTGGTTATATTTTGCTATTCTTGTAGTTCTTTTTATCATAATTTGACATTGCTTAAGTGCTTAATGACTATTTATAGATATCTCGGGCTAAGAATGTTCTTTTGGATGTTAACTTTTAACATTTTGCAACTGAAAGTAGACACATATATTAGCCTTATGGGGTAAGGTTATAAACTTCGCCCTAGCGCCCTGCAAAATATAGAGCCGGCCCTGCGCCATATACCCCCTGTAGCTTCCTCTGCTGATGGTTTTCCGGTTCGTACTGCGGGCGTTTCATCGATTGGCTGCTCCATGCCGGTTGGGGTGTCCGATGCATATGGCAGTTGTTCCTCGGTGGTTACTACTGAGATGTCTCATGTCCCTGAGGTCTTGCCCGATGACAGTGCCAGTAGACGTGAGATCCGGCTTGGTAAGCGGCTGATCCAAGATGTTCAAGGTATTGCGCTATTTTTATTTTCTTCATAATTCTTCATTTTGTTTTGTCCTTCCATTGGTGGGTGTTATTATGTTTGTTTAGTTTCAGTTACGCATGTGACATCTTTTCCTTCCGAGCTTCGTTCATCCACCATGAGTGATATTCCTTCTAGTGGATCGCTGCAAGCTACAGTGTCCGATGGGCCTGTGTACGAGTCTCCTCAACTTCTCCGTGGCCCTTCCGTGCAGGAAAGTTCGTCACGGACCCCTTGAGGTACGTTTTCTTGCTGGTTTTTACCATCTGTGCTCATAATTCTGCTCCTTGCCTACGTTCGTATGCTGATTCAATTTGTCCTCTTGCCCTCTGAATTGTGCCCTGCCTATTCTTTATTTTCCTTGCAATTTATGATTCTTCTTTCTACATGGAAGCCCTTGCCTGCGCTTATGAGAGTGATTCTTCCGGTAGTGATGGTGCAGGGCATTTGTATGTTCGGGAACCTTGGGTCCCAGAGGAGCTGGTTGATTCTTGAATTTGTCAGTCTTCTGTTTCTGTCTCTCGAAATTTACATGTTGCTCTTCCAGCAATCTCCGACTTTTTCCAGCGTATCCGCCGTACGCCTGATGGTCGGTGCTCTTTTTCTACTGTTATCTTTCAGCTTCAATAATAATATTGTGTAATTGTTTTGTACCACTTATTTTGAAAGTCTCTTCCCTTTGTATAGTGCTAGAACTCTAGCTAGGATTGGGAGTGACCATACTACATTATTTGGGAGGCTAGGGATACAGAGATCCCAAGGAAACATAGGTTTCAATTTGAGAAATGGTGGCTTGCTAGGCCTGACTTTAGAGATGTTGTAGTTAAAGCCTGGACTATTAATGTTAATAGTATAGATGTGATGGATATTTGGCAATCCAAGGTTAGATTTTTTAGAAAACTAGAAAAAGGTTGGAGTGCTAACTTAGAAGCTTCTATTAGAAGAGAGAAAAAGGATTTGATGAAAGAGTATGACACTCTGGATATTAAATCTGATACCACTCATCTAAGTGATGAGGATAGGACTAGATTCAACTTTATTATTAGAGATCTAAATGGCTATTGGATTATGGAAGAAACCAAGGCTAGACAAAGATCTAGAGATAGGCATATTTTTGAAGGGGATAGGAATACATCATATTTTCATACTGTAGCAAATCAGAGAAGGAGGAAAACTATGATCCCTGTTTTGGATGGGCCTAAGGGGCCCATGACTGAAACAAAGGACATGCTAAAAGTAGCAACAGATTATTACAAAAATCTTTTTGATTTTGAACCTAGAGCTTTAGATCAGATTTTTTCTCTGAAGATGAGAAGCTTAGGATAGATGAGAATAGCATTTTGGGAGGTCCTTTTTCTGAAGAAGAGATCAAAACTGCTATTTTTGACTCATATTCAGATGGAGCCCTTGGGCCAGATGGCCTTTCCTTTATGTTCTATCAGCACTTTTGGGAGATTGTTAGGGCTGACTTGTTGAATATGTTGGAGGCCTGGTATCAGAACAAGTTAGATATCTATAGACTTAATTTTTCTATGATCACACTCATCCCTAAAGAAAATGAGGCTAGATCCATGAAGAAATTTAGACCCATTAGTTTTCTTAACTTCTCCTTTAAAATTTTCACAAAAGTTCTAACTAACACATATGCTAAGATCATTGGGAGGTTGATTTCCTCTCATCAATCTGCCTTCATTAAAGGGAGGTTTATTTTATAAAATGTAGTTACAGTCCATGAGATTATCCATGAAGTTCATAGGAACAAAGATCAAGGGTTGATTTTAAAGATAGATTATGAGAAAGCCTATGATAAAGTTAATTTAGATTTCCTTTATGAAATTCTAGAATGTAGAGGGTTTGATCCCACCTTTGTTAGAATGATCAGACAGATAACTAAAGGTGGATCTGTGGGTGTTAAGATAAATGATGTAGAAAGTGAGTTTTTCCTCACTAGAAACGGGCTAAGGCAAGGGGACCCCATTGCCCCCTGTTATTCAACTCCGTTGTTGCTATTTTCTCTAGGATGCTCATTAAAGGAACCCAACACAACCTAATTAGAGGTCTATGTCCGAATTTTATTTCTAGAGGGGTTATCAGCATGTAGTATGCAGATGATGCTCTTCTCTTTCTAGAGAATGATATTAGAGGGGCTAGAAATTTGAAGTGGATCCTTACCTGTTTTGAGCAACTCTCTGGCATGAGGATTAATTTTCATAAGAGTGAGATGCTTCCAATTAATATAGATCATGAGGATTTGATTCCTTTCTTAGAGATTTTTCAACGTGTTGAAGGGCAATTTCCTGTTAAATATCTGGGGATCCCTTTAAATTTTGATAGGCCAACCTATTTTTGAGAGCATCTTAGTGAGGATGACTAGTTGGAGAGGCAGATTGCTCTCTTTAGCCGCTAAAAGGACTCTCATTCAGGCAGTGTTAGCTAGTATTCCTGTATATCTTTTATCCTTCTTTAAATTCCCAAAGTGGGCTCTACACCTGCTTAATTCCCAGATGGCTAACTTTATGTGGAATGATGAGGAGGGAAACCATAAGCTAGACCTAGCAAACTGGCCCTCCATTTGCATGAAAAGGGATTTTGGGGGCATGGGTATTCCTAATCTACAGGATTTAAACATCTGTCTGATTGGATCTTGGGTTAAAATATACATTTAGGGAGAGGGGTCTTTGTGGGAAAACGTAATAGATGCAAAGTATGAAACTAGAAATCCTAATATTCTCTCCTACCATGATGTTCATCCCTCTACCTTTTGGAAAGGAGTCATGTGGGCCTCTAGGGCAGTTAGTAGGATATAAGTGGTAGGTGGGTGATGGTAGACAAATCAAATTCTGGAAAGATATTTGGTTTGGTAATTCTCCTCTAGCTGTTCAGTATTGGGACCTCTACTTTATTTCTAATCAACAAACCCAGACCATTGCTGAACTTTGGGATGGGGAGCAGGTTAGAGGTGATTTCAATAGAACCTTTACTGAAAGTATGATGGTCCAATGGTAGGAGTTATTGGTCATAGCTAGGAGTATCACTTTTAGTAACCAAGAAGATCAGCTTATCTGGCAGTATGATTCTAAAAGTGTTTATTCCTCTATCTCTATGTATTCAATCATTAATTTTAGAGGCATAAAACAAATTTTCCTGCCTGCTATGTGGAAACTTAAAATTCCCCCCGAAGGTGCAAATTTTTGTGTGGCTCCTATCTCAGAATAAAATAATGACTAGGGATAATTTGAGAGCTAGGGGTATTCCAAAACCTCTAGAATGTGAATTCCGTAAAGAGTTTGAATCAGTGCATCATCTGATGTTTGATTGCATTATTTCTAGGTCCATGTGGTATGATGTTTTTAAGATTTTCCATATTCAAATCTCTGATTATGAATCTGTAGCTAGTAAATGGTTATGTAACAAAAAGTTTCAACACTATAATGTAGTTTCTATAGCTATCCTTTGGGTTTTTTGGAATACTAGAAATAGATTAGTGTTTAACAAAGCTTCTTGGATAAATATGAAACATGTGTGGAATCTGGTGCTTTCCTATCTGAGAAATTGGAAGGTACCATTTCAGGAGCTAGGAGAAGGAGAAACGGCCAGGTTTACGGACCGTCTGCTCCAAAAACTCAAAAGACCACTGAGACTCCCCTCGTGCTGACTTGCCCGGATTTGGGCTGGATTTCTACCTGGAAATCTACCTCGATGGGGAAGAAACATGGAGGAAAGGTGTCGCTGAACTACCTGCAGAACCACAAAGACAAGGAAGACTCCATCCATGTAGTGTTCTGAGTCTATGGGTGGCACTATGTTTCCTTTACATAGTCAGGTGTTCTCTTTTGAGTCCATAAATGTTAGCAGATGATCATGTGGAAGTTTCTCCTGGTTCAGAGTTGTAGGGCTTTGTCTTTGGTCAGTAAACGTTGGTAGATGTTTAAGACAGTTCACTCTATTTTCTTTTGTAAGGCTGGACCTGGTGGTGGTGGTGTTTCTTTCCCTTTAATATGAAAGGGAACGGGGGATAAATCCCTTTTGATCTAAAAAATATTGTGTAATTGTTCTCCTGTATAATACTCATATTGCTCTATTCGCAGTGACTGCTACTCCTTTTGTTCCTGTTGGGAATGCTACAGCAAACCGCCAAAAGATAAAAATTAAAAGATCAATACATTGTTGAGGTTAAAAGAGGTGCTGCTTGGTTTTGCTTTTATTCTCATGTTTTTGCCTCTCCTTCTATGTCCCTTTCATACATGGTCTGCTCATTGTTTTGCTTTACTTTTTGAAGGACGGTCGCATGATGGTGTGGTGCCACTGCCATCTAGAGTTACATTATCGTTGCCTGCTAATTTGGTTACTATGGTTAAGTGTTAGTTCGCCTCTGCTGAATCTTCTTTCTTTGTTTCTTTTGTCTTACAATTAATTTATTACTTCTGCTTTGTGTCCTTAGCCACTTGGCCTGGTCGGTCATACTATGGAAGGCCTCATCACGTTTGCATGCACTGCGGTGCTTCTTTTTGGTATCAGGAGCGCTGCAAGCGTGACAGCACCGAGCGCCATGTCGTTTATAATGGATGTTGCCGTCCTGGCAGGGTTTCGCTTCCGGTTTATCCGGAATGGCTTTATCCTTTGGATGAATTGCTTCGTTTCGATGGGCATGTATTATCTGACCGTTTCATGCGGCTGATACGTGAGTATCTATCTATCTATATCTATACTATAACTAGTAAAATGCCCATGCAGTTGCTACGGGTCAAAATCTATAAGTGTTTTGCACTTCATAAATATAGATGAAGCTGAATTTGCTGCTCCTACCCATCATGCCCATTCGAAAACACGAGGAAGGTGCTATTAGGTTCACATCTAATTTTGTTTTACTACGTGATCCATTTAGGCACAACTTTTATTCTGCTCCACAAGACATCCAAAATATTCTAATACACCGCAAATATAAATCTAATGAAACAGTTTTAATGGAGTATAAGAATAATTTCGGATTAACAAGGGTCATCAACCAAGGGCATGGTGGTTGTATGGACCCTTTCAAAATGAGTCTTTCGCCCAAATAAGAACATCTCGGTCTTGCTATGTACAAATGAAAGTAGATAAAATATCTCACGATACCTCTGTCACTCCCTCCAAAGTTTGATACGTTTGCACCAAATAAAGGTTTGGCAAACATGCAATGCAACACAGTGCACACAGGTTGAGGCCGCAAGTGTAGTTTTAAGTGGTTTAGAAAGTAGCACTATACTGTCATAAACATAGATTATCGTTTATTTCAGTTTTCTAAGATACCATGCCCAATTCCCATGTATTTATTATAATATTACAAAGAGTACATCATTCATATTATTTTGTACAAAATTCAATGATATCATTCTAGCATGAAACGTAAATCTAATTCTTTCTCTCGTCGCCAACATAAATACTCTCCACCTCTTGTGAGTATACACTACTAATTGGCAACAGCTTACTGAATGTTATATATCAGACCTCTCGTAAGAAAGCATTTTAAAAAAATCGTATGACATGTGTTGAAACTTCTAATGTCCAAAAAATCAGACACTATTCTCTGTAGCTGTGGTATCCATCCTTCTTCAAGGACCTCCGGTCTACAAATAAATCATTCTCTACATCAAAGATGGTTGTTGCCTCATTAGGAATCCGTTCCTAATAACTATTTAGTCTTCTTAGCATATTGTCGCTGTTCCAGTAGCCCAAATAGAATCATTTTTCTACTGGGAGGAGACAATGCCATAAAATTAGAGAATATCACAAATTATGCAATGCATTAACTTCACTGGGATATAAACATCAATTTTTTGAGCAATTAAGAATCTCACATTATTGCAAGAAAACTGAACGGTTTTGCTCACCCGAAAACAAGCACTCTTTATGTTGATGAAATATACCATGCCTAACTCGAGAAATTACAATAATTGAGCCATTCAAAAAATAATCATTGATGATAGGATGGCATCAGTAGAGCCAACATAAATGGATATTATCCTGCAAAATAACAAGATGAAGAGAAATAAATGCAACACCCTTTTGTGTGCATTCTGGTGCCCACCAAGGGCCCTTGAGCTGAAGAACTTCGTCATGCGGTAGTTGCATGAGAACGTTATTTGAGGGGTGGCTGCAGGTTTGGCTTCTAGAGGCTTAGCTTCTTCACTTGTGAGTTTGTCAAGATCCAACTTTAGCCATGGTTTGGAGGTAGTATCATCGGCATGACCAGCTTCATCAACTTGATTAGCAAACTTATATTCTTCTGCTTCAGATGCTCTCTCCATCTATTTCTTTATTGGAAGTAGCACAGTAGAGGATTTCTCAAGGTCTATGATATTATGGTAGTCCTCTGGTTTGCTATAAAAAGAGGCAGGAGCCTACAAGTGGCAATAATTCAAGGGAAAAGACAAGTTATCAAGAGTTTAAAGTGGATAAGGATATGCTAGTTTGGATACTTATCTATTTCCCTAGTTTTCTTACGTATCAAGTTTCTTGTAGTTGTGGTCAGCATATTATAGCTTTTGTTTATTCCATAAGGTGTGGCTTTCATGTATACTGTCTGATAACATGACACTTTAGTTGTTTGTTTCAGGAAGATGACAGCAGTAATGAGATATCTCTTAGACCGTTCAAGGCTATCAACCTATACCATCTTAAATCATGCCATTGGTACAAAATTAGGACGAAGAGTTCCTTTACCCATTAACTGTTTAGAAATTAAATTCCTACCAATATGAGCTTCACTAAAAGGACCATGAGACTGTAAGATAACACTTGTGGGAAAACAAATAACCAAGTACAAAAATCAGACTAAAGCATTGATATATTAGTTTGCCTACGTGTATTAAGAGCCCCTGTTGGAAGGACTAGTGTGTAGACTAGTACTATGTTAGGGTCTTTTATGTAAATATTACATTGTATTAAGAGAGGAAAAGAAGGAACGGGGAGGTGAGAGAGCCTTCCAGAAATCATCTGCTAGTTCCCCTTTGGTCTACTGTAGCACTAGGCGATTTACTACATGGTATCTGAGCTAGAGACGGCAGTCAGCCTCCGCGGGCGGTGAATCGGCAGCGTGTGGTGGAGCTCCAGTGTGGGAAGCGCTGCAGCCCGTGGCGCATTGGTGGCAACAGCAGGAGGTGGAGTGCGGATGTTTGAAATCGGAGGAGTCGGAGCCTGGGACTGGCAGCGTGCGTGAGTGCAGGTCAGCAACTCTAGGTGGTGGATTGGTGGAAGTGAAGGGGCGGCTGGGGGAGGTACGGCTGCTTCTGGCTTGTAGAGAAGAAGGTAGCTGTGGTGGCTTGCTCTGTGTGTGTGAGTAGAGGTAAGAGGAGTGAGCTAGGCTAGCTCGAATCTTGCATAAAAGAGAAATCAACAGGAGACAGACGTTCGCTGCTTGAATCGGTGGTGTCCCTGCTAAGGGGGAGAGATCGAGGTACCTAGTCTGTTGTGTTGTCGGTGGGCTAGAGCTAAAAGAAGGTAGCACAACTGTTGTTGGTGCGTTTCTGCAGCAGAGATAAAGAGGTATACTTGAGCTACTTGTACATTGCTTTTCCCGCTAAAGTGTGTTGTTGGTGGTACTTTTGCTTCCCGCATTGGAGGCAGAATTGGTTCGTGGAGCTGAAAAGTTGCAGAGATAAATAAAACCGGAGTGTATTTGTGATGTGAAGAAGGTCACACGTAGTTCGACCAAGGAACTAGTGGTAATAACATTCTGATTGGAGATTTTGCAATTGTGTTGTGAGTTATGGATGAAAAATCCCGAGTTGTGTTTGGTGGGTTTGGTAAGCAGGGAATGGTATTGGATAATGGATCATGCAGAGGTAAAGGACTAGGTGACGGTGCCACAAAATCTTGGCAACGAGATGGTGATTGGCTGTATCCAAATATGAGCTGTAGAAATATAAATTTTTCCTTTCGGAGATTCTGTAATTTGTGTGGAGATGCTCACCCTATAGGTGTTAGTGGAGCAGGTGTTAATGGTGGAAGATCCCAAATTGTTACAGTCACGATGACCATTGATGATTTGGAAAAATGGTACCAGTTCAAGGGCATGAAACAAGGTGATAAGAAAAGCGAAGCTACTGCTATCTCTACTGGTCATTATAGTAATGCTTCAACTTCTGTTGAGTTTGATCGCAATGGTGCACCATGGCTGATTGATTCGGGTGCATCTCGACATATGGTTGGTTCCTATAGAGAATTTCATGATTATGTTCCTGAGATAGGTAAACAGAGTGTTAAATTGGCCGATGGTTCAGCTCAAGCCATCATGGGTTCAGGGAAAGTTATATGTAATCCTAACTTGTCACTTCATCCGTGCTTCATATTCCCACATTCTCACTTAATCTCATATCCATAAGTTCTATTGTATAGGAGCTTAATTGTGCTGCTATTTTCTTCCCAAAATGGTGTATATTTCAGGAACTTGGAACTGGGAAAAGGCTCGGGATGGGGAGCTTACATGATGGATTATATTACCTATACAAGGAAGTATCACCTTCTGTTGCAGCCGTGTTATCTTCATCACCATTAGAAAAGTTTCTACTTCAACATCACAGGTTGGGTCATATGTCATTCCCTATTCTGAGTCACCTTTATCGTGATCTTTATACTAAAGTTAAAAAGGATAAACTAGTATGTGATGCATGTCAACTTGGAAAGTAAACTAGAAGCTCTTATGTGCTAGCGAATAATCGGAGTAACACACCACTTGATTTTATTCATTTTGATGTCTGGGGTCCCAGTGGAGTTCAAGCTCTAAATGGTTACCGCTCGTTTGTTACATTCATTGACTGTTGTACCAGAGTCACTTGGGTTTATGTGTTGGGGAACAAAGATGATGTGTTTGAATGCTTCGTTGATTTTCATAATATGATCAAAACTCAATATAATGCGTGCATGAAAATATTTCGTACTTGTGGCGCCCCGCTAAAACCACTACTACAAAATCGCGGTGTTTTTGTGCATTGCATCATCATGATCGCATGCTCATGTCATCATGCCACATTGCATTTGAGCATCGTCATGACATCTTGCATTTGTTTGTCTAAAACTATTTCTAAAAGCCTATATTTGTTTTCCAAATGTCTCCTGTCTTTATTTCAAATCAAAACTCCGGTCTTTTTCAGGTCTTTTATTTGTCTAAAAACTATTTACAAAAGTCTATTTTAAATTAAAGTAAAAGTTTGCATTATATTTTTTAGGAGGCAGCCCGCCAGGCCCGAAAGCCTAGCCGGCCACCTCCAGTTAAACCCTATTCTACCTAAGCTAACCAACCAAACACACCCCCACCTAATCTCTACCCAGCCGCCACCTCACCCTGGCCAATCCTAGGCCTCCACCTCACCAACCCCTCCCTAATCTCCCTCCACCTCACCCAACACAGCACGCACACCAGCTCCACCTACCCCTTCTTTTCCCGCCTCCTGCACGCCACCTGGCCACCAGCCGCCTTGGGATTCTCCCTAGCCCACCTGGGCGCGCGCCCCAACTCACACACCCACCCCCTGGCCAACCGCGTCCGCCCCGCGTGCCGCCTGGCCCACCACGACGCACCACCCCGCGTCGCGTACACGTTTCCCCCCCTCGATCCTCGCACAAGCCTGGCCCCACCCCGACCCCACTCCCTGCTCTGCTCTCCTCGCCCGTGTCCCCCGCAAATTGACCCCGCTGCCGGGAGCCCCTTCTGCCGCCTCTGCTCGCCACCAGCAACACCCCCGCCTGACCTTCTCCTCCTCCGTCCCCGCCTTCCTCGCCGTGGTAGGGGCCCCTTGCCACCCTCGCCTCGGTCGGCCTTCCTTCGTCCTTTCCCCTTCGTCAGCCGCCGCCACCATCCGCATGTGCCGTCTCGCCGGAGCACGGCCGGCTGTTCCGCGCCGCCGCCGTCTGGTGCTCGAGCCCGGGCCGCTTGGCCCGCGCGACCCTGCCTCGCCGGACTCCGCCGTCCGTGCGGCCTCCTCTAGCGTCCCGCCATCGCCCGCCATCCCCGTCTGCGCGTCGGCCGCCGCAGCGTCCTCGACCTTCCCGTGCTCGGCTCCGGCCGCCGTCGGGCCTCCTCTCCGCTCCTCGCAGCGACCCACGACCGCTCTTGGCCACCTCCTCATCGAGCTCGCCCCTAGCCACCGTCGTCCCTGCAATCACCACCTCCGCCGCTTTCCTTCTCGCCGGTCAAGGCCCTGCTGCCGAGCCGACTTGCCACCGAGCCGACTTGCCGTGCCGAGGCCCCTCTGCGGTGGCGGCCCCTCTCTACCCTGTGAGCCCGCCATGCTGCAGCCCTATGTTGTCGCCAGCAACCGCCGCGGCGTCACAGACGCACTGAACCGCCTCTGGCCGGAGATCCGTCTCGCCTGCTCCTGGCTCGGGCGCCTGCCGCCGTTGACCTCTGCCGCTACTGCCACGTCGCTCTTACCCATCGGTGCCGTCGCGTCGCGCGGTTTTCCTCTGCTTTCTACCGTTGCCAAAATCCCCTGCTCCGCACGAACAGTGCCTGTATGCCTCCTGCACACTTGTATACATGTATGTTTGTGTAGGTCCAGTCATATCATTGTTCCTTTGTCGTGAGTTTTCCATGTCGGGTACCCGGTGATGCTACCAAATCCTATCGCTACAAGTGTGTACCTGCAGTTCCTCGAACCGAGAGCCCCGACAAGAACCACGTCACGGGACCCCATGATCTTCTCTTGCGGAACGCCAAGTACTCCGTCACGGAACACCCCGAGGACTTCGACATGGACAAGATCGACCACATGGATCCGAAGACCGAAACCGAAGACACAGATGCGACAAGTACTTCCCGGATGCGAGACCTGGATCCGAAGACCGCCAAGATCGCCACCGGAACGCCAAGTTCTTCACCCCAAACACCAAGACCGACCCGATACATGGACCCGACAAGGTCTTCACGACGACAAGACCGACACCGACCAGGGCGAATCCGATGAGCCCCCGACGCCAAACCAAGTCCTCCTTCCCGGAACGCCAAGCTCTCCTTCTGTTGTCCGAGACCGATCCCCGTCGAACCCTGAGACCGAACCCCAACCCACCAGAACCAAGATCTTCCGAACCCCGATGTGTGAACCCTTTCCCGAGCCCTATTTTATAAATGCTATATATAAAACTATCGCATATTAATTTGTTCATGCATGCATATCTGTCTGTGGTTTGAGGGCATTATGCCGATTCACCTCCTAATTAAATATGGAGTCTATATGCGGGATATTTTTGTCTTATTCCGGACTCCATTTAAATTGGTGTAACGAACCGATGCCATGATTCGCCTGGTTAATTCAACATTTAAATTGCGAGGGTTCTAAATAACTTGAACCACATGATTAATTTTCGGGACCCCGGTTCCGCTTAATATTGCCTAATTGCACCGCATCTGTGCCATGCCATGCATCATATCATAAGCATGCCAGCTCTTCTACCGTAGTATTAAATATTGCATCCGGTGTTTCTTCTAGTGTTTGCTTCTTCGCAGATTAGGCCGATGAATGGATGCGAGTATCGACAAGTTCTTCGGATATGATCCGTCAGTAGTGTTTCCCAGGCGAGCATCTCTTCCCCTTCTACCTATTTTGCATTTATAGTCTTTATTTCCTCCTGTTGATCTATTGCTATCCGTGTCGCGATGCTTTAGTTTCCGTGCACCAGTTATATCCCGTGCAGCCTCTATATTGCCATGAACACCTCCTAATACCTGTTGTTTGGTAGATAGCTGGCCTTGCGAGTCGTAGTTGCTTGCTCAGGTGCGATCTCGTGTTGTCGAGTACCACAGTTGTTCGTATGCTGGCACATGTTTATGGTGGAAATGCTTACTGGTGGAGAGGATCATGACTTTAAATACAACTATTAAAATGCTAGATATAACTAATGCATAGGCATCGGTGGGCAATAGATGTTATTTGGTTCTTCCACGCTCACTTGTGTCCCGTAGGACCCCGAGTACTTGATACCTGTTCCTTGACTATTCGCACTATCCACATCCGGGAGGCCTTATGGACCGCCCTGAGCCAGAGCTTGATTCATTTGTATTTCTTGGGGCCACAAAGTAGTTTGGGGCTTTATTACTATCATGTACCTATGCCATGCTTTACTGCTTTATTTAAGATTGTGCGTGGAGCACCTATACTGTTTTGGACCGCGCCACGTTTTCGCGGTATCGATAAGTCCAGTCACACTTTCAGGTTCCTAGTCGTTTACAGCCGTCGTCGCAAACCCTGGGTCTGTTCCGGAGCCGGCCAACTTCGTTGTGGGTAGCTTAGTGGGGTGGCCCCCTGAAATATTTATGAATCCTATGATTGCTTTGTCGTGAAAGCATCATTGGGTTTTGAGTTGGTTTTTCCGAGGTTGATCGAGTGTGTGTTGCTATTTGTGCACCCCTGCAGGGTAAAACTTTCTGAAAGCCGTGTCTGCGGTTATGGATGACTTGGAGCACAGTATCTCGATCATAGACAAGCATAACTAAAGTAGTGTTATAAATTCGACTTAATATGTGACTAGTAATCAGCTTCACTACAATGGAATGGATAATAAAAATGCCAACAACTGGCGGATCTGTGGTGATCTGTGTCATACTATACCTGCCTAGTAAGTATTGCAACTCCAATGGAATGTGATAAAAGTGCCAACAATTGCTGGGTTTTGGGATTCCTCGGGACAATTATACCTGACTAGTAAATGTTCCAACTACAACGGAATGTTAACTAAAACTGCCCACTACTTATGCTATCAGAATGACTCATGCTATCTATATCTGATTAGTAAGTGTTGCAACTATAATGGAATGAATAAAACTGCCAACTATGTGAGTTCCTCGGTTTGACTTCCTCGTTTGGTCTCGAGGGGGAATACCAGGATGGGTATGATTGGTGTTAGTGTCAGGTGGTTCCGAATAGGTCTTTCTTATATCTCTCTAATAGCCGACAGATGTACCGAGTCTCTATAGGTTGTTTAGTGCATGTTGCGCTGCCGCTTTAGCCCACCATACCTATGTAGGCGAGAGCCACCGAATTCTAGCCTCACCGTGTACTGGCCTCAGTACTGACGCTCCTCTTTTTTCTTTGTCCTTTGTCGGCACCCCTTTTGTTTTAGCAGGTTTAAGTTCGACGTCGTTAGCAGGGTTACCCTTCCGGCTTGGCCTGGGCAGGGTTATGGACACCATTGGTCATTCTTCAGGACTCTTAGCCCAATTTGCTTCTTGTCCGTACTCGGACGTGGTATCAATTTCAAGGTGATTTGGATCTTTGTATTGTATATCTGTATTCTTGACTCTTGGAGTCGTGTAATATATATCTGTTCTGTGGGTCCCGTCGAGGACTGTTGTGTAATGGTATTACTTCGTTTTTCCACCCGCACGAAAGTGCCTGGTGGGCGTCCTTGAATCGTTTCTATGCGGGTTTGGCGGGAAGCGCTGAAACTTGCATAGGGCCGATTCGAGGGTGTTACAGAGTGGTATCAGAGCTCAGCAGTTACGATACCCCACAAGTCCAGCCTATAGGATAACCTAGCTAACGGCCGAAGTAGAGTGTCAAAACTATTTTGCAAAAACGGTTGGATAGATCTGATTAGGCCTGCTTTTACTCCTTACCCCTCTGCTATTCTCCTCTGACCTCTACGTGTTTTGATTATACTCTCTTATCTTTTCTTTGAGTCCAGGATTTCCCGTGGTTGGGTTCTGTCGTACCTTCAGGGTTTTGCTTCCTTCCTTTATAATGGTGGTTCTACAATCATCAATCTGCTTCTCGGCTGTTGTACCTTCATCCAATCTTTTGTCCTTGAACTCTTTATCCGTATGTGCCCCTTGACAGATATCTGTATCGTTGAAAAGCATATGAGAAGGATGAGCATTGGTGAAGTTGGAGTATACCTTGATCATGTGTTGTTCATGCCGATGGAACCATCGCAAAACCTAATCATTGTGTATTTTCGAACGATGTTTCTTTGTATCCTCCGGTGGTCCCCAATGCGACGACATCATCAAAGCCAGATCCGATGAAGAGCCTGCCTCGCCCCTCTTGTTCCGAGCACCGCTTGTGAAGATCTTCAGTCTAAATTCCAAGAGTTGATTGCACGATTCTTCTATTCATGTACAGAATGATGCTTTGAGTACAGGATGGACTGATCACCCTACCCGTCTCCCACTTTTCATTTTTGTACATCGAGTCGGTGGATCAAGCAATTTTACTCCGTCCCCGGAAGCTAGAGGTGGCTTTATTTGTTGATACCTTTACCTTCGCCCTTTGTTTCCCGGAGTGTTCTCTCGACGATCACGAACAACGACCTCTTGTTAGTGGTGTCGCAGGGATCTACATGAAGCGAGAAGATTCAGACCTCCGACCTTCTTCCCGGTACCATGAGGCGGATCTCGAGGGCGAGATCCATTGTTAGTGGTGTCGAATTGTGGCGCCCCGCTAAAACCACTACTAGAAAATCACGGTGTTTTTGTGCATTTCATCATCATGACCGCATGCTCATGTCATCATGCCACATTGCATTTGAGCATCGTCATGACATCTTGCATTTGTTTGTCTAAAACTATTTCTAAAAGCCTATATTTGTTTTCCAAATGTCTCCTGTCTTTATTTCAAATCAAAACTCCGGTCTTTTCCGGGTCTTTTATTTGTCTAAAAACTATTTACAAAAGTCTATTTTAAATTAAAATAAATGTTTGCATTATTTTTTTTAGGAGGCACCCCGCCAGGCCCGAAAGCCCAGCCGGCCACCTCCAGTTAAACCCTATTCTACCTAAGCTAACCAACCAAACACACCCCCACCTAATCTCTACCCAGCTGCCACCTCACCCTGGCCAATCCTAGGACTCCACCTCACCAACCCCTCCCTAATCTCCCTCCACCTCACCCAACACAGCACGCAGACCAGCTCCACCTACCCCTTCTTTTCCCGCCTCCTGCACGCCACCTGGGCACGCGCCCCAACGCACACACCCAACCCCTGGCCGACCGCGTCCGCCCCGCGTGCCGCCTGGCCCACCACGACGCACCACCCCACGTCGCGTACGCGTTTCCCCCCTGGATCCTCGCGCAAGCCTGGCCCCACCCCGACCCCGCTCCCTCCTCTGCTCTCCTCGCCCGTGTCCCCCGCAAATCTACCCCGCCGCCGGGAGCCCTTTCCACCGCCTCTGCTCGCCACCAGCAACACCCCCGCTCGACCTTCTCCTCCTCTGTCCCTGCCTTCCCCGCCGTGGTAGGGGCCCCTTGCCACCCTCGCCTCCGTCGGCCTCCCTCCGTCCTTTCCCCTTCGTCAGCCGCCGCCACCATCCGCCTGCGCCGTCTCGCCGGAGCACGGCCGGCCGTTCCGCGCTGCCGATGGCTGGTGCTCGAGCCCGGGCCGCTCGGCCCACGTGTCCCTTGCCTCGCCGGGCTCTGCCGTCCGTGCGGCCTCCTCTAGCGTCCCGCCGTCGGCCGCCATCCCCATCTGCGCGTCGGCCGCCGCGCCGTCCTCGACCTCCCCATGCTCGGCTTTGGCCGCCGTCGGGCCTCCTCTCCTCTCCTCGCAGCAACCCGCGAGCTGCTCTTGGCCACCTCCTCATCGAGCTCACCCCTAGCCATCGTCGTCCCTGCAATCACCACCTCCGCCGCTTTCCTTCTCGCCGGTCAAGGCCTTGCCGCCGAGCCGACTTGCCACCGAGCCGACCTGCCGTGCCCAGGCCCCTCTGTGGTGGCGGCCCCTCTCTACCCTGCGAGCCCGCCATGCTGCAGCCCTCTGTTGTCGCCAGCAACCGCCGCGGTGTCACAGACGCACCGAACCGCCTCTGGCCGGAGCTCCGTATCGCCTGCTCCTGGCTCGGGCGCCTGCCGCCGTTGACCTCTGCTGCTGCTGCCACGCTGCTCTTACCCATCGATGCCTTCGCGTCGTGCGGTTTTCCTCTGTTGCTACCGTTGCCAAAATCCCCTGCTCCACACGAACAGTGCCTGTATGCCTCCTGCACACTTGTATACATGTATGTTTGTGTTGGTCCAGTCGTATCATTGTTCCTTTGTTGTGAGTTTTCCATGTCGGATACCCGGTGATGCTACCAAATCCTGTCGCTACAAGTGTGTACCTACAGTTCCTCGAGCCGAGAGCCACGACAAGAACCACGTCACGGGACCCCATGATCTTCTCTTGCGGAACGCCAAGTACTCTGTCACGGAACACCCCGAGGACTTCGACATGGACAAGATCGGCCACATGGATCCGAAGACCGAACCTGAAGACACAGATGCGACAAGTACTTCCCGGATGCGAGACCTGGATCCGAAGACCGCCAAGATCGCCACCGGAATGCCAAGTTCTTCATCCCGAACGCCAAGACCGACCCGATACATGGACCCGACAAGATCTTCGCGACGACAAGATCGACACCGACCGGGGCGAATCCGATGAGCCCCCGACGCCAAACCAAGTCCTCCTTCCCGGAATGCCAAGCTCTCCTTCCGTTGTCCGAGACCGATCCCTGTCGAACCTGAGACCGAACCCCAACCCCCCGGAACCAAGATCTTCCGAACCCCGATGTGTGAACCCTTTCCTGAGCCCTATTTTATAAATGCTATATATAAAACTGTCGCATATTAATTTGTTCATTCATGCATATCTGTCTGTGGTTTGGGGGCATTATGCCGATTCACCTCCTAATTAAATATGGAGTCTATATGCGGGATATTTTTGTCTTATTCCGCACTCCATTTAAATTGGTGTAGCGAACCGATGCCATGATTCGCCTGGTTAATTCAACATTTAAATTGCGAGGGTTCTAAATAGCTTGAACCACATGATTAATTGTCGGGACCCCGGTTCCGCTTAATATTGCCTAATTGCACCGCATCTGTGCCATGCCATGCATCATATCATAAGCATGCCAGCTCTTCTACCATAGTATTAAATATTGCATCCGGTGTTTCTTCTAGTGTTTGCTTCTTCGCGGATTAGGCCGATGAGTGGATGCGAGTATCGACAAGTTCTTCGGATATGATCCGTCGGTAGTGTTTCCCAGGCGAGCATCTCTTTCCCTTCTACCTATTTTGCATTTATAGTCTTTATTTCCTCCAGTTGATCTATTGCTATCCGTGTCACGATGCTTTAGTTTCCGTGCACCAGTTATATCCCGTGCAGCCTCTATATTGCCATGAACACCTCCTAATACCTGTTGTTTGGTAGATAGCTGGCCTTGCGAGTCGTAGTTGCTTGCTCAGGTGCGATCTCGTGTTGTCGAGTACCACAGTTGTTGGTATGCTGGCAGATGTTTATGGTGGAGATGCTTACTGGTGGAGAGGATCATGACTTTAAATACAACTATTAAAATGCTAGATATAACTAATGCAGAGGCATCGGTGGGCAATAGATGTTATTTGGTTCTTCCATGCTCACTTGTGTCCCGTAGGACCCCGAGTACTTGATACCTGTTCCTTGACTATTCACACTATCCATATCCGGGAGGTCTTATGGACCCCCCTGAGCCAGAGCTTGATTCATTTCTATTTCTTAGGGCCACAAAGTAGTTTGGGGCTTTATTACTATCATGTACCTATGCCATGCTTTACTGCTTTATTTAAGATTGTGCGTGGAGCACCTATACTATTTTGGATCACGCCACGTTTTCGCGGTATCGACAAGCCCAGTCACACTTTCGGGTTCCCAGTCGTTTACAGCCGTCGTCGCAAACCCAGGGTCCATTCCGGAGCCGGCCAACTTTGTTGCGGGTAGCTTAGTGGGGTGGGCCCCTAAAATATTTATGAATCCTATGATTGCTTTGTCGTGAAAGCCTCATTGGGTTTTGAGTTGGTTTTTCCGAGGTTGATCGAGTGTGTGTTGCTATTTGTGCACCCCTGCAGGGTAAAACTTTCTGAAAGCCGTGTCCGCGGTTATGGACGACTTGGATCACTGTATCTCGATCATAGACAAGCATAACTAAAGTAGTGTTATAAATTCGACTTAATATGTGACTAGTAATCAGCTTCACTACAATGGAATGGATAATAAAAATGCCAACAACTGGCGGATCTGTGGTGATTTGTGTCATACTATACCTGCCTAGTAAGTATTGCAAATCCAATGGAATGTGATAAAAGTGCCAACAATTGCTGGGTTTTGGGATTCCTCAGGACAATTATACCTGACTAGTAAATGTTCCAACTACAACAGAATGTTAACTAAAACTGCCCACTACTTATGCTATCAGGATGACTCATGCTATCTATATCTGATTAGTAAGTGCTGCAACTATAATGGAATGAATAAAACTGGCAACTGTGTGAGTTCCTCGGTTTGACTTCCTCGTTTGGTCTCGAGGGGGAATACCAGGATGGGTATGATTGGTGTTAGTGTCAGGTGGTTCCGAATAGGTCTTTCTTATCTCTCTCTAATAGCCGACAGATGTACCGAGTCTCTATAGGTTGTTTAGTGCATGCTGCGATGCCGCTTTAGCCCACCATACCTATGTAGGCGAGAGCCGCCGAATTCTAGCCTCGCCGTGTACTGGCCTCAGTACTGACGCTCCTCTTTTTCCTTTGCCCTTTGTCGGCACTCCTTTTGTTTTAGCAGGTTTAAGTTCGACATCGTTAGCAGGGTTACCCTTCTGGCTTGGCCTGGGCAGGGTTATGGACGCCATTGGTTATTCTTCAGGACTCTTATCCCAATTTGCTTCTTGTCCGTACTCGGACGTGGTATCGATTTCAAGGTGATTTGGATCTTTGTATTGTATATCTGTATTCTTGACTCTTGGAGTCGTGTAATATATATATATATCTGTTCTGTGGGTCCCATCGAGGACTATTGTGTAATGGTATTACTTCGTTTTTCCACCCGCACGAAAGTGCCTGGTGGGCGTCCTTGAATCGTTTCTATGCGGGTTTGGCGGGAAGCGCTGAAACTTGCATAGGGCCGACTCGAGGGTGTTACAGTACTGATAATGGGATAGAGTATGTGAACAAGGAATTTGACAAATACTTGTCCAGTTTTGGGATTATTCATCAAACAACTTGTCCAGGTACCTCTGAACAAAATGGCCTGGCCGAAAGGAAAAACATGCACCTTTTGGAGGTTACCCGGTGTTTAATGATGGCTATGAATGTTCCAAAAAAATTGTGGAGTGAGGCAGTGATGACAGCAGCATACCTGATAAATAGAATGCCATGTAGAGTACTTGGGTACAAAGCTCCAATAGAATGTTTAACTGGTGAGATTTCTTATGTGGTTCCACCAAAAGTATTCGGGTGTATGTGCTATGTGAAAGATTATAGACCTTCCATGAGCAAGCTTGATCCAAGAGCTCTAAAGTGTGTGTTTGTGGGGTATTCAGGAAAATAGAAGGGATATAGATGTTGGTGCCCATCACAAAAGCGAATGTTTGTGAGCATGGTTGTAGTTTTCATAGAACATCAACCATTTTATGGAGAACCTGTGGACTTAACTGATGTCTTTCCTGATCTATATGCTGATGATGTTTTAGATCTAGACAGTGAAGCAGGGGGAGAAAAGGGAGTAGAGAGTAACTGTACTACATCAAGGGAAATAGTGATTGGAGTAATACAACGAGAAGATGGACATGAAGATAGAAATGTCGGTCCTACAGAAGCAGAACAAGGTACACCATGTGGTGCACCACAGTGGCCAAAACCAAATGAAGAACGAGAGGTCCGGGTGTACTCGCAGAGACACAAAGCTGAGAATGATCAAGTGCAGAGGGATGAAGATACTCCATTGGGTCAAAATTCTGAAGCTCAAGTTCAGCCAGATTCGCATACCTTAGATTCAAGCCCCTCTGCAAGTGATGGTATAGTTTTTGCTCCATTTGATGATCTGGATATCCCTACAGCTCAAAGAAAACAACCCCGCTCCACTGCTGGGAAACTGCCATCAAATTTGTCCCAATATGATATTTCTAATTATGTCTCATATTCTTCTGTGGGACCTCGGTATAGAGCCTTTATTGCTGCAGTTGACTCAGCTGTACCTATTCCCCGTGATTGGCAGGAAGCGAAGAGGTGCTCCAAATGGAGAGATGCCATGTTGGAGGAAATGGCAGCACTTGACAAAAACAACACTTGGGTGCTCACGACTCTTCCTATTAATAAAAAGGTTGTGGGTTGTAAGTGGGTATTCATTGTAAAACATACTCCAGATGGCAAGATCGAGAGATATAAAGCTAGATTCGTAGCCAAGGGCTATAGTCAGACATATGGTGTAGACTATGATGAAACTTTTGCACTAGTTGCAAAAATGAGCACTATTAGAAGTTTAATCTCAATTGCAGCAAACTTGAAGTGGAAATTGTTTCAGTTAGATGTAAAAAACGCATTTCTTCATGGGGAATTACAAGAGGAGGTCTATATGGAGATTCCTCCCGGCTTTAATACAGGTGAAACTGAAGGGAAAGTTTGTAGATTAAAGAGAGCATTATATGGGCTAAAACAGTCACCAAGGGCCTGGTTTGGCAAGCTTCGAAAAGAAATTTGTTCATGGGGTTATCAACAAAGCAATGCAGACCACACTTTATTCTTCAAGCATGTTGAACAAAAAATTGTTATACTTATCGTATATGTGGATGACATCGTGATAACAGGTAATGCTAAAGAGGAGATGATGAGATTGAAGAAAGCTTTAGCAAAGACATTTGAAGTGAAGGACGTAGGGTATCTTCACTAGTTCCTTGGCATTGAAGTGGCTTATGGTGTGCAAGGTATTTCCTTACCCCAAAGAAAGTATGTCCTTGATTTACTTAAGGAAACTGGAATGCTGAACTGTAAAATTGCTAGTACACCTATCGAACAGAATCACCATGTGAGAGTTAATTCAGGGGAACGAGTCGATAAGCATAGATATCAAAGACTAGTTGGACGGTTGATTTATCTATCCCATACCAGGCCAGATATTGCTTATGCTGTAAGTGTGGTTAGTAGGTATATGCATGATCCTCGGACTTGCCATATGGATGCAATAAATAGAATACTGAGATATTTGAAAGGGTGTCCAAGAAAGGGAATTTTATTTTCAAATCATGCAAAATAGAAAATAGAAGGGTTTACTAACGCTGATTGGGCTGGAAACTTGGATGATACAAAATCTACATCTGGCTATTGTCTGTTCTTTGGAAATAACTTGGTGAGCTGGAGAAGTAAGAAACAAAGCGTGGTTGCAAGGTCCACAGCAGAAGCTGAATATAGGTCCATGGCCTCAGGTTTATGTGAAATGATTTGGTTGAGAATATTACTGTCAGAGATCCGGCTATTTGATGGGGAACCTATTTACTTGTATTGTGATAACCAAGCTGCCATTAACATAGTACATAATCTAGTCCATCATGATCGAACTGAACATATTGAGATAGACAGGCACTTTATTAAGGAGAAGTTGGATGAAGGTGCACTTAAAATCACTTATGTAAAATCATCTGATCAATTAGCGGATGTTCTGACAAAAGGTGTTAGTGTTGTATCTTTTGTAAGTATCTGTAACAAGATGAGGCTTATTGACATCTTCGCCTCATCTTGAGGGGGGGTGTTGGAAGGACTAGTGTGTAGACTAGTACTATGTCAGGGTCTTTTATGTAAATATTACATTGTATTAAGAGAGGAAAAGAAGGAATGAGGAGGTGAGAGAGCCTTCCAGAAATCATCTGCTAGTTCCCCTTTGGTCTACTGTAGACTAGGCGATTTACTACAGCCCCATTTCAAGCTATTGTCAGGAAAGTCACATGAAAAATGTTAGTTAGAAATACTTAGATCGAGAACTACATATAGACAGAAAGAGGATAGCAACATTTGGGTTGGGTTGATCTTTCCTAAACATCCCCATCAGCCAGCGTAGAGAGGATAAATTACACTAAAAAGGACATGGGATCGGATGGTGTGACATGCAGACTATGCAGTACATAGCAATAGAAATTTATATTACGTTCAAATATACATCCTGGGTAGAAGGTTCTGCTGATTGTTTTGCGGCATGCTTTCCTAGCTCAAAACACATGCCAACAAGGCTTACAGGTTCTAAACACTAAACCTTATCGAACATGTGGCAGAGCTGTCTACATATATTTATATATGCTTTCTTTCAAATCTAAGAATAGAAAAAATAAGTAACGTTTACATGAAACACAATACGACCCAGGAATTCTAAAAGCTAGAATATATCTGCAATCTGCTAAACGAGCGTGCATTGAAAGATAAAATAAGAAAAATCAAATGGCATATTAGTAAATCCTTACACTATTATACTATCATTTACTGAACAAACTGCAAAAGTTTATGATTGACACATCTTTACTATTGTATCATGTTCTCTCTTTGTTTTTCCCCAATCGGAACTTCACCGCAAGAACCCACTTTACCTTATTCCATTGGTCTGCACAAAGGCATCAGAATACATATTCTTCTTTTACAATATTCAGAGAACATTAGACTTGCTGGTTCTAGCTGAAACATAGCCTTTTAATTCAAGTATTTAATATGCAAAAGAAGCTCAATTCTGTTTCGCAACACATATGAAATACCTCCTATTTCTATTATATGCATAAGCCATAAAAAATACATTCCTTAGTTTGGGACACCTGGTTGTGCTTCATCAGAGATGTTCTCAATAGCATGACAAGCTCAACCGCACAGTCCAGAATTGGCTTCTTCCTAATTAAAAGAAAAGATACATATCTGATTGGCGTGCAAGATTGAGATAAATCACGAACATATATTGGAATAGAGATGGGTGAAGAACTGACTATTGCCCTGGATATGAACATGGAGGAATAATTTTATTTAAAGGCAATTAAAGAGTGGTAAAACCTTCCTTCTTCTGGATACAAGTCTATAACCATGCAAAATTTTGAGTTGTTTCGGTGGAAGCCCAGCAGATTGCCGCAGTACTTCCTGCAGACTCCAAATAATAATGGGATAAAAATAATTATTTAAGAGGATGGAAATCAGTTATAAAGAGCCATGTACAACATATACTTTTCTATGATGCAAAGTAGTATGGTATGTTTGCACAGATGCTTCATAGAATAAAATCCAGGTCAATGAAAATTATTGACGGCATGTTGTCATGGTCTTGGCTGGCCGTGATCAATTTCCAATATAAGCCTGCAAATAGAGAAGAAAGAGTGACGAGGAACACTGAATGGTTAAAAGAATACATCCTCCAAAACAATATACGGAATCCCAGCAGATTGCTTAGGCATTATAAGTTGCTACCCGGTGTCATAAGGCCCGTCTCCAGGATTTAGAGGGCCTCGTGCGACTTACAAAATAGGCACTAAATTTTATTCAAACTCAATGGTAGTGTAAATAAATCTAATGCAGGTATATCACAGAAAAATTTCTACTCCCTCTAACTCAAATTAGTTGATTCAAATTTGTCAAGATACGGATGTATCTAATACTAAATCATATCTAGATACAATCGAATCTAGACAAATCTAGATCAACTAATTTCGGTCAGAGGAGTAGTATAATCTGCACGATGCCAACTATATCACTGTACCTTGATCAGCCGAACACACAACAGAGAATTTCAGATCGGTCTGTCCTCTCCCTGTCCAAGGACTCAGCGGTCGTGCACCTCGCTCAGGCCCATCGACGGGCCTGGGTGTCATAAAAATCAAAGCTGGAATGTAATTTTCATCGTCCTCGTGTACACCATCGAATCTGCCATCAGCGTCAATGCAGCTATTGATCTCGACGTGCCTGCATATAGGAGGTTAGGAAGGTGTGGGAATCCGGCATCAGGGAGAAGCAGAGGTGAAGTTGCGAGGATCTGAGTACCCTCTTTGCCTGGGAGTTCGCTGGTGAGATTGGCGGCGCCAAAGTGCCTGCTCTTGGCCCGGAAAACAGTCCCATCTCTGCTGATGATGACAGAAGAGAAGGAGAGACGGTTGTGGATGGTGTTGGCCTGGAGGTGCACCCTGCACGTAGCTGAACGCATGCAAGTGTTGGCGGCGACACAGAGGCGAGAGATCCATCTGGTGTCGAGGAAGAGGTAGAGGCGCAGGATGGCGAGGACTTGCAGCTGGTTGTGGGCGAGATTCAGGTACCAAATCCAGACGAAGGTGAGCGGGTCAATACCTAGCGGAACGCACGGCAAGAGAAAAACCCTGGGCGTGTAGTTATGATCGGTAGTTAATACGTTTTTTTTGCGGGCGGTCATTAATACGTGAGCGCACCTCAAGGCGAGAAAAAACCGTCGAGGGAGGATGCGGGACGAAGCGAACGACGTATTGTGTCGACGATGGAACTCGACATATATATATATATATATATATATATATATATATATATATATATATATATATATATATATATATATGCTTGTCTCCATTCGTGTGTTTTTCTTCGGCAACCGATGACCTCATTAGCACCATGCGCAACAACAACAATGACCAAGGTGCTGCTGTGGTGATGATCTTCCCGTTTAATCTGTACGTGCTATTCTTATCTTTATATGCACTAGTTCTTGCTAGATTTTCAGATCTACTAGATGTGGTTGTTTGACTGTATGTGTTTAGATCTGCTAGTGCTTACATAATATTGATTTATGTAATTAATTTCATGGAAAAATTGCCTAATTTTCCAACAATCCAAAAACCTTATTTATTTAGGCATTTCTCGTCATCTGCCTTTGCTGCTTCGCTGAAACCGAGCCCTTTTACGGGTGCTAATTTTAAGAGATGGCAAGGGAAAACCCTCTTGTGGCTCACTGCTATGGGCATAGAAAAAGTTGCAGATGGCACTCCCAGAGGTCCGCTTACTCTCGAGGAAGAGAGAGCGTTCAGGGAGGCCATTGTACTTTTTGTTGGCTCTGTACTCAGTGTGCTTGGAGACAAGTTGGTTGATGCATATTTGCATATTCGTGATGCCAAAGAACTGTGGGATACGCTGGACGCTAAGTTCGGTGTTGCCGATGCCGGTGGTGAACTGTATGCTATGAAGCAGTTCAATGATTACAAGATGGTTGAAAACCTATCTATAGTAGAACAGGCTCATGAGCTACAGATCATGGCAAAGGAACTCGAACTCCTCAAGTGTGTGCTTCCGAACAAGTTTGTCGCGGGATGCATTGTCGCTAAGCTTCCCCCTTCATGGAGGAACTTTGCCACTTCTCTGAAACATCAGAGGCATGAGCTCTCTATTTAGTACCTAATTGGTTCTCTGGATGTTGAAGAGAAGGCGAGGGCAAAAGACAAACACACTAGTAGAACCGAGGGACATTCTGCTGCCAATATGGTGCAGAAAAATGCCTACAAGTCCAAGGGAAATAACAAAGTCTGCCAGACTACCAACTTCAAGAAGAAGAAGGGGAAGAACAAGGAAAAGAAAGAACCTTGCTGGGTGTGTGGCGAGATTGGCCATTGGGCTCATCATTGTCCACAAAAGAAAGGCAAGAAGGGTCAGGCTGGACAGAGTTCTAAATCTGTCAACATGGTCATTGGCAATACTGATGCAGGAATTTCAGGTTCTGGGTACGGTAATTTATTACCTACTGTTTTTTCAGTATTTCAACCCACGAAATGGTGGGTTGATATGGGTGCCAATGTTCATGTGTGTGCTGACATTTCCATGTTCACCTCTTATCAGGCTCGAGATCCTCAGTCGTGATGGGGAATGGGTTACATGCTACTGTTCTTGGTGTTGGCATGGTAGATCTGAAGTTTACTTCGGGCAAGATCGTGCAATTGAAGAACGTGCAGCATGTCCCTTCTATAAAAAAGAATCTCGTTAGTGGATCCCGTCTTCTGAAAGATGAGTTTAAGTTGGTATTTGAGTCCAATAAAGTTGTATTGTCTAAGTATGGAACCTTTGTTGGAAAAGGCTATGAATGCAGAGGCATGTTCTGTTTTTCATTGGTAGACTTCTGTGATGATGTAGTGAACCATGTTTGCACTACTAGTAATGAAAATAATGTTTGGTATTCACGACTTTGTCATATTAATTTCGGTTGTATGTCGCGGCTTGCTGGTATGAGTTTAATTCCGAAATTTACTATTGTCAAAGGCTCTAAGTGTCATGCTTGTGTGCAAGCAAAGCAGCCTCGAAAGCCTCACAAGCCTACAGAGGAAAGAAACTTGGCACCTCTTCAGCTCATACATTCAGATCTATGTGAGATGAATGGTGTGTTGACAATTAGTGGAAAGAAATATTTCATGACTTTGATTGATGATTCTACTAGGTACTGTTATGTATATCTCTTGAAAACTAAAGATGAGGCTTTAGATTTCTTTAAAATCTATAAAGCAGAAGTTGAAAATCAACTTGAGAGAAAGATCAAAAGAATTCGGTCCGATCGTGGTGGAGAGTACTTTTCTAATGAGTTCAATTTATTCTGTTCGGAACATGGTATTATACATGAGAGGACGCCTCCGAATTCCGCTCAATCCAATGGGATTGCTGAGAGGAAAAACCGGACTCTAACAGATTTGGTTAACGCCATGTTAGACACTGTCGATTTATCCAAGGAATGGTGGGGGGAGGCTATATTGACTTCGTGTCATGTTCTGAACCGTATTCCAACTAAGAATAAAGAGATTACACCATTTGAAGAATGGGAAAAGAAAAGGTTGACACTCTCTTACTTACGAACTTGGGGTTGTTTGGCAAAGGTCAACGTGCCAATCAACAAGAAGCGTAAGCTTGGACTGAAAACTGTGGAATGTGTCTTTCTTGGCTATGCTTCTCATAGCATAGCTTACAGATTTCTTGTGGTGAAATCTGAAATGGACGACATGAGTGTCGGTACCATTTTTGAATCAAGAGATGCTACATTCTTTGAGAATATATTTCCTATGAGAGATATGCCTAGCATATCTAATAAGGAATGTGATCCAGTTTCTGAACCTGAAACTCCCATAGAGACCGATGAACAATCAGATGATGTGAGTTCAGATTCGGATGAGGATGACAATGAAACTCCCACAAGGAGTAAGAGACAAAGGATCGCAAGATCTTTTGGTAATGATTTCATTATGTACCTAGTGGATGACACTCCCACTATCATTTCAGAAGCTTTTGCATCTCCGGATACAGACTACTGGAAGGAAGCGGTTCAAAGCGAGATGGATTCCATATTGGCTAATGGAACGTGGGAAATATCTGAAAGTCCGTATGGGTGTAAACCTGTAGGATGTAAATGGGTATTTAAAAAGAAGCTTAGGGCTGATGGTACTATTGAAAAGTACAAAGCTCGGCTTGTGGCTAAAGGCTATACCCAAAAGGAAGGTGAAGATTTCTTTGATACTTATTCACCTGTGGCTAGATTGACCACAATTCGAGTACTACTATCACTGACTGCCTCACATGGTCTTCTCGTTCATCAAATGGACGTTAAGACGGCTTTCCTAAACGGAGAGTTGGATGAGGAAATTTACATGGAACTGCCTGATGGTTTTGTACTAGAAGGTCAAGAGAGAAAGGTGTGTAAATTGAAGAAATCTTTGTATGGCCTCAAACAAGCTCCCAAGCAAAGGCATGAGAAGTTTGAAAGAACTTTGACATCTATGGGTTTTATTGTAAATGAAGCTGACAAATGTGTGTACTACCGCCATGGTGGGGGTGAGGGAGTTGTCCTATGTCTCTATGTTGATGACATATTAATTTTTGGGACAAGTCTTAAAGTAATTAATGAGGTCAAAACCTTCTTGTCTCAATGTTTTGAGATGAAGGATCTTGGAGAAGCTGATGTTATCCTAAACATCAAGCTACTGAGAGATGAGAATAATGGGATTACACTTGTGCAATCACATTATGTGGAGAAGGTGTTGAGTAGATTTGGATATGATGGTTGCAAATCTTCTCCTACACCTTATGATCCTAGTATTTTGCTTCGAAAGAATCAAAAGGAAACTAGAGATCAGTTGATATACTCTCAGATTATTGGCTCACTTATGTATTTAGCTTGCGCTACGAGGCCTGACATCTTGTTTGCTGTGAGCAAACTTAGCCGGTTTGTGGCCAACCCGGGAGATGATCACTGGCATGCTCTTGAGAGAATAATGCGCTATCTAAAAGGAACCATGAGCTATGGAATACATTATACCGGGTATCCAAGGATACTTGAAGGGTATAGTGATTCAAATTGGATATCAGATGCTGATGAGATAAAGGCCACAAGTGGATATATATTCACTCTTGGTGATGGTGTTGTTTAATGGAAGTCTTGCAAGCAGACCATCTTAACGAGGTCAACTATGGAAGTAGAACTCATAACATTAGATACTACGACTGTTGAAGCAGAATGGCTTCGTGAACTCTTAACAGATTTGCCTATGGTTGAAAAACCAATACCGGCAATCCTTATGAACTGTGACAACAAAACTATGATTGTCAAAGTGAATAGTTCTAAGGACAATATGAAGAGTTCAAGACATGTCAAGAGAAGACTGAAGTCTGTCAGAAAGCTGAGAAACTCCAGAGTTATAGCATTGGATTATGTCCAAACGGCTAAGAATCTGGCAGATCCTTTTACGAAAGGACTATCAAGAAATTTGATAGAAAATGCATCGAGAGAGATGGGTTTGAGACCCACGTGAGTTGTCAAGGGGGTAACCCAACCTATGTGATCGGATATCCCGTGAATTAGGACCTAGGAAAACAAACCGAAACAACTGAGTAAAGAGAAACTTTTAATACTCCCACTCCACTGCAGATGCAATTCTCTCATAGTATACTGTAAGGAAGGTTGATTATATCTTAATGTGTTCTGACTGTCTCCTTGGGAGCAAAGACACTGTCCTACAGAGCAATCTTGAAAGAACACACCTATATGAGCTACACTGTTGGTCACAGTGTATGAGATTTGGGTGAATCTCTAGGAAGCTCATGAAAGGCCAAGGAGTGTGACTTATAAGCTCCACCCGAGGGGTAGCCTATGGTAGCCAAGTACCGGTAACGGCATTGAGTGAAACTTGCTGCGCAATACTAGCAATTCAAGGCATAGTCTATTGTTCAGTTGTAGTAAGTGTATCTCTTTGTCTAGGTGGAAGTTCAACTTAACAGTCTCCACTGAACTGCAGGTATATTAAACAGTGATTGGAACTAATGTGCCATATGATGTGCCTCTGAGATCTGGTGGGGGATTGTTAGATTTATATGGGTTGCGGCCCATGTAGGCAGCACATTTAGTCTAATAAATCCTGAAACCTCAAGGCCCATCTACTATGGCAGCTTGGAAGCTCTGTGGGAGACAAAGTTTAGTCTCACATTGCTAGTTGGGAGAGAGTTGGACCAGCTTATAAGGTGAGTTGTTTCACCCCCATTAAGTGAGTGAGAAGAGAAGAAGTCCACACGCACTCCTCCTTCGCCGTCGCCCGCCTCGCCTCGCCCGCACGCGCTTCGCGTTTCGTGAATCGAGTTCAAGTTAGAAACTCGTTTTGTGGAAGACTAAATTTTTGCTTGGTGCACTAGCTGTTGGATACGTGTCAACATTCGTGTGCATGTTTGACGCGTGTCCTTGTCTTCCAACACGTGACGACTTGGTCGGCTCACCTCCCAGGCTTTATAGAGCGAGAGACAGACAGATCTAGACGCATCCAGTTCTTCTCTCGGTCTCTCTCGCTGTGTGTTCCTCTTGCTGCACTGCTCTCTAGGCTTCCCCATCCCGGCGGCTGCGTGTACTGCTGTCCGGGAGAGCAGGCCTCCGAAACCCCATCCGTTGAGATCCTGCACCGGGAGACGGGTAATAAGGTTTTTGGGAGCATCTCGGCGCGACTGCTCGCCTCCATTCGCGTGTTTTTCTTCGGCAACCGATGACCTCATCAGCACCATGGGCAACAACAACAATGACCAAGGTGCTGCTGTGGTGACGACCTTTCCAGTCAACCTGTACGTGCTATTCTTCTCTTTGTATGCACTAGTTCTTACTAGATTTTTAGATCTACTAGATGTGGTTGTTTGACTGCATGTGTTTAGATCTGCTAGTGCTTACATAATATTGATTTCGGTAATTAATCTCATGGGGAAATTTCCTAATTTTCCAACAGTATATACTAGTAAAATGCCCATGCGATTTTATGGGCGATATGTACATACATTATCCAAGTATATGTACATACCTAATCCAAATCCGTATCTCCCGACCTATCGTCTAAAAAAATATATGATTATTAATTTTACATTCTTCTATGTCAAAGCTAGTACTCATGCTATGCAGGTTGATTTTAATCAAGTTGTCCATGTCATCTTAATTGCAGAGTCTGTTGTGTAATTTATTCTCTAGTCGATTAGCAAATTCTTTGTGACCTTTCATCTAACTCATTCCATGCGGGTGAGCCTTAGTCAGCAAGACCACCGTGTAATATATGTGTTTCAGATTTTTTTTTCTCTAAATATGATTGATGGTAGCAGTTTCTCATATAACAATTCTTGAATGAGAATAATATAATCCATAGCTACTTTTCATTGATCAAACAAAGGCATCTGGAAGCACACATGTGCCCGTGACACAAAAAATGCATATTGCCATAATCTTAATCAGTCTCATCTTCATCTGGAATAATATCAGAAGAAAATAGAAAATACACATGAAGATACATAATATCATTGAGAATTGGCATTATCTAAACCAAAATTTGCATGACTTTCCACTTTTCACCAAAGCATCAATGGAAACTGAACACCGCATGATTGCATCACAAAGTGAAATTTAAAGAAATTCCCCCACATAGAGCAAGGAGAACGAAAAACACAAAATGTGTGTAGTATTGTATATCACCTGGCCAAGTGTTGAGGCCACTCTCAAGCAGGTAAAAGCAAATGGTCCCCTACTATTTTGCAACCTCGATGACATATTGCTTCACTTTGTCAGTTGATACGTCCAAAACGTATCTACTTTCCCGAACACTTTTGCTATTGTTTCTCCTCTAAACTTGTGTGATTTGGATGCAACTTATGCGGACTGACGCTGTTTTCAGCAGAATTGCATTGGTGTCTAATTTTTGTGCAGAAAATCAACTATCAGGAAAAATCCCAGAAAATATGCCAAAAATACTATTTCACCCGAAGACTCCAGGAGCCAGAATACGAGACGGAGAAGAGCCAGGGGTGGCCACACCACCTGGTGGCGCGGGCCAGGCCAGGCAGTGCCAGGGGGTGGTGTGGGCCCCCAGGCACCCCCTCGGCCCCTCTCTTCTCCTATAAGGAGCCTTCTGCCTAAAAACTTCGGGAGGGTTTGACATTTTTCCAGAAGGAGTTCCACTCCGCCGCCACCACCAGATTCCACGAAACAGCACCAGAAACTCCGTTCTGGCACCCTGCCAGGACGGGGAATTGGAGGAGATCATTGCCATCATCATCACCATTGCTTCTCCATCGACCATCCATGTTTTCCTCATCTATGAGTGAGTAATCCCCCGATGTAGGCCATGGGGATGGTAGGGATTGGATGAGATCGTTCATGTAATGGCATCAGATTGTTAGGGCATGGTGCCTAGTATCTTTTATTAGTGCTTTATGACTTTGTTGCGACTTGTTTTGCTTAATGCTTGTCACTAGGGCCCGAGTGCCATGATTTCAGATCTGAACATGTTATTGATTCATTATGATAGTATTGTTTATGGTCTTATCTGCAAGTTGTATACAGACGTTGTTGTCAGGAACCAATGGCCCCGAAGTGACAAAAATCAGGATAACCGGAGGGAATGGCTTTGATGTGAGGATCACATGTGTTCACGAAGTTTTAATGCTTTGCTCCGATGCTCTATTAAAAGGAGAACCTTAATTGCCGGTAGTTCCCTAGAGGCCCCACTGCAAACGGGCTGGCAGGACAAAAGATGTTGTGCAAGTTCTCATTGCGAGCACGTATGACTATATATGGGACACATGCCTAGGATTATCTAGTACTTGGATGCTTTATCTTATTTATCTGCAATTTCCCTATGTTCTGATTGCTATGTGAATTTTCTTGTCCATGCAACGTCCGTCCATCCATCCCTATGCCTACCGCACTCGAATCCCACAGTTTACCGCTATTGTTACTACTGTCTTTACTTTGCTACCGCTGCTACTTTACTATTCCTACTACAAAACTGTTGCTACTGATAAACTGCTGTGAGCAAGATTGTTTCCAGGTGCAGCTGAATTGACAACTCAGTTGTTAAGGCTTATAAATATTCTTTGGCTCCCCTTGTGTCGAATCAATAAATTGGGTTTCACTTCCCTCAAAAATACTGCGATACACCCCCTATACTTGTGGGTCATCAAGACCATTTTCTGGCGCCGTTGCCGGGGAGCATAGCTTTATTTATCAAGTTCACTTGGATTCTCTATTGTTCGCTGCTATCCATCCATCATGGGTAAGTCTCGTGATGGCAAGTTTCCTATTTTACCATCCACTACAAGAAGAGGTACGGTTCTGAACACCTTTGTTGCTCTTGATTTACCATCTGTTATAAGTAAGCTCGTTACACCACCACATACACATGCTACACACACTGCTACTACTGCTGAATCTGAAACTTCTGATGCTTATGATGCTGCTTCTACTGTGCTTGATAAGGGTGGTTCATTAGGTCCTTTCCTAGATGCTACGATTGCTAGAACTATAGCTGGAAATACGGAAACTCCTAATGAAGACACTACCACACCTGTTAGCTCACCTGAGTCTAGTGAAAGTTATGATATTGAAGATGGTTATGTTGAGATGACCGATGAATTTATTAAAGAATGTAAAAGCACCCATGATAGGAGCGCTGCTAAGAGTCTCCTTGAGAGGCGTACTATTAGACCCAAATTGTCTCTTGTTGCTGAGTTTGCTGCTTCTCCCATAAATATTATAGATGAAGATTATGATTTCTCTCTTGATCTATCTTACGTAGCTATTGTCGAGAAAGAACCTTTTTGTGGTACTAAGAATGAAAGTGCGGTAGCACATATGAATGAACTTTCTACCATGAGTGTCTTGTTTTCTGATGATATTAAGATGCGTACTTACTTTGTTGCCAAGATCTTCCCCTTTTCACTGAATGCAGAAGCTAAAACTTGGTTTAGTAATTTACCTCCTGGATCTATTGATAGCCCTGGGTGCTTGATTAATACTTTCCTGTAGAAATATTTTCCTCCTAGTGCTAGACATGCTATTTTGCAGGAACTTTTTGATTTTAAACAGGGAGAAAAAGAGGTATTGCCCGAGTCTTGGGCAAGGTTTTGTGCTTTGATTCATGCACAAGCTGGAAGTCCATTACCTAAGAATGAGCTTCTTGATATATTTTAGAATGGACTAACTGAGGAATCTAGGACATACCTAGATAGTTGTGCTGATTGTGTTTTTAGGAATAGGACTCCTAAGGAAGCTGAGGAATTAATGGCTAAAATAAGTAAGAACTATGAAGATAGGACTCCTCCTAAACAAGCTATACCTGAAGTAATTGTACCTGAACCATCTATTCTGGTGCCTATTCCAACATCAAAGAAGAGGGGAGTTATTGAATTAAATGATGAAGTGATGAAGGAAGCTAAGAAATGTCTTAAGGAGAAGGGAATTAAAGCTGCAGATGTCAAGAATTTACCTCCTATAGAAGAATTATGTAAGCCTGTTCCCTACTCATCCACTATTGAGGTACACTCTCTCCAACACTTTGATGAAGGTGATATCCCCTACTCTAAACCTCCTGATCAGTGCTTAGAAGAATTCGATATCTTTATTGTTAAGCAAGATAACTTTAATAAAAGGGTGCAAAATCATCTAATGGAAAACACTAGACTTATTGTTGAGTTGAAATATATTGTGGAAAGAACCTCTAATGATGTTAAAATGATTGTTAAACACTTTCAAATGGTTCAAACTCAAATAGATCAACTCATTAAAGTGCAAAACGACTTGCTAGTTAATGCTGCTAAAGAAAAACATGCTTATGAAATTAGAACTAGAAGTGGTGCTGCTACCCAGGATCCTCTATATCCCGAAGGGCATCCCAAAAGAATTGAGCAGGATTCTCAACAAGCTTAAAATAGTGGTTCTACTCGTAAGAAAAGGAAAAAGAAACATAAAACTGTTGTAGAACCCTCTAAACCTGCTATAGATCCTAATAGTATATCTATCTCTGATGCTGAAACTGAAAGTGGTAATGAAGAAAATGAAGTTCCTAATGAAGAAAAAGTTGAAGAAGAACCTGAAAACCACACTAAGAATACTAAATACACCAAAGAAGATTTTATTGCTAAGAAACATGGTAGTGAAAGAGAACCTCGGGTCCAAAAGCCTATGCCTTTCCCTGATAAGAAACACAAGTCAAAGGAAGATGAACACTATAATAAGTTTTGTGAGTGGATGAAGCCTTTATTCTTGCAAATTCCTTTGACTGATGCTATTAAATTGCCTCCTTACTCAAAGTATATGAAGGATATTGTTTCAAATAAAAGGAAGATCCCTAATGAAGAAATTTCTACTTTGCTTGCTAATTATTCCTTCAATGGTAAGGTTCCTAAGAAAATTGGAGACCCAGGGATTCCAACTATCCCTTGCTCTATTAAGAATAGTTATGTTAGAACTGCTTTGTGTGATTTGGGAGCTGGAGTTAGTGTTATGCCTTTCTCTCTCTATAAGAGGCTTCAACTTGAAAAGTTGATACCAACTAATATATCTTTGCAAATGGATGATAAATCTACCACTATTCCTGTGGGTATATGTGAGGATGTACTTGTTCAGGTGGCTCACAATTGCTTGATATTAACTGATTTTGTTGTGCTTGAAATGCCTGAAGATGATAATATGTCTATTATTCTCGGGAGACCATTTCTTAATACTGCAGGAGCTGTTATTAATTGTAATCAAGGAAAGGTGACCTTCAATGTTAATGACAAGGAACATACTGTCTATTTCCCCAAGAAGATTGAAAGGACTTATGGTTTGAATTCAATTGAACATGTTGAGGGCATTCAAGTTGGAGAAATATATTGTCCAATACCAAGAGAAAATTTTGAAACTATTATGATTGGGACCATTGTTATCAAGGTTGAGGTAACATAATCACTAATGGAATACAAAGTTTTGTCTCATATGCAATTGTTTTGGTAGCAAGACTTGATCAACCTTGTTAACAAAAGGATTGCATTGAACAAAACGATGTTTTAATTATGATTATTTCCGTTTATTTCTATCCTTTGCATTTTAGTTTTTGCTTTCGTTTAGTTTTATTTTTGTTGTTAGTTGCTTGCATGTTAGAGTGTCTTAGAACTTCTGTAGTTCTAGCCTTGTTTTGTCCTTGCATCTTGTTTCCAAAAGAAAAAAATCTGTCTGTCAGAAAAATCATTCTTCTATTTCTAAAAATTGCCCAAAAATAAAGTGTCTCGAAAAATTCCAGAAAATTCATATTAAATTTTTACGTAAAAAAGGAGCAGAGGAGTACCTGGGAGGTACCAGGGGGCCCACCAGGCAGGCACACCACCTGGTGGCGCGACCAGCTCTGGGTGGCACCATGCCCTGGTGTGGGCCACCCTGCCCCCCCCCCCCCACTAATTCTCTCACCTACCACTTTCTTCTCTCTCCCGAGTAAGCTCCAGTTCATTGCCCAAAATCATGTTCTTGCTGTGCTTGCTCTCGATTTTTTTCGATCTCCTTGCTCAGCCCATCTTTCTTGCTAAAATTTGGAGCATTTGTTCCCTGGTATGTGACTCCTCCCCTTGTCCAATTAGATTTGTGTTTAGTGGATTATTTCTTGAGTATTTGGCTGTTGTAGGTGACTGGCTTTGAGAGCTTGTAAGCTTGTTTGATGCTTAGAGATATAGTTTTGATGCATGCTTAGGCCTCTTACAAGTCCCTATGAGTAGAATCCTTCATTATATTTACTTTGCAATCACTTGTTTAATAGGTGTTTAAATTTCAGAATAGAAGATGAGTGAACACCACCTAAACTAACATGAGCTTTGGGTACCTGAGGTCATGAAGGTCCACCGGGAGGAGGAAGTTTTTCCCTCCATTTATCCATGCTCTGAGTTCATGAGAGCTGGAGGAATTCTACAAGATTTCCACACTTTGGTTTCTAATGCAGGGTTAGAGCACTTTTTGGAAGATGAACCTTGTCAATTTTTGAAGCTAACCATGTCTGTGGTGCAGGATTTCCAATTTAGTCACTCTTTGCCTAACCCCATGGTCCATTACAAAATTTACAATATTGCTGTCAACCTTTCTCTTGATGATTTTTGTGCAGCTATTAAGGTACCTCAATGGGGATCATGCAAGAAGATTAAGGAGAGACCTGAACCACTCATGGATTTATATGCAGAAATTTGCCAAGGGCGTAGCTTCTCGAAGGAGAGTGGAAAAATACGTAACATTCATCTTCCCTCCATTCGCTACTTTGCCTACTTTATTGCCAAGTGTGTTCTTGCTAGGAAAACTGCCAATAAGTTATCTTTGTTTGATCTAGCATTTATCTTTGCTTCTCTTAGATGAGATAGGTCTTACAACTTGGGTACTTTGATAGCTTTCCGTCTTGCTGCTAACCGTGAGAAAGGTGGAATTTGTGGAGGCCTCATTGCTTCTCGTTTACTAGCATTGCATGGTTTAGTGCCTCATCATCTAGACCTACAGTTTCCCATAGAGAGGCTTGATCTTAATTCCATGATACAACATAAATTTGTTTCCTCATGGGCTAGTATGAGTGAGTTATCTTATGAAATAACCTTTCTCAAAGCTGGTTGGAGAAAGAGCAAGTCCGAGCGTGTTGTTCTTTTGCCTGCACCTGTTTTGTTTAACCTTGATAACAGGGAAGGTTGGTCCCTCACTGAGGAGGAGCTTGACACGTACTTGGGAGAGCTCTCCCAACAGGAGCAGGACACTAGAAGGGAGGTCACGGATGATTCGGTCCAGCCCTCGAATGAGGGAGAATCTTCATATCAGCAGCCCTCTTATGATTGGGGAGCTTCTTGTTCTTCTCATGGGCCCAGCTACGACCATTCTTACCAAGATCCGCCTGCTTGGAACCCCTATTCCTACATGGATTGATACCCAGTTAGGCCAAAAGCCTAAGCTTGGGGGGAGGTACGCTGACACCGCACTCATCTCCATATCATGTTGCGTCGGTACTTTGTATATTCGTGTTTTCGTTCTCTTTTTAGTTTTCGTTCTTCTTTGCTTTTGCTTTCTAAAACACAAAAAGACCAAAAATATTTCTGTTGTTTCTCTTTGGTTTGCTTCTTCTGGTTTGCCTTGGTTTGTTTTTCCCTTTTTGCTTTGTTTGAACTATTCGAAAAACCCAAAAAGATTTTGCTTTGCTTGTTTTCCTCTTTGGTTCTTGTTTTTAAAAAATCGAAAACACCAAAAAAATTGTCGTTCTTCTTTGGTTTTGTGAGTTTGCTACATGGTGCAGCAGTCCTCAGTGGAATATTGGTCTCATATTATTATTCAAGCCACACAAGTGAAGAGCAATAATGAGGATTAATGACAACTTGAGGCGTGGTAAGAGGCTGGTAACGAACTCTATTTGTTTTCATTTTTGTACATATACTCATCACTGTGAGCATGCTTAGTCTGTTCATGTAGGGTGTATGTTATCTTTGGATGCTTAGTAGTTCTTGTTTTCTTATGATTAGGTCCAGCTCGTTAATAGTTTGTAGCATGTCTTATGAATGTTTGCTTGCATTGCTCTATTCATAAATTGGTATGACACTGTGGTATCCTCCTCTGAGTGTTTCATTTGAATTGACTTGGCACATGCTCACGCATGCACATGACTATAATAATCAGTTGAGCCTCGATGAATTATTTTGCCTTGAGGATCTTGAATCACTTTCATGACTTGAGTAGTCCTGTTTTGTTGCAAGCATGATAATGACAGCTATTGCTCTCTCATTTGTCACTCCCTTACTATTGCTAGCCTTCACTTCCACTGAGTGTTTTACTCATGTTTCCAACTCCCTTAAACCAAATATTGCCAAAGTGTCCACCATACCTACCTATTAGCATCATTTGCTACTCCCGTGCATATTCAATATGCCTTGTTTTCTTCCGAATAAAATGTTTGCTTGTTATGAGAAAATTAGTTAGTAAAGCTCTCATGAACTTGATGGCACACTTTATTTCCTGCACTTAATAAACCTGAACCATTATGAACTCACCATGAAAGTTATATGCTTGCAAATTATAGGCTGGGGAATAGCAGAACTGTGCTGTCACGGGGAACGCTTTCAACACTTGTAAATATATACCCAGTTGATACCTTGCTCTTTTGTTTTTGGATGTCGTCGGTGTGAAATAAAAGGGGAGCATGTAAGTCCATGGAGTTATGTATGTGTGTTAGAGAAACGCCTGGGCCGCTGGTCTAATCCATGCTGACATGGTGGAAACCTGCAGCGTAACCATAATGATATCTATGAAGCATTCTTCTTATAAAAAAAATAAGGGAGATAGCTATTGAGAAAAATATAAAAAAGAGTTTTATGAAAAGAGGAAAGAGAGAAAAAGGCACCATTTTCCCATGGTAAATAAGAAGATTGCTGAGATACTCATTGTCTGCTTGCCTTGTCATTTTGATATGGGGATTCTTCCGTATCATCGGGCAAGGGGTACCCCGTTGGCGGTTCTCAATGATACGCACATACTTACGATGACAAGAACTTACCGGTAACTAAAGTTGAGTAGCATGAGGAGCGGCCCTCGTACTCAAGGGACTTGGGATTTTCAGTTTATAGTCTGTCAAGCATATAACTTAGATTGGACCTCACTTTCACCTTAACCACATTAAAGATTCTTATGACAGGGGCAATGAGAGCTCAAAGCTAATGAGTACCATACTTTCAGCATTTGGAAGCCTTTCAAATTATTCAAAACCTTTTCTTCTACTTGTTGAGTCTCCACATATTCTTTGAGCACCTTCTTGAGAGCATAGCTGTCATTCTTTGTGTTTGTTCCATTACTTGATTATCTGTGTTATGACTTTGATGCTTGTATCCTTGATATTTTTACTTCTAGTCATCACTTGAACTTCAGAGGTGCCTTGACATTCATAATCAAAGGCAAGCGAGATACCACTCTATCATACCTTTCTATGAGCATTGTAATATTGCTTATGTTTGTGCCTCATGCTACTTATTATTTTTGAGTTGGAATCTCTTCATAGCTTGCAATGACTATTGAGTAGACTCAGTTGCATACTCTTTATTATGAATTGTCTAAGTAGTTGATCACATTGCTGATAATATTTACATCATATGAAGCAAATGTGTTCGTGAAAGTTCTTTTATCACACTCAGTTTTCAACTGAATTGCTTGAGGACAAGCAATAAGCTAAGCTTGGGGGGAGTTGATACGTCAGAAACGTATCTACTTTCCCGAACACTTTTGCTATTGTTTCTCCTCTAAACTTGTGTGATTTGGATGCAACTAATGCGGACTGACGCTGTTTTCAGCAAAATTGCCTCGGTTTCTACTTTTTGTGCAGAAAATCAACTATCAGGAAAAATCCCAGAAAATATGCCGAAAATCCTATTTCACCCGAAGACTCTAGGAGCCAGAATACGAGACAGAGAAGAGCCAGGGGTGGTCACACCACCTGGTGGCGCGGGCCAGGCCAGGCCGCGCCAGGGGGTGGTGTGGGCCCCCTAGGCACCCCCTCGGCCCCTCTCTTCGCCTATAAGGATCCTTCTGACCTAAAAACTTCGGGGGGGGGGTTTGACATTTTTCCGGAAGGAGTCCCACTCCGCCGCCACCACTAGATTCCATGAAACAGCACCAGAAACTCCATTCTGGCACCCTGCCGGGACGGGGAATTGGAGGAGATCATCGCCATCATCATCACCATCGCTTCTCCATCGACCATCCATGTTTCCCCCATCTATGAGTGATTAATCCCCCGTTGTAGGCCATGGGTATGGTAGGGATTGGATGAGATCATTCATGTAATGGCATCAGATTGTTAGGGCATGATGCCTAGTGAAGGAAATATGCCCTGAGAGGCAATAATAAAGTTGTTATTATGTATTCCTTGTATATGATAGATGTTTATTTTGCATGATATAATTGTATTGATAGAAAACATCAATACATGTGTGTTTAATAAACAAAAAGGGTTCCTAGTTATGCCTCTCTTATAGACTAGCTTGTTGATTAACAAGATGATGAAGGTTTCCTGATCATGGACATTGGATGTTGTTAATAACAAGGTCACAACATTTGTGAAATGATGTGATGAACATTCATCCGAAGTATAGCATTACGATCAAGTCATTATGTTTATATTGCTATAATATCATACGAAGTAATCTTTATCCTTAGACCATGAGATCATGTTAATTGCTAACACCGGAAGAGTATCTTGATAACATCAAACGTCACACCATAACGGGGTGACTATAAAGATGGGTTCAGTACTACGAAGGTGTTATGTTGAGGCTCATGGATAAAGAGTGGAATTTGTCAATCCAGATGACGGATAGATATAATCTGGGCCCTCTCGGTGATATCACATTAGGATAGCTTGCAAGCAAGTGATGCGATCACTAGAATGTTATATCACGGGAACGAGAAAAGAGTGCATGTTGGTAACGAGATCAAACTAGGTATGGGGATACCGATGATCGAATCTCGGACATGTAATATATCGAGAGACAAAGGGATTTAGTTACAAGCGTTAAAGGTTCTCACGATCACATGAGTCATCGTTGAATGTGTAGGAGTCAGTACGGATCTCCAGGTCCCGCTGCTGATTATTGATCGGAGAAGGGTCTCGATCATGTCTGCATTATTTGCGAACCGTAGGGTGGCACACTTAAGAGTTACCGGACACCATTTTGGAGCACATATGTTTCAGACGAAAGAATTGCAAAGCGCAGGAATTGTTTCAATAGAAACCGGAAATTGTTTCGGGTAAAATTGCAGAAGGTGTTTCTGCATGTGATATTGAAATATTGCAAGGGGCTATATGTGAATGTTTGTTAATTAAAGTAATTAAAAAAATTCTGAATAAATTTAATAAAAGAGTTTTATTAAATGAGAGAGCATTAAATTTGGAGAAATTTAATGCATTTAAAGTGGAGACTTTAAAAGGGAATGTGAAGAGGCATTTTAATGTGGAGGGGTTACCACCACATGAATGGGGGAGGTGAGGGGTCACCCCCCCATGTGCCGGCCATGGAGAGAGGGGGCACCCCCCTCCTCCTATAAAAGGCCACCCATTCCCTCCTTCATCCTCACACCTCCTTGTGAAGGATCTCTCTCCCCCTCTAGAATTATTCCCCCATGGTCTCGGATTAGCGAGATACATGTTCCCGGTGGCATTTCGTCTGGAAGGAGTTGCTGCTTCCGCTGGATCGCTGGAGCGAGGAGGTGGAGGTTGTCTGGTGGCTTGAACGTGTGTGCGAGTGCGGATGCGCTGCTGAGTTGCGGCGCTCGGACTTCCTCACGATCTTGAGATCGGCAAGTGTACGACTACATCAACCACGAGTTCCTACTCGTTAACAGAGCTCGTTGTCTTTGAGGGTAAGTTCTCCATGGATGTATGTCCACCCGTTGCTCTGTATATAGTAGATAGATCTTGGCGTATAGTTCTCATCGTAGGAAAAATTTTGTTTTCTATGATGCGGACCCAACAGTGGCATCAGAGCCTGATCTATGCGTAGGTGCTTTGCACGGGTAGTACACATATGTTTATACGTGAGTGATGATGATCATGTTATTGCATCTTCTATGTACTTTGGATATTGGTGGCATAGTGGGATGAAGCGGCCCGGACCAACCTTACATGTCATCGTACATGAGACCGGTTGCACGACTGACATGCAACTAGTTTTGCATAAGTGGCTAGCGGGTGTCTGTCTCTCCTACTATAGTCAATATCTGATTTACAACGAGTTGCTAATAACTTGGTTATCCTCGTTGTGGTTCATGTTCGTAGGTTAGACCGGTTCTAACTCCGAAAGCCCTAAGCCATGTAAAACTTGCAATTGATAAATTAGAGGCGTCTAGTTTAGATCGTTGCTGGGCTAGTGTTTTGATATGGTATTGTTGTAAGTAGATGTATGATAGATACTCTTACAACTCACTTAACGTGTAAGTTCCATAGACCTTGGCCTTACACACAAAGGAATGATAGAGATCATACCACGATGCAAATGATAGAGATCAAATGCATGGACCATATCACCTCACTTCACACATTAGCATCTTATATTGCTAGTTTGGCGTTTTTGGTAGCATTATAAGATGATCCCTCATTTAGATATCAAGATAAAATGTGGTCTTCCTTAAGTATGCACCATTTTGTGGATCGTGTTTTGAGGCATCACGTGATGATCGGGTGTTCTCGACTCTACGCTTTCATACAACGGGTGTAAGACAGTTTTACACACGCAAATACTAAGGTTCTTACTTGACGAGCCTAGCATGTACAGACATGGCCTCGGAAAACGGACCGAAAGGTTAAGCATGAGTCATATAGTTGATATGATGCCCATATAGATGCTCGCCTTTGAAGCTACACCGACTCACGTGATGATCGGACTTGGTGTAGTGGATTTGGTTCATGTAATCACCAAAAGGACACGAGGGATGTCGTTTTTGAGTGGGAGTTCATTAGTAATTTGGATTAGTTGAACTCAATCTATCATAAACTTAGTCTAAATATACTTTACAAATTCTGTTGTAAATGGCACCACCTGCTTTTAATTTCAATGTGTTCATGGAGAAAGAGAAACTTGCTGCGAATGGTAGCAACTTCATCAACTAGGCTATGAATTTGAGGATTCTCCGCACTGCTGCACAAAAGCAATATGTGCTAGATGCGCCGCTAGGCCCCCCCACCAGCTCCTGATGCCCCGTTAGTGCTTTATGACTTTGTTGCGACTTGTTGTGCTTAATGCTTGTCACTAGGGCCCGAGTGCCATGATTTCAGATCTGAACATGTTATTGATTCATTATGATAGTATTGTTTATGGTCTTATATGCAAGTTGTATACACACGTTGTTGTCCGGAACCAATGGCCCCGAAGTGACAGAAATCGGGATAACCGGAGGGAATAGCTTTGATGTGAGGATCATATGTGTTCACGGAGTGTTAATGCTTTGCTCCTGTGCTCTATTAAAAGGAGCACCTTAATTGCTAGTAGTTCCCTAGAGGCCCCGCTTCAAATGGGCTGGCAGGACAAAAGATGTTGTGCAAGTTCTCATTGCGAGCACGTATGACTATATATGGGACACATGCCTAGGATTATCTAGTACTTGGATGCTTTATCTTATTTATCTGCAATTGCCCTATGTTCTGATTGCTATGTGAATTGTCTTGTCCATGCAACGCCCGTCCATCCATCCCTATGCCTACCGCACTCGAATCCCACAGTTTACCGAAATTGTTACTACTGTCTTTACTTTGCTACCGCTGCTACTTTACTATTCCTACTACAAAACTGCTGTTACTGATAAACTGCTATGAGCAAGATTGTTTCCAGGTACAGCTGAATTGACAACTCAGTTGTTAAGGCTTATAAATATTCTTTGGCTCCCCTTGTGTCGAATCAATAAATTGGGTTTCACTTCCCTCAAAAATACTGTGATACACCCCCTATACTTGTGGGTCATCACCAGTCACTCACCCTTTATGTCACCGCCATTGACAACAGATCTTCCTTCACCACACCATACCATCCAACCCATTGTGTCACTTCCAAATATTTTAACACCCTACAAAACAGAGCAAGAAGGTTTCAAAATAAAACAAAAGTTAAACACTGTAAGTAACAGTTGGCATCTCATTTTCCTAGTTTTTTACCTATGCGTTGCACATCTGTTAAACTTGTTTCCCTCATTTTTTAAGTAATCATAATACTTGTGAAAAAAATTCATACCTAAACTGGTAGTTTATACTTTTGGCGCTTATCTTGCCAATTAGATGAAAAGATGAATGTCACCATCATTGGCGTACAGAACAACTTCCATGAAAACAAATCTAAAGCGAGAAGGGAACTAATTGATCATTAATCAAATCGTGATCCTAGTATGAAAAGTAGAGAGTTAAATATTTTGCTCAGTTATGAAACATATGATACATGAAAAAGCTATGATTCTAAGAGAACACAACTTTAAAATAAACACAATGGAAGATAATAAAAGATTAAGCACCTCTGATCTAGAATCTGATCATGGAACATGACTCATCCAGACAGACATCTTTCAACTGAAATACAAACATCGTACAGTGCACTAAATATTTAACAAACATCAGACACGATTCAATAAAACGACCAAGCATAAAATGTAAGCTTAAAATAAGAAAATTAGGGACATCATGCAATTGTGCTCAATATTTAGCATGCATACTACGACAACTCACATTGCCATGAGCTAATACTTAACACGCTCCTATCTCTTGATCCTCCCTCGCTTCCAAATTTGGATAGTACACTCAGGGCAGAATAAGAGGACCACCATTCAACTGAACTGATGGGAATAACATAATGTTCAGCCCAAAATTCGTGTGGTACGATATTTGTTTGGTGTAGCACCCTGGGTAAAACCAGTACTAGAAAATCGCCTGTTGTTCATATTTTGTGCATCATCATAACATCATGCATATATTTTGCATAAAAACTATTTTTATAAAAGCCTAAGTTGTTTTCTCATTAGCCCTCTCCTTTAATCTTAAACTAAAACCTCGGTCTATTCAGATCTTTTATTTGTCTAAAAAGTATTTACAAAATGTTTTAAAAATAAAATAAATAATAAAATGTTTTGTCCGGGGAGGCAGTCCGATCGGTCAGGCCAGAGGCCCAACCTGACCAGACTACCTACCACCCGGCCCATCTAAAGAAACCCTAAACCTACCCCTCAAACCCTAACCCTAATACCTAGACCACACCCAGCCTCCACTCCCCCACCTGCCGCCGCCACACCCAGAACCCACACACGCACGCACCCTGCAGCGATGCAGCACACACACCACACTGCCTGACCCTCCCTGACTGACACACCCACCCCACGCGAGCGCGGCCCCACCTTCTCACCTCCCTCTCCCCTCACGGGATTCTCGGCCATCACGTCGGCCCCCGTTCCCCCACCCTCCTCTCGACTTCTTCCTCCCTCTCGTCTGGATCCCCGCCGCCAGGGCTGCATCGCCCGCCTCCGGCCTTCCCTCCCTCTCCTCTGCTCGACAACCACCCCCGCCCCATCCTTCGTTCCTTCACCAACTCGCCCGACGCCGCCCCGCCGCCACTTTTGCTCTGCCTCCTGTGCGCGATCGCGCGGTACCCCGCCGCCAACCGCCAGCCTCGCCTCCTTGCTTGGCTCCCGCATCACCGACCTCTGCCGCACCTCCTCCTCCGTGCGCCCTCGCCACCCGCGAGACCACGAGCTCCGTTGGCTGGCCTTCCCGCACGGCACCTCTGCCAGCGAACCCCGCGGCCTCCCTGCCGTGTCGTTCCTCGCTGGTCGACATCACCGTCGGTCCCATGCTTCCTCGACGCCCCCTCTTCCCCAGCCAGCGGTGACCCCGCCGTGTTCCTCGAGCTTCGTCGGTCGCCACCCGCGGATCGCTCTCTGCTGCGGCTTCTCTCCTCCCCAGCCCGACCCCGCCAACCACCCCGCGCCAGCCTCCTTTGCATCGGTGTCGCGCCTCCCTCTCTGCCGCTTCTGGCCGCCGCATGCGCCCCTGCCTCGGCCCAGATCGACCACGCCCTGAGTCTCGGCCTCCGACTGTGTCTGCCCACATGGTGTTCGGCTTGGTGCGTGTGTGTTATACACATGAGTGTCTGTTCGATTCTGGCATGCGTTTTTGGCCTGCCTTCGCGTTGTTGTTGCTGATAGAGTACAAGGACGAGTTGGTAAGGTGATGCTGCGATTCTGATCAAGAAATTTCTTCGGGCTAGAACCAGAAAATCGGATAAAGATCTCGGCGTGGTTGCTCAAATAGGCATGGTCTCGGCTATCTCTGTGACCACTCTCTGTCACGAAGACACCCCCGTTTCCGGTTTCAAGTCCACACCGACAAGTGAAGTTGGAACGCCAAGATCGCCTTCCCGAAGCCCGAACCCCGGATCCGAAGACCGAACCCGGGCGCGCAAAGTTCTTCGACCCGAGACCCCGGTGCGACAAGTACTCCTTCCCGGACGCCAAGTTCGCCGAGAACCCGGATGCCAAGGTCACCGACACGGAACGACAAGACCTCCTTCCCGCACCGATGTCGACGACGTCGCACGCCAAGTTCTTCTTCCGAATGCCAAGACCGACTCGATGGCGCGGACCCGACAAGATCTTCGCAACGACAAGATCGACACCGACCAGGGCGGATCCGATGTGCCCCCGATGCCAACCAAGTTCTTCTTCGGATGCGACAAGATCGACTTCCGTTGTCCGAGACCAATCTTGTCGAGCCGTTCTCCCGTCGAACCCTGAGACCGACCCCGAACCCCTCGGAGCCCAAGTTCGCCAAACCCTAATGTGATTCCCTATCCGAGACCCCATTATTTTTATAATATGACATTATCACCTGATGCATATTAAATTGTTCATGCATGCATACTTGTCTGTGGTTTGGGGGCATCATGCCGATTCACCTCATAATTAAATATGGAGTCTATATGCGGAATATCTTTGTCTTATTCCGGACTCCATTTAGATTGGCATAGCGAACCGAAGCCATGTTTTGTCTTGCTAATCCAACATTTAATTTGCGGGGTAGATAAATAACTTGAACCGTTTAATTAAATGTCGGGACCCCGGTTCCGCTTAATATTGCCTAGTTGCATCACATCTGTGCCTTGCCATGTATCATATCATAAGCATGCCGGATCTTCCGCCGTCGTATTAAATAGTGCATCTGGTGTTTCTTCTAGTGTTTTGCTTCTTCGCGGATAAGATCGATGAGTTGATGTGAGCTTCGCCCCGATCTTCGGATGAACCTTCGGCAATGTTTTTAGACGAGCACCTCCCCTTTCTACCTATCTTACTTTTATAGTATTTATTCCTTCCTGTTGATCTATTGCTATCTGTGTTGCGATGCTCTAGTTTTCGTGCCCGTGATATGCCTTGCAGCCTTATATTGCCTTGGACACATCCTATTACCTGTTGATTGGTAGATAGTTGGACTTGCGCGTCGTAGTCGCTTGCTCAAGTGTTGTTGCGTGTCGTCAAGTACCACAGTTGTTGGAGTATTGCCGCATGTTTAATGTTGGAGCTGATCATGGCTTTAATTACTGTTTAATAACTAAAATTGAAGTAGGTAAATAATGCAGAGGCACCGGTGGGTAATAGACAATATTTGGTTTTTAACCGCTCACTGGTGTCCCATAGGACCCCGAGTTCTTGACACCTGTTCCGAGATCGAGCGCGCTAACCACAGGTGGGGTGTGTGGGCACCCCCATCGATTTAGTACCTGATTCCAAGTACTGTACTGGGGGCCACAAGTAGTTTGGGGCTTTATTACTATCCTGTACTTATGCCATGTTTTACTGCTTTATTTAAGATTGTGCGTGGAGCACCTGTACTGTTTAGGATTGCGGAGTGTTTTCGCGGTATCGACAAGCCCAGTCACACTTTCGGGTTCCCAGTCGTTTACAGCCATTGACACAAACCCTGGGTCCGTTTCGGAGTCGGCCAACTTCGTTGCGGGTAGCTTAGTGGGGTGGCCCCCATGTACTTGCTTTGGGTCTGGGAAACGTCATGACTTAGGCCCCGCCGACATACCGATGGGTGTATGTTAACTGATCTGGCAAAAAGGGTCGAAGTGCGTGTGGATACTTTGGTGCACCCCTGCAGGGTTAAATCTTTTCGAAAAGCCGTGTCCGCGCTTATGGACGACTTGGAGCACAGTTCTCGATCATAGACAACTATAACTAAAGTTTACTGTTATAAACTGACTTGTATCCGATATGACTAGTAATCAGCTTCACTACAACGGAATGACTAAATAAAAGTACCAACAACTGCCGGGTTTGGGATATCTCATGCTAATTGTATCTGACTAGTAAGTGTTGCAACTACAATGGAATGGTTAACTAAAAGTGCCCACTGCTTATTATATCAGGATGACTATCTATACCTGACTAGTAATTGCTGTAACGATAACTGAATAAATAAAACTGCCAACTGTGTGAGTTCCTCGGTTGACTTCCTCGTTTGGTCTCGAGGGGGAAATACCAGGATGGGTATGTTTGGTGATAGTATTAGGATGGTTCCGAATAGGTCTTTCTTATCCCTCTCTGATAGCCGCCCGTTATATCGAGTCTCTATAGGTTGTTAGTGCATGCTGCGCTGCCGCTTCAGTCCACCATACCTATGTAGGCGAGGACCGCCGAATTCTAGTCTCGCCGTGTACTGGCCTCAGTACTGACCGCTCTCTCTTTTTCCTTTGCCCTTTGTCGGCACCCCTTTTGTTTAAGCAGGTTTTGAGATCGACGTCGTTAGCAGGGTTACCCTTCCGGCTTGGCCTGGGCAGGGTTATGGACGCCATTGGTTATTCTTCAGGGCTCTTAGCCCCATTTGCATCTTGTCCGTACTCGGGCGCTGTATTGTTTTCAAGGTGATTTGGATCTTTGTACTGAATATCTGTATTCTTGACTCTTTGTGTCGTTGTTGTATATATCTGTTCTGTGGGTTCCATCGTGGACTATTGTGTAATGGTATTACTTCGTTTTCCACCCGCACGAAAGTGCCTGGTGGGCACCTTTGAATCGTTTCTATGCGGGTTTGGCGGGAATCGCTAAAACTTGCATAGGGCCGATTCTGAGGGTGTTACAGAGTGGTATCAGAGCTCACCAGTTGCGATATCCCACAAGTCCAGCCTGTAGGATAACCTAGCTAACGGCCGAAGTAGAGTGTCAAAACTATTTTTGCAAAATCGGTTGGATAGTTCTGATTAGGTCTGATTTTACTCCTTACCCCTCCGCTGCTCTCCTCTCACCTCTGCGTGTTTTGAATCCGCTCTCTTCTCTCTCTTCGAGTCCAGGATTTCTCGTGGTTGGGTTCCCTCGTACCTTCAGGGTTTCGCTTCCTCCTTTGATAACGGTGTTCTACCATCCGGTGTTCATGCTATCTGAGGAATCCGTCTTCTGTGGTACCATTCTTTGTTCCTTGTTTGTGCCTTCCGTCGTTTTCTGATGCGACGACATCATCTACGCCAGATCCGATGCAGAGTCTGCATCACTCCTTTGTTTCTGAACCTCGATTGTCAAGATCTTCAGTCTGATTTCGAGAATGGTTGCACGCTTTTCTACTGATTGTGCAGAGTAATAGTTTGGGTGCATGATGGATTGGCCCCCATGCCGACTACTCACTCTATTCGCTTGTGTACATTGAAGTGGATGAGAATGCATCGGTTCTCTCTTTCTATCGAAGTTAGAGGTGGATTGATTGGTTGATACCTCTACCTTCGCCTTTGTTTCCCGGAGTGTTCTCTCGATGATCGCGGACAACGACCTCTTGTTGGTGGTGTCGCGAGGATCTACACGATGCGAGAAGATTCAGATCGCCGCCCTTCTTCCCGGTACCATGAGGCGGATCTCGAGGGCGAGATCCATTGTTAGCGGTGTCGAATTGTAGCACCCCGGGTAAAACCAGTACTAGAAAATCGCCTGTTGTTCATATTTTGTGCATCATCATAACATCATGCATATATTTTGCATAAAAACTATTTTTATAAAAGCCTAAGTTGTTTTCTCATTAGCCCTCTCCTTTAATCTTAAACTAAAACCTCGGTCTGTTCAGATCATTTATTTGTCTAAAAAGTATTTACAAAATGTTTTAAAAATAGAATAAATAATAAAATGTTTTGTCCGGGGAGGCAGTCCGATCGGTCAGGCCGGAGGCCCAACCTGACCAGACTACCTACCACCCGGCCCATCTAAAGAAACCCTAAACCTGCCCCTCAAACCCTAACCCTAATACCTAGACCACACCCAGCCTCCACTCCCCCACCTGCCGCCGCCACACCCAGAACCCACACACGCACGCACCCTGCAGCGATGCAGCACACACACCACACTGCTCGACCCTCCCTGACTGACACACCCACCCCACGCGAGCGCGGCCCCACCTTCTCACCTCCCGCTCCCCTCACGAGATTCTCGGCCATCGCGTCGGCCCCCGTTCCCTCCACCCTCCTCTCGACTTCTTCCTCCCTCTCGTCTGGATCCCCGCCACCAGGGCTGCATCGCCCGCCTCCGGCCTTCCCTCCCTCTCCTCTGCTCGACAACCACCCCCGCCCCGTCCTTCGTTCCTTCACCAACTCGCCCGACGCCGCCCCGCCGCCACTTTTGCTCTGCCTCCTGTGCGCGACCGCGCGGTACCCCGCCGCCAACCGCCAGCCTCGCCTCGTCGCTCGGCTCCCGCATCACCGACCTCTGCCGCACCTCCTCCTCCGTGCGCCCTCGCCACCCGCGAGACCACGAGCTCCGTCGGCTGGCCTTCCCGCATGGCACCTCTGCCAGCGAACCCCGCGGCCTCCCTGCCGTGTCGTTCCTCGCTGGTCGACGTCACCGTCGGTCCCATGCTTCCTCGACGCCCCCTCTTCCCCAGCCAGCGGCGACCCCGCCGTGTTCCTCGAGCTTCGTCGGTCGCCACCCGCGGATCGCTCTCTGCTGCGGCTTCTCTCCTCCCCAGCCCGACCCCGCCAACCACCCCGCGCCGGCCTCCTTTGCATTGGTGTCGCGCCTTCCTCTCCGCCGCATCTGGCCTCCGCATGCGCCCCTGCCTCAGCCCAGATCGACCACGCCCTGAGTCTCGGCCTCCGACTGTGTCTGCCCACATGGTGTTCGGCTTGGTGCGTGTGTGTTATACACATGAGTGTCTGTTCGATTCTGGCATGCGTTTTTGGCCTGCCTTCGCGTTGTTGTTGCTGATAGAGTACAAGGACGAGTTGGTAAGGTGATGCTGCGATTCTGATCAAGAAATTTCTTCGGGCTAGAACCAGAAAATCGGATAAAGATCTCGGCGTGGTTGCTCAAATAGGCATGGTCTCGGCTATCTCTGTGACCACTCTCTGTCACGAAGACACCCCCGTTTCCGGTTTCAAGTCCACACCGACAAGTGAAGTTGGAACGCCAAGATCACCTTCCCGAAGCCCGAACCCCGGATCCGAAGACCGAACCCGGGCGCGCCAAGTTCTTCGACCCGAGACCCCGGTGCGACAAGTACTCCTTCCCGGACGCCAAGTTCGCCGAGAACCCGGATGCCAAGGTCACCGACACGGAACGACAAGACCTCCTTCCCGCACCGATGCCGACGACGTCGCACGCCAAGTTCTTCTTCCCGAATGCCAAGACCGACTCGATGGTGCGGACCCGACAAGATCTTCGCAACGACAAGATCGACATCGACCAGGGCGGATCCGATGTGCCCCCGACGCCAACCAAGTTCTTCTTCTCGGATTCTACAAGATCGACTTCCGTTGTCGGAGACCGATCTCGTCGAGCCGTTCTCCCGTCGAACCCTGAGACCGACCCCGAGCCCCTCGGAGCCCAAGTTCGCCAAACCCTAATGTGATTCCCTATCCGAGACCCCATTATTTTTATAATATGACATTATCAACCGATGCATATTAAATTGTTCATGCATGCATACTTGTCTGTGGTTTGGGGGCATCATGCCGATTCACCTCATAATTAAATATGGAGTCTATATGCGGAATATCTTTGTCTTATTCCGGACTCCATTTAGATTGGCATAGCGAACCGAAGCCATGTTTTGTCTTGCTAATCCAACATTTAATTTGCGGGGTAGATAAATAAATTGAACCGTTTAATTAAATGTCAGGACCCCGGTTCCGCTTAATATTGCCTAGTTGCATCACATCTGTGCCTTGCCATGCATCATATCATAAGCATGCCGGATCTTCCGTCGTCGTATTAAATAGTGCATCCGGTGTTTCTTCTAGTGTTTTGCTTCTTCGCGGATAAGATCGATGAGTTGATGTGAGCTTCGCCCCGATCTTCGGATGAACCTTCGGCAATGTTTTCAGGCGAGCACCTCCCCCTTTCTACCTATCTTACTTTTATAGTATTTATTCCCTCCTGTTGATCTATTGCTATCTGTGTTGCGATGCTCTAGTTTTCGTGCCCGTGATATCTCTTGCAGCCTTATATTGCCTTGGACACATCCTATTACCTGTTGATTGGTAGATAGTTGGACTTGCGCGTCGTAGTCGCTTGCTCAAGTGCTGTTGCGTGTCGTCAAGTACCACAGTTGTTGGAGTATTGCCGCATGTTTAATGTTGGAGCTGATCATGGCTTTAATTACTGTTTAATAACTAAAATTGAAGTAGGTAAATAATGCAGAGGCACCGGTGGGTAATAGACAATATTTGGTTTTTAACCGCTCACTGGTGTCCCGTAGGACCCCGAGTTCTTGACACATGTTCCGAGATCGAGCGCGCTAACCACAGGTGGGGTGTGTGGGCACCCCCATCGATTTAGTACCTGATTCCAAGTACTGTACTGGGGGCCACAAGTAGTTTGGGGATTTATTACTATCCTGTACTTATGCCATGTTTTACTGCTTTATTTAAGATTGTGCGTGGAGCACCTGTACTGTTTAGGATTGCGGAGTGTTTTCGCGGTATCGACAAGCCTAGTCACACTTTCGGGTTCCCAGTCGTTTACAGCCATTGACGCAAACCCTGGGTCCGTTTCGGAGCCGGCCAACTTCGTTGCGGGTAGCTTAGTGGGGTGGCCCCCATGTACTTGCTTTGGGTCTGGGAAACGTCATGACTTAGGCCCCGCCGACATACCGATGGGTGTATGTTAACTGATCTGGCAAAAAGGGTCGAAGTGCGTGTGGATACTTTGGTGCACCCCTGCAGGGTTAAATCTTTTCGAAAAGCCGTGTCCGCGGTTATGGACGACTTGGAGCACAGTTCTCGATCATAGACAACTATAACTAAAGTTTACTGTTATAAATTGACTTGTATCCGATATGACTAGTAATCAGCTTCACTACAACGGAATGGCTAAATAAAAGTACCAACAACTGCCGGGTTTGGGATATCTCATGCTAATTGTATCTGACTAGTAAGTGTTGCAACTACAATGGAATGGTTAACTAAAAGTGCCCACTGCTTATTATATCAGGATGACTATCTATACCTGACTAGTAATTGCTGCAACGATAACTGAATAAATAAAACTGCCAACTGTGTGAGTTCCTCGGTTGACTTCCTCGTTTGGTCTCGAGGGGGAAATACCAGGATGGGTATGTTTGGTGATAGTATTAGGATGGTTCCGAATAGGTCTTTCTTATCCCTCTTTAATAGCCGCCCGTTATATCGAGTCTCTATAGGTTGTTAGTGCATGCTGCGCTACCGCTTCAGTCCACCATACCTATGTAGGCGAGGACCGCCGAATTATAGTCTCGCCGTGTACTGGCCTCAGTACTGACCGCTCTCTCTTTTTCCTTTGCCCTTTGTCGGCACCCCTTTTGTTTAAGCAGGTTTTGAGATCGACGTCGTTAGCAGGGTTACCCTTCCGGCTTGTCCTGGGCAGGGTTATGGACGCCATTGGTTATTCTTCAGGGCTCTTAGCCCCATTTGCATCTTGTCCATACTCGGGCGCTGTATTGTTTTCAAGGTGATTTGGATCTTTGTACTGAATATCTGTATTCTTGACTCTTTGTGTCGTTGTTGTATATATCTGTTCTGTGGGTTCCATCGTGGACTATTGTGTAATGGTATTACTTCGTTTTCCACCCGCACGAAAGTGCCTGGTGGGCACCTTTGAATCGTTTCTATGCGGGTTTGGCGGGAATCGCTGAAACTTGCATAGGGCCGATTCTGAGGGTGTTACATTTGGTCTAGTCTAAATTGCTAAAACATATCTTATATACAAGAGAATGAACATAGCAACCTGAAGCAAACACATCCGTGATATGGCTATTGAAATCTTCTACTCTTATACACACTTGTTATGATTTTTTTTGAATAAAGCATCTCTTCGTGTTTGCATAGTACAAGAAGTAAAAAGAGAAAGTATTGAGGAGCCATAATAGTTTAAAGACAATCAGAGCACCTTACCTGAATAATCATATGCACAGATAGATAAAGTTATAAAGAGATATCTTTAAAGCAGTCAAATGATATGTGTCATTTGTCGGAGCTCTTCTCCTCTAAAGTGTTGTTTTCCTTAGCAATCTCATAACAATAGCTAAAAGGAACCCAATATAGGCATTGCTTCCAAGCATGTTGTGGTACCAACTTTATCAAGAAATGAAGCAACAATTTTATCAACTCTGCGTGAACTCAGAATAACATCAAACAAATGTAGAGGGACTTAGAAACTTTGCAAGTGCTTGCTCCAACTTACAGAATTGATGGCATAAAGGATCTGATCGATATGAGGAGCCAACTCTCAATTCCTTTACAGCCAAGCATTTGAATGACTCTTGTGGAAAACTGATACGTCCATTTTGCATCACTATTCTATGTCCTAATTCACTTTTATTCATTGATATATTTTGTATTGAGAGGTGATACTTATGTTATTTCATCTGTTTTTGCATGGTTGATGAATTTTGGAGCATGGACCGCTGCAGTCAGGATTCTGATGGAAAAGGTGTTGTTTGGAGGCAAAACTCGCGAAGATCAGAAAATCCGGGAAAATCAGAAAATCCTATTTTTCCAGAATACTAAGGATGCCAGAAGACGGAGTGGAGATGGGCCACAGGGGGCCCACACCACCCCCTGGCGCAGGCAGCCCTAGGCCGCGCCAGGAGGTGGTGTGGCCACCCTGGCCCACTCCAGCCTCTCCCCTCTGGCGTATATCATCCTCCCGAAACCCTAAGACTCGGGGAGCGACCATAGAAAGATTCCGCCGCCTCTGCGGGGCAGAAAACACCGAGAGAGGAAGAACTCTCCGACAAACAGATTTCTATCGGGGGAATTCCTTCCCGGAGAGGGGAGATCGTTGCCATCAACACCATCATCAAGCTGGCTTCATCGGGATCATGATCATCATCATCACCACCATCATCACCATCTGCACCCTCATCACCATCTCCATATTTCTGTAACAATTGAGTTGAATCTTGCATTAGTTCATAGGGGAAACTTTCTCGGTGTTGATTACTCTTTGTAGTTGATGCTATTGAGTGAACCATTGAATTATTGTTTATGTTCAGATTGTTATACATCATTATTCCATCTCTGATCATGATCCATATGATGTCTTGTGAGTAGTTCGTTTTGTTCTTGAGGACATGGGAGAAGTCTTGTTGTTAGTAGTGGAGTTGTGTTGAGAAAGATTCAATAGATTGTTATTTAAGTTGTGGTGTACTTCTTCTAGTGGTGTCATGTGAACATCGACTACATGACACTTCACCTATATGGGCCTAGGGGAATGCATTGTGTATTTGGCTACTAATCATAGGGGTTACCGGAGTGACAGAAACCTGAACCCCCGTTAGGAAACCATTGCACAAGGGACGTAAGGGTCTTAGAGTTTAAAGCTGTGGTTAGGTTTCTACCTTAATTACTTTCTTGTACTTATGGATGTTTGCAAGGGGTATAATCACAAGTATGTATTAATCTTGGATGGGGCGGTACGTTAGTATAGGTTCACCAACACAACACTTAGCAAGCTAGAGAAGATTAATCAACTATATGAAGCGAAAGCACTTGACAGTCTTCCCATGTGTCCTCGAGAACGTTTGGTCATCTTAAGTAATACAACCGGCTTGTCCTTTGCTGCATAGAGGATTGGGCACTTGCTGCATTTATTCCTACTATCTTTTATTTACTCGTACTTTGTTTACTTGCTTTATCAAAAACCCCTAAAAATCCGTTTGCTAAGTATTTGTAGAGAATTCCTGATCCATACCACTAGCCAGCACGTTCTGCTCCTCGTTGGGTTCGACACTCTTACTTATCAAAAATACTGCGATACACCCCCTATACTTGTGGGTCATCAAGACTATTTTCTGGCGCCTTTGCCGGGGAGTGAAGCGCTATTGGAGAGTGGAACTGGTAAAGGAAACTTCTACTGTGAGTATTGTTTACTTCTGCTGGTTGCTTATTTTCGTTATGGATAATTCGCTGAGTTTCTTATTTGGTAATGCTACTACCACTTCTAAGGTAGTAGATAAGCCACCACCTGCTAAGAATGATGTTTTTAAAATACCTACAAGAATTATTGGTCGTGTTATGGATAACTACTATGTTGGGGATGGAACTGTCCATCCCGGTGATCATTTACTCTTTATACACGAATTATGCGGGTTGTTCAAGTGTGCAGGTATCACTACAGATCAAGTTAAGAAGAAGTTATTCTCATTATCGCTGAAAGGAAGAGCTGAGGAATGGTATAAGCTGCTGAAGGATGGTCAAGCTCTGGAATGGGAGGAAATAGTGCCTCTCTTTTATTCGAAGTTTTATCCTCCTATTGAGATTCATAAAGATCGGAATCAAATATACAACTTTTCGCCTCTTGATGGAGAGTGTACAGCTCAAGCTTGGGGGAGATTGAAGTTACTAATGCTCAAGTGTCCCATTCATGATCTCCCCAACAATATTATTACCAATAACTTTTATGCAAGACTCCCTCTACATGATAAAGATTTATTGGATGCTTCTTGTGCTGGATCATTCACTCGCATGGAAAAAGAAGCTAAATGGGATCTTCTGGACCGTATTCAAGACAATGTTGAAGCTTGAGAGAATGACAAAGGTAGAAAGTCGGGTATAAATTATGATTATGAATGCATTTAATCTTTTATGGGAACTGACGACTTTCAAAATATTAAAAATGCTTATGGTCTAGACTCTCAAGCTATTGCTTCCTATTTTAAGGCTTTTGCTCCCTATATTGAAGTGCCTAAAAAGAAGTGGAATAAGTACCATGAACCTTATAAATATATTGCTAAGAGTGTTCCTGCAAGAAATACTGATGTTTATACTGCTAATCATGTTTTACCTGAACCTTATATTGAGAAAATGCCTTTCCTAGTTAAGATTAAGGAACATTTTATAATAGCTAGTATGGTTAATGAAAGTACAAGTAAATATGTTGAACCTGATAAACAAAAGGTTGATGAACCTATAATAGCAAATGTGAAAGACTTTGTCACCAAATATGAAGAAGAGGGACACACTATCCTTTGTAAGGATACCTCTAATTTGTTTCACAAAGTAGTGTTATGAGAGCTAGTATTCCTGTGTTTTCTGTTAGAATGAGCAATCATTGCTATGATGGTCCTTGTGATAGCTTGATGTCTACGCACTTCTATTCTTGTAGACAGTTGTTGGGCCTCCAAGTGCAGAGGTTTGTAGAACAGCAGCAAGTTTTCTCTTAAGTGGATCACCCAAGGTTTATCGAACTCAGGGAGGAAGTGGTCAAAGGTATCCCCTCTCAAGCAACCCTGCAATCAAGATACAAGAAGTCGCTTGTGTCCCCAACACACCCAATACACTTGTCAGGTGTATAGGTGCACTAGTTCGGCGAAGAGATAGTGAAATACAAGTGGTATGGATAATTATAAGTGGTATGGATAATTATAAGTGGTAATGGTGATATAAAATAGCTTGATGGCGTGGAAAAGACTAAAGGCAAACTGAAATAAAGATGGAAGCAAGCAAACATGTAACAAATCTAATAGCAAACAAAGTTTCAATGCTTAGAAACAAGGCCTAGGGATCATACTTTCACTAGTGAACACTCTCATATAGATATCTTCTCTTTATGATACTACTCTTAACTACTCTCCGGTTGAACACTCTAATCGATGGTAGGGCTATGATAGCACACCTCAAAGTAAGTCTTTCCCATCTAGAAAACCCCACATTGTCACCTTGAGCACTAGATGGGTTCAACAAACACCACAATTTCATAAAGACATCCAACTCCAAATATAACTCATAACAAGTATTTGTAATCTCTAGCCTAAGTGCCACTATGGTGTGCACGCTGTCACATTCACACACATGGGGAGAGCCAAAGATCTATTAAAGCACTTGAGTATCAAGGTAGATCTATAGATTACAAGCTCATGATCACAATATGATCATGCATAGAGAGAGATGAACACATAGCTACCAGTAGAACCCTTAGCCTCGAGAGAGAACTACTCCCTCCTTATCATGGGAATCGGCAATGGTGATGGAGATGGTGGTGGAAATCGATGGAGATGGCTCCAGGGGCACTTCCCCGTCCCGGCAGGGTGCCGGAACAGAGACTTTTTATCCCCCGAATCTCCCCTTCGGTGGCGGCGGCGCTGCGGAACTTTTCGTGGCTGGAGGCTTGATTATTTAGGGGTTATGCCTCGGGAGGCTTCTTATAGGCCAGAGGGCAAGGTCGGTGGGCAGCCAGGGGGCCCACACCATGCCCTGGAGCGGCATGGGGGGACCCGCGCCATGGGGTGGTGTGGCCACCCTGTGGCCCCTCTCCGACTCTCCTTCTGGCTCCGTGAGTCTTCTGGGAAAATATCAACTTTGGCTTTTGTCCGGTCCAATTCCGAGAATATTGATTTTCTGACTTTCCTGGAACCAAAAACAGCAGAAAACAGGCAACTGGCACTGTGGCACTTGTTAATAGGTTAGTCCAAGAAATCGTATAAAAAGTACTCTAAAGTGTGGACAAAACACAAGAAAGTAGATAAAACTAAGCATGGAACATCAAAAATTATAGATACATTTGCAATGTATCATAGCTATATTGTTAAGTTTATGCATGATACTGAAAGTTACTATGAAAGAGGGAAAAGTGTTCTTATGCATCTCAATAATAACAAGTTTCCTCGTTTTATGCTGGTTTTTTTTATGTTGCACTTATTTTGTCTTATTATGCAAGTTGCCTTTGGTTTCAACAACTTGTTTGTTTACAAAATTCCTTTGCATAGGAAGTGGGTTAGACTTAAATGTGTGTGTTTTTGCTTCTTAATGCTCTCTTTCACTCCAATTCATATCCCTATGAGAGCTTCTTCAAAATTATCATGCCCATCTTAATGGCTATAAAGAAAGAGCTTTTTGGGAGACAACCCAATTTGTTTTTGCTTTCAGTTTGTTTCTGTTTCTTTGAGTCTTGGAAGTTATTACTTCGGTAATAACCGCTCCTTATCCGTTTTGTTTGGTTTTTTGTGTCAAGATCAACCTCTAATGAGAGAGAAGTAAGATTTGGGGAAGTTGATGTCCTGAAACAGATTTTTGTGCTTCACCGTAAAAAATCGTGAGATATCTCTGTATGTCGGTTTGAGCTGTAATTTTTTTGTGCTTCTGCCCCAGGTTGTAATTTAACTTTCGTTAGTTTTGCACTCTTTGATTTGAGCAACAGAAGATTTTTGAAAAAATTGATCTTTACCTGCTGGTCTGTTTTGACAGATTTTGCCAATCTTGCATTTGCTTCTTTATTCGATTTCCTTTGTGAATTTTTTTGGGTTTTCGGAAGGAGTTGCTACAGTAGCTTATGTTTTGATGGTTTTCAGTTGAAATTGGACTTAAATGGTTTTATCACTTCATATATACTAATGTTGCTAATGAGAACTATGTGGAGTTTTGTGTGAAAGAAATTTCCAGGTAGTGGAGATAATGGTGTAATAAGGAAGAGAAGGGTTTTATGACTCAAGTAGTAAGTGTATGAAGATGAAGATATTGATGTTATTCAAGTGGTGACTCCGGAAGAATCTACTAGATACCAAATTCAGAGACCTGCAGAGTCCGTTTCCAACTAGGTAACAGTTCTGGTAAAAAAAGTTCCGCGAAAACACAATCCAACTATGTTTTTGTAGTTTTCAGTCAATAAGGGAAGTTACGAAGCAAAAAAGGGACGGGGACGGAGCCAGGGTGGCTCACACCACCCTGTGGCGCGGGCCCTCCCCTGGCCGCGCCACCAGGTGGTAAGTCCACCCCGGACTCCGCCTCCGACTCGTTTTCTCCCAGTACCTTCCTTTTGTTATAAAACTTCGTAATATATAATCCCCTGGAGCCCCCTAGGTTCGTATATCGTGTTCTCGTCGTGTTTTTGTTTCGATCTGTTTCTGCCAGGACATACTCTTTGAAAGCTTAGAAGCACAATGGTGTCCACCAAGGATAAAGGGAAGGAACCTATGGAGGAATACCTCCAAGACCCCGGGAAGGAGAAGGAGATCAAGAGTGAAAGTGAAGAGGAGCAAGGCCAACACCCGCATGTCGGCACTACCATTGCAAGCATTGGAGTGGTGGCAAACCCAGCCATTGGAGGGAGCCTCTTCATCACCGTTCAGATCCTTGGTCACTTCCTCCACGTACCAAGAATCCATTCCATACCCTTATCCATGAGCATCAATACCAGAATATGCCCAAGGGGAAATTACCCTCCAATTGGGATTTGCCTCGTTCTAGCCATGCAGGAAAAGAAGACTTCAAGGAGGAAGAGTGGGGAAAGAATAGCAAGAGCTGGAATTCTCAACACGACATGATCATGAGCCGCATTGAGCAAAACTCACAACTGATTCGTAATCTCACCTTCGAGATTGAGGAGTTGGGGAAATTGATCAGAGGGCTCATCGAGAGGATACCACCACCACCTAAGGAGTAATTCGTCATCAGGTTTGGCATCCCCTTGGTTTGTTCCAAGCTTGGGGGAGTGCCGCGGTATCACATCACTATCTTCTAGCTTTTTACCTTATTAGTAGAGGCATATCATGAATAGAGAAGTTATTATGTAGGATGGTTTACATTATGGAAGTGTCTCCTCTCTCGTTAGATATGTATCCCTTGGTGTGAGTTGCCGTTATGAAATATTAATGAGAAGTTCTACCATTCACTCTTTTGCATAGCTTATATTAGTTTTCAATTCATGGTTGTATGATTGATCTTGTTGTTAGTTTTGGTATCACTTTGGGATCATTGAGTTAATTTAGTTGGTTTTGGCAAACCTGGCTCGGTCAGTAGCACACTATTTTTGAGAGTTGAAAGAAAAGATAAAAGTACCTTTAAAGAAAAATAATTTCATCATCTTTCTTTCTTGATTTGCTCATAAGTTTAGTATTCTCTAGTTAAGATCTTTTGTGTTTCCAAGGAAGATTGCTTGTTTGTCTTTATCACTTGTATGTTTGTGTGTTTCCTTCAACTCTTATACTTGTTACCCAGCCTTGCTAGCCAAAAACCTGTACTGAGAGGGTATTCTTCTCGTGCATCCACCTCCTTTAAACCAAAACCTTTGCCATTTGTGTCCACCATACCTACCTAGTAGCATTATTGCTATTCCAAGTAAATTCTTGTTTTATCTACCTCCCAAATTAAACTTGTTATGTGAAAATTAGTGATTAAAGCTCTCATGAACTTCATGGCACACTTTACTTTCTTGTACTTAATAAACTTGAACCATTGTGCTCACCTATGTTGCATATATGCTTGCGCTTTGTAAGTTGTGGATTAGCAGAACCATGCTATCATGGGGAACGCTTTCAACATTGCACTGGTACTTCGTACCTAGTTGATATCATGTTCTTTTGTCTATGGATGTCGTCGGTGTGAAATGAAAGGGGAGCTTGTAAGTCCATGGAGTTATGCATGTGTGTTAGAGAAACGCCTGGGCCGCTGGTCTAATCCATGCTGACATGGTGGAAACCTGCAGCGTAACCATAACGAGTATCTATGAAGCATTCTTCTTATAAAAAAAGAGATAGAGATTGAGAAAAAGAGAAAAGAAAAAAAGATTTTATGAAAAGAGGAAAGAGAGAAAAAAGCACCATATTCCCATGGTAAATAAGAAGATTGCTAAGATACTTGTTGTCTCCTTGCCTTGTCATTTTGATATGGGGATTCTTCCGTATCATCGGGCAAGGGGTACCCTGTTGGCGGTTCTCTATGATATATATATGCTTACGATGACAAGAACTTACCGATGACTAAACTTGAGTAGCATGAGGAGCGACCCTCGTATTCAAGGGACATGAGATTCTCAACTTACAACTTGTCAATGCATATCCTCATATTTGATCACTTTAACCTTAATCACCTAAAGATGCCTATGATAGGGGCAATGAGAGCTGAAAGCTAGTAAGTATCATAATTTTTGGGAGCTCTTTATGAGACTTGCAATCCCTTCTTCCCTCTTTGAAGGGCCTTTCTTTTACTTTGTAGTTGAGTCAGTAAACCTACTCCCTTCTACCTCAGCAAGTATTTTGAGTTGTTGTGTTTCATTCATTCATATGATGATTTATGCAATCATGTTTTATGTTCCTTGCTTTGCACATTACTCTTATCTTGATGTTTACTACTTTGAAAGCTATCATTGAAAACCAGTTATTTGTGAACTCCAGCAAATTATCAATTATTCTTCGACCAAGAGCTAAGTTTGCCATTACCAATTATGATTCACTTTATGTATCTTTATTGTGTTTCCTTTACTTATTACAAGTTGAGTTATATAATAGTGAGTTGTCTTCTATTATGATCTATACTTTTGATGAATGTGATGCTTCTTGTCCGTATTCTTTTATCGACTCTTCACTCCATAAACCTGAGGCCATGTTTATTGAGCTCAGTTTCGCTTGGGGACAAGCGAAGTCTAAGCTTGGAGGGAGTTGATATGTCCATTTTGCATCACTATTCTATGTCCTAATTCACTTTTATTCATTGATATATTTCGTATTGAGAGGTGATACTTATGTTATTTCATCTGTTTTTGCATGGTTGATGACTTTTAGAGCATGGACCGCTGCAGTCAGGATTCTGATGGAAAAGGTGCTGTTTGGAGACAAAATTCGCGAAGATCATAAAATCCGGGAAAATATACGGAAAATCCTATTTTCCAGAAGACTAAGGATGCCAGAAGACGGAGTGGAGATGGGCCACAGGGGGCCCACACCACCCCCTGGCGCGGGAAGCCCTAGGCCACGCCAGGAGGTGGTGTGGCCACCCTGGCCCACTCCAGCCTCTCCCCTCTAGCGTATATCATCCTCCCGAAACCCTAAGACTTGGGGAGTTACCACAGAAAGATTTCGCTGCCTCTGCGGGGTGGAAAACACCGAGAGAGAAAGATCTCTCCGGCAGACAGATTTCTGCCGGGGGAATTCCTTCCTGGAGAGGGGAGATCGTCGCCATCAACACCATCATCAAGATGGACTTCATCGGGATCATCATCATCATCACCACCATCACCACCATCAGCACCCTCATCACCATCTCCATATTGCTGTAACAATTGAGTTGAATCATGCATTAGTTCATAGGGGAAACTTTTCTGGTGTTGATTACTCTTTGTAGTTGATGCTATTGAGTGAACCATTGAATTATTGTTTATGTTCAGATTGTTATACATCATTATTCCATCTCTGATCATGATCCATATGATGTCTTGTGAGTAGTTCGTTTTGTTCTTGAGGACATGGGAGAAGTCTTGTTGTTAGTAGTGGAGTTGTGTTGAGAAAGATTTAATAGATTGTTATTTAAGTTGTGGTGTAATTATTCTGGTGGTGTCATATGAACGTCGACTACATGACACTTAACCTATATGGGCCTAGGGGAATGCATTTTTGTATTTGGCTACTAATCGTAGGGGTTGCCGGAGTGACAGAAACCTGAACCCCCATTAGAAAACCATTGCACAGGGGACGTAAGGGTCTTAGAGTTTAAAGTTGTGGTTAGGTTTTAATCTTAATTACTTTCTTGTACTTACGGATGTTTGCAAGGGGTATAATCACAAGTATGTATTAGTCTTGGATGGGGCGGTACATTAGCACAGGTTCACCCACACAACACTTAGCAAGCTAGAGAAGATTAATCAACTATATGAAGCGAAAGCACTTGACAGTCTTCCCATGTGTCCTCGAGAACGTTTGGTCATCTTAAGTAATACAACCGGCTTTTCCTTTGCTGCATAAAGGATTGGCCACTTGCTGCATTTATTCCTACTGTCTTTTATTTACTCGTACTTTATTTACTTGCTTTATCAAAAAACCCTAAAAATCCGTTTGTTAAGTATTTGCAGAGAATTCGTGATCCATACCACTAGCCAGCACCTCCTGCTCCTCGTTGGGTTCGACACTCTTACTTATCGAAAATACTGCGATACACCCCCTATACTTGTGGGTCATCAAAAACACATGACTGTCCAACTTTCTTAGATATTAACTAATCATAGTAAATTAATGATCAATTCCCTGAAGAACAAAACACACAAGCATAAACTTAATTAACTAACCTCCTGGAAGCTCCAACTTGTTGAAATAAATACACCGATCCAGCTGGAGCTGACCTCACTGTTTTTCGCAAGTATTGATGACGTGATTAACGCCACAGTTAGATTTTGGCAAGCGTTTATGATAATGAGGGAGATTTTTCGCAAGTATTTGAAGCTAATAACTACAGAAGTATATAATTGTTGGTCGCGTCCATGGATAGCCAAGGGCATCAGACGGTTAGGATTCGTCTAATATTTGGTGGGTGTTGTTTAGCGCGATTTAACGGTCATGACGCGTCTAAGGTTCGATCGCCAAAGTGAACCAACACCAACTCCAATTTAATAGTTCCTCCGATCCATAAAAGGTTCTGTTGATTTGGTACAATTAGACGCATAATTATGGATCCGACTGCCAAGAAATCTTATTTACAACAACACGCTATAAGTACATCTAAAATTACCCATTTCATGTAAAATATTAGTTTCTCTGCATTCTTCACATGAGCACCCGAATAAGTTGCAAAGAGGATTAAGAAACTAACCTCACCATAATTGATTCCATAAACGGATTGTGTTCTGTCATGAAACACAAACCTGAAACCTAAAAAAAGTTATACATTTGATACGTTGTTTGCGAGAGAAGACTACAACACCTAGAATACTATAATTCAGGGTCTGCAATTATTACAGTACCAAGACCATAAATAACATGTAACATTAAATTTACATTTGTGTTTTCTTTCAAGAATTATACTTTTTAAAAAATGCCAACAGAATATTACCAACAAAGAAATTAATGCTACAACGCTCACCATTTTCAGAACTAGTTACCATCAGATTCTTTCTAAATGTGTACCACTGTATTTTTACCAGTACATGCTGTAATATTGTTTGCGATCAAGAAACACATGGTACATCCAACAAGATGAGTGTGTTAGTATTTCCAAACAAAGAAACAATAGTAGTCATTGTTGGATGTAGCTACATACCTAACCCGTTACAATATCAGGAGCGCAAAGTCTGTAATTTCGGTGTAGCAAATGTATTTAAAATAAGATGCTTCGATTTGCCCAGGAAGCAACTTCCTCGCCTATCAGTTTAAGAAAATCTCCATTGAGGCTCTAGAGAAACCTCAAACAGGTCAACTCTGCTCCTTTTTTATAAGACAAGTAACTCATTACCTTTGACCATATGCCATCTGCACCAACAAAAAGAACACCTTGAGATTTCTGTTCATCCCCCAGTCACGTGTATCATTCAATAAATGGTACAAACAATGAAGTTTTCTGTAGTAGCATTGTAAGCCAATTTTCTAATGACATGGGCACTAAAACCTAACTGTTCATTCACCTTGTTGTCATTGTGTTCATTCACCTTGTTTCCATCGTCTGTAAAATCGACTATATGTTCATTATACCATCGTCATCAAGTGCATGAGAAAGAATCTCTTGCAGCGTCATGCGACAAACGACCCTTGTGACTAACATCCCTCTATCGGCTGCAGGAGGCCAGGAGAGAACACATCAAACTTGATTACCTTAATACGAACATGGCTCGGTCAAATGGATGCCTCTGGCAAATGAATTCTGATTTTAAGTTGATCAACATGCAAATTCAAGAATGCAGTGGAGTAAGCACAAGCAACAAATCAGTGCCCTGGAGTGTATGATCAATCTGAAACACTTCAAAAAGGAATAAAGTTAATTCACCTCACCTTGTCATCCTGACCAGATCTTACAAGCATACAATAAAAATATTGTCTATAGAATTCCACCTATTATTTCCATACGTATAGAGGTCCATCAACTGGTAACTAATTCCTAGAATCCATTTAGAGAGCAGATCTTGTCATATGTCAATTCAATGCATTGTTGAGCATTGCAAGGGGCAAGCCCCATGAAAAGGAACGATCAGAGAATGCAAGGGAAGGGCTCACCTCATGTCTTAGGCATCATCCTACGGTAGGATTTGGCGTAGACTTCGTGCTCTCTGAGCAAGAGGATTTGGCGTGAAGTTCCAGCCTGCTAGCCGTCATCCTACCGCGTGACAAAATTGGTGTGTCGCTTCCCCACTTTCTAATCAAGGCTTTTATGTGGGGAGGATGTGGTGGTCCGACGAGAAGAATTACTACGAATAAGTACAACAAACAAGACAAAATATCAATAATTCTGCAAGAAATGAAGCAAATAGGCTTTTACATCCATCCTTATGTACATGCTTGTCTGTAAACCTGACATGAGGGCAGAAAGGCGGTCGGGAACTAATTCCTAGAATTTATTTAGAGAGTATATCTTGCCATATGTCAATTCAATGCATTGTTGATCATTGCAAGGGGCAAGCCCCGTGAAAAGGAACGAGCAGAGAATGCAAGGGAAGGGCTCACCTCGGGTCCTAGGCATCGTCCTATGGTAGGATTTGGCATAGACTTCACACTCACTGAGGAAGAGGATCATGGCCGCGACATCGTGAACTGATCTCCACATATTTGTGCCTCCTTCATGTCTAGGCGAAGAGGCCGGCAACATTGGCGGCGGCGGTGTGAAGTCTGAGCCTGCTAGCCCTCGTCCTGCCGCGTGACGAAATTGGTGTGCCGCTTCCCCACTTTCCAATCAAGGCTTTTTCATGGGGAGGATGTGGTGGCCCGGCGAGGCGAATTACTACGAATAAGTACAACAAACAAGACCAAATTTCAATAATTCTGCAAGCAACGAAGCAAATAGGCTATGCTAGTGAGCCACAAATAAACAATTGAAAATACTCAATTATTTTTTCATGAAAAGATAGATTTCCTTTGGTGAATTATGCTATGCTAGCGAGCCGCAAATTTAATTCAAGAAAACCTGTCGAACAATATTGAAGCAAGGGTACAATAAACTGGTGGCATTTCATCACACATAATCAGATGCGCCATCATGACTACAAAATTTGAGATGCAAAGACCCCAAAATACATTATATAATCAAAACCTTGTATGTAACTTTAGGACCAAAATAAAAAGGTCGAACTTAACAATATATCCATGTCATCTAGGTTGCCCAGATACAGATACGGATACTGGTACGGTGATACACCAAATTTTCAAAAACACTGGTACGAGGATACATTTCTATATATATACATACATATATATATAATATAGAAATCAATGATCATATGGAAATATGGCAATTTAGTAATACTAATATGGTGACACAAAAATGGGAAATGCACCGTAAACTTGATCCTAGTGTTATTCTGCTACTGCAAATTCAATATGAAGCTGGCGATGAGTAGAATCGTTCACATTTCGACATGATCTGATCCCTTCACAGATATCTTAAGTAGGGAACTGACCTGCAAACTGCAGCAGTCCAGCAGCAGACAGGCGGATGGAGGAATCCTGAGTAGGGAATTGACCTGAAAACTGCAGCAGTCCCTCTTCTAGCTGTCTATGTATATGAAGCTGCACCTTCAGTACCCAAGGTATAGTTATGCATGGATATCCACCGGCGTCCATGCCGATCACCTCTGTCATGTCCTCTCTGAACAGCGGCATTACACGCCATACCGAAGCAGTAGTGTGCAAACATTGGGCATGGTGTTCGGAGATGTCAGATCTGAACCTAAACTGGTTGAGTTTTTGAGCTGAAAAAACTGATTGAGTTTGATGGACGTATACTGAAGCGATCAGAGTGGGTGGTCGTTGACGGCAGGAGGAAGGCGAGCACGAACGTGCGGACCTCAGTCTTGTAGTGCTTGACCCTGATCTCCTCGAAGACGGGGCGAGCTCATCCGGATTGCGGCCGACGAGCACGAGGCTGAGTCTGGAGGCAGCACGGCTATGGCGAGGCCCGGCCGACCGGCGGTGACGATGGCCCTGAGCCCGTAGAGCAAGGGATTGCCGCGGAAAAGGAAGACGTAGACCTAGAGTCGCGAGGCTCATGGCGGCGCGAGCGGCAACAAGGAGACCAACGGCAGGCAGGGCTAGCACCAGCGCACACGTCGGCTGCGCGCGGAGGATCTTGCGATGTGGCCACGCACGGGCTATCCCGTGGCCCTGATAGGATTCATGCGTGCAAGATCTGGCGATGTGGAGTGGTGGCCTCGAGAGGAGGGCGCGCCGCTGTGGCCTGGAGGGGGATGTCTAGGGGAAGACGAGAACATGTGTTTCAAGGGAGAAACGGACGGGGCGGACGAAGAGGGGAAGACGCTTCCAGTTTTTTTTTCTGGCAAGCTAGCGACGGAGGGACGCGCGACGAAAGGAAGGACGGAGTGGCAGAAAACGGAACACCAATATTCTTTTTAGATAGTAGAGATAGAGAAGATATATATATATATAATATATGATATATAAATAGACAGAGATAGATATTTGTCTTAACCTAGGTTGGTCCTTTTGCTCCGATTTTTAGTGGACGGCTGTTTCGGGATTTTACAAGGCGTGCCACCGCCGGTGACCCAAAAGAAGAGGAAACAGCCTCTACCGAGCTCCACGCCCGCACCGTCCCTATCGGCCGCCACTCTGCCCCCCGCACATGGCCAGGAGCGGCCACCCCCGCCGCCTTGCCACCGTCTGTCCACCCCCACACGCCGCCCCAGATTTTTAGTGGCTATCCACGCTCGTGGCCAACGACCTCCATGGGATGTCCTCTGAGGCCGCCCCAGCTTGCTGCCCTGCGCGTTGGCGACTGACAAAGCTCGCGGCCCGGATCTCCGCGGGGTCTCCTCCGATCGCCGCGGTGGCCGGCCACGCTCTCCACGATGATATCCCCAGGAACCCTCCCCCCACCCACCCACCCCTATCGCGAGCGTCGTCCTCTGCCCATCTAAGAACATGGTGAGCCTCCTCTACCGATGTCCCCACTCTCCTTTCTCTCTCCAGCAGCCGAACTCTGCCCCGGTAGCCGCCTGGCCCGCGAGTTCGAGGTCCTAGCTCGCACCGCCTGCTCCCCACCCTCGCCTGGTTGCCACCGTGCTGGCCCCCACCGGGGCCCCGCTCAACGACGCCCCTAAACCGGCTAAGGGTCCTGCTTGCTGGCGCGTTCTGTCGCGCCCCATCCGTGTTAAGCGTCCTCCGATCCCTCATGTCCCTGGGTGGCTGGTCGGCGGCGAGCTCTGCCATGATCCGTCCATTGTCAGCATGCTCTGCTGCGCCACGATCCGTCCATTGTCGGCATGCTCTGCTCTGCCATGATTCGTCCCTTGCCAACCTACTCTGATCCACCCCGTCGGGAGCGGGCCCCGACGCCTCTGTGCCCTGCCCTCCCTAGCATGGAGCTCCGCCCGCAGCAGCCTACCAATCCCACCACAGCCTTGGCTTGTGGTGGTGTGAAGTGCAGAGGAAGCCGGCATGCTCATGTTGTGTAGGTTATGAGTGCAGAAATTTATTATACGGCCTTTGTTTCCATCCTGCATCATGAAATTCTGTCATATAACACCAATTTTTTTCGCTGGTAATTATCAGGTCGAGTTGATGATATTAGCTTTGCGACAAGTAAATAACAAAGAATGAAAAATAAAATCGCAGCAAGGGGGACACAGATTTAATGTGGAAAACCCTCGCCAACAAAAAGAGGGAAAAAACCACGGGTGCCAGCCAGCAAAACTTTACTATAACGGGGAGTGTTTACACAACGCCGGGAATTTCATAGATGCAACTTATCCCAGCCGGCGGCTTAAAAAGGTATATATAGAGGTGGTAACCTAGGTCATCAACGATCCGTACCAAGCCTCCGGCGACGGGCCTCGCTCCGCTCTGTCAGAAGTTGGCCTTTACTTTGTAGAATTTGGATCAACATATAATAGATGGGAGGTAGAATCATTAAGAAGTCAAATCGATGACGCCAATGAGAGGGAGTCCCAATTGAAAGCTCGATATGATCCATACCCCTTAAAAAGTTCAGTTGCAATGTTTGTGTAGCCAAGTGAACACGCCCCTGAAATTCCAACTGAATCAAAGTGTCTTTATTCAGTGTATTAATATAGTTAGTTTGTCCTAGGTTGGAGAACATCAATGGAGGTTTTGAGATATGCATGCCTCTGGGTACCTCCATATCAGAAGTGTATGTAAGAAACCATTGCACGTGTTTTTGCTTCGAAATAGTAGCTTAGTTCTTGTGGTATATGTTCAATGGAATGATGGCTATAAGTAATCTTTGTTGATACCCGTAGAGATGGACTCAGGTTCCAGGGAGCCGATGCCAACATGGAAGACTGCCTCCCTCGCTTTGTTGTCCTACAGGGGCACTGCATATACTACTAGCTGAAGTCCACAGGTAAATAGAAGTAAACTTGTAAGTATGCAGCGTTGGCCATCCAATCAAAGTTGAAATATGCAGGAAAATGGTCTATATATACACCCCTTAAAACCACATTCCTTTGGATCATGTTCTTAATTATGGTACTGAGCTTGAACCTTAGCTGATGGTGAATCTGTGGTGCATTTTGTTTCAGACCTGAGCCCAGTCCCCGATTGCCTCCATCTCAACCCGTTTGATCTGCAGCCAGCATTGCTGGCCAAGCTGATGTCATCTATAAAGCCGTGAGATCGTGTGGTCCCAGCTTCCGCGCAGTACAATGGTTCTGTGGCATTCCTGCATGAACAGGTGACGAGCTGGTCCACAACAGCCCAACATCGGTGATGGTGCTACCGCTGGGAGCCCTTTCTCCGACTTCATCAACTGGACTGAGGTGATGGCCTTCGTCGGCTGCGTCACCGGCTCGTCTGCATGAACTCCTATTCCGGGTATTGCTGCCTCAACCTATGAAAAGACTAAATTATGGTCAAGCTCAAGCTCGGGCTGAAGTTCTTCAGATGCATCAGATTGATATTGATTATTTTCATTCAGTCCAAGTTTGGGCGCTGTTGTGCTGCTTCGATCCTGCCTACCCAACAACTTGTGACATGATATGGAACTTTTGCAGGGAGTAGTGTGCGAACTTATGCTTAAATACCTGGGTTACTGAGCGCAAAAGTTGGATAGATGTATATTCGCCAATGAATACCACTATTAGGTTCAGATCCTGAATGGCAGCCATAATAAGATGATTTTTTTACAAATATACCCATCTGCCACACTGCATCGCCAAAAGTTCCTCCCCCCAAAACAAACGCTAGAAATGCCCTGGCAGGAGGCTAAAAAGGTGCCACGTGTATCCTCCCGCCAGGGCCGGTGGTGGCCAAGCCTTACCACCATAGGGCGGGGCTGGATGATCCTCCATCCACTGGCAGCGGTGGGCCCCAAGGACGGGCCGGCGGGACGTCATTCTTGCGCTGGCGGGATGACGACGGCTTCTCTTCGCCCTAGGCGGTGGCGGGTTGAATTTATCCGACTGACCCGCGGCGGGATGTGCCTGTCCCAGTAAAACCAACAACATTTGCTGCTCGGGAATTGGTGTTGCTAGTCTTGTCGCACTGACGATTGATTGCTGCTTCTCTACATGAAATATTACCACCGAAAGGAGTACCGATTGATGCAACTCTATAGGAAATAAACCACCGAAAGGAGCACCAGTACAGCAAATTGATCACCGAAAGTTGCAGTCCACTCGCATGCAGATTTGTGCGGCTAATAGGGAAGGCTGGCTTGTAAAAGGAGTAGTATCCGTCTCTTCATCGAAGCATCCTTCTCTATTTCTTATTTGGTTTCCTACTTTATTTGTTGGCTATGAGTTTGCCTTGCTCAGACCAAGACTATAGGACGAGATATATGAAGGATGCGAGGTTGCCTCCGGGTGTGGAACATCTTCGGTGTTGGTGCAGGCATCTTTGCAAGGTGAAGGAGTCCACCGATTTTTCTGATAAAATGGGCATAAAATTTTTCATGTGTCCCAATTATTAGTATGATCCAGCTCCCTGGAGTTACAATAGGCCTCCGGTACTTTCATCCATTCCATAACAAAATGACATATTGTTTGTGTTATAGAATATTTATTATATTATTATTTGTATTGCAGTCTGCTCCGCCCTTGTGCATGTGGCATCGTTGGATTGACACGGAGCAGCCAGAGTGGGTGCTTCGTGAGATAGAAGAAAGAAGTCGTCGTGCATGGGAAAGCTTTTACGAAGATGAGCGTCGTGAGAAAGCTGCGGAAGAGCGTAGAGCGGCGCAAGAGGAGCAACAATGTCAGTTAGAGGAGCTACAGAGGCAGAGAGAGGAACAACGACGCCTTAGGGAGGAGGAGAAATGACAGGCTAGAGAGGAACAACGACGCCTCGGCTGGTGCGTCTCCTGAAGTTGCGGTCGTTGCAGCATTCAATGTCATCCAGAGGGCATCGAATTTCCGTGACAGGTTCTGCATACACATCACTTTGAATGCCTTGAAACATTCATTGTTCCTGAAGCAAGAGTAGAAGTTTGCTGCTAGATGCCTCATGCACCACCTAGTTTCAAGATCAGGCCAACGGAACTCCATCGGTACCTCATGCTTATTTTTTCTAGTGCACTGAGAAGCCCCTGGTTGCGATCAGAAATGATGCATACACCAGGCCTATCTTTCACAACACCATCCTTCAAGCATTGGAGAAACCACAACCAACCTAACATGGTCTCGCTCTCAACTACTGCATATGCAATAGGAAGAAGCTGGTTATTGGCATCTGATGGCACAGCTACCAAGAGAGTACCCCTATATTGTCCGGTGAGGAAGGTACCATCAATTGATATCAAAGGTCGACAGTGGTGGAATGCTTGAATAGTTTGGTTGAATGCCCAGAAGATACGGTCCAGGATGAAATGATCAGGAGTGCCACTCGGGTGGTTCTTTTCAACAGTTCCCGGGTTGGCTTCAGCAATCTGATGCAGCATTCTCGGAACCATGTTGTAAGCCTCCATATATGTCCCATACATCCCCTCCAAAACAGACTCATTGGCACGCCTGATCCTATCGTAGCTTACCGGGAATCCAATCGCATCTGCTGCACCATCTTGTAACGCCTTCACTGATAAACTGATCTTATCTTTTATCATGGATGCGGCGACCTGTGCCACATATGCGGCACTGACATTGCGGTGTTCATACAGACTACCATATAACTCACAGCTATGGGGAACCATGCGAGTTATCGTCCAAGGCTTGCATATGCCCACATGTTGATGGGCAACGACTCTTCCATTGCAACCAGACTCTACACAAAGAACCGTCAACAAATGTTTATCAGATTTCTTCACTTTGTGTTGCGGGAAATGGAGATGGCATATCTCCTGATCGCCATGTCCACAACCTCCTTGCTTGGGAACTGCTGATTTTCCTCCAGGATGGTAGCTCCGACTCCACGGACAGAGGTATCACCGTGACCGATGACAAGAGCCTCTATGTCCCCTGGTGCCATTGCTGGCGCCACTGCTCTCACTTGACTCGGACCGGCTTCTTCGTCTTCATCATCATCCGACAATTCACGATCATCATCACCAAAATCAAGCTTATTTGACTATCCCTCAATCTGCTTATTGAGGTCGACAACCGACATGGAATAAGGTCCATTATTCTGGGTGGGAACAAGGGAATCTTCCACATGCCTCACCTCTGTCGTATCCATGTGTATAGCCATTGCGGCTATGGATAACTGGAGCTCACCGTCTGCGGTGCTGCTACCAGGTTTGTCGCTAGCATCAACAAACTGCACATACACCATCGGTTGTCCATACATGACAGCACCAGGTGTGCTTGCAAATTTCATGCATGAACCCCACGAATTTTCGCCTTTAACCTGGCGAAGCGCCCAGCGGTAATCTTCTCCCATTCTCTTGCAAATGACCGCTTCAACGGTCATCTTTTTTCGGCCCATCTCTAGCCCAAACTCTGCGTGGAGGCGCCTTCTAACGTCCGTGAAACTACAATTCACCAATTCTTCCACTATGATATTCTTTGTCTCACAATGCGACAGATCAAGCCCTGACGGCCCATCACGGGTGATGTCCTCGCCATAAAAAACATACAAAATGTTCATCGTACCTAAGCGCATCACATTAATATAACCATATTAATTATATATAATTATTTATAACCATACTTCATCAATATAATTATTTATAATAACAGAATACATTACTACCTACATGTAATTACACGAGTTCAAATATTTGTACACGACCTACTTAAGTTGTATACCTAAAATATTGGTACGAGAGCCCAAAAACTTCTACACGACCTAATTACATTGCATAGCTAAAATATTACTACAACACCAAAAATATTTCTACACAACCCAATTACGGTGCATAGCTGAAATATTACTACATGAGCTCAAATATTTTCTACATATTCCAATTAAGTTGCATACCTAAAATATTGCTACAAGAGCACATATATTTCTACACCTAAAATATTGCTACAAGAGCACATATATTTCTACACGACCTAATTATGTTGCTTAGCTACAATATTACTACACGAGGTTGCATAGCTAAAATATGACTACAGGGCCTAATTAGGTTGCTTAGCTCAAATGTTACTACACGAACTCAAATATGTCAACACGAGCTAACTAAGTTGCAAAGCTAAGCTTGTTCTGGCGTTGCATAGCAAATTATGGCCTAATTAACTGACTAATATACAATATGCATAGCTTAAAAAATAATCCACTGAAACAACTCACCTTGATTGATGACCGTCTTTTTCCAGCCTCAGAACATTGGTATGTCTTCTTCCAGCCTCACAAGATTAGAAAGAACAAACTTGCAGAGTGTGTGAGCAAATAGACCGAGAGAAGCTACCACGGTTCTTCTCTGAGAGAAAATGGATTGAGAGTAGCAGCTGCTGCTGTACTTAAAGGACAAGATGTGCTGCTATACAAAGCATCTGTCAGCGATGGCAAGAAACAATTTCCAGAAAGCAATCAGCTACAAGTTTCAACGATTCACGACTTACTTTCGGTGGTTTAATCACTGTGCAGTGGAATCATACGTCAGGCAGTTGTCGGCTGGTACGGGGACAGGTACACTCCGCCACGCGCGAAGGCCAAAGGACCGCCACTAAGGATAGCAATGGGTAGGGTATGGGCATGGTAGAGCAATACCATACCCATACTTGTTTAGTCAATGGGTATAAAAGTTCACCCATACCCGTACCCACGGGTACAAAACTTTACCCGGAGCCATACCTGATGGATATCCATTCCCATTAGGTACCCGCCGGGTAGATTCAAGAGTACACAAGTTATTCACAATTTGATTTTCATCATTAACATATTTGAAAAAAAGACAATTATCTTTACTAAATAATAGATAGACGAGTACATTCAAAAATCAAAGTTTAGAACTCGCAATCTCATACTCATCCCTAGGTTTTTCGGTCGCATAGGTTTAAATTCTATAGGTAAATTTGACATGTCAGTTTAAAGGGCAGCGTATGGGTATAGCCATGGGTACAAGTCTATACCCGTGCCCGTACCCGTGACTTAACGGTAGGGTATGGGTATTACCCGTGGGTACAAAAGTGTGCTCATACCCTACCCATGCGGGTACGGTACCCGTGGGTACCCGTACCCATGGGTAAAATTGCCATCCTTACCCGCCACACGCCCAGGCGGGCGGTTTGCTTCCACGTCCCGCCACGCCATCCCACCGGCCCGTCCGCGGGGCCCACTGCATCTCGCCGTTGCCCTATGGCGGTAAGGCTTGGCCGCCACCGGCCATAGCAGGAGGATACACGTGGCACCTTTTTAGCCTTCCGCCAAGGCATTTCTAGCATATGTTTCGTCAGGGGCATTTTTGGTGATATAGTGTTGCAGAGGGGTATATTTGTAAAAAATCTAATAAGATAGCTATCCTGGTTGGTTTACTTGTTGCATCCTAGCAAAAACATAACACATGAGTAAGCTTGAAGTCTGCAACCAATATTTTAAATCTATTTTTACACACACATGTTGATTTGAGACGCGGACTTTTTAGCAAAACAATTACACGGTAACAAAACAGCAAATGACGCCTTTTTCTGTTCCTGCAAGTCGTCAATTACTAGCCCATTAAAACGAATAAAACACTACAGGAACACATAAGAGGTCAGGAATTTGGCTCTGCATCTTCCATATTTTTCCTGCCTATTTCAACCAATTCGAGTTACAATATGACAGGTATTTTCATAAGTAAATTGCAGTGCAGGTTATTCTTCCTATTCAGGATACCATATAACAGGTATGTTCTTCAAAAGTAGATATCACTACAGGGGTTCATCCGAAATCTCAATCTCAAGTTTGCACATTTTATCATGTTGGTGAAGGCTTTCTAGAAATTAAATAAGCCTGCTTTATCTTTGTTGTAAGGAGATTAATGCTTCTAGAAATTTCATAAGCAAATAAGTTGTGTGTTTTTGTATAAGGGCTGCTAGAAAAATCCATAGTTTGCAAAACAGTATAATCTTTCATGATAAGATTAAGATAAAAGAAAAAAATCTGGTCCTTAATAAGATGCAAGCAGTCAATTATTAATTAGCACAAATCAGGTCTTACCGAGGCAGAGGGGAGCCTGGAGATGGCAAACAGCCAGAGTCCATGTTAGAAAAACAAAAAAGACATTTTGGACGATATCAATGTATATGAAAGGAGTTTCTATACATTCGAATTTTTATGTGTATTTTGTTTACATGTGTTGAACATGATGGGTTTCTGGTTTCTGGTGATGAATATGTAGGAGAAGCAATGATAGTTCTCGCAACACAGTCGTAACTCACATACGACACATTTGTGGGGTTTTTTATAGAGACGCGAGTGACATGTTGTTCGAGTCGGTGACCACGAAGCACAATGGTGAAAAATGTGAAGTTGAGGAGCTGGTCGAGAACGATTTGAGTCACAAGTTAGAGGCATAGAGGGGAATAGACACAAAGAGGATGGAATTTTCGTCAAAATGTTAAAAAAAACACATCTGTTTTCACATATGCTCCACACCGTCAATTTTTTTATGTGCACTATGTTTACATGCGTGACACAAAATAATTTGACGAACCGTGGCAACGCACAAGCATTCAGCCAGTAATAATATGTTTTCATTCACATCTATTGGTGTTCACGTCGGCAACAGTGTCAACGTTAGAAACAGGCCGTATGTTTTTAAAATTTGTGGCGTGTTGATCTGAGAATGGTTCTCGTTTAACCGGGTGTACTAGTTCGGTTTCTCTACTTGGGTTTATTTAGTTTGGGTTCTAACGGGTTGACTTATAATAAAGTTTGGTTCAGTTCAGTTCCTCTAGAAACTAGTTTGGGTGTGGTTGGGTATGGGTCTGATGGTTCCAGTTCTAAACAGGTTAAACCCGTGGTTCGCGAACCGGTTAGTTAGAGTGGTTCCCAGCCTGCACTACTCCCGTTCCCTGTTTGTCGTCAACGCCGTGGCCGCCGGCGCCGCCTACCCCATCACCACCTCGATTCGTTGACCTGCGCCCGTCTTGGTCGATAGCAGCGACAAAGGTGCAGGAGGGTTCTTCTCCAGCCGCCGCAGCACGGGTGTCTGCTCGTCAGCTCCAGCTCTCGGAGGCAGCGACCGCAACGGTCTGGCAGTGTTTTCCCCTCAGCTCCGGCGACGGCCGGCATGGGCATCCCGGAAGCAGCTGCGGTGCTGCGTTCAACGTCTGTGTCATACACGTAGCAACCTCCAACTTCGAGCAGTCACCGCGGTGCCCTATGCGTCCCCTGCAAGCACCCCGCGTCACGGATGTCACTATCGCCGCCGCATCTGCGACTGGGTGTGCCAGCACTCATGGCTGGCTGCCCGTGTCTTCCCCGCCGACGAGTCTTGCTAAAGGCAGGCCGAAACTCCACGACTAGACATCAACGAAAGCGTCGATACGGCGGATTGCCGGCGAGGCCGCTTGCATCTCCATGGATGGGTCACTGGACGAGCACAACAGGTACTTGGTGTACTGCCAATCAATATTCAGGAGACGCTTTCATGTCATGGCAATTTGATAAGCATGATACTAGAGGCTCAAACTTGGCCACGGCGGGGCAGCAGCACGAGGCAACTCTCGGCGGTGTGCCGGAGACGACTCTCACCGTAGGACTCCCGACAGCGTACTGGATGCCAGGCACCACTCCCGGCGTTGTAAGACTCCCGACAGCGTACCGGACACCGGCGGTGTGCCGGACACGACTCCCGGCGTCGTAGGAGTCCCGACGGCATACTGGATGCCGGGCACGACTCTACCGGACACCGGCGGTGTGCCGGACACGACTCCCGGCGGCATGCCAGACACGACTCCCCGCATATATAGGATGACTCCCGGCTGCCTGACGTCTCAATGCTCCCTGTCTCTGCCGAAGGGATCACTATGGCGAGCTAGCTAGCTCCCTGTCCGTGGTGCGTGTGCTTTTCTTCGCTGTGATGGCAGCCGTAGCTAGTCAACCCATTTAATCGAACAGTTCTAAACCCATTTTCCTATTGGTTCCAACCCAGAGGTGACGATTCAGTTAAGTTCAGTTTGGACAAAAAATACTTCAGGTCTGGTTTTGGTTGGGGTTGGCGTACATATCAGATGGGTTTGATTTTGGTTCGGGTCCTATCTGTGCTCGCGTGGTTTTGGTGGAGGTATGGTTTAGTTCCTAAACTATTCTCAGGTTTTACTTGTTGCCCACAAAATTGGGTCACTCCTGCCTCCTACTGATCGTCCCATGCCGAAGTTTGCTCAGATGTATATCTATGATACAGAAAATGAATTAATCCATAGAATGAATATTTTTGGCTCTACCCATAATAGTGATGATGTGGACTGTTCTACTGATGAACCTTCTGTTCCAACTCGGCAACGCTCTACTCGCCGAAGGGAAGAGCCGGATCCTGCAATTGTAGGTTCTCTTACACAAATGCTTAATGCATGTAATCCTTGTGTGCAAACCTTCAGAATGGCACAACAAAGGCTTTTTTTGCCGGATACTCCTGAGGTTGGCATTAGGTTGTATGGACATGAAGGGGCTGATCATGGGAGTCGGTATTCTCTTCCTACGGCTCCTGAATTGGCTGGCCTTATTGTTGGTGATCTTACTTGTGAGAGGTTCAGGTTTGATGTTATTGTGGAGAAGAATTCTGGGCGTCTCAAGCATGTGTCGCCCTTGAATCCCTGCTCTCCAATACCCCCGTCTTTTTCCACATGGCAGCATGGGGTTCAATGTCGATGGCCTTCCTGACGGTAGTCGCTCCGAGGTTTCAATGCTCGAATATTATTGTTACAGGTTTCATTATAGACGAGGGGATCCGAATCCTTTTACATGTTACGGTAGGTCTTCTAATCAGCTGATGGTAGATTCTTTCTCCTGTGTTGAATCATGTAGATTAAGTTATCATTTTTGGAGTCAAGATACACTCCGTTCAGAAACATACCAGGGTTTATCTGATGCTCTTGGAGAAGGAAATTCTACGGGCAAGAATGTAGGTGTCCAGTATTTTTTTGCATGGTAATACATGTCTCATTCATATATCATAAAGATCTCAATAAAAGCCACGTAAACACGGACCTGACAAAACTAAAAAGACAGCAAAACGCAAGCCTTTGCGCAAAGGACCACCAGCAAAGAAAGAAAACAATCTAGACCGAAGAAACCTCTGAGCTTGACGCCAACGCTCGTCACCTGCCTCTGGCACCACCACAGCAGCCACCAAAGGAGGCAATGACGGATCACCTCCTTACCCGAGATCGATGCGGCTCCATCACTGACAAGCAGCTTTGCGGACCTCCAAGGTGGCTCACCCAAGGTGAAATCATTGCTGTTGAACGAATTAGACCAGGGCAACACCCCCAAACACGCCATCGAGCTCCAGATCTAGCACCTCCGAACGACTAAGACGTCGAAGGAGGAATCCACACTTGCCATCCATGAACCACGGACCCAGCACATGATCCATCTTCCAGATGTCGTCAATGCATACCACAATTTGCATCCGCTCCTGGACTACCTCCCAGGTTTCACGCCGGCGCTGGAGAAAACGCCGTCACAGCGGCGGAGACTGAGGACACACATCCACCACGAAGATGCCGCCACTGCCACACCATCCTTGATTGGATAGACTGATCTCCAAATCCATCGGGGAAGGATCTGAAGAAAATTTATTTAGCGCCATCATCGTCGTCCCCGAAGCGAAGCCGATGAGCAGCCTAAAAACGAATCTACTTTAGACTAAAACTATCCACACGCGTGGATCCGATGACCCCCCCCCCCCTCACCACTGATGACCTAGGTCGTCGGCAGGAGGAGCCACCGGGGGCCGGCGTCGGAAGGCAGGTGCCCTAGGGCAAGAACTCTTTTTTCTCTCCCTTGCGGTGGTGTGGGAAAAGAGCTAAGCTGCGAATACCCTAGGTGTCCAGTATTCGCTACACTCCAGTTTTACCGGAGGCCACGGTATTAGGGCACGTACAATGGTTATATCTTAGCAATGCCACCTAGGATGATTGTTGAGTTGGAGGTGAGAGGAACAAAAAAAAGACCTCTATCTTATTTTAGCCAAGAAATGATCTCTTAGCACGATATGTCTCACCACGTATTTAGGGATATCTGTCGCTTAAGATAAGACTAAAAAAATAATCCATTGTACATAATGTTTTGCCGTTATATCAAGATTACGTGTCATGATTAAGATAAAGTTGTCTTATCAACCATTGTATATGCCATTATGTACTCAATTATCATGATGGTATGGCCATTTGTCGTGTGTTCGGGGCCGCTGATTTGTTTGTTACCTTCACGTGCAATCCTAGATGGGATGAGATAAGTGATGCGCTATTCGTGGAGGCTGGCCAAACTCATGCCGACCGCCCGGATATCATTACCCGTGTTTTTAAAATGAAACTTGATTGGTGGAATTAAAGATGGAACCACTTTTGGTCCTATCGACGCATGTACGACCGACTTTTTCTTCATCCTATTTTTGGATTTCGATAAATTATTGTTGTTGCCGTCCCTTTCCCCTTTACATATATGGTTATTAATTACTATATTGTTCTGGTATTTTCTACTGTGCAGTTCTGTGTGTTGTTGAATTCCAGAAATGTGGCCTACCGCATACACATACGTTGGTATGGTTGAAGGCAGACACGAAGAATCCCACTCCTACTATGATCGACCGGTATATATCTGCCGAAATACCAGATCATACTACTGAACCCCTTGCCTATGCCCTTGTGAAAGAATTCATGATACACGGTCCATGCGGCGAGCTCAATGCAAATTCACCTTGCATGAAGAATGGAGTTTGTTCTAAACGCTATCCCAAAGCTTACAATGAAGAGACTACTATTGATGGTCTTGGTTTTCCGGTCTACCGCAGACGAAACAATGGTCGCTATGTTGTGAAGAATGGCAAAAGATTGGACAACGGTTGGGATGTTCCATATAACTTGGATCTCTTGAAGCAGTTTCAAGCTCATACTCCCTCCGTTTAGAAATACTCCCTCCGTCCCAAAATAAGTGACTTGAGTTTATCTAGATTCGGATGTATCTAGACATGTTTTAGTATATAGTACATGTGAATCTAGACGTTTAGACTCTTGGAGTTGCTAGCATCTACCTGGCCAAGATAGCTACTAACAACGGAAAGCATGCAAGATCACAAATAACAAAGACATGATAGAATCAATAATCAATCTGAAATAGCATCTCAATATCCATCGGATCCTCGCAAACACAACATGCAGAATTACAAATAGATGATCTTAATCATGAACGGAGCTCATAAGATCTAGACATGAAAGCACAAAGGAGGAGAACCAGGCATCTAGCTACTACATGAACCCGTAGTCTAGAGATGAACTACTCACGCATCACACCGGAGGCTTGCATGGTGATGAAGAAGGCCTCCAGGGTGAATTCCCCTCTCCGGCAGGGTGCCGGGAAGAGCTTCAGATCCCTCCCGATCTAGGGATGGAGATGACGGCGGCTACAGACTCTTTCATAGATTTTTGATCGGGCCCTTAGGGTTTTCGTCCCGAGGGCAATATATAGTCGGAAGGAGAGGCCGAGGGGGTGCCGGGAGCGGCCACACCACCCCCTGGCGCGGGCCAGGCCTGGCCGCGCGGCCAGGTGGTGTGGTGGCTCCCTGGCGCTTCTCCGTCTAGTATTCTGGCACTTGATCACTTCCGGAAAAATAGGCACTTTGGCTGTTGTTCCGTCCAATTCTGAGAATATTCATTTTCTGACTTTCCTGGAACCAAAAAAGCAGAAAACAGGTAGCTGGCACTATGGCTCTTGTTAATAGGTTAGTCCAAGAAATCATATGAAAAGTACTCCAAAGTTGGAACAAAACACAAGAAAGTGGATAAAACCAAGCATGGAACATCAAAAATTATAGATACATTTGCAATGTATCAACATCCCCAAGCTTAACTCCTGCTCGTCCTCGAGTAGGTAAGTGATAAAAAGAAAGAATATTTTTTTAGGTGACATGCACCATCAAAGACTTGATCAAAGTATTTGTAAAACATTCAAAGCTGGGATCATGGTACTTCAATCATAATATGAAAGACAAAGTTCTAGCAATAAGCAAGAAACTATGATGCAACATGAAAAGGCACAAACAAAAGATTCATGAATAATAATGCTTTGCAAGACGTTTGTTTGTTTCACATAAAGAAAACATAGCATAATAGTATTCAGCTTGTCCCTCAATAGAGTAGCAAATATAAATGCATAGGACACCTTCAAAGTTCATAAGAGTGACTAGATACAATAGTTTAAAACAAGCAATATCAAGTTATGCATCAATCAACTAGTCATGGGACAATGCACATCGAACTAAGAATGGCCACTATGCTCTCGAAGTAGGTGCATAAATATAGAAGATGGAGACTCAATATAATGGTGGAAGAAAGGCCTTTTATAAAAGGAAGTAGGGATTCAAGTCTCATAAAGAGCTTCCAAAAATTATGGTACTTATAGCTTTCAGCTCTCATTGCCTCTATCATAAGCATCTTGAAGTGATTAAGGTTAAAGTGAACAAACTATGGTGTACATGCTTGACGAAGTATAAGTCAGAAATCTCATGTCCCTTGTATACGAGGGCTGCTCCTCATGCTACTCAAGTTTAGTCACCGGTAAGTTCTTCTCATCGTAAGTATATGTGTATCATAGAGAACCGCCAATGGGGTACCCCTTGCCCGATGATACGGAAGATTCCCCATATCAAAATGACAAGGCAAGCAGACAACGAGCATCTCAGCATTCTTCTTATTTACCATGGGAATATGGTGCTTTTTTCTCTCTTTCCTCTTTTCATAGTATCTCTTTTTTTTCTCTTTTTTCTCAATATAAGACTCTTTTTTTTATAAGAAGAATGCTTCATAGACAGCTCATCATGGTTACGCTACAGCTTTCCACCATGTCAGCATGGATTAGACCAGCGGCCCAGGCGTTTCTCTAACACATATACATATCTCCATGGACTTACAAGCTCCCCTTTCATTTCACACCGACGACATCCATATATAAAAGAGCATGATATCAACTAGGTACAAGTACCAAGTGCAATGTTGAAAGCGTTCCCCATGAAAGCATGGTTCTACTAATTCCCAACAAATAAGTGCAAGCATATACAACATAGAAGATACAATGGTTCAAGTTTATTAATGGCAAATAAAGTAAAGTGTGCCATCAAGTTCGTGAGAGCTTTAATCACTAGTTTTCTCATAACAAGTTTAATTTGGAAGGTAAACAAAAGCATGAATATACTTGGAATAGCATAAGCTAGTAGGTAGTTATGGTGGACTCTTTGGAATAACTTGGTTTAGGGAGTTGGATGCATGAGTGGAACTCATACTTTGTTGTGGAGGCTAGCAAAAGACTGGGAGCGACAAACTAAGAGAGCAATAATGGCCATAATCATGCAGAGCGACAAAACATCATTGATCAAAGCATAAAGTGATACTACAAGTTGAAAAATAAAGGATCATAAAGTCTATGGTGACTTTGGATAGTCATAACATGGTGTGAGCATGCGCCAAGTCAACCCAAATAAAGCATCAAAGGAGAATACCACTATACTATGCTTTAATATGCTAAAACAACGCATGATTCATCCAAGGCACATTAAGCAATCTCAATTGTTTATAACAAGTCATGCTACAACAAATAATACTAATCATAAAGCCAAAACAATATCAAGCATGGCATGACAAAGCATAGGCCACAGTCAAAAAAAAGCTCTTTTTACCACATAAGTATGAACTTTCCTACTCTTTTCCAAACCAAACCAAACTATTTGCAAACCAATGTATGAAAGATGGGGTCCAACCAATTTATTCATAAAACTAAGCAAACAAAAGCAAACGAAAACGAAAAAGAAGACGCTCCAATAACAACACAACTGTGCATGAAATAATAAAAATGAAGCGTTTGGAAGAAACCTGAAATTTTTATTGATGAAGAAGGGGATGCCTTGGGCATCCCCAAGCTTTGACGCTTGTACTTCTTGGATATTTCTTGGGGTGACACGCGTGGCATCCCCAAGCTTGAGCTTTAGTCTATTCTTCATCTCATTACTTATTCCTTCCATACACCTGAAATTTTGCCTTCATACAAAACTTCACACAATCTTTATTAGCAACATTAGTGCACTCAAGATAAAAGGTCTTAAGGTTCAGTTATAACACCAAATAAACTTCCATTAGAACACTAGCTACTGTAGCACTTCCCTCAAAAAGCTCAATTCCCCAAAAGAACTCAAGAAGGAACCAACAAGAAGCAAATGCAGAAAGTGGCAGAAATCTGTCAAAACAGACCAGCAGGTAAAGACGAATTTTTTCAAAGACTTTATGTTGCTCAAATAAAAAAGTGTTGAACTAATGAAAGTTATATAACAACCTGGGTCAGAAGCACAAAAAATTACAGCTCAATCCGACATACAGAGATCTCTCATGATTTTTTACGGTGAAGCACAAAAATCTGTTTCGGGACAGTAACTTTCCCAATCATTACTTCACTCTCATTAGAGGTTACTCTTGGCACAAAAAGCAAATAAAAAGGATAAGGAGAGGTTATTACAGAGTTAATAACTTCTAAGACTCATCTAAAACTTTTGAGTTATCTCCCAATAAGTACTTTTCTTTAACGCCTTTAAGTTAGGCATAAGAAGCAAAGAAAGAATCAAGTGTTCTCAAATGAAGAAGCATTAAGACCAAATTTTGTTTTCATAGGAGAGGAAAAAGAAATCTTTTCTCTCTTTTTAGGGAAGTGTTCTATACCTTTCTTGAGTGGGAGTTGATATTTAATGGTGCCTTCTTTCATATCAATGATGGCACCAAGAGTTCTAAGAAAAGGTCTTCCCAAAGTAATAGGACAAGAAGCATTGTATTCAACATCCAAAACAGAGAAATCAACGGGGACATAGGAATCATTAACCATAATAAGAACATCATTGAGACTCCCCATGAGTTTCTTTAAGCATTATCATCAAGTGGGACATTCAAATAACAATTTTCAAGAGGAGGCAAATCAAGCATATCATAAATCCTTCTAGGCATAATGGAAACACTACTATCAAGATCACATAAAGCTTTGAAATCAAAGTCATTCACTTTCATATTAATGATGGGTTCCCAACCATCTTCTTGTTTTATAGGAATGGAAGCTTTATGTTTCATCTTTTCTTCTTTAATCTTTATGAGAGCATCAGTAATGTGTTTTGTAAAGGTCATGTTCATAGCACTAGCATTAGGACTTTTAGCAAGCTTTTGTAGGAACTTAATAACTTCAGAGATGTTACAACCATCAAGATCAAAATCAAATTTATCATCTAAAGTAGTAGAACTATTATTAGCCTCAACACTAGTTGTGGTAATAGTAGAAACACTAATGTTTCTAGCAATTTCATCTTCTCTTTCCCACTTAGCATGTAATTCAGCTAATAGTCTAACATTTTCATCAATTCTTACTTGTATAGCATTAGTAGATGCAAAGGGATTCTCATTAGTTTCAGGTTTAGCAGCCATTTTATTCAAAGAAGATTGAGCTTCAGCCAAAGATGCTATATTTCTTTCTGCATTAGAGAGTTTTTCCTCAATAGTTTTATTGAAAGCAGTTTGTTTACTAATAAACTCTTTAAGCATAACTTCAAGTTCAGAGGGAGCACTCTTATTATTGTTGTAAGAATTTCCATAAGCATTACCATTGTTGGGAGGATATGACTTATAATTGTTGTTACCATAAGCATTGTTGCCAAAATTATTATTTCTTATGAAGTTCACATCAACTTGCTCTTCTTGAGCAACCAAAGAAGCTAAAGGAACATTATTTGGATCAATATGGGCTTTCCCATTAACAAGAATAGACATAATAATATCAATTTTATCACTCAAGGAGGAGGTTTCCTCAACAGAATTTACCTTCTTACCTTGTGGAGTCTCTCAGTATGCCATTCAGAATAATTAACCATCATATTGTCCAGAAGTTTTGTTGCAGCACCCAAATTAATAGTCATAAAAGTACCTCTAGCAGCAGAATCCAATAGGTTCCTTGAAGAATAGTTCAATCCTGCATAAAAAGTTTGGATGATCATCCAAGCAGTTAGTCCATGAGTGGGACAATTCTTTACCAAAGATTTCATTCTTTCCCAAGCTTGAGCAACATGCTCATTATCAAGGTGTTTAAACTTCATTATTTCACTTCTCATGGATATAATCTTAGCAGGAGGATAGTATTTTCCAATAAAAGCATCTTTGCACTTAGTCCAAGAATCAATACTATTCCTAGTTAAGGAATTCAACCATTCTTTAGCTTTTCCTCTCAAAGAGAAAGGAAACAATTTCAGCTTAATAATATCACCATCTATATCCCTATGCTTTTGCATCTCACAAATTTCAACAAAGTTATTTAGATGAGAAGCAGCATCTTCATTACCAATATCAGAAAATTGCTCTCTCATAACAAGATTGAGTAAAGCAGGTTTTATCTCAAAGAAAGTATTTTCAGCCACAGGTGGAGCAATAGGTGTGCTCATAAAATCATTGTTGTTGGTGCTAGTGAAGTCACACAACTTAGTGTTTTCAAGAGTAGTCATTTTTTTGGGTTTTCAAATAAGAAAGCAAACTAGAAAAACTATTTTTTTTGTGTTTTTGAAGAAGGAAACAAGCAAACAAAGAAAAAAGAAACTAAGCAAAACAAAAACAACAAAGTAAAGAGATTGGTTATGAGGGACTCCCCTTGTGAAGCTGTCCTTGACTCCCCGGCAACGGCGCCAGAAAATCGCTTGATGGCTCAATGCACGACGCCCAGAAAAATGCTTGTTGGCGGTGTTGATGTAGAGCTCATTGGGAACCCCAAGAGGAAGGTATAATGAGCACAGCAGCAAGTTTCCCTCGGTTATGAAACCAAGTTTAATCGAACCAGTAGGAGCAAGGAAACACCCCAAAGGTGTTACTAGCTGAGCTTTGGCAGGGCGCACTACCGGTGTTAGTAGCAACGTGGAGACCTGCACAACACAACCACAGAACTTTGTCCCCAACTTGCGATGAGGTTGTCAATCTCACCGTGTTTTGCGGAAAACAAAGGATTAAACGTATCGAATGGAAAGAAATAAAAGTTTGCAGAAAGTAAACACAAAGAAGTAAACAGTTGTAGATTGTATGTAAAGAAAATGACGGGGATCCATAGTTCACTAGAGGTGGCTCTCCTTAGATAGATAACATGCTGGGTGAACAAATTACAGCGGGGCAATTGACAAACACCGAGAAAGCAATACATGCATATACTAATCATCTTGACTCCTTTGAGACTTGATTGGGCATTACAACATAATACATAGACCGCCATCCAATTGCATCTATGACTAATAATCCACCTTCAGGTTATCATCCGAACCCCTCCAGTATTAAGTTGCAAGCAAAAGATTATTGCTTTACGAACTACGTGTAAAGTAAAAAATATGATTGTTCTATGAACAAAGGATTATTGTTTTCTCCCTAGTAGCAACAACACATCTAGTACCTTAGAGATTTCTGTCACTTCCCCAGATTACCAGAGGAATGAACCCACTATCGAGCATAAATACTAACTCTTGGAGTTGCTAGCATCTACTTGGCCAAGATAGCTACCAACAATGGAAAGCATGCAAGATCACAAATAACAAAGACATGATAGAATCAATAATCAATCTGAAATACCATATCAATATCCATCGGATCCCCACAAACACAACATGCAGAATTACAAATAAATGATATTGATCATGAACAGAGCTCACAAGATCTAGACATGAAAGCACAAAGGAGGAGAACCAGCCATCTAGCTACTACATGGATCCGTAGTCCAAGGATGAACTACTCACGCATCACACCGGAGGCTTGCATGGTGATGAAGAAGGCCTCTAGGGTGAATTCCCCTCTCCGGCAGGGTGCCGGGAAGAGCTTCAGATCCCTCCCGATCTAGGGATGGAGATGACAGCGGCTATAGACTCTTTCATGCATTTTTGATCGGGCCCTTAGGGTTTTCGTCCCGGGGGCAATATATAGTCGGAAGGAGAGGCTGAGGGGGTGCCGGGAGCGGCCACACCACCCCCTGGCACGGGCCAGGCCTGTCCGCGCGGCCAGGTGGTGTGGTGGCTCCCTGGCCCTTCTCCGTCTCGTATTCTGGCACTTGATCACTTCCAGAAAATATGAACTTTGGCTTTTGTCCCGTCCAATTCCGAGAATATTCATTTTCTGACTTTCCTGGAACCAAAAACAGCAGAAAACAGGCAGCTGGCACTGTGGCTCTTGTTAATAGGTTAGTCCAAGAAATCATATGAAAAGTACTCCAAAGTTGGAACAAAACACAAGAAAGTGGATAAAACCAAGCATGGAACATCAAAAATTATAGATACATTTGCAATGTATCATTGAGCTTCTAGGTGTGCTTGGGTTTTAAAAGTGGAGTTCATTTGAGTGGTTTTTGAATAAGTGTGATCTATACATATGAACTACATTCAAATTTCAAATGTCATTTAAATTTAGTGTTTGAAAGTTTTGGGGGTGAAACAAGGTGGGCCTTGGTATATCACTACTTGTACTAGCAAGGGGTGCAAAGATCCACAATTGTTTCTATTAAGATTTGAGTTTTAGGAATAGTCAAAGTAGGCATGGTGATTAAAATGGCAAAAGTGACCATTTGCTTGTTTTATTCTTTTTGATTTGTTTTTCTTTGGGATTTGTTTGGGAATGATATAGATGATGTTTAATTCACCTTAGAATCATTTTACAACCCATGGATCACTTAAACATGGCATTTCAAACAACTCCTATTTTAAATGCACACACATATGAATGCTTAATCATTTTTAAATGGAAAAGTTTTTGTTAACTATAAATTTCATGATTTGGATCTTAATAACCTTGGATTAAGTTTTGGGATGTTACAAACCTTCCCCCCTTAAACAAAATCTCGTCCCGAGATTTATGAAAGAAAACTAGGAACTAAAGAGATCTGGGAACTCGGTCCTAATGTAATCTTCTCGCTCCCAAGTGGCTTCCTCTTCGGTATGGTTACTCCATTGAATCTTGAGAAACTTGATACTCCTGGTCCTGGTGGTTCTGTAAGCTTCCTCTAAGATACAGATGAGAACTTCACGATACGTCAGATCCTTGTTGATATCAATGGCTCGATGATCGATGTTCTTGAAAACTTCGGTCTTCTCCGGCACTTCTAAGCATTTGCGAAGTAACGAGATATGGAACACATTGTGGATGGCTGACATCTCTTCAGGCAGTTCCAGTTGATACGATACTTCTCCTCGGTGATTCAGAATCTTGAAAGGCCCGATATATCTGGGGGCTCACTTTCCTTTCAGACTAAAATGTTGAGTTCCCTTCAATGGTGAAACCTTGATATATACAAAATCTCCGACATTGAAAGTCGGGTCTCTCCTTCGCTTGTAAGCATAACTCTTCTTTCTGGATTGGGTGGTCTTGAGGTGCTCGCGGACCTTGTGAACCTTCTCTTCGGCTTCCCGGAGAATGTCGGGTCCAAAGATCTGACTCTCTCCTACTTGTGACCAATTCAAAGGGGTACGACACTTCCTTCCATATAGGAACTCAAATGGTGCCATTTGCAGACTAGCTTGATAACTGTTGTTATATGAGAATTCTACAAAAGGCAGGCAGTCTTCCCATTTTGATCTGTACTAACACACAAGCTCTTAACATGTCCTCTAAGATCTGGTTTACTCTCTCAGTCTGTCCATCAGTTTGCGGGTGATAAGCGGTGCTGAAATTCAACTTGGTTCCCAATCCTTTTTGGACTTTCTGCCAAAATCTCGAGGTACATTGGGTTCCTCGTTCTGATACTATGGTCTTGGGGGTTCCATGCAGACTAACAATTCTAGCAATATACAGCTCTGCTAGCTTCGAACTCTGGTAGGTGGTGTTGACAGGTATAAAGTGGGCTACCTTGGACAGTTTATCAACAATGACCCAGATTGAGTCATTTCCCCTACTAGAAGTAGGCAAACCGGTGATAAAGTCCATTCCGACGGAATCCCATTTCCATTCCGGAATCTACAATGGTTGCAACAGTCCTTCGGGTCTCTGATGCTCTGCTTTGACTCTTTGACAGATATCACACTTGGCGATGTAGCTTTTGATTTCTGTCTTCATCTTGTGCCACCAAAATTGCTCTTTAAAATCTTGATACATCTTTGTTCCTCCGGGATGGATAGAATAAAGAGTATCATGAGCTTCCTGCATGATAACTTGCTTCAGCTCCGAATCTGCTGGCACACAGATAGGGCCTTTGTACCACATAACTCCTTCTTCGTCTTCATTGAATCCAGGTACTTTTCCTGTACTAATACGACGTTTGATTTCGTCGATACTTTCATTTCCCTTTTGGGCTTCCTTGATTTGGCTAATCAAAGTGGGTTGAAGTTCAATGCTAGCTAGAAATCCGTTGCTAACTAGCTCAGTCCTAAACTGCTCCAACTCCTCATACAAACTTGGTTGCTTCTCCTTGATCATAGTGTTTATCCTACACGGCAATCTGCTAAGAGCATCCGCTACCACATTGGCTTTGCCGGGGTGATAGTGAATGTCAAGGTCATAATCCTTGATTAACTCTATCCATCTTCTTTGCCTCGTATTTAGCTCCTTCTGAGTGAAAATATACTTCAAGCTCTTGTGATCTGAGTAAATCTCACAGCTATTACCCATCAGATAGTGACGCCATGTCTTCAATGCCAAAACTGCGGCTACTAACTCAAGATCATGGGTTGGATAGTTCTGCTCATGCTGCTTCAGTTGTTGAGACAGATAAGCGATGACTTTGCCTTCTTGCATCAATACACATCCGAGACCAATCTTGGATGCATCACAATATACGTCAAACGCCTTCTTGATATCTGGCATGATCAATATTGGGGCTGATATCAATCTCTTCTTTAGTTCTTGGAAACTGGCTTCACATTTGTCGGTCCATTCGAACTTCTTGTCCTTCTTCAGCAATTGGGTCATGGGCCCGGTGATGCTCGAGAATCCTTCTACGAACTTGCGGTAATATCCCGCTAATCCGAGAAATGCACGGACTTGGGTTTGGGTAGTTGGGGCTTCCCATTCTTCGACATCTTTAATTTTGGCAGGATCAACAGAGACTCCTCTGGCAGACACAATATGTCCTAGGAATCCTACTTCTTTCAGCCAGAACTCACATTTGCTGAATTTGGCATACAACCGATGCTCTCGAAGGGTTTCAAGGATGATTCTTAGATGTTGCTCATGCTCTTCTTCTGACTTGGAGTAGATAAGGATATCATCGATAAACACAACGACAAACTTGTCCAGAAAATTCATAAAGATCTTATTCATGAGGTTCATGAAATAAGCAGGGGCATTGGTTAATCCGAAAGACATAACCGTATACTCGTATAAACTATAGGAGTAGTAAAGGCGGTCTTCGGAATATCCGTTGCACGAATCTGAAGTTGGTGATAACCAGTCCTAAGATCAATCTTTGAGAATACCTGGGCACCGGTCAACTGATCAAATAGATCTTCTATCTTCGGCAAAGGGTACTTGTTCTTGATTGTGACATCATTCAGCTTCCTGTAATCGGTGCACAAACGGTTGCCTCCATCTTTCTTGTCGACGAATATACTGGTGATCTCCATGGTGATGCGATTGGTTGAATCAAGCATGTTTCTAACATAGCATCCAACTGCTTCTTCAGTTCTACTAACTCTGAGGGGTTCAGGCTATAGGGTCTCTAGGCTATGGGTCCGGTTCCGGGGATTAATTCAATAATGAACTCAATATCCCTATCTGGGGGCATACCTGGCAATTCATCTGGGAATACATCGGGGTATTCGCAAACTACTCTGACTTGGTCAATGGTGGGCAGGGCTAAACTCTTGTTGCACTTGAATTGACGGGGCAGGGTTTCAGAGATATGCTCTACTAATACTCCAGAGCTACTGGTCATGGTGATGGCTTTCTTAGCACAGTCTATCGGTCCTTTATGTTTTGACATCCAATCCATCCCTAGTACTACTTCCAAACATTGGTTCCAAGTACTATTAGATTAGCATAAAAATCTATTCCATGAATTCTGATAAGCACAGCTTTGCAAATTTTTCTAGCTTTTGTAGTTGAACCAGGAATTTGAACTATCATGACATGCTTCAAGTTGGTTGGGTGAATCTTACTAGTGCATGCAAATTCTTCGGTGACAAATGAGTGCGATGCTCCAGAATCAAACAACACTCTTGCTAAAACTGAGTTGGCAGAAAACATACCTAGCACTACATCTGGCGCTTCTTTGGCTTCTTTGGTGTTCATGTGGAAGAGACGGCCATTGCGGTTGTGAGGGTTCCCTGGGGCGAATCTTCTTCCTAGTTGAACACGACGCTGCTGTTGAGCTGGGGCATTCACATTGGCAGTGGCGGCAATCTTCTTGGGACACTCATTGGAATAGTAAGCCTTCACACCACAGTCGAAACAAGTGATCTGAGACTTGTCTTTCGCTGCCACGGGCACAACATTGCTTCCAGTTCGGGGTGCAGTGTTGTTGTTGTTGTTGCTCTTGGGAGGTGCACGGTTGAAATTGCTGGTGTTGCTGGTGTTGTTGTTGTTTCCTCCGGCCTTCACATTGCCTCCACTACGGTTGGGGTAGCTTGGGCGAGACATTGGGGGTCGGTTGTTCCTCGGTGCATATCCTGGTGAGGGGCTGGGACGGTACTTCTGGTGACTGTTGGATCCATCTTGGTGCATCATACGACGTTTGTGGTTGTCGTTTGCCTGGTTAATCTTCCCCTCCATCTGAATGGCAGAGTCGATTAGCTCTTCGAGATCCTCGAAACGGGTGTTAACGAGGACAGTCTGCATCTTATCATGCAGTCCATTCAGGAATCTCTCCTTCTTCTTGGCCTCCGTGTTGATCTCATCAGGTGCATACCTGGCAAGAGACAGGAATCTATCACGGTACTCCACTACAGTCATTCGTTCTTGCTTCAGTTCTTGAAATTCATCCCTAATTCTGGTGACTAGACCCTGCGGCACGTGGGTGCGGCTGAACTTGATTTTGAAGGCTTCCCATGTCATCACTTGACCATGGTTCATGTTGCAGATACGGTTCCACCACGCTCTTGCATCTCCTGCCAAGTAGTGGGTGGCAAAAAGAACTTTCTCGTTTTCATCCACTCCAGCTACTTCTAAGTTGTTCTCCATTGTCTGCAACCAGTCATCAGCATCTAGTGGGTTTTCAGACTGGCTAAAGATTGGGGGATTGGTATTCTAGAAGTTTTTGAGTTTGGATCCATGATGATCCTGATTTCCATGCCCTTGGTTGTTTTAGGCCATCTGGGCAATCTGCTGCAGTGTTGCTAAGTTGGCCTGGCGCTCTGCCCTGCTTGCTTCACGGTCTGTAACTAACATCTGCATAATCTGCAACATTGGGTCCTGCGATGAGCTGCTCCCTCCGGGGTTTCCACGAGTCATCTGAAGATTGAGATGGATAAAGGGGTAACAGGGAAAGTTCTAAGGTTCATGGTTTTGATTTTAAAGCTAAAACTTTGAGTTTGACTTAGGTTTTGCAACTAACTTCTTTTCATTCATTCAAGCAAAGCACATGATACAAACACACACACACACCACAACATCAAAGGAAAACAGATGGTTTTAAGAACCATTCTGTAAGCTACGATACAATGGGACCGATACATCTAATGCCACGACAGTGTTCTAGTGCATCTACTCATCATCTATGAAGTCAGAGTCATCATCGTCGGTGTAGAAATCCACGGCATCCTCCTCCAGAAAGTCATCATCATTTCTAAGGTAAGAATCCATATCTCCCTAGATGTCTTCACCCTCATCTTCTTCCTCCTTTGTTGCAAGATGAGCTTCTTGCTCCTTGATGGTCTTCTCGAGGTCGGCTACCTTCTTGCGAAGACGGTCGATGGTGCGATCCTTCTTTACATGTTGACGGCGAAGAGACTGATGATCCTTGACAAGCAGTGAGAAAGTCTGGGCCTTCTAGGTGGCAATGGCGAGGTTGTGGTTGGCTAACTCTCTAGCATTATCCAACTCCTTCTGGTGGTCGTACAGCAGGAAGTCAAGGTTCTCCACTTGACGCTTCAACTCCGGGTGACTTGGCATCTCCATTGGCATTCCCATGAAGTCACGCCTTGCATAGTGAGCAAAGCGGGTTCCTTGGATTTGGTTAACACTTAGGGCACACAGACGTGCAAGAGCTTCATGCATTGCCCTGGCTAACCCATCTAGCCAGTTGTTCTCTCGTATGGAGAACTGGATTCTCCCAGACATTGGTGCTTCTATACTTCCTCGAAGATCAGCGGTGACTAGCCATTGTAAATCTCCTCCTGCGGGTCCAGGAAGTTGAGCTCCAAGAAACACCAGATGTGGGTGTCCCAAGAGTTCAGACAGTGAATCTAGATCCCTCTCGAAGATCAGCTGGCCTCTGTTGCCCAACTGGTAGAACTTGCTGAACTGAGTCTCCATCTATAAGAATTAAGGATGAGGAAGTTAGTGAAGTGATCAAGTGTGTCAAATTTTATGTAGTAATGTGGGAATTTGGAGGAACATGAATATTTTTAGAGAAAGAATGAATTCCCAAGGGTAAGAGAGGAAATAGTTTTCATAAGTACTCACTTTGGTTTTTGAAACTAAGTTTTTGTTCGGACGTCCATTCTAACTAGGGTCTCCTATGGTCAGGATGGCTCTGATACCAACTTGTCAACACCCGGATTTTTAATCCCAGATGCCTGCTATGTCATACATCACAATCCCAGGATTACCATTTTTGCGAGACATAACAGATTGGATATCACAGTACATCATCCATTACAAACCATAATAAGGTCTTACACAAATTAAAGGATCTCATGATCTAGTCTTAGTCAATCAAGCAGCGGGATAAATAATAAGCGTAGCGGTGGGGTCCATCTTCAGAGTCACATGCAATGCTGACGATGGGAGATGATCCTAGTTATCATAGCCGTCCTACGGTCCTTCATCTTGGTAGTCTCCTTCATAGTCTGGCCATAGGAATAGCCAGTACAAAAGCCATGAGTACTCTTTAAGTACTCGCAAACTATCACTAATTAGGTAGTATAGTTCTAAGTAGGAATGCTAACTCTAAGTTTAATTGTGAAGTTAAGTTTGAAACTTAAGCTGAGTTCTGAAACAAAGAAAGTTAAAAGAAGTTTTGAAAACACCTAAGTGGGAACTTAATCATCATAGTCACAACTCTGTTGTGGTCAAGTCATGTCACAATTCATTTCATAAGTTGTTTTGAAAACATCTGACAATGGAACAATATGGCCACTCCAACTGTCCATAACCACGGACGCAACTATTCGAATAGTTTGACACTCTGCAGAGGTGGTACACTTTCACCACAAGATTTGATACATCTGTCAGGGATAACCCTGAATCATCATACTTAGTATGCAGATAATCAAACATAACCTTTCCTTTACACACCCTAGTATAAGCACCTCTCCTATGAGCATGGCCTCCCAACCATGACCATCTGTCATCTTGGGCACTGCATAGGTGGACAACATTGAGAGGTAGCCTTAGCTCAAACCTCTCCCATGAGGGAACTAATACTAATGCATATAAACTTCCGGCTAAGACTTACCCAATTCAGGTATTGTGGTTGTACGGTAAAATTGGAATGGTATCGCATCCGAACCCAACCATCAGTTTTGTAAAAGGGCTAAGGCTCATGCCTCAACATTTTCATCATCATAAACCATTTGTGTTTCTCAACACATGTCAAAATATCTCAATAGAATGACTCATCATTCCAAGGTTTTCACAAGTCATTTTCACCAAGTATTCCCATCTAAAGTGACTCAAGTTTTGGGTTTAGCTCTAAACTACTAAGTTAAGAGTGTTCACTAATGTGGGATGCTAATCTCAATCTCATGCCATAGAATGACATCTAAGCTTAACTAGATAGGTCAAGTTTTATACTCTTTATGCTACCTTTAAAACAAGTAAAGGACTTTGGTAAAGAAAAGAAAGTAAAACTTGTAGATAAAACTTGGGGGTAGGTAATAGTCAAAGGTGTAACCAAAGCATGCCTAATGCCTTTGCTTGGGTTATATAGTTTAAGTCTACTTGTTAACAATAGCTTTCCTTGATTGGTGCAGTGGTTGAAGTTTTCTTCCTCCTCCTCTTGGTAGAACTCCTCCTCCTCGTAAGCTTGGTCGGTACTATCGTCTATAAATACATACGGGATATACAATCACCACACAATACTTAACTAGTCTACTTAGCATACTAAAGCACCCAATTGATGATCTATTATCATCACACGCATCACAAGGTTTAGTTAACTAGTTTCATTCTTTTTATTTGAGAAAAGTAATTTCTACTCATTGAAATTAACTAAGATTTCATATTCTCCAATTAAAATATGGGAACATGTGGACACATGTCATCACCACATATTCTAACATATGGGAATGTGATTTAAAGGTTGGATCACATTTTAGTAAGTTTAAGTTTAATAACTAATGATTTAAAGTGACTAGAAATGCCTATATAGCATTATTTTGGTACTAATCCAAAGTCACTACATTTAAGCCTTAATATTATTACATATTTAGATAGGTATGGTTAAATGTGATTTTTGAGAGTTGGAATCAACTCAAAAGCTTTTAGGGTCGATTTTATAAAAATGTTTGAATGTGCAAAAGATTCTGCTTGTTATTTTTACTAGGAGAGATCTCTAACTCTAAATGAATTAAATCCAATGGGTTTGTATAGATCTTTTCAGAAGCTTTCCAACAAAATTGGAATCACTAAATTTGGATTTGTAAATCTTCCTGAATTGATTTTTATACTAAGGGACAGAATTGGGTTCAAACCTAAATGGAAAAATCTAGATTTGAATTCGTGGGCTAGCGCGGGAAAAGAAATGGGCCGGCCCAATGACGCTCAACGGCGTAGAGGGCGGCTGACAGGTTCGTCCCACTTGTCAGCGAGATTAAAACCCGAAATGGTATCTAGCGATCTGGGCCACACGATTAGAACTCAGATCGACGGCTCACAGTCGTCATCGACGACGGACTCGTCGCCGGCGAGACCGAACCCTAAACGGACGGTGGGGTTCTACTGGGGACGTACCAGGGCTCTAGCTAGAGCGACGAGGAGGGCGATCGAACTAGACAGCGACGGCGAACTCAGGCGAGGTCACGACAGGGGCTACGATGGACGGAATCGACGGCAGCGTCTCCTCCTCTGCAGTGTGCTCCTCCGGTGCAATTTCAGCAAACTATGGCTCGAGCGGCTCTGGTGAGAGAGGGGAAATGTTCAGGGGAGAGAGGGGAGTGGAATGGTGTGGAGAATGAGGCTGGGGGTGGCCTCCTTATATAGGCTCGACGGTGAGACCGAGAGGTGTGGGCAAGCGTCTCCGGCGAGGGTGGTACAGGGGGCTATCGGTGTGGGCTAGGTAGGCGGATGGTGGGCAGTTCCCTGGCGGTGCTCTATGGCCTAATGGCGATGCTAGGGGCGGTGTCATTAGGCCAGGAGCGTTGCGCGCTCTGGAAGACAGAGGCGGTGCTCGACGCGGCGCTCGACGACTGTGGGTCACGTGGTGGTGCACGGTCATGTCTGGCGGGGTGATGGCGTCGAGGCGGAGCGGCGTGCACGGTATGGGGTCGAGGGGCGGTCTGCTGCGTGCTGGCGGCTATCGCGCTCTGGCGTGCTCTGGCGAGCTCGCAGAGAGAAAGGGCGGTGACGCTGGGGAGTGGTCCAGGGGCTGGGGTTGATCGAGGAGTGGACAGGGAGGTGCGGTAGGGTTGGGCGGATCTAGGGGACTTGCTGGTTTGGCGCGGCGCTGTCCCTGGCGCGTTGCCCTCTTCTGGCCGGCGGTGACCACAAAGTGGCGGCGCTCCACTGCTGTTGCGGCTAAGGGAGGGGCTAGCTGGGGGTTTGGTTGGTCTCAGGGGGACAGGGGAGAGTAGAGAGGGTCAATTGGGGTACAAGGGTTTAACTAGGAGCAGTGTTAGTTAGGCAGGTTTATTCCTGTCTGCAACTTGTTCGACACAATGGCCGCATGAAGAAAGTTTTTGAATTTTGGGCTGAATTTTGGTGGAGTGATGTATATTATGCTTGAGCTTCTAGGTGTCCTTGGGTTTTAAAAGTGGAGTTCATTTGAGTGGTTTTTTAATAAGTGTGATCTATACATATGAACTACATTAAAATTTCAAATGTCATTTAAATTTAGTGTTTGAAAGTTTTTGGGGTGAAACAAGGTGGGCCTTGGTACATCACTACTTGTACTAGCAAGGGGTGCAAATATCCACAATTGTTTCTGTTAAGATTTGAGTTTTAGGAACAGCCAAAGTAGGCATGGTGATTAAAATGGCAAAAGTGACCATTTGCTTGTTTTATTCTTTTTGATTTGTTTCTCTTTGGGATTTGTTTGGGAATGATCAAGATGATGTTTAATTCACCTTAGAATCATTTTACAACCCATGCATCACTTAAACATGGCATTTCAAACAACTCCTATTTTAAATACACACACATATGAATGCTTAATCATTTTTAAATGGAAAAGTTTTTGTTAACTCTAAATTTGATGATTTGGATCTTAATAACCTTGGATTAAGTTTTGGGATGTTACAATCCTCTAGAACTTATTTGGATGCTATACCTTGCCTTGTTGAAGATATTTCTGGTATTGCTCTTAATGCTTCTTCATTTGAGAACACTTGATTCTTTTTTTTGCTTCTTATGCCTAACTTAAAGGCGTTAAATAAAAGTACTTATTGGGATATAACCCAAAAGTTTTAGATGAGTCTAATGAGAGAGAAGTAATGATTGGGAAAGTTGCTGTCCCGAAACAGATTTCTGTGCTTCGCCGTAAAAATTCGTGTAAAATCTCTGTACGTCCTTTTGAGGCGTGAATTTTTGTGCTTCTGCCCCAGGTTGTTATATAACTTTTGTTAGTTCAACACTTTTTTATTTGAGTAACATAAGGTCCTTGAAAAAATTCGTATTTACCTACTGGTCTGTTTTGATAGATTTCTGCCATTTTCTGCATTTGCTTCTTGTTGGTTCCTCTTTGAGTTATTTTGGGGAATTGAGATTTTTGAGGGAAGTGCCACAGTAGCTTATGTTTTAATGGAAGTTTTATTGGTGTTATAACTGAACCTAAAGACCTATTATCTTGAGTGCACTAATGTTGCTAATAAAGATTGTGTGAAGTTTTGTATGAAGGAAAATTTTCAGGTGTATGGAAGGAATGAGTAATGAGATGAAGGATGGACTAAAGCTCAAGCTTGGGGATTCTACGCGTGTCGCCCCAAGAAATATCCAATAAGTACAAGGGTCAAAGCTTGGGGATGCCCAAGGCATCCCCCTCTTCATCAATAAAAATCCCAGGTTCCTTCCAAACGCTTCATTTTTATTGTTTCATGCACAGTTGTGTTGTTCTTGGAGCGTCTTCTTTTTCGTTTTCATTTTGGTTTTTCGTTTGCTTTGTTTTCTTAGTTTTCTAAATAAAATTGGTTAGACCTCCTATTTCATACATTGGTTTTCAAATAGTTTGGTTTGGATTGGAAAAGAGTCAGAAAGTTCATGCTTATGTGGTAAAGAGAGCTTTTTTTAACTGTGGCATATGCTTTGTCATGCCATGTTTTGTATTTTTTTGGATTTATGCTTAGTATTCTTTGTTGTAGCATGACTTGTTATAAATAATTGAGATTGCTTAATGTACCTTGGATGAATCATGCGTTGTTTTAGCATATTAAAGCATAGTATTGTGGTATTCTCCTTTGATGCTTTATTTGGGTTGACTTGGCGCATGCTCACACCATGTTATGACTATACAAAGTCACCATAGCCTTTATGACCCTTTAGTTTTCAACTTGTAGTATCACTTTATGATTTGATCAATGATGTTTTGTCGCTCTGCATGATTATGGCCATTATTGCTCTCTTAGTTGTCGCCCCCAGTCTTTTGCTAGCCTCCACAACCAAGTATGACTTCCACTCATGCATCCAACTCCCTAAACAAAGTTATTCCAAAGAGTCCACCATACCTACCTACTAGAATATGCTATTCCAAGTATATTCATGTTTTTGTTTACCTTCCAAATTAAACTTGTAATGAGAAAACTAGTGATTAAAGCTCTCACGAACTTGATGGCACACTTACTTTTCTTGCACTTAATAAACTTGAACCATTGGGTCCTTCTTTGTTGCATATATGCTTACGCTCTATAAGTTGAAGTTAGCAGAACCATGTATCATGGGGAATGCTTTCAACATTGCACCTGTACTTTGTAGCCTGTTGATATCATGTTCTTTTGCTTATGGATCCCGGTGGTGTGAAATAAAAGTGGAACTTGTAAGATCATGGAGTTTGTATGTGTGTTAGAGAAACGCGTGGGCCGCTAGCCTAAGCCATTCCTAATCATGGTGGAAACTTGCAGCATCACCATAATGAGCACTCTATGAAGCATCCTCAATAAAACCTATGCAAATAGCAAATAAAAAGATCGCTGAGATGCTCATTGTATGCTTGCCTTGTCATTTTGATTATGGGATAGCTCCTGTATCATGTGCAAGGGGTACCCCGTTGGCGGTTCTTTATGATACATATATACTTACAATGACAAGAGCTTACTTGTGACTAAAGTTGAGTAGCATTATGTTCGGTCTTCGTAAGTAAGGGGCATGAGACTTCAGTTTATAACTTGTCAAGCATATCCTCTTAGTTGTGTCACTTTAACCTTAATCACCTTCAAGATGCTTATGATAGGGGCAATGAGTGCTGAAAGCTATAAGTACCATAATTTTTGGAAGCTCTTTATGAGACTTGAATCCCTACTTCCTTCTATGAAGGCCTTTCTTCCACCATTATATTGAGTCTCCACCTTCTACCTTTATGCACCTACTTTGAGAGCATAGTGGCCATTCTTAGTTCTATGTGCCTTGTCCCAAGACTAGTTGATTGATGCATAACTTGATATTGCTTATTTTAAACTATTTGTATCTAGTCAACTCTTATGAACTTTGAAGGTGTCCTATGCATTTATATTTGCTACTCTATGAGGGACAAGTTGAATGCCATTATGCTATGTCTTCTTTATGTGAAACAAACAAACGTCTTGTAAAGCATTGTTATTCATGAATCTTTTGTTTGTGCCTTTTCATGTTGCAACATAGTTTCTTTGTCCTATTGCCAGAACTTTGTCTTTCATGTTATGAATGAATTACTATGATCCCAGCATTGAATGTTTTACAAATACTTTGATCAAGTTTATGATGGTGCATGTCACCTCAAAAATTATTCTTTCTTTTTATCACTTACCTACTCGAGGACAAGCAGGAGTTAAGCTTGGGGATGTTGATACATTGTAAATGTATCTATAATTTTTGGTGTTCCATTCTTGGTTTTATCTACTTTCTTGTGTTTTGTCCACACTTTGGAGTACTTTTCATATGATTTCTTGGACTAACCTATTAATAAGAGCCACAGTGCCAGCTGCCTATTTTCTGCTGTTTTTGGTTTCAGGAAGTCAGAAAATGAATATTTTCGGAATTGGACGGGACAAAAGCCAAAGTTATAATTTTATCGGGGGACACTTGGAGCCAGAATACGAGACGGAGAAGGGCCAGAGGGCGGCCACACGACTTGGCCACGCGGCCAGGCTTGGCTCGCGCCAGGCGGTGGTGTGGCTAGCCCAGGGACCCTCTCGGCCTCTCCTTCCGCCTATATATTGCCTCTGATACGGAAACCCTAACTACCTGATCAAAATTCCACGAAAGAGTCTGTAGCCGCCGTCATCTCCGTCCCTATATCGGGAGGGTTCTGAAGCTCTTCCCGGCACCCTGTCGGAGAGGGGAATTCACCCTGGAGACCTTCTTCATCATCATGCAAACCTTCGGTGTGATGCGTGAGTAGTTCATCCCTGGACTACGGGTCCATGTAGTAGCTAGATGGCTGGTTCTCCTCCTTTGTACTTTCATGTCTAGATCTTGTGAGCTCCGTTCATGATCAATATCATCTATTTGTAATTCTTCATGTTGTGTTTGCGAGGATCCGATGGAGAGATGCTATTTCAGATTGATTATTGATTCTATCATATCTTCGTTATTTGTGATCTTGCATGCTTTCCGTTGTTAGTAGCAATCTTGGCCAAGTAGATGCTAGCAACTCCAAGAGTTAGTATTTATGCTCGATAGTGGGTTCATGCCTGTGGTAATCTTGGGAAGTGACAGAAATCTCTAAGGTATTAGATGTGTTGTTGCTACTAGGGAGAAAGCAACAATCCTTTGTTCATAGAACAATCGTATTGTTTACTTTACATGCAATTCATAATGCAATAATCTGTTGCTTGCAACTTAATACTGGAGGGGGTTCGGATGATAACCTGAAGGTGGATTATTAGTCATAGATGCAGTTGGATGGCGGTCTATGTATAATGTTGTAATGCCCAATCAAGTCTCAAAGGAGTCAAGATGATTAGTATATGCTTATATGCTTTCTCGATGTTTGTCAATTGCCCCGTTGTAATTTGTTCACCCAGCATGTTATCTATCCTAAGGAGAGCCACCTCTAGTGAACTATGGACCCCGGTCCTTTCTTTTACATTCAATCTACAATCAATTGTTTACTTCTTTGTGTTTACTTTCTGCAAACTATTACTCCCTTACATTCGATATATTTAATCCTTTGTTTTCAGCAAAACCGGTGAGATTGACAACCTCATCGCAAGTTGGGGACAGAGTTCTGTGGTTGTGTTGTGCAGGTCTCCACGTTGCTGCTGGCACCGGTAGTGCGCCCTGCCAACGTTCAACTAGCTACACCTTTGGGGTGTTTCCTTGCTCCTACTGGATTGATAATCTTGGTTTCGTACTAAGGGAAAACTTGCTGTTGTGCTCATCATACCTTCCTCTTGGGGTTCCCCAACGAGCTCGATATATTTTGGGCCATCAAGAGGCGGCCGACCATGATGGAGTTGGGAGTCTACGCAAGCGTACACGCGCGTGTGGAGAGGGATTATAAGACGGCGGGATTGTTGGAGCAGAATAAGACGGAGCAGCACTACACTGCGGCTGGGCTGGAGTCGACCGACGACCGACCGGAGTAGCACTGGCAGCGGCGACCTCCCTGGAGAAGGGGAGCGAGAGAGATAAGCTCGTGCGTGTAGTGGGTGTGTGCGTGTGAGTGAGAGGAAGGAGAGGGGGTTAGGCTGGGGTGGGGTTTGACCCCAGGCCCAACTGGGTCGGGTTGGTCTTAACCAGCCCACGGGCCAGAGTTATTTTTATAGGGAAAAATGAATAATTCAAAATAAATAATAAACCAAATGCGAAATTCCAAAGATAACCCTGAAAGAATTTTAGCTCTAGAAAATATAAAAACAAATCCTAAAAATACATATAATATATCAAAATGTTCACAAAAATAAAATCTAACTAAGAAAAATATAACCTTACTTATTGTCAACACCCGGATTTTTAATCCCAGATGCCCCTTATGCCATACCTCGCAATCCCAGGATTACCATTTTTGCGAGACATAACGGATTGGAAATCACAGTACATCATCCATTACAAACCATACATAAGGTTTTACACAAATAAGGATCTCATGATCCAGTCTTTAATACAACAAGCAGCGGAAATAAACGATAGCGTAGCGGTGGGGTCCATCTTCAAGGGCACAGGCAATGCTGACGAAGGCAGATAGTCCTAGTTATCATAGTCGTCCTGCTGACCATCATCTTGATAATCTCCTTCATAGTTTGGCCATGATAATAGCCAGGGACAAAAGCCATGAGTACTCTTCAAGTACTCGCAAACTACTATTAACAGGTACTATAATTCTAAGTCAAAGTGCTAAATCTAAGTTTAACTATCAAATTAAGTTTGAAACCTAAGCTGAGTTCAGAAGCAAAGAAAGATAAAGTAAAGTTCTAGAATCACTTAAGTTGGGAAGCTATTATCATCAACACAACCCTGTTGTGGTCAAGTCAAAGTTCATCATTCATTTCAAGTTATTTAGAAAACATCTGACAACGAAACAGTATGGCCATTCCAACTGTCCATAACCGCGGACGCGGCTATTCAAATAGTTTGACACTCTGCAGAGGTGGTACACTTTCACCACAAGATTCGATACATCCGTCAGGGATAACCCTGAATCATCATACTTAGTATGCAGATAATCAAACATAACCTTCCCTTTACACACCCTAGTACAATCACCTCTCCTATGAGCATGGCCTCCCAACCATGACCATCAGTCATCTTGGGCACTACATAGGTGGACAACATTGAGAGGTAGCCTCAGCTCAAACCTCTCCCATGAGGGAACTAATACTAATGCATATAAATTTCCAGCTAAGCCTTACCCAATTCAGGTAATGTGGTTGTACGGTAAATTTGGAATGGTATCGCATCCGAATCCAACCATCAGTTTTATAAAAGGGTTAAGGCTCATGCCTCATCATTTTCATCATCATAAACCAGTTGTGTTTCTCAACACATGTCAAAACATCTCAATAGAATGACTCATCATTCCAAGGTTTTCACAATTCATTTTCACCAAGTGTTCCCATCTAAAGTGACTCAAGTTTTTGATCTATTCTAAAATACTAAGTTAAGGGTATTCACTAAGGTGGAAAAGATGGGTTCAATCTCATGCCATAGAATGACATCTAAAGGTTTCTAAGTAGGTCAAGTTTTATACTTTTTATGCTACCTTCAACAAGTAAAGAACTTTGTGTGAACTAAGGGAGGTAAAACTTGTCAATAAGACTTGGGGTACTAATATTTAAAGGGGTGTGATCAAAGCATGCTTAAGGCATCTTTGCTAAACCATCTAGATCTAGCTTGCTAACAATAGCTTGCACTGTTAAATGGTGGCTTGCTAAGGTATGTTTTGCAAGGGTTAGCTTGCCAATAATAGCTTGCCTTGGTTGGTGCAGTGGTTGAAGTTTTCTTCTTCTTCTTGGTAGAACTCCTCCTCCTTGAAAGTTTGGTCGGTACTAGCGTCTATAAATACATAGGGAGTAGACAATCACCAAACAATACTTAACTAGGCTAAGTAGCATTCTAAAACACACATTTGATGATCTATTATCATCACAAACATCACAAGTTTAATTCAATAGTTTCAACCTTTTTATTTTAGAAAAGTAATTTCTACTCATTGCAATATTAACTAAAATTTAATATTCACCACCAAAATATGGGATCATGTGGACACATGTCCTCACCACATATTCTAACATGTGGGAATGAGATTTAAGGGTTGGATCAATATTACTTTGGTTTAAGTTCATTATTTAATGATTTAAAGTGACTAGAAATGCCTATATAGCATTATTTTGGTACTAGTCCAAAGTCACTGCATGTAAACCTTAATATTATTACATATTTGGATAGATATGATGAAATGTGATTTTTGAGAGTTGGAATCAACTCAAAAGCTAACTTGGTTGATTTTATAAAAATGTTGCAAGGTTCAAATGCTTTTGTTTTGTTATTTTTATTAGGAGAGATCTATAACTCTAATTGAAATAAATACAACGGGCTTGGATAGATTATTTCAATACCTTTTAGACAAAATTGGTTTCATGCAATTTGGATTTCTAAAACTCTCTGAATTGATTTTTAAACTGGTGAGGACGAAGGGCGAGCAGAGGCACGCGGGAAGGAGGGGACGACGCCGCCTGGGTGTGCTGGAGGGGCGTCTGGCGGAAGGAGCAGGCGGTCGGGGACCTGCTGGCGCAGGTGGCGAGGCCAAGGGAGGCGCGGGGCGGAGGACGGAGGGAGGCGGGGAAGCCGCGCAGAGGACGGGGACGGCGGAGCTCGGGGCCGACGGGGTGCACGGCGATAGAGAAGCTCGCGGAGACGAGGCAACGGCGGGTGTGGGCCGGAGGTGGCGGCCGAGGCTCGGGTCAAGGACGGCGGCGATCTGGGAGACGGCGTGAGGAGTGGCGAGGAGCTCCTGCAGGCGACGACTCACGGAGGGGCGCGAGGCGGCGGAGGCGCAGGGGCTTCGGCGACGCGTCGAAGGGGGGAGGTCATGGTCATCGGCGCGATCAGGGAAAAGGAGGGCAAGAGGAGGGAGGAGAGAGGAAGGACACGGGGTAGGTGCGTGCAGGAGGGCACGGGACTGGTGGGGAGGCGCAGGTGGTGGGGCTAGGGCGGTTGAACCGGGGACAGGTCAGGAAAAGCGGCAGGTGGGGCCCGGGCGGGCAGGAGCCCGAGGTGGTCGGGGTGGGGGGCGTGCGTGCGGCTAGCTGCACGCGGGTGTGTTGCGTGTGTGTTGTGTGCGGGCGGGAGATGAGGTGGCCAGGTGGGGTGGTGTCGGTAGGGGCTGCAGGGTGGGGCCAGGTGAGGCTGGGGTGAGGTGGCAGGCGGCAATTGGTGGGAGTGAGGTGGCTGGGGCTGGGTAGATTAGGATTAGGTAGGGATGGTTTAGACTTAGGGTTTGGAGGTGGCCGGCCGGGCTTTCGGGCCTGGCGGGCTGCCTCGTAAAAATAAAAGAAATATTTTATTATTTAAAACGGGACTTTTGAACACCGCTGGTAGACGAAACAAAATAAACTGGAGACCCGAGTTTTGATTTGAAATAATAACGGGGTGTTTAGAAAACGAAAACAGACTTTTCAAAAATAGTTTTATGCAAACAAATGCAAGATGACATGACGATGCTCAAATGCAAGGTGGCAAGATGGCATGAGCATGCGGTCATGATGATGCAATGCACAAAAACAACGCGATTTTCTAGTAGTGGTTTTGGCGGGGCGCCACAATTCGACACCACTAACAATGGATCTCGCCCTCGAGATCCGCCTCATGGTACCGGGAAGAAGACTGACATTCAGAATCTTCTCGCTTCATGTAGATCCTCGCGACACCACTAACAAGACGTTGTTGTCCGTGATGGTCGAGAGAGCATTCCGGAAACAAAGGGCAAAGGTAGAGGTATCAACAAATAAAGCCACCTCTAGCTTCCATGGACGGAGCAAAATTGCTGGATCCACCAATTCAATGTACAAAGCGAATGATAAGAGTAGTGGTATGGTAGCTACTCCATCCCGCACTCAAAGCATTACTCTGTACATGAACAAAAGGATCGTGCAATCAACTTCGGAATTCAGACTGAAGATCTCGACAAGCGAGGTTTGGAAACAAAAGAGTGATGCGGACTCTGCATCGGATCTGGCGTAGATGATGTCGTCGCGTCGGAAATCACCGCAAGACACAAAGAAGGAACAAAGAATGGTACCACAGATAAAGGATCACTCAGATAGCACGAAGACCGGATGTAGAAGCACCGTTACCAAAGAAGGAAGCAAAACCCTAAAGGTACGACGGAAACCCAACCACGAGAATTCCTGGACTCGAAGAAAGAGAAGAGAACAGATTCAAACACGCAGAGGTAAGAGGAGAACAATAGAGGGGTAAGGAGTAAAATCAGATCTATCCAACCGATTTTGCAAAAATAGTTTTGACACTCTATTTCGGCCGTTAGCTAGGTTATCCTACAGGATGGACTTGTGGGGTATCGCAACTGCTGAGCTCTGATACCACTCTGTAACACCCTCGAATCGGCCCTATGCAAGTTTTAGCCCTTTCCGCCAAACCCGCATAGAAACGATTCAAGGACGCCCACCAGGCACTTTTGTGTGGGTGGAAAACGAAGTAATACCATTACACAACAGTCCTCGATGGGACCCACAGAACAGATATATATACAACAGCGTCTCAACGAGTCAAGAATACAGATATACAATACAAAGATCCAAATCACCTTGAAATTGATACAACGTCCGAGTACGGACAAGAAGCAAATTGGGCTAAGAGCCCTGAAGAATAACCAATGGCGTCCATAACCCTGCCCAGGCCAAGCCGGAAGGGTAACCCTGCTAACGACGTCGATCTCAAACCTGCTAAAACAAAAGGGGTGCCGACAAAGGGCAAAGGAAAAAGAGGAGCGTTAGTACTGAGGCCAGTACACGGCGAGGCTAGAATTCGGCGGCTCTCGCCTACATAGGTATGGTGGGCTGAAGCGGCAGCGCAGCAGCACTAAACAACCTATAGAGACACGGTACAACTGGCGTTTATCAGAGAGGGACAAGAAAGACCTATTCGGATCCAACCTAAGACTACACCAAACATACCCATCCTGGTATTTCCCCCTCGAGACCAAACGAGGAAGTCAGACCGAGGAACCCACACGGTTGGCAATTTTACTCATTCCATTTTAGTTGCAGCACTTACTGTTCAGATGTAGATAGCATGAGTCATCCTGATAGCGTAAGTAGTGGGCAGTTTTAATCACCATTCCGTTGTAGTGGAAACATTTACTAGTCAGATATAATTGTCCTGAGGAATCCCAAAACCCAACAGTTGTTGGCACTTTTATCACATTCCATTGGAGTTGCAATACTTACTAGGCAGGTATAGTATGACACAGAACAACCCAGATCCACCAGTTGTTGGCATTTTTAATATCCATTCCGTTATAGTTGCATCTGATTACTAGTCACATATTAAGTCAAATTTATAGCACTACTTTAGTTATGCTTGTCTATGATCGAGATACTGTGCTCCAAGTCGTCCATAACCGCGGACACGTCTTTCAGAAAGTTTTACCCTGCAGGGGTGCACAAATAGCAACACACACTCGATCAACCTCGGAAAAACCAACTCAAAACCCAACGAGGCATTCACGACAAAGCGATCACAGGATTCAGAAATATTTCAGGGGGCCACCCCACTAAGCTACCCGCAACGAAGTTGGCCGGCTCCGGAACGGACCCAGGGTTTGCAACGACGGCTGTAAACGACTGGGAACCCGAAAGTGTGACTGGGCTTGTCGATACCGCGAAAACGTGGCGCGATCCAAAACAGTACAGGTGCTCCACGCACAATCTTAAATAATGCAGTAAAGCATGGCATAAGTACAGGATAGTAATAAAACCCCAAACTAGTTTGTGGCCCCAAGAAATAGAAATGAATCAAGCTCTGGCTCAGGGGGGTCCATAAGGCCTCCCGGATGTGGATAGTGCGAAAAATCAAGGAACAGGTATCAAGTACTCGGGGTCCTACGGGACACAAGTGAGCATGGAAGAACCAAATAACATCTATTGCCCACTGATGCCTCTGCATTAGTTATAGCTAGCATTTTAATAGTTGTATTTAAAGACATGAACAACTCCACCACTAAGCATCTCCACAATTAACATCTGCCAGCATTTCAACAACTGTGGTACTTGACAACACGAGATCGCACCTGAGCAAGCAACTACGACTCGCAAGGCCAGCTATCTACCAAACACGGGTAATAGGAGGTGTCCAAGGCAATATAGAGGCTGCACGGGATATAACTGGTGCACGGAAACTAACGCATCGCGACACGGATAACAATAGATCAATAGGAGGAAATAAAGACTATAAATGCAAAATAGGTAGAAGGGGGAGAGATGCTCGCCTGGGAAACACTGCCGAAGGTTCATATCCGGAGAACTTGTCGTTACTCGCATCCACTCATCGCTCTAATCCGCGAAGAAGCAAACACTAGCAGAAACACCGGATGCAATATTTAATACGATGGCAGAAGATCCGGCATGATTATGATATGATGCATGGCATGGCACAGATGCGGTGCAATTAGGCAGTATTAAGCGGAACTGGGGTTCCGACATTTAATTAGACGGTTCAAGTTATTTAAAACCCTGCAAATTAAATGTTGTATTCACAAGACAAAACATGGCATCGGTTCGCTACACCAATTTAAATGGAGTCCGGAATAAGACAAAGATATCCCGCATATAGACTCCATATTTAATTATGAGGTGAATCGGCATAATGCTCCCAAACCACAGACAGATATGCATGCATGAACAATTAATATGCAACAAGTTATATATATAGCATTCATAAAATAGGGGCTCGGAAAAGGTTCACACATCTGGGTTCGAAAGATCTTGGTTCCGGGGGTTCGAGGTTCGGCAGGATTCGACGGGGGAACGGTTTGACGAGATCGGTCTCGGACAACGCAAGGAGAGCTTGGCGTTCCGGGAAGAAGGACTTGGTTTGGCATCGGGGGAGCATCGGATTTGCTCTGGTCGGTGTCGATCTTGTCGTCGCAAAGATCTTGTTGGGTCCGTGCCATCGAGTCGGCCTTGGCATTCTGGGGGAAGGACTTGGCGTCCTCGAGGAAGTACTTGGCGTATCCGTGTCGACGACCTTGGCATCCGGGTTCTCGGGCATCGGATCTAGGAAGAAGTACTTGCCATATCGGAGGGAAGATCTTGGAGGGTGCCGGTTTTCAATTGTCAATGGCGAACTTGAATGGGCGCCGGTTTTGTCGAGGTGTCTCGGTGGTACATAGGGTCTCTTGAATCCATGACGGAGATCTTGTCGAACCGCGAAGATCTAGAGGTCTAGGGTTTTGACTTGGCAGGCAGAAGACAACATAGCCGTAACAGCATCACATAACAGTACAACCTCGGGAAGAGCACACAAACATGTGACACCACGGTTACATCGCTACCTTCAACTATTGAAAAGGATCTCCCTGTAAGGCAATAAAAACAGAGGCCAGGGACAGAGAAACCCACGGCGTCGCGGTGTGGAGGCCGCGGTCGAGACGAGGTTGCTGGGTGGCGGTCGGATTCGGCGGCGGGGAGAGGAGGCCGAGGTCGACGAAGGAGCGGCCGGTGCCGTGGCGGTTGGGGACGGCGGGGTAGACGGGACGAGGCGGTTGATAGAGGAGTTGGCGGCAGGGATGGCGTCGTGCTGGTGAGGACGAAGGGCGAGCAGAGGCGCGCGGGAAGGAGGGGACGGCGCCGCCTGGGTGAGTTGGAGGGGCGGCTGGCGGAAGGAGCAGACGGTCGGGGACCTGCTGGCGCAGAGAGGCGAGGCCGAGGGAGGCGCGGGGTGGAGGATGGAGGGAGGCGGGGAAGCCGCGCAGAGGACGAGGACGGCGGAGCTCGGGGCCGACGGGGTGCACGGCGATGGGGAAGCTCACGGAGACGAGGCGACGGCGGTCGTGGGCCGGAGGTGGCGGCCGAGGCTCGGGTCGAGGACGGCGGCGATCCGGGAGACGGCGCGAGGAGTGGCGAGGAGCTCCTGCAGACGGCGACTCGCGGAGGAGCGCGAGGCGCTGGAGGCGCAGGGGCTTCGGCGGCGCGTCGGAGGGGGGGAGGTCACGGTCATCGGCGCGATCAGGGAAAAGGAGGGCGAGAGGAGGGAGGAGAGAGGAAGGACGCGGGGTAGGTGGCGTGCAGGGGGGCGCGGGACTAGTGGGGAGGCGCAGGTGGTAGGGCCACGACGGTTGAACCGGGGACGGGTCGGGAAAAGCGGCAGGTGGGGCCCGGGCGGGCAGGAGCCCGAGGTGGTCGGGGTAGGGGGCGTGCGTGCGGCTGGCTGCGGGCGGGTGTGTTGTGTGCGTGTTGTGTGCCGGCTAGAGATGAGGTGGCCAGGTGGGGTGGTGTCGGTAGGGGCTGCAGGGTGGGGCCAGGTGAGGCTGGGGTGAGGTGGCAGGCAGCAATTGGTGGGAGTGAGGTGGCTGGGGCTGGGTAGATTAGGATTAGGTAGGGATGGTTTAGACTTAGGGTTTGGAGGTGGCCGGCCGGGCTTTCGGGTCTGGCGGGCTGCCTCCTAAAAGTAAAAGAAATATTTTATTATTTAAAACGAGACTTTTGAACACCGCTGGTAGACGAAACAAAATAAACTGGAGACCCGAGTTTTGATTTGAAATAATAACGGGGCGTTTAGAAAACGAAAACAGACTTTTCAAAAATAATTTTATGCAAACAAATGCAAGATGACATGACGATGCTCAAATGCAAGGTGGCATGATGGCATGAGCATGCGGTCATTATGATGCAATGCACAAAAACAACGCGATTTTCTAGTAGTGGTTTTGGCGGGGCGCCACAGCATGGCTTGGCCTTTCCACTAGGGTGTAGGGGATGGGGTGGTAATGGCATGGTTTGATCAAGTGGAGACAGAGGGAGTGTTTTGTGGTCAATTGGGTGACAAAACCCTGTAGAAACAGTGAGCTAGGATTAGAGGTGATAATATGCATGCCAAGTGTTTGATGAAATGGCCGCATGAAAGAAAGTTTTGAATTTTGGTTTCAAAATTTTTGGGTGATCTCTACTAGTGATAGGTAGTCTCTGGTTGCAAGGGTTTTGAAAGTGGAGCTCAAATAGATGGTTTTTGAAATAGGGGTGATCTATGCATATGCATTAGATTCAATTTTAAACTGTCATTTAAAATAGTTAACAGAATGTTTTTAGCAGATCCAAAGGTGGGCCTTGGTACCTCATTATGTGTACTAGCCACGGGTGCAAAGATCAAGAATTATTTCTGTTAAAAATTGAGTACTAGGAATAGCCAAAGTAGGCATGAGAGATAAATTTGCCAAAATGACCATTCCTTCTTTTTAATTCTTTTTGATTTGATTTTCTTTAGGAAAAGTTTGAGAATGATGTAGATGATGTTTAAATCACCTAAGAAACATTTTACAAGCATGGGATCACACAATCATGGCAATTCAAAACAACTCCTATTTTAAATGCACACATATATGAATGCTTTCATTTTAAATTTGGAAAAGTTTTTGTTAACCCTATTTTTGGATGATTTGATCTTGTTAAGCTTGGATTAAAGTTTTGGGATGTTACAAACATTCCCCCCTTAAACAAAATCTCGTCCCGAGATTTACAAAGAAAACTAGGAACTAAAGAGATCTGGGAACTCTGTCCTAATGTAATCTTCGTGTTCCCAAGTGGCTTCCTTCTCGGTATGGTTGCTCCACTGAATCTTGAGAAACTTGATACTCCTAGACCTGGTGGTTCTATAGGATTCTTCTAAGATACGGATGGGTACTTCCCGATAGGTCAGGTCATTGTTGATTTCCACAGCTCTGTAATCGATGTTCTTGAAAACTTCAGTCTTCTCAGGGACTTCTAAGCATTTGCGAAGTAACGAGATATGGAACACATTGTGGATGGCTGACATCTCTTCAGGCAGTTCCAGTTGGTACGATACTTCTCCTTGGCGGTTCAGAATATTGAAAGGTCTGATATACCTGGGAGCTAACTTTCCCTTCAGACTAAAGCGTTGAGTTCCCTTCAATGGTGAAACCTTGAGATATACAAAATCTCCAACATTGAAAGTCAGGTCTCTCCTTCTCTTGTCAGCATAGCTCTTCTGTCTGGATTGGGCGGTCTTGAGGTTCTCACGGACTTTGTGAACTTTCTCTTCTGCTTCTCGGAGAATGTCGGGTCCAAAGATCTGACTCTCTCCTACTTGCGACCAATTCAAAGGGGTACGACACTTTCTTCCGTATAGGAATTCAAAAGGTGCCATCTGCAAACTAGCCTGATAACTGTTGTTACATGAGAATTCTGCGAAAGGTAGGCAGTCTTCCCATTTTGATCCGTATTCCAACACACAAGCTCTAAGCATATCCTCCAAAATCTGGTTGACTCTCTCAGTTTGTCCATCTGTTTGCGGGTGATAAGCGGTACTGAAATTCAACTTGGTTCCTAAACCTTCCTGAACTTTCTGCCAAAATCTTGAAGTAAACTGGGTTCCTCGATCTGAGACGATGGTCTTGGGGGTTCCATGCAGACTAACAATCCTAGCAATGTATAGCTCTGCTAGCTTTGCACTCTGGTAGGTTGTCTTGACTAGTATGAAGTGGGCTACCTTGGACAGTCTATCAACTATGACCCAGATTGAGTCATTTCCCCTACTAGAAGTGGGTAAACCGGTGATAAAGTCCATTCCAACAGAATCCCATTTCCATTCCGGAATCTGCAATGGTTGCAACAGTCCTGCAGGTCTCTGATGCTCTGCTTTGACTCTTTGACAGATGTCACATTTGGCGATGTAGCTTCCGATCTCTCTTTTCATCCTGTGCCACCAAAATTGCTCATTCAAATCCTGATACATCTTTGTTCCTCCGAGGTGGATAGAATAAAGAGTATCATGAGCTTCCTTCATGATAACCTCCTTCAACTCCGAATCTGCTGGCACACAGATATGTCCTTTGTACCACAGTACTCCTTCTTCGTCTTCGGTGAATCTAGGTACCTTTCTTGTACCAATACGACGTTTGATTCCGTCGATACTCTCATTTCCCTTCTGGGCTTCCTCGATTTGGCTAATCAAAGTGGGTTGAAGTTCAATGCTAGCTAGGAATCCTTTGCTAACTAACTCAGTCCTAAACTGCTCCAACTCCTCATACAAACTTGGTTGCTTCTCTTTGATCATGGTGTTAAGCCTACACGGCAATCTGCTAAGAGCATCCGCTACCACATTGGCTTTGCCAGGGTGATAGTGAATGTCAAGGTCATAATCCTTGATTAACTCTATCCATCTTCTTTGCCTCATATTCAGCTCCTTCTGGGTGAAGATATACTTCAAGCTCTTATGATCTGAGTAAATCTCACAGCAATTACCCATCAAATAATGACGCCATGTCTTCAACGCTAGAACCACAGCTGCTAGCTCAAGATCATGGGTAGGATAGTTCTGCTCATGCTGCTTTAGTTGTTGAGACAGATACGCGATGACTTTGCCTTCTTGCATCAATACACATCCTAGGCCAATCTTGGATGCATCACAATACACATCAAACGGCTTCTTGATGTCTGGCATGATCAAAATTGGGGCGGATATAAATCTCTTCTTCAGCTCCTGGAAACTGGCTTCACACTTGTCTGTCCATTCAAAATTCTTGTCCTTCTTCAACAATTGGGTCATTGGTCGGGCTATGCTCGAGAATCCTTCTACGAACTTGCGATAATATCCCACTAATCCGAGAAATGAACGAACTTGGGTTTGATTGGTTGGGGCTTCCCATTCTTCGACATCTTTGATCTTGGTGGGATCAACAGAGACTCCTCCGGCAGACACAATAAGTCCTAGGAATCCTACTTCTTTCAGCCAAAACTCACACTCATGCTCTTCTTACGACTTGGAGTAGATAAGGATGTCGTCGATAAACACGACTACAAACTTATCTAGGAAATTCATAAAGATCTTATTCATGAGATTCATGAAATAAGCAGGGGCATTGGTTAATCCAAAAGACATAACCGTATACTCGTATAAACCATAGCGAGTAGTTAAGGCGGTCTTCGGAATATCCGTTGCATGAATCTTAAGTTGGTGATAACCAGTCCTAAGATCAATCTTTGAGAATACCCGAGCTCCGGTCAGCTAATCAAATAGATCCTCTATCTTTGGCAAAGGGTACTTGTTCTTGATGGTGATGTCATTCAATTTTCTGTAGTCCGAACACAGATGGTTGCCTCCATCTTTCTTGTCGATGAATAACACTGGTGATCTCCATGGCGATGCACTTGGTTGAATCAAACCTATTGCTAACATGGCATCCAACTGCTTTTTCAGTTCCACCAACTCTGAGGGGTTCATGGTATAGGGTCTCTGGGCTATAGGTTCGGTTCCGAGGATTAGTTCGATATTGAACTCAATATCCCTATCCGGGGGCATACCTGGCAATTCATCTGGGAATACGTCGTTGTATTCACAGACTACTCTGACTTGGTCAATGGTAGGCAGGGCTACACTCTTGTTGCACTTGAATTGACGGGGTAAGGTTTCGGAGATATGCTCTACTGTTACTCCAGAACTACTGGTCATGGTGATGGCTTTCTTAGCACAGTCTATTAGTCCTTTATGCCTTGACATCCAGTCCATACCTAGTACTACTTCCAATCCTTTGGTTCCAAGTACAATTAGGTTGGCATAAAAATCTATCCCATGTATTCTGATAGGTACAACTTTGCAAAATTTTCTAGCTTTTGTTGTTGAACCGGGATTTGAACTATCATGATATGCTTCAGGTTGGTTGGGCGAATCTTACTAGTGCATACAAATTCTTCGGTGACAAATGAATGCGATGCTCCAGAATCAAACAATACTCTTGCTAAAACTGAGTTGACAGAAAACATACCCAGCACTACATCTGGCGCTTCCTGGGCTTCTTCTGCATTCATGTGGAAGAGAAGACCGTTGCGGTTGTGCGGTTTCCCTGGGGCAAATCTCCTTTCTGGTTAAACACGACGCTGCTGCTGAGCTAGGGCATTCACAGGGGCATTGGCGACAGTCTTCTTTGGACACTCATTGGAGTAGTGACCCTTCAGTCCACACTCGAAACAAGTGATCTGGGACTTGTCCTTGACTGCGATAGGTACAACATTGCTGCCAGTTCTGGGTGCAGTGTTGTTGTTGTTGTTGCTCTTGGGAGGGGCACGGTTGAAATTGTTGGCATTTCCGGAGTTGTGATTGTTTCCTCCGGACTTCACATTTCCTCCGCTACGGTTGGGGTAGCTTGGGCGAGAATTTGGGGGTCGGTTGTTCCTTGGTGCATATCCTGGTGAAGGGTTGGGACGGTACTTCTGGTGACTACTGGATCCAGACGGCTGCATCATACGGCGCTTGCGGTTGTCGTTTTCCTGGTTAATCTTCCCTTCCATCTGAATGGCAGAGTCGACTAGCTCTTCGAGATCATCGAAACCGATGTTAACGAGGACAGTCTGCATCTCATCATGCAGTCTGTTTAAGAATCTCTCTTTCTTCTTGGCCTCCATGTTGATCTCATCCGGTGCATATCTAGCAAGTGACAAGAATTTGTCACGGTACTCCACCACAGTCATTCTTCCTTGCTTCAATTCGCGGAATTCATCTCTCATCCTGTTGACAAGACCTTGCGGCACGTGGGTGCGGCTGAACTTGACTTTGAATGCTTTGCAGGTCATCACTTGGCCATGGTTCATATTGCGGATGCTATTCCACCAAGCTCTTGCATCTCTCGCCAGATAGTGGGTGGCGAAGAGAACTTTCTCATTCTCATCAACTCTGGCAACCTCTAAGTTGTTTTCCATGGTCTGTAACCAGTCATCAGCATCTAATGGGTTTTCAGATTGGTTGAAGATTGGGGGATTGGTGTTCTGAAAGTTTTTGAGTTTGGATCCTTGGTGATCCTGATTTCCATGTCATTGGTTGTTGAGAGCCATTTGGGTGATCTGCTGCAATGTTGCTAAGTTGGCTTGACGCTCGGCCCTGCTTGCTTCACGGTCCACGATAAGATTCTGCAATATCTGCAGCATTGGGTCCTGTGATGAGCTGCTCCCTCCTTGGTTTCCACGAGTCATCTGAAGATTGAGATAGATATAGGGGTAAGAGGGAAATTCTAAGGTTCATGGTTTTGGGTTTTTAAAGCTAAAACTTGAGTTAGACTCAGGTTTTTCAACTAACTTCTTTTTCATTCATGCAAGCAAGCACACGATACAACACACACCACAACAATCAAAGGGGAAAACAGATGGTTTGAAGAACCATTCTGTAAGCTACGATACAATGAGATGATACATCTCATGCTACGACAGTGCTCTAGTGCATCTACTCATCGTCGATGAAGTCGGAGTCCTCATCATCAGTGTAGAAGTCCAGAGCATCTTCTTCCAGAAAATCGACATCGTTGCTGAGGTAAGAATCCATATCTCCCTGGATGTCTTCACCCTCATCTTCTTCTTCCTTGGTGGCAAGCTGAGCTTCCTTCTCCTTGACGGTCTTCTCGAGGTCGGCCACCTTCTTGCGAAGACAGGCGATGGTGCGATCCTTCTTTGCACGCTGGCGACAAAGAGACTGGCGATCTTGGATGAGCAGTGCAAAAGTCTGGGCCTTCTGGTCAGCAATGGCACGGTTCTGGTTGGCTAACTCCCTGGCATTGTCCAGTTCCTGCTACCTGTCATGAAGCAAGAACTCAAGGTTCTCCACTTAACGCCTCAATTCTGGGTGACTTGGCATTTCCATCGACATTCCCATGAAGTCACGTCTTGCATAGTGGGCAAAACAGGTTCCTTGGATCTTGTTGACGCTGAGGGCACATAGACGTGCGAGAGCTTCATGCATTGCCCTTGCTAATCCATCTAGCCAGTTGTTCTCTCTCACGGAGAACTGAATTCTCCCGGAAGTTGGTGCTTCGATGCTTCCCCGAAGATCCGCGGTGACTAGCCACAGTAGGTCTCCTGCTGGGGGTCCTAGAAGTTGAGCTCCAAGAAACTCCGGATGTGGGCGTCCCAGTAACTCTGACAGCGAATCCAGATCCCTCTCAAAGATCAGCTGACCTCCGTTTCCCAACTGGTAAAACTTGCTGAACTGAGTCTCCATCTACAAGAATTTAGGATGAGGAAGTTAGTGAAGTGATCAAGTGTGTCAAATTTTAGGTAGTAATGTAAGAATTTTGAGGAACGTGAATTTTCAAGAAAGAATGAGTTCACAAGGGTAAGAGGGGAAATAGTTTTTCATAAATACTCACTTTGGTTTTGAAGCTAAGTTTTTGGTTTGGACGTCCATCCTAACTAGGGTCTCCTATGGTCAGGATGGCTCTGATACCAACTTGTCAACACCCGGATTTTTAATCCCAGATGCCCGTTATGCCATACCTCGCAATCCCAGGATTACCATTTTTGTGAGACATAACGGATTGGATATCACAGTACATCATCCATTACAACCATACATAAGGTTTTACACAAATAAGGATCTCATGATCCAGTCTTTAATACAACAAGCAGCGGAAATAAACGATAGTGTAGCGGTGGGGTCCATCTTCAGGGGCACAGGCAATGCTGACGAAGGCAGATAGTCCTAGTTATCATAGCCGTCCTGCTGACCATCACCTTGATAATCTCCTTCATAGTCTGGCCATGATAATAGCCAGGGACAAAAGCCATGAGTACTCTTCAAGTACTCGCAAACTACTATTAACAGGTACTATAATTCTAAGTAAAAGTGCTAAATCTAAGTTTAACTATCAAATTAAGTTTGGAACCTAAGCTGAGTTCAGAAGCAAAGAAAGATAAAGTAAAGTTCTAGAATCACTTAAGTTGGGAAGCTATTATCATCAACACAACCCTATTGTGGTCAAGTCAAAGTTCATCATTCATTTCAAGTTATTTAGAAAACATCTGATAACGAAACAGTATGGCCATTCCAACTGTCCATAACCATAGACGCGGCTATTCGAATAGTTTGACACTCTGCAGAGGTGGTACACTTTCACCACAAGATTCGATACATCTGTCAGGGATAACCCTGAATCATCATACTTAGTATGTAGATAATCAAACATAACCTTCCCTTTACACACCCTAGTACAAGCACCTCTCCTATGAGCATGGCCTCCCAACCATGACCATCAGTCATCTTGGGCACTACATAGGTGGACAACATTGAGAGGTAGCCTCAGCTCAAACCTCTCCCGTGAGGGAACTAATACTAATGCATATAAATTTCCAACTAAGCCTTACCCAATTCAGGTAATGTGGTTGTACGGTAAATTTGGAATGGTATCGCATCCGAATCCAACCATCAATTTTATAAAAGGGTTAAGGCTCATGCCTCGTCATTTTCATCATCATAAACCAGTTGTGTTTCTCAACACATGTCAAAACATCTCAATAGAATGACTCATCATTCCAAGGTTTTCACAATTCATTTTCACCAAGTGTTCCCATCTAAAGTGACTCAAGTTTTTGATCTATTCTAAAATACTAAGTTAAGGGTATTCACTAAGGTGGAAAAGATGGGTTCAATCTCATGCCATAGAATGACATCTAAAGGTTTCTAAGTAGGTCAAGTTTTATACTTTTTATGCTACCTTCAACAAGTAAAGAACTTTGTGTGAACTAAGGGAGGTAAAACTTGTCAATAAGACATGGGGTACTAATAGTTAAAGGGGTGTGATCAAAGCATGCTTAAGGCATCTTTGCTAAACCATCTAGTTTAAATCTAGCTTGCTAACAATAGCTTGCACTATTAAATGGTGGCTTGCTAAGGTATGTTGTGCAAGGGTTAGCTTGCCAATAATAGCTTGCCTTGGTTGGTGCAGTGGTTGAAGTTTTCTTCTTCTTCTTCTTGGTAGAACTCCTCCTCCTCGAAAGTTTGGTCGGTACTAGCGTCTATAAATACATAGGGAGTAGACAATCACCAAACAATACTTAACTAGGCTAAGTAGCAATCTAAAACACACATTTGATGATCTATTATCATCACAAACATCACAAGTTTAATTCAATAGTTTCAACCTTTTTATTTTAGAAAAGTAATTTCTACTCATTGCAATATTAACTAAAATTTAATATTCACCACCAAAATATGGGATCATGTGGACACATGTCCTCACCACATATTCTAACATGTGGGAATGAGATTTAAGGGTTGGATCAATATTACTTTGGTTTAAGTTCATTATTTAATGATTTAAAGTGACTAGAAATGCCTATATAGCATTATTTTGGTACTAGTCCAAAGTCACTGCATGTAAACCTTAATATTATTACATATTTGGATAGATATGATGAAATGTGATTTTTGAGAGTTGGAATCAACTCAAAAGCTAACTTGGTTGATTTTATAAAAATGTTGCAAGGTGCAAATGCTTTTGTTTTGTTATTTTTATTAGGAGAGGTCTATAACTCTAATTGAAATAAATCCAACGGGCTTGGATATATTATTTCAATACCTTTCATACAAAATTGGTTTCATGCAATTTGGATTTCTAAAACTCTCTGAATTGATTTTTAAACTAGGGACAGAAACTAGATTTAACTAAAAAGGAAAAAACCAGATTTGAATCTATGGGCTAGCGCGGGAAAAAGAATGGGCCGGCCCAGTGGCGCTCCGTAGCGCGGGGCTCAGCTGATAGGGGGTCCCGCTTGCCAGCGGCACTTAACACGCGAAACGGTACGCGTGCTGTGGGCCGTAGGATTAGAAGCGAGATCAACGGCTGAGGGTCATCGTCAACGACGAACAGGTCGCTGGCGAGCTCGAACCCTAGCGTCTCGGTGGGGGTCTACTGGGGGCGTACCAGGGCTCCAGCAGGGTCGGCGAGGCGGGCATACTAAGTGGAAGACGACGGCGAGGTGAGGCGCGGTTGTGGCGGAGCTTGGGGTGGTCGAAATCAACGGCACCCTTCTCCTCCAGAGGCGGCGGCTCTGGTTCCAATTCTGGCGAGCTGCTGCTCCACTTGCTCCGGCTAGAGGTGGGTGAGGTTCAGAGAGGTGAGGAGAGTGGAATGGTGTGGAGAAGAATGGCTGGGGAGGGCTCCTTTTATAGGCCCGACGGTGAGACCGAGCGGGATGGGCGGTCGATGGTGGCGACATGGCTACGGCGAGCTAGCGGCATGGCGGGGGATGGCGATCGATGGGCGGTTCCCTGGCGGCGCTCTAGGACTTAAATGCGGTCGTAGGGGCGGTGGTACGCGGTCTGGGCAAGGTGGCGCTCTGCGCGGCCGAAGCGGCGGTGTCCACGGCGAGCGGTGGCTGTGAGGCTTTGGGCGACGAACGGGGATGTCTAGGGTGTTCTCCAGGTCGAGGCGGAGCGGCGGGCGCGGGCTGCAGTCGAGCGGTGACTTGTGCACGCGGGGACAAGGTGCGCTCTGGAGGCGACACTGGCATGGTGTGGTGGCACTGGGCGCGGGCTCTCCTCGGTGGTCCACGCCAGCACTTGGCTCGGGCAGGGGACAGAGAGGGGCGGTGAGGTGTTGGCTACCTCCTAGACATGGAGAGAGAGGGGGAGGTGGCCGGCGAGTTGGTGCTTGGCATGGCTTGGCCTTTCCACTAGGGTGTAGGGGATGGGGTGGTAATGGCATGGTTTGATCAAGTGGAGACAGAGGGAGTGTTTTGTGGTCAATTGGGTGGCAAAACCCTGTAGAAATAGTGATCTAGGATTAGAGGTGATAATATGCATGCCAAGTGTTTGATGAAATGGCCGCATGAAAGAAAGTTTTGAATTTAGGTTTCAAAATTTTTGGGTGATCTCTACTAGTGATAGGTAGTCTCTGGTTGCAAGGGTTTTGAAAGTGGAGCTCAAATAGATTTTTTTTGAAATATGGGTGATCTATGCATATGCATTAGATTCAATTTTAAACTGTCATTTAAAATAGTTAACAGAATGTTTTTAGCAGATCCAAAGGTGGGCCTTGGTACCTCATTATGTGTACTAGCCAGGGGTGCAAAGATCAAGAATTGTTTTTGTTAAGAATTGAGTACTAGGAATAGCCAAAGTAGGCATGAGAGTTAAATTTGCCAAAATGACCATTCCTTCTTTTTAATTCTTTTTGATTTGATTTGATTTTCTTTAGGAAAAGTTTGAGAATGATGTAGATGATGTTTAAATCACCTAAAAACATTTTACAAGCATGGGATCACACAATCATGGAAATTCAAAACAACTCCTATTTTAAATGCACACATATGAATGCTTTCATTTTAAATTTGGAAAAGTTTTTGTTAACCCTATTTTTGGATGATTTGATCTTGTTAAGCTTGGATTAAAGTTTTGGGATGTTACACTTATTTAAGTTAGATAGAATGCAAATAATTATTAACACTATTAAATTCTAAATGAAATTTCATAAAATAAGTTAAAATCCTAAAACTCATTTTTGTGTATTAAAATCAATCTACTACCTTATAAAAAATATTAACTTAAAATTTTACAAATAAAACTTGAAGCAAATATTCTAAAGACATTTAATCCTTTGTGGAATTTTATAAAAAGAAGATTAATACTTAAAAATAAATAAAAATCATTTTTAAGATCTTGAATAAATATAGTTTACTATAAAAATACTAGATATATGGTTCCAAAGGTTTTTAAAGTTTTAAAGTAATAAATCCTTATCTATTATCTAAAATATATTTTTTTATAAATTCTTTACGAAGATTTCTTAAAATATATAAAACCTTAAATCCTTTATATTCAAATGCTAGTTCCAAAACCATAACTTGAAGTTATGCAAAACTTAAAGTATAAACTATTAACTTTATAAAACTCTTATAAAACCTTAAATCCAAGTAAACCAACAATTTTAACTAAGTTTTAAACATCAATTATTTATAATAAAACTACAAGCTTCTTACCTTTTAACTCAACCATGTTTAACATGATTTTCAAACCCTAACACATTAATGTCATTAGCCAAAAAAAATCTTTAATAAGTTAAATCAAATTCATAATAACCAAACACATTTAAACTCATCATTCACTTAAATAGAAAGTGAATGATCTCAGAGTCTCAAACATGCTTATTACAAAGCTTAAGACTTTTTAATACTTTAAACACATCACATCCTAGGTCTATTTATGTTTTAAAGTTAACTTTGGTCCATAAAGTTATATAGACAATGTATAAAGTTTAAATATGTTTTTATAGTTAACTTTTGCCCATTTCAGTTAAAGCTTAAGGCATCTCGAGTCCAAACTTATCGAACAAATGCAAACGACATCGATCACATTCTATTAACCATAAAGATTGGTTAAACCTTATCAAAGAAACCTTTACTTCAAAAGTTATTCGTTTTGCCACTTCAAACAACAATCTCATAATAAGTTCTTCAACTCCTATGAACCTAAAACATGAACTTCCATAATGGTTACATAATACCAAATAACTCTAATCATGTGCTATTATACTTACTTTGAATCACACATGTTAGTATTAAGTTCCTTGTATTTATATATTTGTTTGTAAAGTAAACTTATAGACAAACTAAATATTAAAGAAATCACCCAAACTTAACCTATTCACCATATTGGGTATTACTCCAGGGTTTTCTAAACTGCATTACATTACTTATGCATCACAACATATTGCTTTTTTAAACAATAGTTCTTATCGGACTAATGATGCTAATTTCAGATTTTGGATATTCTAGTGTCTCGAAGACCGTGATTGCATATCTTGTAATCACAAAAAGGCAAGTTCACACTTGCTCATGTCCTTTGCTTATTTTCTATCAAATGCTTGTAACTCAAATATTGTCATCACCTGCATTTCAAAAAGTCAGAAAACACTATTCTCGTAATAATATTATTATGGATTATTTACCAAATGGTAATAATCTACTGATATAGTTCCAGTGGTAAAGGAATATAATATCTAGGACTTAACAACCAATGTCGCCAGTGATTCTAGCGCCGTATATTACGCATTAACCATGAGATATGGAATGGGACGGAGAAGTCAGCTAGATCTTTTTCCTTTCGCATGGACGGATGACCTTATCGTGAGGCTATAGCTTCCTTGCGGGAACTCAACAGATGGGTGGGACTCCTAGTTCCCCATGATATTGGTGTCTAGACTTTCCATGAGGGGCTGTCGGAGGTATATCTGCCTATATGGGGGTTGCTAGGACATGATTTGCTCACTGGAGTCTCCAAGGGGTTGCCAGGGTTATATCTGCCTATATGGGGGTTAACGGAGGTATATCTTCTTGGGGAGGTCGTGTCTTCATGCGGGGTCACAGAGAGGGGTAGTGATTGGCTTGGATCTTAGACTGGGCCCCATACTAAGGAAGTATGGACAAGCTCGCGACTTGGATGTGCAACAAGGCTAAGGTCTCTTATGGGTAAAGTAACGCACCTCTGCAGAGTGTAAGAACTATGACATGTTACTCCCTGTTCCGGGAAGGATCTACGAACGCGGCAGGAAAGGAACCCCATGAAGGTTTTGGTCAACCTGTGAAGGCTGTCGAACATAGTTTTCAGAATAAAAGCAACCTTTGAAGAAATGTTTACAAAAACCTGCATTGCCTACAACCTTTGGTTTGTGGCTGTAGAGATAGTGCATCATACACTCCTTTTTAGTGAACTTGCTGAGTACGCTCGTACTCAACCGTACCTTCTTAATCCTTGCTAGGTTCTAAGTCGTTGAAGACGACGTCAACACCAACTTATGCTCAAGAAACCATCATCGATGGCTCAAATTCTTCAATAAAGTCAATGAAGTCAACATATACATCAACTGAAGTGGAGACGAAGTCCTTGAGTAGATAGGAATAGATTCTCTAGCCATAAAACATACTTCTATAGAGCATTGCACTAGCAGCAATTGCAAGCCAATTAGTTTAGATGCTAGTCTTAGTAACTAGATAGTTATGAGTTGCTATTCTGGTTCTTCTTTGTAAGAAGTTATTTTCTCCTCTTTAACCTAGAGTGTTCTCTGGATCTTTCGTAAAGAGTTGAGTTGTAATCTATAGTCATGTTTTGGCCCTACTGTGTTTCTATTGTACCACTCTGAGGGCTGTAATACTAGTGAACGGTGTTTCATTGGTGTTATGTCAACGACTATATTGTACTACATCATGCAGTGGTATGCTGGGTCACCACAGCACTCCAGCACAACACTCCTGCCACAGGTGGGTGAAGGCGGGCAGAGATGGTCAGAGAAGCAGGGAGAAGTCTGTCGGAAGGGGAAAGACCGAAACTCCCCAAAGCGCCCTGGCCATTCCTTTCGCTCGCAGCTACCTGCCACCTCTTCCTCGCCGCCACGGCCGGCCAAGAGGAGCAAGAGAAAGCGGCGGGCATCCAGACTGGTCCGAGCGGCAAACACGCACTTATGACAAGGATTCGCTTGGAGTAGCACCGTCAGCGTCTTCAACCTCTAAAGAACACGGGGAACCACCCACCGCGGCCTCCTGTCTCTGCACAGATGTGACCGGAGACAAAATCCATTGCCTCTTCTTCCTGTAGACACGGCCCCGCTCGAACCCCTCCTCCCCTCGCTGCCACGGCCGGTCGGAAGAGGGGAAACAAGCAGAACACCACCACAAGAAGGAAGAGACGCACAATAGCTGAAGCACAGAGCCAGCAACGGATGACCGCCGGCCGAAAATCCTCCACCCGCCACCACGGCCGGACAAAGAGAGGAGATACCGACGCCCACTGACACCAAGCTCGAGCAGGCCTTGAGGGAGAAGAAGGGCTCCACCACCGCCACCAACACCAGAGAGGAGCAGGAGTCGAGGGGGGCCTTCCCAACCACCGAATCGGCCAGAGATGGCGGACTCCCAGCGGCAGCGGCCACCAAACCAGGGGACTGCGCCTCGAAACAACTACCCTACCTAATCTAGAGAGGCCGCCACCCCCTCCCCCCCCTCAGCCTAGCTCGACAGCGAGCGAGGCCTCGGGGCGGTGCTAGCTCAGGGGGCGCACTCGATCTCTGTAGAGAGGAGAGTGGGAGCGGATAAGGGTGAGGGGCGTTTCTGTACCCCGACTTCACCAAGCCGATCACGTTAGTTAGAATTTAAGGAGTACCTTTCCCTCAAGGGTAGAATAGTACAATGGACAATTGAAACCGTTAAAAATCCATTGCATTGATTCGTCAAGAAATCGTCAGAACGATCAAACCCTGAGTTCAAGAGCTGGCAGCCTGACTGCCATAGGGACGAGGTTGCACCGGTGGGGCAATCAGCCGATCACTAAGGCCTTTCACAATGGGTGTTTCTTAGCACGGTATCATAGGTATTTTGCTTATGTGGCATGTCACTTAATAAAGAGAGAGATGATCCTTGTATCTTAGCTAAGGCCTTTCACAATGGGTGTATCTTAGCTCTATATCCTAAGCAATTTGCTTATGTGACACTATAGTTAGTGATGAAAAAGAGTGGTGTTGTATCTTAGCTAAGCTACACATCCTGCACGCAACCATAGGCAGAAAAATTGGCTAGCCCAATCCTATGCATGCATGAGCCCCAAATCATTAAATGCATGACCTCATAAGATACACCCTTAAGAAACAGCCCATTGTAGAGACCGTTTCTTAGAATATGATATTGCCTATGATAGCGCGCTAAGAAACGGTCCATTGTGAAAGGCCTAAGATACACCACTTGCATGCTATCATAGACAAAAAAACACGGCTAGTCCAATCACACACATGCATGAGCACAAAATCATTAAATGCAATATCCCTAAGAAACACCATCTAAGATACACCCCATTGTCATAGTTGTTTCTTAAGTTTGCTTAGCACCTATGAAAACATGCTAAGATACACTCCATTAGAAAAGGCCTAAAACCAGTAATTAGTTCTTGTTGAGCCACCACGCAGAAAAACAAGATACGGATCTCAAAATGAAATAGACAATGGAAAACATCAATTTAGTTCCAATCGATGAAACCATAGTGGAAACGGAAGTATTCCATCCGGTCCATATTATTGTTCTCAACTTTATCTAAATTCGAATGTATTTAGTTAAGTATTTAGACTAGATGTATTCGTATCTAGTCAAAATTGAGAATATTAATATGAACCGGAGGGAGTATGAAATCGATTTTGTACTCCCTCTGATCCATATTATTGTTCTCAACTTTCTCTAAATTTGAATGTATCTAGTTAAATATTTAGACTAGATATATTTATATCTAAACAAAATTGAGAACAATAATATAGATCGAAGAGAGAGCAGATTGATTTAGACAGACGCATGCATATGAATATAGAGAAGACGAGCGGCCCGGCCGCCGCAGCTGAGCGACAAGCCTGGTTCATCAGGAATTCACGATCGTTCAGCGCGTCCGCATCGGATTGGATGGATGTATCAGAGACTCGCATGTGGATTTTGATTAATTAATCAGACCCGCAAATTATATCGAAAATTAGGAAAAAGTCTGTATTACCCTTTGGATTCAAGGGTTAGAATTGATGGGTACTCCCTTGCTCCTAAAAGGAGTACAGGGTACCGTAAATTTCTCAACTCTCTATGGATGGACTGAAGATTGTTGCTCTAGATGAAAATGATAACCCTTGCATGCAAACAAGAAATACTGTATACCGAGAGGTGCTTGCGTGCCTCTAAAATAGTGTGCTTATGGTGACTCTGTCTGTGTGTATTCTATGGTACGTGATTTTTGGTTTTCTGTATGCCTATGGGTATTTCCTTTTTATAGTTATGACGCTCCTTTTTGTTTTTTCCCTTGCTTATTTCAGCACATCTGACTCAGGCCTTCCCTTCGTTGCAACAAACAAGAAGGAGATTATTGCTCTATCCACCTCAGTGCTCTTCTCCTTGTGTATTCCCACAGTAGACTAAGCCAGAACCGCTAGATGTTTGTTTTTTTCTTAATTTTACTTTCAGTAAACATATAACTCGGCTATATGTAAGAGTCAATTATGCGCGTGTGCATTTGCTCTCTGGCTTCGTTCAGTCTATGTATAAACCTGACCCTGCACCATATGTTCTTTGTTGATCGCCAAACTTAATGCAAATGTGGTTCTCTGCTGATATGTTAGTGTCTATGATATGCTCATGACACAACGTGCGCGGCGTGCCGCCGCGTAAATCCTCCCCAGTCTTTGTTAGAGGGACAGGTAGTGTCCACCCGAGCAGTGAACTCTTGTGCTTTAGCTGATCAGATCGATTCATTGGTGGCGCTTGTGAGGTGCTTTCTTCATCTCTGGTCCTAGGCGCTGCATATTTGGAGTATTTTTTTTTTCTGGGAATGTGGGGTGGCTCTTGGGAGTTTTCTTCACGTGATTGTGCCGGGGAAGGGAAAAAATGAAGAGCGGACACGGTGTGCCCGTGTGGTAAGAGCAAGGACAGCTTGTATGCAGATTTTTTTCTCTCCAATTAATTTTTTTTGAACGGAGAACGGGTGCAAAGCACCCGACATATATTGCTGCAAAACAGTCCCTGAGGTATAAAAAAGCCTAAGAAGTGAAAATTACACAAAGGCCAGAGAATAAGCACGGAGGACCCTAAAAGAAATCTCGAAAAGCAATCGAGTCCTTCGTCCTCTTCCACCCCCAGATCGATGACGAGCTCCGGCGACAGCAAGCGCCCTTGCCACAGGGGGCAACTGGCATCAGGAGCAGTGCAGCGAAGGAGCGGCAGCCCTACTGTCCTTGGGTCCGGCGCGGTGACGGACACGAAGCCGCCCATAATCGCCGGAGAGAAGCTCCAAGACGAACCCGCCGCTGCAGGGACCTGATCCCTCTTCCCAGACAGCCACCATGGCCATCCAAGCAAGCCAGGAATAGGCACCCGCCACAACACAAGCTTGCTCCGCCAACCAGACAGGGAGGACGAAGACGATGCGCAGCTCCACGACCCCCTCGCCTCCACGGACGGCCAGGAAAGAGAAGCACACACACCATCCGCCCACAGTATTTCCTACCTCGCCGCCACGGCCGTACGAGGAAGATACCGGGACATGCCCTTCACGCTAGAGGCGGAACCAAGACCTCTTATTGGGGCTGAAGACCGAGCCGCCACGAAAGCTCCTTCCACCTCAAGCTTCATCCACTGGAGCATCAGGAGGGAGGAGATCCAGCGACCCCCTGGCGCCGCCCAACTGCGGCCAGGAGTAACTCCCCCCGCCACCACGGCCGGCCAGAGAGAGCTCCAGATCTGGGAGAGGAAGCACCACCGCAGCATCCCGTGCAGCTTTATTCAGTGAGACGGTGGCCGCCGCCGACACCTCCCACCCACCAAGGACGGCGAGGAGAACGATGAAGAACCCTAGGATGTCACGGATATGGCTGCACGGAGCCATAGTTCTGTAGGGGATCGGTGCGGAAAACAAAAAATTTCCTACGTTGAACCCTAGAAACTTGCCTAGAATCTATCTATGTAGTAATGCGGTAACGGCTGGAGCGTATAGAATACATACCCTTGTAGTCTGTACGCGGTTAACGTTCCGCGGGGAACGTGGTTGATGTAGTCGTACTCGAAGCCGATCTCAAGGTCGCGAAGCTCCTCGCAGGTCATCCCTTGCTCCTTCTTGATCTTCATCATCTTCATCGTGCAACAGCTCCGGCTCACGACATTCTAGCGCCCCAAGCGTTGCGCCTCGTGTCTTCGTACACATCCGGTGCACGATGAGACCTCCGGCTCCCCGATCCCGCCGGGAGTGCGGAAATTGATATCCGGCTAGGAATCCCTGCAGCTCAACGGTGTACTGCAGGTGGCCTCGATCGCACAGCCCAGACATCGGGCCATGGTCACGAGGTATAGAGAGAGGGAGGGGAAGAAGGAAGTCAACCAAAGAACTTCTCCAAATATTGGTGTGTTTTAATCCCACCCATGGGCACCCCTTTATATAGGCTAAGGGGGTGTACCTTTCTCAAAGGCTAAGCCATGGGGGACTAATACTAAAGGAAAAACTCAGGAAAAATTTGTCCTGGCCGAATGGGCCGAATCTTGGCAGCCCAAACAGCCAACAGGCTATCAACCGCCCATAGTAAAAGTGAGCAGCAGCTAACAGCACAGTGAGACCAGGGATATCCATGTGACCCCTATGCATTCCTGATGACAATGTCGTTTGAACCGTCTAAATGTAGTATCCTCTTCCTTTTGTTTCTCGATACAACTTCTCTGAGATACGATCATTGGCATCCCATACCTTTGTTCAATCTCGTTCACAACAAGTTTTGTTTTTTTGTTACCGTGATATTACATCCCCGTGATCTAGTCACATGTTGTAACATATATGGATGTAATCTCACCAAGCCGGCCGTATGTATCTTTACCCGTCATGTGGGTGAACAAATCCCGGTCTTGCGGTCACATGTCATCTATTGTTCCTTCGGAATACCCAACGTACACCTTTATGGCCACCCCATTACCAGATGACGTTTGATGCAGTCAAAGCAGTCTAGGGAAACAGTGAGTAATATGAGCTCACGGTCTAAGGAGAAGGAGTCTAGGTATAGTTGTTGCAGCAATGAATTATGACTTGATCGTGTTGCAATCCTTCGAGAAATGTCCAACCACATCATTCTCCAATGATATGATCTCGTTGTCAGTCGGTATAAATGCCCATGATCTTGAAACCTAGATCATCTTCGTGACCAACGAACTAGTATGAATAGAGGCTACTAGGGACTTGGTTGTTTCATATCACACTTGTACCAATGTTTCTACTTGGCACGGTTATAGCACAATATGAAACTATTATAAACTAATTGAGATATGACAACAAAAACCTATTTATTATTTGCCTCTAGGGCATATCTCCTTCAGGTTCGCCTCGGACGACGGGCAAAGAGCATTGTGCAACAAGGTTTCCATTTGTATTCTTGGTAATTTCTACACATCAAAGTGTAAAAAAAGAACATTGTGCACTTTTGCAACTATTAGTAGGTTAGTCCAAATAAATCATAAATTTTATACAAAAAGGAGTGTCAAAAGCATATTATTAGCATAAAACCATCAAAAATTATAGATACGTTATGGACGTATCAACATCCTCAAGCTTAGTTTCTGCTCGTCCTCGAGTAGGTAAACGATCAAAACAATATAATTTTTGATGTGACATGCAGACAACACAATCTTGATCATCATTATTGTAAAAGCATTGATAGCTGGGATTAAGGTACTCTAAATATGAATCATGAAAGATAGAGTTCTAACAATAATACATAGCAACTATGTTGTAAAATGAAAAGGCACAAACAAAAGATTCATGAATAACAATGCATTGCAAGACGTTTGTTTGTTTCACATAAAGAAATCATAATGAGAATGGTATTCAGCTTGCCCCTCATAGAGTAGCAAAACATAAATGCATATGACACCTTCAAAGTTCATAAGAGTTAACTAGATACAAATAGTTTAAGAACAAGCAATATCAAAGTTATGCATCAATCAACAAGTCTTGGGACAATACACATTAAACTAAGAATGACCACTATGCTCTCTTAATAGGTACATAAAGATAGAAGATGGAGACTCAACATAAAAGAAAAAGAAAGTCCTTCTTGGAAGGAAGCAGGGATTCAAGTCACATAAAGATCTTCCAAAAATTATGGTACTTATTAGCTTTCAGCTCTCATTGCCCCTATCATAAGCATCTTTAGGTGATTAAGGTTAAAGTTACACAACTAAGAGGATATGCTTGACAAGTTATAAGTTGAAATCTCATACCCCTTACTTACGAGTACCGAACCTCATGCTACGCAACTTCAGTCACAAGTAAGCTCTTGTCATTGTAAGTACATATGTATCATAGAGAACCGCCAACAGGGTACCCCTTGCACATGATACAGGAGCTATCCCATAATCAAAATGACAAGGCAAGCAGAGAATGAGCATCTCATTAATCTTTTTATTTGCTATTTGCATAGGTTTTTATTGAGGATGCTTCATAGAGTGCTCATTATGGTTATGCTGCAAGTTTCCACCATGATTAGGCATGGCTTAGGCGTGCGGCCTAGGCGTTTCTCTAACACACATACAAACTCCATGATCTTACAAGTTCCCATTTTATTTCACACCGCCGGGATCCATAAGCAAAAGAATCATGATATCAATGGAATATAAGTGCAATGTTGAAAGCGTTTCCCGTGATACATGGTTCTGCTAACTTCAATTTATAGAGCGCAAACATATACGCAACAAAGATGGACACAATGGTTCAAGTTTATTAAGTGCAAGAAAATAAAGTGTACCATCAAGTTCGTGAGAGTTTTAATCACTAATTTTCACATAACAAGTTTAATTCGAAAGGTAGATAAAAGCATGAATATACTTGGAATAGCAAATGCTATTAGGTAGGTATGGTGGACTCTTTGGGGTAACTTGGTTTTATTTGGAGTTGGATGCATGAGTGGAACTCATACTTGGTTATGGAGGGTAGCAAAAGACTAGGAGCGACCAACTAAAAGAGCAATAATGGCCATAATCATGCAAAGCGACAAAACATCATTAATTTGTTGGGTCCGCAGCATAGAAAACAAAAAATTTCCTACGATGAGAACTACACGCCAAGATCTATCTACTAGGTACAGAGCAACGGGTGGACATACATCCAACAAGAACTTACCCTCGAAGACAACGAGTTTTGTTAACGAGTAGGAACTCGTGGTTGATGTAGTCATACACTTGCCGATCTCAAGATCGTGAGGAAGTCCGAGCGCCGCAACTCAGCAGCGCATCCGCACTCGCACACACGTTCAAGCCACCGGACAACCTCCACCTCCTCGCTCCAGCGATCCAGCGGAAGCAGCAACTCCTTCCAGACGAAATGCCACCGGGAACATGTATCTCGCTAATCCGAGACCATGGGGAAATAATTCTAGAGGGGGAGAGAGATCCTTTACAAGGAGGTGTGAGGAAGAAGGAGGAAGAGGGTGGCCTTTTATAGGAGGAGGGGGTGCTCCTCCCCATGGCCGGCGCCTCAAGGGGGTGCCCCTTCACCTCCTCCATTCATGTGGTGGTAACCCCTCCACATTAAAATGCCTCTTCACATTCCCTTTTAAAGTCCCCACTTTAAATGCATTAAAATTCTCTAAGTTTAATGCTCTCTCATTTAATAAAATTATTTTATTAAATTTATTCAGAATTTTGTTAATTACTTTAATTAACAAACATTCACATATAACCCCTTGCAATATTTCAATATCACATGCAGAACCACTTTCTGCAATTTCACCCGAAACAATTCCGGTTTCTATCGAAACAATTCCTGCGCTTTGCAATTCTTTTGTCTGAAACATATGTGCTCCAAATATGGTGTCTGGTAACTCTTAAGTGTGTCACCGTACGGTTCGCGAATAATGTAGACATGATTGAGACTCCTCTCAGATCAATAATCAGAAGCGGGACCTGGAGGTCCATACTGACTCCTGCATATTCAACGATAACTTCTGTGATCGTGAGAACCTTTAACGCTTATAATTTAATCCCTTTGTCTCTTGATATAATAAATGTCCGAGATTCGACCATCGGTATCCAAATACCTAGTTTGATCTCGTTACCGACATGCACTCTTTTCTCGTTCCCGTGATATAACATTCTAGTGATCACATCACTTGCTTGCAAGCTACCTTAATGTGATATCACCGAGAGGGCCTAGAGTATATCTATCCGTCATCTGGATTGAAAAATTCCACTCTTGATCCATGATCCTCAACATAACACCTTCGTAGCACTGAACCCATCTTTATAGTCACCCTGTTATGGTGTGACGTTTGATGTTATCAAGATACTCTCCGGTGTTAGCAATTAACATGATCTCATGGTGTAAGGATAAAGATTACTTCGTATGATGTTATAGCAATATAAACATAATGAATTGATCGTAATGCTATACTTCGGATGAATGTTCATCACATCATTTCACAAATGTTGTGACCTTGTTATTAACAACATCCAATGTCCATGATCAGGAAACCTTGATCATCTTGTTAATAAACAAGCTAGTTTATAAGAGAGGCATAACTAGGAACCCTTTTTGTTTATTAAACACACATGTATTGACGTTTCCGATCAATACAATTATAGCATGCAAAATAAACATTTATCATAAACATGGAATAAGATAATAACCACTTTATTATTGCCTCTCGAGCATATTCCCTTCAGTCTCCCACTTGCACTAGAGTCAATAATCTAGTTTGAAAAACTTTGCGTATTGAACACCTATGGCTTTCTGGTGTTGCATATACGCGATTGCTAGTGGTTAACATAATCTCCGGATCTAATAGTTTGAGGTTCATGTGTATTTGCATGTCTTTGCGTCTCTACGCATCACTCATTCTCAAATGAGATGGAATAGTATAAATTTGGTCCTTTGGTGAGACCTTTAGTTCGTTCGGGTTAAAGTATGTTGATATTATTGTCACACAATATATCTTCATAGTATTAGCCCACTTTGAGCCACACCTAGTTTGATGACAAACTACTTAACACAAATGCCCTCCTTTGCTGCTACTATAGCAGTTATATACTTAGCCTTTTGTTGTAGTATCCGTCACAATGTCTCAACTTTGGAACTCATCCAAATCCATCATGGAACATCCTTTCCATTACATTGTTCCACCCATAGTCTAAATTGAGATAAATTTAATTTGTATCTTGTGACAAAAAAATAGTATCAATGTAACACTTTACAATGAACTACCTTTAACTATTTGTCACTTATACATGATATATTCTTAGTTCTTCCACAGCTCATAAGAATATCTTTACTATCGTCCAATGATCATCTTATGAATCATTCTGGTATGTGATCATAACATTTAGAGCATAGGACATTTTTGGATATGTACATATCATGGTATAATCGATCAAAATCTTCATGTGATTTTACTCACCAAGTGTTGAAACACTTGAATCTTGATACAATTCTTTCCATGCAGCAAGAACCTTTCTTGTTGTTTCCATATTGAACCCTTTCAATATCTCATATATGTATGTCTGGCACAACCATATTAGCGCCTTAATCCATCCATATAGATATTGATGCCAAATATTCTAGGTTTGCCCAAGTCTTTCATCGAAATCTTATTTTAATGAAATTTTTAACTTGTGTGAAATACAAGATACATCATTTCCAATCAACAATATGTCCTCTACATAATGTATTAAAAATATGTCTCAGCGCTCCCACTTAATTTCTTGCAAATGCAAGCATCTTCATCATCTCCGATGAATTTAAACTCTTTTAACAGTTTCATCATGGTGAAGATTCCAACTCCTCTATGCTTACTTCAACTATTGAAGTTTGCATGCCCTTTTAGCACCCTTTGAATTAACAAAACCCTTCGGACCATGTCATGTACACGTCCTAGGTAACCGTTCTATTAGAAGAACCTTGTTTTGTTTATTCAACTACCATATACCAAATTATATGTAGTGGTTGCTACATTAATTCGTCAAGACTATATATCGCTATGAATGATCAGATCTTGTCATAGTCAACTCCTTGAACATTGCCGTAAACTTCTTTCCGACATGTCGACTATTTCATAGATGTTAAACATCCATGTCTATTTCTTTATAGATCCAAACACGACCGATAGGCTTTACGCCTTTTCAGAGGGTCTTCCAAGTTCAGACACTTGATTTCTCATGTATGGATACTATCACGGATTCTATTACTTCTAGTCATTTTATGGAGTCAGGGCCCATCATCGCTTTTTTGCATGTAGTCGGTTCATCATTGTCAAAACAATAACGACTTGCTTATCAAATCACACTATTTGATTCTTACCGACCCACACGGTTCAATAGGAACTCTAATCTCCGAGATCACAACCTTTGTAATCACGGGAGCCATGAGCATCGTGGCCACCATCGGGACACTTTCCGGTGTTGTGCTACTTAGTACATATAGCTAAGGTTCAACAACCTTATCAAAGTTCTATTGTCCTCCCACTTAACTTTTCGCGAAAAATTCCTTCTCAAGAAATTTGATGTTCCAAGTAACAAACTCTTTTGTCCTCGGTGTTATGGAGAAATTCCCAACGAATTCTTTGGGATAACCTACAAAGACGTGCTTATTCGACTTTGGTTGTAAACATTTTACTTATGCATAGCATACCAAAATTTAAGAAAAGACAATTTGGGTTTTATCCCAAACCATAACTTATATGGTATCATTTCAACGGATTACGATGGTGCTCTTTTCAGTGTAAAAGCGGTAGTCTCTAAAGCTTCAATCCTCATAATGGCAGTTTTATAAATGACACCTTTGATCTTACCATGTCAAACATGGTTTGATTTCATTTCTCGAATATGCCATACTCCTATGGTTTATCGAGAAACACAAATCATGGAACAATTAATCAAATCTTAGGTGTTTTTGCTAAACATGTAACTCAAATATCTTCCTTTATGATCAAATCATAAACTCTTTATTTTCTTGTTACAATTATTTTTCACTTCATCTTGAAAATCTTTGAACAATTTTCAAATGTTTCATACTTCTTCCTTATTAAGTAAATATATAGATATATTCACCGAAATTTGTTGAGAAAGCATATGAAGCAAAAAGATCCATCACATATGGCTACACATAATGGACTATGCGCATCAGCATGCACAATTTCCAATAAGCTAGTTATCCGTTCCTCTTTGGCCTATGAACGGAGTTTCAATTATCTCAAGGAAAGTCTCACAAGCATCAATTGATCAAAATCAAAGACTCCAAAAATTCCATCAACATGGTTTTTCTTCATGTTTTCTTTCCAATATAATTTAAACAGCGATGTCACTTCATAAGTGATCTTTCAATCATTTGTCTTGCGACATTTTATCAATAGTGTTTATGGATGTGATTTCTCCCACTAGACTTGTAAAAGTTCATCCATCCTTTATGGAATACGGTAATTATTTGAACAACCATTGTTCTCATAATACTGGAACAAAATAACAATTATTAAAACAAATCTTGAAGGCTAGGTTTGACGACAACGAAAAACACAATAACACTTTATTTGTTTTCGATGAACATCATCACTTATTCTCTTGCTAGTTACTTAGGCCATTGTAGTTCATGAATTGCGTTGTCCTGTATGACAATTCATACCAACCAATTCGTTATCCAATACCGGTATCCAATACCTCAGAACCACATTGTTTAACAAGCAAGGAATACAGCCATAACATGTATATCTTCTATATACCTATGCTGGACATTTCCGACTTTTTCTTTTCTGCCAAATATTTTATAGATTCTCTTTCAGCAATTCCTTTTCCTTTTAAAAGAATCTATCAACATCAATAGTGGTGTTACTCACATGACACGTAGTACAAAGTGTATATAGTCAAATACTAATACCTTTGGACTTGCACTTTGAAGTGGATCACCATCATCAAATGTTTGGCATTCTTTCAAAAATCCATTCTTTAGTAATATTTTAGTGTAGTAAACATTTTACTCACATCTTCTATTCATCCTTATCATGACAACTTTCATGATCAAGCTACTATAGCCTGTAAGGAAGAATTGCGAGTATAATGTTAGTTCCCAAAAACCTTTTTGGGAGATCCGGATGCTTAACATCTCCCTCCTTCACAAATTCTCATACAATATGAGAACATGTATTTTGCTAAATTATACTCTATTATAATGCAACCAAAAACATTGTTTCAGATATCACAATATCTTTCACACATGATGGTTTCTGAAACAATTTTCAGCTCCTATATAATCTTGATATTAAAACAACTTTTGAATATCAAAAATCATGGAGGCAAACATGATACTTTAGATACTAACATTGGAATTCTTACTCTTGATTTAATACTACTTATTAAACTTCATGGAGTAAACAGAGTTTGTTGAAAGTTTGCAATAGGAATTATAAACTTTAAATTGACATTCAAAACAATACGATACCAGTTCGTAAAGTAAATATCCAGAATTCTATAGTTCTATTATCCCAATTAAAACTAAGCATAAGGTAGTGAATAGACGCCAATGACTACAACCAATTATGCAAATTAACTTCGATCTAGTTTATGACAAATTGAGTTCGACTAATCCAAATTAGAAATGAACTCCCACTCAAAAAACGACATCCCTCGTGCCTTTTTGGTGATTACATGAACCAAATCCACTACACCAAGTCCGATCATCACGTGAGTTGATGTAGCTTCAAAGGCGAGCATCTATATGGGAATCATATCAACTATATGACTCATGCTTAACCTTTCGTTCCGTGTTCCGAGGCCATGTCTATACATGCTAGGCTCGCCAAGTAAGAACCTTAGTACTCGCATGTGTAAAACTGTCTTACACCCGTTTGTATGAAAGCGTAGAGTCGAGTACACCCGATCATCACGTGATGTCTCGAAACACGATCCACAAAATGGTGCATACTTAAGGAAGAACACATTTTTATCTTGATATCTAAATGAGGGATCATCTTACAATGCTATAGAAATCGCCAAACTAGCAGTATAAGATGCTAACATCTAATGTGTAAAGTGAGATGATATGGTCCATGCATTTGATCTCTATCATTTGCATTGTGGTATGATCTCTATCATTCCTTTGTGTGTAAGGCCAAGGTCTATGGAACTTACACGTTGAGTGTGTTGTAAGAGTATCTATCATACTCTACTTACAACAATACCATATCAAGACACTAGCCCAGCAACGATCTAAACTAGACGCCTCTAATTTATCAATTGCAAAGTTTACGTGGCTTAGGGCTTTCGGAGATAGAACCGGTCTTACCTACGAACATGGAACCACAACGAGGATAAACAAGTTATTAGCAACTCGTTGTAAATCAGATATTGACTATAGTAGGAGAGACAGACACCCGCTAGCCACTTATGCAAAACAAGTTCCATGTCAGTCGTGGAACCGGTCTCATGTACGATGACATGTAAGGTTGGTCCGGGCCGCTTCATCCCACTATGCCACCAATATCCAAAATACATAGAAGATGCAATAACATGATCATCATCGCCCACATATAAACATATGTGTACTACCTGTGCAAAGCACCTACGCGTAGATCAGGCTCTGATACCACTGTTGGGTCCGCAACAGAGAAAACAAAAAAATTCCTACGATGAGAACTATATGCCAAGATCTATCTACTAGGTACAGAGCGACGGGTGGACATACATCCAACAAGAACTTACCCTCGAAGACAACGAGTTTTGTTAACGAGTAGGAACTCGTGGTTGATGTAGTCATACACTTGCCGATCTCAAGATCGTGAGGAAGTCCGAGTGCCGCAACTCAGCAGCGCATCCGCACTCGCACACACGTTCAAGACACCGGACAACCTCCACCTCCTTGATCCAGCGATCCAGCGGAAGAAACAACTCCTTCCAGACGAAATGCCACCGGGAACATGTATCTCGCTAATCCGAGACCATGGGTGAATAATTCTAGAGGGGGAGAGAGATCCTTCACAAGGAGGTGTGAGGAAGAAGGAGGAAGAGGGTGGCCTTTTATAGGAGGAGGTGGTGCCCCTCCCCATGGTCGGCGCCTCAAGGGGGTGCCCCTTCACCTCCTCCATTCATGTGGTGGTAACCCCTCCACATTAAAATGCCTCTTCACATTCCCTTTTAAAGTCCCCACTTTAAATGCATTAAAATTCTCTAAGTTTAATGCTCTCTCATTTAATAAATTTATTTTATTAAACTTATTCAGAATTTTGTTAATTACTTTAATTAACAAAAATTCACATATAACCCCTTGCAATATTTCAATATCACATGCAGAACCAATTTCTGCAATTTCACCCGAAACAATTCCGGTTTCTATCGAAACAATTCCTGCACTTTGCAATTCTTTCGTCTGAAATATATGTGCTCCAAAATGGTTTCCGGTAACTCTTAAGTGTGTCACCGTACGGTTCGCGAATAATGCAGACATGATTGAGACTCCTCTCAGATCAATAATCAGAAGCGGGACCTGGAGGTCCATACTGACTCCTGCATATTCAACGATGACTTCTGTGATCGTGAGAACCTTTAACGCTTGTAATTTAATCCCTTTGTCTCTTGATATAATACATGTCCGGGATTCGATCATCGGTATCCAAAATACCTAGTTTGATCTCGTTACTGACATGCACTCTTTTCTTGTTCCCGTGATATAACATTCTAGTGATCACATCACTTGCTTGCAAGCTACCTTAATGTGATATCACCGAGAGGGCCCAGAGTATATCTATCCGTCATCGGGATTGAAAAAATCCACTCTTGATCCATGATCCTCAACATAACACCTTCGTAGCACTGAACCCATCTTTATAGTCACCCTGTTACGGTGTGACATTTGATGTTATCAAGATACTCTTCCGGTGTTAGCAATTAACATGATCTCATGTTCTAAGGATAAAGATTACTCCGTATGATGTTATAGAAATATAAACATAATGACTTGATCGTAATGCTATACTTCGGATGAATGTTCATCACATCATTTCACAAATGTTGTGACCTTGTTATTAACAACATCCAATGTCCATAATCAGGAAACCTTGATCATCTTGTTAATCAATAAGCTAGTCTATAAGAGAGGCATAACTAGGAACCCTTTTTGTTTATTAAACACACATGTATTGACGTTTCCGATCAATACAATTATAGCATGCAAAATAAACATTTATAATAAACAAGGAATAAGATAATAACCACTTTATTATTGCCTCTCGGGCATATTCCCTTCATAATTAACGCATAAAGTGATATTACAAGTCGAAAACTAAAGGATCATAAAGTCTATGGTGACTTGGGATAGTCATAACATGGTGTGAGAATGCGCCAAGTCAACCCAAATAAAGCATCAAAGGAGAATACCACAATATTATGCTTTAATATGCTAAAACAACGCATGATTCTTTCAAGGCACATTAAGGAATCTCAATTGTTTATAACATGTCATGCTACATCAAAAATTACTAAGCATAAAGACAAAACAATATCAAGCATGACATGACAAAGCATAGGCCACCGTAAAAAACGAGCTCCTTTTACCACTTAAGCATGAACTTTTCCTACTCTTTTCCAATCCAAACCACATTTATTTGAAAACTAATGTATGAAAGAGGGAGTCCAACCAATTTATTCAAGCAAACTAAGAAAACCAAGCAAATGAGAACAAAAATGAGGACGCTCCAAGAACAACACAACTGTGCATGAAACAATAAAAATGAAGTGTTTGGAAGAAACCTGAGATTTTTATTGATGAAGAAGGGGATGCCTTGGGCATCCCCAAGCTTTGACGCTTGTAATTCCTGGATATTTCTTGGGGTGACACGCGTGGAATCCCCAAGCTTGAGATTTAGTCCATTCTTCATCTCATTACATCACTCTTTCCATACACCTAAAATTTTTCCTTCATACAAAAGTTCAGACAATCTTTATTAGCATCATTAGTGCACTCAAGATAATAAGTCTTTGGGTTCAGTTCCAACACCAATAAAACTTCCATTAAAACACAAGCTACTGTAGCACTTCCCTCAAAAAGCTCAATTCCCCAAAAAGAACCCAAAAAGGAATCAACAAGAAGCAAATGCAAATAATGGCAGAAATCTGTCAAAACAGGCCAACAGGTAAATACCAATTTTTTTGGAGACCTTCTGTTGCTCAAATCGAAAAGTGTTGAACTAACGAAAGTTAGATAACAACATGGGGCAGAAGCACAAACATTCACAGCTCAAACCGATGTACAGAGATTTTACACAAATTTTTACAGTGAAGCACAAAAATCTGTTTCGGGACAACAACTTTCCCAAGCATTACTGCTCTCTCATTAGAGGTTACTCTTGGCACAAAAATCAAATAAAAAGGATAAGGAGCGGTTATTACAGAGGTAATAACTTCCAAGACTCATCTAAAAAATTTGGGTTATCTCCCAATAAGTACTTTTCTTTAACGCCTTTAAGTTAGGCATAGAAGCAAGATTCAAGTATTTTCGAATGAATAAGCATTAAGATCAATACCAGAAATATCTTTCTTTTTCAAGACTTCATGTATTCCTACAAGTTTTTAACTAAAAATATTCCATGGAAAGATTTGTTTTGGTTTCATAGGCATAAACACAAGTGTTCAAGGTCGACCCCCACTTAACCATTACTCATCTTTCCAATCACTTTCCTTTTTGAAAATGTTTTTAGGTAACAAGTACAACTATTTTTTTTGTAATTCGCATTCCCTATCCATACTAAGATAGAGAACAACTTATAACTGAAAGTAAAACCTACTTAGAGATAAAGCAAACAAGTGCACACAAGAATATTCACCCACACACTATTGCTCTCTGGCAACGGCGCTAGAAAAGGTCTTGATAACCCACAAGTATAGGGCATCGTGTGTAGCCTTTTCGATAAGTAAGAGTGTCGAACCCAACAAGGAGCTAAAGGTAGGATAAATATTCTCTCAAGTTCTATCAACCACTTATACAACTCTACGCACACTAAACGTTTGCATTATCTAGGAAATAAAACTAGAGCAACAATACAAGTAATAGAGATAGCTTTGCATGATAATAAATAACAAGAAAGTAAATCTAGTTGATGTAGCAATAAAATACACTAAACTAACAGAACCATGAGTGTGGAATAGTGGTGGTAATTGTGGTGGCTTTGTCCAAGTTTAAATAGCGAATAGATCGGGTCCATTGTCTTCGATGCAGTTTTCTATGTGGGAGAGGCTAAATATACATGCGCTTCACTACTTGGAATTACATGTACTATATGATTGGATTGTTAGCAAACATCCATAAGTACCAATCAATGCATTAAGTTTTCCCCAACCATAGCCTTATGTTTAATGGTCCTCTTACTCCCATATGTGCAACGTTCCGGTTCGCGTCCTCAGGTTTCTATCACTCCGGCAGAACTTCCCCCTTCCTCTTACACATACTACAAACCCTATGATGTTTAATCCATGCGCGCACAAATATAATGGACACCAAAGGACTGTACCATATCAACATACAACTCTAATGAACCAAAGACGTTCTACCATTCAATCTAAGAACAAAGAAACTACGCAAACATGACATAGATCATAGGATTATAATTTATAGCATCAAACACCATGTTTACATAGGATGGTACAGAGGTATGTGGTAGTATGAACCACTGCATACTAGGAGCATTAGGTGATGGAGATGGCGGTGAAGAAGGTGAAGAGGGCGGCGGCAGCGGCGGTGGTGGCACGGGGGACTCCTTCCCTGCCGCCGGTATCATGGGGGAGCACCGCCCCTTAGCCCCGTTCCTTCATGGTTTCTTGGGAGCCCTCCCCCATGGATCCAGGCAAAAACGTGGCTTTGGTGGCTGCAAATTCGTGGGTGGAGATGCCCTGGACGAATTAGGTTTCCTCCCTTTATATAGCTTCTCGGATTCCCGTCACCCTATCTTGGGCTGCAGTAAATTGGGCCTAAAAGGCTCGTACGGACTCGGAATTAGCTAAGCTTTATGTACAAAATGTTTTTCGCAAAATTTCCAACAACTTTGCAGTTGAAGAGTTTTCCGTTTGATGCTGTCTTCAACCAGAAATGTGACCATCTTCAAAAAGAGTTGTGAGACAGATTTCTGGAAAAATCTCGATTTGACTCCAACAAGGTTTGCACTTGTATTCTTGGTAATTCCTACACATCAAAGTGTAAAAAAGGAACATTGTGCACTTTTGCAACTATTAGTAGGTTAGTCCAAATAAATCATAAACTTTATACAAAAAGTAGTGTTAAAAGCATATTATTAGCATAAAACCATCAAAAATTATAGATACGTTATGGACGTATCAGGTCTGGATGTCCACCAATGAAGGAGGTCCGTGTACCCCTCCGGCATCCACTAGATCTGGTCCCACTGCCGGAGCGCCCAGGCCCAAACCTCTCGGGCCACCACACATCCTAGCATAAGATGTTGGATGATGTCCGGATCTTGGTCACAAAGCGGGCACTTGGCCGGCCGGGGGAGCCCACACCACTCCAACCGATCAGACGTCCAACATCGGTCCCTAGATGCCAGCCACACGAAGAACTTACAGCTGTGCGGGGCCCAGGAACGCCAAATCTGGGTGGCGGCAGGAGCTCGGGTAGTACCAGCAAAGAAGGCGTCGTAAGCCGACTTTGCCGAGTATATTCCGTCCTACGACCACCTCCAGGCCAACACGTCCTCACGCCCGGGGGCCAACCTAATCTCGGTGAGCGCATGCCACAACAGGAAGAACTGCAGGACTGCCGCCTCGCCTAGGTCCGGCCCACAGTCTCTGAGCCACATACCCTCAAGCCCCTCCTTGACCAATCGAGCATTCACTTTTCTCGGGGGCACCACGGGAAGCAAGTTAGGCGCAATCTCCTCAACCCGGTGGCCATTGATCCAATGATCCTGCCAGAATTTGGCCCGCTCTCCATTTCCCACCGTGAAACAAGTGGTCGCGTGTAATGTCTAAATAACTTTCCCCTTCCCTGAGCTAATTAGATTACACTTGGGTCATAAACCTTTATTCTTCTGAAGAACGTTTCTGCACTCTTGGGGCCAATCTTTTATCGATGCAATGGGAGTATAGATCTCATCGCCGCTAGATAATGTCGCATTGAACATAGTACATGTCAGGTAAGTCCATTTTACACATTGATTTACAGGTGGATCCATATAAGGCTGGTATAGTGGGGAGTAACTTAGAGTAGTAACATGAATATGTTATTAGTCTAACTTAATACCTTCATAGTAGAAAATAACATATGTGTGGTATCATGCAAAGTCTCTTTTATTGCAATGTAGACTCATTTTGTCTTAAAACGCGTGATGTTATGGTAACACAGCTAGTTACCACAAGCCTCTCTCTCATCATTTAATTACATGGCATGTCATCTAAATGATTAGTTGGCAATACATGTAGGACTATGTTACTACCCAAGTTACTCCCACTAAGGCTGGTCATAGTGGGAGTATTATACTATTAGTATCATGCATATGATATTAGTATATGATACAATCTCTATAGTACATGGTATCATGTGATAGTATCATAGTAGTATTATATTTAATGATTTGTAGAATCTCAATGTAAAATTGTGTATAAGATTTATATGCATTAGAATTTCTAGTTTTACGTGTTATGATACGGTATCTACCTATGATACTCTAACCATCTCTTTCTTCATTAATTATTGTGCCACATGAGATTTTTGCCAACATGGCATGCATGATACCAGTTATGATACTCCCACTAGAGCTAGCCTAAGGCTAGTCATAGTGGGGAGTGACTTAGAGTAGTACATGAATATGTTACTAGTCTAAGTTACTACCTCCATAGTGGAAAAAATAATATAGGTGTGGTGATACATTGCAAATGTATCTATAATATTTGATGTTCCATGCTTGGTTTTATCCACTTTCTTGTGTTTTGTCCACACTTTGGAGTACTTTTCATATGATTTCTTAGACTAACCTATTAACAAGATGCCACAGTGCCAATTGCCTATTTTCTGCTGTTTTTGGTTCCAGGAAGTCAGAAAATGAATATTCTCGGAATTGGACGGGACAAAAGCCAAAGTTACTATTTTCCCGGAAGACTCACGGAGCCAGAAGGAGAGTCGGAGAGGGGCCACAGGGTGGCCACACCCCCCTTGGCACGGGCCAGCCTAGGCCGCGCTAGGGCATGGTGTGGGCCCCCTGTCTGGCCACCGACCTTGCCTCCTTCGCCTATAAGAGCCTCCCGATACCAAAACCCTAGATCGTCAATCAGAAATCCACGAAAAGTTCCGCAGCGCCGCTGCCACCGAAGGGGAGATTCGGGGAACAGAAAGTCTCTGTTCCGACACCCTGCCGAGATGGGGAAGTGCCCCCGGAGCCATCTCCATCGATCTCCACCACCATCTCCATCACCATTGCTGATTCCTATGATGATGAGGGAGTAGTTCTCTCTCGAGGCTAAGGGTTCTACTGGTAGCTATGTGTTCATCTCTCTCTCTATGCATGATCTTATTGAGATCATGATCTTGTAATCTATAGATCTACCTTGCTACTCAAGTGCTTTAATAGATCTCTGCTCTCCCCATGTGTGTGAAAGTGACAGCGTGCACACCATGGTGGCACTTAGGCTAGAGTTTACAAATACTTGTTATGAGTTATATTTGGAGTTGGATGTCTTTATGAAATTCTGGTGTTTGTTGGAACCATCTAGTGCTCAAGGTGACAGTGTGGGGTTTGCTAGATGGGAAAGACTTACTTTGAGGTGTGCTGTTATAGCCCTACCATCGATTAGAGTGTCCAACCGGAGAGTAGTTCAGCGTAGTATCATAAAGAAGAATATATTTATATGAGAGTGTTTACTAGTGAAAGTATGATCCCTAGGCCTTGTTTCTAAGCATTGATACACCGTTGGCTACTAGATCTGTTACATGTTTGCTTGCTTCCATCTTTATTTTAGTTTGCCTTTAGTCTCTTCCACGCCATCAAGCTATTCTCTATCACCGTTACCACTTATAATTATTCATACCACTTGTATTTCACTATCTCTTCGCCGAACTAGTGCACATATACACCTGACAAGTGTATTGGGTGTGTTGGGGACACAAGAGACTTCTTGTATCTTGATTGCAGGGTTGCTTGAGAGGGAATACCTTTGACCACTTCCTCCTTGATTTTGATAAACCTTGGGTAATCCACTTAAGGGAAAACTTGCTGCTGTTCTACAAACCTCTGCACTTGGAGGCCCAACAACTGTCTACAAGAATAGAAGTGCGTAGACATCAAGCTATTTTCTAGCGCCGTTGCCGGGGAGGTAAGGTAAAAGGTATTCACACCGGAGGATTAAAGAAGAAGAACCTCCCACGGCAAACGCCTATTTTCTGGCCCCGTTGCTGGGGAGGTAAGGTAAAAGGTACTCACATCCTCCGGTGTGAGTGCTCGAAGTTATTTCCTTTAGATTCTGCAATTTTGTCTTTTTGTTTCTTGTTTTCACTAGTTAGGCTTAATGGAAAACAACAACAAAAATTAGAGAGCTTTATAGTATTTATCTTGAGTTAGGACATAAAGTGTTTGAAGAGAAAATTAAAAAACCTATGGAACTTTATTTGCATGCTAATAGCAATGTTGTTAGTATGAATTCTTTGGATACCATTATTGCTAATGCTATGGAAAATTCTAAGCTTGGGGAAGCTAGTTTTGATGAGAATGATCTTTTTAGTCCCCCAAGCATGGAGGAGAAAATTTACTTTGATGATACTATGCCTCCAATATATGATAATTACAATGATGAGTATGATATTTTCAGTCCACCTACTATTGATGAGAAAATTAATTATGATTATAATATGCCTCCTATATTTGATGATTATGGTGATGATAATAATAATGATAGCTATTTTGTTGATTTTGCTCCCACTACAATTAATAAGAATGACTATTTTTATGGGGAGAGTATTAATTCTTTTATGCATGTGGCTCATGATAAGAATGTTTTATGTGATAGTTATATTGTTAATTTTATTCATGATGCTACTGAAAGTTATTATGAGAGAGGGAAACATGGTTTTATGCATCTCAATAATATTAAGTTTCCCCTCTTTATGTTGAAAGTCTTGAAGTTGCACTTGTTTTGCTTTCCTATGCTTGTTGCTTTGTGCTTTCTTGACTTGTTTCTTTACAATATTCCTATGCATAGGAAGTGGGTTAGACTTAAAGTTTTTTGAATTTGCCTCTTGATTCTCTCTTTTACTTCAATTCATATTTCTTACGTGAGCATCTTCTCAAACTATCATGCCTAACTTAAAGGCGTTAAAGAAAAATACTTATTGGGAGATAACCCAAAAGTTTTAGATGAGTCTTGGAAGTTATTACCTCTGTAATAACCTCTCCTTATCATTTTTATTTGCTTTTTGTGCCAAGAGTAACCTCTAATGAGAGAGAAATAATGATTGGGAAAGTTGCTGTCCCGAAACAGATTTTTGTGCTTCACCGTAAAAATTCGTGTAAAATCTCTGAACGTCTTTTTGAGGCGTGAATTTTTTGATTCTGCCCCAGTTTGTTATCTAACTTTAGTTAGATCAACACTTTTTTATTTGAGCAAGAGAAGGTCTTCGAAAAAATTCATCTTTACCTGCTGGTCTGTTTTGATAGATTTCTGCCATTTTCTGCATTTGCTTCTTGTTGGTTCCTTTTTGAGTTCTTTTGGAGAATTGAGCTTTTTGAGGGAAGTGCTTCAGTAGCTAGTGTTTTAATGGAAGTTTATTTGGTGTTATAACTGAACCTTAAGACCTTTTATCTTGAGTGCACTAATGTTGCTAATAAAGATTGTGTGAAGTTTTGTATGAAGGAAATATTTCAGGTGTATGGAAGGAATGAGTAATGAGATGAAGGATGTACTAAAGCTCAAGCTTAGGGATGCCATGCGTGTCACCCCAAGAAATATCCAAGAAGTACAAGCATCAAATCTTGGGGATGCCCAAGGCATCCCCTTCTTCATCAATAAAAATCCCAGGTTTCTTCCAAACGCTTCATTTTTATTGTTTAATGCACAGTTGTGTTGTTCTTGGAGTGTCTTCTTTTTCATTTTCGTTTTGGTTTTTCATTTGCTTTGTTTTATTAGTTTGCTGAATAAATTGGTTGGACCCCCTCTTTCATACATTGGTTTTCAAATAGTTTGGTTTGGTTTGGACAAGAGTAGGAAAGTTCATGCTTAAGTGTTAAAGAGAGCTTGTTTTTGATTGTGGCCTATGCTTTGTCATGCCATGCTCAATATTGTTTTGGCTTTATGCTTAGTATTCTTTGCTGTAGCATGACTTGTTATAAACAATTGAGATTGCTTAATGTGCCTTGGATGAATCATGTGTTGTTTTAGCATATTAAAGCATAGTATAGTGGTATTCTCCTTTGATGCTTTATTTGGGTTGACTTGGCGCATGCTCACACCATGTTATGACTATCTCAAGTCACCATGCCTTGATGATCCTTTAGTTTTCAACTTGTAGTATCACTTTATGCTTTGATCAATGATGTTTTGTCGCTCAGCCTGATTATGGCCATTATTGCTCTCTTAGTTTGTCGCTCCCAGTCTTTTGCTAGCCTCCACAACCAAGTATGAGTTCCACTCATGCATCCAACTCCCTAAACCAAGTTATTCCAAAGAGTCCACCATATCTACCTACTAGCTTATGCTATTCCAAGTATATTCATGCTTTTGTTTACCTTCCAAATTAAACTTGTTATGAGAAAACTAGTGATTAAAGCTCTCACAAACTTGATGGCACACTTTACTTTTCTTGCCCTTAATAAACTTGAACCATTGTGTCGTATATGTTGTATATGCTTGCATTTATTTGTTGGGAATTAGCAGAACCATGCTGTCATGGGGAACGCTTTCAACATTGCACTTAGTACTTGTACCTAGTTGATATCATGCTCTTTTGTATATGGATGTCATCGGTGTGAAATGAAAGGGGAGCTTGTAAGTCCATGGAGTTATGTATATGTGTTAGAGAAACGCCTGGGCCGCTGGTCTAATCCATGCTGACATGGTGGAAATCTGCAGCGTAACCATAATGAGTTGTCCATGAAGCATTCTTCTTATAAAAAAAGAGTCCTATATTGAGAAAAATAAGAGAAAAAGAAAAAAAAGAGATTATGAAAAGAGGAAAGAGAGAAAAAAGCACCATATTCCCATGGTAAATAAGAAGATTCATGAGATGCTCGTTGTCTGCTTGCCTTGTCATTTTGATATGGGGATTCTTCCGTATCATCGGGCAAGGGGTACCCCGTTGGCGGTTCTCTATGATACACATGTACTTACAATGACAAGAACTTACCGGTGACTAAACTTGAGTAGCATGAGGAGCGGCCCTCGTATACAAGGGACATGAGATTTCTAACTTATACTTCGTCAAGCATGTACACCATAGTTTGTTCACTTTAACCTTAATCACTTCAAGATGCTTATGACAGGGGCAATGAGAGCTGAAAGCTATAAGTACCATAATTTTTGGAAGCTCTTTATGAGACTTGAATCCCTACTTCCTTTTATAAAAAGGCCTTTCATCCACCATTATATTGAGTCTCCACCTTCTATCTTTATGCACCTACTTTGAGAGCATAGTGGCCATTCTTAGTTCTATGTGCATTGTCCCAAGACTAGTTGATTGATGCATAACTTTATATTGCTTGTTTTAAACTATTTGTATCTAGTCACTCTTATGAACTTTGAAGGTGTCCTATGCATTTATCTTTGCTACTCTATTGAGGGACAAGCTGAATACTATTATGCTATGTTTTCTTTATGTGAAATAAACAAACGTCTTGCAAAGCATTGTTATTCATGAATCTTTTGTTTGTGCCTTTTTATGTGCATCATAGTTTCTTTGCTTATTGCTAGAACATTGTCTTTCATGTTATGATTGAAGTATTATGATCCCAGCTTTGAATGTTTTGCAAATACTTTGATCAAGTCTTTGATGGTGCATGTCACCTCAAAAATTATTCTTTCTTTTTATCACTTACCTACTCGAGGACGAGCAGGAGTTAAGCTTGGGGATGTTGATACATTGCAAATGTATCTATAATTTTTGATGTTCCATGCTTGGTTTTATCCACTTTCTTGTGTTTTGTCCACACTTTGGAGTACTTTTCATATGATTTCTTGGACTAACCTATTAACAAGATGCCACAGTGCCAGTTGCCTGTTTTCTGCTGTTTTTGGTTCCAGGAAGTCAGAAAATGAATATTCTCGGAATTGGATGGGACAAAAGCCAAAGTTACTATTTTCCTGGAAGACTCACGGAGCCAGAAGGAGAGTCGGAGAGGGCCACAGGGTGGCCACACCCCCTTGGCGCGGGCCAGCCTAGGCCGCGCCAGGGCATGGTGTGGGCCCCTTGGCTGGCCACCGACCTTGCCTCCTTCGCCTATAAGAGCCTCCCGATACCAAAACCCTAGATCGTCAATCAGAAATCCACGAAAAGTTCCGCAGCGCCGCCGCCATTGAAGGGGAGATTCGGGGGACAGAAAGTCTCTGTTCCGGCACCCTGCCGGGACGGGGAAGTGCCCCCGGAGCCATCTCCATCGATCTCCACCACCATCTCCATCACCATTGCTGATTCCTATGATGATGAGGGAGTAGTTCTCTCTCGAGGCTAAGGGTTCTACTGGTAGCTATGTGTTCATCTCTCTCTCTATGCATGATCTTATTGAGATCATGATCTTGTAATCTATAGATCTACCTTGCTACTCAAGTGCTTTAATAGATCTTTGCTCTCCCCATGTATGTGAAAGTGACAGCGTGCACACCATGGTGGCACTTAGGCTAGAGTTTACAAATACTTGTTATGAGTTATATTTGGAGTTGGATGTCTTTATGAAATTGTGGTGTTTGTTGGAACCATCCAGTGCTCAAGGTGACAGTGTGGGGTTTGCTAGATGGGAAAGACTTACTTTGAGGTGTGCTGTTATAGCCCTACCATCGATTAGAGTGTCCAACCGGAGAGTAGTTCAGCGTAGTATCATAAAGAAGAATATATTTACATGAGAGTGTTCACTAGTGAAAGTATGATCCCTAGGCCTTGTTTCTAAGCAATGATCACTAGTGAAAGTTTTGCTACTAGATCTATTACATGTTTGCTTGCTTCCATCTTTATTTCAGTTTGCCTTTAGTCTCTTCCACGCCATCAAGCTATTCTCTATCACCGTTACCACTTATAATTATTCATACCACTTGTATTTCACTATCTCTTCACCGAACTAGTGCACCTATACACCTGACAAGTGTATTGGGTGTGTTGGGGACACAAGAGACTTCTTGTATCTTGATTGTAGGGTTGCTTGAGAGGGAATACCTTTGACCACTTCCTCCCTGAGTTCGATAAACCTTGGGTAATCCACTTAAGGGAAAACTTGCTGCTGTTCTACAAACCTCTGCACTTGGAGGCCCAACAACTGTCAACGAGAATAGAAGTGCGTAGACATCATGTGGTATCATGCAAAGCCTCTTTTAGGCTGGTCCTAGTGGGAGTATCATAGTATCATGCATACCATGTTAGCAAAAATCTGATGTGGTATAATAATTAATGAAGAGAGAGATGGTTAGAGTATCATAGGTAGATATCGTATCATAACACGTAAAACTTCATGGAAATAAATCTTGTACACAATTTTGTATTGAGATTCTACAAATCATTAAATATAGTACTAGTATGATACTACCATATGATATCATGCACTATGGAGATAGTACATACACTAGTATCATATGCATGATACTAATAGTACTACCTCCATTGAAAGATCACGGATGTCACCTAGAGGGGGGTGAATAGGCGATTAAAAACTTCTACGAGATGGGCTTAACAATGGCGGAATAAAACTAGCATTTTCTTTTATTAAGCACAAAGCCTTGATATACTAAGATTCACCTATGTGCACCAACAACCTATGCTAAGCAAGACAAGCAATAATATGATAGCAATAGATAACTTTAAGCACGATGGCTATCACAATGTAAGGTGCATAAGTAAAGAGCTCAGGTATAGAGATAACCGAGGCACGCGGGGACGACGATATTTTACCGAGTTCCTCCCAACAAGGGAGTACGTCTCGTTGGAGGGGTGGGTGGTACTAAGACCACCAACACCACAAAGGCCTCACCCTATTCTCCCGAGCACCCATCACACAGGCAAGCACCCATTCCACTATGGGACACTTGAGGGTGGTCACCAAACCCGTACAAGATTAGAGCTATCTTCACAACTTAATTGGAGGCTCCCAATAAACCCCACCAAGGCCACAATCTTGGGGAGCTTCACAACTTAATTGAATACCCCAAGAACACATCATAAAGGCCACACAACCATCTAGGGTTTTAAGAACCCAAGAGGGACAAGCTTCAGTGAATATCACCGAACAAATCCTCCGGAGAGAACACAAACCGGTGCACCTAATGCAAATGGCAAGAACACCACAAAGATGCCCCAAATCTTCACTCTCAAGTTCCAACAAGGCTACTAAAGCAATTTGGGGAACAAGAGAGGAAGAACACAAAAGGGGAATACAAAAAGTCCCAAAGATCTAGATCCCAAAGATTCACTCACAAAGAGGTGATTTGGTTTGGTCAAAATATAGATCTAGATATCCTCTATCTACCCCTCAAATATTGGCAAGAATCATTGGAGGGATGGACAAGAATCAAGAACACAAGGATTAGAACAAAGAGGCAAATCTTCACAAAAGATAGAGGAAGAAGCTACCCAAAAGAATAAGGGGAAAAGGCTATTTAAAGGGAAGGCCAGATTTGCCCGTTGGGGTAATTTCTGGCTAGGGCCGGTACTACCGCCCGCTATCCCAGCAGCACAATAGCATGCGAGAGAGTAGCAGGTCAACCGCGTGCTGCCAGCGCGACCAAGCAAGCCGAGTGATACGTTCATAACGTATCTATAATTTTTTATGGTTTTATGCTAATAATGTGCTTTTGATACTCCTTTTTATATAAAGTTTATGGTTTATTTGGACTAACCTACTAATAGTTGCAAAAGTGCACAATGTTTTTGTTTTACACTTTGATGTGTAGGAATTACCAAGAATACAAGTGGAAACCTTGTTGGAGTCAAATTGGGATTTTCCAGAAATCTGTCTCAGAACTCTTCTTGAAGATGGTCACGTTTTGGGTTGAATACTGCGTCAAACGGAGAACTCTTCAACTACAAAGTTGTTGGCAATTTTGCGACAAATGTTCTGGACATAAAATTAGCTGATTCCAAGTCCGGATGGTCCCAATAGGCTCGATTTACAGCAGCCCAAGATGGGGTGACAGGAACCCGAGAAGCTATATAAAGGGAGGAAACCTAATTTGTGGCAGACACCTCCACCAACGAATTTGCAGCCACCAAAGCCATGTTTTTGCCTCCCCCATGGATCCCATCTCCATGGGGAAGGCCTCCCAAGAAGCCATGAAGGAAGGGAGCTAAGGGGCGGTGCTCCCCTGTGATACCGGCAGCGGGGAAGGAGTCCTCCGCGCCGCCGCCGCCGCCACCGCCGTGATGACCCACAAGTATAGGGGGTGTATCGCACTATTTTCGATAAGTAAGAGTGTCGAACCCAACGAGGAGCAGAAGGTGCTGGCTAGTGGTATGGATCAAGAATTCTCTGCAAATACTTAGCAAACGGATTTTTAGGGGTTTTTGATAAAGAAAGTAAATAAAGTACGAGTAATTAAAGACAGTAGGAATAAATGCAGCAAGTGGCCCAATCCTTTATGCAGCAAAGGACAAGACGGTTGTATTACTTAAGATGACTAAACGTTCTCGAGGACACATGGGAAGACTGTCAAGTGCTTTCGCTTCATATAGTTGATTAATCTTCTTTAGCTTGCTAAGTGTTGTGTGGGTCAACCTGTGTGATAGATTGCAAATGTATCTATAATTTTTAATGTTCCATTCTTGGTTTTATCTACTTTCTTGTGTTTTGTCCACACTTTGGAGTACTTTTCATATGATTTCTTGGACTAACCTATTAACAAGAGCCACAGTGCCAGCTGCCTGTTTTCTGCTGTTTTTGGTTCCAGGAAAGTCAGAAAATGAATATTCTTGGAATTGGACGGGACAAAAGCCAAAGTGCTTATTTTTCGGAAGACATCTGAAGCCTGAATACGAGACGGAGAAGGGCTGGGGGCCAGCCACACCACCTGGCTGCATGGCCAGGCCTGGCCCACGCCAGGGGGTGGTCTGGCTGACCCCAACACCCCCTCGGCCTCTCCTTCTGCCTATATATTGCCTCCGATACCAAAACCCTAAGGTCCCGATCAAAAATCAAGGAAAGAGTCTGTAGCCGCTGTCATCTCCATCCCTAGATCGGGAGGGATCTGAAGCTCTTCCCGGCACCCTGCCGGAGAGGGGAATTCACCCTGGAGGCCTTCTTCATCATCATGCAAGACTCCGGTGTGATGCATGAGTAGTTCATCTCTAGACTACGGGTCCATGTAGTAGCTAGATGGCTGGTTCTCCTCCTTTGTGCTTTCATGTCTAGATCTTGTGAGCTCCGTTCATGATCAAGATCATCTATTTGTAATTCTGCATGTTGTGTTTGCAGGGATCCGATGGATATTGAGATGTTATTTTAGATTGATTATTGATTCTATCATGTCTTTGTTATTTGTGATCTTGCATGCTTTCTGTTGTTAGTAGCTATCTTGGCCAAGTAGATGCTAGCAACTCCAAGAGTTAGTATTTATGCTCGATAGTGGGTTCATGCCTCTGGTAATCTGGGGAAGTGACAGAAATCTCTAAGGTACTAGATGTGTTGTTGCTACTAGGGAGAAAACAACAATCCTTTGTTCATAGAACAATCGTATTGTTTAGATTACACACAATTCATAAAGCAATAATCTGTTGCTTGCAACTTAATACTGGAGGGGGTTCGGATGATAACCTGAAGGTGGATTATTAGTCATATATGCAGTTGGATGGCGGTCTATGTATAATGTTGTAATGCCCAATCAAGTTCCAAAGGAGTCAATATGATTAGTATATGCATGTATTGCTTTCTCGGTGTTTGTCAATTGCCCCATTTTAATTTGTTCACCCAACATGTTATCTATCTTAAGGAGAGCCACCTCTAGTGAACTATGGACCTCGGTCCTTTCTTTTACATACAATCTACAAACTATTTACTACTTTGTGTTTACTTTCTGCAAACTATTACTTCCTTCCATTCGATATGTTTATCCCTTTGTTTTCAGCAAAACCGGTGAGATTGACAACCTCATCGCAAGTTGGGGACAAAGTTCTGTGGTTGTGTTGTGCAGGTCTCCACGTTGCTACTAGCACCGGTAGTGCGCCCTGCCAAGGCTCAACTAGCAACAACTTTGGGGTGTTTCCTTGCTCCTACTAGATTGATAACCTTGGTTTCATAACTGAGGGAAACTTACTACTGTGCTCATCATACCTTCCTCTTGGGTTTCCCCAATGAGCTCATTAATACACGACTCAGCAAGTATTTTCTGGCGCCATTGCCAGGGAGTCAAGGACATCTTCACAAGGGGAGTCCCTCATAAACAATCTCTTTACTTTGTTATTTTTGCTTTTCTTAGTTTCTTTTTGTTTTGTTTGCTCGTTTCTTTATCAAAAACACACACAAAAATTAGTTTTACAAGTTTGCTTTCTTGAAAACACAACAAAAAATTAGTCTCTATCTTAAGTTTCCTTTATGTCTAGCCTTGCTCCAATCACTATGTCACCCGAGGAAATGATTTTCACTTTTAAACAAGGAATTGAGGAAAGCTTCAAGGAAGCTTGGTCTAGAATCTCTGATTTACATGAAAAAAACTGAGCCTAAAATGACTCAAAGCTTGTTCCTTAGCAGTTTTTACCTTGGAATTGCTCTTTGCTATAGATATGCTTTAGATGATGTTGTGGGAGGATATTTCCTCCAATGTAATAAGGATGATTCTATTAATGCTATAAATAAATTGATCCTTACTTACAACTTGCCTAGCAAAACTGATATTTCTTTTGCAAGCATATTTGCTAGATTAAACACTCTTGAGACCCGCACTACCATCTTAAAAGATTGCTATAATACGCTTAGAGAGCATCATAATTATGTTCCAATAAATTCTGAACAATCAAAGTGGCTCCCCACAGTAAAGATTGATATAAATAATGAAACTTTTCAAGCTCGCTGTGATATCATGTCTGAATTTTGTCTTATGCCCAAAGATATTTATGAAATCTTTGAATCTTTGGGGGATTACTGAAGGAGGAAAAGAAATATCTCTTGCTAATAATGCTACCATATTACCTTTTGGAATAGCTGAAGGAGTGTTTACAAAGATCCTTGGGATAATGATTTCTACCGATTATCTTGTTATTGAATGTGCAGGAAAAGGACAAATTACACTTGGAAGGTCCCTATTAGAACTCCTTGCAGCAATAATAGATGTGGGAAAGGGGACCATGCACCTTTATTCTCCACCAAACAATCATATTTTCCCCAAGGTTAAGAATAAAAGTAAAAGAGGTAAGGGCAAGAAATTTGGTTTTAATGCTTCTTCATTTGAGAACACTTGATTCTTTTTCTTGCTTCTTATGCCTAACTTAAAGGCGTTAAAGGAAAGTACTTATTGGGAGATAAACCAAAAGTTTTAGATGAGTCTTGGAACCGCTCCTTATCCTTTTTATTTGCTTTTTGTGCCAAAAGTAACCTCTAATGAGAGAGAAGTAATGATTGGGAAAGTTGCTGAGATTTTTGTGCTTCACCGTAAACATTCGTGTAATATCTTTGAACATCATTTTGAAGCGTCAATTTTTATGCTTCTGCCCCAGGTTGTTATCTAACTTTCGTTAGTTAAACACTTTTTGATTTGAGCAATAGAAGGTCTTCGAAAAAATTCGTCTTTACCTGTTGGTCTGTTTTGACAGATTTCTGCCATTTTCTGCATTTGCTTCTTGTTGGTTCCTTTTTGAGTTCTTTTGGGGAATTGAGCTTTTGAGGGAAGTGCTTCAGTAGCTAGTGTTCTAATGGAAGTTTATTTGGTGTTATAACTGAACCTAAAGACTTATTATCTTGAGTGCACTAATGTTGCTAATAAAGATTGTGTGAAGTTTTGTATAAAGGGAAATTTTTAGGTGTATGGAAGGAATGCGTAATGGGATGAAAGATGGACTAAGCTCAAGCTTGGGGCATGACACGCGTGTCACCCCAAGAAATATCCAAGAAGTACAAGCGTCAAAGCTTGGCGATGCCCAAGGCACCCCCTTCTTCATCAATAAAAATCGCAGGTTTCTTCCGAACACTTCATTTTTATTGCTTCATGCACAGTTGTGTTGTTCTTGGAGCGTCTTCGTTTTTTGTTTTTGGTTTTCATTTACTTGGTTTGCTTAGTTTGCTGAATAAATTGGTTGGACCCCCTCTTTCATACATTAGTTTTCAAATAGTTTGGTTTGGTTTAGAAAAGAGTAGGAAAGTTCATGCTTAAGTGGTAGAAAGAGCTTGTTTTTGACTGTGGCATATGCCTTGTCATGCCATGCATGATATTGTTTTGGCTTTATGCTTAGTATTCTTTGCTGTAGCATGACTTGTTATAAACAATTGAGATTGCTTAATGTGCCTTGGATGAATCATGCGTTGTTTTAGCATATTAAATCATAGTATAGTGGTATTCTCCTTTGATGCTTTATTTGGGTTGATTTGGCGCATGCTCACACCATGTTATGACTATCCAAATTCACCATAGCCTTTATGATCCTTTAGTTTTCAACTTGTAGTATCACTTTATGCTTTGATCAATGATGTTTTGTCGCTCTGCATGATTATGGCCATTATTTCTCTCTTAGTTTGTCGCTCCCAGTCTTTTACTAGCCTCCACAACAAAGTATGAGTTCCACTCATGCATCCAACTCCCTAAACCAAGTTATTATAAAGAGTCCACCATACCTACCTATTAGCTTATGCTATTCCAAGTATATTCATGCTTTTTTTTACCTTCCAAATTAAACTTGTTATGAGAAAACTAGTAATTAAAGCTCTCACGAACTTGGTGGCACACTTACTTTTTTTGCATCTAATAAACTTGAACCATTGGGTCCTTCTTTGTTGCGTATATGCTTGCGCTTTATAAGTTGAAATTAGCAGAACCATGTATCATGGGGAACGCTTTCAACATTGCACTTGTACTTTGTACCCCGTTGATATCATGTTCTTTTGCTTATGGACCCCGGCGGTGTGAAATAAAAGTGGAACTTGTAAGATCATAGAGTTTGTATGTGTGTTAGAGAAACGCCTAGGTCGCTAGCCTAAGCCATGCCTAGTCATGGTGGAAACTTGCAGCATCACCATAATGAGCAATCTATGAAGCATCCTCAATAAAAACCTGTGCAAATAGCAAATAAAAAGATTGCTGAGATGCTCATTGTCTGCTTGCCTTGTCATTTTGATTATGGGATAACTCCTGTATCATGTGCAAGGGGTACCCCGTTGGCGGTTATTTATGATACATATGTACTTACAATGAAAAGAGCTTACTTGTGACTAAAGTTGAGTAGCATGAGGTTCGGTCTTTGTTGAGTAGCATGAGGTTCCACTCTCCAATAGCGCTTCACTCCCCGGCAATGGCGCCAGAAAATAGTCTTGATGACCCACAAGTATAGGGGGTGTATCGCAGTATTTTCGATAAGTAAGAGTGTCAAACCCAACAAGGAGCAGAAGGTGTTGGCTAGTGGTATGGATCAGGAATTCTCTGCAAAAACTTAGCAAACGGATTTTTAGGGGGTTTTGATAAAGCAAGTAAATAAAGTACGAGTAAATAAAATACAGTAGGAATAAATGCAGCAAGTGGCCCAATCCTTTATGCAGCAAAGGACAAGCCGGTTGGATTACTTAAGATGACAAAACGTTCTCGAGGACACATGGGAAGACTGTCAAGTGCTTTCGCTTCATATAGTTGATTAATCTTCTTTAGCTTGCTAAGTGTTGTGTGGGTGAACATGTGCTAATGTACTGACCTTCCTAGGACTAATACATACTTGTGATTATACCCCTTGCAAACATCCATAAGTACAAGAAAGTAATTAAGGTAGAAACCTAACCATAGCTTTAAACTCTAAGACCCTTACGTCACTTGTGCAATGGTTTCCTAATGGAGGTTCAGGTTTCTGTCACTCCGGCAACCCCTACGATTAGTAGCCAAATACACTATGCATTCCCCTAGGCCAATATAGGTGAAGTGTCATGTAGTCGATGTTCACATGACACCACTAGAAGAAGTACACCACAACTTAAATATCAAACTATTGAATCTTTCTCAACACAATTCCACTACTAACAACATGACTTCTCCCATGTTCTCAAGAACTAAACAAACTACTCACAAGACATCATATGGATCATGATCAGAGATGGAATAATGATGTATAACAATCTGAACATAAACAATAATTCAATGGTTCCACTCAAAAGCATCAACAACAAAGAGTAATCAACACTGGGAAAGTTTCCCCTAAGAACTAATGCAATATTCAACCTAATTGTTACAACAAGATGGAGATGGTGATGAGGGTGCTGATGGTGATGATGGTGGTCATGATTATGATGATGATGATGATGATGATCCCGATAAAGTCCAGCTTGATGATGGTGTTGATGGCGACGATCTCCCCTCTCCGGGAAGGAATTCCCCCGGTAGTGTGTCTCCCTACGGTTCGTGAATTATGCGGACATGATCGAGACACTTCTCCGATCAATAACCAATAGAGGAATCTGGAAATTCATATGGCTCCCACATATTTCTACGATAACTTTGCGATCGAATGAACCACTTACATATGATATCAATTTCCCTTTGTCTCATGATATGTTACTTATCCGAGGTTATGATCGTCGGTATCTCTGCATACCTAGTTCAACCTCGTTACCGATAAGTACTCTTTTCTAGTTCCCGTGATATGTGATCCCTTGTGAGCCAGTCACATGCTTGCAAGCTAATTGGATGACATTTCACCGAGAGGGCCCAGAGTATATCTATCCGTCATATGGATGGACAAATCCCACTCTTGATCCATGTGTTTCAACCAACACTTTCCGAACACTCAATGCCACCTTTATAGCCACCCAGTTACGGTGTGGTGTTTGATGTCATCAAAGCATCCATCCGGTAAAGGTGATATGCATGATCTCATGGTCAAAGGAATTAGATTACTATGTATCAGAAAGCATATAGCACTTGAACTATTAAAATGACTTGATCTTTATGCTACGCTTATCTATAGGAGTATGTCCATCATATCATTCTCCTAACGACATGATCTTGTTGTTAATAACATCTCAATGTTCATGATAGGGAAACCACAATCATCTATTAACCAACAAGCTGGTATTATATAGAGGCTTTACCAGGGACTTCAAATTAAGTTTACAAATCACACAAGTATTAATGTTTCCTTGTTAATACTATTATAGCATGAATGTAAACATTTATCATAAACACAAAGATATAATAATAACCACATTTATTATTTCCTCTAGGGCATATCTCCAACAGTCTCCCACTTGCACTAGAGTCATCTAATCTAGATTACATGGTAATATACCGAACACCCATGGAAGTTTGGTGCTGGTCATGTTTTGCCCTTGGGAGAGGTTTAGTCAACGGATCCGCCACATTCAGATCTGTGTGTACTTTGCAAATCTTTATATCCCCATCCTAGATATGTTCTCGAATAACGTGAAAACATAGCTTGATATGCTTCAGCTTCTTGTGTGACCTTGGTTCTTGCGCATTGGCTATGGCGCCCATGTTATCACAGTAGATAGACATTGGGTCCAACGCACTAGGAACCACACCCAGCTCTGTAATGAACTCTTTCATCCATATCGCTTCTTGTGAAGCCTCCGAAGCAGCCATGTATTCCGATTCAGTTGAAGATCTTGCCACAACGCTTTGCTTTGCACTCCTCCAGCTAACTGCTGCACCATTCAAAATAAATACGTATCCAGATTGTGATTTAGAATCATCCGGATCGGTGTTCCAACTAGCATCGGTGTAGCCATTAACAACGAGTTGTTCATCACCTCCATAAGAAAGAACCATATCCTTAGTTCTTCTCAAGTACTTAAGGATGTTTTTGACCGCTGTCCAATGATCCACTCCTGGATCACTTTGATATCTGCTAGTTAAACTAACAACATATGCAATGTCGGGTCTAGTACATAGCATGGCATACATTAGAGATCCTATGGCTGAGGCATAGGGAGTCTTACTCATCCTTTCTCTATCTTCTGCCGATGTCGGACTTTGAGTTTTACTCAAGGTCGTATTGGGCAACATGGGCAAGAACCCTTTCTTGCTATCTTCCATTCCAAACCTCTTTAGAACTTTGTCCAAATATGTACTCTATGACAATGATATTTGGCGTTTCGATCTATCTCTATAAATCTTTATGCCTAATATGTAAGCTGCTTCGCCAAGATCCTTCATTGAAAAACTATTATTCAAATATTCCTTGACACTATTAAGAAGGTCTACATCATTCCCAATCAATAATATGTCATCCACATATAGTATTAAGAATGCTACAGAGCTCCCACTCACTTTCTTGTAAATACAAGCTTCTCCATAAGTTTGTATAAAACCAAAACTTTTGATCACCTTATCAAAACGTTGATTCCAACTTCGGGATGCTTGCTTCAATCCATAGATGGACCGTTGAAGTTTGCATACCTTGTTAGCATCTTTAGGATCGACAAAACCTTTGGGTTGCATCATATACAACTCTTCATCAATGTCTCCATTGAGGAATGCTGTTTTGACATCCATCTGCCATATCTCATAATCGTAATATGCAGCGATTGCTAACATAATCCTCACAGACTTTAGCTTCGCTACCGGTGAGAAAGTCTCATCGTAGTCAACTCCTTGAATTTGTCGAAACCCTTTTGCGACAAGTCGAGCTTTATAGACAGTAACATTACCATCAACATCTGTTTTCTTCTTGAAGATCCATTTGTTCTCGACAGCCTTCCGGCCATTTGGTAAGTCCACCAAAGTCCATACTTGGTTTTCGTACATGGATCCAATCTCGGATTTCATGGCTTCTTGCCATTTATTGGAATCTGGGCTCATCATCACTTCCTCATATGTCTCAGGGTCATCGGTGTTGTCCACCAACATGACGGGATCATACCAATCTGGAGTGGTACGAGTTCTCGTTGACCTGCGAGGCTCTGTAGCAACTTCAACCGAAGTTTCATGATCATCATCATTAGCTTCCTCTCTTATTGGTGCAGGCACCACAGGAACTTCTTCCGGTGCTGCGCTACTCGCAATTTCGAGAGAAGGTTCGACAACCTCGTCGAGTTGTACTTTCCTTCCAGTCACTTCTTTCGAGAGAAATTCCTTCTCTAGAAAGGATCCATTCTTGGCAACGAAGATTTTGCCCTCGGATCTATGATAGAAGGTATACCCAATAGTTTCCTTCGGGTATCCTATGAAGACGCATTTTTCCGCTTTGGGTTCAAGCTTGTCCGGCTGTAACTTCTTTACATAGGCTTCGCATCCCCAAACTTTAAGGAACGACAATTTAGGTTTCTTCCCAAACCATAATTCATACGGTGTCGTTTCAACGGATTTAGATGGTGCCCTATTTAAAGTGAATGCGGCTGTTTCTAATGCATAACCCCCAAATGATAGCGGTAAATCTGTAAGTGACATCATAGAACGAACCATATCTAAGAGAGTTCGATTACGACGTTCGGACACACCATTACGCTGTGGTGTTCCCGGCGGTGTCAACTACGAAAGTATTCCGCATTTCTTCAAATGCTCGCCAAACTCGTAACTTAGATATTCACCTCCATGATCAGAACGTAGAAATTTAGTCTTCTTGTTACGTTGATTCTCTACCTCACTTTGAAATTCCTTAAACTTCTCGAAAGTTTCGGACTTATGTTTCATGAAATAGATATACCCATATCTACTCAAGTCATCCGTGAAGGTAAGAACATAACGATAACCACCGCGCGATGCTACACTCATTGGACCACACACATCAGTATGTATGATTTCCAATAAGTCCGTAGCTCGCTCCATCATACCAGAAAATGGAGTCTTAGTCATTTTACCCATCATACATGCTTCACATATATCAAGTGATTCGAAATCAAGTGATTCAAGAAGTCCATCGGAATGGAGTTTCTTCATACGCTTCACTCCAATGTGACCAAGACGACAGTGCCACATATAGGTCAAGTTATCGCTCGATTTCAAACGTTTAGCCTCAATGTTATTAATGTGTGTATTTCCACTATCGAGATTCAATAAGAATAGACCATCTATCAAAGGTGCATGTGCATAAAACATATTACTCATATAAATCGAACAACCATTATTCTCGGAGTTAAACAAGTAACCGTCTCGCAATAAACAAGATCCCGATATAATGTTCATGCTCAACGCAGGCACCAAATAACAATTATTTAAATATAAAACTAATCCCGATGGTAGATGAAGGGGTAGCGTGCCGACCGCGATCACATCAACCTTTGATCCGTTTCCCACGCGCATCGTCACCTCGTTCTTCGCTAGCTTCCGTTTATTCTGCAGCACCTGTTTCGAGTTACAAATATGAGCAACCGAACCAGTATCAAATACCCAGGCACTACTACGAGTACTAGTGAGATACACATCAATAACATGTATATCAGATATACCTTTCTTCTTGATGTTGCCGTTCTTCAAATCCGCCAAGTACTTTGGGCAATTCCGCTTCCAGTGACCTTCTCCCTTGCAGTAAAAGCACTCAGTATCAGGCTTAGGTCCAGCCTTGGTCTTCTTCGTCGGCGTGGTAACTTTCTTACCACCCTTCTTGAAGTGTCCCTTCTGCTTAGACTTGCCTTTGTTGAATTTGGTGGTCTTATTGACCAACAACACTTGGTGCTCTTTCTTGATCTCCACTTCTGCAGACTTCAACATGGCAAAGAGTTCTGGCAACGTCTTGTTCATGTTCTGCATGTTGTAGTTCATCACAAAGTTCTTGTAACTTGGTGGTAGTGATTGGAGGACACGGTAAATCCCCAAAGCATTAGGAATCACTATACCCAAGCTTTGAAGTTTGTTTGCGTGCCCAGACATCTTAAGCACATGCTCATTGACGGAGCTGCCCTCTTCCATCTTGTAGTTAAAGAACTTTTCAGAAGCCTCATAGCTTTCAATTGCCGCATGAGTCTCAAAGATCAATTTGAGATCCTCGACAATATCATATGGGTCTGAATTCTCAAACCTTTTCTGAAGCTCCGATTCTAAACCATACAAGATAGCACACTGAACTGTGGAGTACTGAGTCTTCCGAGTGAGGTAAACATTCTTTACTTCATCGAAAGCATCAGCTGCAGGTGGGTCACCCAGCGGTGCATCCAGCACATAGGTCAAATTACCAGCTGTGAGGACAATCCTCAAATTGCGGAACCAATCCGCGAAGTTGCTTCCATTGTTTTTCAAATTTTCTTTATCTAGGAACGCATTAAAATTGATGGTAGGGGCTGCCATTGATCTACAACATATTTGCAATAGTTTAGACTAAGTTTATGACAAATTGAGTTCAAATTAATATTAAATTTAATCTAGGTGAACTCCCACTCAAAACAATATCCCTCACATTGTTTTAGTGATCACATGAACCAAATCCACCACATCAACACCGATCATCACGAGAGTTGATATAGTTTCAATGGCGAACAATCGACATGTTCATCATATCTACTATATGATTCATGCTTTACCTTTCGGTGATCTGTGTTCCGAGACCATGTCTGTACATGCTAGGCTCGTCAAGATCAAACCTTAGTTTCCGCATGAGCAAATCTGGCTTGCTCACGTTGTATACACTTGCGGAATCTAACACACCCGATCATCACGTGGTGCTTCGAAACAACAAGCTTTAGCAACGGTGCTAACTAAGGGTGAACACTTTATGACTTGAAATTCATGTGCATGAGGGATCATCTTATAATGCTACCGTCGTCTACTAAGCAATACAAGATGCATAAAGGATTAACATCACATGCAATTCATAATATGTGATATGATATGGCCTTTCTTCTTTGTGCTTCCGATCTCCATCTTCTAGCACGAACATGATCTCCATCATCACCGGCATTGCATCAAGGTCAATGACGCTTCTTCATGGTTGTCGTCCACCGGCTTCAACTATTACAACTACTTTGAATAGACACGCGGGTCTTAACATAAATTAAAAACAACCATATGGCTCCTGCCGGTTGCCAACTTACAATAAGGAACATTGCATACATCAAATATAATCACAATCATGGCCATATCACATCACAGCACACCCCTGCAAAACAAAGTTAGACGCCTCTACTTTCTTTGCATGTTTTACGTGGTTTGGGGCTTTCAATAAGTGTTGTTCTAACTTACTAACATGAACCACAACATTGATACTAGTATTGTAAATAACCCGTTGTAAATTGGATCTTAACTATGCTAGGAGAAACAGGCACCCGCAAAGCCACTTATGCAATACAAGTTGCATGTCAAGCGTGGAGCAAGTCTCATGAACGATGTCATGTAAGGTTAGCCCGGGCCGCTTCATCCCAACATCCCGCAAGATGCAAAGTACACAAGAAGCAATCGACAATAAAATCATCAACGCCCACAATGACCATTGTGTTCTACTCGTGCAACAGATCTACATATAGACACGGCTCTGATACCACTGTAGGGTTTTGTAGCATGGAAAACAAAAAATTTCTACCGCATACAAACAAACAATCCAAGATCTATCTACTAGATTGTAGCAACGAGTCGATGGAATAACTCACCCTTGAAGATTCCAAAGTGTTTAACGAGAGCGGATTCTCGTGGATGATGTAGTCGTACTCTTGCCGATCTCAAGATCGCGTAGACGATCCTTCCGGTGCTGCGTTCCGGCAGCGCTCCCGCAGTCGGTCACACGTTCGGTACTCGACGAAGACCTTCCTCTCCCTTGTTCCAGCAGGCAGCGGAGGTTGTAGCACTCTCCTCGCGATTCCGGCAGCACAACGGCGTGGTACCGGAAGTAGAGGGGAGATCTCGCAGGGCTTCTCCTTAAGCCGGAGCGAGTATGGTGGAGTATGAGAGAGCTCCTCGGCGATCTAGGTTTTAGACACACCAAGTAGGAGGTTCTAGAGCCGGCGGCTAGGGTTTTGGGGCACCCCAAGTCGGCGGCTAGGGCAACCCTAGGAGGCGGCGGCAGCTGCAGGAGGTGGTGGCGCCAAGCTAGGGTTTGGAGGAGAGGTACTTGTGTGTCCTAGGAGGGAGCCCTGCCCCTCCTTATATAGGTGGAGGGGCCGGCCGGCCAAGGGGAGGGAGTGGAATCCCTTCCCAACTCGGCTTGGGTGGTGCGCCGGCTTGGGGAGGAGGGACTCCCTCCCCAACTCGGTTTCCCCTTCCTCCTCTTTTCCTCTTTCCAAATTTAGCTATTTGACTTTTCAAACTAGGATTTGAATTAATCCTTTATTTGGAACAGCGATGACACTTAGTACATGATGCAATCATACCAACTTGATACAACACATCCATGTACCCTTCCCCTCCGGAGTGCCGGACATTCCGGAACATTCTAGAACATTCCCGATGAAAACACCAGAAACATTCCCCAACTCCGAAACGGGACTTTCCTTATATGAATCTTATTCTCCGGACCATTCCGGATCTCCTCGTGATATCCCGGATCCCATCCGGGACTCCGAACAACATTCGGTCTCTTTCTCATCATTCCATAACTACTCAAAACAACGTCGAATCCTTAAGTGTGTCTCCCTACGGTTCGTGAATTATGCGGACATGATCGAGACACTTCTCCGAACAATAACCAATAGAGGAATCTAGAAATTCATATGGCTCCCACATATTTCTACGATTACTTTGCGATCGAATGAACCACTTACATACGATATCAATTTCCCTTTGTCTCACGATATGTTACTTATCCGAGGTTATGATCGTCGGTATCTCTGCATACCTAGTTCAACCTCGTTACCGATAAGTACTCTTTTCTCGTTCCCGTGATATGTGATCCCTTGTGAGCCAGTCACATGCTTGCAAGCTAATTGGATGACATTTCACCGAGAGGTCCCAGAGTATATCTATCTGTCATATGGATGGACAAATCCCACTCTTGATCCATGTGTTTCAACCAACACTTTCCGAACACTCAATGCCACCTTTATAGCCACCCAGTTACGGTGTGGTGTTTGATGTCATCAAAGCATCCATCCAGTAAAGGTGATATGCATGATCTCATGGTCCAAGGAATTAGATTACTATGTATCAGAAAGCATATAGCACTTGAACTATTAAAATGACTTGATCTTTATGCTACGCTTATCTATAGGAGTATGTCCATCATATCATTCTCCTAACGACATGATCTTGTTGTTAATAACATCTCAATGTTCATGATAGGGAAACCACAATCATCTATTAACCAACAAGCTGGTATTATATAGAGGTTTTACCAGGGACTTCAAATTAAGTTTACAAATCACACAAGTATTAATGTTTCCTTGTTAATACTATTATAGCATGAATGTAAACATTTATCATAAACACAAAGATATAATAATAACCACATTTATTATTGCCTCTAGGGCATATCTCCAACAAGAAATCTGTCTGCTGGAGAGATCTTTCTCTCTCGGTGTTTTCCGCCCCGTAGAGGCGACGAAATCTTTCTGTGGTCGCTCCCCGAGTTTTAGGGTTTCAGGAGGAATATATACGCCAGAGCGGAGAGCCAGAGGTGGGCCAGGGCGGCCACACCACCTGGTGGCACAGTCTAGGGTGGCCCGCGCTAGGGGGTGGTGTGGGCCCCCTATGGCCCATCTCCACTCCCTCTTCTGGCAGCCTTCGTCTTCTAGAAAAATAGGATTTTCCGTATATTTTCCTAGATTTTCTGATCTTCGCGAATTTTGCCTCCAAACAGCACCTTTTCCATCAGAATCCTGACTGCAGTGGTCCATGCTCCAAAAGTCATCAACCATGCAAAAACAGATGAAATAACATAAGTATCACCTCTCAATACGAAATCTATCAATGGATAATAGTGAATTATGACATAGAATAATGATGCAAAATGGACGTATCAACTCCCCCCAAGCTTAGACTTCGCTTGTCCCCAAGAAAAAATAAGCTCAATAAACATGACCTCAGGTTTATGGAGTGAAGAGTCGATAAAAGAATACGGACAAGAAGCATCACATTCATCAATACATAGATCATAATAGAATACAACTCACTATTATATAACTTAACTTGCAATAAGTAAAGGAAACACAACAAAGATACATAAAGTGAATCATAATTGGTAATGGCAAACTTAGCTCTCGGTCGAAGAATAGTTGATAATTTGCTGGATTTCACAAATAACTGGTTTTCAATGATATCTTTCAAAGTAGTAATCACCAAGATAAGAGCAATGTGCAAAACAAGGAACATAAGAAACATGATTGAATAAATCATCATATGAATGAATGAAACACAACAACTCAAAATACTTGCTGAGATAGAAAGGAATAGGTTTACTGACTCAACTGAAAATACTTGCCCCTATCATAGGCATCTTTAGGTGATTAAGGTTAAAGTGATCAAATATGAGGATATGCTTGACAAGTTTTAAATTTAGAATCTCATGTCCCTTGAATACGAGGGACACTCCTCATGCTACTCAAGTTTAGTCACCGGTAAGTTCTTGTCATCATAAGCATATGTGTATCATAGAGAACCGCCACCGGTAAGTTCTTTTTCTCTTTTTTCTCAATATTGGACTCCTTTTTTATAAGAAGAATGCTTCATAGATACTCAGTATGGTTATGCTGCAGGTTTCGACCATGTCAGCATGGATTAGACTAGCAGCCCAGGCGTTTCTCTAACACACATGCACAACTCCATGGACTTACAAGCTCCCCTTTCATTTCACACCGACGACATCCATAGACAAAAGAACATGATATCAACTAGGTACAAAGTACCAGTGCAATGTTGAAAGCGTTCCCCATGACAACATGGTTCTGCTAATTCACAACTTACAAAGCGCAAGCATATACACAACATAGGTGAGCACAATGGTTCAAGTTTATTAAATGCAAGAAAGTAAAGTGTGCCATCAAGTTCGTGAGAGCTTTAATAACTAATTTTCACATAACAAGTTTAATTTGGGAGGTAGATAAAACAAGAATTTACTTGGAATAGCAATAATGCTAATAGGTAGGTATGGTGGACACAAATGGCATATGTTTTGGTTTTGAGGATCGGATGCACGAGAAGTAATCCCTCTCAGTATAGGTTTTTGGCTAGCAAGGCTGGGTAGCAAGTATAAGAGTTGAAGGAAACAAACAAACATACAAGTGATAAAAACAAACATGCAATCTTCCTTGGAAGCACAAAATATCTTAACTAGAGAATACTAGACTTATGAGCAAATCAAGAAAGAAAGATGATGAAATTATTTTTCTTTAGAGTACTTTTATCTTTTTCATTCAACTCTCAAAAATAGTGTTGCTACAGACCGAGCCAGGTTTGCCAAAACCAACTAAATTAACTCAATGATCCCAAAGTGATACCAATACTAACAGCAAGATCAATCATATAACCATGAATTGAAAACTAATATAAGCTATGCAAAACAGTAAATGATAGAACTTCTCATTAATAATCTATAACGGCAACTCACACCAAGGGAAACATATCTAACGAGAGAGGGGACACTTCCATAATGCAAACCATCCTACATGATAACTTCTCTATTCATGATATGACTCTACTAAAAAGGTAAAAAGATAGAAGATAGTGATATAGTACCGCGGCACTCCCCCAAGCTTGGAACAAACCAAGGGGATGCCAAACCTGATGACGAATTACTCCTTCGGTGGTGGTGGTAATATTTTCTTAGTTGACGTGAGGAAATCTTCCAGCATCTTGTGAAGCCTATTATTCTCCCATTGAAGCATGTCCACCTTTCTCCTCAAGTCTCGGTACTTATTGCAAAACTCCTTAGTGACTCGTAGGGCTTCCGTTGATGCAGGGCAAGTGACTAAAGGTACCAGCCCCTGCTTGGGGTCTTGGAGATCTTCCTCCATGGGCTCCTTCCATTTATCCTTGGCGGACACCATTGTGCTTCAAAGATAGTTCTTGGCAGAAATAAATCGAAACGAAAACACGATGAAAACACGATATACGAACCTCGGGGATCCGAGGGATTATATATTACGAAGTTTCACAACAAAAGGAAGGTACTAGGAGAAAACGGGTCGGAGACGGAGTCCGGAGTGGCCACACCACCTAGTGGCGCGGCCAGGGGTGGGCCCGCGCCACAGGGTGGTGTGAGCCACCCTGGCTCCTTTTCCGTCCCTCTTTCGCTTCGTAACTTTCCTTTTTGACTAAAAACTGCAAAAATATAGTGGGATAGTATTTTCGCGGAACTTTTCTTACCAGAACTGTTACCTATTTGAAAACGGACTCTGCAGGTCTCTGAATTTGGTATCTAGTGGATTCTTTCGGAGTCTCCACTTGAATAACATCAATATCTTCATCTTCATACACTCATTACTTGAGTCATGAAACCTTTCACTTCCTTATTACACAATTATCCCCACTACCTGGAAATTTCTTTCACACAAAACTTCACACAGTTCTCATTAGCAACATTAGTATAAGTGAAGTGATAAAAACCTTTTGAGTCCAACTTCAACTGAAAACCATCAAAACATGAGCTACCCTAGCAACTCCTTCCAAAGACCCAAAAAGAATTCAGAAAGGAAATCGAATAAAGGAGCAAATGCAAGAGAGGCAAAATCTGTCAAAACAGACCAGCAGGTAAAGATCAATTTTTTAGAAAATCTTTTGTTGCTCAAATCAAAAGGTGCAAAACTAATGAAAGTTAAATAACAACCTGGGGCAGAAGCTCAAACAATTGCAGCTCAATCCGAGATACAGAGATCTCTCACGAATTTTTACGGTGAAGCACAAAAATCTGTTTCAGGGCAGAAACTTTCCCAAATCTTACTTCTCTCTCATTAGAGGTTGATCTTGACAGAAAAACCAAACAAAAAGGATAAGGAGAGGTTATTACCGAAGTAATAACTTCCAAGACTCAAAGAAACAAAAACAAACTGAAAGCACAAATAAATTGGGTTGTGTCCCAAAAAAGCTCTTTCTTTATAGCCATTAAGATGAGCATGATAATTTTGATGATGCTCACTTAGGAATGTGAATTGAAGTGAAAGGGAGCATTAAGAAGCAAAAATACACACGTTTAAGTCTAACCCACTTCCTATGCAAGGGAATTTTGTAAACAAACAAGTTGTTGAAATCAGAGGCTGCAAGCATAGGAAGGTAAAAGAGGTGCAACATAAAAACTTTCAGCATAAAACGAGGAAACTTGATATTATTGAGATGTGATACATTGCAAATGTATCTATAATTTTTGATGTTCCATGCTTGGTTTATCCACTTTCTTGTGTTTTGTTCCAACTTTGGAGTACTTTTCATATGATTTCTTGGACTAACATATTAACAAGAGCCACAATGCCAGCTGCCTGTTTTCTGCTGTTTTTGGGTTCCAGGAAAGTCAGAAAATGAATATTCTCAGAATTGGACGGGACAAAAGCCAAAGTGCCTATTTTTCTGGAAGGTATCAAGTGCTAGAATACGAGACGGAGAAGGGCCAGGGAGCCACCACACCACCTGGCCACGCGGCTAGGCCTGGCCCGCGCCAGGGGTGGTGTGGCAGCTCTCGGCACCCCCTCGGCCTCTCCTTCCGCCTATATATTACCCTCGGGACGAAAACCTAAGGGCCTGATCAAATATCCATGAAAGAGTCTGTAGCCACCGTCATCTCCATCCCTAGATCGGGAGGGATCTGAAGCTCTTCCCGACACCCTTCCGGAGAGGGGAATTCATCCTGGAGGCCTTCTTCATCACCATGCAAGCCTCCGGTGTGATGCGTGAGTAGTTCATCCTTGGACTACGGATCCATGTAGTAGCTAGATGGCTAGTTCTCCTCCTTTGTGATTTCATGTTTAGATCTTGTGAGCTCCGTTCATGATCAAGATCATCTATTTGTAATTCATACATGTTGTGTTTGCGAGGATCTGATGGATATTGAGATGCTATTTCATATTGATTATTGATTTTATCATGTCTTTGTTATTTGTGATCTTGCATGCTTTCCGTTGTTAGTAGCTATCTTAGCCAAGTAGATGCTAGCAACTCCAAGAGTTAGTATTTATGCTCGATAGTGGGTTCATGCCTCAGGTAATCTGGGGAAGTGACAGAAATCTCTAAGGTACTAGATGTGCTGTTGCTACAAGGGAGAAAACAACAATCCTTTGTTCATAGAACAATCGTATTGTTTACTTTACACGCAGTTCGTAAAGCAATAATCTGTTGCTTGGAACTTAATACTGGAGGGGGTTCGGATGATAACCTAAAGGTGGATTATTAGTCATGGATGCAGTTGGATGGCGGTTTATGTATTATGTTGTAATGCCCAATCAAGTCTCAAAGGAGTCAAGATGATTAGTATATGCATGTATTGCTTTCTCGGTGTTTGTCAATTGCCCCGCTGTAATTTGTTCACCCAGCATGTTATCTATCTAAGGAGAGCCACCTCTAGTGAACTATGGATCCCGGTCCTTTCTCTTTACATACAATCTACAACTGTTTACTGCTTTGTGTTTACTTTCTGCAAACTTTTACTTCTTTCCATTCGATATGTTTAATCCTTTGTTTTCCGCAAAACACGGTGAGATTGACAACCTCATCGCAAGTTGGGGACAAAGTTCTGTGGTTGTGTTGTGCAGGTCTCCATGTTGCTACTAGCACCGGTAGTGCGCCCTGCCAAAGCTCAGTTAGTAACACCTTTGGGGTGTTTGCTTGCTCCTACTGGTTCGATTAAACCTTGGTTTCATAACTAAGGGAAAACTTGATGCTGTGCTCATCATACCTTCCTCTTGGGGTTCCCAACAATCTCTACGTCGAACGACGAGCACATCAAGATCTTTTCTGGCGCCGTTGCTAGGGAGTCAAGGACATCTTCACAAGGGGAGTCCCTCATAACTAATCTCTTTACTTTGTTGTTTTTGTTTTCCTTAGTTACTTTTTTCTTTGTTTTCTTGTTTTGTTCTTCAAAAACACAAAAAAATTAGTTTTACTTGTTTGCTTTCTTATTTCAAAAACACAAAAAAATTAAGTCTCCTTTAGTAGTCACCTCTCCCCTAGCTCACCATGTTGATCCCTACATTTACCTTGAAAGATCTTTCAATTGGTAGTGGTTCTATAATTGGGAAAGAAAATATTGAAGAATTCTTCAATCATGTTAGTAAGTGATGACCCACAAGTATAGGGGGTGTATCGTAGTATTTTCGAGGGAAGTGAAACCCAATTTATTGATTCGACACAAGGGGAGCCAAAGAATATTTATAAGCCTTAACAGCTGAGTTGTCAATTCAGCTGCACCTGGAAACAATCTTGCTCACAACAGGTTATCAGTAGCAACAGTTTTGTAGTAGGAATAGTAAAGTAGCAGTAGTAAAGCAAAGACAGTAGTAACAAAAGCAGTAAACAGTGGGATTCGAGTGCGGTAGGCATAGGGATGGATGGACGGGCGTTGCATGGACAAGACAATTCACATAGCAATCAGAACATAGGGCAATTGCAGATAAATAAGATAAAGCATCCAAGTACTAGATAATCCTAGGCATGTGTTCCATATATTGTCATACGTGCTCGCAATGAGAACTTGCACAACATCTTTTGTCCTGCCAGCCCGTTTGCAGCGGGGCCTCTAGGGAACTACTGGCAATTAAGGTGCTCCTTTTAATAGAGCACCGGAGCAAAGCATTAACACTCCGTGAACACATGTGATCCTCACATCAAAGCCATTCCCTTCCGATTATCCCGATTTCTATCACTTCGGGGCCATAGGTTCCGGACAACAACATGCGTATACAACTTGCAGATAAGACCAAAAACAATACTATCATAATGAATCAATAACATGCTCAGATCTGAAATCATGGCACTCGGGCCCTAGTGACAAGCATTAAGCATAACAAGTCGCAACAAAGTCATGAAGCACTAATAAAAGATACTAGGCACCATTCCCTAACAATCTGATGCCATTACATGAATGATCTCATCCAATCCCTACCATCCCCATAGCCTACAGTGGGGGATTACTAATACATTGCAAATGTATCTATAATTTTTGATGTTCCATGCTTGGTTTTATCCACTTTCTTGTGTTTTGTTCCAACTTTGGAGTACTTTTCATATGATTTCTTGGACTAACCTATTAACAAGAGCCATAGTGCCAGCTGCCTGTTTTCTGCTGTTTTTGGTTCCAGGAAAGTCAAAAAATGAATATTCTCGGAATTGGACGGGACAAAAGCCAAAGTGCCTATTTTTACGGAAGGGATCGGGTCCCAGAATACGAGGCGGAGAAGGGCCAGGGAGCCACCACACCACCTGGCTGCGCGGCCAGGCCTGGCCCGCGCCAGGGGGTGGTGTGGCCGCTCCCAGCACCCCCTCGGCCTCCCCTTCCGACTATAAGATGCCCTCAGGACGTAAACCCTAAGGGCCCGATCAAAAATCCACGAAAGAGTCCGTAGCCGCCGTCATCTCCATCCCTAGATCGGGAGGGATCTGAAGCTCTTCCCGGCACCCTGCCAGAGAGGGGAATTCACCCTGGAGGCCTTCTTCATCACCATGCAAGCCTCCGGTGTGATGCATGAGTAGTTCATCCTTGGACTATGGATCCATGTAGTAGCTAGATGGCTGGTTCTCCTCCTTTGTGCTTTCATGTTTAGATCTTGTGAGCTCCGTTCATGATCAAGATCATCTATTTGTATTCATACATGTTGTGTTTGCGGGGATCCGATGGATATTGAGATGCTATTTCAGATTATTATTGATTTTATCATGTCTTTATTATTTGAGATCTTGCATGCTTTCCGTTGTTAGTAGTTATCTTGGCCAAGTAGATGCTAGCAACTCCAAGAGTTAGTATTTATGCTCGATAGTGGGTTCATGCCTCTGGTAATCTAGGGAAGTGACAGAAATCTCTAAGATACTAGATGTGCTGTTGTTACTAGCGAGAAAACAACAATCCTTTGTTCATAGAACAATCGTATTGTTTACTTTACACGCAGTTCGTAAAGCAATAATCTGTTGCTTGCAACTTAATACTAGAGGGGGTTCGGATGATAACCTGAAGGTGGATTATTAGTCATAGATGCAGTTGGATGGCGGTCTATGTATTATGTTGTAATGCCCAATCAAGTCTTAGAGGAGTCAAGATGATTAGTATATGCATGTATTGCTTTCTCGGTGTTTGTCAATTGCCCCGCTGTAATTTGTTCACCCAGCATGTTATCTATCTAAGGAGAGCCACCTCTAGTGAACTATGGATCCCGGTCCTTGTCTTTTACATACAATCTACAATCTTTTACTGCTTTGTGTTTACTTTCTGCAAACTTTTATTTCTTTCCATTCGATATGTTTAATCCTTTGTTTTCCGCAAAACGTGGTGAGATTGACAACCTCATCGCAAGTTCGGGATAAAGTTCTATGGTTGTGTTGTGCAGGTCTCCACGTTGCTACTAGCACCGGTAGTGCGCGCTGCCAAAGCTCAGCTAGTAACACCTTTGGGGTGTTTCCTTGCTCCTACTGGTTCCATTAAACCTTGGTTTCATAACTGAGGGAAACTTGTTGCTGTGCTCATCATACCTTCCTCTTGGGGTTCCCAACGAGCTCTACATCAACACCGCCAACAAGCATTTTTCTAGGCGTCGTGCATTGAGCCATCAAGCATATTTTTTGGCGCCGTTGCCGGGGAGGTAAGGTAAAAGGTACTCACATCCTCCGGTGTGAGTGCTCGAAGTTATTTCCTTTAGATTCTGCAATTTTGTCTTTTTATTTCTTGTTTTCACTAGTTAGACTTAATGGAAAACAACAAAAAAATTAGAGAGCTTTATAGTATTTATCTTGAGTTAGGACATGAAGTGTTTGAAGAGAAAAATAAAAAACCTATGGAACTTTATTTGCATGCTAATAGCAATGTTGTTAGTATGAATTCTTTGGACACCATTATTGCTAATGTTATGGAAACGTCTAAGCTTGAGGAAGCTAGTTTTGATGAAAATGATCTTTTTTAGTTCCCCAACTTTGGAAGATAGCTATTCTATTGCTTATGATGATACCAAACCTCCAATATATGATGATTACTATGATGAATATCATATTTTCAGCCCACCTACTATTGAGGAGAAAATTAATTATGATTACAATATGCCTCCTATATTTGATGATTATGGTGATGAGAATAATAATGATAGCTATTTTGTTGAATTTGCTCCCACTACGATTAATAAGAATGACTATGCTTATGTGGAAAGTAATAATGATTATATGCATGTGGCTCATGATAAGAATGTTTTATATGATAGTTATATTGTTAATTTTATTCATTATGCTACTGAAAGTTATTATGAGAGAGGGAAACATGGTTTTATGCATCTCAACAATATTAAGTTTCCCCTCTTTATGTTGAAAGTCTTGAAGTTGCACTTGTTTTGTTTTCCTATGCTTGTTGCTTTGTGCTTTCATGACTTGTTTCTTTACAAGACTCCTATGCATAGGAAGTGGGTTAGACTTAAATGTGCTTTGAATTTGCTTCTTGATGCTCTCTTTTACTTCAATTCATATTTCTTATGTGAGCATCTTCTCAAACTATTATGCCTAACTTAAAGGCGTTAAAGAAAAGTACTTATTGGGAGATAACCCAAAAGTTTTAGATGAGTCTTGGAAGTTATTACCTCTGTAATAACCGCTCCTTATCCTTTTTATTTGCTTTTTGTGCCAAGAGTAACCTCTAATGAGATAGAAGTAATGATTGGGAAAGTTGCTGTCCCAAAATAGATTTCTGTGCTTCACCGTAAAAATTCGTGTAAAATTTCTGAACGTCTTTTGGAGGCGTTAATTTTTCTGCTTCTGCCCCAGGTTGTTGTCTAACTTACGTTAGTTCAACACTTTTTTATTTGAGCAACAGAAGGTCTTCGAAAAAAATCGTCTTTACCTGTTGGTCTGTTTTGACAGATTTCTACCATTTTCTGCATTTGCTTCTTGTTGGTTCCTTTTTGAGTTCTTTTGGGGAATTGAGCTTTTTAATGGAAGTGCTACAGTAGCTAGTGTTCGAATGGAAGTTTATTTGGTGTTAGAACTGAACCTTAAGACTTATTTATCTTGAGTGCACTAATGTTGCTAATAAAGATTGTGTGAAGTTTTGTATGAAGGAAAACATTTCAGGTATATGGAAGGAATGAGTAATGAGATGAAGGATGGACTAAAGCTCAAGCTTGGGGCATGAAACGCATGTCACCCCAAGAAATATCCAAGAGGTACAAGCGTCAAAGCTTGGGGATGCCCAAGGCACCCCCTTCTTCATCAATAAAAAACGCAGGTTTCCTCCGAACACTTCATTTTTATTGCTTCATGCACAGTTGTGTTGTTCTTGGAGCGTCTTTGTTTTTGGTTTTCATTTACTTGGTTTGCTTAGTTTGCTGAATAAATTGGTTGGACGCCCTCTTTCATACATTGGTTTGCAAATGGTTTGGTTTGGTTTGGAAAAGAGTAGGAAAGTTCATACTTATATGGTAAAAAGAGCTTGTTTTTGACTGTGGCATGTGCTTTGTCATGCCATGCTTGATATTGTTTTGGCTTTATGCTTAGTATTCTTTGCTGTAGCATGACTTGTTATAAACAATTGAGATTGCTTAATGTGCCTTGGATGAATCATGCGTTGTTTTAGCATATTAAAGCATAGTATAGTGGTATTCTCCTTTGATGCTTTATTTGGGTTAACTTGGCACATGCTCACACCATGTTATGACTTTCTCAAGTCACCATAGCCTTTATGATCCTTTAGTTTTCAACTTGTAGTATCACTTTATGCTTTTATCAATGATGTTTTGTCGCTCTACATGATTATGGCCATTATTGCTCTCTTAGTTTGTCGCTCCCAGTCTTTTGCTATACTCCACAAACAAGTATGAGTTCCACTCATGCATCCAACTCCCTAAACCAAGTTATTCCAAAGAGTCCACCATACCTACCTACTATCTTATGCTAGTCCAAGTATATTCATGCTTTTGTTTACCTTTCACTTGTTATGAGAAAACTAGTTATTAAAGCTCTCACGAATTTGATGGCACACTTTAATTTACTTGCCCTTAATAAACTTGAACCATTGTGTCGCCTATGTTGTATATGCTTGCACTTATTTGTTGGGAATTAGCAGAACCATGCTTTCATGGGGAACTCTTTCAACATTGCACTACTTGTACCTAGTTGATATCATGCTCTTTTGTATATGGATGTCGTCGGTGTAAAATGAAAGGGGGGCTTGTAAGTCCATGGAGTTATGTATATGTGTTAGAGAAACGCCTGGGCCGCTGGTCTAATCCATGCTGACATGGTGGAAACCTGCAGCGTAACCATAATGAGCTGTCTATGAAGCATTCTTCTTAAAAAAAAGAGTCCTATGTTGAGAAAAAAGAGAAAAGAAAAAAAAGATACTATGAAAAGAGGAAAGAGAGAAAAAAGCACCATATTCCCATGGTAAATAAGAAGAATGCTGAGATGCTCGTTGTCTGCTTGCCTTGTCATTTTGATATGGGGATTCTTCCGTATCATCGGGCAAGGGGTACCCCATTGGAAGTTCTCTATGATACACATATACTTACAATGACAAGAACTTACCGGTGACTAAACTTGAGTAGCATGAGGAGCGGCCCTCGTATACAAGGGACATGAGATTTCTGACTTATACTTCGTCAAGCATGTACACCATAGTTTGTTCACTTTAACCTTAATCACTTCAAGATGCTTATGATAGGGGCAATGAGAGCTGAAAGCTATAAGTACCATAATTTTTGGAAGCTCTTTATGAGACTTGAATCCCTACTTCCTTTTACAAAAGGACTTTCTTCCACCATTATATTGAGTCTTCACCTTCTATCTTTATGCACTTACTTTGAGAGCATAGTGGCCATTCTTAGTTCTATGTGCATTGTCCCAAGACTAGTTGATTGATGCATACTTTGATATTGCTTGTTTTAAACTATTGTATCTAGTCACTCTTATGAACTTTGAAGGTGTCCTATGCATTTATATTTGCTACTCTATTGAGGGATAAGCTGAATACTAGTATGCTATGTTTTCTTTATGTGAAACAAACAAACGTCTTGCAAAGCATTGTTATTCATGAATCTTTTGTTTGTGCCTTTTCATGTTGCATCATAGCTTCTTTGCTTATTGCTAGAACTTTGTCTTTCATGCTATGATTGAAGTACTATGATCCCAGCTTTAAATGTTTTGCAAATACTTTGATCAAGTCTTTGATGGTGCATGTCACCTCAAAAATTATTCTTTCTTTTTATCACTTACCTACTCGAGGATGAGCAGGAGTTAAGCTTGGGGATGTTGATACATTGCAAATGTATCTATAATTTTTGATGTTCCATGCTTGGTTTTATCCACTTTCTTGTCTTTTGTTCCAACTTTGGAGTACTTTTCATATGATTTCTTGGACTAACCTATTAACAAGAGCCACAGTGCCAGCTGCCTGTTTTCTGCTATTTTTGGTTCCAGGAAAGTCAGAAAATGAATATTCTCGGAATTGGACGGGACAAAAGCCAAAGTGCCTATTTTTCGGAAGGGGTCAAGTGCGAGAATACGAGACGGAGAGGGCCAGGGAGCCACCACACCACCTGGCCGCGCGGCCAGGCCTAGCCCGTGCCAGGGTTGGTGTGGCCGCTCCCGGCACCCCCTCGGCCTCTCCTTCCGCCTATATATTGCCCTCGGGACAAAAACCCTAAGGGCCCGATCAAAAATCCACGAAAGAGTCTGTAGACGCCGTCATCTCCATCCCTAGATCGGGAGGGATCTGAAGCTCTTTCCGGCACCCTGCCGGAGAGGGGAATTCACCCTGGAGGCCTTCTTCATCACCATGCAAGCCTCCGGTGTGATGCGTGAGTAGTCCGTCCTTGGACTACGGATCCATGTAGTAGCTAGATGGTTGGTTCTCCTCCTTTGTGGTTTCATGTTTAGATCTTGTGAGCTCCGTTCATGATCAAGATCATCTATTTGTAATCATACATGTTGTGTTTGCGGGGATCTGATGGATATTGAGATGCTATTTCAGATTGATTATTGATTCTATCATGTCTTTGTTATTTGAGATCTTGCATGCTTTTCATTGTTAGTAGCTATCTTGGCCAAGTAGATGCTAGCAACTCCAAGAGTTAGTATTTATGCTCGATAGTGGGTTCATGCCTCTGGTAATCTGGGGAAGTGACAGAAGTCTCTAAGGTACTAGATGTGTTGTTGCTACTAGGGAGAAAACAGCAATCCTTTGTTCATAGAACAATCATATTGTTTACTTTACACGCAGTTCGTAAAGCAATAATCTGTTGCTTGCAACTTAATACTGGAGGGGGTTCGGATGATAACCTGAAGGTGGATTATTAGTCATAGATGCAGTTGGATGGCGGTCTATGTATTATGTTGTAATGTCCAATCAAGTCTCAGAGGAGTCAAGATGATTAGTATATGCATGTATTGCTTTCTCGGTGTTTGTCAATTGCCCCGCTATAATTTGTTCACCCAGCATGTTATCTATCTAAGGAGAGCCACCTCTAGTGAACTATGGATCCCGATCCTTGTCTTTTACATACAACCTACAATCTTTTACTGCTTTGTGTTTACTTTCTGCAAACTTTTACTTCTTTCCATTCGATACGTTTAATCCTTTGTTTTCTGCAAAACACGGTGAGATTGACAACCTCATCGCAAGTTGGGGACAAAGTTCTGTGGTTGTGTTGTGCAGGTCTCCACGTTGCTACTAGCACCGGTAGTGCGCCCTGCCAAGGCTCAGCTAGTAACACCTTTGGGGTGTTTCCTTGCTCCTACTGGTTCGATTAAACCTTGGTTTCATAACTGAGGGAAACTTGTTGTTGTGCTGATCATACCTTCCTCTTGGGGTTCCCAACGAGCTCTACATCAACACCGCCAACAAGCATTTTTCTAGGCGCCGTGCATTGAGCCATCCGTCCACCATACCTACCAACTAGCTGATGCTATTCCAAGTATATTCATGCCTTTGTTTACCTTCCAAATTAAACTTGTTATGAGAAAACTAGTGATTCAAGCTCTCACGAACTTGATGGCACACTTTACTTTACTTGCCCTTAATAAACTTCAACCATTGTGTCTTCTATGTTGTATATGCTTGCACTTATTTGTTGGGAATTAGCAGAACCATGCTTTCATGGGGAACACTTTCAACATTGCACTTGGTACTTGTACCTAGTTGATACCATGCTCTTTTGTATATGGATGTCGTCGGTGTGAAATGAAAGGGGAGCTTGTAAGTCCATGGAGTTATGTATATGTGTTAGAGAAACGCTTGGGCCGCTGGTCTAATCCATGCTGACATGGTGGAAACCTGCAGCGTAACCATAATGAGCTGTCTATGAAGCATTCTTCTTATAAAAAAAAGAGTCCTATATTGAGAAAAAATAAAAAAGAGATACTATGAAAAGAGGAAAGAGAGAAAAAAGCACCATATTCCCATGGTAAATAAGAAGAATGCTGAGATGCTCGTTGTCTGCTTGCCTTGTCATTTTGATATGGGGATTCTTCCGTATCATCAGGCAAGGGGTACCCCGTTGGCAGTTCTCTATGATACACATATACTTACGATGACAAGAACTTGCCGGTGACTAAACTTGAGTAGCATGAGGAGCGGCCCTCGTATACAAGGGACATGAGATTTCTGACTTATACTTCGTCAAGCATGTACACCATATTTTGTTCACTTTAACCTTAATCACTTCAAGATGCTTATGATAGGGGCAATGAGAGCTAAAAGCTATAAGTACTATAAGTTTTGGAAGCTCTTTATGAGACTTGAATCCCTACTTCCTTTTACAAAGGCCTTTCTTCCACCATTATATTGAGTCTCCACCTTCTATCTTTATGCACTTACTTTGAGAGCATAGTGTCCATTCTTAGTTCTATGTGCATTGTCCCAAGACTAGTTGATTGATGCATAACTTGATATTGCTTGTTTTAAACTATTGTATTTAGTCACTCTTATGAACTTTGAAGGTCTCCTATGCATTTATATTTGCTACTCTATTGAGGGACAAGCTGAATACTATTATGCTATGTTTTCTTTATGTGAAACAAACAAACGTCTTGCAAAGCATTGTTATTCATGAATCTTTTGTTTGTGCCTTTTCATGTTGCATCATAGTTTCTTTGCTTATTGCTAGAACTTTGTCTTTCATGTTATGATTGAAGTACTATGATCCCAGCTTTGAATGTTTTGCAAATACTTTCATCAAGTCTTTGATGGTGCATGTCAACTCAAAAATTATTCTTTCTTTTTATCACTTACCTACTCGAGGACGAGCAGGAGTTAAGCTTGGGGATGTTGATACATTGCAAATGTATCTATAATTTTTGATGTTCCATGCTTGGATTTATCCACTTTCTTGTGTTTTGTTCCAACTTTGGAGTACTTTTCATATGATTTCTTAGACCAACCTATTAACAAGAGCCACAGTGCCAGCTGCCTGTTTTCTGCTACTTTTGGTTCCACGAAAGTCAGAAAATGAATATTCTTGGAATTGGACGGGACAAAAGCCAAAGTGCCTATTTTTCGAAAGGGATCAAGTGTGAGAATACGAGACGGAGAGGGCCAGGGAGCCACCACACCACCTGGCCGCGCGGCCAGGCCTAGCCCGCGCCAGGGGGTGGTGTGGCCGCTCCCGGCACCCCCTCGGCCTCTCCTTCCGCCTATATATTGCCCTCGGGACGAAAACCCTAAGGGCCCGATCAAAAATCCACGAAAGAGTCTGTAGCCGCCGTCATCTCCATCCCTAGATCGGGAGGGATTTGAAGCTCTTCCCGACACCCTGCCGGAGAGGGGAATTCACCCTGGAGGCCTTCTTCATCACCATGCAAGCCTCCGGTGTGATGCGTGAGTAGTTCATCCTTGGACTACGGATCCATGTAGTAGCTAGATGGCTGGTTCTCCTCCTTTGTGCTTTCATGTTTAGATCTTGTGAGCTACGTTCATGATCAAGCTCATCTATTTGTAATTCATACATGTTGTGTTTGCGGGGATCCGATGGATATTGAGATGCTATGTCAGATTGATTATTGATTTTATCATGTCTTTGTTATTTGTGATCTTGCATGCTTTCCGTTGTTAGTAGCTATCTTGGCCAAGTAGATGCTAGCAACTCCAAGAGTTTGTATTTATGCTCGATAGTGGGTTCATGCCTCAGGTAATCTGGGGAAGTGACAGAAATATCTAAGGTACTAGATGTGCTGTTGCTACTAGGGAGAAAACAACAATCCTTTGTTCATAGAACAATCGTATTGTTTACTTTACACGCAGTTCGTAAAGCAATAATCTGTTGCTTGCAACTTAATACTGGAGGGGGTTCGAATGATAACCTGAAGGTGGATTATTAGTCATAGATGCAGTTGGATGGTGGTCTATGTATTATTATTGTAATTCCCAATCAAGTCTCAAAAGAGTCAAGATGATTAGTATATGCATGTATTGCTTTCTCGGTGTTTGTCAATTGCCCCGCTGTAATTTGTTCACCCAGCATGTTATCTATCTAAGGAGAGCCACCTCTAGTGAACCATGGATCCCGGTCCTTTCTCTTTACATACAATCTACAACTGTTTACTGCTTTATGTTTACTTTTTGCAAACTTTTACTTCTTTCCATTCGATACGTTTAATCCTTTGTTTTCCACAAAACACGGTGAGATTGAGAACCTCATCGCAAGTTGGGGACAAAGTTCTGTGGTTGTGTTGTGCAGGTCTCCACGTTGCTACTAGCACCGGTAGTGCGCCCTGCCAAAGCTCAGCTACTAACACCTTTGGGGTGTTTCCTTGCTCCTACTGGTTCGATTAAACCTTGGTTTCATAACTGAGAGAAAACTTGCTGATGTGCTCATCATACCTTCCTCTTGGGGTTCCCAACAAGCTCTACGTCGAACGACGACCACATCAAGATGCATAAGAACACTTTTCCCTCTCTCATAGTAACTTTCAGTATCATGCATAAACTTAACAATATAATTATCACAAGGACCATCGTAACAATGATCACTTATTCTAATAGAAAACACATGAATACTAGCTCTCATAACACTACTTTGTGAAACAATATTAGAGGTATCCTTACAAAGGATAGTGTGTCCCTCTTCTTCATATTTAGTAACAAAGTCTTTCACATTTTCTATCATAGGTTCATCAACCATACTAGCTTTCATAGAATGTTCCTTTATCTTAACTGGGAAAGGCATTTTCTCAATATAAGGTTCAGGTAAAACATGATTAGCAGTATAAACTTCAGTATTTCTTGTAGGAACACTCTTAGCAACATCTTTATAAGGTTCATGATACTTATTCCACTTCTTTTTTGGCACTTCAATGTATGCAACAAAAGCCTTAAAATAAGAAGCAATAGCTTGAGAGTCTAGACCATAAGCATTTTTAATATTTTGAAAGTCATCAGTTCCCATAAAAGATTCAATGCATTCATAATCATAATTTATACCTAACTTTCTTCCTTTGTCATTCTCCCAAGCTTCAGCATTATCTTGAATACAGTCCAGAAGATCCCATTTAGCTTCTTCTTCCATGCGAGTGAATGATCCAGCACAAGAAGCATCCAATAAATCCTTATCATGACGAGAAAACCTTGCATAAAAGTTATTGATAATAATATTGTTGGCGAGCTCATGAATGGGACATTTGAGCATTAGTAACTTCAATCTCCCCCAAGCTTGAGCTGTACTCTCTCCATCAAGAGGCTAAAAGTTGTATATTTGATTCCGATCTTTATGAATCTCACTAGGAGGATAAAACTTTGAATAAAAGAGAGGTACTATTTCCTCCCATTCAAGAGCTTGAACATTCTTCAGTAGCTTATACCAGTCCTCAGCTCTTCCTTTCAGTGATAATGAGAATAACTTCTTCTTAACTTGATCTGTAGTAATACCTGCACACTTGAACAACCCGCATAATTCATGTATAAAGAGCAAATGATCACCAGGATGGACAGTTCCATCTCCAACATAGTAGTTATCCATAACACGATCAATAATTCTTGTAGGTATTTTAAAAGCATCATTCTCAGCAGGTGGTGGTTCGTCTACTACCTTAGCAGTGGTAGTAGCATTACCAAATAAGAAACTCAGCGAATTATCCATAACGAAAATAAAGCAACTAACAGAAGTAAACAATACTCACAGTAGAAGTTTCCTTTAATAGTTCCACTCTCCAATAGTGCTTCACTCCCCGGCAACGGTGCCAGAAAATAGTCTTGATGACCCACAAGTATAGGGGGTGTATCGCAGTATTTTCGATAAGTAAGAGTGTCGAACCCAACAAGGAGCAGAAGGTGCTGGCTAGTGGTATGGATCAGGAATTCTCTGTAAATACTTAGCAAACAGATTTTTAGGGGTTTTTGATAAAGCAAGTAAATAAAGTACGAGTAAATAAAAGACAGTAGGAATAAATGCAGCAAGTGGCCCAATCCTTTATGCAGCAAAGGACAAGCCGGTTGTATTACTTAAGATGACCAAACATTCTCGACGAATCCTTTATGCAGCAAAGGACAAGCCGGTTGTATTACTTAAGATGACCAAACGTTCTCGAGGACATATGGGAAGATTGTCAAGTGCTTTCGCTTCATATAGTTGATTAATCTTCTTTAGCTTGCTAAGTGTTGTGTGGGTAAACCTATGCTAATGTACCGACCTTCCTAGGACTAATACATACTTGTGATTATACCCCTTGCAAACATCCATAAGTACAAGAAAGTAATTAAGGTAGAAACCTAACCACAACTTTAAACTCTAAGACCCTTATGTCCCTTGTGCAATGGTTTCCTAATGGGGGTTTAGGTTTCTGTCACTCTGGCAACCCCTACGATTAGTAGCCAAAAACACAATGCATTCCCCTAGGCCCATATAGGTGAAGTGTCATGTAGTCGACATTCACATGACACCACTAAAAGAAGTACACCACAACTTAAATATCAAACTATTGAATCTTTCTCAACAAAATTCCACTACTAACAACATGACTTCTCCCATGTCCTCAAGAGCTAAACGAACTACTCACAAGACATCATATGGATAATGATCAGAGATGGAATAATGATGTATACCAATCTGAACATAAACAATAATTCAATGGTTCCACTCAAAAGCATCAACTACAAAGAGTAATCAACAATGGGAAAGTTTCCCCTAAGAACTAATGCAAGATTCAACCCAATTGTTACAACAATATAGAGATGGTGATGAGGGTGCTGATGGTGATGATGGTGGTGATGATGATGATGATGATCCCGATAAAGTGCAGCTTGATGATGGTGTTAATGGCGACGATCTCCCCTCTCTGGGAAGGAATTCCCCCGGCAGAAATCTATCTGCCGGAGAGATCTTTCTCTCTCGGTGTTTTCCGCCCCATAGAGGCAGTGGAATCTTTCTGTGGTTGCTCCCCGAGTCTTAGGGTTTCGGAAGGAATATATACGCTAGAGGGGAGAGCCAGAGGTGGGCCAGGGCGGCCACACCACCTTGTGGCGCGTCCTAGGGTGTCCCGCGCCAGGGGGTGGTGTGGGCCCCCTGTGGCCCATCTCCACTCCCTCTTCTGGGAGCCTTCGTCTTCTGGAAAAATAGGATTTTCCCGGATTTTCTGATCTTCGTGAATTTTGCCTCCAAACAGCACCTTTTCCATCAGAATCCTGACTGCAGCGGTCCATGCTCCAAAAGTCATCAACCATGCAAAAACAGATGAAATAACATAAGTATCACGTCTCAATACGAAATATATCAATGAGTAACAGTGAATTATTATATAGAATAGTGATGCAAAATGGCCGTATCACGCCGCCTCTTCACCATCTTCACCGCCATCTCCATCGACTCCACAGCCATCTCCATCGTCATTACTGACTCCCATGATGAGGAGGGAGTAGTTCTTCCTCGAGGCTAAGGGTTCTACCGGTAGCTATGTGTTCATCTCTCTCTATGCATGATCATATTTTGATCATGAGCTTTGTAATCAAGTAGATCTACCTTGCTACTAAAGTTCTTTAATAGATCTTTGCTCTCCCCATGTGTGTGAAAGTGATAGCGTGCACACCATGGTGGTACTTAGGCTAGAGATTACAAATACTTGTTATGAGTTATATTTGGAGTTGGATGTCTCTATGAAATTGTGGTGTTTGTTGGAACCATCTAGTGCTCAAGGTGACAGTGTGGGGTTATCTAGATGTGGAAAGCGAACTTTGAGGTGTGCTGTTATAGCCCTACCATGGATTAGAGTGTCCAACCAGAGAGTAGTTCAGAGTAGTATCATAAAGAGAAGATGTTTATATGAGAGTGTTCACTAGTGAAAGTATGATCCCTAGGCCTTGTTTCTAAGCATGGAAACACCGTTTGCAACTAGATCTGTTACATGTTTGCTTGCTTCCATCTTTATTTGAGTCTTCCTTTAGTCTCGTCCATGCCATCAAGCTATTTTCTGGCACCGTTGTCTTATATCCATACCACTTGTATTTCACTATCTCTTCGCCGAACTAGTGCACCTGACAAGTGCATTGGGTGTGTTGGGGACACAAGAGACTTCTTGTATCTTGATTGCAGGGTTGCTTGAGAGGGATACCTTTGACCACTTCCTCCTTGATTTCGATAAACCTTGGGTAATCCACTTAAGGGAAACTTACTGCTATTCTACAAACCTCTGCACTTGGAGGCCCAACAACTGTCTACAAGAATAGAAGTGCGTAGACATCATCGAGCAAGCAAGGGATCGGGCGACGAGGCGGATGCGCGCGCGCGAGTGTGTGTTGTGCATGGGAGTGGGCTGGCACGGCGAGGTGGCCCAACAAGCTGGCGATCGAGTGAAGCCAGGCAGTGGAGAGCGAGCGGCGTGCATGCGCAAGGCAGGCCTCGAGCGAGCAGCGGGCGCGGCGTGCTGGGCCAGCGAGCGGCGGCGGCCCACGCGCGAGCCAGAGGCGGGAACAAGGCGATGCGCGGCGAGCGAGAGCAGCGGCCAGCTGGGCGAGCGAAGGCGGCAAGGCCTGGGAGCAACTAGGCCGGCCGGTAGTACCGGCTCACCCGGGCGATACTTCCGGTTGGGCCCGGTACTACCGGTTGGGCCAACCGGGCGAGGGAGAACCGAATAGGAGCCGCACAGGTGCGGGCCGTAGTACCCAGCGGTACTACCGCTCAGCCCAAGAAGGGTTTTTCTTTTTTTCTTTTTTAAACAAATAAGAGGCAACTTCAAACTGCGATATCTTGAGCTAGGAGACTCTGATTGACCCAAAACCAATTTTGTTGGATATCACCAAGTAAGAATGTATCAAGTATTATAATGTGAGATACCTCACTCGGCGAGCATCCGGAAAACCACCAAGATCAAAATTGCAACAAGGTATAAAAGGGAGTTCCGATTTTGATGAACACGAGCTTGTTATGAAGATTACCACAAGCTCTATATCCTCACATGGGTAAGACAAATAAACAACCAAATACGATGATGCAAGTATGCAAAGGTTTGAGCTCTCTCCGAACGATATGATCGAGATACTCACTCGAGAGCCTCTCTTGATAATACGGCTATCTATCCTAAACCCGGTCTCTCAACTACCAACACGAGACCGGCAAAAGGGAAAACCTATCAAGAATACCGTTGCCTTGAGCATCCTTTTACCTTGTCTTCATCGATCCAGAAACACCGAGGATAGCAAGCATCAAACATGAGATCTTCTGGGGATGACACACATTAGTCCATAAAGTTTGTCATTAATTACCAAAACCACACATGGGGGCCCACATGCTCTTTCATCCGTCCCAAGGCTTAAGGTATATATATTTTTAAAGTCAAACTATCTAAAGTTTGACCAAGTTTTTAGAGAAAAATATTATTATTTACAATAGGTAATCCATACCCTTTCTATAACACCCTTGCCTGATAAGGTTGAGTTCCTGTGTATAGTGTTAATCCCTGGATCGGTTCACTAGCACATACAGTACAAAATGACACCAAATATAACTATGCATCATAAATACAACGAATATGATCCAGAATTTATATTATGTTACAGTGGAAAGCATTACAAGGTAGATCTCTATTTTTTAAATGTTCCATAGGCGAACAATTGTTGAGTGGAGTCTCGCGACCTATAATCAATCACTCGGATACGGAATAACTTGCAACATAAAACGTTGCAACCACGAATGGTCAATACATTGAATTTATGGCAAGTAGGCTAAAGTGGTTAACAATAGACCTAGCAACTACATGCTTGTTTGGATAGGTGGAGTTCAGGCTTATTTGCATAAAGCAATAGTTTTATCCTTACATTTATAACAAAGTAGTTTTCTAATACGATAAATAGGACACTCTAGTTCACTCTTAGGTACTCCTATCCAATTAAGTTCACCCAACAAGTTTTAAGTAATTGAGAAATAAGGATGAGTGAGAAATATATCATAGCCTCAAAATCAGGTTGCTCAAATTGTCCATAACAAGGGACACGGCTAAATACTTAGTTTTACACCCTGCAAGGGTTTGTATACTTTACCCATGCGACCTGATCAACCCAGCTCATACCACTACACTTATATTGTGTTGTGATAGGGAGAAGTCCAAGACGAGACAATTCGAGAAGAGCTTTCCAAACCCATCCACACACCGTATCAACCTACACTATTCTACATCTCTGGCTACGTAGGGTTCGAGTCGCCACAACCTACTAAGTCCAGCCAACTATCTATTTCTTATTGACACATGGTTGTGCACGTAAGCTACTAAATAAAAAAAAACCAAATTTTTCTCAGTGTCCTAGATGCCTTTTCGCATTAAACCACAAAAAAATATCAATCTCATTACACCCAGAAAATTTATTAATTAAGTTGTTTTAGTTTTCACAAAACAATACTAGTAGAAACAACTACCATATCATGATATAATCCTAACCCTCGTCTAACATAGCATGGCTACACAACCTATCAATACGATGGCTCATAAACAAGCAAAACTAGAAAATAATATAGGATATAATATAGCATATACACATCAATTCCTATACGTGCGATTCTACAAAAACATCTACAATGCATAGGAAAAACAGTAGGACATTTATGATCAAGATAGCACCACTTGCCTTTTATAGAAGTAGTCGATTAGATAATCCTCACAAATATAATGATTGTACTCGTTGCACTCAAGATACTTGCAATCACAATACTCGTAATCATAGCAATTGCGATCATAGTAGTTGCACTCCTCGTAATCTAATGTTTAAAACAAGGCACAAGAATACATCATTCAAAATATTGCAATTATGCACAGTATAATAAAACAATGATGATTAAATACATGCATGATAATTTAATATGTCACAATGGTTGTAATTAGTTCTCTAAGCAATACTCCCTCCGGGTCAGTTTACAGGGCACGCATGAGGATTCTCTGGGACCAAGGTAAACCGTGATTGGCTGAAATTATGCTTGCCAAAGACGCATAATTAACATCGGACTTTATTCTCATTAAACTACTGGTGCCCAATTGCACGTAATTACTGCTTTGATACTCTATCATCTCATGCATGCACCGGTGGAAACATATCCTCATCATGCATGCATAGTGCTAATTTATGTTCCCACTTGCATGTACATTACTCACCCACAGATTCACATGGGAGAATGGGAAAGGAAAGAGAGAAAGTTGAGGGCAAAAACACCACAATTAATCACTAATAAATGGCCTTGCGTCTAAACCAGTGCTCATAGTGAAACTGCATGAAAACTGAAAGATGTCGTGTAAACTAATCCGGATGGAGTAGTAGATCTCATGATGCATGTAGAGTATTATTTAATGCATTAGGGTATTTATTATTAATTCTTCATTGCCAATAGAGGGGTTTTAATAGTTATGTTGAAACTTCTTTAATAATAGTCATATTAAATTTAGATCCAAAGTGTACTGGATAGAGGACATTAATACGAACCAGTAACAATTGGATTCACTATAAACAGAGTTGTAGATCTTGTTCTATGATTTAATTACTGCTTAATAGAGTTTAAATTATTTAAACAGTTTACCATGAACAAAAATGAAACTAAATACAGATCTAGAATCTACATACAATTGTTAATCTAGAGACATATTATTTATATTTTTCGGATCTACGAATAATTTACTATGAATTTATTACTTCAAAAGGCTATTAAAATTATTTAATTAATTACCAGTTAACTGCAGCACGAAAGTTTGATACAATCTTATATTAATAAACTACATGAAATTATCTTCAATTTGATATATTATATGAAAAATTTGGACATAGTATGAATTTATTATGGATTTTACAAGTTAGATCTATAATGTGCAATTTTAAATTCGAATGGAATATTTCAGCAAATATTCCGCCGATTGGACAGGTTGACAGTGCATGCTGACTGGGATTAGACGCTGACCTGACGACGACGTGGCGGTGACGAGGTGGCTGACAGGAACGATTGAATCTCGACCGTCGGGATGTGATCCGACGGCTAGGAGAGAAGTTGGCTCCAACTCGGCTCAATTTTGTCTCAGAAAAGATTAGAAACAGATTTATATTAGAGAGAAAAATCCGTAGACTAAATCGAAAAACTTCCAACATGAAAATTATGGATAATCATTAGATCTACCTTCTCACCAAAGGAATTTAGATTTAAAGAAACGAGCGTGAGTAAATCTTGGAATTACGCCGTCAGATCAAAAATATTGCGTTGCGAAATTCTCCGGCTGTGGTGGATGAAAAGAGGTGAGATTTGTTGAGATTGAAATATTTTGACGAGATCTAAAACTTTTATGTTGGAGCCAAAGGCATTTGACGAAGTTTAGATAGGTTTAGAATCGAAATATGGTTCGGAAAGGTGTAGATTCGGGATTTCGAGAAGGAAAAGTGATATAGTTGTGCCTCTAGGGAATTATGTAGGATTTAGGACGGTGGTGAGATAGATCTTGGAGTAGGGGACAAGTAAAAACAAACAGAAGTCAATTCAGAGTTGTAGATAAAAAGATATTAGAGTTTGAATAGAGATAGGTTTAAAAATCGATATGGCACGCTTTTTGATACAACCTAGCCATCCATCTTTCCTCCCGTGTGGGAGCTCCTCCCGTTGGCTGACTAGGCCGGCCGGCTGGCCCATTTCATTTTTTTCCTTTTTCTTTCTTTTTCTATTTTTTCTTTATATTATTTGCATACAAAATCCAAATGACACGATTCTTATTTTTAAATTTTTTAAAATTCAATAAATTATTATAGGATTATATTTATGACATTTTCACTAGTTTGAAGATGGTGGCTTCACTGTATATTCCTTATATGAACATTTGGGTAATTCAGCTATCGGAATTTAATACTCCCTCCGACCCATATTAGTTGACTTGGATTTGTCTAAATTTAGATGTATGTGGCCTAAAACATGTCTAGATATATCCGAATTTAGACAAACTCAAATCAACTAATATAGATCGGAGGGAGTATTAGAATTTTGGATTCAATTTTTGAGAACTTTACATGAATATAATGCAATGCTTATGAATGTTTAAAGATTTTCATTTTTGCAAACATTCACACAAATGCTAAAACTAAAACGCAATCTACGTCTTAGTTAGTTGATAATATATGTAGGACTATATTAATGCCCAAATCACTCCCGTTATGCCTAGCGTAAGGACGCGCCTATCCTCGTTAGGCCACTCCGGATTCTCTGACTTGGTTAAGCCAAGTCAGAGAGCTACAGTACCCATGACTTGGGCTGATTTCTAACCGTTGGATTGAAAATGAACACCCCAGACCTTATGCTACAGTGCAGCTACAGGATCCTGGCCACAGTACCCAGCTACAGGGTTGATTGGTACAGTACCCTCGCAACAACGCCCCGCTACAGTGTTTTAGCTACAGTACCTAGATCTTGCCCTCCATTTGCGATCCAACGACTCACATGCCAAGTCAGGGTACTGTAGCTCACTGACTTGGTGAAGCCAAGTCAGAGAAGCTGCGCCGGCCAACGTATTGGTAGGTGAGCTCGAAGGCGTCACGCCCAACTCCGTCTTCTCCCCTGGAGTTCCACCCATATACAGAAGGGCGAGTGGTCCGCGGCGGCGTGCTTCCATCTCCTCACCCAACAACGGCGGACTCGTCAGGTTATTCCCTACTTTTCCTCGTAAAGCCGTAATCCCCCTCCCTCGTTTTTGATTCCGGAGTCACGGCGTGATTTGAAGAAGGAATCCTTGCCGATCTCGGGTAGGAGCAGCGGACAGATTTCCCCTCAATCCGAGCCGAGCTCGAGGTCCGCTCAGTGGGCTGTATAAAATAGCTAGGTAGCTGGAGGGAGAAGATCCAAGCAAGCCCAGGCTGTGATTTGAAGAAGGAATCCGCGAGGGATGGGGAGGAAACTGCCCACTTTTGCTCCGGCTAAGGCGGCGGCGGGAAGGAAGCGAAAAGGTGCCACCTTGGCGATCATCTCCGCGTGCAAGCGCCGTGCACCGGCGTCGGCGCAAGTAATCGGAGGCTGGGTGTCCTTGCCAACCGACATAGTTGGCCTCATCACCTGCCGGCTCCTCGCCGGCGACGGCGACGTGGTTGATTACATCACCTTCCGCGCCGTTTGCTCCGGCTGGCGCGCCTGCACGCCCACGCCGCGCGACCCCACTCTGCGGGATCCCCGCCTCCGCCCGCGTGGCTGGGTCGCTCTCTGTGACGGCGACGCCGTCCGCCCAGACGATGCCGGCGAGATCGTCTTCTTCCATACGTGCACGGGCAGGCGCCTCCGCGTCCTTCTCCCGGAGCTCCGAGGGCACAGGATCGTCGGCTTCACCGACGGCCTCGTCATCCTCATGGACAAGCGCACAACCGAGATCCGCGTGCTGCACCCGTTCACGCGCGTCGTCGTCAACCTCCCGCCCCTCGCCCCATTGTACCACGAGGTGGTCAGGCAGAAGTCGTCTCTGCTTGACATGAACGCCGCGGTATGCAGCAGCGCCTCCTCCGCGACCTCCATCGCCGTTGTGGTCTGGTTCCTCTACACAAACGTGGTGCTCGGAGCCGACCCAAATTCAGATTGGGAGGTCCTCCACCGAGGGCTTTATGTTTGGAGTACCTTGCCCTTCCAAGGCAGGCTCTATGCCACCAGCCTATGTTCAAGAGAGATCCTGCAGCTATACCCTCCTCCGAGAAAAGAACCCCTCGAGAATGCTGTGGTGGTTGGTTATGTTCCATATTTTGCTGACCGTGGGTATTGCGATTTTCTACTTGTGGAGTCTGGTGGAAGGATGCTGCTCGTCATCCGGCACCCAGCTCCTGGTACAAATGAGTCAGACTGGTTCAGGCTCTATGAAGTGGATGTGAACCGCCATCACTGTAAGCTTATCTCGGTGAACAGCTTAGGCGACTGCACACTGTTTCTCAGCGGCCACCGATGCCTCTCTGTTTCGGCCCGTGACCTCCCAACCTTGAGCAGCAACTCCATCTACTTCAGTCTACCTCATGACCCCATTGTGGTGCATTCACTGCAGACTGGTTTGTCCGAGCAGTTAGCAGAGTCGTGCAAAATACATGACAGGAAGGATAGGATCCGCCCATCCGTGCGCCCCTTCACCATTGTTGATCATCTTATGACCTACTGCCATCCTCGTGAGTGGTATGTTTTTCTTCTCAGTTCCCTTCCTAGCACAGTTGCACCTCATCAGTTTCCACTTCAATGAATATGCATGTATTGTATAATTCTAATTTCTAGTGTCCTTGTCTCCCTCAACATATGTAGGTCTAAAGGACTCATGTTCCATGAGTACCAACACATACCTGAATCTTTCAAAGAACTGATTAAGCACATCCGGGCACAAGATAAGCAATTGAAGATTCCACGAGTCGCTCTGCATTCACGCTGAAGGAGCAAACCCGAGCTTTACATTACCCACTGAATAATGAAGGTACAAATGCTGCCAGTAGACGGTAAAGGCACAAACTTCTTACATATGTCTCAGTTACATATTTTAGTCACACACTCTATGGTCTGATTATGTCATGTTGTTCCATATTTGACTTGAGCAGTGCAATTCGCAATTAGTAGATTCCTACCAAGCGCAAGAGCAGTAGTTATATTACTAGCAATGTCATCTTATTTTAACATGTTACAGCTAAATATGAGTATATGATTTAAGACTGAACCAATCTCATCATCCATTTGTTCTAGTTTTTATTATCCATTTTTGAAACAATAGTTATTACAAACAATATATGTGATCTTAGTGCATGAGTGAACCAATCTTATTGTCCTTTTTGTGAACACCATTCTTTTATAGGTTCTGCAAGCATTCGGAGAAGAAGAGATGGGACACGAACCTGAAGTGATTTAGTTTGTTAGGATTGTTGAGAGCTTGGTTAACCTATGTATCTATCCAAATATATGATTATATTTAGGAAAGTAAAATTCATCCTCAGTTTGTCACGTGATGTTAATTCGGAGGTGTATTTTCGCGTGAAGGATGTATATGTTGTAACAAGTTTCAGAGTTGCTAAACGAGAACCCCAGTTTCTGAAACTTTCTCCGTCTATTTTTGAACTTTGAGTAAATTTGCCCCTGAGACCTTCATGGTACTGTTTTCGATACATTGCTCTCCCTCTTAATAATGCTTAGGTTGCTAGCATCCTTGCATCGAAGTTACTGCATGATATATTTTTGGTGAGCCTTTTTATATTGTGTGTTCAGGCACCATCTTCTTATGCACTTGGTTGCAGCTCATCTTACAGATTCTTTGGGGTGGATCTGACACCTTGAACTTATGACAAATTTGTTTGTGAAGAAATTTAAACCTGACTGCAGACTTATGTCTTTTAAGTCCCAGAACGCTAAGTAACTCTCCAGGATGAAAGCCCCAAATAACTTGAGGTTTTCTTGAGGGTTACCCGCAAAAAAAACTTGAGGTTTTCTTTATCTACTACACGGTGATTTCATTGAAAAAGATCATGCTCACAGCATGTTTTTCACTCATGGGTATGGTAAATTGATCCTGCAAAGGTTTTCTGAAGTATTACGGTATGAAGTGGACGGTGGTAGCAGCGTCCAGGATAATTGTGGTCATAAACTGCCACGAATTGTGGTCATAGCAGCGTCCAGGAGTAGAAGGAGGAAAAAGCTCAATGCTAGCCTGGCAGGGGTGGCGTTTACTTACCGACCCATCATCCCTCTGTGCCCGTGTTCTAAAAGGAGATGCTACCCTAACTGCGCTTTTTGGGACACGTTGTCTCCGCGTTCGGCATCGTACACTTGGCGGAGCATCTTGTTTGGTCGTGAGTTGCTAAAAACTGCGTCCGCTCGGGTTTTGGAGACGGCAACTTGACGAAAACCGAGTCTGACACTTGGATACCAGGTGTTGCTCCAACAATGCTAAAACCTGCTGTGTCTCTGATCGATGACCAATTGGTGAGTTCTCTCATACTGGAAGATACTAACACCTGGGATGCGGACCTAGTGACGACTATTTTCTCCGAGAAGGTTGCGGAACGAGTGCTCCAGATTCCAATTAGTCGTCATGGTGGGGAGGATTTTGCTTCTTGGCCACACGCACACAATTTGGTTGCTATACTGTTAGGTCTGGGTATAATCTGGCACGGACCTGCAAATTCAATGATCAGTGCGGCATCAAGGGTTGTGGACTATCTTCGGCTACAGAGGAGAACTCTAAGCTATGGAAAACACTATGGGCGGTTAAGGCACCGGGGAAAATGAATGTAACACTATGGCACTTTGCTCATGATTTCCTGCCTTGTGGCCATCAGCTCTAGAAACAACAGATACCAGCATGCTCTGATTGCATCTTCTGTGGTCGTTATGAAACCATCGAACATACCATATTGTTCTGCCAGTTTGCTCGTGAAGTGTGGGATGTGTTGTCCGCACTGATCATATGATTGATCTCCAACGCAAGAGTTTCACTTTTGTTAGTGTATGGACGTTGGATTTTCTGGATAGATGCTCCAACATGGAAGCGCCGGCAATGATGGTTACACTTTGGCACATTTGGGATGCGAGGAATGAAGTCCAAGATGGCGAACCACTTATGCATCCCAGGTTAGTTGCCGACAAAGCTCTAGCTTATATTCATATGATCACTGCACATTTGTACAAACCGCCTGCTAGCCATAGCCGTGAGACCATCTTGTCGGTACTCAGATGGTCTCCACCGTCGGTTGGTACGGTACTGGTGAATGTCGATGCATCGATTTTCTTGGCCTCACGTCGGATAGGGATTGGTGTTGTGATCCGTGACCACAAAGGGGTGTGCTTGACTGCTTGCAGTGACTTTCAGGAGGAGGTCACGTCGCCGGAGATTGCTGAGGCGCGGGCTTTGAGGCACGCGATCAATCTCGGCAAAGATGAGGGTTTTGATAAGATTATCATACATTCAGATTGCCTATCAATTATGAATCGGGTTAATGCAGCTGAGGATGATTGTTCTATATGTGGCCCGGTGATCCATGATATTAGGAAGCTGGTGGCCTCATTCATCTCATGCTCCATCAGACATGTTCTTTAGGGTTTGAATGTTGCTGCTCATACTGCAGCTAAGTTAAGGGAATTTTTAGTCTATGTTGTATTGTGGGGTGTTTCTCCGGATTGCATCCGATTGATTCTTTGTTATCAATAAAGCCCAAAGTTCTCTCAAAAAAGATTTTAGTTACTAGAAGAATAGCGTTATGGCAATACGTGGTATGTGTGGTACACTCGCGGTGGTTTCTTTTATAACACTATAGGCAGTGGTTTATTCTATGATACTATTGGTGGTACACCCATAACTATTTGTTCTATGAAACTATAGACGCAATAAGTCTGGATATCCAATTCAGCTCACGAGTGCAAATGAACCCATTGTACAAAAAAATATTTTAAAATATCAAAAAATTGGGTAAAAATGTCCACATGTATATTTGAACATTCTATATTCATACACACCTTTGTTGGAAAAAACGAACATCATTTGTGTCCTTTGTAAAAAATACAAATTATGCTATTCTTAGACAATTTTTTGCCAAAAAGTTGTATAAGAACACAAAATGTCCATATATACACGCGAAATTTTCTTTCTTAATTTTTTGAAATTTTAAAATTATTTTTATATATTTTTCATAATAGATTCATTTGCACTCGTGGAACACCACCTCCGTAATTTTGTTGTTGTGTCCTACTGGCATGTGTAGATGTAAAATATAGAAGTTTGATTTAAGCAAAAGAGGTGTGGGTGCGCCGGTCGGTACGGTGTCCACACATGTTCGTAACTATCGTTGTTTCTTAGGCTGAGTAGTTATCGCATATTTGCTCAATTTAATCTTAAAACCACCGTGATTGGAGGCGGCGGTGGACTCTTATGTCGCGCGCGAGAGAGAAGGGGGATTGAGCTGGCGGCGCCACGGTAGAAGTAAGAGAGCGTGTAGTGAAAACATCGACGTGTAAAGAAGACACATGCATGCGTCCACCACACACGTGAAGGAGCGTCACACGGGTCCACATGTCAATATGAAGAGTAGAAAAATGAGCCCACATGGCAGTGCCATGGTAGTGACAGATGGCCTCAGAATTCTTGCACGTGACTAGGCTTAAGCCTATAGATTGCATACTGGTGATGATTTTCTTGCCATAAAATTAGTCATGTGTTCATTCTCATTGGGACTATGGCACAAGGAATATTGACCGCATATATGCACTTTTCAATCCTCGATAAATATAGTGAACATGAACATACATAAAGAATATAGACAAAAAACAATGCTGCCCCCTACGTGAGCGCCCCCAAGACCCCTTTTTCCTCTGGCAAGAGGTTTTTCTCCCAGCCAGCCTCTGAGGAGCCCGATTTCCGCAGGATTTGGCCAAAATTCATCTGGAATTCTAGGCCAAAGCTAGCGCACTGGGCGGTTGGGGGCGCCGGCGGAAGAAAAAAGACAAGTGGGTCAGTTTTGTTCGCGAGACATCGCATATTCCCTACCAAGATTCACCTTTCCGCGCAACACAGAGCTACTTTCCCTCCTCACCGCCATGTCGTCGCCGGTACCACCCCTCAGCCACGAACACGCTGCTAGCAAAGGTTTCCCTCACCTCACCAACCTCCATATCCCCGCTGGTCGAGTTTTCGGTTGGATTCAGCGTCGCGGGCAGCTCAGCGGGCAGCTTCGCGCCCACCACTCCCACGAGGCGTTCGGTGTTTTTCCTGCTCGGTGATGGACTCCGACGATGAGGAGATGTTCGCCTCTCTGATGGAAAAGGAGGCCTCCGCAACCACCGATGATGAAGAGCACTTGAAGATCTTGCCTGTAGGGTCGACATGTATGCACGGAATGCAAAGCCGTAGAGCGGTGGCTCGGCGCCAGGGCGCCGCAAGAGCAAGATGAGGCATCGGATGGAGGGCTACTGCATGGTGTACACCAAATATTTCGCCGATGATCCATTTCACCGCGAGATGGTATTTCAGTGCCATTTCAGGATGAGCCGGAAGATCTTCATCAAGACTGTGCATGCCCTTAGGGAGTTCGACACTTCCTTTGTTTGCAAGAAGGATAGCACCAGCACGGTAGGATTTTTCTCACTCCAGAAGTGCAAGGCCTCTTTAAGGATGATTGCATATGGATCTCTCGGTGATACACAAGATGACTATATATGCATGGATGAGTCCATCGCTATTGAGTGCACGTACAAGTTGTACATGGTAGCAGAGGAAGTGTTTGGAACAACATACTTGAGATCACCCAATGTTGAAGACACTGCTCGGGTCCTAGGATAGAATGAAGCGAGAGGATTTCTTGAGATGCTTGGAATAATCGACAACATGCATTGGGCATGAAAGAACTGTTCATTTTCTTGGCATGGAATGTACAAAGGCCACGAAGGATCTCGTAGTGTTATACTTGAGGCAGTGGATGATCTGGATCTCTGGATTTGGCATGCCTTCTTCGGTATGGTAGGATCTCAGAATGACATCAACGTCCTGCATTGCTCTAATTTCTTTGCCAAGCTTGTTGAAGGTCATGCTCCCTGATACGGCTATTTTGCATCACTATTCTATATCATAATTTACTGTTATTCATTGATATATTTCATATTAAGAGATGATACTTATGTCATTTTATCTATTTTTGCATGGTTGATGACTTTTGGAGGATGGACCACTAAAGTCAGGATTCTGATGGAAAAGGCACTGTTTGGAGGCAAAATTCGTGAAGATCAGAAAATCCCGGAAAATATATGGAAAATCCTATTTTTCCAGAAGACGAAGGAAGCCAGAAGGGGAAGTGGAGATGGGCCACAGGGGGCCCACACCACCCCCTAGCACGGGCCAGCCCTAGCCGTGCCACCAGGTGGTGTGGCCACCCTGGCCCACCTCTAGCATCACCCTTTGGCATATATAATCCCCTCGAAACCCTAAGACTCGGGGAGCAACCACAGAAAGATTCCGCCGCCTCTGCGGGGCGGAAAACTGCAAAGAGAGAAAGAGCTCTCCGGCAGGCAGAAATCTTCCGGGGAAATTCCTTCCCAGAGAGGGGAGATCGTCGCCATCAACACTGTCATCAAGCTAGACTTCATCGGGATCATCATCATCATCTTCATCATCATCTCCACCAGCACCATCACCACCACTCCATACCGCTGTAACAATTGGGTTGAATCTTGCATAGTTCTTAGGGGAAACTTTCCCGGTGTTTATTACTTGTTGTAGTTGATGTTATTGAGTGGAACCATTGAATTATTGTTCATGTTCAGATTGTTACCTATCATTATTTCATATCTGATCTTGATCCATATGATGTCTCGTGAGTAGTTCGTTTAGTTCTTGAGGACATAGGAGAAGTCATGTTGTTAGTAGTGGAATTGTGTTGAGAAAGATTCAATAGTTTGATATTTAAGTTGTGGTGTTATTATTCTAGTGGTGTTATGTGAACGTCGACTACATCATACTTCACCTTTATGGGCCTAGGGGAATGCATTGTGTATTTGGCTACTAATCGCGGGGTTGCCGGAGTGACAGAAACCTGAACCCCCGTTAGGAAACCTTTGCGCAAGGGAGTGTAGGATTTCAAAGTTTAAGGCTGTGGTTAGGTTTTTATCTTAATTAATTTCTTGTAGTTGCGGATGCTTGCAAGAGGTATAATCACAAGTATGTATTAGTCCTAGGAAGGTCAGTACATTAGCACAGGTTCACCCACACAACACTTATCCAACTAAAGAAGATTAATCAACTATATGAAGCGAAAGCACTTGACGACATTCCCATGTATCCTCGAGAACGTTTGGTCGTCTTAAGTAATACAACCGGCTTGTACTTTTCTAAAGAAAGGATTGGGCCACTTGATGCAATTATTATTATTGTCTTTTATTTACTCGCACTTTATTTATCTGCATTATCAAAAAACCCTAAAAACCCGTTTGCTAAGTATTTATAGAGAATTCCTGATCCAAGCCACTCGTCAACACCATCTGCTCCTCGTTGGGTTCGACACTCTTACTTATCGAAAATACTGCGATACACCCCCTATAATTGTGGGTCATCAAGACTATTTTCTGGCGCCGTTGCCGGAGAGTGAAGCGCTATTGGAGAGTGGAACTAGTAAAGGAAACGTCTGATGTGAGTATTGTTTATTTTTGTTAGTTACTTTATTCTAAATATGGATAATTCACTTAGTTTCTTATTTCGTAATGCTACTACCATTGCTAAGGTAATAGATAAACCTCCACCTGCTGAAATTGATCATTTTAAAATACCTACAAGAATTGTTGATCGTGTTATGGATAAATACTATTTTGGAGATGGAACTGTCCATCCCGGTGATCATTTGCTCTTTATACACGAATTATGCGGGTTGTTCAAGTGCGCAGGTATTACAACAAATCAAGTCAAGAAGAAGCTATTCTCATTATCACTGAAAGGAAGAGCCGAGGAATGGTATAAGCTACTAAAGAATGGCCAATCTCTTGAATGGGAGGAAATTGTACCTCTCTTTTATTCCGAGTTTTATTTTCCTAGTGAGATTCATAAATATCGGAATCAAATATATAACTTTTGGCCTCGTGATGGAGAGAGTACAACTCAAGCTTGGGGGAGATTGAAGTTACTAATGCTCAAATGTCCTATTCATGAGCTCCCTAACAATATTATTATCAATAACTTTTATGCAAGGCTTTCTCTTCATGATAAGGATCTATTGGATGCTTCTTGTGCTGGATCATTTACACGTATGGAAGAAGAAGCTAAATGGGATCTTCTAGATCGTATTGAAGACAATGCTGAAGCATGGGAGAATGATAAAGGAAGAAAGTCAGGTATAAATTATGATTATGAATGCATTAAATCTTTCATGGAAACTGATGACTTTCATAATATTAGTAATGCTTATGGTCTTGATTCTCAAGTTATTGCAAATTGTTTTAAGGCTTTTGCCTCTTATATTGAAATTCCGAAAAAAGAATGGAACAAGTATCATGCACCATATAAAGATATTGTTGATTGTTTTGCTGCTAGAAGTACTAAAGTTTGTACTATTGATCGTATTTTACCTGAACCTTATATCGAGAAAATATATTTCCGGGATAAGGTAAAGGAGCATTCTATGATAACTAGTGTAATTAACAAAAGTACAAAGAGAGCTGGAAAGCCTGATGAACAAATAAATTGAACTTGTAGTAGCAATTCTGAAAGACCTTGTCACTAAAAGTGTAGAAGCTGGACACATTATATTTTGTGAGGATGCTTCTAATATTGTCTCACATCCTAATAGAACTAGAAAATCTAGTGTCCCTGTGCTTTCCGTTAGAATTGGTGATCATTGCTATTATGGTTTATGTGACATTGGTGCAAGTTCAAGTGCTATTCCTTATGATCTTTACAAAGAAATTATGCATGAAATTGGTCCCTGCGAACTAGAAGAAATTGATGTGGTTATTCACCTTGCCAATAGAGAGACCATCTCTCCAATTGGTATTGTAAGAGATGTGGAAGTTCTTTGTGGTAAGATTAAATATCATGCTGATTTTCTAGTACTTGGTTCAGCTGCTAGTAAAACCTATCCTATCATTTTTGGTAGACCTTTCTTGAACACTTGTGGAGCCATTATAGACTGTAAGAGGGAGAAAATTTTAACTAAATTTGATGGAGAATCTTATGAGTTTAATTTTCCGAAATTTGCTAATGTTCCTTATGAAAATGAACTTCCTAATGAGGATTTTAGAGTTAAACAACTTGCTTCTATTTCTCTTGCTCCTAACAATGCTTTGCAACAATTTATGGAAGACCACGAAAGTGAGACCTTCATGGAAGAAAGAAATGAGATTGACAAGATTCTCCATCGTCAACCCAAGATGCTTAAGCATAACTTACCTGTGGAAGATTTGGGTACCACATTACCACCCAAAAAGGATCCGGATTTCAATATGAAACATTTACCTGACGATCTTAAATATGCTTACATCGATGATAAGAAAATATATCCTGTTATTATTAGTTCTAAACTTTCAGGAAAGGAAGAGGAAAGATTATTGGAAGTATTGAAGAAACACCGAGGAGCTATGGGTTATACCCTTGATGATTTAAAGGGGATTTCTCCTACTATATGTCAGCACGCTATCAATATAGAACCTGATGCAAAACCAGTGGTAGAACATCAACATCGTTTAAATCCTAAGATGAAGGAAGTGGTAAGAAATGAGGTATTAAAACTCCTTGATGCTGGTATTATTTATCCTATTGCTGATAGTGAATGGGTTAGTCTTGTTCATTGTGTCCCTAAGAAAGGAGGAATTACTATTTTACCTAATGAGAATAATGAGCTTATCCCCCAAAGAGTAGTAGTTGGTTATAGGATGTGCATTGACTTCAGAAAGGTTAACAAAGTTACTAAGAAAGATCATTACCCACTGCCTTTTATTGATCAAATGTTAGAAAGGTTGTCTAAAAAGACTCATTTTTTGCTTTCTTGATGGATACTCTGGGTTCTCTCAAATTGCTATTAAACAACTGAAATGGATCGTATGGGCACCTAGAGGGGGAGGTGAATAGGTGCTATACCAATTTTTAATTCTTTTTCAAGTTTAGGCTTAGCACAAAGGTAAATTCTCTAGATAAACTAATGTGTGGAAATTCCCTATATGCAAACCTATCTACTAGCGAGTAAGGAGCGAGTGGAAGAGGAACGAGTGAACCGAAGTGAAGCACGCAGAGACACAGGATTTGTTTGACCGCAGTTCCTTCCTTGTTAAGGGAAGTACGTCTGCGTTGGAGGGGTAGGCGGTACTAAGACCACCACGCCACAAAAGGCCTCACCCTGTTCTCCGATGGATCTCGCCACAATAGGCCTGATCCACCTTCCACTATAGGTACCCTTCGAGGCAGGCACCGACGCCTTTACACAACTAGCGGGGCAACAACTCCACAACAACTTGGAGGCTCCCTAAATGACAACAAGCTACCACAAGAACAAAGTTGTCAAATACAATAACACGATCTAGGTATTAACGAGAATACTAGATCAGGGATTTCTACAAGTGAATGGAGAGGAGTTGAAGTGCTTGATTCTTGATGTTGATGATGAACTTCTCCTCCTTCAATTCCACCAAAGATCAAGACCTTAGGGTGGTTGAAGTGGGAGATCGAGATTTAGAGCTCTTGCACTGGGTCTGGTCGAATTCAAAATGAATCAAGAGAGCTGGACGATGGGGAAGAAGGGGTACTTATACCCCCTTCCAAAAACCAGCCGTTGCACACTTTGGGGGCCGGTCTGGAGAAACTCCGCCCTAGACTCGGAATATCCGGCAGAAAATCCGCCCCCTCTCTGAGCGTCACGCCGAGCTTGCCCTTGATCAACTTCTGGGGGCCGGATTATCCGGCCCTATGCGAAGGCCGAATTATCCGGCCTGGGGAGAAAAACCGCCCCAGTTCGGATTTTCCGGTAGAAAATCCGACCGGATACTGAGCGACGCGCCTTGGCTCCTTTTGCTCGAAAACTGGGGGCCGGATTATCCGGCCCTTGCGAAACCCGGATTATCCGGCCTGGGGAGGAAAAACCGCCCCAGTTCGGATTTTCCAGGAGAAAATCCGACTGGACACTGAGCGACGCGCCTTGGCTTCCTTGAGAGATGAGGTAGGCCGGATTATCCGGCCCTTGGAGGGGCGGATTATCCGGGCCCCCTCAAAACTTCCTGCACACTTAGCACACATGAAAAGTCTCCATAGTATTGTTATCTAACACGCAGAACATAGGAAAACATGAAATGTTCTTTCAATCTCCCCCTTTTTGGTGTTAGATGACAATACCAGGATTTGCAGGAGAAAGACACAAGACAAACAGAGATAACTATGGAAGGGACTCCCCCTCAATGTGTGCATAATAGAGTTTTGCATTGGAATACAAATGCACACAAATACTTGAATCTATTCCATAGACAAAAGGGCAAAAACACATACCACCGAAGTAGAGAATAGGCATCCTTGACATAAATCACAATTATTATTGGATAACCATTATGAGCGCGCGCCTTCCGTGATAAACCACCAGCAGTAGGATATGAATAGATATAACCATGAGCATAATCCATGATATGAAGTCCATAGGTATCATCCAGACAACCACATAAAGTCTCAACCATAAATTACAAACCACGAATATAAAAGTTCAACGCTAAATGGGCATAAGCAAGAAATAACGAATAAAAAGTGCAAGTGCTTATACCCGACCCATGCAAATCCACGAACAACCTAATAGAACTACTTCTCCCCCTTTGGCATCAAGACACCAAAAAGGGAGAAGAGCGATGCTAGCGCCCCATGGGATCACTCATCATAATCCTCGTCCTCGTCCAAAGCATGCGCCTTCTCCAAAGCATCAGAAAGTACCAGAGGGTGCATAGGCCTAATGTTTATCCTGGCATAGATGTCTTCATAAATCCCTTTCTGTTCTGCACACCAAAACCGGGTATCCCCCAGCTCATCATCACGAGGCAGCTCAGCAAACAAGTCTCGGTGACGAATGGCAGAGAAGGAGACCGCATCCAGAGCCCTGTAGTTGATCTTGGGCTCCTTGCCCTTCCACTTGGACACACCCTTCCTAGTACTCTTGGATTGTTCAGTCATGCGCCTCTCTTCGTTCTTCCTTCTCCGCAATTCAACTTCATCCACTAGGTTACCTTGACCGTCGTCCCGAAAGTACTTGGCGCGAGGACGGCGCTTGTAGGTCTTGGGAACACCAGAACCACCTATGAGGAGAATAAGGCCGATAGCAAGGGGATAAGCATACACACAAGTCCAGGAGAGAGCATGGAACAAGTAGGCAAAAAGTTCATAGGTCAAAACTACTCAATACATACACCATAGTGAAACTGAAGCAGACTTGAATCTGTCAGGCCGGATTATCCGGCCTGGCCAGGGGCGGATAATCCGGCCCTGGCAGAAATTTTCGATTTCACCAAGAATGCATGCAAAAAAAGTAGATCGGGCCTAGAAACTGTAAGACTACGAGTTCTATGCGAAAACACATCCTTCTAGACAACGTTCCATCCAACAAGATACACATCTAGCCAAAGATGGGAAGAGAGGGAGTTACCCTCACTCATTGGAGGAAGAATGCGGAGGAAAAGGTACCCGGAGGCGCGGAGAAGAAGATCCGGGAAGGCCTGGAAAATCCGGTGGCCGGAGAGGCTCCGGTGAGGGTGAGGGGCGGCAGGCGGCGGCTGGGGAGAAGGAGAGGGCTGGGGGAGAAGTGTTGCTCGTTATGAGCCCTTCTCCCTGAGCCCTGCCCTTTAAGATTGAATCCGCCAGGGCCAGATTATCCAGCCAATACTTGGGCCGGATTATCCGGCCTAAAATCTGGGATTCTGTTATACACAGAACCAGGCCCGCGCGTCCCCAAACAACACCCCCACAAGGTGTACAAGGCACTTGTGTGCAAGAATAGATGTCTTAGGGGTAGGGAAGGCTTGGGATGGAGAATGCCAAACTAAGATGGTACTAGACACTCAAAATTGCAAAATCCAAATCAAATAAAAGCCCAGATTGAGTGTGATTCCCATAAGAACATGAGAGAGCAAATAACATCCAAAAAGATCCAATTCTCCACAAAGGAGAGGGCGGTGGCCGAAGCCACCTTGTTGGAGTGTATGGTGTGACACCGCGAAGATATATCTTGGGTTCACGACCAATACTCATCAATAAGCTCACATATCACAACATGATATTAAGAGAAATGATATAACTTGCTATTGGCATTATGGGGGGAGGGTTAGCCCAATATGTTAGGACCACACTCCTCCTATATCCATGCCCACACCTAGACCAAACAAGGATCGATATGTACGAGTGGGTGCATGGGTAATCAAGACAAGCTCCCGGAATCAATGATATTTAGCTCATTCCTCAAATAGCAGAATCTTGCTTCATCAAGTGGCTTTGTAAAAATATCCGCCAGTTGATTCTTCGTGCTCACAAAAGATAGATCAATATCACCTCGAGCAACATGGTCACGAATAAAATGATTCTGAATCTCAATATGCTTCGTCCTTGTGTGCTGAACTGGATTGTACGCAATTTTGATAGCACTTTCATTATCACAGAAAAGAGGCACTTTGTCACAATTGACACCGTATTCCTTTAAAGTTTGCCTCATCCACAATAATTGAGTACAAGCGCTGGCAGCAACAACATATTCAGCTTCGGCGGTGGAGAGAGATATACAATTCTGCTTTTTGGAGGACCAACATACAAGAGATCTTCCCAAGAATTAACAAGCTCTAGAAGTTGACTTCCGATCATCCTTATCACCAGCCCAATCTGAGTCAGTATAACCACATAAAGAGAAATTGGAGCCCTTGGGATAGCAGAGACCAAAGTTGGGGGAATGAACTAAATATCAAAAGATCCTCTTGACCGCCACTAAGTGGCTTTCTTTAGGAGCTGCTTGATACCTTGCACACACTCCCACACTCAACACAATATCGGGTCTAGATGCGCAGAGGTAAAGAAGAGAGCCGATCATGGACCGTATACCTTTTGGTCCACATCTTTACCATGAGGGTTGAGTTCGAGATGACACTTTGTTTGCATCGGAGTAGCGACAACATTTAGATCCGTCATCTTGAATCTCTTGAGCATGTCTTGGATGTACTTTGCTTGATTAATAAAGGTTCCTTCTCTTAGTTGCTTGATCTCGAATCTAAGAAAGAACCGTAATTCCCCCATCATAGACATCTCAAACCTGTCAGTCATAAGCTTTGAAAATTCATCGTTAAAAGCTTTGTTAGTAGAACCAAAAATTATATCGTCTACATATAGTTGGCATACGAAGAGCTCCCCCTTAACCTTCTTAGTAAAAAGAGTGGGGTCGATTTGCCCAACTTCGAAGCCACAATCTAACAAAAGCTCTTTAAGGTGCTCATACCACGCACGTGGGGCTTGTTTAAGGCCATAGAGTGCCTTATCGAGTTTGTAGACATGGTTCAGGAAGTTAGGATCCTCAAACCCCGGGGGTTGCTTTACGTATACCAACTCATGTAGAGGACCGTTAAGGAAGGCACTCTTGACGTCCATTTGCTGCAACTTAAAATTGTTATGAGCAGCATAAGCAAGTAGGATACGGATGGACTCAAGACGAGCCACAGGAGCATAGGTCTCGCCGAATTCGATGCTCTTAACTTGGGAGTAACCTTGTGCCACAAGTCTTGTCTTGTTCCTCACAACGATGCCATTCTCATCTTGCTTGTTCTTGAAAATCCACTTGGTGCCGATAACATTGCGACACTCTTTGGGTTTCTCCACTAGTTTCCAGACTTTGTTGCACTCGAAATTGTTCAATTCTTCATGCATAGCAACAACCCAGTCTGGGTCTTCAAGAGCTTCAAAGACCTTCTTAGGTTCCACCATGGAGATATGAGCTTGATGCTCACCAAAACTGGCCAATTCTCTTTTAGTAGACACCCTTCATCGAAGATCACCAACAACCTTGTCGAGAGTGTGACCCCTCAACTCAAGGTTACGATCAGCCCGAGCCTTGTGACGAAGTTTAATAAGTTTGTTGTCTCTTGGTGGAGGAGATTCATCACTTGAGTCTTCATTGAAGGCATTTTGTCCGCCTTGATCAGTAGCTGGAACATCAGTAGCAGGTGGTGGAGATGCATGCCCTTGAGGTGAGTCCGTAGCCATAATAGGAGGCTGCAGAACTGGAGAGTCAGGGCCGGATAATCCGGCCGATGAAGTGGCCGGATAATCCGGCCTAGGAGGACTTGCAGCAGCATCATCAGGAAGCCTGGGACTTGCTTGACCTGGCGAGGAGCCGGATAATTCGGGGTTAGCCGGAAAATCCGGCATGGAGCTTGTGTTGATATCTTCACCACCAGGAGCTGCTGGAGCGGGGTGGTCGGATAATCCGGTATCCGCCGAAAAATCCTGCCAGGAGCTTTCTGGAGCATCTTGACCTTCAGCAGTTGATGGAGATGGTGTAGAAGTTGCCCCCATGGTTGGAGCGTGTTGCGTATGTGTAGATGAGGGCTCTATATGAGTAGAGCATTGTCCTTCCCGGTCCGCCACAAGGGGTTCCTCAATGGGGCGGAAGAATCCCACACCCATTCTTCTTATGGCATCTTGGGGTATTTCAACATCTGCATCACAAACACCAACTTGCTCCGCACAGGAACCGTCATTTTCCTCGAACACCACACTACAAGATTCTACAACAGTTCTGGAGAGCTTATTGTAGACTCTATAAGTGTGGGATTCGGCACCATAACCAACAAAAATACCTTCTAGAGCCTTAGATTCAAACTTAGATAAACGAACTCCTTTAATAAGAAAGAAACACTTACACCCGAATACCCGAAAGTATGAGATGTTTGGCTTGTTACCGGTAAGTATTTCATACGGAGTCTTGTCCAAAATCTTGCGGAGGTATAAACGATTGGATGAATGACAAGCAGTAGAGATTGCTTCAGCCCAGAAGTTATATGGAGATTTGAATTCGGCCAACATTGATCTTACCATGTCCATTAGAGTTCGATTCTTCCTCTCGGCTACACCATTTTGTTGAGGAGTGTACGTAGCGGAATATTGATGTATTATCCCCTCTTCACTTAGGAACTCATTTAAGGTGTAGTTCTTGAACTCCGAGACGTTATCACTCCTTATAGCCAGAATGGGGACGTTGTGTTGACGTTGAACCTCGTTGGCAAAGTCGATGACAGTTTGTTGAGTTTCACTCTTCAACTTGAAGAAATAAAGACAAGTGTATCTTGAGTAATCATCAACAATCACTAGACAATACTTTTTCCCACCGAGGCTTGCATGAGATGGAGGTCCGAAAAGATCCACATGAAGAATCTCCAAGATCCTTTTTGAAGAGATAATAGTTTTCCTTCGATGAGGAGAATCATGCATTTTCCCTTCAACACACGCCCTACAGACACGATCTTTGGCAAAAGAGACATTTTCTTTTAGTCCAAGAATGTGGCCACCCTTGTGGAGACTTTGCAAAGTTCTCATATTGACGTGGGCTAGTCGGTGATGCCATAGACAACCCGCGTCAGCCTTTCCCAAAAGACACATCGGACCTGTAGTGGTTTTCCCTGAAAAGTCTACCACGTACAGGTCATTTTCGACATATCCCACGAAAGCGACTTTTAGAGACTTGCTCCACAAGAGTACCACCAAATCAGCATCAATGTAAACTGCAAAGCCCATCTTACCAAGGGCACGAACTGAAAGTAAGCTATACCCGATGGTCTCAACAAGCATGACGTCCACGAGGGAGATATCGTGAGCCACCACAACTTTGCCGAGACCCAATACCTTAGATTTTGACTTGTCACCATAGGAGACAATAATGTGTTCAAGGTTTGGCCGCATCTCCGTGATGATCTCCTTGCTTCCGGTCATATGACTCGTACAACCGCTATCGAGTACCCATTTAGAACCACCGGAAGCATAGCCCTGCAAGAAAATTACTTCTTGGTTTTAGGTACCCATTTTTCAATGGGTCCTCTCATGTTAGTAACAAGGGTCTTGGGAACCCAAATAGACCAAGGAATGTAACAATCATAAGGCCCTACATAACTAGCATAAACATCACCATAAGCATCACAATATAGTTCGAAGTTAGGATTGTTGATCCCTGCAAAACCATCATAATTAGTCTTGTCATTGGAATGTTGCTAGTCCTCGATTGAGCAGCCTTGTTCTTCTTGTTCTTCTTCTTCTTCTTCTTCTTCTTCTTCTTGTTTTTCTTGCTCTTTATCTTGGGTATGTAACCAAGACCTTCTTTACTGTTGTTTGTCCTTTGCCTGTTCAGTATCTCATCAATAACCCCTTTACCTTTGTATTGAGAACTCCTTGCAAGATCTTCTTTTCCAAAGGATGGAGATGAGGTACTTGGTATATTATACCGTTTCAATTGAGTTTGGAGCTGGTCATGAGACTCATTTAGAGTAGAATGATCGCTCTTCAATGCCTTGTGAGCACTTTCAAGATCATCAAACTTCTCCAAAAGTCTAGCATGAACAGCCCCAAAATCAATCTTTTCTTTCTTTAGTTTCTTTACCTTGGCAAGGGCATGGTCACGTTCTTTAATGAGCTGAGATATAGCTTCTTCTTGTGACTCCTCTAGGGATTCTAGTCTTTCTTCCAAAGAAACTCGAGTTTCCTCTTCCTCTTCCAAGGCATTCTTCAAAGAGGCTATCTCCAAGGCATCTTCTCTTTCAATTTTGCCCTTTTCTTCAAGGAGATCTTCGGCTCGAGCAAGTTGACTCATAAGAGTATCAAAATGGAGTTTGTGCTCACCTTGTAGGTTAGTGAAAAAGATATCCAAGGCAATAACTTCTTTCATTTCAAGACTTTCATGATCATCCATATCCAAAATTATGTTAGTCTTAGAAAATGAGGAGTTAGAAGTCGATACCTCGGATCCTCTTGCCATTAGGCAAGTGGCGTTGTTGTTGATGGCATTCTCGTTCGGCGAGTCGAAGAGAGAGAAGGGAGTCGATGTGGTGGCTATAGCAGCCACTTCGTGGGAACTATCATCATCCTCTTCATCTTCACTTGCGGAGGAGTATTCCTCTTGAGCTACAAGGACCATCTTGTGTTGCTTCTTGAAAGGGCCATTCTTCTTAGCAAATGGCTTCTTCTTAGGAACTTTGGATTTCTCTTTGAGAATGAGCCTGCCACCATTGTCTTCTCTATTTTCATAAGGACACTCGGCTACAAAGTGCAGTATATCTCCACAGTTGAAGCAAGTTCTCAATCTTGGGCCACTTTCTCTTCTTCCATTTGACCCATTCTTGCGCTCAAGTTCAGACTTGGCTTTGGCAGGGACCTTCCAAAAGTTCCTTGCATAGAATGCCATGTACTCACCATGAGCACGTTTGACCTCATCGGGGCAGTCCATGGATCCCCTCTCAAATGCTCCTTCATCATCCTCTTGCTCAACAACATTGGCTTTGAGAGCCATATTGACACCCTTTTGCATTCCAATGGCCCGAGCACGGGCATCTTCAGCATTCTTTGCCGCCACTTTGAATGACACCATTTCTTGCATGACTTCATTGGATGTCATTTGATGATAGTTGTGTCTACCTTGCAAGCTCTTCAAATCCGTCGGTTCGAAAGGCATTAAGGCACTCACATACTTTCTTTTTATCCATGCATCATCAATGTGAGTGGCCCCATGCTTCCGAAATGTTGTTGCGATGCCCTTGAGTCTTCTATACATGTCCTCATGGTTTTCACCATCTAACATGTAGAATCCCTCAGCTTCGTTACTAAGGGCATCATACCAGTTTCTTCTCATGTTTTCATTTCCAACAAAAAGGTCCGTAAGAGCATCCCACGCCTCTTTAGCCGTGTTGAGATGTTCAATGTGTGGCATGTCCTTGGGACCCACACCCAGCTGTATCATGTGGAGAGCAGTGGCATTCAACTGGCTATCCACAACTTCCCTTCTTGTTAGATTGGTTTGATCTCCAACATGAAGACCTTCTTCGATGATCCTCCACAATTCAATAGAGGAGCTGCAAAAATGAGATTTCATTAGAAATTGCCATTGGTTAAAAGAAGATGCAGTGAGCTTGGGTGGATCACCCCTATTGTTTATATGAGGATGAGGGATAGGTAGGTCGGGGGAATATACGTGGCGAACCTCACTATATTCCTCCTTGCCACTTCCCTTTTTGGAGGTGGATCCATTTAGTTTTTCACCTTCCGGTGTTACCCTTTTCCTTAGATGATGGTGAGGGAGCCTCAGAGGAGGATGGAGATGGGGCTATGGATGATGTAAGGCGAGCAATCATTTGATTCATCTCCTCCATCTTAGCCTCAAAGGATTTCAACAAGGTTGTTTCCAACGACTTGAGATCATCCATTGTGACCTTATCCACAGCCTCATTTCCATCATCCCTGGTACCCATACTACTCTTAGGCGGTTAAGCCCGAATTAAGAGCCGGGGCTCTGATACCAATTGAAATGGATCGTATGGGCACCTAGAGGGGGGGTGAATAGGTGCTACACCAATTTTTAATTCTTTTTCAAGTTTAGGCTTAGCACAAAGGTAAATTCTCTAGATAAATTAATGTGTGAAAATTCCCTATATGCAAACCTATCTACTAGCGAGTAAGGAGCGAGTGGAAGAGGAACGAGTGAACCGAAGTGAAGCACGCAGAGACACAGGATTTGTTTGACCGCAGTTCCTTCCTTGTTAAGGGAAGTACGTCTGCGTTGGAGGGGTGGGCAGTACTAAGACCACCACGCCACAAAAGGCCTCACCCTGTTCTCCGATGGATCTCGCCACAACAGGCCTGATCCACCTTCTAATATTGTCTCACATCCTAATAGAACTAGAAAATCTAGTGTCCCTGTGCTTTCCGTTAGAATTGGTGATCATTGCTATTATGGTTTATGTGACATTGGTGCAAGTTCAAGTGCTATTCCTTATGATCTTTACAAAGAAATTATGCATGAAATTGGTCCCTGCGAACTAGAAGAAATTGATGTGGTTATTCACCTTGCCAATAGAGAGACCATCTCTCCAATTGGTATTGTAAGAGATGTGGAAGTTCTTTGTGGTAAGATTAAATATCATGCTGATTTTCTAGTACTTGGTTCAGCTGCTAGTAAAACCTATCCTATCATTTTTGGTAGACCTTTCTTGAACACTTGTGGAGCCATTATAGACTGTAAGAGGGAGAAAATTTTAACTAAATTTGATGGAGAATCTTATGAGTTTAATTTTCCGAAATTTGCTAATGTTCCTTATGAAAATGAACTTCCTAATGAGGATTTTAGAGTTAAACAACTTGCTTCTATTTCTCTTGCTCCTAACAATGCTTTGCAACAATTTATGGAAGACCACGAAAGTGAGACCTTCATGGAAGAAAGAAATGAGATTGACAAGATTCTCCATCGTCAACCCAAGATGCTTAAGCATAACTTACCTGTGGAAGATTTGGGTACCACATTACCACCCAAAAAGGATCCAGATTCAATATGAAACCTTTACCTGACGATCTTAAATATGCTTACATCGATGATAAGAAAATATATCCTGTTATTATTAGTTCTAAACTTTCAGGAAAGGAAGAGGAAAGATTATTGGAAGTATTGAAGAAACACCGAGGAGCTATGGGTTATACCCTTGATGATTTAAAGGGGATTTCTCCTACTATATGTCAGCATGCTATCAATATAGAACCTGATGCAAAACCAGTGGTAGAACATCAACGTCGTTTAAATCCTAAGATGAAGGAAGTGGTAAGAAATGAGGTATTAAAACTCCTTGATGCTGGTATTATTTATCCTATTGCTGATAGTGAATGGGTTAGTCTTGTTCATTGTGTCCCTAAGAAAGGAGGAATTACTATTTTACCTAATGAGAATAATGAGCTTATCCCCCAAAGAGTAGTAGTTGGTTATAGGATGTGCATTGACTTCAGAAAGGTTAACAAAGTTACTAAGAAAGATCATTACCCACTGCCTTTTATTGATCAAATGTTAGAAAGGTTGTCTAAAAAGACTCATTTTTTGCTTTCTTGATGGATACTCTGGGTTCTCTCAAATTGCTATTAAACAACTGAAATGGATCGTATGGGCACCTAGAGGGGGAGGTGAATAGGTGCTATACCAATTTTTAATTCTTTTTCAAGTTTAGGCTTAGCACAAAGGTAAATTCTCTAGATAAACTAATGTGTGGAAATTCCCTATATGCAAACCTATCTACTAGCGAGTAAGGAGCGAGTGGAAGAGGAACGAGTGAACCAAAGTGAAGCACGCAGAGACACAGGATTTATTTGACCACAGTTCCTTCCTTGTTAAGGGAAGTACGTCTGTGTTGGAGGGGTGGGCGGTACTAAGACCACCACGCCACAAAAGGCCTCACCCTGTTCTCCGATGGATCTCGCCACAACAGGCCTGATCCACCTTCCACTATAGGTACCCTTCGAGGCAGGCACCGACGCCTTTACACAACTAGCGGGGCAACAACTCCACAACAACTTGGAGGCTCCCGAAATGACAACAAGCTGCCACAAGAACAAAGTTGTCAAATACAATAACACGATCTAGGTATTAACGAGAATACTAGATCAGGGATTTCTCCAAGTGAATGGAGAGGAGTTGAAGCGCTTGATTCTTGATGTTGATGATGAACTTATCCTCCTTCAATTCCACCAAAGATCAAGACCTTAGGGTGGTTGAAGTGGGAGATCGAGATTTAGAGCTCTTGCACTGGGTCTGGTCGAATTCAAAATGAATCAAGAGAGCTGGACGATAGGGAAGAAGGGGTACTTATACCCCCTTCCAAAAACCAGCCGTTGCACACTTTGGGGGCCGGATTATCCAGCCCAAGTGAGGGCCGGATTATCCGGTCTGGGGAAACTCTGCCCCAGACTCGGAATATCCGGCAGAAAATCCGCCCCCTCTCTGAGCGTCGCGCCGTGCTTGCCCTTGATCAACTTCTGGGGGCCGGATTATCGGGCCCTATGCGAAGGCCGGATTGTCTGGCCTAGGGAGAAAAACCGGATACTGAGCGACGCGCCTTGGCTCCTTTTGCTCGAAAACTGGGGGCCGGATTATCCGACCCTTGTGAAACCCGGATTATCTGGCCTGGGGAGGAAAAACCGCCCTAGTTCGGATTTTCTGGGAGAAAATCCGACTGGACACTGAGCGACGCGCCTTGGCTTCCTTGAGAGATGAGTTAGGCCGGATTATCCGGCCCTTTGAGGGGCGGATTATCCGCCCCCCCTCAAAACTTCCTGCACACTTAGTACACATGAAAAGTCTCCATAGTATTGTTATCTAACACGCAAAACATAGGAAAACATGAAATGTTCTTTCAACAACAAGATCAAGAAAAAACTACTTTTACGTGCCCTTATGGGACCTATGCTTATAGGCGTATGCCTTTTGGTTTGTGTAATGCTCCTGCTACTTTTCAAAGATGCATGTCTGCTATCTTTCATGGTTTTTGTGAGGAAATTGTGGAAGTATTCATGGACAATTTTTCCGTCTATGGAACTTCTTTTGATAATTGTCTGCACAACCTTGATAAAGTCTTGCAGAGATGTGAAGAAACTAATCTTGTTCTTAATTGGGAGAAATGCCACTTCATGGTTAATGAAGGAATTGTTCTTAGACATAAAATTTCCGAAAGAGGCATTGAAGTTGACAGAGCCAAAGTTGAAGCAGTTGAGAAAATACCCTGTCCTAGAGACATCAAAGGTATTCGTAGTATCCTTGGTCATGTTGGTTTCTATAGAAGGTTTATTAAAGATTTCTCCAAGATATCAAAACCTCTTACTAATCTTCTCCAAAAAGATGTACCTTTTGTTTCTGATGATGATTGTAAGGAAGCTTTTGAAACTCTAAAGAAAGCTTTAACTACTGCTCCTATTGTCCAACCACCTGATTGGAATTTACCCTTTGAAATCATGTGTGATGCTAGTGATTTTGCTGTAGGTGCTGTTCTTGGGCAATGAATAGATAAAAAGTTAAATGTTATCCATTATGCTAGTAAGACTCTTGACGCTGCTCAAAAGAATTATGCTACTACTGAAAAAGAGTTCTTAGCTGTTGTCTTTTCCTGTGATAAGTTTAGACCTTATATTGTTGATTCAAAAGTTACCATTCATACTGATCATGCTGCTATTAAGTACCTTATGACAAAGAAAGATGCTAAGCCTAGGCTTATTATATGGGTGTTGCTTTTGAAGGAAATATGCCCTGAGAGGCAATAGTAAAGTTGTTATTATATATTCCTTATACATGATAGATGTTTATTTTACATGCTAGAAATGTATTGATTCAGAAACATCAATACATGTGTGTTTAATAAACAAAAAGGGTTCCTAGTTATGCCTCTCTTATAGACTAGCTTGTTGATTAACAAGATGATCAAGGTTTCCTGATCATGGACATTGGATGTTGTTAATAACAAGGTCATAGCATTTGTGAAATGATGTGATGAACATTCATCCGAAGTATAGCATTACGATCAAGTCATTATGTTTATATTGCTATAACATCATACAAAGTAGTCTTAGTCCTTAGACCTTGAGATCATGTTAATTGCTAACACCGGAAGAGTATCTTGATAACATCAAACGTCACACCGTAACTGTTGCGACCTCGGATCAATAAGGATCCTAAGTCCCTGTGATTAACATGCTAGTCCCTGGATCAATAGCTAGCACTTCACAGTCGATGAATATCATGTAAAACACAAGTCATTATTACACGAATAATCCAGAGTATATTTATTACAACTTACATAGCTTATAGCTAGCTCAAATAAAACAGCGGAAACAAGTAAAGCTTGGGTCCATCAACGCCTCAGGCTAGCTGCGTGAAGACCCGCGATCCCTATGCACCTTTAAATCTTTGGATTCTGCACATAAGACGTGCAGCCAACAAGTTGGGTCAATACTTTGAATGTATTGGCAAATTACACCAAGGAAAGGGTAAGACTTTCTCTACATGCAAGGCTAAGAGTAGGCTCTGGGGTTCATTTGCATAAAGCCAATTTTATCAATGTAATAAGAAAAGAGAGAGAAAGTTTTCCCTACTTTGCAAACTTTGATATATAGTATAGGGTCGAATGGAACACGTGGATATTACTCACCAAGTGCCCAAACAACCTAGCACTTGGATATTATGCACCAAGTTCCCCAAAATTCCACCGAATGGCGATATTACTCACGCCTTGGGGTTTGTAAAGCGTTAAGTTTGGAAAAGAGAGAGGAAGATCTTTCAGAGGCTCCATCCTTCAGATGCTCAAAGTTGTTCTGTTTCCGTGAACACAGCTGATCGATCAGTTTGCAATACTCTCGAGAGGTTGTGCACTTTTCCCACAATCCATGATCAAGTCCTTTTACAAACCAGACCATGGCGAAGCCTTCCCTTAGTAGCCCCTCTACCAGCTGGATCCAACCGTGCCAAGAACCTCCAAATGTTGGTACCCCGGTGAGGTTTCCCACTAAGTACTAAGCCAAGACAGAGCCCATATGTATTGTGGTTGCACTGGAAGCTTCTGAATTCTGAAACATGGCAGACTTCTTTGATTCCTGGGCGGCCGTCCTCCACCAAATATCCACTCGTTGAACCGACAACCATTCCGCCCAGAAGAAAACTTAGTTTTTATTTTGAAAGGGGTTTTTGAGAAGAAAGGTTCGCTCGAGAGAGCTCTCATACTTAGAAAATTTTGAGTCTTTCGAACCCCCCAACGGTACTTAGTATATATATAGCATAGCCAGCAATACTTAGCAAAAACAGGGGAACCTAATAGGATGGAAAAATTCCTAAGTATAAAGCTACTCATGGCATACTACAAAACCGCACTTGCAAAAATAGTACTAAGAAAATCTACTAAAAACCTACACATGCATACTACAAGATTTGAAGAGTAAAACATGCATAGTCGAAAACTAGGACATTAATATGTACAAGTGGTGTAACTTGCCTTGATCCGAGCAGCAATCTACACAACAATACTCCTCAGCACACTCCGAGCAATCTAACGAAACAAACAAGGATCCAATCACAATTTGCACAAAATTAAGTCACGAAGTCTAATATGCATGCATGCAACAAGGTAATATGCAAGGATGGATTTGATTTCGACCAAGGGTTTTAACCAGGGGTGTTGTTGAGTTGGGGATGTCATTAGAATCAATTCCCCACAGATTTTAAGTATTTTGGGTTAAACCCTAAGTAACCAAGCTCAAAACTAGATCTACAACTCCAATCTACCTCGGGATAGATCTGAACAACCTAAGCATGATATGATAATTTTCTACAGAAGGTCTTGTCAAAACAAAGCCAACGCAACAAGAATCAACTAAAACGGATCTACGGATAATTTTCTGGAATTAAAATACTCTAATCTAGACTTTAAATCCTACTGCAAGATTGCTGTGGCAAAACAGCAGTATTATTGTAGATCTGTGTTCTACTCGAAATTACGAATCCAACAGTATATTATATGAAATTTTTGGACTAATATTCGAATTTCTATGAATTTTACGAGATTGGAACTATTTTTGCCTATTATAAAAGAAAAGCAAAAGGGCGACCAGTGAGGCGGCGACACGTGGCGCAACGCGATTGGGCCAGCGAGGCGCGCGTGACGACGCGACGGTGACGCGGCGGGAGCCACGTGGCGCGGCACGGTTGGCCGGGGCTGTTGACCGATTGGATCCATTGGATCCCGATCTGATGGTCGGAGAGGGGGGGGGGGGGGGGGTGGCCGGCGGCTTACCGTGGCGAGCGGCGACTGGAGGCGGCGGACGGCGGCGGGGCTCTGGCAATGGTCGGCGGCGGGCGACGGTGCTCCTCCGGCGAGACGGAGTAGCGGACGTCGCGCGGCTCCTCCTCGTGGTCCCGTTCTCGAGGGCGGCGTCGGCCCTCCTTCTCCGAGGCGACGGCGAACGGCGGCTGGAGGCGGCGGACGGCGGCGGGGTTCCGGTGAGGAATTGGTGGTGCTCGGCGGCGGTGGAGCGGAGAAAAAAGCTAGGGTTTTTGGGGAGGCTTGCATGGCTATTTAAAGACGTGATTTCTTGGCGCGGGGGTCGCGGAGTCCGCTCCGGATTCAGCGGCGGCGGTTGGCACCGACACGGACTCGGCGGCGTGCTCGAGCCGGTCACGGAGGTGGCGGCTGACGGGCGGGGCCCGCCTGTCGGCGGCTGCGGCGCGGGAGCGGGCTGGCGCAGCTGCTGGGCCGGCCCAGCCAGGCGTCCGCGGTAAGCGCCGCCCGCTTGCGGTGTGCGCGGCGAATAGGAGCGGGCTGGCTTCGGCTGGCCCGCCTAGGTTAGGTTTAGCCTTTTTTATTCTTTTATTATATTCTGATTTGCTATTTGACTAATAACTTTTGCAAACGGACTCCAAATTAGGCGAAATTTGTTTCTAAAATTTTGTAAAAAGGAGAGGATTAGAAGGAGATAAAAATATCACTTTTGCAAGGGTTTAGGTGGAAAGATATTGTTTTAACCCCCTTTAGTCTTTTACATGACTATGGGGTTTTGGAAAAAAATTGATGCAGTTTTTGTTATGTGATGCCATGATGCATGCTTCTAGTAACATCTGAAATTGCAAAATTTGTGATGTTACAGTAACAGGGTGACCATAAAGGTGGGTTCAGTGCTATGAAGGTGTTATGTTGAGGCTCATGGATCAAGAGTGGAATTTGTCAATCCCGATGACGGGTAGATATACTTTGGGCCCTCTCGGTGATATCACATTAAGATAGCTTGCAAGCAAGTGATGTGATCACTAGAATGTTATATCACGGGAACAAGAAAAGAGTGCATGTAGGTAACAAGATCAAACTAGGTATTTGGATACCGATGATCGAATCTCGGACATGTATTATATCATGAGACAAAGGGATTAAATTGCTGACGTTAAAGGTTCTCACGATCACAGAAGTCATCGTTAAATATGCAGGAGTCGGTATGGATCTCCAGGTCCTGCTTCTGATTATTGATCTGAGAGGAGTCTCAATCATGTCTACATTATTCGCGAACCATAGGGTGACACACTTAAGGGTTGCCAGACACCATTTAGGAGCACATATGTTCCAGACAAAAGTTTTGCAAAACGCAGAAAATGTTTCGATAGAAACAGGAATTGTTTCGATAGAAACCGGAATTGTTTCGGGTGAAATTACAGAAAGTGGTTCTGCATGTGATATTGAAATGTTGCAAGGGGTTTTATGTGAATGTTTGTTAATTAAATTAATTAACAAAATTCTGAATAAAATAAATAAAAGAGTTTTATTAATTGAGAGTTGCATTTAATTTGGTGGAAATTAAATACATGTGAGTGGGATTTTGGGTGGAGGCCATGTTTATGTGAGTGGAGGTTCACCACATGAATGAAGGAGGGGAGGAGTCCCCCCTCTCATGCGCCGGCTATGGGAGGGGAGGGGTCTCCCTCCCTCCTATATAAAGCCCCCCTCTCCCCTCTCATAAACCACACCTCCTCGTGAAGGATCTCTCTCCCCCTCTAGATATTCCCCATGGTCTCGGATTAGCGAGATACATGTTCCCAGTGGCCTTGCGTCTGGAAGGAGTTGCTGCTTCCGCTGATTCGCTGGAGCGAGGAGGTGGAGGTTGTCCGGTGGCTTGAACGTGTGTGCGAGTGCGGATGCGCTGCTGAGTTGCAGCGCTCGGACTTCCTCACGATCTTGAGATCGGCAAGTGTACGACTACATCAACCATGAGTTCCTACTCGTTAACAAAGCTCGTTGTCTACGAGGGTAAGTTCTCGTTGGATGTATGTCCACCCGTTGCTTTGTACCTAGTAGATAGATCTTGGCGTGTAGTTCACACCGTAGGATTTTTTTTGTTTTCTATGCTGCAGACCCAACAGTGGTATCAGAGCCTGATCTATGCGTAGGTGCTTTGCACGGGTAGTACACATATGTTTATATGTGGGCGATGATGATCATGTTATTGCATCTTCTATGTACTTTGGATATTGGTGGCATAGTGGGATGAAGCGACCCGGACCAACCTTACATGTCATCATACATGAGACCGGTTCCACGACTGACATGCAACTTGTTTTGCATAAGTGGCTGGCGGGTGTCTATCTATCCTACTATAGTCAATATCTGATTTACAACGAGTTGCTAATAACTTGGTTATCCTCGTTGTGGTTCATGTTCGTAGGTAAGACCGGTTCTATCTCCGAAAGCCCTAAGCCACGTAAAACTTGCAATTGATAAATTAGAGGCGTCTAGTTTAGATCGTTGTTGGGCTAGTGTCTTGATATGGTATTGTTGTAATTAGATGTATGATAGATACTCTTACAACTCACTTAACGTGTAAGTTCCATAAACCTTGGCCTTACACACAAAGGAATGATAGAGATCATACCACGATGCAAATGATAGAGATCAAATGCATGGACCATATCACCTCACTTCACACATTAGATGTTAGCATCTTATATTGCTAGTTTGGCGCTTTTGGTAGCATTATAAGATGATCCCTCATTTAGATATCAAGATAAAATGTGTTCTTCCTTAAGTATGCACCATTTTGTGGATCGTGTTTTGAGGCATCACGTGATGATCGGGTGTTCTCGACTCTACGCTTTCATACAACGGGTGTAAGACAGTTTTACACATGCGAATACTAAGGTTCTTACTTGGCGAGCCTAGCATGTACAGACATGGCCTCAGAACACGGACCGAAAGGTTAAGCATGAGTCATATAGTTGATATGATGCCCATATAGATGCTCGCCTTTGAAGCTACACCGACTCACGTGATGATCGGACTTGGTGTAGTGGATTTGGTTCATGTAATCACCAAAAGGACACGAGGGATGTCGTTTTTGAGTGGGAGTTCATTAGTAATTTGGATTAGTTGAACTCAATCTATCATAAACTTAGTCTAAATATATTTTACAAATTCTGTTGTAGATGGCACCACCCGCTTTTAATTTCAATGTGTTCATGGAGAAAGAGAAGCTTGCTACGAATGGTAGCAACTTCACCAACTGGGCTATGAATTTGAGGATTCTCCTCACTGCTGCACAAAAGAAATATGTGCTAGAGGCGCCGCTAGGCCCCCCACCAGCTCCTGATGCCCCTGACAAGGAAAAGAACGTCTATGTAACTCGTCAGGAGGACCACAACTTAGTTCATTGCGGCATACTGTATGGGCTAGAGCCAGAACTTCGAAAACGTTTCGAAAATGGCAATGCCTTTGATACCATGGGAGAATTTAAAATGATTTTCGATACCCATGCTACCGTAGAGAGTTATAATGCTTCTGAAAAGTTCTTTAGCTACATGATGGAAGATAATAGCTCCGCTAGTGAGCACGTACTCAAAATGTCTGGGTACGCCGATAAGCTTGTGTCCTTGGGAATAACAATTCCCATTGACTTAGGCATACATCGTGTTCTCCAATCTCTGCCACCTAGCTACAAGAGCTTCGTGATGAACTATAATATGCAGGGCATGAAGAAGTCTCTTCCCGAGCTTCTGTCAATGCTTAAGACTGCAAAAGTGGAGATTAGGAAAGAACATCAAGTGTTGATGATCAATAGTACCACCGGTTTCAAGAAGGACAAGAAAGGCAAGCAAAAGGGAAAGAAGGGTGGCAAATCTGTTGCCGTGCCTGAAAAGAAACCCCGAGCTGGCCCTAAGTCTGACACCAAGTGCTACTATTGCAAGAGGACTGGCCATTGGAAGCGCAACTGCCCCAAGTATTTGGCGGACAAGAAGTCCGGCAAGGCAAACAAAGGTATATGTGATATACATGTTATTGATGTGTACTTGACTAGTACTCGCAGTAGCACCTGGGTATTTGATACGGGATTGGTTGCTAATATATGTAACTCGGTTCAGGGGCTGTGGAACAAGCAACAACTAGCAAGGGATGAGGTCACGATGCGGGTCGGCAATGGATCAAGAGTTGATGGGATCGCCATCAGAACGCTGCCTCTCCATATGCCGTCGGGATTAGTTATAAACCTGAATAATTGTTATTTGGTGTCTGCACTAAGCATGAACATTGTATCCGGTTCATGTTTGATGCAAAGTGGTTATTCGTTTAAGTCTGGAAACAATGGTTGTTTGATTTATATGAATAATATCTTTTATGGTCATGCACCTGTGTTGAATGGTTTATTTCTGTTGGATCTCGATAGTAGTATTACGCATATTCATAATGTTGATGCTAAAAGGATTAAACTTGATAATGATATATCTGCATATATGTGGCACTACAGTCTAGGTCATATTGGCGTTAAACGCATGAAGAAACTCCATTCTGATGGACTTTTGGAATCACTTGATTTTGAATCATTTGATAGATGTGTGTGAATCATTTGATACATTTGATACATTTGATTTTGAACCATTGTTTTCAGATTTATAGGAATGACCACTTTGCATCAAACACGATCCAGATACAATGTTCATGCTCAGTGCAGGCACCAAATAACAATTATTTAGGTTTATAACTAATCCCGATGGCAAATGGAGAGGTAGCATCCCGACGGCGATCACATCAACTCTTGATCCATTGCCGACCCGCATCCTGACCTCATCCCTTGCTAGTTGTCGCTTGTTCCGTTGCCCCTGAACCGAGTTACATATATTAGCAACCGATCCTGTATCAAATACCCAGGTGCTACTGCGAGTACTAGTCAAGTACACATCAATAACATGTATATCACATATACCTTTGTTTGCCTTGCTGGACTACTTGTCCGCCAAATACTTGGGGCAGTTGCGCTTCCAATGGCCAGTCCCCTTGCAATAGTAGCACTCGGTGTCAGACTTAGGGCCAGCCCGGGGTTTCTTTTCAGGTGTGGCAACAGACTTGCCACCCTTCTTTCCCTTGTGCTTTCCTTTCTTATCCTTCTTGAAACCGGTGGTCCTATTGATCATCAACACTTGATGTTCTTTCCTAATCTCCACTTCTGCAGTCTTAAGCATTGACAGAAGCTCGGGAAGAGACTTCTTCATGCCCTGCATATTATAGTTCATCACGAAGCTCTTGTAGCTAGGTGGCAGAGATTGGAGAACACGATGTATGCCTAAGTCAATGGGAATCGTTATTCCCAAGGACACAAGCTTATCGGCGTACCCAGACATTTTGAGTACATGCTCACTAACGGAGCTGTTTTCCTCCATCATGCAGCTAAAGAACTTTTCTGTAGCATTATAACTCTCTACGGCAGCATGGGTATCGAAAATCATTTTCAATTCTCCCATGGTATCAAAGGCATTACCATTTTCGAAAATCTTTCGAAGTTCTGGCTCTAGCCCATACAGTATGCCACAATGAACTAAGTTGTGGTCCTCCTAACGAGTCACATAGACATTCTTTTCCTCGTCAGGGGCATCAGGAGCTGGTGGGGGGCCTATCGGCGCATCTAGCACATATTGCTTTTGTGCAGCAGTGAGGAGAATCCTCAAATTCATAGCCCAGTTGGTGAAGGTGCTACCATTCGCAGCAAGTTTCTCTTTCTCCATGAACACATTGAAATTAAAAGCAGGTGGTGCCATCTACGACAGAATTTGTAAAGTTTATTTAGACTAAGTTTATGATAGATTGAGTTCAACTAATCCAAATTACTAATGAACTCCCACTCAAAAACGACATCCCTCATGTCCTTTTGGTGATTACATGAACCAAATCCACTATATCAAGTCCGATCATCACGTGAGTTGATATAGCTTCAAAGGCGAGCATCTATATGGGCATCATATCAACCATATGACTCATGCTTAACCTTTCGGTCCGTGTTCCGAGGCCATGTCTGTACATGCTAGGCTCGCCAAGTAAGAACCTTAGTATTCGCGTGTGTAAAACTGTCTTACACCCGTTCCTATGAAAGCGCAGATTCGAGTACACCCGATCATCACGTGATGTCTCGAAACACGATCCATAGAACAGTGCATACTCAAGGACGAACACATTTTTATCTTGATATCTAAATGAGGGATCATCTTATAATGCTACCAAACGCGCCAAACTAGCAGTATAAGATGCTAACATCTAATGTGTAAAGTGAGATGATATGGTCCATGCATTTGATCTCTATCACTTGCATCATGGTATGATCTCTATCATTCCTTTGTGTGTAAGGCCAAGGTCTATGGAACTTACACGTTGACTGTGTTGTAAGAGTATCTACCATACATCTACTTACAACAATACCATATCAATACACTAGCCCAGCAACGATCTAAACTAGACGCCTCTAATTTATCAATTGCAAGTTTTACGTGGCTTAGGGCTTTCGGAGATAGAACCGTTCTCACCTATGAACATGAACCACAACAAGGATAACTAAGTTATTAGCAACTCGTTGTAAATCAGATATTGACTATAGTAGGAGAGACAGACACCCGCCAACCACTTATGCAAATCAAGTTGCATGTCAGTCGTGGAACCGGTCTCATGTACGATGACATGTAAGGTTGGTCCGGGTCGCTTCATCCCACTATGCCACCAATATCCAAAATACATAGAAGATGCAATAACATGATCATCATCGCCCACATATCAACCATATGTGTACTACCCGTGCTAAGCACCTACGCATAGATCAAGCTCTGATACCACTGTTGGGTCCGCAGCATAGAAAACAAAAAAATTCCTACGGTGTGTACTACACGCCAAGATCTATCTACTAGGTACAAAGCAACGGGTGGACATACATCCAACGAGAACTTACCCTCGTAGACAACGAGCTTTGTTAATGAGTAGGAACTCGTGGTTGATGTAGTCGTACACTTGCCGATCTCAAGATCGTGAGGAAGTCCGAGCGCTGCAACTCAGCAGCGCATCCGCACTCGCACACACGTTCAAGCCACCGGACAACCTCCACCTCCTCGCTCCAGCGATCCAGCGGAAGCAGCAACTCCTTCCAGATGAAATGCCACTGGGAACATGTATCTCGCTAATCCGAGACCATGGGGGAATAATTCTAGAGGGGGAGAGAGATCCTTCACAAGGAGGTGTGAGGATGAAGGAGGGAATGGGTGGCCTTTTATAGGAGGAGGGGGGTGACCCCTCACCTCCCCCATTCATGTGGTGGTAACCCCCCCCACATTAAAATGCCTCTTCACATTCCCTTTTAAAGTCTCCACTTTAAATGCATTAAATTTCTCCAAATTTAATGCTCTCTCGTTTAATAAAACTCTTTTTATTAAATTTATTCAGAATTTTGTTAATTACTTTAATTAACAAACATTCACATATAGCCCCTTGCAATATTTCAATATCACATGCAGAACCACCTTCTGCAATTTCACCCGAAACAATTTCCGGTTTCTATTGAAACAATTCCTGCGCTTTGCAATTCTTTCGTCTGAAACATATGTGCTCCAAAATGGTGTCCGGTAACTCTTAAGTGTGCCACCCTACGATTCACGAATAATGCAGACATGATCGAGACCCTTCTCCGATCAATAATCAGCAGCGGGACCTGGAGATCCGTACTGACTCCTACACATTCAACGATGACTCCCGTGATCGTGAGAACCTTTAACGCTTGTAACTAAATCCCTTTGTCCCTCGATATATTACATGTCCGAGATTCTATCATCGGTATCTCCATACCTAGTTTGATCTCGTTACCGACATGCACTCTTTTCTCGTTCCCGTGTTATAACATTCTAGTGATCACATCACTTGCTTGCAAGCTATCCTAATGTGATATCACCGAGAGGGCCCAGAGTATATCTATCCGTCATCTGGATTGACAAATTCCACTCTTGATCCATGAGCCTCAACATAACACCTTTGTAGTACTGAACCCATCTTTATAGTCACCCTGTTATGGTGTGACGTTTGATGTTATCAAGATACTCTTCCGGTGTCAGCAATTAACATGATCTCATGGTCTAAGGATAAAGATTACTTCGTATGATGTTATAGAAATATAAACATAATGACTTGATCGTAATGCTATACTTCGGATGAATGTTCATCACATCATTCCACCAATGGTGTGACCTTGTTATTAACAACATCCAATGTCCATGATCAGGAAACCTTGATCATCCTGTTAATCAACAAGCTAGTCTATAAGAGAGGCATGACTAGGAACCCTTTTTGTTTATTAAACACACATGTATTGATGTTTCTGAATCAATACATTTCTAGCATGTAAAATAAACATCTATCATGTATAAGGAATATATAATAACAACTTTACTATTGCCTCTCAGGGCATATTTCCTTCATCTTATAGACTAGCTTGTTGATTAACAAGATGATCAAGGTTTCCTGATCATGTACATTGGATGTTGTTAATAACAAGGTCACAGCATTTGTGAAATGATGTGATGAACATTCATCCGAAGTATAACATTACGATCAAGTCATTATGTTTATATTGCTATAACATCATACAAAGTAGTCTTAGTCCTTAGACCATGAGATCATGTTAATTGCTAACACCGGAAGAGTATCTTGATAACATCAAACGTCACACCGTAACAGGGTGACCATAAAGGTGGGTTTAGTGCTATGAAGGTGTTATGTTGAGGCTCACGGATCAAGAGTGGAATTTGTCAATCCCGGTGATGGATAGATATACTCTAGGCCCTCTTGGTGATATCACATTAAGATAGCTTGCAAGCAAGTGATGTGATCACTAGAATGTTATATCACGGGAACAAGAAAAGAGTGCATGTCGGTAGCGAGATCAAACTAGGTATTTGGATACCGATGATCGAATATCGGACATGTATTATATCATGAGACAAAGGGATTAAATTGCTGACGTTAAAGGTTCTCACGATCACAGAAGACATCGTTGAATATGCAGGAGTCAGTATGGATCTCCAGGTCCCGCTTCTGATTATTGATCTGAGAGGAGTCTCAATCATGTCTGCATTATTCGCGAACCATAGGGTGACACACTTAAGGGTTGCCGGACACCATTTAGGAGCACATATGTTCCAGACAAAAGGTTTGCAAAGCACAGGAAATGTTTCGATAGAAACAGGAATTGTTTCAATAGAAACCGGAATTGTTTCGGGTGAAATTGCAGAAAGTGGTTCTGCATGTGATATTGAAATGTTGCAAGGGGTTTTATGTGAATGTTTGTTAATTAAAGTAATTAACAAAATTCTGAATAAAATAAATAAAAGAGTTTTATTAATTGAGAGTTGCATTTAATTTGGTGGAAATTAAATATATGTGAGTGGGATTTTGGGTGGAGGCCATGTTTATGTGAGTGGAGGTTCACCACATGAATGAAGGAGGGGAGGAGTCCCCCCCTCATGCGCCGGCTATGGGAGGGGAGGGGTCTCCCTCCCTCCTATATAAATCCCCCCTCTCCCCTCTCACAAACCACACCTCCTCGTGAAGGATCTCTCTCCCCCTCTATATATTCTGCATGGTCTCGGATTAGAGAGATACATGTTCCCGATGGCCTTGCGTCTAGAAGGAGTTGTTGCTTCCGCTGATTCGCTGGAGCGAGGAGGTGGAGGTTGTCCGGTGGCTTGAAAGTGTGTGCAAGGACGGATGCGCTGCTGATTTGCGGCGCTCGGACTTCCACACAATCTTGAGATCGGCAAGCGTACGACTACATCAACCACGAGTTCCTACTCGTTAACAAAACTCGTTGTCTTCAAGGGTAAGTTCTCCATGGATGTATGTCCACCCGTTGCTCTGTATCTAGTAGATAGATCTTGGCGTATAGTTCTCATCGTAGGAAATTTTTTGTTTTCTATGCTACGGACCCAACAGCTTTTGCAAGAGTTTGATCTACATATTGTAGATAGGAAAGGTGCTGAAAATCCTGTTGCTAATAATTTATCTCGATTGGAAAACATTTCTTTTGATCCTATGCTTGTTAATGATAGTTTTCCAAATGAACAGTTGGCTGCAGTAGGGGTAAGCTCGAGTCCTTGGTACGCTGATTTTGCTAACTTTATTGTTTCCAAGTATTTGCCTCCAACTCTTACAGCCTAGCAAAGAAGGAAATTCTTTTATGATTTGAGACATTATTTTTGGGATGACCCACATTTATATAAAGAGGGAGTGGATGGTATTATGCGAAGGTGTGTTCCGGAATATGAGAAAAAAGAGATATTGCGGAAATGTCATGGTAGTGCCTATGATGGACATCATGCTGGAGATAGAACCACACAAAAGGTGCTACAATCAGGTTTTTACTGGCCTACCCTTTTTAAAGATGTAAGAAATTTTTTCTTATCATGTGATGAATGTCAACGAGTTGGTAATATTTCTAGACGCAATGAAATGCCTATGAATTACTCTCTTGTTATTGAACCATTTGACTATTGGGAATTTGAATTTATGGGTCCTTTTCACCCTTCAAAAGGGTATACTCATATTCTTGTTACCATTGACTATGTTACTAAGTGGGTAGAAGCCATACCTACGAAAAGTGTTGATGGTGAGACCTCTTTAAAAATGCTTAAGGATGTTATCTTTCCTAGGTTTGGAGTGCCTAGGTATCTTATGACTGATGGAGGTTCTCATTTCATTCATGGTGGCTTTAGAAAGACCCTTGCTAAATATGATGTTAATCGTAGAATTGCTTCAGCTTATCATCCCCAAACCAGTGGGCAAGTAGAACTGTCCAATAGAGAAATTAAATCCATCTTGCAAAAGACTGTTAATAGATCTAGAAAAAATTGGGCTAAAAAGTTGAATGATGCTTTATGGGCTTATAGAACTGCTTATAAAAATCCTATGGGAATGTCTCCTTACAAAATGGTTTATGGGAAACCTTGTCACCTGCCTTTAGAATTAGAACACAAAGCTTATTAGGCAGTGAAAGAACTTAATAGAGACTTCAAACTTGTTGGTGAGAAAAGATTGTTTGACTTAAGTTCTTTAGACGAGTGGAGGAGTGAAGCATATGAAAATGCTAGACTCTTTACATAAAAAGTTAAAAGATGGCATGACATCAGAATTCTTAAGAGAGAGTTCCATGCCAGTGAGAAGGTTCTATTGTATAGGTCTCGTCTCAGATTTTTTTTGCAGGAAAACTACTCTCAAAATGGGAAGGACCTTTTGATATTGAGGAGGTGTATCGTTCAGGTGCAATAAAAATTTCTTCCTTAAAAGATAACACTACACAAGTGGTGAATGGTCAAAGACTGAAGCACTATATTTCTGGAGATTCTTACAATGAGGATATTGATGTTATTCAAGTGGTGACTCCAGAAAAATTTATTAAAGACCAAATTCAGAGACCTGTAGAGTTCATTTTCGAATAGGTAACAGTTCTGGTAAGAAAAGGTCCGCGCAAAACCTTCCAAGTTATATTTTTGCAGTTTTTATCTAACATGGGACTTAATGAGTCGAAAGAGGGACGGAACTCACACCACCCCGTGGCGCGGGTCCACCTGGCCGCGCCACCAGGGGGTGTGGCCACCCTGGAGCCCATCTCCGACCCGTTTTCTCCCAGTACTTTCCTTTTGTTGTTAAACTTCATAATATATAATCCCCGGGATCCCCCGAGGTTCGTATATCGTGTTCTCGTCGTGTTTTTGTTTCAATCTGTTTCTATCAGGAACTATTCTCAAAGTTTAGAAGCACAATGGTCTCCGACAATGATAAGGGCAAGGAGCCCGCGGAAGATGATCTCCAAGACTTTGAGCAGGAGGAGGAGATTGAGAGTGAAGTTGAAGAGGAGGCGAAGGAAGACCAGCATCCGCACACCAGCACCACCATTACAAGCATTGGAGTGGTGGCGAATCCTGCCAAGTTCAAAAGGACTGCACGGATGTCCACTGGAGGGAAGGTTCCGTGTCATTGCTTGGCTTCACGACCACATCCTCCATGCACCAAGAATCCCTTCCATACCCTTATCCATGAGCAGTAATTCCAAAATATGCCCAAGGAAAAATTGCCCTTCAATTGGGATATGCCTCGTTCTAACCATGCAGGAAAAGAATACTTCAAGGAGGAACAGTGGGGAAAGAATCGCAAGAGCTGGGATTCACAGCCCGACATGATCATGAACCGCATTAAGCACAATTTGGAGTTGATTTGTACTCTCACCTTCAAGATTGAGGATTTGAGGGAATTGATTGAAAAGCTCATCGAGAGAACACCACCACCACCGAAGGAGTAATTCGTCATTAGGTTTTGGCATCCCCATGGTTTGTTCCAACCTTGGGGGAGTGTCGCGGTATCACATCTTTTACCTTTTATCTTTTTACCTTTTTAGTAGAGTCATATCATGAATAGAGAAGTTATCATATAGGATGGTTTGCATTGTGGAAGTATCTCCCCTCTAGTTAGTTATATATGTATCCCTTAGTGTGAGTTGCCGTTATGGAATATTAATGAGAAGTTCTATCATTTACTTTTTGCACATCTTATATTACTTTGCAATTTCTGTTATATGATTGATCTTGTTGTTAGTATTGGTATCACTTTGGGATCATTAAGTAAATTTAGTTGGTTTTGGCAAACCTGGCTCTGGTCAGTAGCAACACTATTTGAGAATTGAATGAAAAAAGAGAAAAGTACTTTTAAGAAATATAATTTCATCATATTTCTTTATTGATTGGATCATAAGCTTAGTATTCTCTAGTTAAGATCTTTTGTGCTTCCAAGGAAGATTGCATGTTTGTTTTTGTCACTTGTATGTTTGTTTGTTTCCTCCAACTCTTATGCTTGCTACCCAGCTTTGCTAGCCAAAAACCTGTACTGAGAGGGAATGCTTCTCGTGCATCCAATACTTAAACCAAAACCTATGCCATTTGTGTCCACCATACCTACCTATTAGCATTATTTCTACTCCAAGTAAATTCATGTTTTTATCTACCTTTCGAATTAAACTTGTTATGTGAAAACTAGTGATTAAAGCTCTCATGAACTTGATGGCACACTTTATTTTCTTGCACTTAATAAACATGAACCATTGTGCCCATCTATGTTGTGTATATGTTTGCGCTTTGTAAGTTGTGAATTAGCAGAGCCATGTTATCATGGGGAACGCTTTCAACATGGCACTTTATTTAGTTGATATCATATTCTTTTGCTTATGGATCCTGGCGGTGTGAAATAAAAGGGGAGCTTGTAAGCTCATGGAGTTTGTATAAGTGTTAGAGAAATGCCTGGGCGGCTAGCCTAAGCCATGCCTAATCATGGTGGAAACTTGCAGCATAACCATAGTGAGCAATCTATGAAGCATCCTCAATAAAAAAGAAAAAAAAAGAGAAAATAAAAAAAAACTATGATGAAGCCCACCACTCCCACGAGGTGTTCGGTGTTTTGCCTGCTCCCATGGGTCCACATGTCAATATGAAGAGTAGGAAAATGAGCCCACATGGCAGTGCCATGGTAGTGGCAGATGGCCTCAGAATTCTTGCATGTGACTAGGCTTAAGCCTATAGATTGCATACTGGTGATGATTTTCTTGCCATAAAATTAGTCATGTGTTCTTTCTCATTAGGACTATGGAACAAGGAATATCGACCGCAGATATGCACTTTTCAATCCTCGATAAATATAGTGAACATGAACATACATAAAGAATATAGACAAAAAACAATGTTGCCCCCTACCTGAGCGCCCCCAAGACCCCTTTTTCCTCTAGCAAGAGGTTTTTCTCCCAGCCAGCCTCCGAGGAGCCCGATTTCCGCAGGATTTGGCCAAAATTCATCTGGAATTCTAGTCCAAAGCCAGCGCACTAGGCGGTTGGGGGCACCGGCGGAAGAAAAAAGACAAGTGGGTCAGTTTTGTTGGCGAGACATCGCATATTCCTTACCAAGATTCACCTTTCCGCGCAACACAGAGCTACTTTCCCTCCTCACCGCCATGTCACCGCCGGTACCACCCCTCAGCCACGAACACGCTTCTAGCAAAGGTTCCCCTCACCTCACCAACCTCCATATCCCCGCTGGTCGAGTTTTCGGTTGGATTCAGCGTCGCGGGTAGCTCAGCAGGCAGCTTCGCACCCACCACTCCCATGAGGTGTTCGGTGTTTTTCCTGCTCGGTGATGGACTCCAGCGATGAGGAGATGTTCGCCTCTCTGATGGAAAAGGAGGCCTCCGTAACTACCGATGATGAAGAGCACTTGAAGATCTTGCCTGTAGGGTCAACATGTATGTGCGGAATGCAAAGCCGTAGAGCAATGGCTCGGCGCCAGGGCGCCGCAAGAGCAAGATGAGGCATCGGATGGAGGGCTACTGCATGGTGTACACCAAATATTTCGCCGATGATCCATTTCACTGCGAGATAGTATTTCAGTGCCATTTCAGGATGAGCCGGAAGATCTTCATCAAGACTGTGCATGCCATTAGGGAGTTTGACACTTTCTTTGTTTGCAAGAAGGATAGCACCAGCACGGTAGGATTTTTCTCACTCCAGAAGTGCAAGGCCTCTTTGAGGATGATTCCATATGGATCTCTCGGTCATACACAAGATGACTATCTATGCATGGACAAGTCCATCGCTATTGAGTGCACGTACTAGTTCTACAGGGCAGCAGAGGAAGTGTTTGAACCAACATACTTGAGATCACCCAATGCTGAAGACACTGCTCGGATCCTAGGATATAATGAAGCAAGAGGATGTCTTGAGATGCTTGGAATAATCGACAACATGCATTGGGCATGAAAGAACTGTTCATTTTCTTGGCATGGAATGTACAAAGGCCACAAAGGATCTTGTAGTGTGATACTTGAGGCAGTGGATGATCTGGATCTCTGGATTTGGCGTGCCTTCTTCGGTATGGTAGGATCTCACAATGACATCAACATTCTCATTGCTCTAATTTCTTTGCCAAGCTTGTTGAAGGTCATGCTCTATGATACATACATTTTGCATCACTATATTATATCATAATTTATTGTTATTCATTGATATATTTCATATTAAGAGATGATACTTATGTTATTTCATCTATTTTTGCATGGTTGATGACTTTTGGAGGATGGACCACCGAAGTCAGGATTCTGATGGAAAAGGCACTGTTTGGAGGCAAAATTCGCGAAGATCAGAAAATCCCAGAAAATATATGGAAAATCCTATTTTTCCAGAAGATGAAGGAAGCCAGAAGGGGAAGTGGAGATGGGCCACAGGGGGCCCACACCACCCCTGGCGCGGGAGAGCCCTGGCCGCGCCACCAGGTGGTGTGGCCACCCTGGCCCACCTCTGGCATCGCCCTTTGGCGTATATAATCCCCTCGAAACCCTAAGACTCAGGGAGCGACCATAGAAAGATTTCGCCGCCTCTACGGGGCGGAAAACTGTAGAGAGAGAAAGAGCTCTCCGGTAGGCAGAAATCTATCGAGGAAATTCCTTCCTGAAGCGGGGAGATCATAGCCATCAACACCGTCATCAAGCTAGACTTCATCGGGATCATCATCTCCACCAGCACCATCATCACCACTCCATACCGTTGTAACAATTGGGTTGAATCTTGCATAGTTCTTAGGGGAAACTTTCCCGGTGTTGATTACTTGTTGTAGTTGATGCTATTGAGTAGAACCATTGAATTATTGTTCATGTTCAGATTGCTACCTATCATTATTTCATATCTGATCTTGATCCATATGATGTCTCGTGAGTAGTTCGTTTAGTTCTTGAGGACATGGGAGAAGTCATGTTGTTAGTAGTGGAATTGTGTTGAGAAAAATTGAATAGTTTGATATTTAAGTTGTGGTGTTATTCTTCTAGTGGTGTCATGTGAACATCGACTACATGATACTTCACCTTTATGGGCCTAGGGGAATGCATTGTGTATTTGGCTACTAATCACGGGGTTGCCGGAGTGACAGAAACCTGAACCCCCGTTAGGAAACCTTTGCGCAAGAGAGTGTAGGATCTCAAAGTTTAAGGCCGTGGTTAGGTTTTTATCTTAATTACTTTCTTGTAGTCGCGGATGCTTGCAAGGGGTATAATCACAAGTATGTATTAGTCCTAGGAAGGTCAGTACATTAGCACAGGTTCACCCACACAACACTTATCCAACTAAAGAAGATTAATCAACTATATGAAGCGAAAGCACTTGACGATATTCCCATCTCTTCGAGAACATTTGGTCATCTTAAGTAATACAACCGACTCGTCCTTTGCTAAAGAAAGGATTGGGCCACTTGATGCAATTATTATTATTGTGTTTTATTTACTCGCACTTTATTTATCTTCATTATCAAAAACCCCTAAAAACCCATTTGCTAAGTATTTACAGAGAATTCCTGATCCAAGCCACTCGTCAACACCTTCTGCCCCTCGTTGGGTTCGACACTCTTACTTATCGAAAATACTGCGATACACCCCTATACTTGTGGGTCATCACTCCCTAGTGGACTATCTGATCAATGGGCATCTCTACAACAAGGGATACTACCTGGTAGATGGAATCTATTTAAGAGGGTCAACATTTGTGAAGACTATCTCAAACCCCGTTGTGGGCAAGAATTACAACTTTGCCAAGGAGTAAGAAACTTGTACGAAGGATGTCGAGCGGGCTTTTGGTATTCTCTAAGATCGATTTGTTGTTGTACGGTACCCCACTCTGACATTGTCGAGATCTCATATGTGGGAGGTAATGAATGTTTGTGTGATCTTGCACAACATGATCGTTGAGAGTGAGCGGGATGAGCCGGTGATTAACACTAAACCATATTTATAGGGTCCTCTTGCAGCTATTGATCATGAGGTGCCGGATCATGGCTGCTTTCCTCGCTACACGTCAGGAGATCTGATCCCACATATGCATCAACAACTGCAGTAGGACTGTGAAGGCGCAAATGCAACACCTACTTTGATGTGTTAAATTTGTGTTTCAAAACTTGTTAAATTATGAGCTTGCTTTGTTGAACTATTTTATTTGTATTGATTTCTATATCAAACTATGTAATAAAAAATATGTTGTGTGGCATTTGTGTCATTTTTTCACCTAAATCACCGACCGGGAGCGGAACCGGGGGCACAACTGGTAACCGACGCTCCACGCCATTAGAGCCGGCGCCCCCAAACAATGATATTTAGTGTCGGAGAATGGCCCTATGGGGTCGCTGACGGCTAGAGATGCTCTAATGCATGCAACTTGGGGTCGATAACACTTTTCATGTATCATTTTCTGAAGGAATCAAAACCCAACCTTCGCGACTAAAAGGCTCACTTGAAGCAAAATATTATGTTGGTTAAAATAAAAAATGCAAAGCAAAATCATGAAGCTCAAATTTCTAATTTTTCCACAACCTGTTTGTAAATTGTATATATTTATAGTATGTGGTAGTAGGATACACTCCTATTGTTTTTTCATCATATTGTTTCAAGAAGACCACACAAACAATCAATTATAAAACATTGTTCAGATCACCGCTATTTGTTCAATTAGTGCAAACCAATTAGCAACCCCATTGAATTTAGTTTGATTATTTTCCTTCTTGAATTTAAAACTCTCAAAGGATTTTCTAATAATTGAAATAGTTGTGTGAATAATGAGTATCCTAAAATCCATCCACTTGTATACAGGTTTGAAAAATGAATTTAAAAGAGGAACTCCATTGTATGTCTTTTCAAACATTTCCTTGAAGTAAGTGATTTTCTCAAATTTCTATAAACGATTGAGTTTTTATATATTGTACACGATATCTTAAGTTGTAGAATATGGAGACACAATCTTGCACGTATTTCTTTTTGTTATTTCTGCTTATGAGATGTTCAATTTAGTTGTAAAATGTTGTGGAAAAAATGGAAAATTCAAATTTTAAATTATTTTAAAATTACTATAAGATTAAAAACATGTCACACATTTGTTTTAGTTCATGATGGCCATTTGAAACACCTTTAAATAAATTCAAAAATATGGCATCTGAACAGATGGGAGGGTTGGCATTTTTAAATAGAGGGACATGTATATCAGGTTTGTATTTCTAAAATATAATAAAATAGATAATTCACACCATATACCCCATCAAGTATGCACACTGTAGAGATGTGTAGGTCTCTTTTTTAGGATCGTCCATACTAATTTGCAGATACATTCTAGGCTTGGAATCCCTTAGGTTTGGAAACCATCTGTCCACGAAATTCAAGGAATGACCCCTGGAGAAAAACAAAACACCAGCATTCTGCAGTGGGTCCAATCTTAGTGCTCTCCTCCTAGGCCACTATAGAGTACTAGTAGTAACAACAAAAACAACAGGAACAACAATGTCATCATTAAGAGTAGGAGTCTCTAGAATTAATTAACGTTTTACATTAAATAGCAACAATCTTATACTTACCTAAACACTATTAAGAACTACTAGCTGAATGCCCATGCGTTGCCATGGATTTTTATCGGTACGCATCTCATGCACTTAAACATTTACATGTAAAAAAAAGACAGCCAAATATATTTTAAATCCGTAAAATGCAATTTGCGTGAAATTCTTTGATATGCACCTCCTTGTTCATCCATGGCCTCTGCCCCCATCGCTCATGTACTCTTTGCTTCACCGATCGCCCGTCTGCCGCTCGACGCCGAGCAAGCCATCCTAGGCGTCTCCCGCATGGTCTCTGCCTCCGACCTCATGCCCCGTTCTAAGTGCCCACGTCCTTCGATATGCGCTATAGCTGCTTTCGGCCGGCGACGACTCCCACCACTGCTCTGCCAGCCTCCCGTGAGCGCATGCTTGTCTCCCCTTCTCAACCTCTGCTTCATCCCGCTGACACGCAAGCCAAGCCCCACTCGGTTTGAGATTGTCAACCCCATATGAAGTTGCTTCCAAAAGAATGTTACTCAACTGGCATATCAATAAAATTACCAACTAAATCTCGTTACATTGATACACATCTCATGCACTTAAACATTTACATCTACAAAAAAGACAGCCAAACATATTTTAAATCCGTAAAACTCAATTTGCGTGAAATTCTTTGAGATGAACCTCCTTGTTCAGCCATGGCCTCTGCCCCCGTTGCTCATGTCCTCTCCGCTTCACCGATCGCACGTCTGTCGCTCGACGCCGAGCAAGCCATCGTAGGTGCCTCCCGCATGGTCTCTGCCTCCGACCTCGCGCCCCGTTCTAAATGCCCACGTCCTTCCATGTGCTCTATAGCTACTTTCGACTGGCGACGACTCCCACCACTGCTCCGCCAGCCTCCATTGAGCGCATGCTTGTCTCTCCTTCTCAACCTTTGCTTCATCCCGCCAGCCACCAAATATGATCCCCTTTCTTCTTTCTAAAATCGACTTGGTTGTACCGCCTAAAGATCCTGGAGGCGAGATTGGTACCAAATCGAGTGGTATTTGGATCTAGCTTGTAGGTCATTCTCTGGGAAGGGCCTGGAGCTGGGAATCTGGAGCCACCCATCGAGTCCACATACCTCTGCCACTACTCTGGAATTGCAGAGATTGGTCCCCGGTACCTGTAGATGGTTGGCTCAGGGGATGTCCGATAGCAGCGGCAGACGGCGACGGCACACGTCGGAACAAAGGGCCCGGGACATAGAGTAGTTGCGTGATAGGTGCGGTCTCTCACCGGCTCGGTTCCTTCGAGGAGGATGCGGCAGGTGCGACCTCTCATCGGCTCGATTCTTTCGAGGAGGATGAGGACATCGTTTCCTTCGTCAGGAATTCATGGTGGATGGCGTCGGCCTGGTACCCCTCCTTCAGAAATTCTTGGTGGGTGGGGTTTGGGCCACCATGGACGCAGCCCGAGCTCGCGCCGCCGGCCATGGTCGCGGAGCCCACCATGGCAGCAAGGTTTGGGAGGAGATCCTGTGGAGGTCAAAGCTGCGAGCGCCGGCCATGGTCGTGAAGCCCGCCATGGCAGCGAGGTTTGGGAGGAGATCCAGTGGAGGCGCACATGGAAGGTCAGACATGGGGGAATCGAGCACGGCAGGGTGGCGCTTGGGGATTTTTTTTTGAACGGGTATTTTCCACTCAACGGTGGCAGTGGCTATAATACCTCTGAAGGTGTAGGGGCAAAAGCGTCAAAACATTGGCAGACGGAAAATCAGCCATGCGACGAACGTACGCGAACGTAAATTAGTAGATATAATAATAATAATAATAATAATAATAATAATAATAATATAGATAGATAGATAGATAGATTACTAATGAAATCCGTGTATTGTCTACATTTTCTTAAAATCAATTGGTCTACCATGTTAAAATTTTGAAGGATAACTAGACTACTTTGGTTACTAACATAAGTACAATTAACCCACAAATATTTTCCAAAAATATAGTGGTGACTTTTCCATTGAGCCCACAATTTACTATATTTTTTCACTTAATTAGATGATAACATAGTGGGGAGTCCAACATATAATCTATATTTTCACTCTGATAAATGACATAACACAGCGAGAATGGAATAAACGCGAAGTATGTTTTCTAATTAGCAAGGAATTTCGTTATTTTTGTTTGGACAGGTCAAAATTGATACATGGATGTAAGAGAAAGAATATAGAAAATGGTATATCATATCTGACGTTTGTTGCAAGAACAAGAATCTCCCACGTGCTCCAATCTACTCGCTTGGGCCGGCCCAGAAAGAGTAGAGCGGTCTTTTTTGTCTCTATTTGTTTTTCTTTTTTATCCGTCTTCTTATGTGATTGATCAGTCGTATTTCCTCGTTGTTACAAGGTAAAAAAACAGATACCTCTGTAAGGAAGTAAAGATGCTAAACGGTACCAAATCTTGAAAATTGCCTAGTTGAAATTCGGATATTCTCTTAAAGTAACTGAATGATCATGATTTACCTCAAAAAAAAAACTGAATGATCATGATGACACACATTATACCTTTTTTTTTAGCTCGAGCCAAGAAACACAGCATTTCGAAGTGGCGGTCGTGTCCTTTTTCTGCCCTGTAACAAAAGCAGAGAAGAAAAAAAGAGGAATGAAAATGAACACTTTTGTGCCCTCACTGATCTGCACAGGACCGGCAAAACTGCACCACTTCGGGATGTAGTGAGCAGATTAAGTAAAAGGGCACGACAATCGTCATGGACCCACGCGAGATTATATTTAAGCACCAAAGGATTTTAAGTGGCAACGGCAAAGCAAAACGTGATGGTAAAACATGATTTACTCCCTCCTGTTCATATTAATGTTTCTAACTTTGTTTAGATACAAATGTATCTAGTATAATATGGACCGTAGGGTGTACTTAAATGACACACGCTCAGAGGCGGGGCGTAGGTGTCGCTGTAGCGACGGCAAATCGTCGGTGGGACGAGGCAAGGCGACGTCGTGCGTGCGGCATCTAGTGGAGGAAGATTTTCTTTAATTTATTATTAGTGGAGGAGAGAGTGTGTCTTCCTAACTCGGGCACCACGCTCGCACAACGGGTCACGGTACGAGAGAGTTAAATCCATCGATAGTCAGAACAAGGAGAAGAGTTTGATGTAGACTGATTGACTGCAGCAAATAACGCTGAGGTCTTAAGATGCAGCAAAGACATTCCGTACTAGGTATGATTACTAAAGCTGGAGAAGATGACCCACTTGAATCCAATGTGAGTCTAAGATTACTATCAATATAAAGATCAGAATTTTCTCAAAAGTTAGTGAGACACTTAGCCCTTTGACAATGGGGTTCTTAGCGGTGTATCCTAGTTACTTTGTCTATGTGGCACTATAGTTAATGAGAAAAGAGATTGAGGTTGTATCTTAACTAAGATACACCTCTTGCACGTAGCCATAGGCAAAAATAAGTAGTAGACCAATCACATGCATGCATGAGACTAAAATCATTAAATTAAGATACAACCTTAAGAAACAATGCATTCTAGAGGGTGTTTTTTAGTCATTTATTTTTCCTATAGTAACGTGCTAAGAAACACTCTATCGTGAAAGGCCTTACTGGAGAGTGCTAAAGGCCTTACTGGAGAGTGCTGAAGAGGACTATGCACGCAAGTCGGTACACCATCAACCAAGCTGGATGGATGCCCTAGAAGCAGGGACATGAAGCCTCGTCGTTGAAGACGACCCCAGCTGGCGCTGGTTTACGTCCCCTTTGGCACCCCCTCCCCTAACAGCCAGGGCTATGCACCCCCTCCCCCGCCCAAACCCCCTAACAGCCAGATCAGGTAAACGCCAGCACCGAGAGGGCGCACAACGCCATCCCCCACCCAAGTGACATCCTGTATTACCACATTTAACAGATTTTCTGTAGAAACGCAAAGAAAAGAAGTTCATCCATGCACACCATGAAACGAGCAAGAAGTTCATCCGCCTACATACCTCGATACGCTCCTAAAGAGAAAACTAACAAATGATCGATACTAAGTTCCATTTCCTAAAGAGAAAACTGACGAATGCATGCAACGGGCTAATCGAACACATACGATGATCAATCGTGGGCGAAATTACATAAAGAGAAAACATATATATGATCAGGTCCGGTCCATAGATTTTGGGGGCCTAGGGCAATACGACACCTAAGGCTCCTTGTTCAAAGTGGCAAAGTTTCACTTGGTCAAGGAGGGCAATGGCCCTCCCGTTTTAGAAAAATTCTTAAAGATACATGTAATATTTATGTTAAGATTTTAAGTATTACTCAAAATTTAAGCATGATGTACGGTCTAAAATCCTCTAAATAATTTTTATCAAATTCTGCCGCTTGTTCAGACAAAAGACTTAAAAAATATTAGTATTCCGCAAGAGAAATATTATTGCAATGCAATAACAAATTAGATAACCCATACATTTGAGATACATGATCTTTAAAATCTCGGTGACGACATTTGAAACTACACATTTATATTGATCGAGAAAACTATATATACCATGATACTTATTTTACCAATGGTTCCTTGTGTACATGTGTATATATATATGTACCTCTAGAATTAATCAGAGAACAAAATTATGAGAGTAATAGATTCATATGCATGTGCAAAAAATAGAGTAGAAAACATTGAATTAATAAGAGGAAGAAATAGTATCAAAACATGTATGACCGGGCAAATAGAACTTTTTGGAATCAAAGGAGAGCTGCTTGAGAAATTATTATTAGCTTTGCGACAAGTAAATAACGAATAACAAAAATAAAATCGCAGCAAGGGGGACACAGATTTAACGTGGAAAACCATCTCCAACAAAGAGAGGGGAAAAACCACGGGTGCCAGCCAGCGAAATTTCACTATAATGGGGAGAGTTTACACAATGCCAGGGATTTCACAGATGCAACATATCCTAGCCGACGGCTTACAAGAGGTATATATAACGGTGGTAACCTAGGTCATCAACGATCTGTACCGCGGGGGGCTCGCTCTGCTCTGTCAGAAGTTGGCCTTTACTTTGTAGAATTTGGATCAACATATAACAAACCCCATCTTGAGACAAATTCCTTCTTGTAGCATGAACAGTAATCATCTCCCTGAACAAACAAAGAAAACACTTTCGGCGGCAACAGCCACTTGGGCTAAGCAGTTATACCAACTAAGCTTGAGCATAGCTCAAACTTAGCAACAGGAACAGGCTTTGTCATCGTATTAGGAGGATTATCATGAGTGTTTATCTTGCATACCTTCAGCGTACCTTGTGCAACAACATCACGAACATAATGGTACTTCATATCAATGTGTTTTGTTCTCTCATGGAACATCTGATCCTTAGTAAGGTAAATAGTACTTTGACTGTCACAGAACAGGTTAATGCAAGAATCATCCTGACAAAGCTCATCATACAAACCTTTCAACCAAACAGACTCTTTGCAAGCTTCAGAAATAGCCATATAATCTGCTTCGGTTGTAGATAAAGCAACAACTGGTTGCAGCGTTGCCTTCTAACTCACGGCACATCCATCTACCGTGAACACATAACCTGTGAGGGACCTCCTCTTATCCAAGTCAGTAGCAAAATCTGAATTCACATAGCCTGCGAGTCCCTCACCAGTCTTGCCAAACTTCAAGCAAGCATTGGATGTGCCACGGAGGTACCTGAAAATCCACTGAACAACTTTCCAATGTTCTTTACCAGGATTAGCCATGTAACGACTCGCCAAACACATAGCATATGATAAATCAGGACGAGAACAAACCATGGCATACATCAAAGAACCAACAGCACTAGAATAAGGAACTCGAGACATGTACTCAATATCTTCATCAGAACTAGGACATTGTAATGCTGACAATTTAAAGTGAGGAGCAACAGGAGTACTAGCTGACTTTGCATCATGCATATTAAAACGTTGAAGAACTTTGTCAACGTAACTTTGCTGACTAAGAAATAGCAACCTAGATTTTCTATCCCGTTTAATTTCCATACCTAGGATTTTCTTAGCAGCACCAAGATCTTTCATCTCAAATTCACTACTTAGGTGTGCCTTCAAAGTAATGATTTTTTTCATGCTCTTGGTAGCAATTAACATATCATCAACATATAACAACAAGTAAATAGGTGATCCATTAACAAAATTTATATAAACACAGCTATCAAACTGAGATCTCTTAAAACCTTGTGAGATCATAAATAAATCAAACCTTTTGTACCACTGTCTTGGAGATTGCTTCAAACCATAAAGCGACCTCTTCAATTTGCACACAAAATCCTCTTTTTCAGGAACTATGAACCCTTCAGGTTGGTCCATGTAAATTTCCTCCTCCAGTTCACCATGCAGAAAAGTAGTCTTTACATCTAGCTACTCAAGCTCAAGATCATGCATAGCAACAATACCAAAGAAAGTACGAATAGAGCTATGCTTCACAACTGGAGAGAAAGCATTATTATAATCCATACCTGGAATCTGGCTGAAACCTTTTGCTACTAACCTTGCCTTAAACCTTGGAGGCTCATTAGGAGACAAACCTTCCTTTCTCTTGTATATCCACTTACAGCGGACGACCTTCTTCTGTTTAGGCAAGTGCACAACTTCCCATGTGCCATTCTTATCAAGCGATTGCATCTCTTCATGCATAGCAGAAACCCACTTCTCGCGGTCAACGGATGCAACAGCCTCATTGTATGTAGCAGGTTCAGTATCATGCTCCACCTATTCAGCACAACTCAGAGCATAATAAGCAAGATTACACTCTTCAATCAAACTACGAGGGGGAACTATGTTACGCCTCGGTCTATCAGCAGCAATAGATTCCTGTGGCTGCTGCAAAACCGTAGGTGAGTGCTGAACAACATCATCATCAATATTTTCCTCATGAGTATCATCAACAACAACATTATTATCAACAGTTTTCTGCAGGTGCTCCACCTACACACGAACTCCCTCCTCTCCGATGGCAACAGGAGAGGAATCTGATGGCAAGCTGTCATGATACATAACGGATTCATTGAAAACAACGTTTCTACTCAACAAAATCTTTTTAGTTTCAGGATTCCATAGTTTATATGCCTTAACTCCTGAACCATAACCAAGGAATATGCACTTGACAGCTCTGGGCCCTAACTTTCCATTATCAACGTGAGCATAAGAAATGCAACCAAAAACTCTCAACTGTGAATAATCAGCAGGCGAACCTGACCATACCTCAATAGGAGTTTTCTTCTCAAGTGGCATAGAAGGTGACCTGTTGATGAGGTAGCATGCTCTGTTGGCTGCTTCAGCCCAGAAACGTCTATGCATACCTGCATTGGACAACATACAGCGAGCCCTCGAGATGATGGTTCTGTTCGTGCGCTCAGCCACGCCATTCTGCCGAGGAGTGTAAGGGATGATGTGGTGCCTGATCATACCATCGTTACTACAAAACTCCTCAAACTCATTAGAACAGAATTCTATACCATTATCAGTACGAAGTACCTTTACCTTCTTTTCAGTTTGCTTTTTTACCATAACTTTCCACTTCTTAAAAGCATCAAAAACATCAGATTTATGTTTCAGAAAATATGACCACACTTTTCTTGAGTAGTCATCAATAATAGTAAGCATATAATTAACACCACCAATAGATGTCTTACGGGAAGGCCCTCATACATCGGCATGCACATAATCTAAAATGCCTTTGGTGATACGAACGGAAGCATTGAATTTAACTCTTTTATGCTTGCCAAAAACACAGTGCTCACAGAACTCAAACTTACCCAAGTTGCAACCATCAATCAGTTCTCTCTTAACCAATTCTGTCATGCCATGTTCACTCATATGCCCAAGATGCATATGCCACAGATTTGTTTTACCATAATCATCAGAATCATTAGAAGTAACAGCAGCAGCAATACCAGGCAAAGTGCTACCTCTAAGAACATATAACTTAGCAGAATTCATATCACCTATCATGTGAATAAGAGAACCTTTTGATACCTTCAACAACCTACGCCCACCGGCGTACTTGTATCCATCAACGTCCATGGTACTCAGGGAGATCAAATTTCTGGCCATGCTTGGTATGTGCTTCACCTCATCCAACGTACGCGTCACGCCATCATGTGTCTTGATCTTAACAGATCCAACTCCGACAATATGGCATGGGTTGTCATTCCCCACACGTACAAAATCTCCAGTCTGCACAGACTCATATGAATTGAACCAATCTTTGTTACAACAAATATGAAACGAGCATGCAATATCAAGTATCCATTCATCATCACGAGAAGCACAGGCAGCAAAAACGGCTAAACATTCACCGTCAGAACTATCAGTAGAAACGACAGCAGCCTTACTAGTACCTTGATCCTTATATTTCGGTTGGTAAGTTCCGTTCCTTTTCTCCTTATTTTGTAGCTTCCAGCAATCATCAATAACATGATTAGATTTCTTACAATAACTGCAGAACTTGTCCTTTCCCTTGGACTTCGAACGACTTCTGCCATCTTTGCTCTTATCTCGGTTGCCATAGTTGTTAGATCTCTGTTCGGTCCTGCCACGAAACTACAAAGCTTTAGCCTTGGATGATGCTCCATCAGTCTGTACCATAGTTTTCATATTTTCCCTCTGTTTGAGGGCATCTTGTACTTCATCAAGGATTATTTTATCACGACTCAACAACATTATATCACGAAAGTGTGTATAAGAACTAGACAGCGAGCATAAGAGTAATAGAGCTAGATCCTCATCATCATATTTTACTTCTATAGATTGCAAATCAGAAATAATCTCTCTGAAAAGAGATAAGTTATTCATTACCGATCCACCTTCTTGCAATCTATACGAGAACAATTTCATCTTCACATGCATCTTACTGGTTAGATCCTTTGACATGCAGATCGATTCCAGTTTTCCCCAAAGGGCAGCAACAGATTTCTCTGTCAAAACTTCCTGCAAAATATTATTGGACAGATGAAGTTGAATCATAGACAAAGCCTTGCGGTCTTTCCGTTTCTCTTCGTCAGACCAGCTCTTAGCATCATCTTTCCCGAATCCTTCCAGCGTTTCATCCAGATCTGAAGTTTGGGCGAGAATCGTCCGCATCTTCACCTGCCACAAACAGAATCTCGTGGAGTAGTCCAGCTACGATAGATTAAACTTCAATGACAACATGTCGCAAACCCTACATTAGAACCTGAGGCTCTGATACCACTTGTTAGCTTTGCGACAAGTAAATAACGAAGAACGAAAATAAAATCGTAGCAAGGGGGACACGGATTTAACGTGGAAAACCCTCTCCAACAAAGAGAGGGGAAAAACCACGGGCGCCAGCCAGCGAAACTTCAGTATAACGGGGAGAGTTTACACAACGCCGGGGATTTCACAGATGCAACTTATCCCAGCCGGCGGTTTACAAGAGGTATATATAACGGCCCAAGCCTCCGGCGACGGGCCTCGCTCCGCTCCGTCAGAAGTTGGCCTTTACTTTGTAGAATTTGGATCAACATATAACAATTATGTTTTTCAAAGAAGAGCCACTTGTGCAAATATTTAGTTATGTGATTGCATCATTAGTCTTCACTAATAAATATCCACAACTTTATAAAGGCATATGAAGATTGTTAATGTTCTGCATATTTCGAGAGGCTAGGAAAAACGTGACATCGAGAAAAAATATTGAGAAGTGCTGAAGTATTTATTGGGATGTTGATATTGTTTCCCGCGATCGAAATTGAATGATGTATCTATGTGTGCTTCCTAAATGGAACCGGCGCGTGCCCCCTTTTCTATACAAAATTTTGAAATATTTTTTTGGGAAAGAGAAGTCAAAGTAGAATGAGTACAGAGAACTAATATGGTAGTCTACAACTTAGGTTATCTGTATTTTCTAAAATTATTCTACCCTGCTAAGACTTCATAAGTATAGAAAACTAATATACGTACACGAAAATCTTGGACCGACCCCTACCACCTTGGGGCCTAGGGGCCACTCTGCCACGCTCTATAGGCCAGCCTGTCGACACTACGCCAGGCTAGACGCGACAGGCCGAAAGTGGTGGGCCAGCGATATGCGACACTTATGCCCGGTCACTGGGGTAATTTAAATAAAAATAATCCAAACTCGAAACAAATTTAAAAAATAAACCTATGCCAAAACAATTTTACAACGGCTAACCCTTTCCTGCCACTCCTGCCTGCGCGGCGCTGCAACCAAGCGTGCGGCACCAGTGCTAACGGCGCCGCACATACGCCACGCTGGCCTCGTGGGCCATGGCGCCGCAGCGATGCCACGCTGGCCTCGTGGGCCATGGCGCCGCAGCGATGCCACGCTGGCTCGACCCTACAGCGCCAGCCCAACTGGCGCCGCACTTACCACTGTCGCTCCCGTCGGTGCGGCGCGGCAGCCCGTGCCACGCTGACGCGTGGGCCCCATGCAGCGTTAGTGCCGCGCCGCCGCGCATGGCGCCGCACAAGCAGCATCAGTAAGACGTGAGGGGATCGGCCCGGCCCGACCCTCTTCTTCCTCTTCCTCTCCAACTCCTCACAGAGAAGAACCACTCATGGCGGCGGCTAGGGTTGACCTCCTCCTCCTCTAATCCTTCTCCAATCTATCGATTTTGCCCGTGGATCTTGTTGTTGAGCATCCCCTCCAGGTATTTGTCCAAGAAATCCCCCTCTTTGTCCAATAAATCTCACTAATTTTGATAGTTTAGGGAAACCCTAGTTCATCCCAAAATCAAGACATATAGTTGTTTTCTTGATTACTTAAAGGAGGATAGATATGTGGTAGTGTGTCTAGATATATATGTGATATGTGGAAACCCTAGTTCATCCCAAAATATTAGTATGTATGTTCATATATAGTGGTCACATAGAGATGTGCTTGTCAAATATTAGTATGCTTGTCAAATATTAGTATGTATGTTCATATATAGTAGCCACATAGAGATGTGCTTGTCAAATATAGTGGCCACATAGTGCTTGTAGCTTGAAACTATATGCTTGGAATAAATTTAAAATTATATATGTTTGAAATTATATATGTGCTTGTAGCTTGAAACTATATGCTTGGAATAAATTTGTAGTATGTATGCTCATATAGATATGCTTGTTAGCAATACTTCATCATGTGGTTGTTAGCCCACATAAAATTTGCTCACATAAAATTTGCTCACATAGATATGATCATATAGAAAGCACTCTTTTCATATTAGTATGCCATTTACAAATTACTCACATTTTTAGTTGTACTTTCTTTTTATAATTATATAGTATGTCGGAATCGGAAGAGGAAGAAACCCATGCCCCAACCTATGTAGAATCCGGATTTGTCGAAGGCACATCGCTTCTTGAGACGGCGTATGATAAGCGTCATCGTGCCTTCCTGATGACCGAGCAGGTAAGAAAAATAAACCCAACTATTCATGTTGTGTTGCTAAAGTTTGATGGAGATGTTATAATCGAGCTTGTATGTGTGCAGACTCTTGTTCCCCTACGACTGAGGTATCACGGGCATTTTCAAGAGATGATGCCATACGATGATCGGTACACGGTGCACATCCAAGCGCTAGGACTGCTTCCATTCATCCATATGGTCAACCGTGGTACACCGCACATGAACCCTGCTTCCATCACCGCGCTTGTCGACCGGTGGAGGCCGGAGACGCATAGCTTTCACCTCCGTTCCGGTGAGATGACTGTGACTCTCCAGGACATGTCCATGATCCTCGCACTCCCTATCCATGGGGATCCGCTCTGCATTAACACATCCTCTGACAACTGGCGTGACCGGATGTGTTCCCTTACTGGTGGTAAGTGTCCCGGTGATACTATAAACAAACAGGGGGTAAAATTGAGGGTCACAGCCGGGACTACTTTCAAGTGGATATCACAGAACTTCAGTACATGCCCTGAGAATGCTAGTGATGATGAGGTCATGATATATGCCCATGTTTATGTGTGGTATGTTATCACGAAGACTATATTTTCTGATGGTAAGGGCAACATGGCTCACTGGCACTGGCTGAAGGCTTTGACTAAAATGGATAACAAATGGAGCTGGGGTTCAGCGGCATTGGCCTTCTTGTACCGACAGGTAATGAAGTGCGTACATTTTCCCCATCTTTACATGTGCTCTTTGAATGTCCCCATGATTAAACTTAGTTTGCTTTGGTGCGTAGCTGGACGAGGCTTGTCGAAGAACTGGTCCTGAGGCTTACATTGGTGGTCCATTGCTACTTCTCTCGGTGTGGATGTGGGAACTCTTTCCAGTTGGACGGCCCAATAAAATGCCCGCCAAGGATTATATCGATGGAGCGAACCGATCGAGGTGGCCAACTTGGGCTTACAATTGGGACGTGGTCTCCAAGCCCCCAACCGACCTACAAGCGGCGTATATTAGATACACCAATGAGTTTGACAACCTTCTCCCAGAGCAAGTAAGAATTTCCAACCCATATATACCATTTAGCATTCCGTTCAACTACTTTACTTATTGAACTATCTTGTGTGTGATTAAGTGTCAACACCCGGATTTTTAATACCAGATGCCCGTTATGCCATACCTCGCAATCCCAGGATTACCATTTTTGCGAGATATAATGGATTGGATATCACAGTACATCATCCATTACAAACCATACATAAGGTTTTACACAAATACGGATCTCATGATCCAGTCTTTAATACAACAAGCAGCGGAAATAAACGATAGCGTAGCGGTGGGGTCCATCTTCAGGGGCACATGCAATGCTGACGAAGGCAGATAGTCCTAGTTATCATAGCCGTCCTGCTGACCATCATATTGATAATCTCCTTCATAGTCTGGCCATGATAATAGCCAGGGATAAAAGCCATGAGTACTCTTTAAGTACTCGCAAACTACTACTAACAAGTATTGTAATACTAAGTTAAAGTACTGAAATTAAAGAACCACTATCAAGTTAAGTTTGAAACCTAAGCTGAGTTCTGAAGCAAGAAAAGATAAATTAAAGTTGTAGAATCACTTAAGTTGGGAAGATATTATCATCTACACAACCCTGTTGTGGTCAAGTCAAAGTTCATCATTCATTTCAAGCTATTTAGAAAACATCTGACAACAAAACAGTATGGCCATTCCAACTGTCCATAACCGCGGACGCGGCTATTCGAATAGTTTGACACTCTGCAGAGGTGGTACACTTTCACCACAAGATTCAATACATCTGTCAGGGATAACCCTGAATCATCATACTTAGTATGCAGATAATCAAACATAACCTTCCCTTTACACACCCTAGTACAAGCACCTCTCCTATGAGCATGGCCTCCCAACCATGACCATCAGTCATCTTGGGCACTGCATAGGTGGACATCATTGAGAGGTTGCCTCAGCTCAAACCTCTCCCGTGAGGGAACTAATACTAATGCATATAAATTTCCAGCTAAGCCTTACCCAATTCAGGTAATGTGGTTGTACGGTAAATTTGGAATGGTATCGCATCCGAATCCAACCATCAGTTTTATAAAAGGGTTAAGGCTCATGCCTCATCATTTTCATCATCATAAATCAATTGTGTTTCTCAACACATGTCAAAATATATCAATAGAATGACTCATCATTCCAAGGTTTTCACAACTCATTTTCACCAAGTGTTCCCATCTAAAGTGACTCAAGTTTTGATCTATTCTAAAACACTAGGTTAAGAGTGTTCACTAAGGTGGAAAGGTGGGATCAATGTCATGCCATAGAATGACATCTAAAGGTTTCTAAGTAGGTCATGTTTTATACTCTTTATGCTACCTTCAAAATTAATTAAAGAACTTTGTGTAAACTAAGGGGGGGTAAAACTTGTTAATAAGACTTGGATTACTAATAGTAAAAGGGGGTTTGATCAAAGTATGCTTAAGGCATCTTTACTAAACTATCTAGTTTTATTCTAGCTTGCTACAATAGCTTACTAAAGCATGTTTGCAAGGGTTAGCTTGCCACTAATAGCTTGCCTTGGTTGGTGCAGTGGTTGAAGTTTTCTTCTTCTTCTTCTTCTTCTTGGTAGAACTCCTCCTCCTCGAAGGCTTGGTCGGTACTATCGTCTAGAAATACATAAAGAGTGCACAATCACCAAACAATACTTAACTTAGGCTAAGTAGTATTCTAAACCACACAATTGATGATCTATTATCATCCCAAACATCACAAGTTTTAATTCAATAGTTTCAACCTTTTTATTTTGGAAAAGTAATTTCTACTCATTGAAATATTAACTAAAATTTAATATTCACCACCAAAATATGGGATCATATGGGCACATGTCCTCACCACATATTCTAACATGTGGGAATGATATTTAAAGGTTGGATCCATATTACTTTGGTTTAAGTTCATTATTTAATGATTTAAAGTGACTAGAAATGCCTATATAGCATTATTTTGGTACTAGTCCAAAGTCACTGCCTGTAAACCTTAATATTATTACATATTTAGATAGATATGATGAAATGTGATTTTTGAGAGTTGGAATCAACTCAAAATCTAACTTGGTTGATTTTACAAAAATGTTTCAAGTTGCAAAAGCTTCTGTCTTCTTATTTTTATTAGGAGAAATCTATAACTCTAAATGAATTAAATCCAACGGGCTTGGATAGAGCATTTCAATACCTTTCAGACAAAATTAGTTTCATGTAATTTGGATTTGTCAAACTCACAGAATTGAATTTTGAAACACTAGACAGAAACTATATTCTAACTAAAAAGAAAAACCTAGATTTGAATCTACGGGCTTGCGCAGGAAAGGAAATGGGCCGGCCCAGTGGCGCTACGCGGCGCGGGGCTCAGCTGACAGGAGGGGTCCCACTTGTCAGCGGCTCTTAAAACGTGAAACGGTACGCGCGCTGTGGTCCATGCGATTAGAGGTTAGATCTACGGCTCAGGGTCGTCGTCGACGACGGACGGGTCGCCGTCGACGACGGATGGGTCGCCGGCGAGCTCGAACCCTAGCGGCCCGGTGGGGCTCTACTGGGGGCATACCAGGGCTTCAGCAGGGTCGGCGATGCGGGCGAACGAAGTGGAAGACGACGGTGAGGCGAGGCGTGGTCGCGGCGGAGCTTGGGGTGGCCGGAATCAACGGCACCCTTCTTCTCTAGAGGCGGCGGCTCCGGCTCCAATTCCGGCGAGCTGCTGCTCCACTTGCTCCGGCGAGGGGTGGTTGAGGTTCAAAGAGGTGAGGGGAGTGGAATGGTGTGAGTCTTTGGTGCTGGGGAGGGCTCCTTTTATAGGCTCGATGGTGAGACCGAGCGGGATGGGCGGTCGACGGTGGCGACATGGCTACGGAGAGCTAGCGGCATGGCTGGGGATGGCGATCGATGGGCGGTCCCCTCGCGGTGCTCTAGTGCTTCAATGCGGCCGTAGGGGCGGTGGCATGCGGTCGGGGTGAGGTGGCGCTCTACACGGCCGAAGCGGCTGTGTCCATGGCGAGCAGTGGATGTGGGGCTTTGGGCGACGAATGGGGGTGTCTGGGGTGTTCTCCAGGTCGAGGTGGAGCGGTGGGCGCGGGCTGGTGTCGAGTGGCGGCTTGTGCACGCGGGGACGGTGCGCGCTCTGCGGGCGGCATCGGCATGGTCGACAGGCTCGGGGCGTGGCGGTTCCTGGTCATTCTGTTCGCTGTCCTTGGGCTGGGACTGGTTGGACGGTGGAGGTGAACCACTGCCTATCTCCAGGACACGGTGGATGGCGCTGGCGGTGGCTGTGGCTTGCTGTCGCCGGTGGGGTGCCCAAGTAGGGGTTCGGCCTTAATGGCCATGACCATTTGGTCGTGGCACAATGTGGGGCTAGGCTAGAGAGGGTTAGGGAGAGTAGTGGAGAGGTTTTTGGTGGCAATTTGGGGAACAAGTTTGGCCAGAACACTATTTAAAATAGTGAAATTTGTTTACTTTGTAATCTGCCTGCCAAGTGTTTGATGAAATGGCCGCAAGAGAAAAAGTTTTGAATTTTGAGTTCAAAATTTTTGGGTGATCTCCACTAGTGCTAGGTAGTCTCTGGTTGCAAGGGTTTTGAAAATGGAGCTCAAATACATGGTTTTTGAAATAGGGGTGATCTATGCATATGCATTAGATTCAATTTTAAACTGTCATTTAAAATAGTTAACAGAAGGTTTTTAGTAGATCAAAAGGCGGGCCTTGGTACCTCATTATGTGTACTAGCAAGGGGTGTAAAGATCAAGAATTTTTTCTGTTAATAATTGAGTACTAGGAATAGCCAAAGTAGGTATGAGAGTTAAATTTGTCAAAATGACCATTCCTTCATTTTAATTCTTTTTGATTTGATTTTCTTTAGGAAAAGTTTGGGAATGATGTAGATGATGTTTAAATCACCTAAGAAACATTTTAGAAGCAAAGGATCACACAATCATGGCAATTCAAAACAACTCCTATTTTAAATGCACACATATATGAATGCTTTCATTTTAAATATGGAAAAGTTTTTGTTAATCCTAATTTTGGATGATTTGATCTTTGATAAACTTGGATTGAAGTTTTGGGATGTTACATTAAGGTTGTATGGGAGGTATATGGTCCTAGGGACAATTTTAGTTCCAAGGATTTTCGTCTTAACCCGCAGTGCGACGCCGAATGTAATCTTTGGTACATGCAGTGCCCCATGATATGCATGTGGGTTGTTGAGCTGCATATGCCGCAGCAGGTTATGAGACAGTTTGGTCTCTATCAGTCTAACCCTCCGGATTGGCAGGACACCGGCATCGAGCTCCACCGGTAAGAATTGCTTCTATACATGTTTCCCAATACGATGTATGATAGTTGTGTGTGCTAAACAAATTACGATTTGTTCATACACAGGTTGGACAGGCTTAAGAGCAAGAAGACGGACTGGGACAAGATTCACCAGAAGCACGTGTCTCGGTTTCTCATTTGTGTGAAAGAAGCTAAGAAATCAAAAAGAATGATCGCACAACCCCATTGTGAGGATGCTTTCAGTGAGTACCTCCGCTGGTTTCTAGACAACACTCGTGTTAAGATCCTACCGGATGCCTCTCCAGAAGACATTTTGGAAGAGCCGCTGCCTGGTTTTAACGATCTAAGCAACCTAGAGTACAACCAGATTGTCAGAGAAGGGCGCCAAACCTCCTTTGCACCCGTGATCAACTTTGCGGTAAGTCAGATAGTATTTATTCGTGTTACCACCTCAACAAAATATATAATCCATGTCTTCATTTCCTTTCATGTCAGCGCACGGAGGTCCAGAAGTAGGCGGATGAATTGGAGGGTGCTTTAGAGTATCCAAGGAACGAGGAGGGCCATAACAAGTTAAGAGAATTCGTTAAGCGGCAAGCACAAAAGTTACGTCGCCTCGCGAATTTGCTTGGTTGCCGGGACCCCGAGGTTGCAACATCGTCCAAGCAACGGGCCAAGTCGACATCAGAAGAGGAAGGTAGCCCCGAAGAACAGCAATCTACTACGGTATGACATAATATGACCGTTGTTATCCTTTAATCAATTGTCATGTATCACAACTCAACTGAGATCATTGTTCTCACTCTAAAGGCCGAAGATGAAGATGAGGCCGTGCCAGACGACATGCTATTGGAGAGGTACCGAGTACAAGCCCGCAATCAAACTAAGCCCAAGGTACGGTCCACAATCAAGCTTAGGCTAAGGAACCCTCCAATTATCGATTCTGAGGATGATGAGGAGCCGCGCCAGAAGATGCCTCCGAGAAGAGGAGGCAAGAGTAAGCGTGTGAGAAAGTAGATATGTTGTTGGAAGTGGACTTGTTTGATCCTATGTTGAAAGTTGACTTGTTGGATTCTATGTTTGTGCGAACTTGTTGGAAGTTTCTTGTGGAACTTGTTGGATCCTACGTTGGAAGTGGACTTGTATGAACTAGTTGGAATCTTCAACACAAATATTGTGTTCATGTCGCAAGCGTTTATCCTTCTACTTCAATGTTACATACACAATTTTTATGAACTTGTATGAACTTGTTGGATCCTTCTACTTGTATGAACTTGTTGGATCCTTCTACTTCAATGTTTCATACACAAATATTATGTTCATGTCGCAAGCGTTGGAAGTGGACTTGTATGAAAAAATTGCGAAAAAGGGCACTCCAGGCCTGTCGCGCCACAGGAGAAGGCGCTGCAAGGCCTGCCGCGCCATGGCGTAAGGCGCCGCGCTTCTCCGTGCAGCGCCGTCCAGGGTGGCGCCGCACCCTTCTCGAAATAGTTGGAGTGCTGACCCTAGGTTTGCTGCGCCGGCCAACGTGGCGCCGCACGCTCCCAGGCCTGCCGCGCCATCCTGGGTGGCGCTGCACCCTTCTCGAAATAGTTGGAGTACTGACCCTAGGTCTGCTGCGCCGGCCAGCGTGGCGCCGCACGCTCCCAGGCCTGCTGCGCCGGCCAGCGTGGCGCCGCATGCTCCTAGGCCTGCCGCGCCGTCCTGGGTGGCGCCGCACCCTTCTTGAAATAGTTGGAGTACTGACCCTAGGTCTGCTGCGCCGGCCAGCGTGGCGCCGCACGCTCCCAGGTCTGCCGCGCCGTCCTGGGTGGCGCCGCACTCTCCCAGATCTGTCGCGCCGTGCTGCCTGGCGCCGTAGTCCTAGCCAGCCTCTTGCCCCTGTTCAGACGGTGCGGCTGCCGCGCCAGGGGCCAGGGAGGCGCCGCAGCAACACGTGCGGCGCCGTCCAGGTTGGCGCCGCACGCTCCCAGGTCTGTCGCGCCGTGCTGCCTGGCGCCGCAGCCTTCGATGTAGATGGAGTATACTGACCCAGGGCTGCCTCTTACCCCCTATAATTCAATACACATATTTTAGAAATGGATCACATAATTCAATACATATAGTTCAGAAATGGATCACATAATTCAATACACATAGTGGAGTCTCAAATGGATCACATAGTTTTCCCATCCAATACGCATAGTTCTCAAAATAAGTTCAGCTTAGGTTAACACATCGCACGACGAAATAGTTCATCCCGAGCCTCGCCGTCTATAACTCTAGAACACGAGGCCATTTTCTCTTCTTCTTGCGCTTCTCGTCTTCCTCCTAGGAGCGCCACGCCGTTTGACGCTTCCTTTCCCTCTCCGCATCCTGAGCCTCCTTAGCGATGCGCTTCTCTTCCTCTTCTTGCTTGCGACGCTCGTCCTCACATTGCTTGCGCCTCGCCGCCATCTCCTCGTTACGCACAGCTTCTTGGTACCGACGTCTAACTATTGCCCTATCGATCTCCTGGATAGTCTTCATAGCTTCAGATTGCTCGAGGTCTATCCAAGTGTAGTACCTGCATACGGGAGGGGGAGACTACAAGATAATAGAGCATGTTATTAATATGATATGGAATAAAGGTTCTTAAATTAAATTGCTTTGTGCATACCGGTGGAGTCTCATACGGGTTGCGGGTACGCACGAGAGAGCGAGCATAGTTGGCACACATGAAGAACTTTCTTCCCCAAGTATCGGAATTATAGTCGATGGACTCCTTAACAATGCAATCATCTTTGCACCAACAAATTGGAACCTCCTTTCCATGGGCCTTGGATGTAGGATATGCCCTCCGTGGCCTTTCCGCTTGATCGGCGCAAGGTGGCCTAGCATTGGATCTCCTCTTCCTCTCCTCATCTTCCTTCTCCTTTTTCTTCTTCATCTCTTCCTCTTCCTTCTCTTTTTTCCTCTTTCTCTCTTCCTCTTCCTTCTTCCTCTTCTTCTCTTCCGCTTCGTCCTCCTTTTTCTCAAGTTGCGAGCAAGTTGGACCACCGAATCGAACTCACGAGCAAATGTCTCCTGCCGCTTCCTCTCTTTCTCTTCCTCAACTTCCTTCCTCTTCCTCTCCTCCTCTTCCTCTTTCTCCTTCCTCTCTCTCACCACTTCCAAAGCGTCCGCCCACAACTTCGAGTAGTTCACACCATCCCCATCATTGTTCTTGTTGGCCATACCTATAATAAGGCAAAAGGTGAAAGTTAGTTAAGTAAGCATGAATGTGAACAATATTGGTTTGAAAAATGTAAGCCTGAAAGATAGTAAAGTAAACATAAAAGTGTGATCATTTTTTCGCCATACCTATGCGCATACGGATTTGGTCCCACCAAATAACCTATCATACTAGCCGGATTTGGTCCACGCCCTCTTCCTATACCTAGCCCAAGTGATCGGCCTCTTCCTCTACTAAGACCAAGTGTTCGACCTCTTTGTTTCCTAGGAGTTTGTTGCCTACTAGCATGTTGGCTACTCCTCCCTTGGCTTGGCACTTGTTGGCTACATGTACCTTGGCTAGGAACTTGTTGGCTTGGACCACTTTGTTGGCTTGGACCATTTTGTTGGCTACTTCTTGGTTGGCTAGGCTCATTTTGTTGGCTTGGACCGCTTGTGCTTGCTTCATTTCCTTTTGCTCTCTTCCCTTGTGTACAACTCCTAGCATTGTGCCCTTCACCACTACACTTGCCACAACGAGATCTCTCACGAGGCTCTTGAAATTGGTCGTTTCCCGATTCCCGTGCACCAGCACGGCCCCATCCGTCCATGTCACTTCTAAAACGCTTTGTCTTGCGTCTACCACATTTAACCACTTTCCATTCCGGATGGGGCCATAGTTGCAATCCATGGTACTCCGGCCATTGTGATTGGTCAAGGTATGGATGAAATCGGGGAGCCCAAGTCATCTTCGTCTTCATGATAGAGAACTCGGACTCTCTAACGGTGCGCTCGTGATTATAATCGACATGGCGCTTCCGAGATGCACATAGAAAGTGAGAACAAGCGAGATGAAGCAACAATGGCCTTCCGCATGTGCAATCACAATTCCTTAGGGAGACTTTGAATGCTCGGCCTCCGTGTTGGACACCATCCGAAGTGGTTCCTCCAGGCTCGACCACTTGGTAAACAAGCTCATCGTTATCAAAAACCGTGGCAACTTGGGAGTCCGCCTTCCGTGACTGACATGTCATCCAATCGTCAACCTTGGGTGGGTACTTGTACTTGTACTCATTTTTGTTCTGTCCTGCAATTTGCTTATCCGTTTCAAGTGAGTAGTTCAAACAATAACTATTCAACTTGTCGAATGTGTATCGAACTATTGCAGTGACGGGCAATGCACGGACACCCTTAAGCACCTTGTTGAAGTCCTCTGCCATGTTGCTTGTCATTTGACCATACCTCCGGCCACCCTCATCATAAGCTCGTGCCCACTTGTCCCGAAGTTGAATGCGCCTACCGAGAAACGCTTGACCCTTCGAATCGAGTTTTTTGTTGTTCAACAATCTGAGATATAAGTTTGTGAAACTTCGGTCCGTGAAAGCAAGATAACAATCTTGAAGATCATCAGACAACTCTTTCCTCTTACATGCAGAATAGAAGTTGGAAACAAAATGTCTCATGCACCATCGGTGATGCAAAGGAGGATAACCGGGAATGTCGATCGTCACCGCATTGAGAATTCCTTGATGGCGATCCGAGATGACACATATTTCCCTATCAAGCGGTAATACCTTGGTTCTCAAAAGACGTAAGAACCACTCCCAATTAACATTGTTCTCCGTCTCAACCAAAGAAAAAGCCAAGGGAAGCAACCGGTTATTTGCATCATTTCCAATTGCAATCAAAAGAGTGCCACGGAACTGCCCGGTCAAGAAGGTGCCATCAATGGAGATTACCGGCCTACAATGTTCGAAGCCCCTTACACATTGCTCGAACGCCCAAAAAGCACGTCCAAATACTCGAACATTTCTTCCGTTATGAACCATTGTTTCGGGGCCATATGGCTCGACCACGTGAACCATGCCCGGGTTAGCATTGGCCATTGCTAACAACAACCGAGGAATTCGGCTGTATGATTCTTCCCAACCACCGTACAACATCCTGAATGTGGCTTGCTTCGCCTTCCAGGCCTTCCCATACTTCACCTCATAGTTAAATAGAGCTTCTACAATCTCCATGACCATCTTGATGGTCATTGTAGGAAGTGATGAAATTTGGTTCGAAAGCCTATAGGCGAGGAACTCGGAGGTTAGCTGGCGGTGCTCGTGCTTCACATCTTTGCCATCCACCCTTTTGCCATGGCACATGTGTGTTGCCACACAGCTTGAAATGCGCCAATCAGGCCCTCCCTTGTATGGTCTTGCCCGCACAATCCAAGGGCATCCATCATCCTCGCATTTAACAGTGTAACGCTTCTTCACATCCGAGTGTACCACCGTGAATGGCCGATGATACCTAACAGAGAAGTCCTTGATCCATTGCTTAAGTTCCAACAATGTGGCAAACCTAAGTCCTTTTGAAATCCCGTTCTTCTCGTGGCTACCATCCCGGTACGAAGTTGGCCTTGGTCCAAGCTCTACACCTTTGCCACCGTCAACCGTGGCTTCATCCGCTAGACTGAGATCGCACATTAAGGGTATCCGAGGATCCCTTCCCAATACCTTCTCGTGCACTTCGGCCTCATCCTTCGTGAACCCCTCTTCATCAACCTCTTGATCAGGGCCATCCTCATCCGGGTCTGATGCATACATTCGAGAATATGGGATGTCGTGATCCATGTCCTCTTGTGTAAGATATAGGTCCAAATCTCCAAAAGTGTTGTCATTGAGCTCCACCTCGTCCTCACTGTCCTCGTACTCATCATTGTCCTCTCCCACTGCTTCATCTTGGTTGCTTGAAACGGGGCTCACACATGTCCTAACTTCATGTTGTTGGGTCAAAGGAGGCTCAATAAATTCTTCTTGGTTAATGGGTGGAGGACTCCGAGCTTCATGTGGGGAGGCAACTTGTATGATACTCTTTTGCATATTATTATCAACCTTTTTTGTGGCAAATAGTTTAAGGGCTTTGTCTTGTGATTCGGCCACCACTTCCTTATATGCAATCCAACGTTGCTCAGAGCTAATACGCATTGTCTTCCAACGATTGTGCATCCCAAATCCAACATTGTGCCTACCTTCCAACTCAACAACATCATTAGGATCAACCCAACTCAAATCTACTCGAACTTGGTGCAACACCTCGGGATAGGTAGGACTATGCTCGAACACTAGGTCAATCTCATCCGGGTCCGGCTCAATATTGCCTCTCAAGAATCCATCTTTGTCCGTATGATGAACATGCACAATTCTAAACATACCTAAAACAAGTATAACAAAACAACGGTAATAAATTCAATAAGTACCTATACCAAAATTTTGCACTAACAACATGCTCACAAAACCAAAACCAAAACATTATCTTAACCCTAACCCTTATCTTAATCCTAACCCTTATCTTAACCCTAACCCTAAAAATCTTAGCTACCTACACAAGAAGGCTTAGTATACCAATCCTATACCAATACTAACTCTAGATATCTATCAAACATACCATTGCTCCATACAAATTTACATATTCAATGAGGTTATAGATTTGGACGAATTTTGCAAAATATGAACAAATAACTTAAAATTTGTGGGTGAAATTGAGGGAAGTAGAGGAGAATACCTTGGAAAAGCGATTGGGCAAGAAATCCTCCGAGTTTTCCTTCGAATCTTGTGATTTTGGTGGAGATTGGACTAGGGGAGAGAGAGAGCCGCCGCCACCACCTTCTTGCTTGGGTGAAAATGGGACAAGAGGAAGAAGAGGGTCGGGCCGGGCCGAGCCCCGCGCGTCTTACTGATGCTGCTTGTGTGGCGCTGTGCGCGGCAGGCCTGGGTGCGGCGCCAGCCCGTGTGACGCGGCACTAACGCTGCATGGGGCCCACGCGCCAGCGTGGCACGGGCTGCCGCGCCGCACCGACGGTAGCGGCAGTGGTAAGTGCGGCGCCAGTTGGGCTGGCGCTGCAGGGTCGAGCCAGCGTGGCATCGCTGCGGCGCCATGGCCCACGGGGCCAGCGTGGCGTATGTGCGGCGCCGTTGGCGCTGACGCCGCACGCTTGGTTGCAGCGCCGCGCGGGCAGGAGTGGCAGGAAAGGATTAGCCGTTGTAAAATTGTTTTGGCATAGGTTTATTTTTTAAATTTGTTTTGAGTTTGGGTTATTTTTATTTGAATTACCGGTCACTGGCCATCGATCACATGGCTAGCTCTAGCGGGTGGGCGGGCGTACCTACTCAAGCTAGCTAGTGATCGAGCACGTACGAGCAGTACTGGCTTGACGACGATGCGCGCGTGCTCCGTGTTACAATTACCACACCAGGAGTTCATATACTCGTGTACTACTTGTAACACACGTCTCGTACTGCAATGTACGTATACATAAGTAGATATCGATCGAGGACTCAGGATTATCCGTGTAGACTCGTCTAAATTTGATGATATCGATCGAGGACTCAGGATTATCCGTGTAGACTCGTCTAAATTTGATATGGTATTAAAGTCAAGAGGTATCAAGTTTAAAACCCTGCTCACATTGTTTAAATAAAAAGATTCTACTGTCTTCATCTAAACATGCTAAGGCTAAAATAGCCTAGACGTGAGAGAGAGTGTTAGAATATAAATATATAGTCTAACCCTTTGCATTAGTTCGAACTTTTGGTTGCATCAATTTCATAGTGTTAAACTTGTTATAGTCCCTTTTCAAGATTTTAAACTTCAGAATATTCTCCATGTCTCGAAAAATATACTCTCTATTCATCGTTTCACATATGATAATCGCGTGTTTATAGAGTTTCATCCCTTCTTATTTTTTATCAAGGGTCAGGTCACGCGGAAAACAATTCATAGAAGAAGATGTGTTGGCGGTCTTTATCCTCGTATTTCATCGTTAGTGTCGGCCCCCAAGTCAAAGAAGCATGTTTTGTTGCCTCCAAGCCTTCTCAAGCAAAGTGGCATAGTCGTCTTGGTCATCTGCCCTTTGCCATTATTAGTCAAATCCTTAGCAAAAATAAACTCCTTATGTTAGACATTCTAGTATCGTATCCATTTGTAATCAATGTCAAAAGGCTAAAATTCGTAAGCTTTCCTATCTTGTATCCACAAGTGTTTCTACAACACCCCTCCAATTAGTGTTTTCTGATATATGGAATCCTAATCCCACTTCTGTTGATCGACATGACTATTATGTAAGCTTTATTGATAACTATAGTAAGTTTACATGGATATGACATCTTAATAAAAAGTACGATGCTCTCTCCGCGTTTGTCAATTTTCAAAATTCCGTTGAACGTAAGCTTGATAGAAAACTCCTTATGGTCCAATCCAATTTGGGGGAGGGGAAGAGTATGTAAAACTAAATACTTCCTTTCAAACCTCAAGGTATTTCTCACCATGTCTCATGTCCTCATGCATACCAATAAAATGGCTTCGCTAAACGCAAGCATCGCCATATCGTTGAAGTAGGTCTTGCCCTACTAGCTAATGCTCATATGTGTGGGGACTCCGGGACTAACCATCCGAGAATCCCTTATGCCTTCAACCATGACTCGGGATCAGTGTGTCGTGGAGCATAATCGACTAGTATCAAAGTAAACATCCAAAAACATAGACGGATACAAGTAATACCTCAATACCATTATGACTATAACTTACATAAACCTTGATGGGCTAACATAAATCATGAGCAACGTAACTTCATTGAAAACGCAAGGCCAAGTAACGCCTTAACCCTATAGGCAACTGACTGAGAGAATATCCTAACTCGCAAAGTCATCAATGTCACATTCTTCTTCACCTTCCTTGTCGATAGTCTGACCAAGTAAATAGTTAGAGACGATGCAGTGAGTACGTTTGAATGTACTCGCAAACCACATTAATGGAATAATAATAAGAGGATACTCAATATGGTTGTGGTAGTAAGAGGGCTCCATATGAAGTTCTTTTCTAAAACAAGTTTCTTTTGTAGATATAACATCCCCATATCTTTGTTAAAATTCCTTTTTAAAATATTTGAAAACATTTAAAGTTGAAAAATCACTAGTATTGGGGTCACCCATTTTTCCCTTCCTGGTCATTCCATGACTAGAACATTTTCTTTCCTTCCATATCATCCCGTGATAAACCTTTCCTTCCTTTGTGGTCCTCCCATGACCAACACATTCCCAAAAGAATTTTCTTTTCCAAAACACTTTCAAAAACAAAATCAACACCGCTAAGCATCATCCTTTTCAACCATCCATGATCGTGGACACATTTATTCGAATATATTTACAAGCTGAAGAGGTTGTACACTTTACCCACACCATTTACGCACCCTACCCTGATCCTGCATGGATTGTGGGTCGAGTAACCGACCATAACTCTTGGAAAGCCTATCCCAGCATGGGCCCTACCCTACGAGGTTTTCCTCTCAACAACGGGGTCTTGGTTACCAAGGACCAACTGGAGCGCATTTTACACTCCTATTGAGTGGGCACTTCTAATGAGAGGCTCATAGTATCATCCAGACGCCTACAAGGACAGTTCGCATCTCCCCAAAATCATTATTTCTGATATATGATCATGTCAGTAAGGAAGACCCGACATTCAGAGGATATGATCCCTTATAAGTAGTTGCGAGGTACCCCATTCTAGGACAAACTAACTTCGAGCTAAGCCCTGTCCCATTCCAGGATAATGTGGTTACACGGTTTAGTGGTTCTAGCAAACTACATAGAACCAGGTGTGTTTTTGTAAACATTTTTCCTCCTCTTCGTTGCAGTACCATTTAAAACAAAACCTTTTTTCTTAAAAATCCTCTTGGTAAGGAAGTCCTTCCCAAGTTTTTACCATAAAAACCTTTTTGTAAACTTTCCGAGGGTTTCCCAGCCTATTGTTTTTCTTTGGATAAAAGGTGTCTCCAAGGGGGTATGGTGTTTAACCATCAACCGAAAGTACTAGGGGAAAAGTAGGTACCATCAAGGGTTGTACTTAGTAGTACCATGGTGTAATAGCTTGGAGGGGCCAAGCCACTACAAGATATAGATAACAATATAATAAAACCATGCAGTTTGCATAAATAGGTAGATAAAACATGCATAAGTAAAATGGTAAGACAAGCTTATGAACAAGTAGGTGGTTTGCTTGTGGTTAGCAATATGTCCCTGAACTTCTTCTTATAAGACCATAATAACCAATATCTTCTCCTTGACTTCAATACAATCACAATTATCATCGTCACAAATCACACAAAAAAACAAACAAGGGCCACAATCAACATAAGGCAAACAAACACCAGTACATTACAACAAGCAATTGAACAAGGCATTAATATACTTCAGTAGGTAATGTTAGCACTAACTCATAGCAACTGCAATTACCTCAATTGCTCTTATTGAACTTTCCTTATGATTTAATTACTAAGTACTATTTAAACAAGGTGTTTTATGCCATGATAAATCTCTGTACTTTATATCAAAAAATGATAAAGCTCTGTATCAGGATACAAATATGATATTATTAGGTATATATTGAAATAAAAAAACCACGAGAAGTGGTTTCACCATTTTATCAATTTTCTTTATTTAGTTATCAATTCCTTCGTGAAATTAGCTCATGCTTTGGTATTTAATTCACCAGAAAATATATCTAAGTCAAGTAAATATTTCCTCCTAGGTTTATGAAGATATTGGAGTACTGGTTCACTGATAGTTGGTTTTACCTCAAAATAATTACCAGAATGCCTTTGGAAAATCCCCAAAGTCAGTTTTATAAGCAATTTGTATTTTTCATCATATTTATTCTACAGGTCCAATTGGCATGAAACTAAGTACACTAGGTGGTTATCATTGATACCTTTCAATAGAAATTGGTTTCACTATTTTTAGAGTTTTTAAACTCCGGTCATTATTTATTGGGTGAAATAGCCACATGTGGTAGTGTTTAATTTACTAGAAAATAATATAGGCTCAATAATTTATGAAAAGCTAGGGTTTGGTGGAACTCATAGTACATGTTCACCGTGAGTTGGAATCAACTCAAAGTACGTGTTAGATTTTCCTAAGGAATTTGTTGAAGTCAGATCTATAATTCTTTTGTCATTTTCATTACTATTTATTTATAGCTCCACTTGACATGAATCCAAGGGCATATGAAAGGTACTTTTAATACCTGCCAACAGAAAGTGGTTTCACTCCATTTGGATCTGTAAAACTCCCTGAGTTAATATTTAATTGGAAGGACATTTCCTTAAGATTAAATCACCCAAAATTATATACTATAAATCTGGGATGTGGCTTATACCATTTGATAGATCTGGTGATTCAGAGGTCAGTGAAATTTGAACCAAGTCATTTGAGCATCTAGAGATTTTTAGATCAAATTTATACTAAGATAGTTATACGTAAAAGAATAAAATATCTGCCAAAAAAAAGAAACGGGCTAGATCTGGATGGCTTTGGGCCGCACAGTTTCGGGCCAGCCTACCCGGGAGTCACCTCACGCGAGAATGGTGTTTGAATCACTGGCGGGGAGGGCCTACTTCCAGCGAGAGCGAGCAGTGGAAGGGCTATGCGACGTTGTGGGCCGCTCGATCAAGTCGCGATCGATGGTCCACAGTCGTTGTCTCCCAGGAGCACAACTGACGGCGTGGAAACCCTAGGGATGGAAGGGATAGCACGGGGAAGTTCAGTGAGGGTGTGCTGGCAAAAGAGGAGTGGCAGACAAGAAGCGACGATCTTTAGAAAGCTTAGAGAGGGGCAACATCTAGAAATTCGGAGTCGGAAGGCCGCTCGCACACCCTGAAGGGGAATTGCAGCGAAAAACAAAAAATTCCTACGATGGAATCCCAAAACTGTTTAGGATCTATCTATGTAGTAATGCAGTAACGGCCAATGCATAGAGAATCTATACCCTTGTAGACCGTACGCGGTTAACGTTCCGCGGGAAACATGGTTGAAGTAGTCGTACTCGTAGCCGATCTTAAGGTCGCGAAGCTCCTCGTAGGTCACCCCTTGCTTCTTCTTGATCTTCATCGTGCAACAGCTCCGGCTCACGACATTTAAGCGCCTCAAGTGTTGCGCCTCGTGTCTTTGTATACATCCGGTCCATGATGAGACCTCCGACTCCCCGATCTCGCCGAGAGTGCGGAAGTTGATATCCGGCTAGGAATCCCTACAGTGAAACGGCGTGCTGCAGGTGTGCCTCGATCGCACATCCCAGACTTAGGGCCATGGTCACAAGGTATAGAGAGAGGGAGGGAGAAAGTCAACCAAAGGACTTCTCAAGTTGTGTGTTTAATCCCACCCATGGGCACCCCTTTATATAGGCGGAGGGGGTGTGCCCTCCCCATTAGGTTAGCCATATGGGACTAATTAATTAAAGGAAATAACAGGGTTTTTGTCCCTAGCCGGATGGGCCGAATCTGGGCAACCCAAATGGCAAGAGGGAGGCAGCATACAGCAGCCTGGGAAGGGGCTGGCCAGGTGGGTCTTGGCTTGGCCCACCTCGCGCCCAGCAGCACCTGCGGCGGCGGCCTGGCGATGCAACCAGGGCGGGCCGGTGCCCCCGTGGACCACGCGCGCCCGCGTGGCGGCCTGGCGAGGCGACCCTCGGGTGGGCCTGCCCGGCGCGGCGGCCCGTGAATGGCGGCCAGCGGAGGTAGAGCCCGGGTGGGCCGTTTGCTGCTGCGACCCAGCAAGCCAGCCAGCCCGCCCGCCTGGCCAGCTTCCCGCGCGCCCGCGTGGGCCGAGTCGAGCAGGCTGGGTGGCGGCCGGCGGCTGCGGTCTGCCCCGAGCGGCAGCTACTATCCGATGCACGCCTGATTGGGCTGGTCAGCCTAGTGCTGACTGTTTTCCTTTTCTTTTTCCTATAGCTTTTCTTCTAGGCCTTTTCCCTTCGGGATTTGGCCTAATATAAAAGTTGCCTTTATAAATCTTAATCTAAATATTATTTAGAATATATTAATTCACAATTAACATATAATAAATATATATTTAAATTCCCATTTACCCGAAAACACTTTTCTGGTCTTTTCCTTTATTCTTTCTCCGAACAACTTCGGTTCTCTCTGCGGAACGATTCCGGCTTTCTCTCTTTCTCTACTGTGATTCCGTCTTACGAATGATCGCTCTCATCATACCCTTAAATGTATCCTCTCACGGCTCGGGAATGCTCTAGACATGATCTGTATCAATGATCAACAGAGGGACCAGGAATGTCCATGTGACCCCTATGCATTCCTGATGACAATGTCGTCTGAACCGCTAAATGTAGCATCCTCTTCCTTTTGTTTCTCGATACGACTTGTTCGAGATCCGATCATTGGTATCCCATACCTTGTTCAATCTCGTTCACAACAACTTCTGTTTTCTTGTTACCGTGATATCACATCCCCGTGACCGAGTCACATGTTGCAACATTTATGGATGTAATCTCACCAAGTCGGCCGTATGTATCTTTACCCGTCATGTGGGTGAACAAATCCCGGTCTTGCAGTCACATGTCATCAACTATTCCTTTGGAATACCCAACATACACCTTTATGGACACCGTATTACCAGATGACGGTTGATGTAGTCAAAGCAGCCTCGGGAAACAGTGAGTAATATGAGCTCACGGTCTAAGGAGAAGGAGTCTAGGTATAGCTGTTGCAACAATAAACTATATGACTTGATCGTGTTGCAATCCTTCGAGGAATGTCCAATCACATCATTCTCCAATGATATGATCCTGTTGTCAGTCGGCATAAATGTCCATGATCTTGAAACCCATATCATCCTCATGACCAACGAACTAGTATGAATAGAGGCTACTGGGGACTTTGTTGTTTCATACCACACCTATACCAATGTTTCTACTTGGCACGGTTATAGCACAATATGAAACTATTATAAACTAATTGAGATATGACAATAAAAACCTATTTATTATTTGCCTCTAGGGCATATCTCCTTCAGTCTCCCACTTGCACTAGAGTACAAATAACCTCGCTCGCATTTTACTCATATAAACCATATACCATATGCGTTTATAGATCATGCATGCTCATGGGAAACGTCATGTCCATGTTCTGTTTTACCAGATCATTATGTATTTTTCAAACTGTTAATGTCTTCCTAATTTTGACATTCACACCATTATCTTATAATGGGTCGAAGTATTTGTTTGGCGACAAAGTGAGACTTCGTTTCTAGTGTTTTATGATGACGGTCATTTTTCACCGTTGTCATCTAAACTTCGAAACACACTTTGCTATCCTTTGTGTATATACTATAGTCATGGCAGCAGAACAAGGCCGGATTCCATGAGCTTAAAGTGACTTTAGATTAACCTCGAGGGCTTTCTCATGGGCACTGGGCCCTGGGACACATCATTATACGTTAAAAGCGAACTAGCCCCGCCATAACATTATACATCACATCAGATGTAGCCTTTATACTTCTATATCTATGTAGGTCCTAGTGCATGAAATGCAACTATGCCACTTACATTGCTTCTTGCCATTTATGTACAAACTTAATTCTGGTTTAGTGATCAACTCAGGAATCACTTAAAGACATGTTCTTACAGTTAAGACTTTGTCCTACCAACCAGAACCTTGGGTCACATTATGTCGAGTATACAACATGGTTATATGGAAGAACCTATGACTGAGGCACATGAGATGCAACACATCTCTTTCTTTCAACCATAGTTGAAATACGAAGTCAATGCTTCATATAGTAAGAACTTCTTTCTTTCCTAGTTCCATTCTGAGCTACTTCAGAATCTTGTCTTAGGACATTCTGAACATCTTTCAGAATCAAGTCCAGGAAGCATTCGACATTCAGTGCTTATTAAACTCACCAATCTATCTCGATAGATCTTTTTTTGTTTAATAACTTCAACTTCATCCTAACTTAAATATTATTAACACCAATCATATCATTCATATATGTCGTCCACATATCACAGAATGATTTCACGCTCCCACTCAAATATGACATTCATGTTTCAGATCCAGGAATTTCACTTAGCTCCCACTCAAAATATGTCAGCTACATATTATGAATTAGCCAAGATGATTTGCTTCCACTCAAATCTAGGTCCTCTCGACAATCTTGGATATTCCAAAATTATTTGATCACCATCAAATCAAGAATTCCACCAACAAGATTTCAATGACCATTCCTTTCTTGTACTTAGGTCCATCACGTTTCTTTGTAATTCATAGGTATGTCTTGTTCAAAACATGACAAGTGAATCAACAATATAATTCCACAAACTTGTAGAATATATAGTTGAATCCTACTTTGTTTAGTAAAAGTATTCATTGAAACTTTATGATCATTATCATTGGTTTCTCCTCTATATGTAGAGTTTGGATTCATGAAACAAATTCCACTGCGCCACTCAGCAATTCGGAGGTAAGGTCTAATACCTTGTTTTGATCTTTTACTTTCTTCCACCTGTATCTTCATTAAGACACATCAATTTAGGACAACAACTAGTTTGCCTCTTTTGTGGAAGATGCATTCATAGCTTCCTAAGAATGCTCTACAAAGACTTGTTTATTCGCCATGATTTCGACTTGTCGAAATCTCCAGAAACTCGAACTTTCCATAACACTTATGGTGTTGTTTCCATGAATCTTTAGATGTTCCTTTGTATTTCAAGTGAGTGTTTGCTTATTTTGATCTTTAACTCTAAGCGACAACTATAACCTCGATAAGAGATAATATTGTACCATATGTATGTAATACATATTCATTATGATGTTTAGACATTTCAACACATTTTGAATTCATCCAATTATCATAATTTGTGGAACATCTTTCAGAAGTTCCTTTTATGCTAAACTTAACTTGAATACTTTAGTCTTGTCGATCAAATCGAAGAGGCTTTTTAATTTTGTTAATTCAATATCCCATTTTGTTGTGAACTCATTTGAACAATTCAAATCATTTTGAACTTATGTTTTATTAAGTAAATACGCTTATTCACTTAAGTCCACAATTAACTAATGATTTCCACTACTTGTTGAAAATATGATACATCACTATGTATAAAGTTCAACATTTCTTCGCATATCACCGTTTTACCAGAATGCGGAGTTTTAGTCATTCTGCCCAAGAGGCATGGTTTTGCAAAGTCTCTAGATTAAGCATCTAGGACCCCGATCTTCATTAAGAACATGCATTAACCAAAATGACTTAAACTATAGTGTCATTCATTATTAAACTTTGGATACCTTTTAGCATTCTAATCCTTTATAAATGTTTAAACTATTATCATTAACATAGTGATGTGAATAATTCATTTGTAATCATAATGTGACCATAAGGTATTGTTCATAAGAATAGTACAAACTGGCTTGTAACTTGTTCATATGAATAATCGTCTTGCCAAAAGCAAGACACACAACCTAGGATTACAAAATTATATTCAAGTCCACTATCCAAATGATAAACTTTGAGGGAAGAGGTGATGTCGGCCATCAACTATTTTGCTTGCCGTCATCAAGTCACGCTGCCTCAAAAACAACAATTCTCAAGCAAATCCTCCTGTTTTCACAAAACGGGACAAGTATCAAATACTTTGCAAACTGCAACGAGTTTTGAAAGAATCACATTTATAATTTGTATATCTTACATATACCTTTTCATCCATGACCTCCTTTTTCAATCAAGCCCTTCTAAGAGTTCTTAACTCTAATGCAAGATCGCTAAGTGTTTTCCAAACATTCCGGAGTCATCGAATGATCTCCTAATGGTTATTGTATCAAGAAAAGAAGATCACCTTTTACGAGGATATCCCTTAGGCATGGGTATTAATCTATGAAGTTGGACCCTGTTGCTAAGTTCCAAATTAAGCAATATATTCCCATGGTCGCAAAGGACCTCAATGGGATAGGCCAAGAACTACTAAGATATTTGCAAACAAACATCTAGACTAAGTTTATAATAAGAGATAAATTTATAATTGGTCTCCACTAAAATTGTCATCCCCTGGACGATTTCAGTGATCACATGATCCCTATCCTCTGCACCTCCCCCGATTAACACGGCCATCAGTGCATTATCAAAGGTAGACATTCACTAATGTCAATCACATCATCCATGTGACTCATGCTCGATCTTTCGATCTCTTGTGTTCCGAGGCCACGCTTCTATGGCGTGCTAGGCTCCCCAAATCTAACTTGTGTGTATTCGCTGTGCAACATGGCTTACACCCACTGTATGCGAACGTAGATATGTCTGACCCCTACTCACCGCAGGGTGCCTCATACCGAAGAACTTTCTTGGTGGTGCACACACAAGGGGAACATGGAACATTGGAATTAAATAGGGATTATCTTATTTGCTACCGTTGAGTATCTAAATACTAGCAGACAATAAGATGTAAAACCGGTATCAACATCATATGTATAATGTGATATGATATGGTCTTTCTTGCGCCTTGATCTCCATTGAGTGCTCCAGCATGATCTCCATCTTGCCCTTGGTTTGACGCCAAGTCCACGACGCCTCCACCAGGTCGTCCATCAGAACGATAACAATTACCATACTACTTAGTAACAGAAAAGTAAACTACTTTACCTTCGCAACGACCAATGCCATATCATAATCACATGCCCCCTGCAAAATAAAGTTAGACGTCTCTACTTTATCTATTGCAAGTTTTACGTGGTTGTTAGGGCTTTCGCAATAGAACCGTTTCTAAACTACGAACTTTCCAACCACAACATGGATCCGGCAGTTGTCTCTATCACACCCCTTTCGGGGCCCTCCGTTGTAAATGCTATATCAACTATCGAATGAGAGACAGACACCCTCTAGCCACTTATACGGTACAAGCCGTATGTTGAGCGTGGAACCAGTCTCGCGTACGAATACGCGTAAGGTTGGTCCGGGCCGCTTCATCAAACAATACCGCGATATAAACAAGTACACGTTAGAGGGTAACAACTAAGGGATCAATGCCCGCACAATACTTGTGCATACTGGCCGTACAACACTCCTACGCATAGATCGGCTCTAATACCATTGAAGGGGAATCGCAGCGGAAAACAAAAAAAATCCTACGATGGAACCCCAAAACTGCCTAGGATCTATCTATATAGTAATGCAGTAACGGCCAATGCGTAGAGAATACATACCCTTGTAGACCGTACGTGGTTAACAATCCGCGGGAAATGTGGTTTAAGTAGTCGTACTCGTAGCCGACCTCAAGGTCGCGAAGCTCCTCGCAGGTCACCCCTTGCTCCTTCTTGATCTTCATCGTGCAACAGCTCCGGCTCACGACATTTAAGCGTCCCCAGTGTTGTGCCTCGTGTCTTCGTACATATCTGGTGCACGATGAGACCTCCGGCTCCCTGATCCCGCAGGGAGTGCGGAAGTTGATATCCGGTTAGGAATCCCTGCGGCGCAACGGTGTGCTGCATGTGTGCCTTGATCGCACAGCCCAGACTTGGGGCCATGGTCACAAGGTATAGAGAGAGGGAGGAAGAAAGTCAACCAAAGGACTTCTCAACCACCCATGGGCACCCCTTTATATAGGCGGAGGGGGTGTGCCCTCCCCATTAGGTTAGCCATGTGGGACTAATTAATTAAAGGAAATAACAGGATTTTCGTCCCCAGCCAGATAGGCCGAATCTGGGCAGCCCAAATGGCAAGAGGGAGGCAGCATATAGCAGCCTGGGAAGGGGCTGGCCGGGTGGGCCTTGGCGTGGCCCACCTCACGCCCAGCAGCACCTGCGGCGGTGGCCTGGCGATGCAACCAGGGCGGGTCGGTGCCCCCACGTGGCGGCCTAGCAAGGCGACCCCCGGGTGGGCCTGCTAGGCGCGGCGGCCCGCGATCGGCGGCCAGCGGAGGTAGATCCCGGGTGGGCCGTTTGCTGCTGCAGCCCAGCAAGCTAGCCAGCCCGCCCGCCTGGCCAGCTCCCCGCGCGCTCGTGTGGGCCGGGTCGAGCAGGCTGGGTGGCGGCCGGCGGCTGCGGTCTGCCCCGAGCGGCAACTACTATCCGTTGCACGCCTGATTAGCCTAGTCAGCCCAGTGCTGACTGTTTTCCTTTTCTTTTCCTATAGCTTTTCTTCTAGGCCTTTTCCCTCCGGGATTTGGCCTAATATAAAAGTTGCCTTTATAAATCTTAATTTAAATATTATTTAGAATATATTAATTCACAATTAACATATAATAAATATATATTTAAATTCCCATTTACCCGAAAACACTTTTCCAGTCTTTTCCTTTATTCTTTCTCCGAACAACTTTGGTTCTCTTTGCGGAACGATTCCGACTTTTTCTCTTTCTTTACTGTGATTCCGTCTTACGGATGATTGCTCTCATCGTACCCTTAAGTGTATTCTCTCACGGCTCGGGAATGCTCTAGACATGATCTGTATCAATAATCAATAGAGGGACCAGGGATGTCCATGTGACCCCTATGCATTCCTGATGACAATGTCGCTTGAACCGCTAAATGTAGCATCCTGTTCCTTTTGTTTCTCGATACGACTTGTCGAGATCCGATCATTGGTATCCCATACCTTGTTCAATCTCGTTCACAACAACTTCTGTTTTCTTGTTATCGTGATATCACATCCCCGTGACCGAGTCACATTGTAGCATCCCAATTGTCTAACAATTGCAATGCTACTAGCCTAGTCTACATATAATGACTACTTCCAATATATAATTGGTGCATCATCATTATATCATGCTCATGTCATCATGCCACCTTGCATTTGAGCATCATATAAAACCCTTTTTGTTTTGGATCTTCTCTCATATGCATTGTAAATTGTATTTGCCTCTTGATATTGTATTTGGTTCTTGATATATTGTTTAAATGCCCAAGTTGAGCTGGGGGCATATCTTTTATTCAACTCCATCACCTTTCTCTGTCACCACCTTATAATTCCACCATTCCCCTACATGTGAGCTTTGCATTTACTTGGTTTTACCTCTAGCTCATGTGGGTTGGGATGGCTCCACTTACAATTCCACATGCTCCCATATATGCACCATATGGTTTCCACATTATTGGTTTATGAGAGCCACATGGCCATCTTTGCATGCCTTGTGAGTGGAACCTTTTCCTAGCTTCCATATGGGTTGTTTTGGGGTTATTATCATGTTGGGATATTTTTGGGCTTACTAAATACCTAGTGGCACATACACACTAGCAAGTCCCATTTCTATTCAAATATGGTCATCTCCATCTATTCCACATGGGGCATCCTTTTAAATTCTTTTGCTTGGCTTATTCCATATTTCCGGAATGCATATGTATAAATGCCATGAATAATTATTTTGTTTTCACAAGATTAAAACATGGCATTTAATGCATTTGCATGGGCCATGCAACCATCACCATCTTTGGTCCTCCTTTGGTTTTATTTGTTTTTGAGTGGATCATCTTCTCTTCTCTCTCCTTCTCTCAATCTTTTCTATCTTGCTATGCTTCCTTGCCATGTGCATCAAGACCCTCACCCTCACCTTATCTCCTTCACATCATGCATGATCATGTGAGGTCATATCCTTAAAAACCCTATCTTATCTCTCCTTATCCATCACCATGTGTCCAAAAAAAACACTTCCCTCTCCATCTCTTTTCCCCATCATGCTTGATCTTGTAGATTATCTAAACCCTAAGCCCTCATCTCTCCTCTCTCTAACCCGAGCCACCACCATGACCTACCCCATCTACCTTCCCTCTCTACCATGCCGAGGTGCACCTCTCCCTACCATGCAGGCCCCACCTGGCCACCCTTGCCCCACCTAGCTACCAACCACCCCAAGCCCTAACGAGCCACTACTCCTTCTCCTAACCTAGCTCCTAACCGAGCCTCCCTCCTACCCTAGCTCTCTCTCTCTCCCTCTCTTTTCTCTCCCTGACGCGAGGACCCCCCAGCCCGAGCCTTCCCTCTGCACCAGCCCGAGCCCTACCTGCCCATCACCTACCCTGCCCCTGCCCCGACCCGAGCACGTGAAGAGGGGGAGGAAAAGTGGCCGAAGCCACCTTTTCTCTACCCCACTTCCCACGGCACCCTTCCCCTCCCTCTGCTATCTGCCACCACCTCCCACGCCTCTGTTCCGTTAGATCTCCCCAGGCCGCCCCCTTCCTCTCCGTCTACCCCTACCACCATCCACCACCGATCACCACCTTTCCGTCGGCCTCCTCTCGACGACACCGTACCAGGCGGCGGGCGCGGCGTCCAGGTGTCAAGGAAGAACGAGTCGGCCTTCTGCATCGCCCTATACCGCCGACGTGGAGCAGGAGGAGCCCCAGGCCGAACTGCACACCGTCGCCCCGACGCGAAACCCTAGCCCGCGTTCGTCTGCCTCGCCGATGATCGATCGCTCCGTTGCCCGCACCACCAACATCAACAGCCCCGCGGTGAGCCCCTGTACCTCCTAGACACGCTCCTCTTCGCTGCCGTTGTCTGGCCGCGCCGGACCATCCGCCGAACACCCTCTGCGCGCCGGCAGTCACTGCGCTCACGCGGCATAGCGCCTCGCTGACGGCATGTCCAGCCCCCACCCACCTTGCGGTCACCAAACCTCACCTAGCCGCACTGGTTCCGGTCCTCCGCGCGCACGCCCAGGTCCTGGGTTCGATCCCCGCGCCGCGCCTTGCGCCTGTCACGCACGAACCTGTCCGCGGTTCAGAGAAAGAAGAGGAACAGTACGGGCGCCCTTTTGCGCTTACCCCCCCCCCTAACCTTTTTACTCCTAACCCGCGGTCCGCCTGAGCCCACCTGTCAGCCGTAGTAACACTTTGCAGATAGGCCCCCTAGTTTAGCACCCCTCAACCCGCGCTCCCGTTTTGGCCACCTGTCAGTCTCCGCGCTCTTCCGCCGCTGGCACCTGGGCCCTAGCCAGCTAGCCCCACCTGTCATTCTCAGAGACTAGGTTAGCCGCGGTGACAGAAGGTTTTCTGCGCGCTGTGTCGCCCAGTCAGCAGCTGGCCCACCTGTCGGTGGCTCTGGCTAGCACTGGGCTGGGTGACAAAAGTATTTCTGGATTTCTGTTCTGATTTAAATTTCCAGAAAATGTTTTAAATTCAAATTTCAAATCTGTATTTAAATAACTTTTGAAATATAAACCCAAATAATACAAATAATATATGTTTTGAAATCAGAAAAATGTGAGGTTTTCAAATATGCCCTTCAAAATATTATTTGAACACTTTAAATTTCGAGTTGATTAAAATTACAATAAAATGCCCTTTTTCCTTAATTAATTAATAACTTTTGTTTTATAACTCCAAATTTAACAAATAATATGTCTAAAATGATTAGCTCGACGAGACCTTTCTGTTTATGCATTCCTTGTTCTGTTTTGCAGCATGCATCATATAAATATAAAGTATACAGCAACTTATTTGAGTATAAAATATGATTAAACCCCATAAAATGCTTATTTTCTTGTATTCCACACCTCACCCATGCCATGCTACTTTATTGCCATGCAAATTGTGCATCATTCATCATGGCATGATTGTTTGCTTGTTGCATTTTATTCATATGCTTGTGCACTTTATTTATGTTGGCCCTTGTTTGTTTGGTTCTTCTTCGAATAGACGCTGAGCAGGGAATATATCAAGAAACCCAGGAGCACTACCCAGATCCTTCTCTCGCTTCAACTGAGCTGCCAGGCAAGCACTACCACATGCTTGCATACATACAGTACCTATTGCCTCTATCTTATTCTTGCATCATCGAGTCGCGATTGCATTAAATTTAATCCCAAGTACTGCATAGCCTTTACTTTTAAACTCCACCGAAGCTTGTTCCTCCATCCCATGAGCCATTACTACAGGAGTTGTTTGAGCCATGCGAGTCGTAGAACAGCATGTGTAGGGTATGTGAGTGTCTGATGGATAACGAGGTACCTAAACAACTTAACCTGAGTAGTAATGGGATAACTAATGAAAGCGGCATCGGTGAGCAATATCTGCTATTTGGTTTTTCATGCTCACTTGTGTCCCGTAGGACCCCGAGTACTTGATTCCTGTTCCTTGAATATTCGCGCTATCCACATCCGGGAGGCTTATGAACCCCCCTGAGCCAGAGCTTGATTCATTCTTATTTCTTGGGGCCACAATTAGTTTGGGGCTTTGTTACTATCCTGTACTTATACCATGTTTTACTGCTTAATTTAAGATTGTGCGAGGATGCACCTGTACTGTTTAGGTCCGTGACACGTTTTCGCTGTATCGACAAGCCCAGTCACATTTTCGGGTTCCCAGTCGTTTACAGCCGTCCACACAAACCTTGAGTCTGTCTCGGAGTCGGCCAACTTCGTCGCGGGTAGCTTAATGGGGTGGCCCCCTGAAATATTTCTGAATCCTGTGATCGCTTTGTCGTGACTGCCTCGTTGGGTTTTGATTTGGTTTTTCCGAGGTTGATCGAGTGTGTGTTGCTATTTGCGCACCCCTGCAGGGTAAAACTTTCTGAAAGCCGTGTCCACGGTTATGGACGACTTGGAGCACAGTTTCTCGATCATAGACAAGTATAACTAAAGTACCGCTTTTAACCTGACTAAGTACCTGACTAGTAAATAGTGCAATTCTCATGGAATGGAAAATAAAACTGCCGACGGATGGGGGTTGTTCGTCCGCTTTCTCGTTGGTAAGCGAGGAGGAGGATGGATCTATTAATATTATCGTTATAACTATTGTTATTAATTCACGGACATCCGTCTATCTTTGGTTAGGCAGATGGATAGCGAGTATCTATAGAATTGTTAGGTATTATCTTTTGCTGCAATTGCGTCACCCCAGGTTGTGTCCCCTTTAGAGGCATAAAGACTTGCTGAGTACCCCTAGGGTCTCACACGATAAATTGTTTGATTCAGATGAACAGGTAAGCTCGCAATATGGATACTGGGTGGAGGAGACGGACGATGTGGGCAACGATCATTCGGTGTAGAGATTCCGGGAACGGGGATCCGCGAGATCTGTGGGCGGGATGTGTTTATTTATGGGGCATCTTATACCGATTTGCTTCTTATCCGTACTCGGATCTTGTTTCCGCTTCCGCCTGATACTCTGATGTTCGATGTATGAGGAGATATCCTAAACTATTATATCTATCTAGGAAATTTGGATCTTGCCGTATGGCGTTGCAATATTTCTATTTCTTTTAGATGGAATGACTCTGAGGACTGTTGTATGGTGGCTTGCATACATACTCATTTGTGTATGTAGTTGATCCCTTCGCCTGCCGATTACGCCGCCCGTTCTTGTCCCGATGTTTGGAAATGGTTAGGACGGCCGAAAGGTCTACCTGTGAGTGGCATTTGGGCCCCACCGTACTATTTTAACCATTTCCGTTCATCCAGGCTTGTAACTAGGAGCGTAATTCACCGAGGTAGTTACACACATGTTGCAACATTTATGGATGTAATCTCACCAAGCCGGCCGTTTGTATCTTTACCCGTCATGTGGGTGAACAAATCCCAGTCTTGCAGTCACATGTCATCAATTGTTCCTTTGGAATACCCAACATACACCTTTATGGCCATCGTATTACCAGATGACGGTTGATGTAGTCAAAGCAGCCTCGGGAAACAGTGAGTAATATGAGCTCACGGTCTAAGGAGAAGGAGTCTAGGTATAGCTGTTGCAACAATGAACTATATGACTTGATCGTGTTGCAATCCTTCGAGGAATGTCCAATCACATCATTCTCCAATGATATGATCCCGTTGTCAATCGGCATAAATGCCCATGATCTTGAAACCCAGATCATCCTCATGACCAACGAACTAGTATGAATAGAGGCTACTAGAGACTTTGTTGTTTCATACCACACCTGTACCAATGTTTCTACTTGGCACAGTTATAGCACAATATGAAACTATTATAAACTAATTGAGATATGACAATAAAAACCTATTTATTATTTGCCTCTAGGGTATATCTCCTTCACACCCTCCCCAGTGAACTTGTTCGGAAGCTTGACGGGGAGCTTCCAAAGTGGCTGCATGTCGAGGGTGGGCAATAGGGTGGGATGCTGAGGCCCTAAGGGAGGCCCGCTTGGCCTTGGAATCGCTGCAGGTGTTCGGGTTCGTAGGGTTCATGGTAGAAGGTTCATTCGGACCTGACTGTTGGTGGTGGTGCTTCGGAAGTTCGATGTCAGAGGCATTTGTCGGCATCCCTAGGCAAAACAGGGGCGGGGTTAGGTAGATCTTGTGGTGAGGGAGAAATGCAAGCAGGGAGAGGGTGCAGGGAGTGAGGGCATAAACGACCACCTTGCATGGAAACTTGCAGCACCTCGACTATTGTGCTCTTATCTAGGGAAGTAGATAGAGGGGCCTTGGGTGCCTAGGAGGTGAGAGTGGTAAGGTAAGGGAGTCAAATGAGGGTGGAGATAGGGGAAGTACGGGCCCGAGGCCTTTTATTCTGAAAGGTTTGGTCTATGAAGTACTAAGTCCATAGGCGAGGTTAGGAGGGTGCTAGGGCATGTGGTTTGTCAATGGGAATGGTGGATCTTGAGGGGGTGGAGTTTGGGACACTCCTAGGCGGCCTGTCTTGCTGCAAGGGTCAGAGAGAGAGGTTCTCTCCATTGTTTTGGCAAGATAAAGAAATGGTAATGGAGGTAGCTAGGGCAAGTTATTAGCCATAGGGTAGGTGGAAGGAGGTGTGTGGGGTCCTAGATGATGCAGATGGGTGGATGGAGGCTGGTGGTGGCTGCTGGAAGTAATGGAGCAAAATATAATAAGTTATGCCATTATCTATTTCTCTTCTTCCTTCCAAGAACACATGACAACAGGTACAGTGGTGCTACACTGCTAGCCTACTGTAATTTCGACCAGGGAGTGATGGAGGGTGTGTGTTGTGGTCATTAAGCTAGGGTTTGGGAAGTTTTGATGATTTGTCAAAGGCTTATGTGAATGGTCAATTTCGTATTTCTTCTCTCTTCTCTCTTTCTCCAAATTTTCACAAGCACATGTTAACTTGGGTAGGGTTGAGGTTGTGCATGATCAGGGGATGTGTGAGGATCATTAGGTGGGTGTTGAGTTTGATTTTAACTTTGAAATTTGAGTTTTGGTTGAGTTTGAGGATATAGGGCAGAACATCCTCATACCACCAATACCATGTTGGATTATGAAGCTCGGAGCTTACTTTGGATCATGGGGTAGATGGGTCGATAGACCACATGGTGTAGCTTAGAATGGTGCATAGATTTGGTCTAAAACATGTTTTAGTGATTATATATTAAGGGACAAACTTAGTTGTTTTTAAGGGTGCCAGAACAGATTATCATCCTACCTCTAGAACCATGTTGGATTAAGATGTTAAAGGATCAAATTGGAAAAAGGAAGGTATGGGTTGATAGATTAGGTTGAGTAGATCACAACCATGCAAAGAAGTGATCAGGAAAGGTTGATATAGAGTTGGGAGATTCTACCAAAGTTGTCATGTTGAAACAGTTGACAGAAATAGATTATTTTCTTAACTACAAAACCATCATGGACAAGTGGGTCCAAGAAGTATCTGGACAAGGGCAAGAGTGTGGTTTGCAAGTCCATAAGATGGTACACAATAAGGTACAAGTGCATTTTCAATAATACCCATGGATTAATATAGATAGGGGCCTAATGATGGGATCTCGATAATAGTTTCGGACTTAGTCAAATTTTGACAGTTTTAGTTTTTTTACTAGGGTATAAGATCTAGTTGTTTTAGTGGTATGCAAGCTTCCAAACTCATCATCAAGTGATGAGGTTGAAGAGTAGGTTAAGTATAAGGGTGACATGCTTTGGGTTAGTCTCTAATGATTTGGAAACTATGAAAAGGAAGTGGCTTAGAATTGATCCTGATAAAAAAATATATGGTCAAGCTAATGAATAGAGGCTAATTCTAGCTTGGGAAACTTGATAGGTGTGTTCCTTGATCAAGAGAAGGTATTGGTGATGGAATATCACATCACAATAAGAAGGTATAATGGACACAATGCCCAGGGATCAAGATTAAGGGTCTTGATTAGGGGTCCAAAAAGCTAACTTGATAACTAGAATGATGATGTTATTACTAGTAGTGTTCTGATGATTTTCTCCCAAAAATCTTAGTGAGAGGTATACTTAAGATCTACTATTCTTATCTTGCTTGGCAAGGGTTTTATACAGGTGAGTTGTTGAGAGATAGATGCTAGTATCCATACAAGTTTAAACAGTTGTGAGGAGACTGGTTTCCCTTCAACACCCTAAATTCTATAGGTGTATATTTAGTTTGGTTTGGTTATTAGGGTTGAGCTCCTAGGGTAGCTCAGGAAAACTCCTAATCAAACAAGTCAAGACAATCATGTTTAAAGACAGTAGATCAAGGCAATTCATACAAATATCTCAAGAAGACTACAAACATACTTAAGCATTACTTGAGGTCTAAAGGAGATAAGTTTTTGAAGGGTTTGTGTTTTGAAGAAGGTGAGGGTCCCTTGCCACTTCTACCAAGAGAGGGAAACAAATAGCTTTATAAAATATTTTGGAAAGACTAGAGGTAAGGATATTTGGAAGGTTCCATCTTGAAAACATAAGGAGATGGTATCATATAGATCTCCATAATTCAATAGAATCTAAGAAAACATTTGTTGTGGCAAAGGCATCTTGGATCTTGTTTTGAAATGCCAGAACAATTGAGAATATGTAAAGTAAGAAAAGACATTGTCTTTTGTTAAATAGATGTTGCAACCGAAGGGAAGGTAGAGAATTATCTTAAATACTACTCAATCAGAAGCATAAGCACAAATAATCAAACAAGTGCTTCACCAGTAAGCAAGAAAAAGTTTTTGATCCTCCTGATTTTTGCATTCAGGACAAACAAGTTTTTGATGCCTCTTAAATTTTGTGACAAAGCTTTTCTCACCGCCACATATCTTATTAATATGCTACCTAGTAAGGTCAATTAGAATGATACACATGTTCGTCGTCTTTTGGGCACTCAGACGAATTAAAATCTCTTTGTGTTTTGGGGTGTACATGTTGGCCCAATCTTTGCCCTTATAACAATCGTAAACTTTCTTTTCGCTCTACACAATGTGTCTTCTTAGGGTATAGTCCTCATCATAAGGGAGTCAGATGTATTGAAGTTTCCACTAGCCGAGCTGATATCTCTCATGACATTGTATTTGATGAACACATCATCCCTTTCGGATCGCTTCATCCAAATGTCGGTGCTCTACTTAGAAAGGAAATCCTTATGCTAAATGAATCTGTTCAAAATTTTGAACATGGGCATAAACTTGTTGATGATTTATCTATGGAAAATATCCATAGTACTAACCCAAGTGCTAGACTTGTTACTGTTGCTCTACAGGATCAAACCGTACAACCTATTGAAAATTCGGGACCAAATGATGCTAAGAATAGCTGATGAGTCCAAAATTGAAGCATATCTACCTTTTGTTTTTGCATAAATGGAGTTGGTATGTTTGTATTTCACTGCATTTGCACGCACCATTTTGTTCTTGTTTCAACAGGATTCCAAATCATTGAGAAATATATGAACATATCAATTGGAGTTATCATATTGTGTAATTATATGATATTTCTAAGTGATAAAAGTTATTTTATGTATTTACCTTCGCACCTGGGAGAATACCAAGCGAGGAGGAGAAATCAGCACCGATAATGACTGGTGGTACAGGCGGAGCTCGCCTGTGCCGTCCGCTCATACCAAGTGCCATCGTGACCGCCTCATCAAATACTTTCTCCTAGCGAAGAGGAGAGAGAGATCTGACATTCACAGCCACCAGAAACCATGAAAAACCACATCTAAAAGGGATATGAAGGAGGAACTGGGCTAGGGGAAAATCTCAGCTGCTTCACGGATCATTGGAGGACAGCGCATCTCCCCTTCATCATCAACCACTGCATCTCCATTACCACCATTACCCCCATCTTTCATCTATTAGATCTTGTTGTAATTCCATATTCAATTATGGTTTGCATTAGATCTACCTTCGTACTTTTATCCATCTATTTGATTATGCTGATGTTGTTGATTGCTTCCATGAGTGAGTAGTTCCCTTATTCTTGGGGAGATGGAGAAACCCTAGCACAATTATGAATTTGTAATAAAGATGCTCTATTCTTGTGTCCATGTGACTTGCCCGTCTATGATATAAATTATGATTTGTGTTTGATCTCTCTCTTTAGATGGTATGTGTAGTCGGTCGCATATCATTTGCCCTCGGGACTAAAGGGAGGGAGAAATTCTTTGGACGTGTCTTGGAAGCGTACCCGAAATGGCCCCGTGACATATTGGCATTGGCTCGTAACCTCCATGGTCAAAGGATGATTAAAGAGGGACTCCCTAAGCTAATTACGATATCCATGGGGGAACCCTTAATTGTGGTGGTCTGTATGGGTGACTGCTCTTAGACATCGTAGTGGTTATTTAGAGGTGAGCTCACTCTTGGCTCAACAAAGTTGCCTGCTATGATCCTTGTAGTGAACATCTTATTATGGAGCTCTCTCCACACATCACATGACACAAGGAGTATGTTATCTTGATTACATATAACAATAATACTATGCTAGTGGTGTATCCTACATTCTAGAGAACGCCTTAGCCCTATTAAGTTCAACCACACTTTCATACAAACTTGTTACTTGTTTTCTTTTACTTATTTTAATTTCTTTTCTACAAATAACCATAAACCTTTCAAACACCCTTTACTTGAGATCAAAGGCAGCTTATAAGTATCCTTTGGTAGAGAGTAACAAGTGGCATAAATACCTTTACCAATAAATCTCTGTGGGATCGATATCTTTACTTCGAAACTAGCTACAATTGATTTGTGCACTTGCAGTAATCAAATTATTTTCTGGCGACGTTGCCGGGGAGCTAAGCACTTTTGGTCTTTGTTCTTAGTTACTTATTTTACTAATTGTTTTGCCAAAGTTGTTTACTATTTTCAGGTAAGCACCATGAATGCACTTGGGCTGATTAATCAGCTCGATGCTACTAAATACCTCAGGAAGTTCAATAGAGGACTCGTCAAGGAATTCCCGAGTGGGAGCGAAACAGAATACAAGGCCAATCCTCATTTTATCGCTATTATTAAATAAAAAGCTTTTGCAGGAGATGATCCAGATGAGGATCCTTACACTCATTTAATGCATTTTACCGAGCTATGTTGGACCCTTAAATTGAGAGGTATTCCGATGATGAATTGAAACTTAAATTGTTTATCCAATCCCTAACTAACACTACTTGGCTTGGTATAGATTTTGCCCTCAGGGAAAATTGATACTTGGGAAAAACTTAAAGGAGAATTTGTATTTCAATTCTTCCCCAAGGTGAAAACTGCTGAAGTAAGAAGGGAAATTACAAACTTCAAAAACCGCTCAGGTGAAGGTTTGGTAAGGGCCTATAAAAGGTACAAGTATCTACTTAATAAGTGTCCCCATCATGATTTATCTGAATGGTACGTTTTGCATATTTTCTATGGAGGACTTAATCAAGAAATTAAGCATGAGCTTGACATGAATTCAGGAGGCTCTTTGATGGAGTTAACTATAATTAAAGCTTGGGAACTTTTAGAATTAATTCGCCATAATAGATAAACATGGGGATTTTATTTAGGGGGTGAAGGAGGTATAGAAATTGAATATGATTGTCTCGATGCTTATAAAGACTCCAGTAAGGTAAAAGAAACTGCTAATGAACCGCAACTTGATAATGATATTATTTTGCAAATTCTCCAGTCTTTTAAAGAACATATTGAAGCTCCTAATAAAGTATGGCTTCATCATACTCTGCCACCCGAGCCAGTTGTAGAAGATGATCCAATAATCATAGCCCCTGTCAAACCATTAAAGGAGGTATCCCCATATGTTGAACTCCTTCCTTTCCCAAGGACGATGAGAAAAAATATGATGGCTCAACAACTAGAGGATCAACGCAAATAAGAACTATTTCTCAAGGAGATAGAAGAGGAGACACAAAAAGGAAAACTAAAGAAAAACATGTACAAGAGGTAGAGGCATCAATAAAGGAAGATATTTTAACCATGTTTGCACACTACAATGTGATTGAGCTAGACACTAAAGCTTCGTAATTTGTCGAAGGAAAGGTAAAGCCAAAGAAGTGGGTAAGCCTATTCTCTCTTGCACTTTCGGATGAACTTCTTGTTATGGCCTTTGTGACATCGGTACAGCTGTTAACATTATCCCTTTTAATTTTTATTTAAAAATTCAAAATGAATTAACTCCAGCCGAACTAGAAGATACAGATATGACTATAATGCTTGTAGATAAAACACTCAGAGTCCCCATGGGAATAATTAGGAATGTTCCAATTTGTGTTGGACCGTACAAATACCCCATTGATTTTATGCTTATTGATATGCCTACTGATGTTTATTGTCCCATCATTTTTGGAAGAACTTTTCTAAATACCGCAAGAGCGAACATAGATTGCAAGAGACAAACTGTGTCCCTCAAGTTTGGTGAAGAGAAAATGGATTTTCATTTCTCTAAATTTGACCATAAGCCGGCTAATGAAGAATTGGATGATGTTGAGTACGAACGTGAGGAAGAAGGTAATATCATAAATTTAGCCTCGATAGTCATCGAGACTCCCGACAATGATTTAGCAAGAAGTTTAGTCAACAATAATAATATCCTCCAGGACATAGAAAAAGCTAAAATGGATGATTATCTTGACTCCACACCTGAGGTGGACACCGAGATTAATCAAAAATATGAAGAACCCATAAGGAAAGGAGACGAGGCTCTTCCTCCTCCAATCCTGAAAACTCTACCAAAGGGAACTAAAATATAGGTTTCTTGATGAGACCAATAAATTTCTTGTTATTATAAGTGCTAACCTTGCAGAGAAAGAGGAGGAAAATTTAATGAAGTTTCTCGCATGCATCGAAATGATCTTGGGTATTCGATGAGTGACTTGAAGGGGATTAGTCCCTCGATAGCCACCAATAGAATATTCATGGAAGAAGGAGCTCAACCGGTCGCAGATTTTCAGTGACGTCTTAACCTCACATGAAAGTGGAGGTAAGAAAAGAAATAATACGTTTGTTGGATGCATGCGTCATCTTTCATGTATAAGAGAGTGAATGGGTAAGTCATGTTCATTGTGTTCCTAAGAAAGGTGGGGTTACGGTTGTCAAAAATGAACATAATGAAATTGTACCTACTAGAACTATTGTTGGTCACAGGATGTGCATTGACTATAGAAAACTTAATAAGGAAACTCGGAAGGACCACTGCCCTTTACCATTTATAGATCTTTAGAAAGGCTTGCTATGCACTCTCATTTTTGTTACTTAGACGGCTATTCCAGTTTTCCCAAATTGTTGTTGACCCTGATGATCAACTTAAGACTACTTTTATTTGCCCTTATGGCCTTTATATTTATCGCCGTATTCCTTTTGGTCTTTGTAATGCTCCTGCCACTTTTCAAAGATGTATGACTTCTATATTTGTTGATTATGTTGAAAGTATTATGGAAGTATTCATGGATGACTTCTCTATTTATGGAATTTCCTTTAATCATTGTCTCCATAATCTTCATAAGGTTTTGCCGAGATGTGAATACACTAACTTAGTCTTGAACTGAAAAATGCCATTTTATGGTTCAAGAAGGCATAGTGTTTGGTCACAAAGTCTTAGGTAAGGGCATAGAAGTCGATAAAGCAAAGATTGAAGAAATAGAAAGGTTACCCCCTCCCCAAGACATAAAAGGTATAAGAAGCTTCTTAGGTCATGTGGGATTTTATAGAAGGTTCATTAAGAAATTTTTCAAAAACTGCTAGACCATTAACTAACCTTCTTCAAAAGGATGATTGTTTTAATTTTGATGAAAGTGTCTTAATTCTTTCAACATATTAAAACAAGCTCTCCTTGAATCTCCCATTGTAAAACCACCTAATTGGAAGAAACCTTTTGAGCTATTTTGCGAGGCTAGTCATGAAGCTATAGGAGCAATTCTTTGTCAGTATGATGGTGATGATCTTAATATCATTCATCATGCTAGTCGCACTTTAAATGGGCCCAAAAGAACTACCCTATGGAAGAAAAATAATTCTTCACAATGGTTTTCTCCTGTGATAAGTTTAGATCTTATATCATGGACTCTAAAGTAAGAGTACACACTGATCGTGTTGGCTTAAAGGAAATCCTAGAAAGGACCGATGTTAAGCCAAGAATGATCCGTTGGTCTTTACTTCTGCAAGAATTTGATTTATAGATCCTACAAAGAAGGGAAGAGATGGAGGAAACATTCATGGACACTCAAGAAGTTGCTCATCCTAAGGGAGTGTCATCCGTGTGTATACCTGTGGGAACCACACTACCAAAAAGGAAGTTCTCTATTTCTTCTTGCAATGGTTTTGGTGATTTTCTACAACCAGTTTTATTCGAAGAGAGGAAGAAAAAGATACTCAAATGGATTCATGTTCCCTCGATGATCAAAGCTTATGAAATCCTAAACACATCTTTGTTCTAGATGATTTTCTACTATTTCTTTTTACGTATCTGCATTCCCTTCGTTTTTCTGAGTTCGTTGTCGGTCTTACAAGGTCAGTACGGGCAGGAGGTACAGCCGGATCCTCCTGCACCGCCGGTTGTTAAGCCTGCTAATGCCCTCGTTTCGTTTTCGCAAACTGGTATGACCGCGCCGTACGGGCGCACCCCCGTACCGCTGGTCATTATAAGTTCTATGCCCTTTCTTATGCTCTTTGTTTGTGTTTACAAAAAATCGGAGCCACGAAGTCGGTACGGACGGGCAGTATGGGTAGAACCCGCCCGTACCACTTAGTCGGTTGACTACTACTAACTTCATCGCGACGTGTTTTTCACTACAAGAATCTGGACGATCTGTGACGTTTTTTTTATGACGCGACCTAAAAATGTCGCAGATCCTTGACGTTCTAGAATGGTTTGTCACAAGGAGATCCAAGCCCTTCCAGCCCGGTTATCCATGACGTTCCTTGGTTTCATCGTGGCAAATTCGTCGCTGATTTCGTCCCAGGCCCTGAAGCCCAGTTTGCCATTTCGTCTGGTGCCAAATTCGTCGTGGATTTCGTCATGGCACATGTTCGACACTTTTTTCGCATCGACAGTCTCCTCCGTGCTTCAACCCCACCTGTCAGCGCACTATGCACGGTAGCACTTCACGGAAACTAGGAGTGATTTTTTAGCTGGTCCCACATGCCAATCTATTTGATCAAAACTTGCATGAAGTGCATGGCTAGTTCACGTGCTAGTTCCGAAAAAAAGCCGGTTGATCCAAACTTGAAGTGGCAGTTCTGCTTCTTCTCTCTCATCTCCTCATCTCCTCGTAGTGGCAGTTCTTCTTCGTCTCCCTCATCTCCTTGCAGTGGCAGTTCCGCTTCGTCTCCCTCGTCTCTTCTCTTCTTCTCCTCGCAGTGCTACTTCTTCTTTCTTCCTCAATCAAAACATTCCCGCACGTAGCCATGGCCAGCAGCCGGATGAAGAGGAACTAGTCCGATCTCCCGGCCGACCCACTTCGCAAGATCACCGATTACTTGCTGGAGAAAGAGGAGTGCATCGACACCTATGCTACTTGTGGGGAAGTCTGTACCGATTGGCGCCGCACTTTAAAAGTGCCCGAATTCCATCTCAACAACTGGATCATGATAGATCACACACTTCTAGATGTCAGGGACTTTACCTTCCTCAACCTCGCCACTGGTCGTTGCTTTAGGATGAATCTAATGGACGTCCATCGCAGGTTCACATTCACATCCAATATATATAACATTCATTTATTTGTATTTTACATTGTAAACATATTAGTGCTAACTGATGTCCTCTTCTTCCAAAATATACTACTTCATCAGTGTTTCTCGTGACATTATCTTTCTTGCTCAGAGGGTGGAGCCATCGGTGATAGACTAGTTCCTGTCAACTCTGTCCTTTCTTCCTTAGCAACTTATTATATGTGCACTCTTTCAATTTCTTTGGGAGTGCTGGAGATCATTGATAAGGGTAGAAGGAGGTGTCTTTGGAGGAAATACAAGCAGGATGAGAGAACAAACTCCCTAGCTTCCTAGGAAATGATCTGCAAGCCAAATAAAAAAGGAGGACTAGGAGTATTGGATCTTCCAAAGCAAAATATAACTCGTTTGTTAAAGCACCTTGGTAAATTTTATAACAATGCCAACTTTCCATGGGTCAATTAGTCAGAGATACATACTATCATGAGTCTGTGCCACATGCTTGAAGGGTTTCGCAGCATAGTAAATCAAAATTTTCTACGGAAGCGAACAGAGGGAAAGCCAAGATCTAATATAGGAGATGCAAACAACGAGAGAGATTGGATTAGATCTTCATACCCTTGAAGATTCGCACAGCGGAACGTTCGTCGGAACGTGGGTGATGTAGTCATACTCGCTTCTCCTCCTCGCGATCCGATCCGATCCAGCACCACAAGTGGCGGTGCCTCCGTGAGATGCACACGTGCGGCACCTCGACGTCTCCTCCTTCCTCGGACCAGCAAGTATGGTGGAGAGATAGATTGGATCTACAACACGACAGCGTGGTGTATTTGGTGGAGAATTTCTGCAGCAGGGCTTCGCCTGCAAACAGTCGGGAGGGAGAGAGGAGGGCAGCAGGGCTACTAGGGCTTGGAGGGAGATGTGTAGGAGGGAGGGGGCGCACCAGCCCTCTATATATAGAGGGGGAGGGGGAGGCCAGCCCTAGCCCCTCCTCCAAGCCTATCTCTAGTTTAAACGATTTAAACTCTCCCCTTATCTAGAAATTCTATCCCGAGATTTAAACGAGTTAAATCTCTCTAGAATCGGCTGGGCCCTATGGGGCCTTGTGCCCCTGTACCAATGCGGCCAGGACACTCCCTCATAGGCCCATGCCCCCTCCCGGAAGGTGGGACCACGTTGGCCCCCTTCCGGAAGGTTCTAGAAGCTTCCGGTACAATACCGATTAATCCGGAACAATTCCGAACTCCAAAAACTGCACTGCCTTATATGAATCTTATTCTCCGGACCATTCCGGAACCTCTCATGATGTCCCAGATCCCATCCGAGACTCCGAACAAAAATTCATAAACCAATTATCCAATCTATCCTAGCGTCGAGACATGTTAAGTGTGTGACCCTGCGGGTTCGAGAATATGCAGACATGATCTTCTATCAATAATCAACAGCGGGGTCTGGGCACCCATATTGACTCCCACACATTCATCGATGATCATATCGGATGAACCACGATGCCAGGATTCAATCAATCCCATATATATATTCCCTTCGTCTCACGATATTTTACTTGCCCGAGATTCGATCGTCGGTATCGTCATACCTAGTTCAATCTCGTTCACAGCAAGTACTTTACTCGTTCCGTAATCCGATATCACTTTGTGATTAACTCCTTAACCACATGCTTGCAAGCGGTGTTGATATCGATTACCGAGTGGGCCCGAAGTATATCTCTCCGACTTGGGAGGGACAAATCCCATCTCGATACATACAACCCAACAGATACTTTCCGATTACCTGAGAGACACCTTTATGATCACCCTCTCATAGGATGACGTTTGATGACCTCAAAGCTTTCTTCCGATACCAGGGAGTTGTATTATCTCATGGTCTAAGGAATACAATATTTGACATAAGAAAAACTTCGCAAAGACGAACACGATGACACAATCTAATTGCTTCGCTTAGTTTGGGTCTATCCACCATATCATTCTCCAATGATATGATCTCATTATCAATTGACAACTCATGTCTATGGTTAGGAAACCTTAACCATCATTGATCAATGAGCTAGTCCATAGAGGCGTACTAGGGACATGGTGTTGTTCACAAACCACACAAGTATTAAAGTTTCCGCTTAATACAATTCTAGCATGGAATATAAACTTTATCATGAACAAGAATTATAATAATAACATCTTTATTATTGCCTCTAGGGCATAATTCCAACAGTCTCCCACTTGCACTAGAGTCAATAATCTAGTTTACATCTGGCAACAATCTCACACCCATGGCACTGAGGTGCTGATCATGTTTTACACGTGGAAGAGGTTTAGTCAATGGATCTGCGACATTCAGATCTGTATGTACTTTGCTAATCTTCAGATCTCCATCTGCTATATAATCTCGGATTATATGAAACTTGTGGTTGATATGCTTGGTCTTTGGCTGATATCTTGGTTCCTTAGCGAGTGCTATGGCGCCAGTGTTGTCACACAATATCTCCAGTGGGTCCAATGCACTTGGAACCACGCCAAGCTCGGTGATGAAGTTCCTGATCCAAACTCCTTCACTTGACGCTTCTGCAGCAGCCATGTATTCCGCTTCTACTGTAGATCCCGCGATCACGCTTTGCTTGCAGCTTCTCCAGCTCACAGCTCCTCCATTCAAAATATACACGTATCCTGTCTGAGATTTACAATCATCCTTGTCGGTGTCGAAACTAGCATCGACGTAACCTTTTACGACGAGCTGTTCATCACCCCCATAGACTAAGAACATTTCTTTAGTCCTATTTAGGTACCTTAGGATGTTCTTCATGGCTGTCCAGTGTTCCACTCCTGGATCACTTTGATATCTGCTCGTCAAACTAAGAGCATTGGACACATCCGGTCTAGTACACAGCATGGCATACATGATGGAACCTATGACCGAGGCATAAGGCACTTTGCTCATAGCTTCCCTATCATTTACCATAGCTGGACACTAAGCCTTGCTCAATATCTTACCTGACAACATAGGCACTGAACCTTTCAATGCCTTATCCATTCTGAACCTTTTCAGAACTTTGTCTAGGTATGTACTTTAGCTTAAAGCTATCAGGCGTCTTTGTCTATCTCTATAGATTTTGATGCCCAATATATAAGCAGCTTCACCTAGGTCTTTCATTGAAAAACACTTGTTCAAATAACTCTTCACATCGTTAAGCATGTTGATGTCATTTCCAATAATCAATATGTCATCCACATATAGTACCAGAAACGTCACCAAGCTCCCATTCACTTTCTTGTAGATGCAAGCTTCGTAGCAATTTGGAACAAATCCAAAGCTCTTGATCACTTGATCAAAACGAAGGTTCCAACTCCGAGATGCTTGCTTCAGTCCATAAATGGAACGCTGAAGTTTGCATACTTTATCAGCATCCTTAGGATCGACAAAACCTTCGGGTTGCATCATATACAACTCTTCATCAATGTTGCCATTGAGGAAAGCAGTCTTGACATCCATTTGCCATATTTCATAATCATGAAACGTAGCAATTGCTAATAAAATCCGAATGGACTTAAACATCGCTACGGGAGAGAAAGTCTCATCGTAGTCAACACCTTGAACTTGTCGAAAACCTTTCACAACAAGTCGTGCTTTATAGACGGTAACATTACCATCCGCGTCCGTTTTCTTCTTGAAGATCCATTTGCACTCAACGGCCTTTCGGTCGCTAGGAGGGTCCACCAAAGTCCATACATGGTTTTCGCTCATGGATCCCAATTCGGATTTCATGGATTCTAGCCATTTCTCAGAGTCTGGGCTCATCATCGCTTCCTCATAGTTCGTAGGTTCACTGTCTTCTACTAACAAGACAGTCAAGACAGGGTTGCCGTACCACTCAGGAGGGGCACGCGACCTTGTCGACCTGCGACGTTCAGTAGCAGCATCGTCCGAAGCTTCATGATCCTTGTCATTAGCTTCCTCTATTGTTGGTGCAGGCGGCACTGGAACAATTTTAGGTGCTGCGCTACTCTCCAATTCAAGAGAAGGTTCAATAACCTCGTCTAGCTCTACTTTCCTCCCACTCACTTCTTTCGAGAGAAACTCCTTCTCAAGAAAGGAACCGTTCTTTGCGACAAACACTTTGCCTTCGGTTCTGTGATAGAAGGTATACCCAATAGTTTCCTTAGGGTATCCTATGAAGACGCATTTCTCCGCTTTGGGTTCGAGCTTGTCTGGCATCAACTTCTTGATGTAAGCTTCGCATCCCCAAACTTTAAGAAACGACAACTTAGGTTTAGCACCAAACCATAGTTCATACGGTGTCGTCTCAACGGATTTAGATGGAGCCCTATTTAAAGTGAATGCAGCGGTTTCTAATGCATAACCCCAAAATGATAACGGCAAATCAGTAAGAGACATCATCGATCGGACCATATCTAATAGGGTTCGATTCCAGCATTCAGACACACCATTGCGCTGTGGTGTTCCGGGTGGCGTGAGTTGTGAAACGATTCCACTTGCTTTGAGATGCGTGAGAAAATCATAACTCAAATATTCGCCCCCACGATCGGATCGTAGAAACTTAATCTTTCTGTTACGATGGTTCTCCACTTCATTCTGAAATTCTTTGAACTTTTCAAACGTTTTAGATTTATGTTTCATTAAATAGATATACCCATATCTACTTAAGTCATCGGTAAAAGTGAGAAAATAGCGATATCCACCGCGCGTCGAAACACTCATCGGTCCGCATACATCGGTATGTATGATTTCCAACAAGTCCGTTGCTCGCTCCATCATACCGGAGAACGGGGTTTTGATCATCTTGCCCATGAGGCATGGTTCGCATGTGTTAAATGATTCAAAATCAAGAGACTCCAAAAGTCCATCAGAATGGAGTTTCTTCATGCGCTTTACACCAATATGACCTAGACGACAGTGCCACAAATAAGTAGTATTATCACTATCTACTTTGCATCTCTTAGCCTCAATGTTATGGATGTGTGTTTCATCCCTTTCGAGATTTAGAAGAAATAAACCACTCACAAGAGGTGCATGACCATAAAAGATGTTACTCATATAAATAGAACAACCATTATTCTCCGATTTAAATGAATAACCGTCTTGCAATAAACACGATCCAGAAATAATGTTCATGCTCAACGCAGGCACATAATAACATTTATTAAGGTTTAAAACTAATCCCGAAGGTAAAACTAAGGAGAGCGTGCCGACGGCCATCACATCAACTCTTGATCCGTTGCCAACGCGCATCGTCACCTCATCCCTCGCAAGCCGCCGTCTATTACGTAGCTCCTGTTTCGAGTTACAAATATTAGCAACTGAACCGGTATCAAATACCTAGGCACTATAACGAGGGCTAGTAAGGAAAACATCAATAACATGTATATCAAATATACCTTTGATGGTGCCAGCCTTCTTGTCCGCTAAGTACTTCGGACAGTTGCGCTTCCATTGACCCTTGTCCTTGCAATAGAAGCACTCAGTGTTCGGCTTAGGACCAGACCTGAGCTTCCTCTCAGCAGGGGCAACGCGCTTGCCGCCGCCTTTCTTGAAGGGCTTCCTTGCACCCTTACCTTTCTTGAAGGTGGGGGGCTTGTTGACCATCAACACATGATTATTCTTTTTGATGTTCACCTCCGCTACTTTCATCTTAGCAAAGAGCTCAGTGATCATATCAGTGGAACCAATCTGATTGTGATCAACTACAAAACTTTTGTAGCTAGGAGTGTCAATCTTGAGCTCCTCTGGAATCTTGCAGTCCAGTTGCACAAGGCGTTGAGTGTAGCCCGTCATCTCAATGGCGTGCTCACTAACGGAACTCCCTTCCTCCATCTTGTAGTTAAAGAATTTCTTAGAGATCTCATATCTCTCAGAACGGGCTTGAGTCTGAAACATGTTTTTCAGCTCCTCGAGAATCTCAAAGGGCCCGGCGAACTCCTCAAAACGATTTTGAAGATCCGATTCCATAGCATACAACATGGAGATCTTAATCAAATCATAATCATCCTTGCGCGACTGATAAACAGCTTTTTCATCAGCCGGCGCATCTACAGCAGGGGCGTCACCTAGCGCTTTCTCAAGGACATAGTCCTCTTGTCCGCCAGCGAGAATGATTCTCAGAATGCGGAACCATTTGGTGAAGTTAGACCCATTGTTTCTAAGCTTTTCTATCTCAGCAAAAACGTTGAAGTTGAAGTTGGACTTGGCCATGTGATCTACAGTATTTGCAAGTACAATTTAGACTATGTTCATGATAAATAGTTCAACTTAATCAAATTACTAGATGAACTCCCACTAAATTCAACATTCCTCAAGTTTTTTAGTGAACACGATCCAAATTCACCACACCTAATCCGATCTTCACGAGAAGAGATGTGGTTTCAATGGTGGACAACGAAGTGTCGATCATATCATTCATATGACTCATGCTTAACCTTTCGGTTCTTGTGTTCCGAGGCCATGTCTGTACATGCTAGGCTCGTCAAGCTAGACCCAAGTATTTCCGCGTGTGCAAAACTGGCTTGCACCCGTTGTATGTGAGCGTAGAGTCTATAGCACCCGATCATCACGTGATGCTTGGACACGACGAACTTTCGCAACGGTGCATACTTGGGGAGAACACAGTTTTTATCTTGATCTTTAAGTGAGGAATCATCTTATAATGCTACCGTCGCGATCTAAGCATAATAAGATACATAAAAGGATAAACATCACATGCATATAACTTTATGTGACATGGTATAGCCAATCTTCGCGCAATGATCTCCATCTTGTGCGTTCCGGCATGATCTCCATCACTTCACCATGATTGCCTCCACCATGAATAGCAACTACAACTATTGCTAACTACTTAGCGATAAAGTAAAGCTATTACATGGCGTATAAGAAGTTGACTCGCAGGTCATACACAATTATAAAGACAACCATATGGCTCCTGCCGGTTGTGTACTCATCGACATGCAAGTTGTGAAACATCACAAAACATGATCATCGCATACATTATACACATCACATCTTGGGCCATACCATATCACAGAAAACACTCCCTGCAAAAACAAGTTAGACGCCTCTACTTTGTTGTTGCATGTTTTACGTGGCTTATGGGAGTAGATGCTAAGAACGATTCTTACCTACGGAAAGCCACAACGGTGATATTATGGTTGCCAAACTCCGGTGTTAATCCCATGACAACTATAGTGAGAGAAACTGACATCCACCAGCCGCATGTGTGGAACAAGCCACACGTCAAGTGCGGAGCCGGTCTCGCGAACGACGTCGCGTAAGGTTGGCCTGGACCGCTTCAATCTCACTATCCCGCGTCATAAGAAGAACACAAACAAGAGGCTTGCAACAGAAAACATCAACGCCCGCAACAACCATGTTGCGTTCTACTCGTGAATCACATCTACGCATAGATCTAGCTCTGATACCACTGAAGGGTTTCGCAGCATAGTAAATCAAAATTTTCTACGAAGCGAACAGAGGGAAAGCCAAGATCTAATCTAGGAGATGCAAACAACGAGAGAGATTGGATTAGATCTTCATACCCTTGAAGATTCGCACAGCGGAACGTTCGTCGGAACGTGGGTGATGTAGTCGTACTCGCTTCTCCTCCTCGCGATCCGATCCGATCCAGCACCACAAGTGGCGGTGCCTCCGTGAGATGCACATGTGCGGCACCTCGATGTCTCCTCCTTCCTCGGACCAGCAAGTATGGTGGAGAGATAGATTGGATCTACAACACGACGGCGTGGTGTATTTGGTGGAGAATTTCTGCAGTAGGGCTTCGCCTGCAAACAGTCGGGAGGGAGAGAGGAGGGCAGCAGGGCTACTAGGGCTTGGAGGGAGATGTGTAGGGGGAGGGGGCGCACCAGCCCTCTATATATAGAGGGGGAGGGGGCAGCCAGCCCTAGCCCCTCCTCCAAGCCTATCTCTAGTTTAAACGATTTAAACTCTCCCCTTATCTAGAAATTCTATCCCGAGATTTAAACGAGTTAAATCTCTCTAGAATCGGCTGGGCCCTATGGGGCCTTGTGCCCCTGGCCCAATGCGGCCAGGACACTCCCTCATAGGCCCATGCCCCCTCCCGGAAGGTGGGACCACGTTGTCCCCCTTCCGGAAGGTTCTAGAAGCTTTCGGTACAATACCGATTAATCCGGAACAATTCCGAACTCCAAAAACTGCACTGCCTTATATGAATCTTATTCTCCGGACCATTCCGGAACCTCTCGTGATGTCCCGGATCCCATCCGAGACTCCGAACAAAAATTCATAAATCAATTATCCAATCTATCCTAGCGTCGAGACATGTTAAGTGTGTGACCCTGCGGGTTCGAGAATATGCAGACATGATCTTCTATCAATAATCAACAGCGGGGTCTGGGCACCCATATTGACTCCCACACATTCATCGATGATCATATCGGATGAACCACGATGCCAGGATTCAATCAATCCCATATATATATTCCCTTCGTCTCACGATATTTTACTTGCCCGAGATTCGATCGTCGGTATCGTCATACCTAGTTCAATCTCGTTCACAGCAAGTACTTTACTCGTTCCGTAATCCGATATCACTTTGTGATTAACTCCTTAACCACATGCTTGCAAGCGGTGTTGATATCGATTACCGAGTGGGCCCGAAGTATATCTCTCCGACTTGGGAGGGACAAATCCCATCTCGATACATACAACCCAACAGATACTTTCCGATTACCTGAGAGACACCTTTATGATCACCCTCTCATAGGATGACGTTTGATGACCTAAAAGCTTTCTTCCGATACCAGGGAGTTGTATTATCTCATGGTCTAAGGAATACAATATTTGACATAAGAAAAACTTCGCAAAGACGAACACGATGACACGATCTAATTGCTTCGCTTAGTTTGGGTCTATCCACCATATCATTCTCCAATGATATGATCTCATTATCAATTGACAACTCATGTCTATGGTTAGGAAACCTTAACCATCATTGATCAATGAGCTAGTCCATAGAGGCGTACTAGGGACACGGTGTTGTTCACAAACCACACAAGTATTAAAGTTTCCGCTTAATACAATTCTAGCATGGAATATAAACTTTATCATGAACAAGAATTATAATAATAACATCTTTATTATTGCCTCTAGGGCATAATTCCAACAATGCTATGGCCAGGTGTGGGTCTTTCTGGTGGAAGAGTATTATGAATCTTGCTGATGAGTGGAGGGTTATAACTAAATGTCAAGTTGGTTCTGGATTTTCAATTCTTTTTTGGAATGATCACTAGGATGATGTTATGTTGTCTGAGAAATTCCCCAGTATATTTTCCTTTGCCAGAGATAAGCTGGCCTCTATTCATGATATCTGCTCTCTAAGCAATCTCCATGAGGCATTCATGCTGCCCCTGTCTGCTGAGGCTTTTTTGGAATATGAGCAGCTTCAGACTCTACTCTCTGTCACCAACTTGTTAACAATTGATGACAAATGGATTTGCCAGTTCAATAATAATAGGTTCATGGCTAAGGCCCATTATGAAAGAAATTTCATAGAGGAGAATAATGACATGGTCTCGGCTCAGATTTGGAAAACCAAGTGCATATCAAAGCATAGGTTTTTTCTTGGTTGCTCCTGCATGATAGATTGAACACAAAAGACATGTTGGTCAGAAGGCATTGGAAAGTTACAGATGATAATGATTGTGTTCTGTGCAGTGGACAGATAAGGGAGGACTAGAAACATCTTTTCTTTCAATGCCTGTTTAGTGCCCGTGTGTGGAACTATTTATAGGTAAGATGGAGAGACACTAGCTTCCCTGAGGCATTTAAAATGGCTAAACAAAATTTTAGTGGCCCATGTTTTACATAAGTAACCATTTTTGGCATGTTGGAATATCTGGAAACAAAGGAATGTGATGGTTTTTAGACATGAGAAACCCTCTTTTAGAGGCTGGAGATGTGGGTTCTTTTGTGATTTAACCTTGCTTAAGCATAGGTTGAAGGGCAATGCTAAGGCTATGTTGTCATCATGGCTTGACAACTTACCCTAAGGCACTGTAAATAGCCTTTTTCTTTCTCTTTGTCATGCCTCTTGTATGTAAATATTCTCTGAACTTGTGTTTCTGTCTTCCATTTCAATAAAGGACTGTGGGGGGCTCCCCTATAGTAGAAAAGTTCAAAAAAAGATTTGGCTTCTGAACCCAATCACTCATAAATCTAACACTGAGTTTCAAGCACAAATACCATCTGATCTTCTGCCACCTGTCGTCGTGACGAAGTCCCCGATGATGGTGTTCGTTTGCACAGATTATCCCTATATTATTGCATGGGCCAATGAGAGCACCCCAACTGGGAAATTCAATGAATCATTTGGAGAAGGAATGTATTCGCCACCACCTGATATGTTTCTGGTCTGCATGACGGCATTCCGAGGGGAAGTATATGCATTACTTGAGAATGGAGACATCATGTCGACCAATATCCAGTTAGAGCAGCGCACGAGCACTGTTATGATGGCCAAAATAATTTCAGCCCCAATCTTTGAATAGGTACGCGGAACCTACATATTTTACCTAGTGGAGTCAGATGGTGATCTGCTTCTTGTGTTGAACAGGGATTTTGCCAAAGGGAAACCGGTGTTGTACCGGGTGGACACGGAGAACCGCTCTCTCGAGGCCGTCGATGACATTGGAAGTCGTGCCCTCTTTGTTGATTACCATCGGTCTATCTCCATTGACACCAAGTTACACCCCACAGTAAAATCCGATTGTATATACTACAGGAATTATATCAGACTGTACGATCATGAGGTTCAAGCCTGGGAAGAGGAATCAACAATGGTAATATATGGCTTAAGTCTAGAACATACACCGAGGTCTTACACTCTGGACGAGATACTGGCAGCACATCGCAGACAGAGAGAGTTCTCTGAACATGTGTTGCAGCACGCGGGAGCCGACGATGACGAAAAATATAGGGGAGAATGAATCCTATATTCATCCTAGGTTATTTGCTAGCATTTTCAGGTCTATTTTAAAGTAGAAATTTGTACTGTACTTATATTATTTCGATCAGCAGTATGCGTATTACCTTTCAGATAAAATTGTAATGTATTTAATTTTAATACTTTCAGAATTCAAAGTATTTATTTTTAGTAGCTTCTTTCAGAATTCTCCGTGTTATCTTTCAGAATTATGTGCAAGTACTATCTTTCAACTTTTACAATCATAGTACTCAAGTTGTTGTAGTAGCTTCCATATAATTCTTTGTACTAGTAGCTTCCATATAATTCTTTGTAGTAGCTTCTAGTTCACAAAATCATAACCATACCCGGCGAAATCTTCCAAAAGTAGACTAGACATGCAAATATATTATATATATACACTAGGTTTCGAACGACTAATTAACTATTGCAGACTACATTGTACTAGTTAAACTTAACAGTTCCCAACGACAACTACACTCTAGATGGTCTCGAACACAAACTTCATGTCCAACATCTCTTCCGTGGTCTTCCTGCCAGTGATTAACACGACTTGTCCAACCTTTAGATCATCTTCACTCTGGTAGAATTTCTTCCACCCCTGATTGCTGAAGACGGCATGACCATCTAGGTCAGTCTTGTATGCAATTGGGGCGATGTCAAAATATCCTAATTGTACTCCACCCACGCCATCATCAGGGATGCCCATGGAGGAAACCACTTTCGTAGGTAATCTCTGCAATGTCGCGCAGTGGATTAAAAAGAAGAAGTAATCATGTCAGCCGACGACCACCACAAGTTATATATGGAGCCATACAAGGAACAAACAAAAGGTAGTTGCCATACCATCTTATGTTGGACAAGATTTGTCCTTGTCAAACGGGTCACAAATGGAACCCCGATGAAGGTGTTGACTGGCGGTAGCATAGCTAGGAGGTGTTCCTTCTCATCATCGGTAAGGTGGCATCTTTGGGCGACAACCGTAGATTCATATACATCTTCCTCGCCACCAAGACCACAGATATAGAGAACAGTTATCCTCAGCACGGGTCGTGTCAAAGAAAAATGTAACATTTCTTCCCCGGTAAGATCGTTCTGAGTAATGAATTGCTTCCATCCTTCACCTCCCATGATAGTCTTGTTCTTTCTTTTCTCGAGGTCAATTTGTAGGTGCGCCCAAGCACCTTGAAGGGCACACTCTCATATTCAGTTGTGGCTAGATCGAACATGAACCTTGAATTGCATGGCACAGTCTATGCACCAAAAACAAAAGAATCAGACATTAAACAAATGGTTACAGACTTACAGTGTAGTTCGAAAGAAAATTGCTTGTTACCACTTACCACTGAGTTCTGGAACCCCTTTGACTCTGACAAGTAGATACAAAAGGACATGCCCGATGACAACCTGGATTCGCAATTGCTCTTGCATACTAGACAAGATGCTAGATCCTGTTAGGCAATAATGATGAATGTCTAAATGATATATGGAACTAAACTCCCAAAAGAAATAGACCGTATATATACATTAAACGTATTATAATTTAAACACCTGAGTTGGGATCCTAGTTTTCTTAGCTTTGGCGATTCTAACAACCACATCATCAGGTGCTCTAAACCTCGCTTTCTTAGGTCTCTTGACTAGTTGCTTCACATCGTCATCAGATGTTGTGAACCTCGCTTTCTTAGGTCTCTTGACTACAGGTTGTTTCACATCATAATCATCATCATCATCATCGGATGTGACATCGATTAAGCCAGTGTTGGTTTTAGAAACCTAAATGGACATTGCAGTAATTAGAATTAATGTTTTGTTTTGCTGCTGTACAGTAGGTTTAACTACTATCTTAGAGTCAGTAGCAATAATTTTAAAAACCTGCATTTCGATGCTATGTTGTACAGTAGGCTCCTTCTGCATCAGCCCTTCCATTTTGCAGTATCCACAGTTTCTATAGGCGCCTTTTTCTAATTCTTCCCTTGACAGTGCATCCATTTGGAGACTTGCTAACTAGAAGAATTAAATAATAATTAGTGAACTACAAAAATCAAATTTAAAAGCATATGGTTTGGTCACAACTACAAGCATCATCCAATGAGATGAATCTGTATATACCAAGGAGCATGTACAACCATAGTGGCCATGCAAAGACAGTAAGTAGATGCCTATCATCCCATCAACAGTCAAATTGCCACATTTTCATCATTGACCAGTTGTAAATAGTGAAAATCACAAGATTATCCCTTATCACTAACATATCTATGAAAACATCAATTTGGGCCTCATACTAACAAATCACACATAAATTAATGAGATAATCAACCATATAGCAAGAAGCATGCACAACAAATGTGTTTGTACAGAACACATGCTATATGCATATTATCCCATGGACAGAGATAGTGCCACCCTTTAATCATTGGCCAAATGCATGTGAAGAGAATCCAATGACCTACATCAATATATAATGTGGGCTCCATAGTAAGATAGCACACACAAGTCAATGCGATGAATCTGTATCTACCAAGGAGATGTAGAGTCGTAGTGTTCGTACAAAGACACTAAGTAGATGGAGATCATCCCATCAACCTGCTAAGTGTCACATATTAGTCATTGGCCAGTTGTAAACAGTTAATATCATAAGATTATCCATCAGCACTAACATATAGCTATGAAAAAACATCAATTTGGTGGGCCTCATACTAACAAAGAACATATAAATCAATGAGATGATCAAGCATATAACAAGAAGCATGCATAACAAATGTGTTTGTATAGAACACGTGTTATATGCACATTATCCCATGGACATAGATAGTGCCACCCTTTAATCATTGGCCAAATGCATGTGAAGAGAATACAATGACCTACATCAATATATAATGTGGGCTCCATAGTAAGATAGCACACACAAGTCAATGAGATGAATATGTATCTACTAAGGAGATGTAGAGCCATAGTGGTTGTACAAAGACACTAAGTAGATGGAGATCATCCCATCAATAAGCTAAGTGCCACATATTAGTCATTGGCCAGTTGTAAACAGTTAATATCCTAAGATTATCCATCAGCACTAACATATAGCTATAAAAAACAACAATTTCAGGCATTAATTTGGTGACTACTTTAGTGACATAGACAGCAACGCCGCTGCTCTGCCCTAGAACGAGGCAGTGACACTGATGGAGCACTTACAAAGTGAACCTAGAACGAGGAGGTGACGCGGTGAAGGGAAGTAGGTCGAGGAGCACTTACGTTGCAGCCATCGTCGCCGGGGGGAGGGTGGTTGGTCATCGCGGGGAAGGGAAGGGGAGGTGATTTGGCCATCGCAGGGGAGGGGAGGAGAGAGGATTTGGTCTTCACTGGGGAGGGTACGAGAGGAGAGGGGATTTGGTCATCGCTGGGAAGGGTACGAGAGGGGAGGGGATTTGTCCGTTGCCGGGGAGGGGAGGGGAGGAGATTTGTCTGTCACCGGGGAGGGCCAGGGAGGGGATTCGGCCGTCGCCAGAGAGGATTTTCCTAGCGCTGGGAGGTGAGTGGCTTTGGGCGAGTGTGGAAGGGACCCGTAATACCAAACGACAGGTGGGGCCCACGCTGGAGCTGATGAGTGGCCCCATAACGAGCTGTTGCACTGACCGCACCACACTAGATCACACCGCATCGTGTCGCGCCGCACCGCACAGCCGCCGTCGCTGCCGTCACATCTCTGCAGCCGTCGTTGCCACATCTCGGCTTCCATGGGGATGCGCAAGCCGGCAGGAGAGGGCGACGTTGTGGACCAGGTAAATTAGGTCTTGCTCCGTCCCTGAATCTGTTCTAGCTAGGGTTCTAGCTGTTAGGGGAATTTAAGAGTTTCAATGACTTGTCCTGCAGAGTTGGGTTGGAATCGATGGGGAGCTGCCAATTTCCATCCTAGATCAAGAGATTGGTGGGAAGGAGCTAGATCCTAGTTGGAGATGCTAGTGCAACCATGTTCTTGCTAGGAAGATTGCCTCCTATGGTGCAGACATTGGTAGAAATATTTTAGGTTGTCCAGATGAGGTTTGTTGTTACTTGTACTGGATGGACAACCCATGGCCAGCACAGATGCAGAGGATGCTTGCCCAGCTATGCAAGAAGGCAGATGATAAGATCATGATTGAGCTGAGGATGGCAGATAGAGACATGGATCTGCAGATATCTAAACTGAGGTTGAAGAAAATGAGAAAAGAAATGGGATGCAAGCATGTTTGGTTCATGATGATGCTTACTGTGACAGTGACTTTAGGGTATGTTCTTCTTTTGTTGTTGGCAGTTGTGGAAATAAGTATTGAATTATGGATGTATTCTGGTTTCTCTTGGTTTTGACATTTTAGAAATCAGTAAGAGAAATGAGTTTGTTGGATGTTTAGTTAGCTAGCTAGCTAGTTAGTTGTTTTCAGTATTCATGAGATGTATTTAACTTGTTGTACCAAACTTGTTGAAACTAGAAAAAATCATGGTTGTAAAAGTAATGTGTATTTATCTTTTGTTGATTTCAAACATGGTGCAACCAGGAACAGTAACCATGGATTTTCTATATTGTTGCAAAATCAGGAACAATCGCGTGTGTTTCTCAAAGATTCACACTAAAAAAATATTTTGAAATGTCAAAAATATGTGCAACCAAGAACAATCATAACAAACAACTTAAAAGGTACTGACAATATATAGAGGTACTAGTTAAATAGGTTCGATCACAACCACCGCATACTACTAGTAGTACTTAATTACACAACCCAAACGATATACTATAACAATACACTCATTACATAAACAGGAGACAACAACAGGAAACAGGCAACATGAGGCAGCAGAGGCAACATGAGGCGGCATCAGAGGCAACACGAGGCGGCAGCAGGAGGCAGCTGAGGCAACAGGTGCTAGAAGTTAGGGCCACAGAGCAATGTGACCGAGGTTGGCATACTTGCTTAGGTAAACCATGAAGGCAGTGTGCTTGGCCTTCGTATGATTCGCACGCCGCTGTCCTCCACGGGCAATGCCCCGGCATGTTGCACGATGATGTTCAGGTCTTCCGCAATCCTTTTTGCGCAGAAGGGACACGTGTACTTGTTTGCACCTCGGCGGAAGGGGAACCTCTCAGGATGTGGCAGCTTTTTGCGTTCTTGGACCACATACTTTCACCGACATCGCTATCTAGTTCCTGCGAATTAGCAAGTAGAGAGAAGAAGTTAGTGAATGAATAAAAATTACTCCCAAGATCATGAGATCAAACTAGGAAAGGGCTGTGTTGAGAGATTAATTTTAGCATGTGCGCACAAGTTGAATCAGCTTTTAAACAAACTAGTCCATCAAACATATATATGTTTTGTATACATATATGATAAAACAAGTGCTATATAAAATTATGAGAAATAGTGGGGCTGCCCATGATGATAGCTGTGCACCCTAATCTTGCCATTGATCGGTAGTATAGGGGAATTTCCACCGTAGATTCTCTTAACGCCCTCAACTCTTTCTCTCTCTCTCTCTCGACCCAATCGGCCAAAATCAACCCCACAGTCCCCTCTCCGTCGTCCCACCCAATCCCCGTCGCCAACAGTCCTTCCTCCCCTACCACAGCAACTCCCAAGCCGCCTTCTAGGCTCCAAATCGCCGCCATGGATCTCCACCTCCGGGCGTTAAACTGACCAATTTTTTCTTTCCCATCTCGGCTGCCCCCCGCACGGTCGCACCCCACCCCGTCCATCCATGCACGCCACCAACCCCTTGCTGCTCGCCCCCCGCAGGATCAAGCGCGTCGCCGCTCCTGTATCCGGTATCCCCATCGCCACCCATGATCCCCATGTTGCACCTCCTGGTCCCCGGCGGCATCCCACCTGCCTCCTGGTCCCCAGCACCATTCCGCGCCACCCCACGATCCCGGCCATCGACGGCATCGCGTGGCTTGGCTTTACTTCGCCATTACTTGGAGCAGGAGCTGGGCGTGGAGTTCCTGTGAGGCCAAGGTGGAGAGCAAGCCTCAAAAGCAACCTCTCCCTATCTCTAGTTCTCCCCTACAACTGAATCTCGTCCCTTCTAGCAGCTCGTTGATCTGGCCCAGGCCCTGTGCCCGCGTCCACGTCCGCCGGGCGGTGGTTGTGCTCGCGGATGGATGCCTGTGGAGTTCGGCCGCTGGGGCGGTGCTGCAACAGAAATCTAACGACAGCGGGGCTGGGGGCTGAAATTCTCCGCTGGGCTGGAAAATTGTTCATCCAAGAATCCCTGGAACTGTAGGTCCAGCCGCAATACGCATTCCCAGATCTGGGCCAACGAGCCAAAGCATCTCCACGAGAAGAACTCCACAAGGGCACTGCGTCATCTCCTCTTCTGTAACGCTGCCCTCTATGGCCCTATTAACTTCTTTTTTTGTGGTTTAGGTTTTTTGTGTGAATCTAGATCACACTTTTTGGCACATGTTACCAGATCAAAAAAAAGCATCTGGTTAATCTGATACGACTCGGTTTTCTTTCGTGCGAGCAGTTCCCTCGTTAACTGACACTGTCAGACATGTCTAACAGGCCTTAATGATAGCACGAATCACGAGATAAAATAGGACGACCCTAAGCTTATGCACCGCTACCACCCGGGCAGCAAATCCGCATCGATAAAATTATACTGTTCTTCTAAATAGTTTGAAAAAATTTATATAAGTTTTAGTATATAACGATACATCTAAATTTTAACAAAACTGAGACATCCTTTTTTTGATAGATGGAGTAATTTTTTCTATTTACCTTATCAGTAAATTGGTAAAGCAAAAAAATTATGACTAGCTAGTTTTATTCAGTTTGAACATGATATAAATAGGAATTTGTTTTCTCTAAATATATACTCAGTGTATTATGAATTTAACAATTTGTTTCCCTAAACAAATAACAGAGATAGACTACACTGAGAAATTTAATTTATTAGCATTAATTTAATGCATCTTTCATATAAATACATAACTTACTATAATAGAGATTGGATAAAACATGCATGATCTATTATTTAACATATACACTCCACTTAAGTTAAAATTATACTCTTTTTTAAATAATTTAAATGAATATCTATACAAGCTTCATTATATATATAGATACATCCAAATTTTATTAAGAAATCTGAGACATCCTTTTTTAGGACAGATGGAGTAATTATTTTCACTCGTCTTATCAGTAAATTGGAAAAACAAAAAGAAGTTATGAGTAGAACATGGTATAAATATGAATTTGCTTTCTCCTAAATATACTCAGTTAATTAGTAATTTAACAATTTGTTTCCCTAAATATAACAGAGATGGACATTTATCTGCATTTTAATGCATCAATACATATGATTTGTTTTCCTAAATATAATAGAGATGGACATTAAATTTCTGATAATATCAATTACTATATATATGTGACTTTTATCAAATAAATTAAACTATACATTGGATAGCATGAACACAACCTAGATAAGAGATCTGAACTCCACATGAAATTATATCACTAGAAAATATCGATCAAAACGACCAACAAAAAATGAGCATATATAGAACTACTAGGCGCCTAGAACTATTAGAAAATGTGCGACATAATGACTAGGGACAGATCAAAACGACCAACAAAAGATGAGTTTAACTACTAGGCAGAGAACAAATTAATTAATCAAACTCTATAAAATTAGAAAACCCTACAAATTAAAATATGAACAGTAAAATCTAAAAACCCCATTCACAGTTCAGGTCTAATTACCTCCGGTTCTCCGTCGATGGGTTCTTGCTCGAACGCGAATGTATCCTTAGGTTCTTCATCCTCGTTGTCGTCGAAGTAATCGTAGTCCACCTTGTTATCTGCAACCTCCACCTGATCTGCAACCGCTTTCTCTTCGACCTTATGATCTGCTTCCTTCTAGACGATGATATTGGCTGCCTCCTTGTCGATGATGACCTTGACGTCCTCGGCGACCACCGATCTTGATCTCTCCATCTTAACAAGAAAACAATCTCGTACTTATTGCTAGGGTTTTCTTCTGTTCTTTGGAGTGCAGGGAAGAGTGGGATGGATTGTGGAGAAATGACTAGGAGATAATGGGGAGACCGTGTGGCTGATATCTTTTAAATGACTGGGAGACGATGGGGCAGTTGGGCGGTGGGAGCGCACGCGAGGTGGCAAACGTGTACATCGCACGTGTCAATGAAAAACACACGAGTGGGAATGCAAAACACACCTATACACAGCTCGATTTCTTTTGCAGTTAATCATCTTTAGGCATGTCAATGGAAAATGCAAAACCCACACTCGATTTAATTTCTTCTAAATTTTTTAGTAAATCATTATTACTCTATGATGAGGTACTCTCTACTGCTACTGATAATTCCACTAAGGACGCAAGGTACATGGTACTGTTGGAGATATGCCCAAGAGGCAATAATAAAAGTGGTTATTATTAAATCTTTGTGTTTATGATGAATGTTTACATCCCATGCTATAATTGTATTATTAGGAAATACTAATACTTGTGTGTTTTGTAAACATAAAAGAGTCCCTGGTAAGCATCTTGTTGAACTAGCTTGTTGATTAATAGATGATCATGATTTCCTGATCATGGATATTGGATGTCATTAATAACAAGGTCATATCATTAGGAGAATGATGTGATGGACACACACCCATAATAAGCGTAGCATAAGATCAAGTCATTAAGTTCGTATTGCTACAAGCTTTCAAATGCATACTAACCTAATCCTTCGACCATGAGGTTATGTTAATTACCATCACCGGATGGGTACTTTGATGACATCAAACACCGCTTCGTAACTGGGTGGTTATAAAGGTGTCATTGGGTATTTTGAAAGTATGTGTTGAATCGCATGGACCAAGATTGGGATTTGCCCATCCATATGACGGATAGATATGCTCTGGGCCTTCTCGGTGGAATGTCATCTAGTTAGCTTGCAAGCATGTGACTGGGTCACAAGGGGTGACATAACATGGAACGAGTAAAGAGTACTTACCAGTAACGAGGTAGAACTAGGTATGGAGATACCGACGATCAAACCTCGGATAAGTAGAGTATCGCGTGACAAAGGGAATTGGTTTCGTATGTTAATGGTTCTATCGATCACGAAGTCATCGTTGAGTATGTGGGAGCCGTTATGGATCTCCAGATCCCGCTGATGGTTATTAATCGGAGAGGTGTCTCCATCATGTTTGCATATTCACGAACCGTAGGGTGACACACTTAAGGTTCGAAGTTGTTTTAAGTAGATATGGAATGTGCGTTGGAGACCGAATGTTGTTCGGAGTCTCGGATTGGATCCGGGACATCACGAGGAGATCCGGAATTGTCCGGGAAATAAGATTCATATAATGGGGATCATTTTCTAAGTTAGGAAATGTTCCGGAGTGTTTATATGGGGATTCTAGAAGATTTCGGAATGTTCAGGAAGGTTCTAGAAGATTTTTTGGAGTTTACTTGAAAACCAAGAAAGGATAAAGGGAAACTTGGAGGGTAAGTAAGGGAAACTTGGGGGGGGGAAGGACTCTCCCCCCAAGCTCCCTTGTGCGCCGGCCCTAGGAGGTGGGCCTAGGGGTGGGAACCCTAGGCCGCACCCCTCCCTCTATATATAGAGGGGTGGAGGCGCCCCCCCTTGCCCCTCCACTCTTGCCCTAGCCGCCTCTCTCCTCCTCCTTCGCTCTTCTCAGGCTTAAGCGAAGCCCTACAAAATTCTCTACTCCACCACCACCACCACGTCGTCGTGCTGCTGGGATTCCGTGGAGAGATCTACTACCTCTGCTGCTTGCTGGAACAGGGAGAGGAAGGTCTGCTTCAACTCCGCACGTGTGACCGACTGCGGAAGCGCTGCCGGAACGCGGCGCCGGAAGGATCGTCTACTCGATCTTGAGATTGGCAAGTGATCATCTACATCAACCACGAGATCTGATCTCGCACAAGGCTTTCGGATCTACAAGGGTTAGTACAGATCTATCTCGTTGCACATGTCTAATAGATTAGATCTTGGCTTTTATCTAGATTAGATCTGGGTTTTGTTTGTTCTTGCGGTAGATTTTTTTTGTTTTCCATGCTACGAACCCATCAGTGGTATCAGAGCCATGTCTATGCGTAGATCTGTTGCACGAGTAGAACACAATGGTTTTGTGGACGTTGGTGCTCGTGCCGTCTTTTGCTTTGTGTACTTTGCATCTTGCGGTATGGTGGGATGAAGCGGCTCGGGCTAACCTTACATGTCATCACACATGAGACTTGCTCCACGCTTGACGTGTAACTTGCTTTGCACAAGTGGCTTTGCGGGTGTCTGTCTCTCCCACCATAGTATAGACCCAATCTACACTTTGTACTTGATAGCACTTGTATCAACGTTGTGGTTCAGTTTCGTAGGTAAGATCCGTTCTTATTCGAAAGCCCCAAACCACGTAAAACATGCAAAGAAAATTAGAGGCGTCTAACTTGTTTTTGCAGGGGTTTTGTGATGTGATATGGCCATCATGTGATTGTGATTATATTTGATGTATGCAATGATCCTTGTTGTAATATGGCAACCGGCAGGAGCCTAATGGTTGTCTTTAATTCTGTTAAGACCTGCGTGTCTATTCATCTTGTAATAGCTTTATTCCAAGTAGTTGTAATAGTTGCTAGTGATGATGGACAACCATGAAGCGGCGCCACTGACCTTGACGCAATGCTGGTGATGATGGAGATCATGTCCGTGCTTTGGAGATGGAGATCAAAGGCATAAGAAGAAAGGGCCATATCATATCACACTAATTATGAATTGCCTGTGATGTTAATTCTTTATGCATCTTGTATTGCTTAGATCGCGATGGTAGCATTATAAGATGATCCCTCTCACTAAATATCAAGTAATAAAGTGTTCATATTTAGTTGGCACCGTTGCTAAGACTCGTCGTTTCGAAGCATCTCGTGATGATCGGATGTGATAGATTCTACGTGTGCATACAACGGGTGCAAGCCAGATTTGCACATGCGGAAACTAAGGTTGATCTTGATGAGCCTAGCATGTACAGACATGGTCTCGGAACACGGAATACCGAAAAGTAGAGCACGAATCATATATATGATATGATGAACATGAAGATTGTTCGCCGATGAAACTACATCTTCTCTCGTGAAGATCGGACTTGGTGTAGTGGACTTGGTTCGTGTAATCACTAAGACAATGTGAGGGATGTTGTTTTGAGTGGGAGTTCACCTAGTTAATTTAAGAATTAAAATTGAAATCAATTTATCATAAACTTAGTATAAACTACATGCAAATTTGTTGTAGATTATGGCGAACCTCTCCATCAATTTCAATGCGTTCCTAGAGAAAGAAAAGCTTAAGAACAATGGAAGCAACTTCATGGACTGGCTCCGTGGACTGAAGATTGTCCTCAGGGCTGGTCAGTTGACCTATGTGCTCGAAGCACCGCTAGGTGACCCACCTGCAGAAGATGCCACCGATGACGTAAAGAATGTTTACGCCACTCGGAAAAATCATTACTCCACAGTTCAGTGTGCCATCCTGTATGGTTTAGAAATGGAGCTTCAGAAGCGCTTTGAGCACCATGACCCGTTTGAGATCATTAAGGAGCTCAAGCTCATTTTTGAGACTCACACGGCCGTGGAGAGCTATGAGGCCTCCGAAAAGTTCTTCAACTGTAAGATGGAAGAGGATAGCTCCGTTAGCGAGCATGTGCTCACCATGTCTGGGCACACAAACAAGCTCCAAGAGTTGGGGATAACGATTCCTAATGAGTTAGGGATTCACCGTGTCCTCCAATCACTGCCACCGAGTTATAAGAACTTTGTGATGAACTACAATATGCACTGCATGAACAAGACGTTGCCTGAACTATCGTCCATGTCGAAAACTGCTGAAGTGGAGATCAAAAAGGAGCACCAAGTGTTGATGGTCAATAAGACCACCAATTTCAAGAAACAGGGCAAGCCTAAGAACAAGGGCAACTTCAAGAAGGACGGCAAGAAAGCTGCCGCACCTGCTAAGAAGCCCAAGGCTGGTCCTAAGCCTGAAACTGAATACTTCTACTGCAAGGGTGCCGGTCACTGGAAGCGTAACTGCCCCAAGTACCTGGCAGATCTGAAGAACGGCAACATCAAGAAGAAAGGTATATTCGATATACATGTTATTGATGTGTATCTTACTAGTAATCGTAGTAGTGCCTGGGTATTTGATACTGGTTCGGTTGCTCATATTTGTAACTCGAAACAGGAGCTGCGGAATAAGCGAAGACTGGCGAGAGACGAGATGATGATGCGCATTGGAAATGGCTCCAAGGTTGATGTGATCGCCGTCAGCACGCTCCCTCTACATCTACCTTCAAGATTAGTTTTAAATTTGAATAATTGTTATTTGGTGACTGCGTTAAGCATGAACATTATATATAGATCTTGTTTATTGCGAGACGGTTACTCTTTTAAGTCCGAGAATAAAGGTTGGTCGATTTATATGAGTAATATCTTTTATGGTAATGCACCTGAGATGAATGGTTTATTCTTACTGAATCTCGATAGTAGTGTTACACATGTTCACAACATAGATGCTAAACGAACAAAATTGAATGATAATTCTACATACATGTGGCACTGTCGTCTTGGTCACATTGGAGTGAAGCGTATGAAGAAACTCCATTCTGATGGACTTCTTGAATCACTTGATTTTGAATCACTTGAAAGATGCGAAGCATGTCTAATGGGAAAAATGACTAAGACTCCATTCTCTAGAATAATGGAGCGAGCTACAGACTTATTGGAAATAATACATACCGATGTGTGCGGTCCAATGAGTGTAGCATCGCGTGGTGGATATCGTTATGTTCTCACTTTCACGGATGACTTAAGTAGATATGGGTATGTCTACTTTATGAAACATAAGTTCGAAACTTTCGAGAAGTTTAAGGAATTTCAAAGTGAAGTGGAAAATCATCGTAACGAGAAGATTAAGTTTCTGCGTTCTGACCACGGAGGTGAATATCTAAGTTATGAGTTTGGCATGCATTTAAAGAAATGTGGAATACTTTCGCAATTGACACCGCCAGGAACACCACAGCGTAATGGTGTGTTCGAACATTGTAATCGAACTCTCTTAGATATGGTTCGATCTATGATGTCTCTTACAGATTTACCGCTATCATTTTGGGGCTATGCATTAGAGACAACCACATTCACTTTAAATAGGGCACCATCTAAATCCGTTGAAACGACACCATACAAATTGTGGTTTGGAAAGAAACCTAAGTTGTCGTTCCTTAAAGTTTGGGGTTGCGAAGCATATGTAAAGAAGTTACAACCTGATAAGCTTGAACCCAAAGCGGAGAAATGCGTCTTCATAGGATACCCTAAAGAAACAATTGGGTATACCTTCTATCATAGATCCGAAGGCAAAGTTTTCGTCGCAAGAATGGATCCTTTCTTGAGAAGGAGTTTCTCACGAAGGAAGTGACTGGAAGGAAAGTAGAACTCGACGACGTTATTGAACCTTCTCTCGGAGTTGAGAGTAGCGCAGCACCGAAAGATGTTTTTGTGCCGCCTGCACCAATTGGAGAGGAAGCTAATGATGGTGATCATGAAACTTCGAACGAAGTTGCTGCTGAACCTCGCAGGTCAACGAGGGTTCATACCACTCCTGATTGGTATGACCCTGCCTTGAACGTCATGTTGGTGGACAACACTGATGACCCTGCGACATATGAAGAAGCTATGGTGAGCCCAGATTCCGACAAATGGCTAGAAGCCATGAAATCTGAAATGGGATCCATGTACGAAAACCAAGTGTGGACTCTGGTGGACTTATCGGATGGCCGTAAGGCTGTCGAGAACAAATGGATTTTCAAGAGAAAAACAGATGCTGATGGTAATGTTACCATCTATAAAGCTCGACTTGTCGCGAAAGGGTTCCGACAAATTCAAGGAGATGACTACGATGAGACATTCTCACCAGTAGCGAAGCTAAAGTCTGTGAGGATTTTGTTAGCAATTGCTGCATATTTCAATTATTAGATTTGGCAGATGGATGTCAAAACGACGTTCCTTAATGGAGACATTGAGGAAGAGTTGTATATGGTACAACCCAAGGGTTTTGTCGATCCTAAAGATGCTGACAAGGTATGCAAACTTCAGCGCTCCATTTATGGACCGAAGCAAGCATCCGGAGTTGAAATCAACATTTTGATAAAGTAATCAAAAACTTTGGATTTATACAAACTTATGGAGAAGCTTGTATTTATAAGAAAGTGAGTGGGAGCTCTATAGCATTCCTTGTACTATATGTATATGACATATTGTTGATTGGGAATGATATAGAACTTCTTAATAGTGTCAAAGCCTATTTGAATAATAGTTTTTCAATGAAGGATCTTGGCGAAGCGGCATATATTCTAGGCATCAAGATTTATAGAGATAGATCAAGACGCCTAATAGCGCTTTCACAAAGTACATACTTGGACAAAGTTCTAAAGAAGTTTAGAATGGAAGAGAGCAAGAAAGGGTTCATGCCCATGTTGTCAGGTAAGACCTTGAGTAAGACTCAAAGTCCAGCTACAGCAGAAGATAGAGAGAAGATGAATAATATTCCCTATGCCTCGGCCATAGGTTCTATCATGTATGCCATGTTGTGTACAAGACCGGATATAGCACATGCTGTTAGTTTGACTAGCAGATATCAAAGTGATCCTGGAATGGAGCACTGGACAATGGTCAAGAATATCCTAAAGTACCTAAATAGGACTAAGGATATGGTTCTTTCTTATGGAGGTGATGAACAACTTGTTGTAAACAGTTACACTGATGCTAGTTGGAACACCGATCCAGATGACTCGAAGTCACAGTCTGGATACGTATTTATTTTGAATGGTGCTGCAGTGAGATGGAGGAGTGCCAAGCAAAGCGTTGTGGCGAAATCTTCAACTGAATCGGAATACATAGCTGCTTCGGAGGCTGCACAAGAAGCCATATGGATGAAGGAGTTCATTACTGAACTTGGCGTGGTTCCTAGTGCGTTGGACCCGATGGCCATCTACTATGACAACACAGGTGCCATAGCTAATGCACAGGAGCCAAGGTCACATAGCAAGCTGAAGCACATCAAGCTACGTTTCCATGCTATTCGCGAGTATGTCCGAGATGGTGACATAAAGATTTGCAAAGTACACACTGATCTGAATGTGGCAGATCCGTTGACTAAACCTCTCCCTAGAGCAAAGCATGACCAACACCAGAACGCCATGGGTGTTAGGTATATTACCATGTAATCTAGATTATTGACTCTAGTGCAAGTGGGAGACTGTTGGAGATATGCCCAAGAGGCAATAATAAAAGTGGTTATTATTATATCTTTGTATTTATGATGAATGTTTACATCCCATGCTATAATTGTATTATTAGGAAACACTAATACTTGTGTGTTTTGTAAACATAAAAGAGTCCCTGGTAAGCCTCTTGTTGAACTAGCTTGTTGATTAAGAGATGATCATGGTTTCCTGATCATGGACATTGGATGTCATTAATAACAAGGTCATATCATTAGGAGAATGATGTGATGGACACACACCCATAATAAGCGTATCATAAGATCAAGTCATTAAGTTCGTATTGCTACAAGCTTTCAAATGCATAGTAACCTAATCCTTCGACCATGAGGTTATGTTAATCACCATCACCGGATGGGTACTTTGATGACATCAAACACCGCTTCGTAACTGGGTGGTTATAAAGGTGTCATTGGGTATTCTGAAAGTATGTGTTAAAGCGCATGGACCAAGATTGGGATTTGTCCATCCATATGATGGATAGATATGCTCTGGGCCCTCTCGGTGGAATGCCATCTAGTTAGCTTGCAAGCATGTGACTGGGTCACAAGGGATGACATAACATGGAACGAGTAAAGAGTACTTATCAGTAACGAGGTAGAACTAGGTATGGAGATACCGACGATCAAACCTCGGATAAGTAGAGTATCGCGTGACAAAGGGAATTGGTTTCGTATGTTAATGGTTCTATCGATCACGAAGTCATCGTTGAGTATGTGGGAGCCGTTATGGATCTCCAGATCCCGCTGATGATTATTGATCGGAGAGGTGTCTCCATCATGTTTGCATATTCACGAACCGTAGGGTGACACACTTAAGGTTCGAAGTTGTTTTAAGTAGATATGGAATGTGCGTTGGAGACCGAATGTTGTTCGGAGTCTCGGATTGGATCCGGGACATCACGAGGAGATCCGGAATTGTCCGGGGAATAAGATTCATATAATGGGGATCGTTTTCTAAGTTAGGAAATGTTCCGGAGTGTTTATATGGGGATTCTAGAAGGTTTCGGAATGTTCCGGAAGGTTCTAGAAGATTTTTTGGAGTTTACTTGAAAACCAAGAAAGGATAAAGGGAAACTTGGAGGGTAAGTAAGGGAATCTTGGGGGGGAAGGACTCTCCCCCCAAGCTCCCTTGTGCGCCGGCCCTAGGAGGTGGGCCTAGGGGTGGGAACCCTAGGCCGCACCCCTCCCTCTATATATAGAGGGGTGGAGGCGCCACCCCCTTTGCCCCTCCACTCTTGCCCTAGCCGCCTCTCTCCTCCCCCTTCGCTCTGCTCAGGCTTAGGCGAAGCCCTGCAGAATTCTATACTCCACCACCACCACCACATCGTCGTGCTGCTGGGATTCCGTGAAGAGATCTACTACCTCCGCTGCTCGCTAGAACGGGGAGAGGAAGGTCTGCTTCGACTCCGCACGTGTGACCGACTGCGAAAGCGCTGCCGGAACGCGGCGCCGAAAGGATCGTCTACTCGATCTTGAGATCGGCAAGTGATCGTCTACATCAACCACGAGATCCGATCTCGCACAAGGCTTTCGGATCTACAAGGGTTAGTACAGATCTATCTCGTTGCATATGTCTAATAGATTAGATCTTGGCTTTTATCTAGATTAGATCTGGGTTTTGTTCGTTCTTGCGGTAGAATTTTTTGTTTTCCATGCTACGAACCCATCAGGTACCAGTTAGATGACGCATTATTGCTTGCGCCGACAATGGTGGAAAGTTGGATCAAGGCGGAAGCAATATTTCAGCTATGATCGGTGATACTACTGTGCATATTGTTCCGAAGGATGAGGTGAAGCCTACGTTTAGAACTCCATGCCAATATCTGATAATCGGTACAACTAAAATCAATCTATGAAGCTGTTTGAATTTATTTGTGCAAAGCTACGTACAAGAATGTGCTATTTTGGAAAGTCAAGATCAAAGTCTATCTGAAAGATTGCGGAAGTAGAGATTATATTGATATTGTAAGAGGTGATTACATCGTGAGCCCTTAGGCTGTTTATATAGTACTAGAAGACTTGGGGGGCAAGAAGCCTAATAGAGATAGAATTGGATTACAAACTTAAACTACCAAATATAGTCCAAACCGTGACATACTCTAACACCCCCCCCCCCCCCCCCGCAGTCGGATCGATAGTGACGAGAACAGCCGGACCGTCGCGGACGGTCTGACTGGAGCATAATCCGAAGGCTCGCTGTAGAGGATGTCGGTGGATGTCGATGTCGATGTAGCCAGAAGTAGGGTGTTGTAGTCGTGGTCGATGATGCCGTTGGTGATGTAGTCGCCGTTGATGAAATTGATGATGTTTATGTTGTCGTGGTGTTGTGGTCGATGTCGTCGTTGAGCTTGGAGAATTCGCCGTAGTAGTTGACGTAGATGTAGTTGAATCCAGAGTAGTCGGGGTAGGTGACACGCCTTGCCGAGCTTGCCAAACTCAGGAGCGCGCCGGGGACGAAGGCACGTGTCGGTGTTGCCAATACCGGACGTGCGAAGACAGGGAACATCACGAGCCATGCGAGCCAGAGCCGGAGGGAGCAGCAAAGAAATTCTCCGTGAACGGTCGGTGCGTAGAAGTTGTCCGCCGATTTGTCAGAATATATGAAGTAGTTGAAAGAAGAAAATTGATTAAGTAAAAAATAAAAATTAGACTGCGACTCTGGCGGCGAGGTCGTGGTGGACGAAGACGAAGAGGTAGTTGTTGATGGAGATTTGCTATAGCGGTAGTTGATTTCGGGGATGACCGTATTTTCCGCTTGTGTGAGCGCGGCGTTGCTCGTGGAGAAGAACTTGTTGACGTTGACGATGACCATGATTGGTGATGGCGGCGACGATGTGGCGATATTGTTGGTGTAGATGATTGTTGGCGATGATGATCACGTGTGATGAAGATGCAGTCCTTTGTTGACGGCGAGGCGCGTACTCAGGGACGTGTGTCCTGGTAGATGTTGGCGAAGACGGGCCGGCGTGGAGACGACGTGAGGACGGAGCAGCCGACGTAGCGCGTGAAGGCGTCCCTTGGGGCGTCGCGCGGAGCCTCCTTGTCAAGATCGTTGACGATGATTTGCCGAAGTTGAGTCGATGCCGAGGTTGAAGTAGATGCGCGCGATGACGACATGCGGCTGTGGACGATGCTTTTGGTGGCTAAAAGAAAATTAGATCTAATAGAATTTTTTTTTGCTAAAATTACTAAACCGATCTAGGGAATTGGAAGATTTGGTGCCCCGGGCAGAGATCATGGAGCCCGATCTCGCCGGGGACAGCGCGCGGAAGCAGTGGCTAAAAACTAGACGGAGCGAACCGCTCTGATACCATGAAAGATTACGGAAGTAGAGATTATATTGATATTGTAAGAAATGATTACATCGTGAGCCCTTAGGCTGTTTATATAGTACTAAAAGACTTAAGAGACAAGAAAACTAATAGAGATAGAATTGGATTACAAACTTAAACTACTAAATATAGTCCAAACCGTGACATACTAATCCAGAAAACATCTACAAATACTAGTTGGGACTGGTCAAGTCTTTTGTTCCTCTCACGTACATCCATGTCTAGTTTTTTTATTCCTAGTCTAAGTTGTGTAGGTATCGTATTGTAACAAGAGTGAGGATCTGTTTTATTTAGTCAATGTTCAGGTCGGGCTTAGCCCAGGTGGTGCTTGCACGCATAAAAAATAAAGAGGCTGCGCCTCATGTAACCCTAGAGAATTTTTTTGGGAGTTAAGAAATATACGGAAAATCGCCCGATGATTGGCGGAAAATTCTGTTTGTGCGTGAGTTGAAGAAGTGAATCGTTTTGTTTTACTGCGTTGGATTGGAAGTGCGCCGCTTCTAGTTGCTACGTGATCTCTTTGGATCGTCCAGGTAATACTCACAACTGCTGGGTTTTGCCTGTCGTTTAGTCTGATTTGCATCTAACGTGTGAGTCAGGTTTGTCATCTATCCTGCTGGAAATTTTTGTCGTGTGAGATTACCGGAGGAGAATTTATTCCGCTGTTCGATTACTTCTGCCGTGAAAGATATTGATAAATTCTCGCGGTGTTGAGTTAATTCATATGCCGTATCATCCTGGTATCAGAGCAAGGTTGTTTAGTGACAGTTTTTCTCTCTCAGCTATTGCTAATTTGATCTTGTGTTTGTCAAGATGTCGCTGTATGAGGATTCTGATCTGGACGGAGGAGAAATTCCTTTGGATCCGGAAGTAAAAGATCTGCGTATCCACCTGATGTCGATCAAAAGTGCCAATACAAAACTTCGCACAAAAGTTGAAGATTTGTCAACAAATATTAGAGGTGTCGAGGACAGGTTTAATGTGCGCTTGACTACTAGTGATCGCCAACGGGATGATAGTTTGGGAGTGGTGACAGAGAGCCTTAATCGGTTGACCGCAGTTGTTCGGCGTCTAGAGGCAAGGGATGCGGCACCACGACAGTCCCAATCACCAGCACGCAACGAAGGCCACTCTGATGATGATCTTTCCGGTCTATCTAATGATTGTGGAGGCCATCAACACCGACCACGACGAGGTGCTGAGGCTCGCCATGGTGTTGGCCAGCGGCGCAACCTAGATGGTGAAGCTGCTCGAGATAACGATGGTCTTGGTCGAATAAAGCTAACCATACCGGAATTCTCAGGATGTTCTGATCCGGAGAAGTACTTCGAGTGGGAGATGCACATTAATCATATTTACGATGGTCACAATTATTCTGAAAAAAAGAAGTTTCGTGTTGCATCTATGGAGTTTACTGAATATGCTCTCATATGGTAGGATAATAAAAATCGTACATGGGATAGACCGGCAACATGGGTTGACATGAAGCGTGTCATGAGGGAGATGTTTGTGCCTGCTTGCTACACTCGACAACTTCATAGCAAACTACATCATCTTGTGCAAGGTACAAAATCAGTTGCTGAATATTACAAAGATATGCAAGTATTGATGACCCGGACAGCAGTACGTGCGTCGCCCGAGGCGACCATGGTTCGGTTCTTTGAGGGGCTGGAGGAAAGGATCCGCGATCGTGTTGATTTGATGCAGTATAATGATATACATTAGTTACTTCATCAAGCGGAACGTGTTGAACATTGGGTCTTGGAGAAGCAAGTTGCTGAGGGTCGTCCGACTTACAACAATGGACGATGTGGCGCTTCTCATGATGGTGTGTTTAGTGCTAAACCGGCTGCTTCTTACAAGTCAACTAGCATTGAAAATAGCAAGGCAGCTGTTGCACCAAAGGAGGCTTCACAAGCTGCATCGAACACGTCTCATCACAACAATATTATATCCCAAAAGTGCAGGGGGCGAGGCCACATAATGCGCCTTTGTCCGAATCAGAAACAGATTTTGCTTGTTGATGGTGTATATGTTTGGGAATCTAAAGATGAGATGCCTCCACTAGAGGATGCTACTGAAAATAATAATGGTAATTCTTGGGATTGTTGTCCTGAACTTAATGTGCTGAGTTTGATGGCGCATAAGTTCCAGCAAGACGACAATGTTATTGTTAACCGGGCCAACGACGTAACATTTTCCAAACTGCATGTACTATCAAAGGAGAAGTGTGCAAACTAATTGTTGATGGTGATAGTGCAAGCAACATGATTAACAAGGATGTGGTAGAGTCTCTTTCTTTGCCTACATGAAAGCATTCGAAGCCTTACTATATGCAATGGATCAATAGTGTGGGCAAGTTGAAGGTCACCCATGGAGTGAAAGTTTCTTTTTCCGTGGACGGATATGTTGATAAAGTGGAATGCGACATTCAACCACTACATGTTTGTCATATTTTATTGGGACGTTCGTGGCAACACGATATCAACGCACTTCAGCATGGACACACAAACAGGTACATATTTATGCATAAGGGTGAGTTCTATACTCTTCTCCCCAAAGAAGCAAAGGATATCAAGTGTACCATTGAGGTGTTCAAGAAAAAGTCTACAAGGCATAGGTCGAAACCGAGGACAGGTTCCCTTCAAGGGAGGGAGGATGATGAGGTACTCTCAACTGCTACATAATTCCACTAAGGCCGCAAGGTACGTGGTACCAGCTAGACGACGCATTATCGCCCGCGCCGATAATGGTGGAAAGTTGGATCAAGGCGCAAGCAATATATTTCAGCTATGATCGGTGATACTACTGTACATATTATTCCGGAGGATGAGGTGAAGCCTATGTTTAGAACTCCATGCCAATATCTGATGATCGGTATAATTAAAATCAAACTATGAAGCAGTTTGAATTTATTTGTGCAAAGCTACGTACAAGAATGTGCTATTTTGGAAAGTCAAGATCCAAGTCCATCGATCCGGGAAGCATCTAGGAATACTAGTTGGGCCTGGTCAAGTCTTTTGTTCCTCTCACGTAAGTGCATTTTTAGTTTTTTTATTCCTAGTCTAAGTTGTGCAGGTATCGTATTGTAACAAGCAGGGTCTGTTTTATTTAATCAATGTTTAGGTCGGGCTTAGCCCAGGTGGTGCTTGCACGCATAATAAATAAAGAGGCTGCGCCTCATGTAACCCTAGAGAATATTTTTGGGAGTTAAGAAATATACAGAAAATCGCCCGATGATTGGCGGCGGAAAATTCTGCTTGTGCGCGAGTTGAAGAACTGAATCGTTCTGTTAGTGCGCCGTTTCTAGTTGCTACGTGATCTCTTTGGATCGTCCAGCTGATACTCACGACTGCTGGGGTTTGCCTGTCATTTAGTCTGATTTGCATCTAACGTGTAAGTCAGGTTTGTCATCTATCCTGCTGGATATTGTTGCCGTGTGAGATTACCGGAGGAGAATTTATTCCGCTGTTCGATTACTTCTGTCGTGAAAGATTTTAATAAATTCTCGCGGTGTTGATTTAATTCATACGCCGTATCACTCTAGATACTCATGCGTGCCTGCATGCGGACCAAAAATCTTTTCAACGTGTTTTTGGTGTTTGTACATCATGGTTTGTGTCAACATCTGGATTTTTAATCCCAGATGCCTGTTATGCCATACCTCGCAATCCCAGAATTACCATTTTTACGAGACATAATAGATTGAATATCACAGTACATCATCCATTATAAACCATACATAAGGTCTTACACAAATAAGGATCTCATGATCCAGTCTTAATACAACAAGCAACGGAATAAAAGATAAGCGTAGCGGTGCGGTCCCTCTTTAGGGGCATAGGCAATGCTGACGAAGGCAGATAGTCCTAGTTATCATAGCCGTCCTGCTGACCATCATCTTGGTAGTCTCCTTCATAGTCTGGCCATGAGAACAGCCAGGGACAAAAGCCATGAGTACTTTTTAAGTACTCGCAAACTACCACTAACAAGTAGTATAGTGCTAAGTTAAAGTGCTAAATCTAAGTTTAACTATAAAGTTAAGTATGAAACCTAAGCTGAGTTCTGAAGCAAAGAAAGATAAAATAAAGTTCTAGAATCACTTCAGTTGGGAAGCTATTGTCATAAACACAACCCTGTTGTGGTCAAGTCTAGATTCATCATTCATTTCATAAGTTGTTTCGAAAACATCTGACAACGAAACAGTATGTCCATTCCAACTGTCCATAACCGCGGACGCGGCTATTCGAATAGTTTGACACTCTGCAGAGGTGGTACACTTTCACCACAAGATTCGATACATGTGTCAGGAATAACCCTGAATCATCATACTTAGTATGCAGATAATCAAACATAACATTTCCTTTACACACCCTAGTATAAGCACCTCTCCTATGAGCATGGCCTCCCAACCATGACCATCAGTCATCTTGGGCACTGCATACGTGGACAACATTGAGAGGTAGCCTCAGCTCAAACCTCTCCCGCGAGGGAACTAATACTAATGCATATAAACTTCCGGCTAAGCCTTACCCAATTCAGGTAACGTGGTTGTACGGTAAATTTGGAATCGTATCGCATCCGAATCCAACCATCAGTTTTATAAAAGGGTTAAGGCTCATGCCTCAACATTTTCATCATCATAAACCATTTGTGTTTCTCAACACATGTCAAAACATCCTAATAGAATGACTCATCATTCCAAGGTTTTCACAATTTATTTTCACCAATTGTACCCATCTAAAGTGACTCAAGGTTTTATCTACTCTAAACTACTAAGTTAAGAGTGTTCACTAAACTGGAATTGATGGGTTCAATCTCATGCCATAGAATGACATCTAAAGGTTTCTAAATAGGTCAAGTTTTATACTCTTTATGCTACCTTAAAAAATAATAAAGAACTTTGGGTAAAGTAAAGGAAGTAAAGCTTGAAAATAAGACTTGGGGTAAATAGTAGTCAAAAGGTGTATAGTCAAAGCATGCCTAAAGCATCTTTGTTAAACCAACTAGTTCAATCCTAGCTTGCTAATAGTCGCTTGCCTTGGTTGGTGCAATGGTTGAAGTTTTATTCTTCGTCTTCTTTGTAGAACCCCTCCTCCTCGTAGACTTGGTCGGTACTTTCGTCCATAAATACATACGGAGTACACAATCACCAAACAATACTTAACTAGTCTAATTAGCAATCTAAGGCATATAGTTGATGATCTATTTTCATTACAAGCATCACAAGTTTTATTCACTAGTTTCCTTCTTTTTATTTTAGAAAATTAATTTCTACTCATTGAAAAATTAACTAAGATTTAATATTCACCACTTAAAATATGGGATCATGTGGACATATGTCCTCACCACATATTCTAACATGTGGGAATGTGATTTAAGGGTTGGATCATAATTACTTTGGTTTAAGTTCATTATTTAATGATTTAAAGTGACTAGAAATGACTATATAGCATTATTTTGGTACTAGTCCAAAGTCACTGCATGTAAACCCTAATATTATTACATATTCAGATAGGTATGGTGAAATGTGATTTTTGAGAGTTGGAATCAACTCAAAAGCTAACTTGATTGATTTTATAAAAATGTTGCAAGGTGCAAATGCTTATGTTTTACTATTTTTACTAGGAGAGATCTCTAACTCTAATTGAATTAACTCCAACGGGCTTGGGTAGATCTTTTCAGTAGCTTTCAAACAAAATTGGAATCACTCAATTTGGATTTGTAAATCTCACTGAATTGATTTTGAAACTAGGGGAGAGAACTAGGTTTAACTAAAAAAGAAAAATCCTAATTCAAAGTAACTGGGTTGCGCGGCAACGCTAACGGGCCGGCCCAGTGTCACTCCGCAGCGCAGGGCTCAGCTGACAGGGGGGTCCACCAGTCAGCGGCTCATAACGCGCAAAGCAGTACGGGGCAATCTGGGGCGTTGGATTAGAACGGGGATCAACGGCTGGGGATCGTCGTCGACGACGAACTGGTCGACAGTGAACTCTAACCCTAGCGGCTCGGTGGGGGTGCATAGGGGGCGTACCAGGGCTTCAGCGGCGACGGCGAGGCGGACAAATGGACTGGTGGTCGACGGCGAGCTCAGGGACGGTCGAGGCAGCTCCGGGGGTGGTCGCAATCAGCGGCGCCCTTCTCCTCCAGAGGCGGCCTGCTCCGGTGAAATTCCGGCAAATGGCTACTCGCCTTGCTCTGGCTAGAGGTGTGGGACGATCAGTGAGGTGAGGGGAGGTGAGTGGTGTGCTGAATGGGGCTAGGGGTGGCCTCTATTTATAGGACGATGACGCGACCGGGAAGGATGGGCGAGCGGCTCCGGCGAGGGCTGCACAACGTGCTAGCGGCGTGGCGCGCAGTAGGGGGCGATTGCTGGTCTCCTGGCGGTGCGCTACGAAGTGAATGCGGGCCTAGGGGCGATGGTATGCGGTCGGGCGGTGCTGGCGCTCTGAGCGGTAGAGGCGGCGATGTCCACGGCGAGCGGTGGCTATGGTGCGTTGGGCGGCGAACGGGCATGTCCGGCGTGCTCCCTGGGTCGTGGCGAAGCGGTGGGCGCGGGCTGCGGACGAGCGGCGACTTGTGCATGCGTGTCGGGCACGACGCTCTGGCGCGTGCTCGGCATGGCGCAGTCGCACTGGGCGCGGCGGTTTCTCGGTGGTCCATGCTCTGGCCTGGCTCGGGGAGGGAACAGAGGGTGGCGGTGAGGTCCTGGCTAGCTGCTAGACATGGCGAGAGAGGGGGAGATGGTCTGCTGCGGTGGTGACCAAGTTGGCCGGCGAGCATGTGCTCGGCATGGCTTGACATGGCCACTAGGGGGTAGGGGAATGGGTTTTAATGGCCTGGTTAGATCATCTAGGGACAAAGGGAGGGTTTTTAGGACAAATGGGAGACAAGTTTGGCCATAACACTATTCAAATAGTGATTTTGGTTTTTGTTTGAAATCTGTCCACAAGGTGTTTGTGAAAATGGCCGAAAGAACTTTATTTTTGAATTTTGAAAATATTTTTGGTGGGTGTGCTAGTACTAAGCTTGAGACTCTGTGGGTGCTTGGGTTTTGAAATTTGAGCTTGTTTGAGTGGTTTTTTTAAATAGTGGGATCTTCCCATATGAAATAGATTCAATTTTCAAATGTCAATTAAAATTAGTATTTGAATGTTTTTGGCAGATCACAAAGTGGGCCTTGGTACCTCATTATGTGTACTAGCAAGGGGTGCAAAGATCCATCAATGTTTCTATTAGGTTTTGAGTACTAAGAATAGCCAAAGTAGGCATGATAGTTAATTTGGCAAAAATGACCATTCACTTCATTTATTCATTTTGAGTTGTTTTTCTTTGGGAAATGTTTGGGAATGATTTAGATGATGTTTATTTCACCTAAGAATCATTTTACAATCAATGGGTCACAGAACCATGGCAATTCAAACAACTCCTATTTTAAATGCACACACATATGAATGCTTTCATATTTGTAATTGGAAAAGTTTTTGTTAACCCTAATTTTGATGATTTGGATCTTAATAATCTTGGATTAGAGTTTTGGGATGTTACAGTTTGACACATGGATCCCTTAGAGTCATTTGCACATATTGATATCCACTAGTCATTGATCCACATGACCATATTGCATTATTCTTTTTTCGAAACCACATTGATATATATATCTACACATGACCACACATTTTTGGCCTCTATGACCATGATGGTTTGCTACTTGGATCGCCCTAGTCAGTGCACATTGCATATGTGTTCTTTTCCAAAACCATATTGATATCTACATGACCACACACACTCTAGCGAATTCTGTGATAGATGCAAACTTCTGTCACACTGGTGTGTTTTTGGTCTCTCTATGACCATGATGGTTTGACACATACATATATGGATCCCCTAGAGTGATTGCATGTGTTATTTTCCAAAACCACATTGATATATAGACCACACTCACACACCCTACTGATCTAGTGATTCTGTGATGCAACTTCTGTCACACTGGTGCAATGCAATGTGGAAGTTGCTTTCCTATGTGTTTTTTGTATTCTACACCATGGTTTGCCACTTGGATCACATTGATATATACATGACCACACACATCCCAGTGGATTCTGTGTGATGCAACTTCTGTCACACTGGTGCAACATGCATGCAATAATGTTGGAAGCTGCTTTCCTATGTGGTTTTTGGTATCCTATGACCATGATGTGGTGGTTTGACACATATATATGGATCCCCTAGAGTGATTGCATGTGTTCTTTTCCTGAACCACACATTGATATCTCCACTAGAGCCATTGATGATCCACATGACCACATTGATATCTATACATGACCACACACACTCAAGTGGATTATATTCTGTGATCCAACTTCTCTGTTACACTCGTGCATTGCAATGTGTGGAAGTTGATTTCCTATGTGTGTTTTGCTTCTTATACACACAATGGTTTGCCACTTGGATCCCCCTAGAGTCATTGCACATTGCATACGTGTTCTTTTCCAAAACCACATTGATATCTGACCACACACACTCCAGTGGATTCTATGATTCAACTTCTATCATACTAGTGCGTTTTTGGTCTGTATATGACCATGATGGTTTGACACATATATATGGACCCCCTAGAGTGATTGCATGTGTTATTCAAACCACACATTGATATCTCCACTAGAGTCATTGATGATCCACATGACCACATTGATATCTATACATGACCACACACACTCAAGTGGATTATATTCTGTGATGCAACTTCTCTGTCACACCGGTGCATTGCAATGTGTGGAAGTTGATTTCCTATGTGTGTTTTGCTTCTTCTACACCATGGTTTAACACTTGGATCCCCCTAGAGTAATTGCACATTGCATATGTGTTCTTTTCCAAAACCATATTGATATCTAACCACACACACTCCAGTGGATTCTCTGATTCAACTTCTGTCACACTAGTGTGTTTTTGGTCTCTATGACCATGATGGTTTGACACACACACACACACATATATATATATACGGATCCCCTAGAGTGATTGCATGTGTTCTTTTCCTAAACCACACATTGATATCTCTCCCAACTAGAGTAATTGATGATCCACATGACCACATTGATATCTATACATGACTACACACACTCTAGTGGATTATATTCTATGATGCAACTTCTCTGTCACACTGGTGCATTGCAATGTGTGGAAGTTGATTTCCTATGTGTGTTTTGCTTCTTCTACACCATGGTTTTCATCTTGGATCCCCCTAGAGTCATTGCACATTGCATATGTGTTCTTTTCCAAAACCACATTGATATCCGACCACACACACTCCAGTGGATTCTGTGATTCAACTTCTGTCACACTATTGTGTTTTTGGTCTCTATGACCATGATGGTTTGACACATATATATGGATCATCCCCTAGAGTGATTGCATGTGTTCTTTTCCTAAACCAATGTGGAAGTTGCTTTATCTCCTATGTGTTCTTTTCCTAAACCAATGTGGAAGTTGCTTTATCTCCTATGTGTTCTTTTCCTAAACCAATGTGGAAGTTGCATGTGTTATTTGGTCTCTATGACCACGATGGTTTGACAAACATATTCTGTCACACTGGTGCACACAATGTGGGAGTTGCTTGATCTCCTATGTGTTCTTGGTCTTCTACACCATGGTTTGTCAATTGGATCACATTAATATATATACATGACCACACACCCCAGTGGATTCTGTGATGCAACTTCTATTACACTGGTGCAACATGCAATAATGTGGAAGCTGCTTGGTGGTTTGACACACATATATGTGGACCCCCTAGAGTGATTGCATGTGTTCTTTTCCTAAACTACATTGATATCTCCACTAAAGAGTCATTGATGATCCACATGACCACATTGCATGTGTTCTTTTCCAAGACCACATTGATATCTACATGACCACACACACTCCACTAGTGGATTCTTCTCTCTGTCACACTGCTGCATTAATATTGCAATGTGTGGAAGTTGCTTTTCCTATGTGTGTTTTGCTTCTACACCATGGTTTGCCACTTGGATCCCCCTAGAGTCATTGCACATTGCATATATATGTTCTTTTCCAAAACCACATTGATATATATCTACATGACCACACACACTCCAGTGGATTCTGTGATGCAACTTCTCTATCACACTGGTGCATTGCAATGTGTGGAAGTTGCTTTTCTATGTGTGTTTTCATTCTACACCATGGTTTGCCACTTGGGTCCCCTAGAGTCATTTTGCACATTGCATATATGTGTTCTTTTCTAAAACCACATTGATATCTACATGAACACATACACACTCCAGTGGATCTGTGATGCAACTTCTCTGTCACACTGTGCATTGCAATGTGTGGAAGTTGCTTTCCTATGTGTATATGTTTTGCTTCTACACCATAGTTTGCTACTTGGGTACCCATAGAGTCATTGCACATTGCATATATGTGTTCTTTTCCAAAACCACATTGATATATATCTACATGACCACACACAATCTAGTGGATTCTATGATGCAACTTCTCTGTCACACTGGTGCATTGCAATGTGTGGAAGTTGCTTTTATATGTGTGTTTTGCTTCTACACCATGGTTTGCCACTTGGGTCCCCCTAGAGTCATTTTGCACATTGCATATATGTGTTCTTTTCCAAAACCACATTGATATCTACATGACCACACACATACACTCCAGTGTATCTGTGATGCAACTTCTCTGTCACACTGTGCATTGCAATGTGTGGAAGTTGCTTTCCTATGTGTATGTGTTTTGCTTCTACGCCATGGTTTGCCACTTGGGTACCCATAGAGTCATTTCACATTGCATATATGTGTTCTTTTCCAAAACCACATTGATATCTACATGACCACAAACACTCCAATGGATCTGTGATGCAACTTCTCTGTCACACTGTGCATTGCAATGTGTGGAAGTTGCTTTCCTATGTGTGTTTTGCTTCTACACCATAACGGTTTGCCACTTGTAACCCCCTAGAGTCATTCCACATTGCATATATGTGTTCTTTTCCAAAACCACATTGATATATATATACACATGAACCACACACACACTATTGTCAAAACACGTACTCGTAAAAAATAAACACATATGAATATGCAACTACACCATGACAGGGAAGTTGCATTTGAGAACAGGCTCACCCATGGGTGGGTTCTGCCTATATCAACATCCCACCACACTTTAATAAATATGGTAATGCCATATATGCAAGATTTCCACATGTTTTTCCCATCTGGTTCACCCGTAAAGAGATTTTTCATACCACACTTTGGATCTCACCTATACCAATATTTTGACAAAAATCAGCATAACGGATTTTCATGATTTTTTGGGTTAGTAATTGCTAATTTCTTCGAAAGGTACCCTTTTTAACAAGTATCCTATATGATTAATTTATTTGATCCACTCATCATGCGAGATAGGCCATCAAAAAATTTGACCGACACACCCCACTCAAATTTCGCGCGTAGGAGTTAAATTTCGCACCTCGAAATTTCATCCCTGGGATGGACCGATCAGCTCTTCAGCACAGTGCCACGCATCATTCGTGGAGAGGGCATTTAGGTAATCTAAAAGAAACCCTCATTATCCCCTCCCCCACCGAAAGTGGACGAGATCCATTTTTCCTCACCTCGCCGTCCTCTACCTCCTCCCTCGCCCTCACCCTCGCCGCCGTCCATCCTTCCTCCACTCGCTGCCGTCCTTCTCTCCGCCCCTCGCCGCCCTATGCCCCTTAACAACCATGTCTTCGTCCTTCGTTCCAGTAGACAACAGCTAGTCGTTGTCGTAGCCCAAACCCTAGCCCGTCGTCGCCTTCGTGGTTTCCCACCATGTCGTGCCAACTGTCAAGATCGCAGGTCTGCAACCTCGCCGTCAACCTCACCCACAAGATCTGCCACCTCTACGTGCACCTCTCCGTAAAGATCTCCCCACTCGTCGTGCACCTCTCTATCAAGGTCTGCTCCCTGGACGCCTAGGTCTGCCCACCCGCAGTCAAGGTCTTCTCACTCGACGTGCACCTCGCCGAAAAGGTACGCCACCTCGCCGTGCACCTCGTCGACAAGGCATGCCACCTCCTCATCAAGTTCTTCCCACTATCTGTGCACGTCGCCGTCAAGATCTTCCTACTCGCGGTCAAGGTCTTCTCACTTGATGTGCACCTCGACTACAAGGTACGCCTACTCATCGTGCACCTCGCCGTCCACCTAGTCGACACGGTCTGTCACATTGCCGTCGACAAGGTCTACCTACTCGCCGTGCACCTCCTCCACATAGTCTGCTACCAAGGTCCGCTGACAAGCCTCGATGCCACAATTTAAGCGTTCCGCCAAGAATAGCAGTAAGAAAAAGGCCCCATAGCCTGAAGGCAAGGAAACACTTACCTTGCTTTTCTGCTATTTGGTTATATTGTTTGTTGCAGATAAAGGCTGCATTATCTTGTTTGTTGCAGATAAATGCTTTTTCATAACACGTCTTATGATCTGAGTATAAATACAAATTGTTCATAGTGGAATATTTTACACTTGTGATTACTATTGGACAATCAACAACATATGCTATATTCTTCCTACTTGCCTATTTAGTGGCAAGATATAGATGCATATACTGCTCATGTTTAATTGTCCTGACCTCCTTATTATTGCAACCAATTGGTTAATTACCCAGCTTGTAAACTATTAGGCTTATGATCAGTTTGTGTGTGATAAAGGTTGCATTATCCTGTTTGTTGCATTACTTTGGCTGTTTCGTGATATGTCTTATGTTCATCGTATAAGTAGTTCATAGTTTACTGTTTTACATGCTGGTTACTATAGGACAATGAGCACCATAGGTTATATTTTTCTTAATTGCCTAGTTAATTGCACGGTAGATGCTTGTACTAATTATGTTTAATCGTCCTGCCTTGCTTATTATTGCAGTGTATAATACTAAGTATGGTCATAGTGGGGAGTAACATAGCATGTTACTAGGCTATGTTACTCCCCACTATGACTGGTCTTGATATTTTCTCCATAGTGAGCAGCGTCATAGGTCTTATAACATAGACACCATCATTTAGGTTGGTCATAGCGGGAAGTTTGTACACACTAGTATTATGTGTACGATACTAGTGTACAATACCAGCTAGGCTACCCATAGTAGGACTATCATGCAATCCATGTTGCATTTGTTTTGCTGTTTCGTTGTATGTCTTATGATCAGAGTATGAATTGGTCATAGCGGACTGTTCCACCCCATATGTTATATATTGATCCATATTTGGAGTTCCCTATACATGTTAGAAACACATATGTACAGTGGAATGTGCTTAGGGTGTTGCTTAGAAAAATAATCCAGGCTTTTTGGTAAGAAACAGTGCTTATTTGTACTCAAGAGGTGCCAATTTAGACATCATCCTGTTATAAATAAGCACCATTGCTTAACCAAAAACCGGTTTATTTCGCTAAGCACTTCTCTAAGCGTCTTGCATTGTACATGCTCTTAGGTTCTTAGCATATGTTGTTGCATTGCCAAGTGTATTCACACCCCCCACCCCCCCCAAAGACCCCTAGACCCCTAGAAGTAACAAAAAGGAAGGTTGTAGACCAGGTTACATGATCCCGTGTGTTGCATTAGTTTGGTAGCCTACGATCTTTTTGTTTTAATTGCTCATGGCGACCTATTAAATGATGGGTACTATATACTATATAACATAGGTTGGTATCGCACCCAGTTTTATATTTCTAAATTAATTGGAATTCTTTATTCATGTTAGAACCACAAATACTACCGATGGAAGAAAGTCAGATGAAAACCATCATGAGAAAGAGTCCATGGATGCAACGACTTGGTATTAGGTTAGTAGCTAGTGATGTTGCATCCCCAACTGTATTCTCCCCTAAAAAGAGCAATAGTGATCCCTCTGGATCTCGGTATGATCTTGAGGGGGGGGGGGTATCAGTGAAGGTGACATGTCAGGTGATGAAACATTACTCACCGAGGAGACTAGGCTGCAGGTAGTCCCTTACCTTCTAGCTCACCATCTTGTCATGATTTCTCCACAATTAAGGTGCTGCCAATTAATCTTGTGTGGAATTCTTTGCTTACTCTTTTTGCCATATGTTTTGTTCCTCTTTATTTTCCCTAATTGACTATTGCATGTAAAATGTGTAGCTTAAGCAGAGAAATTTCAAGAAGACAACTCCTAGGCGAAGGATGGCTCTTGGTGGTGGATCATCTCGCAAGCGCGTTGTGGCATCAGTACTATCTCCAGACACAGAAAATGAGAGGCACACAAGGTCCAAGGGGAATCCGGTAAAAGCAGGACTTCCACCTCCAGGTTCCACACAGCGAACAACAAAAGCGGCAAGTCCTGCAACCCATTCACAAGAAACTCGGAGTGCAACCCAGAAGATTGCCAAAGCCGAACTACCTGATGCCCAGCAAATGACCAAAGCCGAACTTCCTGATGCCAGGCAAACTGCCAAAGCCGCACTTCCTAATTCCCTGGAGGTGGCTAGAGATGCACTTCATCTTCCCCTGCTGGTGATTGATGATGCAGTTCCCGATGCCAACCTAGTGGCCAAATCTGCAGTTCCTCATGCCCGACAAGTAGCTAAACCTTCAGTTCCTGATGCCGGCCAAGTGGCCAAAGCTGCAGTTCCTGATGCCGACCAAGTGGCTAAAGCTGCAGTTCCTAATGCTGGCCAAGTGGCCAAAGCTGCAGTTCCTGATGCCGGCCAAGTGGCTAAAGCTGTAGTTCCTTATGCCCACCAAGGCAAGAAGCTAGCTGCCGTCAATCTACCACCTACCCTAGCCAAGAAGGCAGCAGCCCAAGGCAAGCAACCAGCTGCCCAAGGCGAGCTGGCAGCTATCCAACATGAGCAGCACTCTGCCCAAGGTGACCTTCCCACTCCCTCTGACCCACTGGTATGCCGTCTGACACCTCCCTGAAGCCATCATGCACCCCAAAGCCAGCAGCCACCTCTCTAAAGCCAGTAGCCACATACCCAAGGTGTGGAACCCCAACCCACATCCTGCCGTCCTCTGGCACCTCCCAAAGCCAACCTGCCACCTCCACAAATCAAGAAGCCACCTTCCTAGGTGATGAAGTCTGCATCCTTCTGCCCACGGGTATCCCCCAAAGGTGACTTGCTACCTCTCCAAATCCATAAGCCACCTCCCAGCTGTCTGCGGGCACCTCGCCGAAGCGACCATGCACCATCTCAAACCAATGGGTTAGGTACCCAAGGCGCTGCGTCAGCTACCAAATACGATGAGTCAGCTACCGAATATAGGGAATATGATCCTAGTCATGAAGTACCATGCCAAGACTGCAGTGACTGGTCTCAACGTGGTAATGCATTAAACTGACTGCTTGCTCTACAATAATCCATTTAATCCCATCATCATATTACTATGGAACACTAAATTAGCACATTGTATTCTTGTAGATGAGGATGGCTACCATATGTCTCAAGACTTTGATGCACCTTGTTCTGAAGATGCTGAAACGCATAATTCTGAAGATATAGTTCCGCATACTGGTCAAGCTCTGTTGGTGAGGGGGAAAACATGGGGAAGAGGCTTGAAAAGTTATGCAAAGGAGGGAGGCTTTCACTTAATGTTCTTCCAGGAAGAACTAGACCAGACGAGCTGGGTGTTGCTGCCAGGTTTGCCAGTGAGTGTGTAGTCACAGTAAGGACTAGCATGCCTATCTTATCCCACTAGAAAGAGTACAAGAAGAGGGTTGATGTCCAATCAGACTTCATAGGCAAAGTTTCTGTATGTTCTATGACTTAGCTATCCTTTACGTTCCCATTTCTCTGTTCATGCAAATGCTGATGCTCCATGTTTTATTTCAACAAAAGTTTGCCATGGACACAAATCACCCTGACGTGCGGAATGCTTGCGCAAATCAATTTATGAGGCATGCAAGGAATCAGTGGTATATTCTGAGGAAGAAGTATTTTTATCCCTACCCTCTGAACCAAGTTACAAGGAAATGTCCTGATGAAGTGAAACACATGACCGACAAGCAGTGGTGCAAGCTTGTTGATACTTGGTCTGACCCTAGGAAACAGGTCACTTTTCGTTTACTCTTATACTTTTACTGCATGTGTTTGAATTGTTTGATTGGAACTGCCTCTTATACTGTATGGTTTCTTCTTGTGTAGAGTACTTGTGTAAAAGACAAGAAGAACATGAGCAAAGTCTTGTACCCTGTTGCCACAGGTTCTCGTAGCTATGAGGTTGTGTGCAACGGTGAGGACGATGCCTTCGAACTCTTAAAAAAGACACATTGCAACCCGATAAATGGCTTCACTCCGAATGTGAAGAAAGCAATTGTAAGTCCTCTTGAATACTTTTCATCTTTGTAAAATTCAATGCTATCTTCATCTCTCAATTGTACACAATATGATTGTAGTTTGCTTGCTATTTTCTAATGTTCGCTTTTATTTCTAATACTGTAGGAAATCATGGAAATGATGATGGCTCCAGATGTCCAGGGGGAAGAACCACTTTCTTCCACTTAGGCTATGCACTTTACACTCTCGTTGGACAGTAGAAAGCCAATGTTCCTGAAGAACATTGGCCTCCATCCAAGTACATCAAGACGAAGCAGGTCTGGCCTTGAAGCAGAACTTTTGGCTGAGAGACAAGGGAGTGACAATGCGTTGTACCATAAAGGAATTGCAGAGAGCGAAAGAAGCTGCCGAGGTAGAGAGGCTGCAGTATGCTAAAGACATGAGAGAAATGCAGAAGAAGCAAGAAGAGATGCAGGATAAACAAAGCCATACAAACGACTTACTTCAGCAAGTGTTGTCTTAGATGACTCAGCAGAAGCAGCAGCAGCAGCAATAGCAGCTTCAGCTATCGCAAGGTAAGTGAGCTCATGGTTGACACTTCTGACTTCTTGGGCTAGGAAAGTTAACTGGTGTGGAAACTTGTGAGTCTTTTGGGAAGGGAAACTTGTGAGGCTTTTGGCTCATAAACTGTTGTGGAGAGTTTTTGGCTGTGGAAGCTTGTGAGGCTTTTGGCTCAGAAACTGCTGTGGAAATTTATGTGGAAACTTGATTCATTGTCAAATTATGTTATTTGATGCATGTGGTGTGAAATGTGTCACAAACGATTAGGGCTAGTAGAAATTTACATGCACAAATGACCCCCTGTTCTCATAGAGACGCCAGCCCGCATCCGCGATGAAAATGAAATCATCTTAGTTGTTCTGATGAAACATTTTCGTCACAAGTAAACGCCGACATGGCCGCCTTTCATTGGCCAACTATCTAGACGAAACAGAAATGTCACGGCCAATAATGACATCATCACACAGAATTCGTCGTCGGTAGGTGATACATGTCCCATTTTGATTTGTCAATGTGGCATTCTACAGCTTGCCCACGTGGCCTCATCCGATTGGCGCAAGCTTGGCCGTGCCAACCGTCCACGTGTCAGCATGGCGTCGAAAGGTGGTGATGAACAAAATTTGTCATGGTGTGTGTAATGTCATAAACGAAATCAGGCCATGATAGAAAAAAGTCAGGAACTCATTGACGTTGTAGACGGCGAACATGACGTCAGCAAACATCGTTGACGGCCACCCGCGATGCCGTCTTCCACGTGTCCTCGGTCGTTATGAAATAGAAACATCATGAATGACCGGGCCTAGGCTGGGCCGGTCCAGTTCACTGCGAAGAAATTACAGGAACGTCGCGATCGGGCGTGACGTTTTCAGACAGAAAAAACGTCACAGATTGAATTATGACGTGAGGTCCGTGACCTATTTTTTTCGTCATAGAATTCGTTGCGGATGGCCATCTATGACATTTTGGCCCTCATCCACGACAATATCAGATCATCATGAACCGCCCAGATTCTTGTAGTGTTTGGAAACGACCCGGTACGGGCGCATCGTACGGGCATCCGCCCGTACCAGCTGGTCGTTACGATCACAATTTTCTTCTTTTGCACTTATTTGTTTCCACACTTGTTGGGATTCTTTTCTTGGGCGATCCTTTTTTTCCCAATACAAGTTTCTCCCTGCTCCTGACCCTTAATAAGCCTCTTTAGAGGCCCCTCTCTCTTATATGAACAAATCGAATCTACTTGATTTGCTACCCAGTTCAAGGCAAAGGAAAGCCTCTAAACCGCATGGCTCTTTCATGGGATAGTTTCCAGACCTCCTCCATCGAAGCTGATTATCATGAAGCTCAAGGCCTAAGCCCGAAGAAGAAGCAGTACACCTATGATTCCGATGCTGATTCTGATGACGAGGAGTTCAATATCTTCATGGAGCAATAAAAGAGGGGATGGAGGCAGCCGGACTACCTGGCTATGGTGAAGCCTGAAGATGAGGAAGAAGCCAAGAAACCTCATGGGAAGGGGTGCATGGAGTCGCTCAAGTTCATCACCGTCAACTACTCTTCACCAAAGCGTAAGAAAGCTAACCGTCCAGATGCAGGAACTTATCAGGAGACTATAGCACATACCTCAATAACAAAGAAGATCACCATGAACGTGCAGATGAGCGTGAAGCCACAAGAGGATTGGGGGTTCAACCTCTTGGACGTGCCAGTAGGCACGCACATCCTAGACAGTGAACACCGTCTTCACATGATAGATAAGTACTAGAAAGAAGAGCTCATCCACATGGAGATCGTGCGCAAGCGCCCTCTGGATCTTGAAGGCAAGAAGGAACTCAATGATGTGATGAGCAAGGTCACTGATGGGATGTTCTTCTTGCGTTCGGATCTACAGAAGTGTCTTCAACGCATATCCGCTCTAGATTAGACGAACAAGAAGCTTCACGCAGCAGTCTCCAACAAAACTACTTCACCATGGTAGATGCCACGATATCAAATAATCACAAGGGATTATTTGATCCACCCGGCTGATTCCAAGCTTGGGGGATCTGTGAGAACCTTGTAATCTATCTTACAATTTTAGTAGGTTTACTTTTTTGCACAGATTTGTTAGACTTTATTTCCTAAATTTGCATTAGTGGCATCAGCTTCGAGCTCCCTTTATTCAAGAGAAGATTTATATCCGTTGAGTTGTGAGACTTTATGATAATTGAAGTTTTGTTTGATTCATGATTATTATATTAGATGATTGAACTAGGTTGAGTGTTATAATCCCTGTACAACTGGCATGATTTTAGGGACTTCCACTCCAATAAAAATATTGATTAAGTTATGAGAAGAAGAATTCTAGTAGCATATTATAATTAAGAGTTTTTGAAAGCCATTGAAGTAGTAAGCATGATCAAATAGTTGTACTAAAAGGAAAAGAGAAAGGGGACCAAGTAAAAATATAGACATACAGTTATCAAAAGAAAAAGAAGAGAGCAATTATCAAAAGAATCAAACGTAGAAGAAAAATAATGATCATGAATCTTCATTACTAAACTTAGTGCCCTATATCTCTAAACTCTGTGATTATATAATATGTTAAATTACTAGAAGCTTCTTATGATTTCATTAATACTAGAAAAGGTGTGGAAGCCTCTAAGTTATGTAATGTGTAAAGGTATGGTTATACCCCCAAAGTATCTCTACATCTGATGTTGTATTCCTGTTTCAATTTCTGCCTCATTTAATGTAACGACTCGTGTCTCATGAACATGATGATCTTATCCATAAGCCACCATCTTGCTCGGGGACGAGCAAGATCCTAGCTTGGGGGACTTAATGAGTCCAAAACTGAAGCATATCTACCTTTTGTTTTTGCATAAATAGAGTAGGGATCTTTGTATTTCACTGCATTTCCACACACCAGTTTGTTCTTGTTTCAACAGGATCCCAAATCATTGAGTCATATATGAACATATCAATTGGAGCTGTCATATTGTGTAATTATTTGATATTTCTAAGTAATAAAAGTCATATTATGTATTTACCTTTGCACCTGGGAGAATACCAAGCGAGGAGGAGCAATCAACACCAATAACAACCGATGGTATGGGCAGATCCTGCCCGTACCGTCCGCCCGTACCAAGTGCCATTGTGACCGCCTTGTCAAATACTTTCTCCTGGTGAAGAAGAAAGAGAGATCCGACATTCACAGCCATCAGAAACCACAAAAAACCACATCTGAAAGGGATCTGAAGGAGGAACTTGGCTGGGGCAAAATCCCCGCTACATCATGGATCACTAAAGGACAATGCATCATCCCCTTCATCATCAACCGATGCATCTCCATTACCACCATTAGCCCATCTTTTATCTATTAGATCTTCTTGTAATTCTAGATTCAATTGTGGTTTGCATTACATCTACCTTCATACTTTTATCCATCCATTTGATTATGATGATGTTGTTGATTTCTTCCATGAGTGATTACTTCCCTTGTTCTTGGGGAGATGGAGAAACCCTAGCACAATAATGAATTTGTAATAAAGATTATCTATTCTTGTGTCCATATGACTTGCATGTCTATGATATAAATTATGAGTTGTGTTTGATCTCTCTCTCTTTAGATGGTACGTGTAGTCGGCCGCATATCATTTTCCCTTGGGACTAAAGGGAGGGAGAAATCCTTTGGACGTGTCTTGGAAGCGTACCTGGAATGGCCCCATGACAGATTGGCATCGGCTCGTACCGTCCTTGGTCAAAGGAGGATTAATGAGGGACTCCCTAAGCTAATTATGATATGCACGAGGGAACCCTTAATTGGGGTGGTCTGTATGGGAGACTGCTCTCAGACATCGCATTGGTTATTTAGAGGTGAGCTCACTCTTGGCTCAACAAATTTGCCTCCTACGAGCCTTGTAGTGAACATCTTATTATGGAGATCTCTCCACACATCTCATAACACAAGGAGTATGTTATCTTGATTACATATAACAATAATACTATGCTAGTGGTGTATCCTACATTCCCGAGAATGTTTTAGCCCTATTGAGTTCAGCCACTCTTTCATACAAAGTTGTTACTTGTTTTCCTTTACTTGTTTTAACTACTTTTCTGCAAACAACCATAAACCTTTCAAACACCCTTTCCTTGAGATCAAAGGAAGCTTATAAGTATCCCTTGGTAGAGAGTAACGAGGGGCATAAATACCTTTACCAATAGCTCTCTATGGGTTCGATATCTTTACTTTGAAACTAGCTACAATTGATCTGTGCACTTGTAGTCTACTGATATGTGCAAACAGACGTAGTCTACTGATGAGTCCATATATGCATCATGTTTTATATTGTTATTTTGCATTGTAGATCTAGGATCTTGGTATTTTACGATGCTCCCGCACACATTTTATGTCTGTTTTCACCAGGATTAGGACAGATGATGGATATAATGGACACAATTCTTCAAGCAGTTGTACTGAGGACAAAAGGAGTCAAAACAATGTAAATCGCTTATTTGGGAAATATTAATAATACCAGAAGAAATTCGGAGCGATCAAGGGAGATAGACGGTTTAACGACCAACTATAAGGCGGGAATAATTTTTTTGGCCATATAATTCCTGCCGTATAGTTGGCGCCGCCACCACCTCCTCAAATTGTTTCACCCTGTGCAACTGGATTGGGGAGACGACATACAGAACACCCAGAAATCGTAGAAACCTCACCTCCGGAAGGCATCTGGAGTGGGAACTTGTCCACCAGGGATCCAGCTTCGCCTTGCGTAGATCCGGAAGGCTAAGGCATCGATATTCATCATCCACCACTACATCACCACCATATCCATCCATCCCATCTACATCTTGTCTAGATCTTGCTGTAATTTCCGTACTCGTTGTGGATTTATACAAGTACTATTCATCTATGATAGATTCCATTGTTATTTCCATGATGTTGATTGCCTCCATGTCTGAGTAGATCATTAGTGCTTGGGGAGATGGAGAAACCCTAGTATGAGACTGAAATAAGATAAAGTTTATTATAATATTCATCGCTGTGACCATGTGTTAGATGGTCTTCAGATGTTGAGAGAAGTCGACCTCTGAATATTTGCCTCTCATGGGGACTTGATGGAGGGAACTACTTGTTGGTTGATGGAGGTGTGTTAGCACTTACAGTGACTATAAAGCTATTGGCACTCCTTATGTATCAACTTGGGAAATCGAGGAAACACACAGGACACTATCCATGCCATGGGATACGTCCTACGGGATTACGTCCCTTAATGGCACAGTAATTCGATTGATGTCAATTGCTGACTGTTGTGGTTATGAGGATGATGTGAGCAGCGGTTGCTACCTATTTGTCCATATACGGAGTTCCTCCCACACATACATAGTTCAGAATGTTCATGATAATAATCTTTACCTTAGCTCCTTATAATGCTAGTGATGAATCCACTACTCCGTGAGAACGCTTTTTCCCTATTGCAGTTCCAATCTCTCTTACATATGCAATACTTACTTCCTATATTCATTTGTTTTACTTTAACTATTATTGCTCTTATACCAAAAACCCCAAAACACCCTTTTACGCAATACTCGCATTTTATCTTGTCACTTAGAACTTTATTAAGCATTACTAGTGTAATATTTATTTCAAGAATTATTAGACTTCAGACTCCTGCTTCCTGTGGGATCGATATCTTTATTTCGAAACTAGTACAAATGATTTGTGCACTTGTAGTCATCAAGCTATTTTCTAGCACTGTTGTCAGGGAGCTAAGTGTTGTAGCTCTTTTAGTTTTTACTTATTTATTTTTGTCTTGCTAAATTTTATTTTGAGTTACAGGTTTCCACCAACATGATGGAGTTAGAGCATATGACTAGTGCTAACCCACTCAACCACTTTGGGAAGCCCTATGATATTTATAAAAGAGATAACTCTAATGAGAAGACAAGGGGGTTTGGAATAAATCCTCTATTACTTGGTATTCTACACAAGAAACAATTTACTGGAAATGAAGAAGATCCTGATCCATATGAGCATATTGCATATTTCAAAGATATATGTGTCACTTTTCAATTGATGGGATATACTGCTGATGAGGTAAGTGTTAAACTTTTTAGTCAGACTTTGACTAGTACAACTCTCTCATGGTATAGATCTTTACCCCCAGAAGCCACTACTACTTGGAATAATCTAGCTTTTGAATTTCTAGCAAAATATTATCCATTATCAAAATCTTTTGGAATCAGGCGTCTTATAATGACTTGGAAGAACCGTTCTAATGAAGGACTAGTAAGAGCTTATATCAGATTTAAAGATTTACTTCGCCTATGTCCTCATCATGATTTGCCTGAATGGTATTTATTGCATATCTTTTATGGCGGTTTAATCGAACCTAATAAAATTGAACTAGACTCTTTCACGGAAGGAGCCTTTATGAATCTTCCTATAACTGAAGCTTGGGCTTTACTTAATAGAATTCGCGATCATAGAGTTTCATGGAATTTTGGTCTAGGAAGTGAAGGAGGCATAGAAATAGAACATGATTGTATTCATGACTATATACAAAAGGCCATGTTGAAGAATTATCTAAAGAACTTTATTTGGATTCAGATCTTGTGTTCCAAGTTGTTAAAGCTTTTACAGAACATATCAAAGATCCAAAGGAGGGTTTGGTCAAGTATGATCCACCACCCGAACCTGAGAAGAAAAGAGAAGTTAAAGCAACACTCGCCTCCCTAGAGCCAACAAATGAGATACCTTTCCCTAACACTGCACAGAAGCATATTTTTGAATATGAACAGGTCAAAGTAGCAGAGGAAAAGAAAGAAGAGGAAAGTATTCCCGAAGTCTTGGAACATCGGGAAGAAACCAAAGATGAAGAAGTAACCAAGGAAGCAATTATGGCTATGTACGCGCATTGTAACATAGTTGAACTTGATGAAGAGACTTCCGTATTGGTTGAAGGTAAGACAAAGGTAAAAGATGTGGGTAAGCCTATTCTTCCCTGCATATTTAAGGAAACCTTGCATTATGGTTTATCTGATCTTGGCACCGAAGTTAATGTTATATCTTATGATTTCTATTTAGAAATAAAAAAAGAAAAGAACTGTCTACAATTAAAAATACTGATATGACAATTATGTTAGCCAATAAAAATCTTAGAATTCTAATGGGAGTAGTTTAAGATGCAACTGTCACAATTGGCAACCAAAACTTTCCTATTGATTTTGTAGTTGTTGATATGCCAGCTGACACTCTTTGCCCAATTATATTTGGAAGGACTGTTTTGAGTGATATAGGTGCCTATGTTGATTTTAAAAAGGAGATAGTGTCTCTTAAGCTTGGGGGAGTGGCAAAGGAATTCCACTTTTCCAAATTTAAAGACAGGCCTCCACAAATACAAGAAGAGAAAGATAAAACTATCGAGAAAATGGTAGCTCTTTTCTTTAGTAATCAAGAAGAATAAATAAATGAAGACTCAAATTATGAAGAAATAGTTATGGAGGACAAGTCCCTAGAAGAACTAGAAGATGAACTCGATTCACTTCCCACTATAGGGCCTCCAACTGATGAGGCTTTTGAAGAGATAGAAAAGAGAGGGGACGAGGAATTACCACCCCCAGAGTTGAAGACTCTACCAGATAATCTTAAATACAGGTTTTTAGATGATATAAATAAATTTCATGTTATTATTAGTGCTAAACTTTTAGGTGAAGAAGAAGAAGAACTCATGAAAATACTCAAGGAGCATCGCAAGGCCTTTGGGTACTCAATGGATGATTTGAAGGGCATTAATCCCATGATAACCGTCCATCAAATATTCATGGAAGAAGGTGCTAAACCAATTGCAGAATTTAAAAGGAGATTGAAGCTTGAAATGAAAGAAGTGGTAAGGAAAGAAATTGTATGCCTACTGGACGCAGGTATAATCTATCCTGTTAAATAAAGTGAATGGGTAAGTCCTGTTCATTGTGTCCCTAAGAAGGGCGGTTTTACGGTTGTTCCTAATGAAAACAATGAATTGATACCTACTAGAACTATTGTTGGGAATAGGATGTGCATAGATTTTAGGAAATTGAATAAAGAAACTAGGAAAGATCAGTATCCTTTACGGTTCATAGATCAAACTTTAGAAAGGTTAGCAAACCACACTTATTTTTCTACTTGGACAGATACTCTGGTTTTTCTCAAGTAGCTGTTCATCCGGATGACCAACTTAAAAGAACTTTCATTAGTCCTTATGGTTTACATGCTTACCAATGTATTCCTTTTGGTTTATGTAATGCTCGAGCTACTTTTCAAAGATGCATGATTGCTATTTTTGTGGATTTTATAGAACTGATAATGGAAGTATTAATGGATGACTTTTCTGTCTATGGAACTTCATTTACTAGTTGCTTGGATAATCTCAAAAGAGTTTTGCAGCATTATGAAGAAACCAATCTTGTTCTAAACTGGGAGAAGTGCCATTTTATGGTCAACGAAGGTATAGTCCTTGGACATAAGGTATCAGGTAAGGGAATTGCAGTGGATAGAGCTAAGGTTGAGGCCATAGAGAGAATGCCACAACCTAGAGATATTAAGGGTATAAGAAGTTTCCTTGGTCATGTGGGTTTTTATAGAAGGTTCATTAGAAATTTCTCTCGAATATCTAAACCTTTGACTAACCTCTTGCAAAAGGGACTAAGATTTAATTTTGATGATAAATTTCTTATAGCCTTTGATAAACTCAAGAATTCTTTATCCCGTGCTCCTATTATTAAACCTCCTATATTGGATATGAATTTTGACTTAATATGTGGACTAGTGATGACGCTGTAGGAGTAACTCTGGGACAACACATTGGTTGCAGATTTAATATTATACATCATGCTAGTAGAACTCTTAATGGTGCTCAAAAGAATTATCCTAAGGAAGAAAAGGAACTTCTTGCTGTATTTTTCTCTTGTGATAAATTTCGTTCTTATATAGTTGATGCAAAAGTGAGAGTTCATACGGATCGTGATGGTTTAAAAGAACTCCTTGAGAGGAAAGATCATAAGCCAAGACTGATCCGTTGGATTCTTTTACTTCAAGAATTTGTGTTGCAGATTATGTAGAGGCATGAAATAAAGATGTTGAATGCAGTGTCCATGTTTTCCCAACAAGACACCAATCTTATTGAGAGGAATTTTAGTCCTGGCGATTTTCGTTTACGAGAATTATTCAATTCCTTCAAAAGAGAAGAAGTCTTTGTTGTTGGAGGAGTTTTTCATCCCCGAATAAGTAAAGGGTAAGATCAAGGTAAGTGTTCTTACTCCAATAAGTGATTTATTTTCACAGATTTTACTCCTAAAATTTCTGCCTTTGAATTCCTTGTGTTTTTCTGAAGTTTTTGAGGGTTTTACCAACTATACAGGTGGAATTATACGGCCGGAGAGGAAGCTCCCTCCGTATAGTTGGTTGTTAAACTCTCTGTATCTTCTTTGCGAAATTGTTTTTGATGTCTAGAACTATACAGGCACAACTATACGACCCGATGAAATAATTCCGGCTGTATAGTTGGTCGTTGAACTCTCAGGCACTTTTAATTTTTGGTGTCTATATCTATATGATCGCAACTATATGATTGGAGGCAATATTCCGGCCGTATAGTTGGTCGTAGTTGGTCGTTAAACTACCAGATGTTTTTTGTTTGCCAAAAAATGTTATTGTCGGTTTCGAGTCGTAACTTACCTGATCTGGACTCATGATATTTGGAAATATCTGCCCGGAACCAACTATACAGCCGGAGCTATACGGGTCGCGCCCGTATAGTTGGTCGTTACGCGGCAGGACTCTTCCAAATCTGTGATTTCTTTCCCTATTTCGTTAAGATTCTTTTCTTGGACGACAATTTGGTGTTTCTCGCGAGTTTTACCGACCTCTAACCCCCCTTATATACAGCCATTGTCTCTCGCTCTAATCATAATCTCTAGGAACCAATATATCTCTTCTTCATACTCAGGAACACGCAAACCAAGGGACAGAAGTCAAGGAGAGAAGTTCCTATGGAGATCGGGAGCAATAGCGAGCAAGGCAAGGAGATCAAGGATATCCCTTTGGAGTTCCTCGACACTGACCATGGACGTCGGAACAGGGATTTGAAGGCCCTCGAGCTGAAGATTGATGAGATGGACAGGGAGACGCTAGGTGCCGGGGGGATGATCTCCGGATACCCCAACCAGACAAGAACTACGGCAGTTGGTTCACATCCGGCTGGCTCAGCGTAGCCGAACACGAGCGAATCATATCGGATACTTTATGGTAGCCGGAACCAAGAGGAGCAACAATAAATAGGACCAACTACATCAGCATAGCCGGACACAATCAGGAGGACAGAGCGACGTGCTGCACAGTACGCGGTACACCCTGGTACGATGACAAGACCCGCAACTACATGGCCATACCGAAGACTTTGCTGGGTGACGCGGGCACAGTGGCCAGATGCTGACGACAAGCTCGCATGGTGTTCACTGTACCCACGATGACCCTACCACATGTACCTTGATGGGATGTAAGTGTACCGAATACTCTAGATGACCAGCCGGTTGGGACCCTCATGTGGGGCCCACCAGCCGGACTGGCCAGAGGGACCGTTGCCTCTCTACCTATATAAGGAGAGGCAAGGCTCTCGTAGGAAGGGTTGGTCTCAATGCATTTAAGGTTGTAGATAGAACATACAACTCAAGGAGCAATTGTAGCCTGTATACCACTCATAGTCATATCGGCAGGAGTAGGAGCTTTACCTCACCACGAGGGCTCTGAACCTAGGTACTTCTTGTGTCTCGCTACACTTGCTCGTACCCAATCCCGCCTACGGATGATGTCGAGAGCTTCCCTGCTAGTCCCCACACCTCTATCTAACATGTTTAGGTACTGCCGTTCCCAATACAACGACAGTTGGCGCCCACCGTGGGGCTAGATGGCTTTGACCGGAGTCACGTTCCGAACATGACCCTACACTTCAGCCGGTGAGCGCGTGGCCTTTGGCCTAGTGCTTACGCTCGGCAAGTTCAACTGCGTCATCGGCAACACTTCTTGTTTCGCTGGGTTCATGTTTCTGGCAAATGGCTCTATCCTGCTCTTCGACGACCTCCCCATCTACGTCCCCACCATGCCAGAGCGTTTCCCTAGGGAGATCGTCTCCGTGACGGAGCCACTCTACCTCGGCAGCGGCGCCTCCATCGCTCCCCGCGACATCGAGGTCATGATGGCCGGCTCTAGCTCTCAGCCCCGCCAGCCTCGGGAGTGGGGCGCGGACGATGTCGGAACTTCTACTCCGCCGTGGCCTAGGAACCCAGTGGAAGAGACCATCGAGCGGCTCCTCATGCCGGTTAACCCCGGGGATAACCCGGAGGAGGCGAAGCCAACTTCGCCATGGAGATGCAGCTTCTCCTGCAGGAGGCCATGGAGATGGCTGCGACCAGGAAGTAAATCGAGATCACTCTGCGCGAGTACGACCGCGCGCACGGCCACACTCTGGCTACTGCGGAACCGAGCCGAAGCGGAAAAGTACGGCACCGGGGCGGTGAGCTAGGCGAAAGGATAGAATTGGATGGCGAGCCGGATCCGCCAACCTACTCTCATTCGGCCCACCTACAACACACCCATCAAGAACCTACACGCGGGGTGAGTCGCGGCAGATGAGTTGCCCAACTTGGAGGGCGAGGAGCGAGACCAGCAGTACGCCCGGGTGTAGGAGCTCCTCCGGATCGTGGATGAGCAGGCTGATGCCATCCGACAGATGCACGAGGACCCCAACTGCTCCAGGGGAAGCAAGCTGCTCGGCAACATCAAGGGTGCACCCCACGAGACCTAGCATGTGTCCTCTCCTCTGGCTAGATCCCGTAGCCGGTGCTGCAACTTTGGCAACAAGGCCAGCCGCATCAGGAGCAAACGGTGGACAACAACCCACCCCGCCCCCTCCACCAACCGGAGCGCCATGACCTGCCAGTTCCCGTCTCTCGGGCTGGGTAGGAGCGCCTAACCCGGACCGTCCGGATGCCTGTGACCGCATCGAGATCCTCGCTCAAGCGCGCGTCACGGAAGAGGAAGATTCCACTGGACCGGTGTGTTTTGGACCCTGTATATGGAACGAGCCGTTTCTGGATAAGTTCACCCTGCCTAGGGATACCCCCAAGTATGATAGTAGCATGAAGCCGGAAGATTGGTTGACCGACTATGCCATGACAGTCGGCATCGCCCATGGGAACAAGCGCACAACTGTGCGCTACATCTCCCTCATGCTAACCGGGTCAGCGAGGACATGGCTCAACAACCTCGTGCCCAACAACATCAAAGCCTGGCCAGATTTTGAGAAGGTGTTTGTTCGCAACTTCAATGACACGTACAAGCGTCCGAGCCGCCCGCGTGACTTGGCCTTGTGCGTCCAGGGCGACCGCGAGTCAGACCGTGAGTACCTCGCCAGATGGACGGAGCTGCGTAACACCTGCGAGGGAATCCTGGAGAGCCAGGCGATCGGGTTCTTCGTTGAGGGGTGCCGAGAAGGCACCATGCTTCACCATCGGCTACTGTGTGATGAGCCGAAAACCATGGCGGAGCTCATGACGGTTGTGGACCAGTATGCCATGGCGGATGCCACAATGAAGAAACCTCTCTGGGTGAGTGCTGGTGGGCGTCCGACTCCTTCGGAGCCGGCTCGTGACCGGCCAAGCAATCTGGCTAGAGAAGCCGGATCCTCCAGGCACCACGGCAACAACAACCGGTTCCACGGGGACCGCCAAGCTGGACAACAGAAGCCTCGCTACCACACGCGGCAGTTCAATGTTGTGGAGGATGCGCTCGATGCACCGGTTAATGACGCAAGAAGGCAGAAGCCATGGATCACCTTCGACCAAATGTTTGATGGCCCGTGCAAGTGGCACAGCGGTCCCTTCAAGCCAACTACGCACACTACCCGAAACTGCAGCTGGACCCACCAGCTAAAGGACCAAGGCAACCAGCAACGGCTACCATCGCCCCCTCTCGGTGGACCCCCACCACCAGCTAGGGGAGCTGTTAATGATGGTAACGGCGGCAACAACTGCAACAAAAACAATGGCTACCCCCAGCCGCACGCCGCCTACCACATCTTCGAGACCGAGCTGGACGACAAGCATAGCCACAGGTGGCGCTCTAAGGAGGTCAACACCATCGTCTCCCTAGTCCCCCAGTACCTAAACTGGTTGGAGACCCCCATCACCTGGAGCCGGGAGGATCGACCGGATCAGCTTCCGAATCCCAGGGGCTATGCCATGGTGCTTGACCCCCTCATCCTCTCCAACAAGCGCACCTGCCGTTTCTCGCGTCCTCATCGACGGGGGCAGCAGCCTCAACCTGCTTTACCGGTCATCGCTGGAGAAGCTTGGCATCTGCAAGTGCGACCTGCGCCCGACTACCACAACGTTCCACGGTGTACTGTCGGGGCCGGCTTGCGCTCCGCTAGGTAAAATCCAGGTAGACTTCATCTTCGGGACCGAGGAGAACTTCCGGCGCGAGCCGGTATGGTTCGATGTGGTGAACTTGTTGAGCTCCTACCACGCTCTCCTCGGGCGCCCTGCCCTTGCCAAGTTCATGGCCGTCCCCCACTACGTGTACCTCAAGACAAAGATGCCGGGGCCAAACAGCATGATCACCATCGCTTGCTGCTTCAGGCGGTCGATGGAGTGTGCCTCAGCCAGCTCCAAGCTGGCCGAGGCCCTCATCATAGCCGAAGAGAAGCGTGAGATCATGCGCAATGTGGCGATGGCCTAGCAAGAAGTGCTGCCTAGCAGGAAGCCGGCTGGGGACACAACTTTCTAGCTGGCTAGGGAGACAAAGAAGATTCTGCTCGTCCCCTCCGACCCGACCAAGTTTGTCACCATTAGTGCCAACTTGGACAGCAAATAGGAAGGCACGCTCATCGACTTCCTCCGTGAGAATCGGGACATCTTCGCATGGTCACCCAAGGATATGCCAGGTGTGCCGAGGGAGTTCACCGAGCACTCGCTTCATGTGCGGCCAGATGCCAAGCCGGTCAAGCAACCTCTATGACGGTTCACAGAGGAGAAAAGAAAGATCATTGGTGACGAGATCACCTGGCTCCTTGCGGTCGGGTTCATTATGGAGGTGTACCACCCGGACTGGCTGGCCAACCCAGTCCTGGTGTAGAAGAAGAACAAGACCTGGTGCATGTGCATCGACTACACCAGCCTGAACAAGGCATGCCCGAAAGACCCCTTTGCTTTGCCCCGTATCGATGAAGTTATCGATTCCACGGCCGGCTACGATTTGTTGTCCTTTTTAGATTGTTACTCCAGTTACAATCAGATCCGGCTAAACCCGGCTGACCAGATAAAGACGTAATTCATCACCCCGTACGGGGTTTTTTGCTATCAGCACTATATGCAGAAATGCTTGCACTCGCAGATCGGCCAAAATGTGCATGCCTACATGGACGACGTCGTCATCAAGATGAAGGAGAAGAACACCCTCCTCGAGGACTTGGGGGAAACGTTCAGCAACCTCCGTCGGTACCAGATGAAGCTGAACCCCGAGAAGTGCATCTTCGGCGCCCCATCCAGCCAGCTACTCGGTTTCCTCGTTTCACAACAAGGGATCAAGGCGAACCCGGAGAAGATTGCGACTATCGAGAGGATGTAGCCACCGAAGAGCTTGCTTGGAGTCCAGAAATTCACCGGATGCTTGGTGATGACCCACAAGTATAGGGGGTGTATCGCAGTATTTTCGAGGGAAGTGAAACTCAATTTATTGATTCGACACAAGGGGAGCCAAAGAATATTTATAAGCCTTAACAACTGAGTTTTCAATTCAGCTGCACCTAGAAACAATCTTGCTCACAGTAGTTTATCAGTAGCAACCGTTTTGTAGTAGGAATAGTAAAGTAATAGAAGTAGTAAAAGTAAAGACAGTAGTAACAATAGCAGTAAATAGTAGGATTCGAGTGTGGTAGGCATAGGGATGGATGGACGGGCGTTGCATGGACAAGACAATTCACATGGCAATCATAACATAGGGCAATTGCAGATAAATAAGATAAATCATTCAAGTACTAGATAATCCTAGGCATGTGTTCCATATAGAGTCATACATGCTCGCAATGAGAACTTGCACAACATCTTTTGTCCTGCCAGCCCATTTGCAGTGGGCCCTCAAGGGAACTACTGGCAATTAAGGTGCTCCTTTTAATAGAGCACCGGAGAAAAGCATTAACACTCCATGAACATATGTGATCCTCACATCAAAGCTATTCCCTCTGGTTATCCCGATTTTTGTCACTTCGAGGCCATTGGTTCCGGACAACAACGTGTGTATACAACTTGCAGGTAAGACCAAAAACAATACTATCATAATGAATCAATAACATGTTCAGATCTGAAATCATGGCACTCGGGCCCTAGTGGCAAGCATTAAGCATAACAAGTCGCAACAAAGTCATAAAGCACTAATAGAAGATACTAGGCACCATGCCCTAACAATCCGATGCCATTACATGAATGATCTCATCCAATCCCTACCATTCCCATAGCCTACAGCGGGGGATTACTCACTCATAGATGGGGGAAACATGGATGGTCGATGGAGAAGCGATGGTGATGATGATGGCGATGATCTCCTCCAATTCCCCGTTCCAGCAGGGTGCCAGAACGGAGTTTCTGGTGCTGTTTTGTGGAACTCTTTCTAGAAAAACGTCGACCCCCCCTGAGTTTTAGGTCAGAAGGCATCTTATAGGTTAGGAGGGAGACCGAGGGGGTGTCTGGGGTGGCCAGACCACCCCCTGGCACGGCCAGGCCTAGCCCGCACGACCAGGTGGTGTGTCCTGGGCCCAGCCCCCTCCGTCTCGTATTCTGGCTCTGGGAGTCTTCTGGTGAAATAGGATTTTTGGCATATTTTCCGGGATTTTTCTTGATAGTTGATTTTCTGCACAAAAACTAGACACCAAGGCAATTCTGCTAAAAACAACGTCAGTCCGTGTTAGTTGCATCCAAATCACACAAGTTTAGAGGAGAAACAATAGCAAAAGTGTTCGGGAAAGTAGATACGTTTTGGACGTATCAACTCCCCCAAGCTTAGCTTATTGCTTGTCCTCAAGCAATTCAGTTGAAAACTGAGTGCGATAAAAGAAACTTTCACGAACACATTTGCTTCATAAGATGTATATATTCTCAGCATGTGATCAACTACTTAGACAATTCATAATAAGGAGTATCCAACTAAGTTTACTTAATAAGCATTGCAAGCTATGAAGAGATTCCAACTAAAAAATAGTAAGTAGCATGAAACATAAACATAAGCAACATTACAATGCTCATAACAAGGTATGATAGAGTGGTGTCTCGCTTGCCTTTGATTATGAATGCCAAGGCACCTCTGAAGTTCAGGTGAAGACTAGAAGTAAAGATATCAAAGATACAAGCATCAAAGTCCTAACACAAATAATCAAGTTTTGAGACAAGCACATTACACTAAGAATGACAACTATGCTCTCAAGAAGGTTCTCATAGAATAAGTGGAGACTCAACAAGGAAATGAAAAAGGTTTTGAAAAGTTTGAAAGGCTTCCAAATGCTGAAAGTATGGTACTCATTAGCTTTGAGCTCTCATTGCCCCTATCATAAGCATCTTTAATATGGTTAAGGTGAAAGTGAGGTCCAATCTGAGTTATATGCTTGACAGACTATAAACTAGAAATCCCATGCCCCTTGAGTACGAGGGCCGCTCCTCATGCAACTCAACTTTAGTTACCGATAAGTTCTTGTCATCGTAAATACGTGCGTATCATAGAGAACCACCAACGGGGTACCCCTTGCCCGATGATACGGAAGAATCCCATATCAAAATGACAAGGCAAGCAGACAATGAGTATCTCAGCAATCTTCTTATTTACCATGGGAAAATGGTGCTTTTTTCTCTTTCCTCTTTTCTCAAATCTCTTTTTTTCTTTTTCTCAATAGCTAACTCTTTCTCTTTTTTTATAAGAAGAATGCTTCATGGATACTTATTATGGTTACACTGCAGGTTTCAACCATGACAACATGGATTAGACCGGCGGCCCAGGCGTTTGTCTAACACACATACATAACTCCATGGACTTACAAGCTCCACTTTTATTTCACACTGACGACATCCGCAAACAAAAGAGCATGGTATCAACTGGGTATATATTTACAGGTGTTGAAAGCGTTCCCCGTGACAGCACGGTTCTGCTAATCCCCGACCTATAATTTGCAAGCATATAACTTTCATGGACAGTCACAATGGTTCAAGTTTATTAAGTGCAGGAAATAAAGTGTGCCATCAAGTTCGTGAGAGCTTTACTAACTAACTTTCTCATAACAAGCAAACATTTTATTCGGAAGAAAACAAGGCATATTGAATATGCACGGAAATAGAAAATGATGTTAATAGGTAGGTATGGTGGAAACTTTTAGCAATATTTGGTTTTAGGGAGTTGGAAACATGAGTAAAACATACTCAGTGTAAGTGAAGGCTAGCAATAGTAAGGGAGCGACAAATGAGAGAGCAATAGTTGTCATAATCATGCTTGCAACAAAACAGGACTAATCATGGCATGAAAGTGATTCAAGACCCTCAAGGAAAAATAATTCATCGAGGCTTAACTGATTATTTCAGTCATATGCATGCATGAGCATGTGCCAAGTCAATTCAAATGAAACATTCAGAGGAGGATACCATGGTGTCATACCAAGTTATGAATAGAGTAATGCAAGCTAACATTCATAAGACATGCTACAAACTATTAGCAAGCTGGAACTAATCATATGAAAGCAAGAACTACTAAGCATCCAAAAATAACATACACCCTACACGAACAGACTAAGCATGCCCACAATGATGAGTATATGTACAAAGATGAAAACAAATAGAGTTTGTTACCAGCCTCTTACCACAACTCAAGTTGTCATTAATCCTCATTATTGCCCTTCACTTGTGTGGCTTGAATAATAATATGAAATCAAATCCCACTGAGGACTGCTGAACCCTGCAACAAACTCACAAAACCAAAGAAGAACAACAAATATTTTTGGTGTTTTCGATTTTTTTAAGGCAAGAACCAAAAAGGAAGAACAAGCAAAGCAAAATCTTTTTGGGTTTTTCGAATAGTTCAAACAAAGCAAAAAGGGAAAAACAAACCAAGGCAAAAAGAAAAAGAAGCAAACCAAAGAGAAACAACAGAAATATTTTTGGTCTTTTTGTGTTTTGGAAAGCAAAAGCAAAGAAAGAATGAAAACTAAAAAGAGAACGAAACATGAATATACAAAGTACTGACACAAAATGATATGGAGATGAGTGCGATGTTGGCGTTCCTCCCCCAAGCTTAGGATTTTGGCCTAAGCGGATGTCAATCCAGATACGGGTAAGGGTTCCAAGAAGGCGGGTCATTGTAAGAATGATCGTAGTTAGGCCCGTGGGATCATAAGTAGGCTGCTGATATGAAGACTCACCCTCATTCGAGGGCTGGACCGAATCATCTGTGACCTCCCTTCTAGTATCCTGCTCCTATTGGGAGAGATCTCCCAAGTACGTATCAAGCTCCTCCTTCGTGAGGGACCATCCTACCCTGTTATCAAGTTTAAACAAAACATGTGCAGGCAAAAGGATAACACGCTCGGACTTGCTCTTTCTCCAACCATCTTTGAGAAAGGTTATTTCATAAGACAACTCACTCAAACTAGCCCACGAGGAAACAAATTTATGTTGTATCATGGAATTAAGATCAAGCCTTTCTATGGGAAACTGTAGGTCTAGATGATGAGGCACTAAACCATGCAATGCTAGTAAACGAGAAGCAATGAGGCCCCCATAAATTCCACCTTTCTCGCGGTTAGCAGCAAGACGAAAAGCTATCAAAGCACCCAAGTTGTAAGACTGTCAACACCCGGATTTTTAATCCCAGATGCCTGTTATGCCATACATCGCAATCCTAGGATTACCATTTTTGCGAGACAGAACAGATTGGATATCACAGTACACCATCCATTACAAACCATAATAAGGTCTTACAACAAATAAAGAATCTCATGATCCAGTCTTAGTACAATCAGGTAGCGGAATAAATAGCGTAGCGGTGGGGTCCATCTTTAGAGTCACAGGTAATACTGACGATGGAAGATAGTTCTAGTTATCATAGCCGTCCTACTATCCTTCATCTTGGTAGTCTCCTTCATAGTATGGCCATAGGAATAGCCAGGGACAAAAGCCACGAGTACTCTTTAAGTACTCGCGAACTATCACTAACAAGTAAGGTAGTTCTAGTAGGAATGCTAAGTTCTAAGTTTATTTGTAAAGCTAAGTTTGAAACCTAAGCTAAGTTCAGAAACAAAGAAAGATAAAATAAAGTTGAAAACACCTAAGTGGGAACTTAGTTGTCATAGTCACAACTCTGTTGTGGTCAAGTCATGTCACAATTCATTTCATAAGTTGTTTTGAAAACATTTTACAACGGAATAGTATGGCCACTCCAACTGTCGATAACCGCGGACACGGCTATTCGAATAGTTTGACACTCTGCAGAGGTGGTACACTTTCACCACAAGATTCGATACATCTGTCAGGGGTAACCCTGAATCATCATACTTAGTATGCAGATAATCAAACATAACCTTTCCTTTACATACCCTAGTATAAGCACCTCTTCTATGAGCATGGCCTCCCAACCATGACCATCTGTCATCTTGGGCACTCATAGGTGGACAACATTGAGAGGTAGCTTCAGCTCAAACCTCTCCCATGAGGGAACTAATACTAATGCATATAAACTTCCGGCTAAGCCTTACCCAATTCAGATATATTGGTTGTATGGTAAAATTGGAATGGTATCGCATCTGAACCCAACCATCAGTTTTGTAAAAGGGCCAAGGCTCATGCCTCAACATTTTCATCATCATAAACCATTTGTGTATCTCAACACATGTCAAAACATCTCAATAGAATGACTCATCATTCCAAGATTTGCATAATTTATTTTCACCAAGTATTCCCATCTAAAGTGAATCAAGTTTTGATTTAGTTCCAACTACTAAGTTAAGAGTGTTCACTAAGGTGGGATGCTAATCTCAGTCTCATGCCATAGAATGACATCTAAGTCTAACTAGATAGGTCATGTTTTATACTCTTTATGCTATCTTCAAACAAGTAAAGGACTTGGTAAAGTAAAAGAGAAGTAAAGCTTGGAGTAGGTATAAGTCAAAGGGTGTAACCAAAGCATGCCTCAAGCATTTGCTCAAGTTAAGGGGGCAAGTGTTAACTTGCTTAGTTCTTGCTTGCTAGGTATAATACTTGCAAGTGTTAACTTGCATTGTTAATGATGGCTTGCTAGTATAATACTTGCAAGTGTTAGCTTGCCAATAATAGCTTGCCTTGGGTAGTGTAGTGGTTGAAGTTTTCTTCCTCCTCCTCTTGGTAGAACTCCTCCTCCTCGAAAACTTGGTCGGTACTATCGTCTATAAATACATACAGAGTACACAATCACCAAACAATACTTAACTAGTCTACTTAGCACACTAAGGCACATATTTGATGATCTAATATCATCATAAGCATCACAAGGTTTAATGAACTAGTTTCATTCTTTTTATTTGAGAAAAGTAATTTCTACTCATTGAAATTAACTAAGATTTAATCTCCTCCAATTAAAATATAGGATCATGTGGACACATGTCATCACCACATATTCTAACATATGGGAAGGTGATTTAAAGGTTGGATCACATTTTAATAAGTTTAAGTTCAATATTAAATGATTTAAAGTGACTAGAAATGCCTATATAGCATTATTTTGGTACTAGTCCAAAGTCATTGCATGTAAACCTTAATATTATTACATATTCAGATAGGTATGGTTAAATGTGATTTTTGAGAGTTGGAATCAACTCAAAAGCTATTATGGTTGATTTTATAAAAATGTTTGAATGTGCAAAAACTTCTGTTTTGTTATTTTAATTAGGAGAGATCTCTAACTCTAAATGATTTAAATCCAATGGGCTTGGATATATATTTTCAGTAGCTTTCCAACAAAATTGGAATCACTCAATTTGGTTCAGTGAAACTCCCTGAATTGATTTTTGAACTAAGGGATAGAAATGGTTTTAAGTCTAAATAGAAAAAACTAAATTTGAATCTACGGGCTTAGGCGGGAACACTAACGGGCCGGCCCAGTGACGCTCAGCGGTGCAGCGGGCAGCTGACAAGGGGGGTCCGCATGTCAGTGACACTTAAAACCGGAAATGGTACGGGGCGATCTGGGCCACACGATTAAAAGCAGATCAACGGCTCATGGTCATCGTCGACGACGGACTCGTCGACGGCGAGACTGAACCTTAAAAGGCCGGTGGCGGTGTACTGGGAAGTACCAGGGCTCTAGCTAGTGCGGCGAGGTGGGTAAACGAACTGGTGGACGATGGCGGGCTCAGGCGAGGTCGCAGCAGGGGATGAGGTGGACGGAATCGATGGCAACTTCTCCTCCTCTACAGCGGCTACCTCCAGTGCAATTCCGGCGAACGGCAGCTCGAGCGGCTCCGGCGATAGAGGGGAAATGGTCAGTGGAGAGAGGGGAGTGAGATGGTGTGGCGATTGAGGCTGGGGGTGGCCTTCTTATATAGGTTCGATGAGGGGACCGATAGGTGTGGGCAGGCGTCTCCGGCGAGGGTGGTACAGGGGGCTACCGGCATGGGCGAGGTAGGCGGACGTTGAGCGGTCTGCTGGCAGTCAGCTACGGCGCAGCTAGGGGCAATGCCTAACGGTCGGGAGCTTCCCACGCTCTGGGAGACAGAGGCGGTGCTCAACGCGGCTCCAGGTGACTGTGGGTCCTGCGGCGGTGCACGACCGTGTCTGGCGGGGTGCTGGGTTGATGGCGGAGCGGCGTGCGTGATATGGTGTCGAGGCGCGGTCGATGGCGTGCTGGCGGCGATCGCGCTCTAGCGTGCGCTGCGCATGGTGCAGAGAGAAAGGACGGCGCGGTGCTGAGGTGGTCCAGGGCCTGGCTGGGCCTTGGGAAGGGGGAGTGAGGTGCGGTAGGGTTGGGCAGAGCTAGAGGGCATGCTGGAATGGTGCGGCGTGGTCGCTGGCGCGTTGCCCGCTTCTGGCCGGCGACGACCATATTGTGGCGGCGCGCCACTTCTGCTCCAGGCTTAGGGATAGGCCTGTGAGAGTTTGGTTAGAGCTGGGAGGGACAGGGGAACCAAATGGAGGCTAAAAACTCGACAATGCTTTGATCACTAAACAATATAAGTTAGGCAGAAAAATCTTGCCTGCCACCTGTTCGATCAAATGGCCGCATGAAGAATTTTTTTGAATTTTTGGGAGATTTTTAGTGGAGTGGTTCATCTCATGCTTAAGCATCTAGGTTTGCTTGGGATTTTGAAATGGAGTTCATTTGAGTGGTTTTTTAAAAGTGTGATCTATACATATGAACTACATTCCATTTTCAAATGTCATTTAAATTTAGAGTTTGAAAGTTTTTGGGATGAAACAAAGTGGTCCTTGGCACATCACTACTTGTACTAGCAAGGGGTGCAAAGATCCACAATTTTCTCTGTGAGCATTTGAGTCCTAGGAATGCCCAAAGTAGGCTATGTGATTAAAATGGCAAAAGTGACCATTTGCTTATTTATTTCTTTTTGATTTATTTTCCTTTGGGATTTGCTTGGGGATGATCTAGATGATGTTTAATTCACCTTAGAATCATTTTACAACCAGTAGATCACTTAATCATGGCATTAAAAACAACTCCTATTTTAAATGCACACACATATGAATGCTTAAAGATTTTAAATAGAAAAAGTTTTTGTTAACCCTAAATTGGGTAGATTTGATCTTGATCACTTGGATTAAAGTTTTGGGATGTTACAAACCTTTCGCCCTTAAAAAAATCTCGTCCCGAGATTTAAGAAAGAAAACTAGGAACTAAAGAGATCTGGGAACTCGGTCCTAATGTAATCTTCTCGCTCCCAAGTGGCTTCTTCTTCGGTATGGTTGCTCCATTGAATCTTGAGAAATTTGATACTTCTGGTCCTGGTGGTTCTGTAAGCTTCCTCCAAGATACAGATGGGCACTTCACGATACGTCAAATCCTTGTTGATATCAACAGCTCGGTGATCGATGTTCTTGAAAACTTCGGTCTTTTCCGGCACTTCTAAGCATTTGCGAAGTAACGAGATATGGAAGACATTGTGGATGGATGACATCTCCTCTGGCAGTTCCAGTTGATAAGATACTTCTCCTCGATGGTTCAGAATCTTGAAGGGTCCGATATATCTGGGGGCTAACTTTCCTTTCATACTAAAACGTTGGGTTCCCTTCAATGGCGATACCTTGAGATACACAAAATCTTCGACATTGAAAGTGAGGTCTCTTCTTCTCTTGTCAGCAGAACTCTTCTATCTGGATTGGGCGGTCTTGAGGTGCTCACGAACTTTGTGAACCTTCTCTTCGGCTTCTCGGAGAATGTCGGGTCCGAAGATCTGACTCTCTCCTACTTGCGACCAATTCAAAGGGGGTATGACACTTTCTTCCGTATAGGAACTCAAATGGTGCCATTTGCAAACTAGCTTGATAACTGTTGTTATACGAGAATTCTGCGAAAGGCAGACAATCTTCCCATTTTGATCCGTACTCCAACACACAAGCTCTCAACATATCTTCTAGGATTTGGTTGACTCTTTCAGTCTGTCCATCAGTTTGCGGGTGATAAGCGGTGCTGAAATTCAACTTGGTTCCTAATCCTTCCTGGACTTTCTGCCAAAATCTCGAGGTAAATTGGGTTCCTCGATCTGAGACTCCATGGAGACTAACAATTCTGGCAATGTACAACTCTGCTAGCTTCGAACTCTGGTAGGTTGTCTTGAAAGGTATAAAATGAGCTACTTTAGACAGTTTATCAATGATGACCCAGATTGAGTCATTTCCCCTTCTAGAAGTAGGCAAACCGGTGATAAAGTCCATTCCGACGGAATCCCATTTCCATTCCGGAATCTGCAATGGTTGCAATAGTCCTGCGGGCCTCTGATGTTCTGCTTTGACTCTCTGACAGATATCACACTTGGCGATGTAGCTCCCGATTTCTCTCTTCATCTTGTGCCACCAAAATTGCTCTTTTAAATCTTGATACATCTTCATTCCTCCAAGGGTGGATAGAATAAAGAGTATCATGAGCTTATTGCATGATAACTTGCTTCAGCTCCGAATATGCTGGCACACATATACGGCCTTTGTACCACAAAACTCCTTCGTCTTTAGTGAATCCAGGTACCTTTCCTGTACCAATATGATGTTTGATTCCGTCGATACTTTCATTTCCCTTATGGGCTTCCTTGATCTGGCTAATCAATGTGGGTTGAAGTTCAATGCTAGCTAAGAATCCTTTGCTAACTAGGTCAGTTCTGAACTGCTCCAACTCCTCATACAAATTTGGTTGCTTCTCCTTGATCATAGTGTTTAGCCTACAAGGCAACCTGCTAAGAGCATCCGCTACCACATTGGCTTTGCCGGGGTGATAGTGAATGTCAAGGTCATAATCCTTGATTAACTCTATCCATCTCCTTTGCCTCATATTCATCTCCTTCTGAGTGAAAATATACTTCAAGCTTTTGTGATCTGAATAAATCTCACATCGATTACCCATAAGATAATGACGCCATGTCTTTAATGCCAAAACTACGGCTGCTAACTCAAGATCATGAGTAGGATAATTCTGATCATGCTGCTTCAGTTGTCGAGACAGATAAGCGATGCCTTTGCCCTCTTGCATCAATACACATTCGAGACCAATCTTGGATGCATCACAATGCACATCAAGCGGCTTCTTGATATCTGGCATGATCAATATTGGGGCTGAAATCAATCTCTTCTTCAGCTCCTGGAAACTGGCTTCACATTTGTCGATCCATTTGAAATTTTTGTCCTTCTTCAACAATTGGGTCATGGGTCTGGCGATGCTCGAGAATCCTTCTACGAACTTGCAGTAATATCCCGCTAATCCAAGAAATGCACGGACTTTGGTTTGAGTGGTTGGGGCTTCCCATTCTTCGACATCTTTGATCTTGGCAGGATCAACAACGACTCCTCCGGCAGACACATTATGTCCTAGGAATCATACTTCTTTCAGCCAAAACTCACATTTGCTTAACTTGGCATACAACCGATGCTCTCTAAGGGTTTCAAGGATGATTCTTAGATGTTTCTCATGCTCTTCTTCTGACTTGGAGTAGATAAGGATATCGTCGATAAATACAACGACAAACTTATCTAGAAAATTCATAAAGATCTTATTCATGAGATTCATGAAATAAGCAGGGGCATTGGTTAATCCATAAGACATAACTGTATACTCGTATAAACCATAACGAGTAGTAAAGGCGGTCTTCGGAATATCCGTTGCACGAATCTTAAGTTGGTGATAACCAGTCCTAAGATCGATCTTAGAGAACACATTTGCTCCAGTAAACTGATCAAATAGATCCTCTATCTTTGGCAAAGGGTACTTGTTTTTGATGGTGACGTCATTCAGCTTCCTATAATCTATGCACAAACGGTTGCCTCCATCTTTCTTGTCGACGAATAACACTGGCGATCTCCATGGCGATGCGCTTGGTTGAATCAAGCATGTTGCCAACATAGCATCCAACTGCTTCTTCAGCTCCACTAACTTTGAGGGGTTCATGCTATAGGGTCTCTGGGCTATGGGTCCGGTTCCAGGGATTAGCTCAATAATGAACTCAATATCCCTATCCGGGGGCATACCAGGCAATTCATCTGGGAATACAATTGGGTATTCCCAGACTACTCGGACTTGGTCAATGGTGGGTAGGGCTAGACTCTTGTTGCACTTGAATTGACGGGGCAAGGTTTCAGATATATGCTCTACTGAGACTCCAGAGCTACTGGTCATGGTGATGGCTTTCTTGGTACAGTTTATCAATCCTTTATGCTTTGACATGCAATCCATTCCTAGTACTACTTCCAAACCTTTGGTCCCAATTATTATTAGATTGGCATAAAAAACTATCCCATGTATTCTGATAGGCACAACTTTGCAAATTTTTCTAGCTTTTGTAGTTGAACCAGGGATTTGAACTATCATGACATGCTTCAAGTTGGTTGGGTGAATCTTACTAGTGCATGTCGGTGACAAATGAGTGCGATGCTCCAGAATCAAACAACACTCTTGCTAAAACTGAGTTGACAGAAAACATACCTAGCACTACATCTGGCGCTTCTTGGGCTTCTTCGGCATTCATGTGGAAGAGACGGCCATTGCAGTTGTGAGGGTTCCCTGGGGCTAATCTTCTTCCTGGTTGAACACGACGCTGCTGTTGAGCTGGGGCATTCACATCGAAAGTGGCGGCAATCTTCTTGGGACACTCATTGGAATAGTGACCCTTTACTCCACACTCGAAACAAGTAATCTAAGACTTGTCTTTCGCTGCCACGGGCACAACATTGCTTCTAGTTCTGGGTGCAGTGTTGTTGTTGTTGTTGTTGCTCTTGAGAGGTGCATGGTTGAAATTGCCGATGTTGCCAAGGTGATTGTTGTTTCCTCCGAACTTCACATTTCCTCCGCTACAGTTGGGGTAGCTTGGGCGAGACATTGGGGGTCGGTTGTTCCGCGGGGCATATCCTGCAGAAGGGTTGGGACGGTACTTCTGGTGACTATTGGATCTCGCTTGGTGCATCATATGATGTTTGCGATTGTCGTTTGCCTGGTTAATCTTCCCTTCCATCTGAATGGCAGAGTCGACTAGCTCTTCGAGATCCTGGAAACGGATGTTGACGAGGACAGTCTGCATCTCATCATGCAGTCTGTTCAAGAATATCTCTTTCTTCTTGGCTTCCGTGTTGATCTCATCAGGTGCATACCTTGCTAAGGAGAGGAATCTGTCACGGTACTCCACTACAGTCATTCTGCCTTGCTTCAATTCTCGGAATTCATCCCTCATTCGGGTGACTAGACCCTGCGGCACATGGGTGCGACTGAACTTGATTTTGAAGGCTTCCCATGTCATCACTTGACCATGGTTCATTGTGCGGATGCTGTTCCACCATGCTCTTGCATCTCCTGCCAGATAGTGGGTGGCAAAAAGAACCTTCTCGTTGGCATCCACTCCTGCTACTTCTAGATTGTTCTCCATTGTCTGCAACCAGTCATCAGCATCCAGTGGGTTCTCTGAAGTGCTAAAGATTGGGGGATTGGTATTCTGGAAGTTTTTGAGTTTGGATCCATGAGGATCCTGATTTCCATGGTTCTGGTTGTTGTGAGCTATTTGGGCGATCTACTGCAGTGTTGCTAGATTGGCTTGGCGCTCTGCCCTGCTTGCTTCACGGTCTGCAATGAGGGTCTGCAGGATCTGCAGCATTGGTTCTTGCGATGAGCTGCTCCCTCCTTGGTTTCCACGATTCATCTGAAGATTGAGGTAGATAAAGGGGTAAGAGGGGAAGTACTAAGGTTCATGGTTTTGATTTCAAAGCTAAAACTTTGAGTTTGGCACAGGTTTTTGCATCTAACTTCTTTTCATTCATTCAAGCAAAGCACACGATACAAACACACACCACAACATCAAAGGAAAACATATGGTTTTAAGAACCATTCTGCAAGCTACGATACAATGGGACCGATACTCCTCACTCTACGATAGTGCTCTAGTGCATGTACTCATCATCGATGAAGTCGGAGTCGTCATCATCGGTGTAGAAGTCCACGGCATATTCCTCTAGAAAGTCATCATCATTGCTGAGGTAGGAGTCAATATCCCCTTGGATATCTTCACCTTCCTCTTCTTCCTCCTTTACAGCAAGCTGAGCTTCTTGCTCCTTGAGGGTCTTCTTGAAGTCGGTCACCTTCTTACGAAGACGGTCGATGGTGCAATCCTTCTTGGCGCGTTTTCGGCGCAGAGACTAACGATCCTGGACGAGCAGTGAGAAAGTCTGGGCCTTCTAGGATTCAATAGCGAGGTTGTGGTTGGCGAGCTCTCTTGCATTGTCCAACTCCTTTTGTCTGTCATATAGTAGGAAGTCGAGGTTCTCCACTCGATGCTTTAGTATTGGGTGACTTGGCATCTCTAGCGGCATTCCCATGGAATCATGCCTTGCATAGTGAAAAAGCGGGTTCCTTGGATTAGGTTGACACTCAGGGCACACAGACACGCGAGAGCTTCATGCATTGCCCTGGCTAATCCATCTAGCCAGTTGTTCTCTCTCACGGAGAACTGAATCCTCCTAGATACTGGTGCTTCTATCTTGCCTCGAATATCAACAGTTACTAGCCATTGTAAATCTCCTCCTGGTGGACCCGGGAGTTGAGCTCCAAGGAATTCCGAATGAGGACGCTCCAAGAACTCAGACAGTGCATCCAAATCCCTCTCGAAGATCAGTTGGCCTCCGTTGCCCAACTGGTAGAACTTGCTGTATTGAGCTTCCATCTATAAGAATTTAAGATGAGAAAGTTAGTGAAGTGATCAAGTGTGTGAAAGTTTAATGTAGTAATGTAAGAATTTGGAGGAACATGACTTTTTTTAAGAGAAAGAATTCCCAAGGGTAAGAGAGGAAATAGTTTTCATAAGTACTAACTTTGGTTTTTGAAACTAAGTTTTTTGTTCGGACGTCCATTCTAACTAGGGTCTCCTATGGCCAGGATGGCTCTGGTTCCAACTTGTCAACACCCGGATTTTTAATCCCAGATGCCTGTTATGCCATACATTGCAATCCCAGGATTACCATTTTTGTGAGACATCACAGATTGGATATCACAGTACATCATCCATTACAAACCATAATAAGGTCTTGCAACAAATAAAGGATCTCATGATCCAGTCTTAGTACAATCAGGTAGCAGAATAAATAGCATAGCGGTGGGGTCCATCTTCAGAGTCACAGGCAATGCTGACGATGGAAGATAGTCCTAGTTATCATAGTCGTCCTGCTGTCCTTCATCTTGGTAGTCTCCTTCATAGTCTGGCCATAGGAATAGCCAGGGACAAAATCCATGAGTACTCTTTAAGTACTCGCAAACTATCACTAACAAGTAATGTAGCTCTAGTAGGAATGCTAAGTTCTAAGTTTATTTGTAAAGCTAAGTTTGAAACCTAACCTGAGTTCAGAAACAAAGAAAGATAAAATAAAGTTGAAAACACCTAAGTGGGAACTTAGTTGTCATAGTCACAACTCTGTTGTGGTCAAGTCATGTCACAATTCATTTCATAAGTTGTTTTGAAAACATCTGACAACGGAACAGTATGGCCACTCCAACTGTCCATAACCGCGGACGTGGCTATTAAAATAGTTTGACACTCTGCAGAGGTGGTACACTTTCACCACAAGATTCGATACATCTGTCAGGGGTAACCCTGAATCATCATACTTAGTATGCAGATAATCAAACATAACCTTTCCTTTACACACCCTAGTATAAGCACCTCTCCTATGAGCATGGCCTCCCAACCATGACCATCTGTCATCTTGGGCACTCATAGGTGGACAACATTGAGAGGTAGCCTTAGCTCAAACCTCTCCCGCGAGGGAACTAATACTAATCCATATAAACTTCCAGCTAAGCCTTACCCAATTCAGGTATTGTGGTTGTACGGTAAAATTGGAATGGTATCGCATCCGAACCCAACCATCAGTTTTGTAAAAGGGCTAAGGCTCATGCCTCAACATTTTCATCATCATAAACCATTTGTGTTTCTCAACACATGTCAAAACATCTCAATAGAATGACTCATCATTCCAAGGTTTGCACAATTCATTTTAACCAACTATTCCCATCTAAAGTGAATCAAGTTTTGATTTAGTTCCAACTACTAAGTTAAGAGTGTTCACTAAGGTGGGATGCTAATCTCAATCCCATGCCATAGAATGACAACTAAGTCTAACTAGATATGTCACATTTTATACTCTTTATGCTATCTTCAAACAAGTAAAGGACTTGGTAAAGTAAAAGAGAAGTAAAGCTTGGAGTAGGTATAGGTTAAAGGGTGTAACCAAAGCATGCCTAAAGCATTTGCTCAAGTGAAGGGGGCAAGTGTTAACTTGCTTAGTTCTAGCTTGCTAGGTATAATACATGCAAGTGTTAACTTGCATTGTTAATGAAGGCTTGCTAGTATAATACTAGCAAGTGTTAGCTTGCCTTGGGTAGTGAAGTGGTTGAAGTTTTCTTCCTCCTCCTCTTGGTAGAACTCCTCCTCCTCGAAAGCTTGGTCGGTACTATCGTCTATAAATACATACAGAGCACACAATCACCAAACAATACTTAACTAGTCTACTTAGCACACTAAGGCACACATTTGATGATCTAATATCATCACAAGCATCACAAGGTTTAATGAACTAGTTTCATTCTTTTTATTTGAGAAAAGTAATTTCTACTCATTGAAATTAACTAAGATTTAATCTCCTCAAATTAAAATATGGGATCATGTGGACACATGTAATCACCACATATTCTAACATATGGGAAGGTGATTTAAAGGTTGGATCACATTTTAATAAGTTTAAGTTCGATATTAAATGATTTAAAGTGACTAGAAATGCCTATATAGCATTACTTTGGTACTAGTCCAAAGTCACTGCATGTAAACCTTAATATTATTACATATTCAGATAGGTATGGTTAAATGTGATTTTTAAGAGTTGGAATCAACTCAAAAGCTATTATGGTTGATTTTATAAATATGTTTGAATGTGCAAAAGCTTCTGTTTTGTTATTTTAACTAGGAGAGATCTCTAAATCTCAATGATTTAAATCCAACGGGCTTGGATATATATTTTCAGTAGCTTTTCAACAAAATTGGAATCACTCAATTTAGTTCAGTGAAACTCCCTAAATTGATTTTTGAACTAAGGGACAGAAATGGTTTTAAGCCTACATAGAAAAAACTAAATTTGAATCTACGAGATTAGGCGGGAACACTAACGGGTCGGCCCAGTGACGCTCCGCGGCGCAGCAGGCAGCTGACAAGGGGGGTCCGCATGTCATCGATACTTAAAACCCGAAACTGTACGGGGCGCTCTGGGCCACACGATTAGAACGCAGATCAACGGCTCAAGGTCGTCACCGATGACGGACTCATCACCGGCGAGACTGAACCCTAAACGGCCAGTGGGCGTTTACTAGGGACGTACCAGGGCTCCAACTAGTTCGGCGAGGCGGGCAAACGAACTGGTGGACGACGGCAGGCTCAGGCGAGGTCGCGGCAGGGGCTGAGGTGGATGGAGTCAACGGCAACTTCTCCTCCTCTGCAGCGGCTACCTCCGGTGCAATTTCGGCGAACGGTGGCTCGAGCGGCTCTAGCGAGAGAGGGGAAACAGTCAATGGAGAGAGGGGGTGAGATGGTGTGGCGATTAAGGCTGGGGGTGGCCTCCTTATATAGGTTCGATGAGGGGACCGACGGGTGTGGGCAGGCGTCTCCGGCGAGGGTGGTATAGGGGGCTACCGGCGTGGGCGAGGTAGGCGGACGGTGGGCAGTCTGCTGGAGGTCAGCTACAATGCAATGGCACGGCTAGGGGTGGTGCCTAACGGTCGAGAGCTTCCGCTCTCTAGGAGACAGAGGCGGTGCTCGACGCGGCTCTCGGCGACTATAGGTCGTGCGGCGGTGCACGACCGTGTCTGGCGGGGTGCTGGGTTGATGGCGGAGCGGCGTGCGTGATATGGTGTCGAGGCGCGGTCGGTGGCGTGCTGGCGGCGATCGCGCTCTGGCATGCGCTGCGCATGGTGCAGAGAGAAAGGACGGCGCGGTGCTGAGGTGGTCCAGGGCCTGGCTGGGCCTTGGGAAGGGGGAGTGAGGTGCGGTAGGGTTGGGCGGAGCTAGAGGGCACGCTGGAATGGTACGGCGTGGTCGCTGGCGCGTTGCCCGCTTCTGGCCGGCGACGACCATATTGTGGCGGCGCGCCACTTCTGCTCCAGGCTTAGGGATAGGCCTGTGAGAGTTTGGTTAGAGCTGGGAGGGACAGGGGAACCAAATGGAGGCTAAAAACTCGACAATGCTTTGATCACTAAACAGTGTAAGTTAGGCAAAAAAATCTTGCCTGCCACCTGTTCGATCAAATGGCCGCATGAAGAATTTTTTTGAATTTTTGGGAGATTTTTAGTGGAGTGGTTCATCTCATGCTTAAGCATCTAGGTTTGCTTGGGATTTTGAAATGGAGTTCATTTGAGTGGTTTTTTAAAAGTGTGATCTATACATATGAACTACATTCCATTTTCAAATGTCATTTAAATTTAGAGTTTGAAAGTTTTTGGGATGAAACAAAGTGGGCCTTGGCACATCACTACTTGTACTAGCAAGGGGTGCAAAGATCCACAATTTTCTCTGTGAGCATTTGAGTCCTAGGAATGCCCAAAGTAGGCTATGTGATTAAAATGGCAAAAGTGACCATTTGCTTATTTATTTCTTTTTGATTTATTTTTCTTTGGGATTTGCTTGGGGATGATCTAGATGATGTGTAATTCACCTTAGAATCATTTTACAACCAGTAGATCACTTAATCATGGCATTAAAAACAACTCCTATTTTAAATGCACACACATATGAATGCTTAAAGATTTTAAATAGAAAAAGTTTTTGTTAACCCTAAATTGGGTAGATTTGATATTGATCACTTGGATTAAAGGTTTGGGATGTTACAAAGGCCTATCTCATTTAAGAGTAGTAGAGATGAATGCTAGATCATATGAAGATAAATTATTGGCAGTTTTCCTAGCAAGAACACACTTGGCAATAAAGTAGGCAAAGTAGCGAATGGAGGGGAGCTGAATGTTACGGATTTTCCCACTCTCCTTCGAGAAGCTGCTCCCTTGGCAAATTTCTACGTATAAATCCATGAGTGGCGCAGGTCGCTCTTTAATCCTTCCACATGATCCCCATTGAGGTACCTTAATAGATGGTTACCTTCACAAATTGACAAGGTTCATCTTCCAAAAAGTGCTCCAATCCTGCATTAGAAACCAAAATATGGAAATCCTGGAGAATTCCTGCAGCTCTCATGAATTCAGAGCATGGATAAATGGAAGGAAAAACTTCCTCCTCTCGGTGAACCTTCATAACCTCAGGCACCCATAGTTCATGTTGGTTTAGTTGATGCTCATTCATCTTCTATTCTAAAATTTAAACACCTATTAAACAAGTGATTGCAAAGTGAATATAATGAAGGGCACTACTCATAGGGACTTGTAAGAGGCCTAAACATGCATCAAAACTATATCTCTAAGCATCAAACAAGCTTACAAGCTCTCATAACCTATCACCTACAACAGCAAAATACTCAAGATATAATCCACTAAACAAAAATATACTTGGAGAAGCGAAGGAGTCACATACTGGAGAACAAATGCTCCAAATTTCAGCAGCAAAGATGGGCTGAGCAAGGAGATCGAAAAATCAAGGGCAAGCACAGCAAGAACGCGATTTTGAGAAATGGACCGGTGTTTGCTCGGGAGAGAGAAGAAAGTGGCAAGTGAGAGAGTGAGTGGAGGGCCAGGGGTGGCCCACACCATAGGCTGGCGCGCCCCAGGGCTGGCCACGCCACCAGGTGGTGTGCCTACCTGGTGGCTATTTTTCACGTAAAAATTTAATATGAATTTTCTGGAATTTTTCGAGACACTTTATTTTTGGGAAATTTTCAGGTGTAGATGAATGATTTTCTGACAGAAAAAGATTTTTTTTTTGAAATGATGCAATGACAAAACAAGGCCAGAACTACAGAATTTCTAAGACACTCTAACATGCAAGCAACTAACAACAAATAAAACTAAACGAAAGCAAAAACTAAAAGGATAGAATAGAAGTAAGTGGAGATAAACATGGTGAAAGCATTGTTTTGTTCAATGAAATCCTTTTGTTAACAAGGTTGATCAGGTCTTGTTACCAAAGCAATTTCATATGAGACAAAACTTTGTATTCCACTAATGATTATGTTACCTCAACTTTGATAGCAATGGTCCCAATCATAATTGTTTCAAATTTTTCTCTTGGTATGGGACAATATATTTCTCCAACTTGAATGCCCTCAACATGTTCAATTGAATTCAAATCATAAGTCATATCAATCTTCTTAGGGAAATAGACAGTATGTTCCTTGTCATTAACATTAAAGGCCACCTTTCCTTGATTACAATTAATAACAGCTCCTGCAGTATTAAGAAAACGTCTCCCAAGAATAATAGACATATTATCATCTTTCGGCATTTCAAGCACAACAAAATCAGTTAATATCAAGCAATTATGAGCCACTTGAATAGGTACATCCTCACATATACCAACATGAATAGTGGTATATTTATCAGCCATTTGCAAAGATATATCAGTAGGTATCAGTTTTTCTAGTTGAAGTCTCTTATAGAGAGAGAAAGGCATAACACTAACTCCAGCTCCTAAATCACACAAAGCAGTTCTAACATAACTATTCTTAATAGAGCAAGGGATAGTTGGAATCCCTGAGTCTCCAAGTTTCTTAGGAACCTTACCATTAAAGGAATAATTAGCAAGCAAAGTGGAAATTTCTTCATTAGGGATCTTCCTTTTATTTGAGACAATATCCTTCATATACTTTGCGTAAGGAGGCAATTTAATAGCATCAGTCAAAGGAATTTGCAGGAATAAAGGTTTCATCCACTCACACAACTTATTATAGTGTTCATCTTCCTTTGACTTGTGTTTCTTATCAGGGAAAGGCATGGGTTTTTGGACCCAAGGCTCTCTTTCACTACCATGTTTCTTAGCAACAAAATCTTCTTTAGTGTATTTAGTATTCTTAGTGTGCTTTTCAGGTTCTTCTTCAACTTTTCTTTATCAAGAACATCATTTTCTTCATTACCACTTTCTTTCAGCATCAGAAATAGATATACCATTAGGATCTATAGCAGGTTTAGAGGGTTCTACAATAGTTTTATGTTTCTTTTTCCTTTTCTTACGAGTAGAGCCACTATTTTCAGCTTGTTGAGAATCCTGCTCAATTCTTTTGGGATGCCCCTCAGGATATAGAGGATCCTAGGTAGCAGCACCACTTCTAGTTCTAATTTCATAAGCATGTTTTTCTTTAGCAGCATTAACTAGCAAGTCCTTTTGCACTTTAATGGGTTGATCTATTTGAGTTTGAACCATTTGAAAATGTTTAACAATCATTTTAACATCATTAGAGGTTCTTTCCACAATATCCTTTAACTCAACAATAGCTCTAGTGTTTTCCATTAGATTATTTTGCACCCTTTTATTAAAATTATCTTGCTTAACAATAAAAATATCGAATTCTTCTAAGCATTGATCAGGAGGTTTAGAGTAAGGGATATCACCTTCATCAAAGTGTTGGAGAGAGTGTACCTCAATAGTGGATGAGTGGGGAATTGGCTTACATAATTCTTCTATAGGAGGTAAATTCTTGACATCTGCAGCTTTAATTCCCTTCTCCTTAAGACATTTCTTAGCTTCCTTCATCACTTCATCATTTAATTCAATAACTCCCCTCTTCTTTGATGTTGGAATAGGCACAGGAATAGTTGGTTCAGGTATGATTACTTCAGGTATAGCTGGTCCAGGAGGAGTCCAACCTTCATAATTCTTGCTTATTTTAGCCATTAATTCCTCAGCTTCCTTGGGAGTCCTCTTCCTGAAAACACAATCAGCACAACTATCTAGGTATGTCCTAGATTCTTTAGTTAGTACATTATAAAATATATCAAGAAGCTCATTCTTAGGTAATGGACTTCCAGCCTGTGCATGAATCAAAGCACAAAACCTTGCCCAAGATTCAGGCAATATCTCTTTTTCTCCCTGTTTAAAATCAAAAAGTTCCTGCAAGATAGCATGTCTAGCACTAGGAGGAAAATATTTCTGCAGGAAAGTACTAATCAAGCAATCAGGGCTGTCAATAGATCCATGGGTAAATTACTAAACCAAGTTTTAGCTTCTCCTTTCAATGAAAAGGGGAAAATATTAGCAACAAAGTAAGTACACATCTTAATATCATCAGAAAACATGCCACTCATGGTAGAAAGCTCAGTCATATGTGCTACCGCACTTTCATTCCTAGTCCCACAAAAAGGTTCTTTCTCAACAATAGCTATGTAAGATAGATCAAGAGAGAAATCATAATCTTTATCTTTAATGTTTATGGGAGAAGCAGCAAACTTAGCAATAGGAGACAATTTGGGTATAATAGTACGCCTCTCAAGGATACTCTTAACAGTGCTCCTATCATGGGTGTTTTTACATTCTTTAATAATTCATCGGTCATCTCAACATAACCGTCTTCAATATCATAGCTCTCACTAGACTCAGGTGAACTAATAGGTGTAGTAGTGTCTTCATTAGGAGTTTCAGTATTTCCAGCTGTAGTTCTAGCAATCGTAGCATCTAGCAAAGGACCTAATGAACCACTCTTACCAAGCACAGTAGAAGTAGCATCATAAGTATCAGAAGTTTCAGATTCAGAAGTAGTACCAATGTGTGTAGCATGTGTATGTGGTGGTGTAATGAGCTTACTCATAACATATGGTGAATCAAGAGAAACACGAGCTTACTCACATGGCAATCAGAACATAGGGCAATTGCAGATAAATAAGATAAAGCATACAAGTACTAGATAATCCTAGGCATGTGTTCCATATATAGTCATACATGCTCGCAATGAGAACTTGCATAACATCTTTTGTCCTGCCAGCCCGTTTGCAGTGGGCCCTCAAGGGAACTACTGGAAATTAAGGTGCTCCTTTTAATAGAGCACCGGAGAAAAGCATTAACACTCCATGAACATATGTGATCCTCACCTCAAAGCCATTCCCTCTGGTTATCCCGATTTTTGTCACTTCGAGGCCATTGGTTCCGGACAACAACGTGTGTATACAACTTGCAGGTAAGACCAAAAACAATACTATCATAATGAATCAATAACATGTTCAGATCTGAAATCATGGCACTCAGGCCCTAGTGACAAGCATTAAGCATAACAAGTCGCAACAAAGTCATAAAGCACTAATAGAAGATACTAGGCACCATGCCCTAACAATCTGATGCCATTACATGAATGATCTCATCCAATCCCTACCATCCCCATAGCCTATTGTGGGGGATTACTCACTCATATATGGGGGAAACATGGATGGTCGATGGAGAAGCGATGGTGATCATGATGGCGATGATCTCCTCCAATTCCCCGTCCTAGCAGGGTGCCAGAACGGAGTTTCTGGTGCTGTTTTGTGGAATCTGGTGGTGGCGGCAGAGCGGAACTCTTTCTGGAAAAACGATGAACCCCCCTGAGTTTTTAGGTCAGAAGGCATCTTATAGGAGAAGAGAGAGACCGAGGGGGTGTTTGGGGCGGCCAGACCACTGCCTGGCGTGGCCAGGCCTAGCCCGCACGGCCAGGTGGTGTGGCCTGGGCCTAGCCCCCTCCATCTCGTATTCTGGCTCCGGGAGTGTTCTAGTGAAATAGGATTTTTGGCATATTTTCTCGGATTTTTCCTGATAGTTGATTTTCTGCACAAAAACTAGACACCAAGGCAATTCTGCTGAAAACAGCGTCAGTCTGTGTTAGTTGCATCCAAATCACACAAGTTTAGAGGAGAAACAATAGCAAAAGTGTTCAGGAAAGTAGATATGTTTTGGACATATCACTTGGCCTCCCTCAGCCATTTCATCAGCCGGTTGGGGGAGAAAGCACTTCCGCTGTACCAGCTGATGAAGAAGACGGACAAGTTCGCCTGGACCTCGCAGGCCGATGCCACCTTTCATGACCTCAAGCGCATGCTATCCACAGCGCGGTTTTAGCCATGCCAGCTAGCAAGGAGCTGATGTTGCTCTATATAGCAGCCATCAGCCGGGTCGTCAGCATCGTCCTGGTAGTGGAGCACCCCGAGGAAGGCAAGGCTCAGCCGGTTCAGTGACCCATCTACTACCTCAGTGAGGTTCTCTGCCTCTCCAAGCAGAACTACCCCTACTACCAGAAGATGTATTACAGCGTGTACCTGGCGTGCAAGAATCTCAAGCACTACTTCCAGGAGCATCCAATTAAGGTCATGTGCACCGTACCCCTTTCGAAAATCATCGGCAACAAGGACACCACCGGCCGAGTCACTATGTGGGCCATCGAGCTCGCCGCCTACTCCATCTAATATGAGCCAAGGCTCACGATCAAGTCACAGGCTCTGGCGGACTTCCTCATCGACTGGGCTGAAACCCAATACCTCCCTCCGGTTCCCGACTCGGACCACTAGAGGATGCACTTCGATGGCTCAAAGCTGCTTGGAGGCTTGGGAGCCGGCATCGTCCTTACCTTGCCCAAAGGAGACCGGCTGGAGTACGTTCTTCATATATACTTCAAGGCCTCCAACAATGTCGCTGAATACGAGGCGCTGGTGCATGGCCTCTGGCTGGCCAGGGAGATTGGCGTCAACTGGATCCTTTGCTTTGGCGACTCGGATCTGGTGGTGCAGTAGGTATTTGGAAAATGGGATGCCCGCGATGCAAACATGGCCCTCTACCGGTTCCACATACGAAGCTCAGCGCCTGCTTCGACGGATGTGAGTTCCATCATGTCCCCCGCGTCAACAATGAGGCAGCCGATTCGCTCGCCCGAATCGGATCCACCAGGCAGGCGATCCCACCAGGGGTCTCCTTGGAGCACCTGCGCAAGCCTTCCATCAATCCGTCTCCTGAGTCGGATTCCATTATCTGGGCGGGAAGCATTCCGGTTGATGGAACGGAAGACGCGGAACCGGCAGAACCTGCCAAGAAAAAGTCTCGCACCAACTCTGGCACGACCGCACCTTCTGGCTCGCAAGACCTGAGGGCTACCGGCTCATCAAGCGGCTCGGGGGCTGCCGTTCTAGGTACCTCACCCGGGCGACCCCCAGACATCCCTCAGTCGGAGAACAGGAGCATCCTCACCATCCAGGAGATACCATCCTAGGTGCAACCCTTCATGAACTACATCGCTAATGGAGAACTTCCGTATGACAAGGTGGAGGCCAAGCAAATCCGGCAATGCACACACACGTACACCATCATCGACAAGGAGCTGTACAAGTGTAGCTTATCCGGCATCTTCTAGCGATGTGTTGATGTGGACACAGTCTACCGGCTACTTAAGGAGATCCACCAGGGCGAGTGCGGACATCACCCTTCATCCAGGGCAATAGTCGCCAAGGCATTCGCCACGGCTTCTATTGGCCCACCTCCCTCGAGGATGCCGAGTAGCTAGTCCATGCGTGCAACGAGTGCTAGCGCTTCCGGCAGCTCAGGCACATGACGGCTATGGTACTCAAGACCATACCAATCACCTGGCCCTTTGTCGTTTGGGGCCTCGACATGGTCGGTACCTTCAAGCGAGCACGCGCGGGCATGACCTACTTGCTGGTGGTGGTAGACAAGTTCATTAAGTGGATAGAGGCCAAGCCTATCCAGAAGCTGGATGGGTCAATAGTCGTCACCTTGTTCATGAACATCATCAACCGGTTCGGCTACCCCAACAACATCATCACGGATAACGGCACGAACTTCTCCAAGGGGGCCTTCGCCCGGTTCTCAAGCAACAAGGGCATCCGGCTAGACCTCACCTCTGTCGCGCACCCGCAGTCCAACGGGCAAGTCGAAAGGGAAAATGGCCTAGTGCTAGCCGGCATCAAGTCGCGCCTCATCGAGCCCTTGGAGCGATCGCCCGGATGCTGGATCGAGGAACTTCCGGCTATGCTGTGGAGCCTCCACACCATGCCGAATAGGTCAACTGGCTTCACCCCATTCTTCCTTGTCTACGTCTCAGAAGCCGTCCTCTCCGCGGACATCGAGTTCGACTCACCGCGCAAGCTCCTCTACGACGAAAAGGCCAACAAGGAGGCGCGGGAGGATGGAGTGGACCTCCTCGAGGAAGCCCGCGAGGTGGCACTGTCCAGATCAGCCCTGTACTAGCAGCGCCTGCACCACTATCATTCGAGCTAGATCCGGCCCGTCGTGTTCTGCGAGGGTGATCTTGTTCTCTGGCTGGTGCAAGATACGAAGGGCATTCACAAGCTGTCACCACCTTGGGAGGGCCCCTTCATCATCGGCCGGGCGCTACAGAACAACTCCTACTACCTCATCGACGCACAATAGCCACACAAGAACAAGATGGACAAGTCGTACAAAGAGACAGAACGCCCCTAGAATGCGGCCATGCTCCGCCCGTTTTACACCTAGTCATCAGACAGTGTATGTATCCCGCGAACTCTATAAATGAAAATCCGGACCCTGCAAGATACTCGAGGGCTCCTTGCTAGAAATTTGTGTGTATTTGTTTCCGGTTTAGTTTTCCGGCTCCGGCAACCCCTACCCGGGGGCTCGCTGGCTGGCCTGACCTGTTAAATCAATAAACCGTCTGAGTAGTGTGTGATGATGTCAGAGGCCCACTCTTCGTCTCAACTACAGATCGCAACCCAGCTGTCTGGCTAGCAAGGGCAAAAGCCCGAGGCATCCCACATGAGAGACGGGGAGGAGATGCGACTGATCGGGCATCCCGGCCTTGCGCCTAGTTTGAGATGATCCGTCTACTAAGCCCTTAGTACCGTGCGCAATGTATTGTCAGCTCCCTTTGATTCCGGCTGCAGACCGCAACCCGGCTGCCCGGCAAGGATGCAGCATAAACAGCAAAGCACACGGGAAAGCGACTAGGTATCTAGAGAAGCACAAGCTAGTTTTCAAAAACTAAAGCTGTCCTCCGTTTAATAAGCAATACCGTAACTGACTAACCTATTAACAAGTGGGCCTACATGTGTATTTGTTTTGTACGACTACATTGAGTCGGACTTCAAGGAGAGGGAAGATTCGAAGTCCTTGCCTTCATCAAGCGCTCCGAATCTCGGGGGCTACACCCACTGGGTGCGCTCGCTCGCCCCTAGTGGAACCATGTAGTTCCGACCGGCTAAAGGTAGTTTAGCCAAATATTTGGAGCCTAGGTGAGGGCAAGGGCAGGAAAACAAGGAGGAAGATTCGAAACACCTGGCTACGCCAGCTACTCCGAATCTCGGGGTCTACACCCAGTGGGTGCGCTAGCGCGCCCCACTAGAGTTGAAGATCCCCGGGCTAAAGGCGTTCAGCCGGATATCTCCCGGTTGTGTTAGCCGGCTAGAGGCGTCTAGCCGGTCGAAGCTAAGGGCTTGAAGAAAAAAGAAGAAGATTCGAAGCACCTGGCTACGCCAGCTACTCCGAATCTCGGGGGCCACACCCAGTGGGTGCGCTAGCGCGCCCCCACTAGAGTTGGAGTTCCCCCGACTAAAGGCGTCCAGCCGGGCAAAGGCAGCCGGATATGTGTAACCGGCAAAAGATAAAAACTTTGAAGCATACGAAAATCACAAGGAAGATGGAAGCAAGCAAATAATACGATTAGATAAAAAAGGGAGTCGAAGCTCACATAAGTTCACCCGGCATCAGACACAGCCGACACAAATAACCAAGTTCAACAAAACGAAATAATTACAAGTCCACCCAGCATTCCGGGGATCATATCTAGGCGGTAGGGCCCTTGCCGTGAGGGTGATCCTGGCCGGAGGTGGTCTCGGGAGGCGAAGGAGGCACGCTGGAAGTTCTGGCTCCAACATCCCCACCAGTCGGCTGTGACGAGGCTTCGGCTCCCGCATCCGGCGTCCCAGCAGACTCCGAGTCAGGGAGGACCTCGTCGACGTCCGTGTAGTTAGCAATCTTGATGGTGGAGGCGTGGAGCTCCGGATGGGCTTGGCAGATGGCGGCGAGGTCGGCACTGGCACGAAAGCCCCCGTCGATATTCTTGACGCGTGCGTACTTGTACTAGGAAAGCATCAAGGCCAAGTCCATCTCTGCTTCGGCTCGCGCCGCCTATTGGGGATATACTTTCCGGGTATCCTCACAGTCCTCACTGACCAGGGTGGGCCACTTAGAGTTAGAGCTTTGCTTCACGGGCGGCCCAGTCAGGGAGAAGAGGCGGAGTCCAATCCAGCTACGAGAAGGCCTAGAAGACTTACCGACTTAGGCCCATAGTGTTACTTGTAGTTCAAGATGTACTCTGTAACCGACTCTCAGTCGTAGCCGGATAGATCTCTCCTGTAAACCCTAGGCCGGATATCTATATAAGCCGTCCTAGGGAGAGCCTTTAGGGCACCCTCAATAGTCTACAATCTCAACTTACACAGGTGAACCCTTGTAACCCATATTCCGGCTCTGCCGTATTACTGGATTGCTAGCAGGAGTAGGATCCGTCCAAAGCCGGTGGATTCGAACCTAGGTAAACTTGTGTGCTCACCGTCCTGGAACACCATACATCTCACACCCCTCTCTTCTGCACTCCTCGAGGACCCCCTCATGGCGTACTTGTCATCAATCCGACGACAGTTGGCGCCCACCGTCGGGGCAGTGAGCTTCGGATCTGTGTTCCGAGCAGAATCTGCAAGAATCGGAATCGGCGAGACTGTCGCCATCGGTCACATCCTCTACGCCAGTGACGTCCCTCTCATCATTCTCGACGAGACCTAGATTCCGGCTAGGGACGCTGTGACTGCCTACACCATCATGTCTTTTGGTGAGATCGATGTTTACATCGGTTTTGCTGAACCTGTCCCAACCACCCCAGCGGTGATGATAGAGGCAGAGGAAATTTCTGGGTCCCCTTTGTCCGCAGAGGCGGCAGAGTTCCGGATCTCAGGAAACCCTAATCCCACCTAGCCCGCACCAGTTGTGTAGATGGTGGAGAAATCCGATCCTGAAGCAGACCTAGCAGTCTAAGTTGAATCTAGAGTGGATCTCCCTAGCAACGACACTGATTTCGGCTTTGATGACGCCAGGACAGATAGGCCTTTCCTGAGATACACGCTAAGACGCATGATGATGCAAAACTCTGGCGTAGATGAAATCCTCGAGAGCATCAAACGTTTCGACGAGGCCGATCGCGAGAGCCGTAGGTACCTCAGGAAGCACGCGTCGCACTTTGTCGGATATGTAGGATCCGAATCCGGCTCTGCCGATGCTGGAGACAACACCGACTCTGTGCTGGAGGCGATTGGAAAAAACGCCTACGTACCCGCATCCTCGGATGAATCAATGACGTCAGCAGATTTCCGAAAGTTCTCCGCGGAATATGAAGAGGAGTATAACTCCAAAGCTGCAGAGGAAGGAGAAGCCATGGATGAAGGATCCGGGGAACACTCTCCCAAAGTGCAGGATGACATGGAAATCAGAGATAATCCCGAGGTCCAGATGTCCGAAAGTACCGATCAGAGCTTGACTCTAGGAAACGGACCCAAATCCGTCTTTGCTACCGGTGCTGCCAAGAAGGCAAAGAAGAAGAACAAGAAGAACAAGACCCCGGCAAAAGACCCTCCGGCAGAGGAGGTGATTGCTGAGGAATATGAGGAAGACTCGGATGGAGCACTTATCCCAGACAAGCCCAAAAAAGAAGAGTCGGTGGATGGACACGTGATGACTGAAGGTGCACGTAAACTCATCGATGTTGCTTTAACCACACCTATTCCTACAGCTGCAGAACTTACTGCTGAAGAGCTGGACGAGAGGGCACAGGCCCTGGAAGCGCATCATCAAGTACTCCTGGATGAAGCCAAGAACATTGCGGAGGAAAAGAAACACATGGTATCTGTATATATAACAACTCCAGGCAATACCAGAAGACCAGAAAGCGTCATACTAATGACAACCTATTCCCGCAGATTCACGCCGTCCTCTTCGGAGAAGAAATGGGGAAGCCTCGGAAAGATAGCAAAGGGGATTGGGTGTATCCAACCCCAGTACAGAACACCGTTGCGGCCCGAGAAATTCTATCGGCTAATCCAGGCCTAGAGCAGATCCGGTTGGGCGTTAAATTACTCAACAAGGGACTGGAGCAGCAAAAGGTCGCCATGTCCAAAAGTCAAAAGCTGGTCTCTGATTCCGACCAGTGTTGTATAGATCCGGCATCGGCTGACGTAAGACCCCAGTGCGTTCTGGAGCAGCACCACCGTTTCGATCGCCAGGAGGACAATTACTCAAGAACCGGATCATCGGTACAGCACCACAAAGCTGCCCGTGACTGGTGTAACATTAACCTAGTTGCAGAGCAAGAGGCAATTGCTGCATTGAATCCGAGGAACCCGCCCCGGTGAGAGTAGAAAGACCGCACGAACGATGATAAAGAGAAACGTCGGGAGGAGGACCGACAAAGAATGCCACCTCCTAGACATACAAGCCGTCCAGATGACGGACGAAGGAATGACGGACACCGTGCTGAGACAAGCCGGTAGGAGGGTTGTCACAATGAAGACCCTCCCTGGAACCGGAATAATGACGTTCCGGATGGAGGCCGGCGATCAGCCGGAAATAACCCAGCTGCTCCACCCTCTCCGCCAAGCAGCCATCACAACGGCTCCCAAGGAGGCCAAGGAGGGCGTCGTGGTGGAGGAGGTGGTGGCAGAAGCCGAAGTTCGTCTCCAAGGCACCACAGCCACAGCCGACACTCGGCACGATCTCTATCCCCGAACGACGCAAGGCACAGGATCAACTCCAATATAGAGGCGTGGCGCTACGAAAATGATGATATATACATGGGACCAAAGTGCTTCGGACCATGCATAAGAGCTACAAGATTCCTGGAAGGATTTGCTATCTCAAGACATATCCAAGCCTACGATGGCATTGCTCGGCCAGATACTTGGCTACATGATTTCTTCCAAGCTTGCTGCATCGCCAAAGGCGGAAACAGCCTGGTCGCAACCCGATATCTCCCGCTCATGCTACGGAAGATGGCACGATCGTGGCTTAATGAACTTCCGGAGAACACCATCCACAACTGGTATGACATGCAAAGTGCATTCTTTCGGAATTTCGAAGGCACATACCGGAGGCCCTGTACGGTCGGAGACCTACATCGTTGCACCCAGAAAGCCAGAGAAACTTGTTGGGATTACCTCGTATGATGGATCGACACCAAGAACTCCTGTGAGGGATTAAATGACCAAACTTCGATTGAAGCTTTCATTGCAGGTCTCCCAATTGGTTTACTACGTCATCGGTTGAAGTGTGACAAAGTCGCTGACTTGGGAGAGATGATAGAAACAGCGAGCAAGTATGCAGATGCTGACGACGATGCAGAGGGATTACTCAACGCCCTAGCTGCACCACAGTCAGCAAAACAACCAAAGCAACAAGCTCAGAAGCGCAAGAATACCTCGGAAGAGAAACCCAACACGGAAACGGCAGTAGTCACTGCTACTTTCGGGTCTGGAGGACGAGAAGGACGCGGCCATGGGACTTCGAGAGTTCAAGGTAGAGGAGACCAGCTACCAGGCAAAACCTACTCTTGGGCCGATATTGCCAATAACCCATGCGTGCATCACTTAGACACCAATGGGGGCTCGTCCCACACAAACGCCGAGTGTCATTTCAATGACAATATTAAAAGAGATGATACCACTGGCTACAAAGCTAAGCAGAAGAAGGGAAAGAAGAATCCCAAAAAAGATAAAGAGACCAAGGAAGATTCCGACATGGAGGAAGCTAATGCTTCCAATCCCAAGCCGGAAGGGAAGAAAAACTTTCTGACCAAGAAAGACACTTATGTCGGATCTCAACCAGCAATGGTCAAAAAGGCAGTGCTACATGAGCTCAATGCAACAGTTTCGGCTGTCCCCCAGTTCTTGGACTGGTCGGAAGTGGTAATCACATTTGACCACGCTGATCATCCGCCTAAGTTGCATAGGCGAGGAAAATACGCCTTAATCGTCAATCCACTTATTGACGGTTATGGTTTCTCCAAGACTCTCATGGACGGTGGCAGCAGTATTAATATTCTGTATGTCGAAACGCTATGCCGGATGAAGATCTCGGAGACCCAGCTGAACCACAGCTTTGTGATCTTTCACGGGGTTGTCCTAGGAAGACAAGCAAATTCTGTGGGAGAAATCACTTTATATTCCAGGGTTGTTACCTTTGGAACTCCAAAGAACTATCGGACGGAGGCATTTTCCTTCAAAGTGGTCCTATTCAAGAGCGGGTACCACGCTATATTCGGACGTCCGACTTACTGGGCTTTTATGGCTCGTCCGTGTTACGTTTACAATATGATGAAAATTCTAGGTCCCAATGACGTGATCACCATCAGGGGAGACCCGAAAAAAGCGCGAGAGTGCGAAGATGGAAATGTCGCCTTTGCTGAAGCCGTGCTGCACGCCCAGGAGTACTAGGAGATTAGGAAGAGCATGGATCCGTCCGAGATGCCCAAACAAAGATGGAGGTGATAAGGCCGAATCTGGAGTTCAAGGCATCAGAAGAGACGAAGACAACGCTGTTGAAGGATGATGAACCCTCCAAGCTGACCCAGATAGGAGTAGGCCTAGATAGCGCATAGGAAAGTGCACTCGTCAAGTTCCTCCAAGCAAATCAAGATATCTTCGCATGGCAGCCATCTGATATGACCGGAGTACCTAGGGAACTTGCCGAGCACTCTTTAAATGTAAACCCGAATGCTAAACCCGTCAAACAGTCCTTACGACGTTTCAGCGATGAAAAGCGTAAAGCAATAGCTAAGGAACTAGCATAGCTCGAGTTAGCCGGATTCATAGAAGAGGTCATCCACACTGAGTGGTCGGCCAATCCTGTAATGGTCCCTAAAAAGGACACCACTGATTTAAGGATGTGTGTTGATTATACTGCCTTGAACAAGGCTTGTCCAAAATATTCGTTCGCTCTGCCTAGGATTGATCAAGTTATCTATTCTACGGCAGGCTCGGAACTCCTCTGTTTTCTCGACGCGTATTCCAGTTATCACCAAATCCGTATGAATGAATCTGACAAAGTCAAAACCTTATTCATAACCCCCTTCGGAACCTTCTATTTTCTTACGATGCCCTTTGGGCTGAAGAACGCAGGAGCTACGTACCAGCGCACAATGCAGCGTTGCCTCCACGACCAAATCGGATGCAATGTATCTGCATATGTGGATGATATTGAAGTGATGTCCAAAAAGAAGGAAACACTGATTTCCGACTTGGAGGAAACGTTCGCCAATCTACGAAAATACAACATCATGCTTAATTCGAAGAAATGCTTCTTTGGAATCCTAGCCGGAAAATTGTTAGGTTTCATCGTGACCCAAAGGGGCATAGAGGTGAACCGAGACAAAATCAAGGCTATACTCAATATTTCCAGGCCAACTCGACTGAAGGACGTATAAAGACTAACTTGTTGCATCGCTGCAGTCAGTCGGTTTGTAAGCCGGCTCGGTGAAAGAGCCACACCATTATACAAACTCCTGAAAAAGACCAAGGATTTTGTATGGACCGACGAAGCTGAAGCTGCACTACAAGACTTGAAGAAAGTACTCTCATCTGCTCCTATCCTTGCTGCACCGGAGCCATAGGAACTGATGTTGCTTTATCTTCCTATGACAAATAAAGTCGTTCATATCGTCATGGTAGTGGAGAGACCGGAGGAAAATCAGGAACACTTGGTGCAGCGTCCGACTTACTTTGTCAGCGAGGTTCTAATAGAATCAAAACAGCGGTATCCGCACTATCAAAAGCTGGCTTACGGTGTTTTTTAGCATCTCGTAAGCTACGCCACTATTTTCAGGAGCATCCAATTACCATGGGGAGAACAGCTCTCATGAGAGATATAACCAACAACAGTGACGCCACAGGACGCGTCGACAAATGGGGCATAGAGCTCTCAGCTTTCGATATTGAGTATAAACCTCAGACAACAATTAAATCCCAAATCCTTGCCGACTTTGTTGCTGATTGGACAGAGATGAAGGATAATATGACCCTCCCTGAGTCAGAATATTGGACCCTATATTTTGATGGATCTAAGGCTCGTGGGGGCTCGAGGGCTGGCATGGTGCTCAAATAACCCCAAGGAGATAAACTCCTATACGTGTTGTAGATCCACTTCACAGCGACAAACAATATTGCCGAGTATGAAGCACTGCTACACGGAATCCGGATTGCTAAGGATATCGGCATCCGACATTGATGTGTTACGGAGATTCGGATCTTGTTGCTCAGCAAGTGTCGGATATTTGTAATGCAAATAAGCACATGGCATCATATAAAGTTGTCGTGGATGATTTATCTAAATAGTTCGAAGGGTTTGAGGTTCAACACATCCCTCGAGCAGAAAATGCAGAAGCAGATGCACTATCTCGGATAGGCTCTGCATGGAAAGAGGTCCCAGATGGCGTTTTTTAGAGCACCTCAAAGTTCCCTCAATAAAGGGAGTGGATGAGGAATATCCGACCAAATCCGACTCACCTCTAATAGCAGTTCTGGCTGTAATTCCTAGCTAGACTCAACCCTACCTTGATTATCTGGTAGATGGCAAATTACCCGAAGACGAGATTCTGAGCCGGCAGATTATCCGACGAGCGAAAGCCTACACTATAGTTAAAGGTGAGCTTAAGCGGAGTGTTTCTAGGGTTTTTCAGCGCTGCGTATCTCCGAAAGAAGGATTGGAAATCTTAAGGGAAATCCACGAAGGCGAGTGTGGTCACCATGCTACAGCCAAATCTTTAGTGGCAAAAGCTTTCAGACATGATTTTTTCTGGCTTACAGCTTAGGCAGATGCGAACGGCTAGTCAAGACATGCAAAGGCTGCCAAAAGTACGCCAAACAGGCTCAAGGTCCAGCTGATCAACTGTGAACAATACCTATAACATGGCCTTTTGCGGTCTAGGGGTTGATATGGTAGGACTGTTTAAACGGCTCCAAGTGGATTTACTCACCTCTTAGTGATGGTGGATAAATTCACAAAATGGATTGAGGCTAAACCCGTCACTAGTTGTGATGGAGCAACAGCCAAAAGATTTGTCGAGGATGTTATAATCCGGTATGGTTATCCGCATAGTATCATCACGAACAACAGGAGTAATTTCTCTATGGGAGAATTGGCCAAATTCTGCAATGAACAAAATATTCGGCTTGACATTGCGTCAGTCGCACATCCATAGGCTAACGGACAAGTCGAAAGAGCAAATGGTTTAATCCTACAAGGCCTAAAACCGAGACTCAAAGCACGACTACGACATGCTGCGGGGGCTTGGGCAGAGGAATTACCCTCTGTAATATGGAGTTTACGAACAACTCCGAACAAGTCAACCGAATACACACCTTTCTTCTTGGTCTATGGTGTAGAAGCAGTTCTTCCTAGTGATTTGATTCACACTTCTCCTAGAGTGGCCATGTATATCGAAGAAGATGTCGAGATTTCTCGACAAAATGATCTTGACTTAGTCAAAGAAGTTCGCATCGTTGTTGAAATGAGATCAACAGCCTATCAGCAGAAGTTACGCAAGTATCATAGCTAGAGAGTCCGAAACAGATCTTTCAATAAAGGCGATTTGGTTCTCCGGCTTGTGCAACAAAGAAAGCACAAACTTTCCCCAGTATGGGAAGGGCCCTTTTTAGTTAGTCGAGTATTGCATAATGGTTCGTACTACTTAACTGACATGAGGCCAGTCAAAGAAAGACCTGGTACTAAGAAGAGAAAGAGAGCCGGAGGCAGTACAAATCCGGATGAGTTAGACAGACCATGGAACATTGCTCAGCTACGTCCCTTTTATTCTTAGTTTATCCTTCTTTGTAATCATACATATGTACATGTTCTGTGAGAAATAAAAGTCTTGGTTGCCTCAAGTTTTTTCTGAGAAGTTTTAACCATCTTATTTCCGAATGATCATGTCATAGTCGAAAATCCCAGAATACTTGAAAGTACTTTATGCTCATGTTAGTTCTGGTTTGGATTTACGATTCTAAAAAGGGCACCTTTGGGTATAACTCTAAAGTTTCTAGTCTATACTTTGGTTATTTGTCTGATTGCCGAATGCGGGCATTTTCTGAGTAGTGAATTGTTGGTACTGGAAGCCGGCTTTGTTTTCGAGTTTAAACTGGTTTAGCAATTGAGCTCCGTTGCTCGGCAAAGTTTCCGTGCAGAAGGTTTAGCCGGCTCACAAAAGGGACAAAGCGGAAAGCCAGATAAACGATAAGTGTAGACGAAAAAGTATAAGTGCTTATGTAAACATTTTAGGCACACAAAATTTTAAAGCCAAAAGTGCTGAATAGATTAAAGCTTAGCACTAGCAAAATTATAGTACTACATATTTACAGACCCATATTGTTTCTCGGAATAATACATTTGTTTTTTGATGATCTATGATGCAGGAGAAGAGGTAGGCGCTGTCGGCTCGTTGGATGCATCGGCCTCGGTTTGATAACGTTCTGAGATGTTCAAATCTGATACGGTCTGTTCATCGTCAGAAACTTCAGCTGCTTCTTTCGGAGGCGGAGGCGGAGGCGGTGTGTCCACGCGGGTGAAGAAGGGAGTGGCATAGCTGGTTAAGTCATCTACGTGGCACCCATATCCGGCGCAGGAGTCCATGATGGCCTTGATATCTTGCTCCTGTCCGTCTTCATCCACAGTAGAATACCCTCTGGTCACTTGCCATATCTGCATGCTTCCATGGTGGCTCATGACCATGGTGAGAGCATTCTGCACTACTGATCACGCTTAGAACATGTTTTAGTCCTGGACGAGCTACGACATCTCCTTCGCCTTGTCTCGCACCTGAAAGTCTGACATGCTGTGCATGTCCGAAACCCTGAGAGCTTTGCCAATGTCCTCGATGGATTGGCGGAAGTCATGAAGCAAATCACCGACTTGGGTAAGTCGGTGGGTGCGAGGCTCGGTGGAAGCAGAGTCCGTCAAGTTAGGAGGAACTATATATATAACACAAAAATGGTTAAGAAAATCCGACATCAAAAGAGTCGAAGAATATAGAGAAGTCAGAAAGATGGAAACATACCGAAGATGACATCGTCAACTTTGGTCTTCTCTTCTCGAAGACTCCGGAGTTCAGCTCGGAGCACCTCAGAAAGATCCTTCTCTCTACAAAGTTCATCGTTGAGATCCGAGATTCTCTGATCTTGAATAGAAATCTTGCAATCACATTCATTAGTAGCCATGGAGGAGGATTCGAGAATTTGAGCGATGCTCTTCTCATGATCTGCCTTGAGCTTATCCATCTCTTGGCAAAGTTCTTTATTCTCCACCACCAGGGTTTTAAGATTCTCGACCTCTTCGATCATAGCACAGGATTGTTTTACCAATGCTGTAAGACAAAAAGAACAACAGTTTAGCAAAAAATATTTGACTATGAAAACACAAGACAAGTTTTGAGTCTCGGAATGTTTACCTTTGGCCTCATTCTTGGAAACCTTCAGCTCAGCATTTTCAAGTCGGAGAGCTCTGATCTCTCTCCACTTGTTACAGATATTCTTCAACAAATCCTGGTTATATGAATTAACTTTCTATAAGTCAGAATACCCAGAGTCAGAAGTCTACTAAAGACTCGGGCTAATATTGTTACTAATATCAGCACGAGCCTTGGGGGCTACACTAGTTCATTCTTTGGCATCCTAAGGAAGCATAAACCTAGATTGTATATCCTACTTCATGCTTGGGGGCTAGAGGATATGATATAAAGTACAATAAAGAAAAACGTGAGTTGGAATTCCGACTTACAAGATGTTCATGTGTGAGCTTGCTCAGGCACATGTTCACCTTGGTGGTAACCTTCTCGGCGAGGGTGAGTGGAATAACCAGAGGTGGTGGAAGCACACCAGCTCTTAGTCCCTCGTTGCAAAGGAGGACTTGTTCAAGAAGGTCGGAGTACTTGATGTCTTCCGCTTCTTGTGCTTCTTCTTTGACAGAGAGATTTCGGCTCTCCAGGCATTGCTGGGCCAGAAGCTGGATTTCTTCTACAGATTTCCGAGACAACCCAAATTTGGCAAGTCCCGGATTGTTCAGGAGGTTTTCGGCAAAGGTCTCTGCCGAGGGATCATTACCCGAAGAGGGTTCACCCTTATCTAAACCTGAGGCACCCATGGTGGCATCAGTGTGTGATTCAAGGATCGCTGGCCCCGTTGAAGGAGTCGGATCTTCTGCGACAACTGGTGATGGAGTAATCACCAGTGTTGCGGAAGGTTGAGGAGCAGAAGTCGGAGGAGCCGCAGCAGGAGAAGCCATAGTCAGCTTTGTCTGTCGCAAGGGCTTCAAAGAAGTTCCCTTCGCCTTGCCCTTGATGAGCTGCTTAGCTCTGAGAATGTAATAGAATGGAAAACATTACATCTCGGAAGAAAATTCGAGTAAGGTACAAAGGCGGAAGTTGTATTGAAAGTTACCACTTGACGACTGGCACCTCCTTTGTGCCGACGGCCACTGTCGGAGCTTTGCGCTTCCTGGGCACAACGTCCGGCAGTGGGACCAGTTCCGCCTCCTGAGAAAACTCCGGAGGATATCGCTCGATAGGAGCTAGCTCCGACTTAGGGAGATCGGCAAGCTGAAAAGAAGAAAGTATCTCAGTATTGCAAAATAACTTAAAAGGTGAAACACATAAAAGGGTTTATTATTAAAGCTTACCGGAACTACAGGGTCTTCCGCTGTATGCATGTCTAGAGACAAGTGCAGAATCTTTCTTTCAATCCGCTCCTTGATCAATCATTTGATCTGGCTTATGTAATCCTATGGCTTTAAAGCCTTAGGACTAATGTGGAGGGAATCATTCTTTGACGCCGTGATGGAGTGCATCAGATAGTCGTCGTGGTGCTAGAGGGGCTGGATCCGACGTGCAACCCAAGACTGGACTAATTCGGACCCTCCCAGGCCCTTGTGTTTTATCAGGTTTTCGATCCGCCTCTTAGCAAGGATCAGATCGTCACTGAGAGCCGGAGGAGCCTCGTCCCAAAATGGAAGGGCCGTGGCGGCTCCGTTGATGAAAGTCGGCAAAGCAGTAGCTTTGCCGGGAGCAGGAATGTCCTTATGGTAAAAGAAAGTGGCCGGCCACTGTTTGACCGACTCACTAGCTAAAATGCGAGGATAACTACGCTCGCGTCTAACTGAAAGGCTAATAGTGCCGGTAATGTAAGGATTACCGGTAGTGATGGAGTTTCCACGGACGTGAAAGTAGAAATGAAATAAAGTGAGACTCGGCCTAATGCCGATATATCCCTCACACAAAGTCGCATACACGCTCATCTCTAAGATGGAGTTGGGAGGAAGATGGTGGAGCTGAACGCCATAGTGATCTATCATCTCAGAAAAGAAATCCAAGGGAGGGAAAGACAAACCTCTGTCGAGGTGGGTGCCAAAGTGTACCCGCTCGCCGGCTCGTGGGTGGGGGATGGTTTCGCTGAAACCGCTCTGCCAGTCACCGGCGTGGAGGAGCCCTTCATTCTCCACGCCGTGGAACTTCTCATCGTCGAGGAGGAACGAAATCAAAATCCCCTTGTTGCTCTCCTTCTCTGCCGTTGCCGCTGCCAAGCTGGATGATGAAGAGGAAGCCATTTCTCTGGTGCGCCGGTGACCTTGGATCGGCGGCGCTAGGAATCTGGGAGGCGAGAGGGCTCTGTGCACAAGGAAGAAGTGGAGGAGAAGGAACAACAAGGGAACAGGTGAAGATGGGAGAAAGAGAATCCTAACCCCTTATAAGCACCTAACGATGCCAAGATTCGTGCAAATGGCACTGTATAAACGCCACGCGTCATGGAAGGAACTGGGAAGGACCCACACGATGATTACGTCGCCTCGATCTCCACGTACGCCTTAAAAAGGCGCCTCGGTTCCGCGAACGGCGGACCCACCAATGGTCGTGCTGACAGGATGTTTGTCAGATGACGTGACTTGACCATGACCAGTGTCAGATGATGTCAGAGACCAAGTTCCGGCTTAGTTTGAAAATCAAGCTGGAAAATCTGAGTAACATGTTGATAGGTCTGACTTATTTTTAAGACCCGGATCGTATTTTTTGTGTAGTTTCAGGAACCCTTCAAGATTTTGCAAGCCAAAGATCAAGCTAGACGATGATGAATCCGACTTTGGATCTTGGAGACTTCCGGGGGCTGCTATTGGGGATATACTTTCCGGGTATCCTCATAGTCCTCACTGACCAGGGTGGCCTGCTTTGGGTTAGAGCTTTGCTTCACGGGCGGCCCAGTCAGGGAGAAGAGGCAGAGTCCAATCCGGCTTTGGGATGGCCTAGAAGACTTACTGACTTAGGCCCATAGTGTTACTTGTAGTTCAAGATGTACTCTGTAACCGACTCTCAGTCATAGCCAGATAGATCCCTCCTGTAAACCCTAGGCCGGATATCTATATAAGCCGTCCTAGGGAGAACCTTTAGGGCACCCTCAATAGTCTACAATCTCAACTCACACAGGCGAACCCTTGTAACCCATATTCTGGCTCTGTCGTATTACTGGATTCCTAGCAGGAGTAGGATCCGTCCAAAGCCGGTGGATTCGAACCTGGGTAAACTTGTGTTCTCACCGTCTCGGAACACCGTACGTCTCACACCCCTCTCTTCCACACGCCTCGAGGACCCCCTCATGGTGTACTTGTCATCAATCTGACGACACCGCCAAGTCTCGCAGACGGTCGACGACAGCCGGCACCTCTGCCACCTTGGCCGCCAGCTGCGCCATCGTCTCCGGAACCACCACATCCGGCCACAGGAACGCGAAGACCGCCTGAGCCGCTTGCCGGAGGTTGGCGGCCTCCTCGCCAAGAAGGATGACCAGCTCCTGGGCAGTCATCTACTTCCCTGGCCAGTTCTCCTGTAGCCGGTTGTATGCCAGCAGGTCTACCCCGAGATAAAACGCTGTCAGAAAAAAGGAAAGTCAGATCCAGCTACTAGATCCAAAAAGATGAAGATAGTCGGAAAAAACTCACCCTTGGCGGTGTGCCTGACCTGCATCAACTCCTCGACCAGGGACTTCTCCCGAACCGTCAGCCGTTTGATCTCCTTCTCTAGGTCCTTGCTCTGGGCGTCGAGAAGATTAAAGGCCTGAGCCCGGCTGGAGAGGGCGGCGTCGCGCTCCTTGATGGTGGCCTCCAGCGCATCCGTCTTGGCGTGCCAGTCCTTATTCTGCAGCCAGAGCGTAGAATTGGACTTGCTAAGTCGGTCGTTCACCTTCTTCAGATGATCGATCTCCCGCTGACTATGCACCATGATGGCTGCGGAAACCGACTATCAGCACAAAAAAAGGGTGGGAGGAGGAGAAAGACGAAAGTATCCGGCAACGGAATCTAGATAAAAGGGCATACTCTGGGAGGTCCCGTTGGCAGCTGCCAGCTTCTGCTCCAGGGTTCGGTTACCGCCAGCCGTGGCCTCGAGCAACCGGATCTCCTTCACCGCCATCTCGAGGGTGGCAGCAAGATCCGCCAGCGAGGCGGCAGAGAAGGCGTCATCATCAACGGCATTGGAGACCAGCGACTCCATTGCCTCCAGCACCGCCATTCGCCACTCTTCCCCTGGCTCGTCGTTGGAGTTGTCATCGGTGATGACCACGAGCTCCTTGCTGGTGGAGGCCCTCCGCACCACTGCGGGGGAACTACCTCCACTTTGTGGGGCTGCTGCAGCCGTTTCCGGCTGCACCACCGTGGTCGGCGGGGCGTTCCCTGCTCCGGCTGTGGTAGCCGGATCAGCCTGAGGCGGGAGCAGAGACGGATCCCTAGGCGAGGGAGGGGGAGCAGGAGCAGCCGGAGGTGGCGCGGTGTCCGGCGCGTGGGGTGGCGAGCCTGTGGGTGCCCGTGCCAGGCTCGCGGCACCGAAGGAGACCAGCAAGCTAAAAAACAGGAGAAAAGGGAAAGAAGAAAGCAAGTAAGGAAAAGGACAGGAAAGATCGTCTGAGAGCAAAAATAGGAAAAGGCGTAAAGGTCGGAAGGTGATTTACCGCGGCACCACCGGGGGCAGTCCCTTCTTGTGGCCAAGGTGGCTAGGGGGAAGGGCGCCGGTCCGGCTCCTCTTGGGGGTCGGCTCCTCCACGATAGGCCAACTGGCCCCGCCTCCTCCTCCACTAGACCGGCTCGAGCCGCTGCCACCAGCGCTAGACCGGCTAGAGCTGCTCCCACCGGCGCCAGACCGTCTAGAGCTGCTCCCACCGGCGCCCGATCGGCCGGAGTTGCCGTCCGCCGCACGGCGCCGGGCCGGCTCGGGAGCCGGAATGGCCTCCTCCTCGTCGACCTCCGCGTGGGGATCGTGCACCGTCTCGTCGTTCTCGCTGGGGAAGACGTCGCCGTCCCCATCTGACTCCTTGCCGGACCGGCGAGCGCATGGCTCGGGAAGGTTAGGCATGAAGTTCTAGAGGGGGTCTCACCCTCCTCCTGGATGATGCAGGGCAAGGTCTACGAAAGAAAGAAGACAAGGGTCAGCTAAAAAAAGACGGAACAAGAAAACAAAAACCGACTGGCGAGACTTATCCGGGGCACGCGGTTGTCGCGGCTATAGGGAGCCAGCCCAAACTTCTAGTGCTCCGGTAGCCGCTCCTTCGTAATCGTCCACACCCACTCCTTCAGGTTGTGGTAGCGGGGATCACGGTGGGACAGCCGATTCGGGTCCAGCCGGCCGGAGTAGTAGCACATCTTATGTGCACGCTGCTGCAGCGGCATCATCAGCCGAGACATCCAACTGAGTGTGATGTCTAGGCCGGTCAAGCCGGCGGTGACGAGGGAGCGCATCTGCTGCAGCATCGCTTCCGACTTCACCTTCTCCTCGTGGATCTTCATGTCCCAATTTTGTCGGCTAGATTCCACGTTCTGGAAAGCCGGCAGATTGATCCGGTCCACGTTAGTGATGTTGCGGACGTAGAAGTATGACTACTACCACAGTCGCACTATGTCCTGCAGCTGGAACTTCGGGTAGCCGGTCTGCATGCGGGCATAGATGGAGGCGCCGCCGCACGTCACAGGCATCCCTTGGGTGAACTGCACCAGCGTCCAGACGCAGAATAGCCGGCAGAACAGCCCGAGATCCGGCTAGATACCGAGGTAGCTCTCGCAGAACGCCTAGAAGTGCGCCAGCATGCCGATAACATTGGCGCCGAGGGGGTGGAGGCGGAGATCGAAGAAGGCGAGGAAGGTGAGGAAGAAGGGACGCACCAGCAACGCGAAGCCATGGGCGAGGTGCGAAAGTAAGATAACCCGCTCCCCTTCCGCCGGGTGCGGCGACTCCTCTCCTGCTGGCGCCAGCCGCACCTCCACCTCCATCTCTGATACGTTGCAAACGTATCTATAATTTTTGATGTTCCATGGTTGTTTTATATCTACTTTCTTATGTTTTGTCCACACTTTGGAGTATTCTTATACAGTTTCTTGGACTAACCTATTAACAAGATGCCACAGTGCCAGCTGCCTATTTTCTACTGTTTTTGGTTCCAGGAAAGTCAGAAAATGAATATTCTCGCAATTGGACGGGACAAAATCCAAATTCAATATTTCACCGAGGGGGACACAGAGCCAGAATACGAGACAGAGAGGGTCTAGGGGCTGCCCACACCACCTGACCGCGCGGCCAGGCCTGGCCCGTGCCAAGGGGTGGTGCGGCCGCCTAGGGCACCCCCTCAGCCTCCCCTTTCGCCTATAAGATGCCTCCGATACAGAAACCCTAAGTACCCAATCAAAATTCCACAAAAGATTCTGTAGCCGCCATCATATCCATCCCTAGATCGGGAGGGATCTGAAGCTCTTCCCGACACCCTGCTGGAGGGGAGAATTCACCCTAGAGGCCTTCTTCATCACCATGCAAGCCTCCGGTGTGACGCGTGAGTAGTTCATCCTTGGACTACGGGTCCATGTAGTAGCTAGATGGTTGGTCCTTCTCCTTTGTGCTACCATGTCTAGATCTTGTGAGCTTTGTTCATGATCAAGATCATCTATTTGTAATCATACATGTTGTGTTTACGGAGATCTGATGGATATTGAGATGCTATTTCAGATTGATTATTGATTCTATCATGTCGTTGTTATTTGCGATCTTACATGCTTTCCGTTGTTAGTAGATATCTTGGCCGAGTAGATGGTAGCAACTCCAAGCGGGAGTATTTATGCTCGATAGTGGGTTCATGCCTCTAGTAATCTGGGGAAGTGACAGAAATCTTTAAGGTACTAGATGTGCTGTTGCTACTAGGGAGAAAACAGAAATCCTTTGTTCATAGAACAATCGTATTGTTTACTTTACACATAATGCGTAATGCAATTATCTGTTGCTTGCAACTTAATACTAGAGGGGGTTCGGATTGATAACCTGAAGGTGGATTATTAGTCATAGATGCAGTTAGATTACGGTCTATGTATAATGTTGTAATGCCCAATCAAATCTCATAGGAGTCAGGATGATTAGTATATGCATGCATGCTTTCTCGATGTTTGTCAATTGCCCCGCTGTAATTTGTTCACCCAACATGTCATCTATCTTAAGGAGAACCACCACTAGTGAACTATGGACCCCGGTCCTTTCTTTTACCATCAATCTACAACTGTTTATTGTTTTCTGTTTACTTTCTGCAAGCTTTTACTTTCTTCCACACAATACATTTAATCCTTTGTTTTCATCAAAATTGGTGAGATTGAAAACCTCACTGTAAGTTGGGGGCAAAGTTGTATGGTTGTGTTGTGTAGGATTCCAAGTTGGAAACAACACCTTGGAGGTGTTTCCTTGCTCCTACTTGTTCGATAACCTTGGTTTCATTACTAAGGGAAAACTTGTTGCTGTGCTCATCATACCTTCCTCTTGGGGTTCCCCAACGAGCTCGATATATTTTGGGCCATCAAGCACTTTTTCTGGCACCGTTGCCAGGGAGTCAAGGACATCTTCACAAGGGGAGTCCCTCATAACCAATCTCTTTACTTTGTTATTTTTGTTTTGCTTAGTTTATTTTTGCTTTTTTTGCTTGTTTCTTTGTCAAAAAAACACAAAAAATTAGTTGTACTAGTTTGCTTTGTTTATTAAAAACACAAAAAATGACTACTCTTGAAAACACTAAGTTGTGTGACTTCACTAGCACCAACAACAATGATTTCATGTGCACACCTATTGCTTCACCTGTTCCTGAAGCTACTTTCTTTGAAATTAAATCTGCTTTACTCAATCTTGTTATGAGAGAACAATTTTGGTATTGGTACCGAAGATGCTGCTGCTCATCTAAATAACTTTGTTGAACTTTGTGAGATGCAAAAACATAGGGATATAGATGGGGATAATATTAAGCTTAAATTGTTTCCTTTCTCTTTGAGAGGAAAAGCTAAAGAATGGTTGCAATCCCTAACTAGAAATAGTATTGATTCTTGGACTAAATGCAAAGATGCTTTCCTTGGAAAATACTATCCTCCTGCTAAGATTATATCTATGAGAAATGAAATAATGAAATTTAAACAATCTGATAATGAACATGTTACTCAAGCTTGGGAAAGAATGAAATATTTGGTAAAGAATTGTCCCACTCATGGACTGTCTGCTTGGATGATTATCCAAACCTTTTATGCAGGATTGAATTATTCTTCAAGAAATCTACTGGATTCTGCTGCCGGAGGTACCTTTATGACCATTACTTTGGGAGCTGCAACAAAGCTTCTGGATAATATGATGGTTAACTATTCTGAATGGCACACTGAGAGAGCTCCACAAGGTAAGAAGGTAAATTCTGTTGAAGAAACCTCCTCCTTGAGTGATAAAATTGAAATTATTATATCTATGCTTGTTAATGGGAAAGCTCATATTGATCCAAATCATGTTCCCTTAGCCTCTTTGGTTGCTCAAGAAGAGCAAGTTGATGTGAACTTTATAAGAAATAATAATATTAGCAACAATGCCTACAGGAATAATTTTGGTAATACTAACTATAGGCCATATCCTCCCAACAATGGTAATGCTTATGGAAATTCCTACGACAATAATATGAGTGCACCCTCTGAACTTGAAGTTATTCTTAAAGATTTTATTAGTAAACAAACTGCTTTCAATAAAACTATTGAGGAAAAACTCTCTAATGCCGAAAGAAATATAACATCATTGGCTGAAGCATAATATTCTTTTAATAAAATGGCTGCTAAACCTGAAACTATTGAAAATCCATTTGCTGCTACTAATGCCATACAAGTTAGAATTGATGAGAATGATAGACTATTAGCTGAATTGCATGCTAACTGGGAAAGAGAAGATGAAATTGCTAGAAATATTAGTGTCTCTACTATCACTACCACTAGTGTTGAAGCTAGTAATAGCTCTATTACTTTAGATGATAATTATGATTTTGATCTTGATGATTGCAATATCTCTGGAGCAATTAAGTTCCTACAAAAGCTTTCTAAAAGTCCTAATGCTAGTGCTATGAATATGGCCTTTACAAAACACATTACTGATGCTCTCATAAAAATTAAAGAAGAAAAGATGAAACATAAAGCTTCTATTCCTATGAAACTAGAAGATGGTTGGGAACCCATCATTAATATGAAAGTGAATGATTTTTATTTCAAAGATTTATGTGATCTTGATAGTAGTGTTTCTATTATGCCTAGAAGGATTTATGATATGCTTAATTTTACACCATTGGAAGATTGTTATTTAAATGTCCCACTTGATGATAATGCTAAAAAGAAACTCATGAGGAGTATTAATGATGTTCTTATGATGGTTAACAATGCCTATGTCCCCATTGATTTCTATGTTTTGGATGTTTAATGCAATGCTTCTTGTCCTATTACTTTGGGAAGACCTTTTCTTAGAACTTTTGGTGCCATTATTGATATGAAAGAAGGCACCATTAAATATAAACTCCCACTCAAGAAAGGTATAGAACACTTCCCTAAGAAGAGAGATAAGATACCTTTTGCCTCTCCTATGAAAACAAAATTTGCTCTTAATGCTTCTTCATTTGAGAACACTTGATTCTTTTTCTTACTTCTTATGCCTAACTTAAAGGCGTTAAAGAAAAGTACTTATTTGGAGATAACCCAAAAGTTTTAGATGAGTCTTGGAAGTTACTAATTTAGTAATAACCGCTCCTTATCCTTTTTATTTGCTTTTTGTGCCAAGAGTAACCTCTAATGAGAGAGAAGTAATGCTTGGGAAAGTTGCTGTCCCGAAACAGATTTTTGTGCTTCACTGTAAAAATTCGTGTACAATCTTTGTACGTCATTTTGAGGCATGCATTTTTCTGCTTCTGCCCCAGGTTATTATCTAACTTTCGTTAGTTCAACACTTTTCGATTTGATTAACAGAAGATCTTCGAAAAAATTGATTTTTACCTGCTGGTCTGTTTTGACAGATTTTTGCCATTATTTGCATTTGCTTCTTGTTGGTTCCTTTTTGGGTTCTCTTTGGGGAATTGAACTTTTCAAAGGAAGTGCTATAGTATCTTGTGTTTTAACGGTGTTGAAACTGAACCCAAAGACTTATTATCTTGAGTGCAACAATGTTGCTAATAAAGATTGTGTGAAGTTTTGTATGAAGGAAGAATTTCAGGTGTACAGAGAGAATGATGTAATGAGATGAAGAATGGACTAAAGCTAAAGCTTGGGGATGCCACCCCATGTCACCCCAAGAAATATCCAAGAAGTACAAGCATCAAAGCTTGGGGATGCCCAAGGCATCCCCTTCTTCAGCAATAAAAAATCTCAGGTTCTTCCAAACACTTCATTTTTTGTTTCATGCACAGTTGTGTTGTTCTTGGAGCGTATTTGTTTTTGGTTTTCATTTTCTTAGTTTGTTAGTTTGCTTGAATAAATTGGTTGGACCCCCTCTTTCATACATTAATTTTCAAATAGGTTGGTTTGGATTGGAAAAGAGTAGGAAAAGTTCATGCTTAAGTGGTAAAAAGGAGTTTGTTTTTTATTGTGGCCTATTCTTTGTCATGTCATGCTTGATATTGTTTTGGCTTTATGATTAGTGATTTTTGCTGCAGCATGACATGTTATAAACAATTGAGATTGCTTAATGTGCCTTGAAAGAATCATGCGTTCTTTTAGCATATTAAAGCATAGTATTGTGGTATTCTCCTTTGATGTTTTATTTGGGTTGACTTGGCGCATGCTCACACCATGTTATGACTATACCAAGTCACCATAGCGTCGATGATCCTTTAGTTTTTGACTTTTAATATCACTTTATGCTTAATGATGTTTTGTCGCATTGCATGATTATGACCATTATTGCTCTCTTATTTGGTTGCTCCCAGTCTTTTGCTAGCCTCCATAACTAAGTATGAGTTCCACTCATGCATCCAACTCCAAATAAAACCAAGTTATTCCAAAGAGTCCACCATACCTACCTATTACACTTGCTATTCCAAGTATATTCATGTTTTTATCTACCTTCTGAATTAAACTTGTTATGAGAAAACTAGTGATTAAAGCTCTCACGAACTTGATGGCACACTTTACTTTTCTTGCCCTAATAAACTTGAACCATTGTGTCGTCGTTGTATATGCTTGCACTTATATGTTGGTGATTAGCAGAACCATGCTGTCATGGGGAACGCTTTCAACATTGCACTTGTACTTTGTACCTAGATGATATCATGCTCTTTTGTCTATGGATGTCGTCGGTGTGAAAGGAAAGGGGAGCTTGTAAGTCCATGGAGTTATGTATCTGTGTTAGAGAAACGCCTGTGTCACCGGCCCAATCCATGCCTAATCATGGTGGAAACCTGCAGCGTAACCATAATGAGCAATCTATGAAGCATTCTTCTTATAAAAAAGAGATAGAGATTGAGAAAAAGAAAAAAAGAGAAATGAGAAAAGAGGAAAGAGAGAAAAAAGCACCATTTTCCCATGGTAAATAAGAAGATTGCGGATATGCTTGTTGTCTGCTTGCCTTGTCATTTTGATATGGGGATTCTTCCGTATCATCGGGCAAGGGGTACCCCGTTGGCGGTTCTCTATGATACACATGTACTTACTATGACAAGAACTTACCGGTAACTAAACTTGAGTAGCATGAGGAGCGGCCCTCGTATTCAAGGGACATGAGATTTCCACCTTATACTTTGTCAAGCATATACTCCATAGTTTGTTCACTTTAACCTTAATCACTTCAAGATGCTTATGATAGGGGCAATGAGAGCTGAAAGCTAATAAGTACCATAATTTTTCGAAGCTCTTTATGAAACTTGAATCCTTGCTTCCTTCTATGAAGGCCTTTCTTCCACTTTTATATTGAGTCTCCACCTTCTATCTTTATGCACCTATTGAGAGAGCATAGTGGCCATTATTATTTTAATGTGCATTGTCCCAAGACTTGTTGATTGATGCATAACTTTGATATTGCTTGTTCTTAAACTATTTGTATCTAGTCACCCTTATAAACTTTGAAGGTGTCCTATGCAATTATGATTTGCTACATTATGAGGGACAAGCTGAATGCCACTATGCTATGTTTTCTTTATGTGAAACAAACAAACTTCTTGCAAAGCATTGTTATTCATGAATCTTTTGTTTGTGCCTTTTCATGTTACAACATAGTTGCTATGTCTTATTGTTAGAACTTTATCTTTCATGCTATGTTGAAGTACTATGATCCTAGCTATCAATGTTTTACAAATACTTTGATCAAGTTTATGATGGTGCATGTCACGTCAAAAATTATTCTTTCTTTTTATCACTTACCTACTCGAGGACGAGCAGGAGTTAAGCTTGGGGATGTTGATACGTTGCAAACGTATCTATAATTTTTGATGTTACATGCATGTTTTATATCTACTTTCTTATTTTTTGTCCACACTTTGGAGTATTTTTATACACTTTCTTGGACTAACCTATTAACAAGATGGCACAGTGTCAACTGCCTGTTTTTGCTGTTTTTGGTTCCAGGAAAGTCAGAAAATGAATATTCTTGGAATTGGACGGGACAAAAGCTAAAGTCAATATTTCACCGAGGGGGACATGGAGCCAGAATACGAGACGGAGAGGGGCCAGGGGCCACCCAAACCACCTGGCCATGCGGCCAGGCTTGGCCCGTGCCAGGGGGTGGTGCAGTCGCCTAGGGCACCCCCCTCGGCCTCCCCTTTCGCCTATAAGATGCCTCCGATACAGAAACCCTAAGTACCCGATCAAAATTCCACGAAAGAGTCTGTCATTTCCATCCCTAGATCGGGAGGGATCTGAAGCTCTTCCCAGCATCCTGCCGGAGGGGAGAATTCACCCTAGAGGCCTTCTTCATCACCATGCAAGCCTACGGTGTGATGCGTGAGTAGTTCATCCTTGGTCTACGGGTCCATGTAGTAGCTAGATGGTTGGTTCTTCACCTTTGTGCTACCATGTCTATATCTTGTGAGCTCCGTTCATGACTAAGATCATCTATTTGTAATCATACATGTTGTGTTTGCGGGGATCTGATGGATATTGAGATGTTATTTCAGATTGATTATTGATTCTATCATGTCTTTGTTATTTGTGATCTTGCATTCTCTCCGTTGTTAGTAGATATCTTGGCCGAGTAGATGCTAGCAACTCCAAGAGGGAGTATTTATGCTCGATAGTGGGCTCATGCCTCTATTAATCTGGGGAAGTGACAGAAATCTCTAAGGTACAAGATGTGCTATTGCTACTAGGGAGAAAACATCAATCCTTTGTTCATAGAACAATCGTATTGTTTACTTTACACGCAATGCGTAATGCAATTATCTGTTGCTTGCAACTTAATACTGGAGGGGGTTCGGATTGATAACCTGAAGGTGGATTATTAGTCATAGATGCAGTTGGATTACGGTCTATGTATAATATTGTAATGCCCAATCCAATCTCATGGGAGTCAAGATGATTAGTATATGCATGTATGCTTTCTCGATGTTTGTCAATTGCCCCGCTGTAATTTGTTCACCCAGCATGTCATCTATCTTAAGGAGAACCACCAAGAGTGAACTATGGACCCTGGTCCTTTCTTTTACCATCAATCTACAACTGTTTACTGCTTTATGTTTACTTTCTGCAAGCTTTTACTTTCTTCTGCACAATACGTTTAATCCTTCGTTTTCAGCAAAACCGATGAGATTGACAACCTCACTGTAAGTTGGGGGCAAAGTTCTATGGTTGTGTTGTGCAGGATTCCAAGTTGGAAACAATACCTTGGAGGTGTTTCCTTGCTCCTACTGGTTCGATAACCTTGGTTTCATAACTGAGGGAAAACTTGCTGTTGTTCTCATCATACCTTCCTCTTGGGCTTCCCCAATGAGCTCGATATATTTTGGGCCATCAGTCTCCGGCGGCAGTACGCGGGTGGTGCGGTACTTCTCTATATGCTCCTCCGTCACCGAGGAACCGCACCAGGCTCCGGGCTCAGAAGCCATCTGCATCTCGCTGGGCGTCGCACCGGCTATGGAGTGGCGGTCGCCCATGTCTCCGGTGATGCTAAACGGGCGGCGCGGCGAACCACAACGATAGGGGCAAGTGAGGCAGGGCGAGAAGGAAAGGGCGCAGAGACGCAACTGGGAAGGCAACGAGCGGGAGGAGGAACCTCCCTCCCTCGGGTGACCTTTTAAAGGCCCGGAAGGGCACCCGTCCGCAGTGCCACGCGGCGCCCATCGAGCTGCGCCCCACTCCCTCCACCGTGCAGGATCCTTTGTGCAGGCATCGAGTGCGCAGGAGATCCCAGGGCAGAAACCGAAGAGCCAAATGACAGTTTCCCGAGGCGACGTGCGATGACGTTACATTGCGCACTATAGTGCAATGATGGCGCGTGCACGCGTGACCAGCGTCAGCACTGACGTCACGGGTAGCGCAACCGCTAGACGTAGCCAGTCACAAATTTCAAAGTTGGGAAGGAGCGCGCGCACATTTCACCTAAGGGAGAAATATACACGCGCTCGGGGGCTAGTGTCAGGGGGATGACCTCTGGATACCCTAACTAGACAAGAACTACGGCAGTCGGTTTGCATCCGGCTGGCTGAGCGCAGCCGGACACGAGCGAATCATACCGGCTACTTTACGGTAGCCGGAACCAAGAGGAGCAACAAGACACAGGACTAGCTACATCATCATAGCCGGACGCAATCAGGAGGAGAGAGTGACGTGTTGCACAGTGCGCGGTACGCCCTGGTACGATGAAAAGACCTGCAACTACACAGCCATACCGAAGACTTTGCTGGGTGACACGAGCCCAGTGGCTAGATGTTGACGACAGGCTTGCACGGCATTCACTGTACCCACGATGACCCTACTGCGTGTACCTCGATGGGATGTAAGTGTACCGAATACTGTAGATGACCAGCCGACTGGGAGCCGCCTATGGGGCCCGCTAGCCAGACTGGCCAGAGAGACCGTTACCTCTCTACCTATATAAGGAGAGGCAAGGCTCCCGTAGCAAGGGTTGGTCTCAGTGCATTTAAGGAGGTAGGTAGAAGATACAGCTCAAGAAGCAATTGTAGCCTGTATACCACTCATAGTTATATAGGTAGGAGTAGGAGCTTTACCTCACCACGAGAGCTCCCAACCTGGGTACTTCTTGTGTTTCGCTACACTTGATCGTATCCAATCCGCCTGCGGACACCGTCGAGAGCTTCCCTGCTAGTCCCCACACCTCTATCTAACATGTTTAGGTACTGCCATTCCCAATACAACAACACCAGGAACACCCAAACATCTTTAATTGCTACGACTTTATCTTGACAAACTTAATGAAGATATCAAGCAAACAACCGAAGTAGGTTTTTCTGTGAGTCCTAAGGCGCTACAAACCCTTCAGGATAACAATGAGTTCATTAAAGAACAAGTAAAAGTGCTGGAGAGGAATAATCCTTTCAACGAGCTGCGTGTTAAAGAATTAGAAGTAGTCAATCAATCTCTACGTCTCAGGCTGGCCCGTGAAGAGAAGATACCACGTGCCATGGCGCCACAGTGATCTACAATAATCACGGTATCAAATAATCGCAAGGGATTATTTGATCCCGCCTGGCTTGATCCCAAACTTGGGGAGATCTTTAAGACCATGTAATCTATCTTATAAGTTTTTATTACTATTTTCCCATTAGTTCAAACTAGAAATAAGTTTGCATCATTAGAATTCCCTTCAGGAATAGTCGATCCATTTATGAAATTCCGTGTTTATTATTATATATGGAGCAATTTTGAGTTTGTGTTTGTCTTATTGGATAAATGAATGGCTTGAGTATAATTTTACTTGCACTTGATGATAGTAATAGGAGTCTTCCACACCATTGGTATTAATGGAACATACAAAGATAATTTGGTCAATATGTTGTAAGTACATGGTTTGATTTACAAAGAAAGAAAAAATATCTAACCTTTTGAGTTGAAAAAGAAAACCTTGAACAAATAAAAATAAAGAGTGACATCAAAAATAGAGTGAGAACAAGTCGAGGTAGAATCTGCAAGTCATAAGAATGCTTCATATACAATTGGAATTTTATAGTTGAGATCGTTAAACTTTGAATTCCTACATGAAGTGGAATATATGGCTAGCTCCTTTGCACAAAACTTAAACAAAAGTGTGAGCATATAAACAAAAGAGAAGAAAAGAAAGAAGAAAAAGAGCGAATGTGCAAAGAGCAAATAGGCATACACTACTATATTGTAGTATGACAAAGAGACAGTTTTGAGATTTTGAATCCCAAGTGAATATGTTAATCCTAAAACACTTGGGACTACCTCGCTAACTCATTCGGTTGAACCAGATACTTTTACATTATGTTGAGATTCATCTTCCGTGAACTATTAATCACTAAGGTGTGGAAGCCTACTAATACTATTCAGATGGTTCGAGTAAGCTACTATTCATGAACTTATTCCTATGTATCGTATATGATAAACACATGTTGCAACCGCCTCATTTATTTTATCGACTCAGCTTCATGAATATGAGGATCACATCCATTAAGCTAAACTTGCTCGAGACGAGCAAGAGTGTAAGCTTGGGGAAGTTGATGAGTGCATATCTACATCATGTTTTATATTGTTATTTTGCATTTTAGATGTAGGATCTTGGTATTTTACGGTGCTCCTGCACACATTTTATGTCTGTTTTCACCAGGATCAGGACAGATGATGGATACAAGGGACACAATTCTTGAAGCAGTTGTACTAAGGAGAAAAGGAGTAAAAAACAATGTAAATCGGTTATTTGGGAAATATTAATAATACCAGAAGAAAACCTAAAGCGATCAAGGGAGACAAACGGTTTAACGGCCAACTATATGGCGGGAATAAATTTCCCGGCTGTATAGTTCCCGCCGTTTAGTTGGCGCCGCCACCGCCTCCTCAAATAGTTTCACCCCGTGCAACTGGATCAGGGCGACGACATACAGAACACCCAGAAATCGCAGAAACCTCACCTCCGGAAGGCATCTGGAGGGGGAACTCGTCCACCGGGGATCCATCTTCCCCCTGTGTAGATCCGGGAGGCTAAGGCATCAATCTTCATCATCCACCACTACATCACCACCATCTCTATCCATCCCATCTACATCTTGTCAAGATCTTGTTGTAATTTCAGTATTCGTTGTGGATTTATACATGTACTATTCATCTATGATAGATTCCATTGTTATTGCCATGATGTTGATTGCCTCCATGTCTGAGTAGATCATTAGTTCTTGGGGAGATGGAGAAACCCTAGTATGAGATTGAAATAAGATAAAGTTTATTATGATATTCATCACTAGGACCATGTGTTAGATGGTCTTCATCTTGATGTTGAGAGAAGTCGACCTCTCAGTATTTGCCTCTCACGGGGACTTGCTGGAGGGAACTACTTGTTGGTAGACGGAGGTGTGTTAGCACTTACAGTGACTATAAAGCTGTTGGCACTCCTTATGTATCAACTTGGGAAACCAAGGAAACTCACGGAACACTATCCATACCATAGGATACGTCCTACGGGATTACGACCCTTAATAGCGCAGTAATTCGATTGATGTCGATTGCTGACTGTTGTGGTTATGAGGATGATGTGAGCAGCGGTTGCTACCTATTTGTCTAAATACGGAGTTTTTCCCACACATACATAGTTGAGAATGTTCATGACAATAATTTTTACCTTAGCTCCTTAGAATGCTAGTGGTGAATATGCTACTCCCTAGGAACACTTTTTCCCTATTGCAGTTCCAATCTCTCTTAAATATGCGATACTTACTTCATGTATTCAGCTGTTTTACTTTACTTATTATTGCTCTTATACCAAAACCCAAAAACACCCTTTTACGCAATACATTTTATCTTGTCACTTAGAACTTTATTAAGCATTACTAGTGTAATATTTATTTCAAGGGTTATTAGACTTTAGACTCCTACTCCCTATGGGATCGATATCTTTATTTCGAAACTAGCTATAAACAATCTGTGCACTTGCAGTCATCATCTACCAGGGCGGTTGATCGCCGCATCACGTGCATTAATTTCCCTCTAGTATGGTCCCTGTTTGGATCCTCTGCGTCAAATCACCCACACGCAACGTCCCTGACCATAGAATCGAGCACACCATGTGCCACTAGATCCTCTATTGCACCTTTGTAACACCCCGTCCGCTGGGCCCCGAGGGTGTCACTCCTGGCAGTTTAATAGGATATCTAGACTGGCCCCACAGACCAACACTAGTCTTTGTTGCGCACTTTGTCCTCACTTGTGCGCACCCAGTACCCACTTCCTGGTCAGTCACCCATCCTAGAATTTATCTAGGCCAAGAACGCTTAACCTTAGAGTTCTTTTCGAATGAGTTTCCGAAAAAGAAGTTGCAACTTGTTGATATGGATATCCTATCAATCTACTAAGCCATGTGACTGGATCTCACATACACCTACCCTTAGAAGATTGATGCCCTCATTGATAAAAAAAGGCCAGGAACATCCCCTCTTGGCATGCATATGTGCGTCTAGTGTCGGCACATGTGCCACGCCGTGTCCACTCTGGGCCACACATGCCATGCTCCATATGTCCCGCCACTGACCTACACACACCCGTTTAACCGCGAGGATCATCTTTGATACCACATGTAACACCCCGTCCACTGGGCCCCGGGGATGTCACTCCTGGTAGCTTAATAGGATATCTAGACTAGCCCCACCGACCAACACTAGTCTTTACTCTGCACTTTGTCCTCACTCGTGCACGCCCGATACCCACTTCCCGGTCGTTCACCAATCCTAGAATTTCTCTAGGACAAGGACACTTAACCTTAGAGTTCTTTTTGAATGAGCTTCCGGAAAAGAAGTTGCACTTGTTTATATAGGTATCCTATCAATCCTATTAAGCCATGTGCCTGGATCTCACAACCTTCGACGGAGAGCAACACGGCAGCACGCAGCATGTTAGTTGTAGTTTCCAGCAACGGGGAAATGGGATCCTCTGCGCATAGTTACTCTGTAGCTTAGCCTGTGGCATCTAAAACCAGACCTGCTACATGCGCTTCCAAGGGGATACACAAGCCTCACAAGTACAATGATGGTACTGTTCGATGGTGTATTTCAGCTCAACTGATGAACCCACTGATTTGCAGACTGCATTAGCAGATCCAAAGTGGCAGTCCACTATGCGTGAGGAATATGATGCACTCATGAACAATAAAACCTGGATATTGGTACCACCTCAGCATGGTACAAATATTATTGACTACATATAGATATACAAGATAAAGAGAAGATTTGATGGTTCTGTTGATAGATATAAGGAATGACTTGTAGCAAAAGGGTTTAAACAATGGTATGGTATAGATTATGAGGATACCTTTAGTCTTGTTGTTAAAATTTCTACAATTCTTCTTGTCCTAGCAGTTGATGTCTCTAAAGGATGGAGTTTGCGACAGTTGGATGTAAAAAATGCATTCCTACATGGTGTTCTGGAAAAAGAGATATAGATAAGACAACCACCAGATTATGAAGACAAGAAGAAACCGAACTATGTGTGCAAACTTGATAAGGATTTGTATGGATTAAAGCAAGCACCTTGAGTATGGTATTCTCAACTAAGCTCTCAGTTAATTCATGTTAGTTTTGTTGTTTCAAAGTCTTATACATCTTTGTTTATCTATCATAAGTCCAATGTCACGATCTTTATGCTCATTTATGTGGATGATATTATAGTTGCTAGCTCCTCAAAAGATACAACAAATGCCTTTTTGACTGATTTGAGCAAGGAATTTTCTCTCAAGGATCTTGGTGATCTTCACTACTTTCTAGGAATTAAAGTTCAGAAGTTTAATGATGGACTGGTACTAAGTCAAACAATATATACTTAGGATGTTCTTGCACATGTTGGTATGATAGATTGCAAGGGGTCACCCACTCTATTGTCTTCTTTAGAAAAAATTACAGCACACGAAGGAGAATTGATGGGTCTAAGGATAGTACTAAATACATGAGCTTGGTAGGTGCAGTACAATATCTCAAATTTACAAGACCTAATATTTCCTATGCAGTTAACAAAGTTTATCAGTATTTACATGCTCCCACTTCTTTGCACTAGACACTACTAAATGCATTATGAGATATACTAGGAAATATGCTCGTGCGTTGCCATGGTTTATTTTTAATTTTTACATGTTATGGTGTCGTGTAGCAGTTGCCGAATATACTCTATCCCCAAATTTATGGACCCTTGTAACCCTAGTCCTAGTTCGCCCTTTTACCATTCTCTCCTTGAGTAGATCACGAGCGTGGTTTCTCTCTTTATAACAAGTTCAACTTTAATGATTAATTTATATTTCTATATGTCCACTTATAGACGCGTCAAAAATTCTATCGCCTCTGTCTGATAGACTATAATTCTCCCTATCAATATTTTATTCATTTATTGTAACTACCAAATCGATACATCACAACCCAATAGTCCACTCACACAGAATATAGTAATAGTTCATATAACATTACATAAAATTTATTTGGATCTGCTATTAGTTTCGATATATGTTTATTATCTTTCAGTTTGATCTAAGTTTTATAGTTATATAATTTTTTCTTTTATTAGTTAAAAATGCATGTGTGTTGGATAGGGAGAAAAAAAGAGCTGTGTGGACCTGGTTTTACTCTCTATAGTCTAGAACTAAATGTGGATTTTGCCAAATTATTGCCTCTAGATCATGAGAGCAGATTAGTGTACTTCAGCCACTTAAGAGCAACTAATTTTCATCGCTAAGAAAATAAAAATTACTCCACAATAATACTCTCTTGATTAACATGTACGACAGCATGTAGAAAACTACGAAATCTGAAGCCTAAAAATATTAATGGATCAGAAGATAAGTAAAACAAAGAATCAGTATTTATATAGTTTGCCCCCACATTCTGTAATTCACCTATAAATAAGACAAAATCAATTCAGCCTAAGTTAATCTAATGGAGAAGGGACTGGTGGAAGGAGAAGATGTATCAATTCAGACTAAGTTAATCTAATGGAGACAGGGACCGGTGGAAGGAGAAGATGTGCAAGGGAAGCTGATGACCTCAGTTGTCGGGATCGTCGGTGTTAAAGTCAGAGTACTCGGACCGGTGCGAACGTTGGGCCACTTGCATAGTAATAGATGTAGTCTACGTCGTAGTAGCATAGCACCATATCCACCCTGCTCTGCACAACCTCCTTTGGAACACCAAAAAAATCACCAATATGATCCCAAGGTAATTCCGAATGGGTCACCTATATGATCCCAAGCTAATTCCAATGGTAGAACCCATCTCAAACCGCAAACAACTACCTAGTGTTGCTCACTTATTCCTGACAAATTACCCGCATGGATGTCTTTGTGAGCTAAGACCAATGGAGCCGCCAGGGAGTAGGAAGACGCCATTGTCGTACATTGGTGGACTACAGCAGCACCACAGGCTCGCCCGGATGATATTGCCGGCACCACCTCCAACTCGATCGATGCCATACTCCTTTGCCACAACCAACTCTGGTGCCGACCTGTGGTGAAAGGAATATGGCCGAGAGGCAATGATAAAGTGGTTATTATCTTTTTCCATGTTTATGATAAATGTTTATCTTGCATGATATAATTATGTTAATTGTAAGCGTTAATACATGTATGTTTAATAAGAAAATATATAGTGTTCCTAGTTATGCCTCATAAAACTAGCTCGTTGATTAACAAGATGATCAAGGTTTCCTGATCATGGACATTGGATGTTGTTAATAATGAGGTCACAACATTGGTGGAATGATGTGATGAACATTCATCTGAATTATAGTAATACGATGAGATCATGTCAATCATGCAAAGTAACTTTAGTCCTTAGACCATGAGATCATGTCAATCACTAACACTGAAAGATTAACTTGATAACTTCAAACGTCACGTCGTAACATGGTGACAATAAAGGTGGGTTCAAATACTCCGAAAGTGTTATGTAGAGGCTCATAGATCAAGAGTGGGATTTGTCTATCCCTATGATGGAGAGATATACTCTGGTCCATCTCGGTGATAAGATCACTAGAATGTTATATCACGGGAACGAGAAAAGAGTACTTGTCGGTAATGAGATCAAACTAGGTATGGGGATACCGATGATCGAATCTCGGACATGTAATATATAGCGTGAAAGGGAATGTATGCCCCCATGTGTGGTTTTGGTAATTAATGGCAATCCCTATGGACTAATGTGTAAATTGAGTTTCACTTGTAGGTTTGTCCATTGGAATCGCTTGGACCATGTGTTGGTCTCAAGGTTGAAAACAAAGAAGCAATAACCAAGGGCTTTGTGCCTATTGGAATCAAGTAGTAGAAGAAGAATATCAAGTATGTCTTGAAAGAACAAGAAGAAGATGGAGGTCCTCATGGATATCTTCAAGACATCATCAAGAATTGAAGGGCAAGCTCAAGGTGCACCATCTCTAGAAGATCTCATGCATGAAGCTTGTCATCCTCGTCGATCATGGAGTGATCAAGACTAGTTCAAATAAGAGGTTTCCCCATGGAGTATGGGGAGCCATTCGCAAGTCTTCATCAAACAAGAGCGAGCAAGAGCAATCAAGAAAGGTGATCCATCTTGAAGGTGACAAGATGGTCTACATCAAGCTCAAGTGGAATTCTCAAGGAAAAGGTATAATCTTGATAGGTTTTCTATTTTACCAATTTCTTGTAGTGTTGGAAGACCAGATTTAGGATAGATAGCCGTTCTATCAAGAGGGGCTCTCGAGTGGGTGACTCGTTCGTATCTTTTGGAGAGAGAGCTCAAACCTTTGCATTCATAGCATCATCTTTCTTGGTTGTTGTTTGGTTCTTGTCCATGTGAGGATCTAGATCTTGTGGTTATCATCATAACAAGCTCCAGTTCATCAAAAATGGATTCCCCTTGAATATCCTATTGCATTTTTGATTTTGCGGGTTTTTCTGGCTTCACACCCTGGGAGATATATCACATATATATTCATGGTATTTTCTCCCTTGGTGATACCCAATATTTCGAACAAAATTGGTTTCATCTTGTTTGGAGTTCGGATGCAAAAGTTGTGGCAGTTTTGGTTCTAGAGTTTCTGCCTGACCGGTAGTTCCGGCGGGCCACCGGTAGTACCGCTAGGGAATTTTGCTGCCAGTAGTACTGGTGTAAATTCCGGCCCAACTTCTGGTAACCCTGTTATCTGTTCAGTAACCTGTCTGTCTTGGTCGCATCTATTTGACGGAACTTGGATCGGTATTTTGGGCAGTAGTACCGACTAGGCCGGAAGTTCCGGTGGATAGACGGTAGTACTGGCCAAGATCATTTTGTGTTTGTTTGTGTTGCTGTTTTGGACCGTTGGCTGGGTTCCACCGGTAGTACCGGCCACCCACTGGTACTACTGGTCGTGCACAAAACTGTGAGTAACGGGTAGATCGGGGAGCACTTTAAAAGAAGCTCCCCTTCCCCTTCATGGGTCACTTGTTCTTCTTTGTTTTCCCCTTCTCTCTCTCCTCCCTTGTTGACCTTGAAGAGCTTGCCCTCTCCCCTTCCCCCTCCTATGATTCTTGCATCTTTTTGAGGTATTTGAGAGAGGAGACCTAGATCTACAACCCCACCAAACCAAATCCCCTCTTTGTGAAGGAATCCCTGGTATCTAGATCTTGGAGAGTTTTGTGTTCTCCTCTTGTGTTCTTCCTCTCTTATTTCCCCAATAGCTTTTGTAGCTTTGGTGGAATTTGAGAGAGAAGGACTTGCCTCTTGCATTTGGTGCATAGGTTTGGGTTCTCCTCAGAGATTCGACGAGTTCAAGCTCTTGGGCTTGTTTCTCTTGGGTTCTTGGAACCCTAGACATTTGTTTGGAGTTGTGGTGCGTTCTTGGGGCCTCCAATTGAGTTGTGGAGATTCCCCAAGCTTTTTGTGGCATTGTGGAGCCTTTGTGGCATTTCTTGGGAGCCCTCCAATTGAGTTGTGGAGATTCCCCCAAGCCTTGTACGGGTTCGGTGACCGCCCTCAAGTGTCCCATAGTGGAACGTGAGTAGGCCTTTGTGGCGACCTCATGGGAGAATAGGGTGAGCCTTTTGTGGCGTTGGTGAGTTGCGTGCCTTCGCATCTTGGGGTGATGCCTTGTGTGGGGTTGGGTGAGCATCGAGCCACCACACCTCGAGGTGAGACACTTGTGGCGTTCAAAGTACATTGTGCCCCCGCACCTCTCCAACAGAGACATAGCTTCTTTGGAAGTGAACTTCGGGAAACAAATCATTGTCTCCACGTCCATCGGTTATCTCTCAACCGAGCCCTTTACTTATGCAATCTACATTGTGATAGCCATCGTGCTTGAAATATTATATATTGCTATCACCTTGTTGCTTGTCTTGCTTAGCTTAGGTTGTTGGTGCACTTAGTTGAACCTAGTGGATATAGGTTTTGGCTTGATAAATTAAACGTTAAGATTTATTCCGCATTTATTAGAGCCTAAACCATAATAATCTTAAAACGCCTATTCACCCCCTCTAGGAGACATCCATTTCCCTTCCATCGCGAGACAAAGGGATTTAGTTACGACGTTAACAGTTCACATGATCACTAGAGTCATCGTTGAATGTGCGGGAGTCAGTACAGATCTCTAGATTCCGCTGTTGATTATTGATCGAAGAGGGGTCTCGGTCATGTTTGCATTATTCGCAAACTATAGGGTGACACACTTAAGGGATATTGACACCGTTTGGAGCAAATAAGATACCAGAGAAAGGTTATCGAAGCGCTGGAATTATTTTGATGGGCACCAGAATTGTTTTGGGTCAAATTATAGAAAATTGATTTTGCATGAGATATCGAAATGTTGCAAGGGATTTTATGTGAATGTTTTTAAATTATAATAATTAACAAAATTCTGAATAAAATAAATAAAAATAGCTTTTATTTAATGAGAGCTTGAATTAAATTTGGTGAAAAATTAATGCAAACTGAGTGGAGTTTGTGTTAACGGGAGTGGGCATAGTGGAAGCTCCACTCACCATTATGGAGGGAGAGGTGGGGGCAGCACCATGCCATGTGCATGGCTCCTTGGGGGTTGCCCCTCCCCGTATAAAAGGAGTTCCCCTCTTCCTACACTCTCACACATCCTCATGAAGGGTCTTTCCCCCCTCTAGAATATTCCCCATGGTTTCGGATTAGCGAAGTACATGTTCTTGGTGGATTTTTCTGGAAGGATTTGCTGCTTCTGCTGCTTCGCTGAAGCGAGGACTCGAAGGTATTTGGGTACCAGACATGTGTGCGATCACAGATGCACTGTGTTTTGTGGTGATGGACTTCATCACGATCTTGAGATCGGAAAGTGAACGACTAAATCGTCCATGAAATCCGATTTTTTAACAAAGCTTTTCAGTCTTCGAGGGAAAGATCTCTATGGATGTATATCCATCCGTTGATTGCATCTAGATAGACAGATCTTTTGTTTCCTATGTTGTGAACCCAACAGTGGTATCAGAGCCTGATCTATGCATTGATGATTTGCACGGATAGAACACATATGATAATGTGGGCGCTGATGATCATGTTATTGCACCTTATATGTATTTTGTATATTTGTGGCATAGTGGGATGAACCTCCCCGGACTAACTTTACATGTCCTTGCACATGCGACCTGTTCCACACTTGACATGCAACAAGTTTTGCATAAGTGGCTAGCGGGTGTCTTTCTCTCCTACTATAGTCAATATCTGATTTATAGAGAGTTGCTAATAATTTGATTATCATTGTTGTGGTTCCATGTTCGTAGGTAAGAATGGTTTTATCTCTGAAATCCCTAAGCCACATAAAAACATGCAAATGATAAATTATAAGCATCTAGTTTAGTTGTTGCTGGGCAAGTGTCATGATATGATAATGTTATAATTTGTAGTATGGTTTGATACTATTGGAAATTATAACATACCAAAGTGTAAGTTCCATATACCTTGGCCTTACACATATAGGAATGATGAAGATCATACCACGATACACAAGATAGTGATCAAGTACAGGAACCATATCATATTACTTTTTGCATATGATGTTTGTTTGCATCTTATGTTGCTTGTATGGCACTTTAGTAGTATTATAAGATGATCCCTCATTTAAAATATCAAGGTAAAAATGTGTTCTTCCTTTAGTATGCACCGTTAAGAAAGTTCGTCGTTTCGAGACACCACGTGATGATCGGGTGTGATCGACTCTACGGGCGCATACAACGGTGTAAGACAGTTTTACACACGTGGGTACTAAGGTTCTTACTTGTTGATCCTATCATGTACAGTCATGGCCTATAAACACGAGTGTAAAGGTAAGTCATGAGTCATATGGTTGATATGAAGACCATCTAGATGCTCAACTTTGAAGCTACACCAACTCACATGATGATCGGTCTTGGTGTAGTGGATTTGGTTCATGTAATCACCAAAAATACACGAGGGGTGTTGCTTTTAAGTGGGATTTCATTTGTAATTTGTATTAGTTGAACTCAATTTATTATAAACTAAATCGAAGTGAATTTGTATAATTTGTTGTAGTCATTGGCATCCGTTTACTACCTTATGCTTAGTTATAATTGAGATAATAGAACTATAGAACTCTGGATATTTACTTTACGAACTAGTATCGTATTGTTTTGAGTGTCAATCTAAAGTTTAAAAGTCCTATTGTAAACTTTTAGCAAACTCCATTTACTCCATGAAGTTTAATAATTAGTATTAAATCAAGAGTAACAATTCTAGTGTTAGTATCTAAAATTATCATGCTTGCCTCCATGATCCTTGATATTCAAAATATGTTTTAGTATCAAGGTTATCTAGGAGCTGAAGGAATTGTTTTAGAAACCGTCATGTGTCGAAGATATTATGATATCTGAAGAAATGTTTAGGTTGCAATATGATACATTATAATTTGGCAAAATACATGTTCTCATATTGTATGAGAATTTGTGAAGGTTGGAGACGCTAGGCGTCCTAATCTCCCAAAAAGATTTTGGGAGCTGATATTATACACAAGATTTTCCCATATAGGCTATAGTATCTTGGTCATGAAAGTTGTCAGGATAAGTATGAATATATTATGTAGTTAAACTGTTTACTACACTAAAATATTACTAAAGAATGTATTTTGAAAGAATGCCAAACATTTGATGATGGTGATCCACTTCAAAGTGCAAGTCCAAAGGTATTAGTATTTGACTATACATGCTTTGGACTATGTGTCATGTGTATGACTTCACTATTGATGTTGACAGATTATTTTAAAAGAAAAGGAAATGCTAAAAGGGAATCTATAAAATATTTGGCAGAAAAGAGAGAAAGACTGGAAATGTCCAGCTTAGATATATAGAAGATATACATGTGATGGATGTATTCTTTTCTTGTTAAACAATGTGGTTCTTGGGTATTAGATGCCGAATTTGTTGATGTGAAATCTCATACAGAACAACACAATTCATGAACTACAATGGCATAAGTAACTAGAAAGAGAATATGTGATGATGTTCATCGAAACAAGTAAAGTGTTGTTGTTTTTTGTTAACGTCAAACCTAATATTCAAGATTTGTTTCTAATAATTGTTATTTTGTTCCAATATTATGAGAATAATGGTTATTAAAATAATTACCGTATACTATAGAAGCTAGATGAACTTTTACAAGTCTAGTTGGAGAAATCACGTCCATAAAAACTAATGCTAAAATGTTGCAAGAGAATTGATCAAAAGATCACTTAACAAGTGGCATCGCCATTTAAATTATATTGGAAAGAAAGCATGAAGAAACTCCATGTTAACGGATTTTTGGAGTCTTTGATTTTGATCAATTGACGCTTGTGAGACATCTCTCGAGATAATTGAAATTCCATTCGTAGGACAAAGAGTAATGGATGACTAACTTATTGTATATTGTGCATGTTGATGTATATAGTCCATTATGTGTAGCCATGTGCGGTGGATCTTTCAACTTGATATGCTTTCTCCAAAAAAATGAGTGGATATATATGTATATTTACTTAATAAGGAAAAAGTATGAAACATTTATAAAATGTTCAAAGACTTTCAAGATGAAGTATAAAATCATTGTAATAAGAAAATAAAGAATTTATGATTGGATCATAACGGAAGAAATTTGAGTTACAAGTTTAGCAAAACACCTAAGATTTAAGGAATCGTTCCATGGATTTGCATTTCCTGATAATCTATAGGACTATGGAGTGTTTGAGAGATCAAAACAAACCTTGTTTGACATGGAAAGATCAAAGGTTTCATTTATAAAACTTCTATTATGTTTTAAGGATAAAAGCTTTAGAGACTACCACTTTTACACTGAAAAGAGCACCATCGTGATCCTTTTAAATGACACCATATGGGTTATGGTTAGGGATAAAATCCAAGATGTCTTTTATTAAATTTTGGTATGCTAGGCATAAGTAAAATTTTACAACCAAAGTTGGATAAGCAAGTCTTTGTAGGTTATCCCAAACAAAGCATTGGTATTCCTCCATAACATCGAAGACAAAAGTATTTATCACTTAGAACGTCAAGTTTCTTGAGGAAGAATTTTTCACAGAAGTTAAGTGGGAGGACAATATAACTTTGATTAGGTTGATGAACCTAAGCAACATGTGCTAAGTAGCGCAGCACCAGAAAGTGTCCCGGAGGCGTCCAGAATGCTCATGGCTCCCGTGACTACAAAGGTTATCATTTCGGAGATTAGAGTTCCTGTTTGAACCGTATGGGTCAGGTAATGTAACACCCCAAAACTTCTAATCAAGATTATAAAGTTCAAATCACCCAAGTTTAGGGTTAACAAAAACTTTTATTAAGAAAATGAATAATGAATGCATGTGTGTTTGCATTAGTGTAGATTTTAGTGTATATACCATGCTTGATTGTTATAAATGATGTGAAATGGTTTAAAGGTGAATACCACATCATCTATACCAATTACAAACAAAAACAAAAGAAAAGGAAATCAAATATGAATAAATAAAGCAAATGGTCATTTTGACAAAAGTAACCCACTAGGCCACTTTGAGTGTTCCTAGAAGAAGATTTCTAACAAAAACATTTCTACTTCTTTTCACCCCTTGCTAGAGCAAGTAAAAGAGTATCAAGGCACACTTTACAAACTTACAAAAACATATTTCAAATCAATTTAATGGACAGTTGAAAATTGAATCTAGTTCATATGTTAAGATCCCACTTTTTCAAAAACCTATCAAATCAATTCCCCTTGACCTCTCCAAGCAAACATAGACTCTCAAGCTTAATTTAAGATCCCTCAAAAAATTTGAATCAAAAATTCCAAAGCAAGTTTCATGCAGCCATTTACACAAACACCTGAGCTGCACTAATTAACCCTCGCCAGCCTCGCCCATGATGCGTACCAGACACGCCTCGCTCTACCGCCACCCCATGTCCAGGCCACGACCCTAGCTGAGCCCTGGACCACCCAAGCTACACCGCGCCCCGCCTCTCTGCACCATGTCTAGAGCGTGCCAGCTCGCTGTGCCCGACCAGCTTGCCCAGACCGCGCTTTGCCCTCACCGCACACGCGCATGCCCGCCATGATCACCGCACCGTAGCAGACACCCCCGTTCACCACCGCGCAACCCGCAGTTGTCGCACGCTGCCGCAAACACCTCTGCGTCCGCGCGGAGCACCGCACGCTCCCGACCGAACCACACCGCCCATGCCTCACAATTACGCCCTTAAGAACCGCCAAGGAACACAACACCACCCACTAGCCACCGCCATGCCGATAGCCGCATGTAGCCTCGTCACCGACGAGCTCGCACTCGCACCGCTCAGTCCCCTCGCCACGCTATTAAAGGAGGCCACCCCCGCTTCCATTCTCCATACCATTCCACTCACCACCTCTCACTGACCCTCCCCCACTTCTTCCTGGAGCAAGGCGATCCCTCTCTCACTGGAATTTGGCCGGAGCCCACCGCTGCTGGAGGAGAAGGGCGCCAGCGATTCCGACCACCCCAAGCTCTACTGTGACCGTGTGGTACATCTATTTTGCATCACTATTCTATATCATAATTCACTATTATTCATTGATATATTTCATATTAAGGGATGAGACTTATGTTATTTCATCTATTTTTGCATGGTTGATGACTTTTGGAGCATGGACCGCTGCAGTCAGGATTCTGATGGAAAAGGTGCTGTTTGGAGGCAAAATTCGCGAAGATCAGAAAATCCGGGAAAATATATGGAAAATCCTATTTTTCCAGAAGACAAAGACTGCTAGAAGAAGGAGTGGATATGGGCCACAGGGGACCCACACCACCCCCTGGCACGGGCTAGCCTAGGCCACGCCACCAGGTGGTGTAGCCACCCTGGTCCACCTCCAGCTCTCCCCTCTAGCGTATATTATCTCCACTGAACCCTAATACTAGGGGAGCAACCACAGAAAGATTCCGCCGCCCCTACGGGGCAAAAAACACCGAGAGAGAAAGATCTCTCCAACATACAGAATTCTGCCGGAGGAATTCCTTCCCGGAGATGGGAGATCGTTGCCATCAACACCACCATCAAGCTGGACTTCATCGGGATCATCATCATCATCACCACCACCATCTCCACCAGCACCCTCGTCACCATCTCCATATCGCTATAACAATTGGGTTGAATCTTGCATAGTTCATAGGGGAAACTTTCTCGGTGTTGATTACTCTTTGTAGTTGATGCTATTGAGTGGAACCATTGAATTATTGGTTATGTTTAGATTGTTATACATCATTATTCTATCTCTGATCATGTTCCATATGATGTCTTATGAGTAGTTCGTTTTGTTCTTGAGGACATGGGAGAAGTCATGTTGTTAGTAGTGGAATTGTGTTGAGAAAGATTCAATAGTTTGATATTTAAGTTGTGGTGTACTTCTTCTAGTGGTGTCATGTGAACATCAACTACATGACACTTCACCTATATGGGCCTAGGGGAATGTATTGTGTATTTGGCTAATAATCGTAGGGGTTGCCAGAGTGACAGAAACCTAAACCCCTGTTAGGAAACCATTGCACAAGGGACGTCAGGGTCTTAGAGTTTAAAGCTATGGTTAGGTTTTTACCTTAATTATTTTCTTGTACTTACGGATGTTTGCAAGGGGTATAATCACAAGTATGTATTAGTCCTAGGAAGGTCGGTACATTAGCACAAGTTCACCCACACAACACTTAGCAAACTAAAGAAGATTAATCAACTATATGAAGCGAAAGCACTTGACAGAATTCCCGTGTGTCCTCGAGAATGTTTGGTCATCTTAAGTAATACAACCGGCTTGTCCATTACTAAATAAAGGATTGGGCCACTTGCTGCATTTATTCTTATTGTCTTTTATTTACTCGTACTTTATTTTACTTGCATTATCAAAACCCCCTAAAAATCCGTTTGTTAAGTATTTGCAGATAATTCCTGATCCATACCACTAGCCAGCACCTTCTTATCCTCGTTGGGTTCGACACTCTTACTTATCAAAAATACTGCGATACACCCCCTATACTTGTGGGTCATCAAGACTATTTTCTAGTGCCGTTGTTGGGGAGTGAAGCGCCATTGGAGAGTGGAACTGGTAAAGGAAACTTCTACTGTGAGTATTGTTTACTTCTGTTAGTTGCTTTATTTTCAATATGGATAATTCATTGAGTTTCTTATTTTGTAATGCTACTACCACTGCTAAGGTAGTAGATGAACCACCACCTTCTGAGAATGATGCTATTAAAATACCTACAAGAACTATTGATCATGTTATGGATAACTACTATGTTGGGGATGGAACTGTCCATCCCGGTGATCATTTACTCTTTATACATGAATTATGTGGGTTGTTCAAGTGTGTAGGTATTACTACAGATCAAGTTAAGAAGAAGTTATTCTCATTATCACTAAAAGGAAGAGCTGAGGAATGGTATAAGCTGCTGAAGAATGGTCAAGCTCTTGAATGGGAGGAAATAGTACCTCTCTTTTATTCAAAGTTTTATCCTCCTAGTGAGATTCATAAAGATCGGAATCAAATATAAAACTTTTGAACTCTTGATGGAGAGAGTACAACTCAAGCTTGGGGGAGATTGAAGTTACTAATGCTCAAATGTCCCATTCATGAGCTCCCCAACAATATTATTATCAACAACTTTTATGCAAGGCTTTCTGTGGTGCCCCCGGATTAATCCTCCGAGAATCCCTGTTATGCATACAACCACGATCCCGTGATCAGTTAGTCGTGGCACATAACCGACAAGTATCAAAGTAAACATCCAATACATAGCGAATACAAGACTTACATAAATGTCGTTATGGCTGTATCAATAATTATCAGCGGAACTCCGTCAAGCGTAGAGCCCGATCCATGCCTTAACCTACAGGAAACTAACTAGGAGAACGTCCTAGCTCGCATAGTCGTCCACTTCACCTTCTTCTCGATATCTGACCTTGTTAATAGCCAGGGACAATGCCAATGAGTACGTTGAATGTACTCGTAAACCATCTTAATAGAATAATAAAGCAAGAGGATCTGCAATATAGCTGTGGCAGTAGGTGGGCTCCAAGGGAGGTTCTTTTCTCAAAATAGTTTCTCTTGTAGATATAGCATCTACATATCTTTGTTGAAAAACTTTTGTAAAACATTTTGGAACCCATTTTGAACATTAGGACTGGGTCACCCATTTGTTTCTTTCTCCCGATCGTCCCACGACCAAACTCCTTCCATCCCTTTCTGACCATCCCATGGTCAATACAGGGATCCTTGCCGACCATCCCGTGGTCAAAACATTTCCAAAGCCATTTCTTTTCAGAAATCCTTTTTGAAAACAAAACCAGCACCGCTCTACAGAAGCTTGTCCAACCCGTCCTTAACTGTGGACACGGCTATTCGTATAGATTTACACTCTGCAGAGGTTGTACACTTTTCCCACACCATCCAGGTACACTACCCTGATCTTCACCGATCGTGGGTCGAGTAACCGATCAAGACTCTCCGGATGCCCACTCCAATATAAGTGCCTACCCTATGAGTGTTAATCCCCTTAAAACCGTGACGTTGGGTACCGAGGACCAACCGGAGCGCTTTTTCCACTTCTCGAGTGTGCGCATTCAATTAGGGGCTCATAGTAACGCGTGGAGGCCAGCGGACCCTTCGTTCCTTCTCTAGGTCGATGTCCCACATGGACCTTTATCGGAGAAGGCCCACCCTCCAGGGATCCCCGATCCCCTGTAGTTGTTGTGAGGCAGCTTATACCGGAATAGACAACCATCAAATCCAGCCCCTTCCCATATAGGGATAGTGTGGTTGCACGGGGGTAAGTTGTTATAGCTAAACTGCAAAGAACCAGGTGAGTTTTTGTAAACCTTTTTCCTCCAGCTTTCCTTCAGCATTTTGTAAAAACAAAAACTTTTTTCTTTCTCAACATCACTTGGGAGGTCCCACCCCACCAAGGTTTTATCAGAAACATTTGGTAAACTTTTGCCGAGGTCTTCCCATCCTCTAGCTTTTCTTTGGCTAAAACAGGGTCTCCAAAGGGGTATGGTGGATATGCACCATCTATCTACTAGGGACAAGTAGGTATCACCAAGGGGGTTGTACTTAATAGTACAGAAGTGTAATAGTTCAGAGGAGCCAAACCACTACCGTATATACATCAACAAATAATAAAACAATGCAGTTTCACAAATAGTAGACAAAACATGCATAAGTAAAATAGTAGGACAAGGCTTATGAGCAAGAAGGTGGCTTGCCTGATGATCAGAAATATGGCAATATATGTCCCTGGACTTCTCCTTTAGAATACCCAAATATACAGTAATAACCATCTTCTTCTGCTCTCTGATATAATCGCAACTATCGTCGATAGGGAACATATGCAAACAAACCAAAGGGAACAATCAAAACAAGGCATACAAACATCAATGCATACACCAAGCAATGAACAATACAAGTTTAAGATTCAGCAGGTTTAGAGAGGCTTGGATTTAGAAGATTGAGATGGTCTTGGAGAAGGGGGATGAACATCCCTTAGGGTTTTATAGCCCAGAATTTACCTAGGAGAGGGGTTTTGGACTAAGGACATATTCAGTATGATGCCATTGTGTAGAAATGATACCAACAGATAGGGTTTGATAAAATGAGGCCAACAAGAGTGGTTTCACTATTTTAGCACTTTTCTTTGATTTCCTATGAATTTTCTAGTGATAAAGGTTCTAGTTTTAGGAAATAATTCACAAGAAAGGTTCTGTATGTCCAAAAATTATTTCCTTGGGTAGTTGGGTAGCTATTGATGTACTTGTTCACTAAGAGTTGGAAGCACTCCAAAATAATTAGTAGAATGCCCTCAGGAAATTCCCAAAGGCAGTTCTGCAGACATTTTGTCTTTTTCACCAAATTTAATCTACAGAAGGTTTTGGTTTGATTCCAAAGACAAAGTGTAGATATTTGGAATACCATTTTTTAGAAATTGGAAGAGACCTTTTTGGAGTTGTATAACTACTGTAGTGAATTTAGAGGTGACTAAACCATGCACAGAGTAGTTTAATTCACAGAAAAACATCCAAGGCTCAATAAATCATGAGCTCCTGTATTTGGATAGGTAGTGGTGTAACACATCTAGGATAATTGGACTTGGGTCAATTGGACTCATGATTTGGTCTAGGGAATTTTCTAAAGGCAGAGGCAACGTGATTTTGTTATTTTTACTAAAGGTGGACCATAGTCCATTGGGGGCAAATTAGGGAGGGAGGTGAAACCATGGGAGGATGTTGTGGGCAGGGGAGGTGGTTTTCTGGTCGAGCTGCAGAGTAGAGGGGGAGGCGTAGCTGCTAGAAGAGGAGTAAAGGTTTGCAAGCCAAGACACCCACATGGGGTTAAGCCCTAGTGTCCAAGCACTAGAGGACAAACTTCTACAGTAATTGCTACAGTGATCATGACCAGAGATTTAAGAGGTGTGTTGTGCAAGTTTGTTTGACCAAGTGGTATAGGTTTGGTGGGTTTTTGATTTGAGGATTTGTCTCCTTGGGAATTTGAGCAAATATAGGGCTATGAAGAAAGTCTAAAAACTTGCATTGGACAAGATGGGGAAATGGTACTGGTGGGTATATGAGGTCAATATACAACTCCAGAATTTATTTGAGATTTTTCAGAGGAGTTTTAGTCCAGTTAAATCTATTTATTCAAAACGTGTAGAAGGGGTTTATAGAAGCTCATTTGATAAATTTACATTGGACCAGGTTGGATTTTGATCTGAGATGGTCCCAAATGTGAATACACACTTAGGGGAATTTTCCCAAGATTTATTGAGGCTTAAAAGTATTTAAAACTATTATTATTCCATTTCTATCATTTAAGAAAATAAGCAAAAAGAAATAATAAAACTCTTCAAAAATATTTATTCTTGAGATGGGAATGTAGGGTATGATATATGGATTTCAATTGAGCCAAAAGTTGGAGAGGTGTTTTGGCAAAAACCAAACTTTCCTTTATGGAAGAGGTTTTGGAGGTTTTGCCTATTTAGGGGAATTAAATAGTTTTGGTCCATAATAAATAGGGATAATTATTGATAAATCTTGATGATCAAGGTAGATGATGTAGACAAGGTGTAGCAAGCATTTTCAACCCTGGGATTGGAGAGTCCAAGTCGATTTTGGTGAAATGCCCTAGATTAAAGATCTAGGGTGATGTTAATTTCATACCATCAAAACATGGTTGTATCTTGGAGTTCATATCTCCCCTTGGGGCATGGGTTAGATGTATGGATAGAACAAGTGATGGACATAAACATGGTACAGAGGTTTGAGCTTGATCTTGCTTGAGTTTACCAAGAATGGATTTCAAACTTTGAATAAAATAAGCCTGCCAAAGCAGATTATCAACTAGCCTTCAAAACCTTGTGGGTTTAAGCAGCACAAAGATCCACTTGGAGAAAGTGAAGAAGATATTGCTAGACCTATAGGAGTAGAACACAACCATGCAAAGATTTGGTCCATACAGGGTTGGATGATGGTGTGGGCTTCTGTCAAATTAGGCATGTTGACTAGATTTGCAGGAAAAGTTATTTTCTTGCCTGTAAAACCATCAAGAACAAGTGGGTTGGAGGATGATCTAACCAAGGGCAAGAGTGGGAATTGGTATTACTTAGGATGGTTAATAAGATGGTTTGAGTGAATTACCAAAAATGCACAAGGGTTGATAAAGGGAGTCATTCAAAAAGGTGATGTTAGTAACAGATTTCCAGACTTGGCCAAATTTGGCAGATTTAGGATTTTTGACTAGAATGTGGGTGGTGATGATTTTGATGGGTTACAAGGTACCATAGCATCATCATGTGGATGCTATTGAAGATTAGTTTGAGTAGGAAGGATCCTTGCTTGATACTAGTCTTCATTGACTTGGAAGCTTCTAGAATTAGATCACTTCAGAGCTGGTCTGGTTAAGGGTATTTGATGATCACCTAGTATCTAGAGATTAGATCCAGATTGTATTCTTGCTTAGGGAGGGATGATTTGGAAGCATCCTGATCCTAGTGAGAAGCTCCTAGAGTAACTCATACTATCTCCTAAGCAATCAAGTCAAACAGCAGATCAAGGCAACTCATCTTACAAACAAATCAACTACTACTAGAGGTACCATCAAGCTTAGCTTCAGGTAAGGATAGGTATTTTTAATTGGTTGGAGTTTGAACAAGGTAAGATCCTTGGTACATTTACCAAGAGTAGAGTTCAAAAGATTGTAAAAGGTTTTGGAGATCCTAGAGGTAAGAGTAGTTGAAGGTTTTGTCTTGAAAACGTAAGGAGGTTATAGCTCTCCATAGTTTTGGCAATGGAAGCTACTAAACTAGTTTTGGTTACAAAAGCATCTTGGCTCAATTTTTCAAATGGCATAACATTTGAGAATATGTAAAATGAGCCAGAATAGTTTTGTTAAATAGCTTTTGTCAACTGAGGGTGAGGTAAGGAGTATCATATGGTATACAAACACATGCACAAGCACAGACAAACATCAAGCCAACACTGGACCAATGAACAAGAAAAAGTTTTTGTTCCCCCTGATTTTTGCATTCTAGACAACTAATCCAGGTTGTTGAAATTGGGATGTTACACTTTCTCTTCATGACAAGGATTTATTAGATGCTTCTTGTGTTGGATCATTCACTCGCATGGAAGAAGAAGCTAAATGGGATCTTTTGGACCGTATTCAAGATAATACTGAAGCATGGGAGAATGACAAAGGAAGAAATTCAACTATAAATTATGATTATGAATGCATTGAATCTTTTATGGGAACTGATGACTTTCAAAATATTAAAAATGCTTATGGTCTAGACTCTCAAGCTATTGCAACTTCTTTTTAGGCTTTTGCTTCCTACATTGAAGTGCCTAAAAAGAAGTGGAATAAGGATCATGAACCATATAAAGATGTTGCCAAGTGTGTTCCTGCAAGAAATACTGAAGTTTATACTACTAATCATGCTTTACCTGAACCTTATATTGAGAAAATACCTTTCCCAGTTAAAGTAAAGGAACATTATATGATAGCTAGTATGGTTAATGAAAGTACAAGTAAAGCTGTTGAACCTGATGAACAAAAAGATGAACCTATAATAGCAAATGTGAAAGACTTTGTCACTAAATATGTGGAAGATGGACACACTATCCTTTGTAAGGATATCCCTAATACTGTTTCACAAAGTAGTGTTATGAGAGTTAGTGTCCTTGTGTTTTCTGTTAGGATAAGTGATCATTGCTACAATGGTTCTTGTGATAGCTATATCATTAAGTTTATGCATGATACTGAAAGTTATTATGAAAGAGGGAAGACTATTCTTATGCATCTCAATAATATCAAGTTTCCTCGTTTTATGCTAAAAGTTTTTATGTTGCAATTCTTTAGCCTTCCTATGCTAGTAGCCTTTGGTTTCAACAATTTGTTTGTTTACAAAATTCCCTTGCATAGGAAGTGGGTTAGACTTAAACATGTGTATTTTTTCTTCTTAATGCTCTCTTTCACTTCAAATCATATTCCTAAGTGAGCATCATTGAAATTATCATTGCCCATCTTAATGGCTATAAAGAAAGAGCTTTTTGGGAGACAACCCAATTTACTTGTGTTTTCAGTTTGTTTTTGTTTCTTTGAGTCTTGGAAGTTATTACTTCGGTAATAACCTCTCCTTATCCTTTTTGTTTGGTTTTTTGTGTCAAGATCAACCTCTAATGAGAGAGAAGTAAGATTTGGGGAAGTTGCTGTCCCGAAACAGATTTTTGTGCTTCACCGTAAAAATTCGTGAGAGATCTCTGTCTGTCGGATTGAGCTGTAATGTTTTGGGCTTCTGCCCCAGGTTGTTATTTAACTTTCGCTATTTTTATACTTTTTGATTTGAGCAATAGAAGATTTTCGAAAAAATTGATCTTTACCTGCTGGTCTGTTTAGACAGATTTTGCCACTCTTGCATTTGCTTCTTTAATCGATTTCCTTTTTGAATTCTTTTTGGGTTTTCGGAAGGAGTTGCTACAGTAGCTTATGTTTTGAAGATTTTAAGTTGAAATTGGACTCAAAAGGTTTTATCACTTCACTTATACTAATGTTGCTAATGAGAACTGTGTGAAGTTTTGTGTGAAAGAAATTTCTAGGTTAGTGGAGAAAATGGTGTAATGAGAAAGTGAAAGGATTCATGACTCAAGCAATATGAGTATGAAGATGAAGATATTGATATCATTCAAGTGGTTACTCTAGAAGAATCTTCTAAATACCAAATCCAGAGACCTGTAGAGTCTGTTTTCAAATAGGTAACTGTTCTGGTAAGAAAAGTTTTGTGAAAGATCTGTCCAGTTATATTTTTGCAGTTTTTAGCCAATAAGGCAAGCTACAAAGTGAAAGAGGGACGGAAACGGAGCCAGGGTGGCTCACACCACCCTATGGCACGGGCCCACCCCTGGCCACGCCACCAGGTGGTGTGGCCACCTCGGACTCCTCTCCGACCCGGTTTCTCCTAGTACCTTCCTTTTTCTGTAAAACTTCGTAATATATAATCCCCCAGATCCCCCGAGGTTTGTATATCAAGTTCTCGTCGTGTTTTCGTTTCGATCTATTTCTGCCAGGAGCTATTCTTGAAAGTTAGAAGCACGATGGTGTCCGCCAAGGATAAAGGGAAGGAGCCTATGGAGGAAGATCTCCAAGACCCCGGTCAGGAGGAGGAGATCAAGAGTGAAGATGAAGAGGAGGCAAAGCAAGGCCAACATCCGCACACCGGCACTACCATTGCAAGCATTGGAGTGTTGACAAAACCTGCCAGGGTCAGAAGGACTTCACGGATGTCGACTGGAGGGAAACCTCCGCGTCACTGCTTGGCTCCTGATGGCTCAATGCACGGCGCCCAGAAAAATGCTTGTTGGCGGTGTTGATGTAGAGATCGTTGGGAACCCCAAGAGGAAGGTATGATGAGCACAGCAGCAAGTTTCCCTTAGTTATGAAACCAAGGTTTAATCGAACCAGTAGGAGCAAGGAAACACCTCAAAGGTGTTACTAGCTGAGCTTTGGCAGGGCGCACTACCGGTGCTAGTAGAAACATGGATACCTGCACAACACAACCACAGAACTTTGTCCCCAACTTGCGATGAGGTTGTCAATCTCACCGTGTTTTGCGGAAAACAAAGGATTAAACGTATCGAATGGAAAGAAGTAAAAGTTTGTAGAAAGTAAACACAAAGCAGTAAAAGATTGTAGATTGTATGTAGAAGACCAGGACCGGGATCCATAGTTCACTAGAGGTGGCTCTCCTTAGATAGATAACATGATGGGTGAACAAATTACAGCCGGGCAATTGACAAACACCGAGAAAGCAATACATGCATATACTAATCATCTTGACTCCTCTGAGACTTGATTGAGCATTACAACATAATACATAGACCGCCATCCAACTGCATCTATGACTAATAATCCACCTTCAGGTTATCATCCGAACCCCCTCCAGTATTAAGTTGCAAGCAACAGATTATTGCTTTACGAACTGCGTGTAAAGTAAACAATGCGATTGTTCTATGAACAAAGGATTGTTGTTTTCTCCCTAGTAGCAACAGCACATCTAGTACCTTAGAGATTTTTGTCACTTCCCCAGATTACAAGAGGCATGAACCAACTATCGAGCATAAATACTAACTCTTGGAGTTGCTAGCATCTACTTGGCCAAGATAGCTACTAACAACGGAAAGCATGCAAGATCTCAAATAACACAGACATGATAGAATCAATAATCAATCTGAAATAGCATCTCAATATCCATCGGATCCCCGCAAACACAACATGTATGATTACAAATAGATGATCTTGATCATGAACGGAGCTCACAAGATCTAAACATGAAAGCACAAAGGAGGAGAACCAGCCATCTAGCTACTACATGGATCCGTAGTCCAAGGATGAACTACTCACGCATCACACCGGAGGCTTGCATGGTGATGAAGAAGGCCTCCAGGGTGAATTCCCCTCTCCCGCAGGGTGCCGAGAAGAGCTTCAGATCCCTCCCAATCTAGGGATGGAGATGACGGCGGCTACAGACTCTTTCGTGGATTTTGATCGGGTACTTAGGGTTTATGTCACGAGGGCATCTTATAGTCGGAAGGGGAGGCCGAGGGGGTGCCTGGGCTAGCCACACCACCCCTGGCGCGGGCCAGGCCTGGCCGAGTGGCCAGGTGGTGTGGCCGCCCTCTGGCCCTTCTCATATTCTGGCACTTGATCCCTTCCGGAAAAATAGGCACTTTGGCTTTTGTCCCGTCCAATTCTGAGAATATTCATTTTCTGACTTTCCTGGAACCAAAAACAGCAGAAAACAGGCAGCTGGCATTATGGCTCTTGTTAATAGGTTAGTCCAAGAAATCATAAGAAAAGTACTTCAAAGTTGGAACAAAAAACAAGAAAGTGGATAAAACCAAGCATGGAACATCAAAAATTATAGATACATTTGCAATGTATCAACATCCCCAAGCTTAACTCATGCTCGTCCTCGAGTAGGTAAGTGATAAAAAGAAAGAATAATTTTTGAGGTGACATGCACCATCAAAGACTTGATCAAAGTATTTGCAAAACATTCAAAGCTGGGATCATAGTACTTCAATCATAACATGAAAGACAAAGTTCTAGCAATAAGCAAAGAAGCTATGATGCAACATGAAAAGGCACAAACAAAAGATTCATGAATAACAATGCTTTGCAAGACGTTTGTTTGTTTCACATAAAGAAAACATAGCATAATAGTATTCAGCTTGTCCCTCATAGAGTAGCAAATATAAATGCATAGGACACCTTCAAAGTTCATAAGAGTGACTAGATACAATAGTTTAAAACAAGCAATATCAAAGTATGCATCAATCAACTAGTCTTGGGACAATGCACATAGAACTAAGAATGGCCACTATGCTCTCAAAGTAAGTGCATAAAGATAGAAGGTGGAGACTCAATATAATGGTGAAAGAAAGTACTTTTGTAAAAGGAAGTAGGGATTCAAGTCTCATAAAGAGCTTCCAAAAATTATGGTACTTATAGCTTTCAGCTCTCATTACCCCTATCATAAGCATCTTGAAGTGATTAAGGTTAAAGTGAACAAACTATGGTGTACATGCTTGACGAAGTATAAGTCAGAAATCTCATGTCCCTTTTATACGAGGGCCGATCCTCATGCTACTCAAGTTTAGTCACCGGTAAGTTCTTGTCATTGTAAGTATATGTGTATCATAGAGAACCGCCAACGGGGTACCCCTTGCCCGATGATACGGAAGAATTCCCATATCAAAATGACAAGGCAAGCAGACAACGAGCATCTCAGCATTCTTCTTATTTACCATGGGAATATGGTGCTTTTTTATCTCTTTCCTCTTTTCATAGTATCTCTTTTTTTCCTTTTTCTCTTTTTTCTCAATATAGGACTGTCTTTTTTATAAGAAGAATGCTTCATAGACAGCTCATTATGGTTACGCTGCAGGTTTCCACCATGTCAGCATGGATTAGACCAGCGGCCCAGGCGTTTCTCTAACACATATACATAACTCCATGGACTTACAAGCTCCCCTTTCATTTCACACCGACGACATCCATATACAAAAGAGCATGATATCAACTAGGTACAAGTACCAAGTGCAATGTTGAAAGCGTTCCCCATGAAAGCATGGTTCTGCTAATTCCCAACAAATAAGTGCAAGCATATACAACATAGATGACACAATGGTTCAAGTTTATTAAGGGCAAGTAAAGTAAAGTGTGCCATCAAGTTCGTGAGAGCTTTAATCACTAGTTTTCTCATAACAAGTGTAAGGTAAACAAAAGCATGAATATACTTGGAATAGCATAAGCTAGTAGGTAGGTATGGTGGACTCTTTGGAATAACTTGTTTTAGGGAGTTGGATGCATGAGTGGAACTCATACTTGGTTGCGGAGGCTAGCAAAAGACTGGGAGCGACAAACTAAGAGAGCAATAATGGCCATAATCATGCAGAGCGACAAAACATCATTGATCAAAGCATAAAGTGATACTACAATTTGAAAACTAAAGGATCATAAAGGCTATGGTGACTTTTGATAGTCATAACATGGTGTGAGCATGTGCCAAGTCAACCCAAATAAAGCATCAAAGGAGAATACCACTATACTATGCTTTAATATGCTAAAACAACGCATGATTCACCCAAGGCACATTAAGCAATCTCAATTGTTTATAACAAATCATGCTACAGCAAATAATACTAAGCATAAATCCAAAACAATATCAAGCATGGCATGACAAAGCATATGCCACAGTCAAAAACGAGCTCTTTTTACCACATAAGCATGAACTTTCCTACTCTTTTCTAAACCAAACCAAACTATTTGCAAACCAAAGTATGAAAGAGGGGGTCCAACCAACTTATTCATAAAACTAAGCAAACCAATCAAACTAAAACCAAAATGAAACCAAAAAAGAAGACGCTCCAAGAAAAACACAATTGTGCATGAAACAATAAAAACGAAGCGTTTGGAAGGAACCTGGAATTTTTATTGATGAAGAAGGGGATGCCTTGGGCATCCCCAAGCTTTGACGCTTGTACTTCTTGGATATTTCTTGGGGTGACACGCGTGGCATCCCCAAGCTTGAGCTTTAGTCCATCCTTCATCTCATTACTCATTCCTTCCATACACCTGAAAATTTTCCTTCATACAAAACTTCACACAATCTCATTAGCAACATTAGTGCACTTAAGATAAATAAGTCTTAAGTTTCAGTTCTAACACCAAATAAACTTCCATTAGAACACTATCTACTGTAGCACTTCCCTCAAAAAGCTCAATTCCCCAAAAGAACTCAAAAAGGAACCCACAAGAAGCAAATGCAGAAAATGGCAGAAATCTGTCAAAACAGACCAGCAGGTAAAGACAAATTTTTTCGAAGATCTTCTGTTGCTGAAATCAAAAAGTGTTGAACTAACTAGAGTTAGATAATAACCTGGGTCAGAATCACAAAAAATTACAGCTCAATCCGACATACAGAGCTCTCTCACGAATTTTTACGCTGAAGCACAAAAATCTGTTTCGGGATAGCAACTTTCCCAATCATTACTTCACTCTCATTAGAGGTTACTCTTGGCACAAAAAGCAAATAAAAAGGATAAGGAGAGGTTATTACTTAAGTAATAACTTCCAAGACTCATCTAAAACTTTTGGGTTATCTCCCAACAAGTACTTTTCTTTAACGCCTTTAAGTTAGGCATAAGAAGCAAAGAAAGAATCAAGTGTTCTCAAATGAAGAAGCATTAAGACCAAATTTTGTTTTCATAGGAGAAGCAAAAGAAATATTTTCTCTCTTTTTAGGGAAGTGTTATATACCTTTCTTGAGTGGGAGTTTATATTTAATGGTGCCTTCTTTCATATCAATGATGGAACCAACAGTTATAAGAAAAGGTCTTCCCAAAGTAATAGGACAAGAAGCATTGTATTCAACATCCAAAACATAGAAATCAACGGGGACATAGGAATTGTTAACCATAATAAGAACATCATTAAGACTCCCCATGAGTTTCTTTTTAGCATTATCATCAAGTGGGACATTCAAATCACAATCTTCAAGAGGAGACAAATCAAGCATATCATAAATCCTTCTAGGCATAATAGAAACACTACTATCAAGATCACATAAAGATTTGAAATCAAAGTCATTCACTTTCATATTAATGATGGGTTCCCAACCATCTTCTTGTTTTATAGGAATAGAATATTTATGTTTCATCTTTTCTTCTTTAATCTTCATGGGAGCATCAGTAATGTGTTTTGTAAAGGCCATGTTCATAGCACTAGCATTAGGACTTTTAGCAAGCTTTTGTAGGAACTTAATAACTTCAGAGATGTTGCAACCATCAAGATCAAAATCAACTTTATCATCTAAAGTAGTAGAACTATTACTAGCCTCAACAATAGTGGTGGTAATAGTAGAAACACTAAAGTTTCTAGCAATTTCATCTTCTCTTTCCCACTTAGCATGCAATTCAGCTAATAGTCTAACATTTTCATCCATTCTTACTTGTATGGCATTAGTAGCTGCAAAGGGATTCTCATTAGTTTTAGATTTAGCAGCCATTTTATTCAAATAAGATTGAGCTTCAGCCAAAGATGTTATATTTCTTTTAGCATTAGAGAGTTTTTCCTCAATAGTTTTACTGAAAGCAGTTTGTTTACTAATAAACTCTTTAAGCATAACTTCAAGTTCAGAGGGGGCACTCTTATTATTGTTGTAAGAATTCCCATAAGCTTTATCATTGTTGGGAGGATAAGGCTTATAATTGTTGTTACCAAAATTGTTCCTATAAGCATTGTTGCCAAAGTTGTTATTTCTTATGAAATTCACATAAACTTCCTCTTCTTGAGCAACCAAAGAATCCAAAGGAACATTATTTGGATCAATATGGGCTTTCCCATTAATAAGCATAGACATAATTATATCAATCTTATCACTCAAGGAAGAGGTTTCCTCAACAGAATTTACCTTCTTACCTTACGGAGCTCTCTCAGTATGCCATTCAGAATAATTAACCATCATATTGTCCAGAAGTTTCATTGCAGCACCCAAAGTAATAGTCATAAAAGTACCTCTAATAGCAGAATCCAATAGGTTTCTTGAAGAATAGTTCAATCCTGCATAAAAAGTTTGGATGGTCATCCAAGCAGTCAGTCCATGAGTGGGACAATTCTTTACCAAAGATTTCATTCTTTCCCAAGCTTGAGCAACATGCTCATTATCAAGTTGTTTAAACTTCATTATTTCACTTCTCATGGATATAATCTTAGCAGGAGTATAGTATTTTCCAATAAAACCATCTTTGCACTTAGTCCAAGAATCAATATTATTCCTAGTTAAGGAATTCAACCATTCTTTAGCTTTTCCTCTCAAAGAGAAAGGAAACAATTTCAGTTTAATAATATCACCATCTATATCCCTATGATTTTGCATCTCACAAAGTTCAACAAAGTTATTTCGATGGGAAGCAGCATCTTCATTACCAATACCAGAAAATTGTTCTCTCATAACAAGATTGAGCAAAGCAGGTTTTATCTCAAAGAAAGTATTTTCAGCCACAGGTGGAGCAATAGGTGTGCTCATAAAATCATTGTTGTTGGTGCTAGTGAAGTCACACAACTTAGTGTTTTCAAGAGTTCATTTTTTGGGTTTTCAAATAAGAAATCAAACTAGTAAAACTAATTTTTTTGTGTTTTTGAAGAACAAAACAAGCAAACAAACCAAAAATAAAACTAAGCAAAACAAAAACAACAAAGTAAAGAGATTGGTTATGAGGGACTCCCCTTGTGAAGATGTCCTTGACTCCCCGGCAACGGCGCCAGAAAAATGTACTTTTAATGGCGTGTAGTTGATGTGGGAGTTTCTTCTTCTTCGATCCCCGGCAACGGCGCCAGAAAAATTCTTGATGGCTCAATGCACGGCGCCCAGCAAAATGCTGATTGGCGGTGTTGATGTGGAGCTCGTTGGGAACCCCAAGAGGAAGGTATGATGATGTAACACCCTCGAATCGGCCCTATGAAATTTTTAGCCTTTTCCGCCAAACCCGCATAGAAACGATTCAAGGACGCCCACCAGGCACTTTCGTGCGGGTGGAAAGCGAAGTAATAACATTACACAACAGTCCTCGATGGGACCCACAGAACAGATATATACATCAACGACTCCATGAGTCAAGCATACAGATATATAATACAAAGATCCAAATCACCTTGGAAACGATAGAGCGTCCGACTACGGACAAGATGCAAATGGGGCTAAGAGCCCTGAAGAATAACCAATGGCGTCCATAACCCTGCCCAGGCCAAGCCGGAAGGGTAACCCTGCTAACGACGGCGATCTCAACCTGCTAAAACAAAATGGGTGCCGACAAAGGGCAAAGGAAAAAGAGGAGCGTCAGTACTAAGGCCAGTACACGGCGAGGCTAGAATTCGGCGGCTCTCGCCTACATAGGTATGGTGGACTGAAGCGGCAGCACAGCATGCACTAAACAATCTATAGAAACTCGATTCAACTGTCGGCTATTAGAGAGGGATAAGAAAGACCTATTCGAAACCACCTGATACTAACACCAAACATACCCATCCTGGTATTCCCCCTCGAGACCAATCGAGGAAGTCAAGCCGAGGAAAACTCACACGGTTGGCAGGTTTATTTAATCTTTCCATGGCAGTTATCCACTTACTAGTCATCTCAGATGTAAGTCAAATTATAACAGTAATCTTTAGTTATTGTTGTCTATGATCGAGAAACTGTGCTCCAAGTCATCCATAACCGCGGACACGGCTTTTCGAAAAGATTTAACCCTGCAGGGGTGCACCAAAGTATCCACACGCACTTCGACCCTTTTTGCCAGATCAGTTAACATACACCCATCGGTATGTCGGCGGGGCCTAAGTCATGACGTTTCCCAGACCCAAAGCAAATACATGGGGGCCACCCCACTAAGCTACCCGCAACGAAGTTGGCCGACTCTGGAACAGACCCAGGGTTGCGTCAATGGCTGTAAACGACTGGGAACCCGAAAGTGTGACTGGGCTTGTCGATACCGCGAAAACACTCCGCAATCCTAAACAGTACAGGTGCTCCACGCACAATCTTAAATAAAGCGGTAAAGCATGGCATAGGTACAGGATAGTAATAAAGCCACAAACTACTTGTGGCCCCCGGTACAATACTTTGAAATCAGGTAGTAAGCCGATGGGGGTGCCCACACACCCCACCCGTGGTTAGCGCGCTCGATCTCGGAACAGGTGTCAAGAACTCAGGTCCTAGGTGGACACAAGTGGGTGGCTAAAAACCAAATAGTGACTATTACCCACCGGTGCCTCTGCATTATATCTATTTCCAGCATTTTAGTTAACAAGCTGTAATTAGAAACATGATCAACACCGCCATTAAACATTTGCCAACCGCCCAACAATTGTGGAACATCGACGACACGAGGCAACACCTGAGCAAGCAACTATGACTCGCACGGCCAGCTGTCTAATAAGCAACAGGCAATAGGAGGTGTCCAAGGCAATATAAGGGCTACAAGGATTATATCTGGTGCAGAACTCTAAAGCATCACGACACGGATAGCAATAGATCAACAGGAGGAAAATAAGACTATAAATGCAAAATAGGTAGAAGGGGGAGAGATGCTCGCCTGGGAAACACTGCCGAAGGATCATATCCGGAGAACTTGTCGATACTCGCATCCACTCATCGGCCTAATCCGCGAAGAAGCAAACACTAGAAAAAACACCGGATGCAATATTTAATACTATGTCAGAAGATCCGGCATGATTATGATATGATGCACATGCGGTGCAATCAGGCAATATTAAGCGGAACCGGGGTCCCGACAATTAATTAATAGGTTCAAGTTGTTTAGATACCCCGCAATTTGAATGTTGTATTAACAGGGCGAAACATGGCATCGGTTCGCTACACCAATTTAAATGGGGGCCATATGAGACAAAACATAGCCCGCATATGGTCTCCATATTTAATTTTGAGGTGAATCGGCATAATGCCCCCAGCCCACATGATATGCATGCGAGATGAACAATTAATATGCAACAAGTGATAATGTCATATTATAAAATAATGGGGTCTTGGATAGGGGATCACATTAGGGTTCGGCGAACTTGGGCTCCGAGGGGTTCGGGGTTCGACAGGGTTCGACGGGGGCGAGGTTCGATGGGATCGGTCTCGGACAACGGAAGTAGATCTTGTCGCATCCGGGAAGAAGGACTTGGTTCGGCATCAGGGGCGCATCAGATTCGCCCTGGTCGGTGTCGATCTTGTCATCGATGGCGAACTTGAGTGGATCGGGTACCGGGGTCTTCGAGTCCGGGAAGAAGATCTTGACGCCTGTGACGAAGAACTCGGGTTCGGAAGAAGGGCTTGGCGTTCCGATGGATCGGTCCCCGGGGTCGAAGAACTTGGCGTCCGAGAGACGATCTTGTCGCATCTGCAGTCGTCGGGCCATGTCGTCGGTCTTGTCGTCTCACGGCGGAGATCTTGGCGTCCGGGTCTCGGCGTCTTCGGGTACGAGAGGAAGAACTTGGCGTGCCAGGTTCGGTCTCGGCGGTCTTCGGGTCTGTGAAGGAGTACTTGGTGTTCACGATGAAGGTCTTGGAATGTGTCACCATCGCATTCGGGTTTTGGCGTAGAGGTCGATGTTGACGATGCTTCGGGTACCGATTCCATTGACGAAGGCGAACTTGAATAGACAACGCCAGGTACAAGATGCCCCTCGGGTACAATTGTTGGCATCTAGCAGACAGCAACACAAACGCACAGGCTCACCCGAAGACGTATGCACACAGGAGCACCACCACTTATCATGAAAACGTCTGCAGACCACAACCTCTCCTGGACGCACCACTTCGGTCCCACCTGCGGATAGGATGCAGGGAGTGGCGACACGGCGACTGCTAGAGTTGAAGAAGAGTGGGACGATGGGGCGTTCGGACCGGCGAGCGCGGGCCGGGCGCCGGCGGAAGGCGCAGGGGAGAGGAGGGACCTCCTGGCAGCAGCGAGGTCACCGGAACAGGGGAGGAAAGGGAGGAGACCGGCAGGGGCGGACTCGAGCGCAAGCTCTGGAGCACGCGGGAGGATGGGGCCTAGGCGACGAGGGTGGATGGCAGGGGAAGCGGCTAGCAGCGGCGGGTGAGCTCGACGATGGGGCCCGGGGAGGCGGTCTCCGAGGCAGAAGGGTCGCGGCAGAACAAGCAGGGTGAGGTAGAGGCGGCGGCCAGCGTCGAGGAGAAGGCACCGTCGGAGCGAGGCGGCGGGGATGCAGCGGCCAAGCGGTGGAGGCGAGGCCGACGGGCTCGGGAGGCGCTTGCGGGGCCGGCGGCGGCACGACGGAGGATGACGGTGGTCCGGGGAAGGAGGCGACCGGAGAGACGGCGGCCGGTCGACGGGAAGCAGAGAGGCGCGGGGAGAGCCGGTGAGGGGGACGGCGAAGAGGCGGCGGCCGGACTGGGAGGGGAATCTGAGCGGCAGCGGTGGGGAGCGGCGGGGTTGGTGGGGCGAGGCCGCGTGGGGAACCGCACCGGCGGAGGCGAGAATCGAGGAGAGGGAGGGAGAGACGCGCAGTGGGGTGGGCGAGCGGAGGTCTGCGGGTGGGGCCGGGGTTGTCGGGCGGGCGGACCAGGTGACGTGGGGCCGGGCGCGGGACGTGGGGATCGAGGGCAGGAGGTGGAGGCGGTTGGCACGGGGGAGCAGGCAGGTGGCTGTAGCTCGCTCGTTGGGGTGCGCGCGCGGGCGGGAAAAAAAATGGCGGCGCGTGTCCGCTCGTGGAGCTGCTGGGGCTGGTGGGGTGAGGTGGCGGCTACGGATTGGGTTGAATTTTGGGCCAGGGGATGTGGCGAGCCGTGAGTGGCTGTGGTGATGTGGAGGGGGCTGGGTAGAATAGGCTGGGTGGGTGATTTGGTAGAATAGGTTTTGGGTGTTTCTGGGGTAGGTAGGATTTTATCTGGAGGTGGCCGGCTAGGCTTTCGGGCCTGGCTGGCTGCCTCCCAAAAATAATTTAACTATTTTATTGATTTAAAACGAGGCTTTTGCAAACCGTTGGTAGACGAAATAAAATATTCCGGAGACCCGGGTTTTACTTTGAATGAAGGACGGGGCGTTTAGAAAACAAAACCAGGCTTTTCGAAAATAGTTTTATGTAAACAAAAGCCAGATGACATGACGATGCTCAAATGCAAGGTGGCATGATGACATGAGCATGCGGTCATGATGATGCAATGCACAAAAACAACGCGATTTTCTAGTAGTGGTTTTGGTGGGGCGCCACAGATGAGCACAGCAACAAGTTTCCCTTAGTTATGAAACCAAGGTTTAATCGAACCAGAAGGAGCAAAGAACCAGTAGGAGCAAGGCAACAACACATCTAGTACCTTAGAGATTTCTGTCACTTCCCCAGATTACCAGAGGCATGAACCCACTATCGAGCATAAATACTAACTCTTGGAGTTTCTAGCATCTACTTGGCCAAGATAGCTACTAACAACGAAAAACATGCAAGATCTCAAATAACAAAGACATGATAGAATCAATAATCAATCTGAAATAGCATCTCAATATCCATCGGATCCCCGCAAACACAACATGTATGATTACAAATAGATGATCTTGATCATGAACGGAGCTCACAAGATCTAAACATGAAAGCACAAAGGAGGAGAACTAGCCATCTAGCTACTACATGGATCCGTAGTCCAAGGATGAACTACTCACGCATAACACCGGAGGCATGCATGGTGATGAAGAAGGCCTCCAGGGTGAATTCCCCTCTCCGGCAGGGTTCCAGGAAGAGCTTCAGATCCCTCCCGATCTAGGGATGGAGATGACGGCGGCTACAGACTCTTTCGTGGATTTTTTATCGGGTACTTAGGGTTTACATCCCGAGGGCATCTTATAGTCGGAAGGGGAGGCCGAGGGGGTGCCTGGGCTGGCCACACCACCCCCTGGCATGGGCCAGGCCTGGCCCCGCAGCCAGGTGGTGTGGCCGCCCTCTGGCCCTTCTCCGTCTAGTATTTTGGCACTTGATCCCTTCCGGAAAAATAGGCACTTTGGCTTTTGTCCCGTCCAAGTCTGAGAATATTCATTTTCTGACTTTCCTGGAAGCAAAAAATAGCAAAAAACAGGCAGCTAGCACTGTGGCTCTTGTTAATAGGTTAGTCCAAGAAATCATAAGAAAAGTACTCCAAAGTTGGAACAAAACACAAGAAAGTGGATAAAACCAAGAATGGAACATCAAAAATTATAGATACATTTGCAATGTATCAGCTCCATGGTCACTTCCTCCATGCACCAAGAATCCTTTCCATACCCTTATCCATGAGCATCAATACCAGAATATGCCCAAGGAGAAACTACCCTCCAATTGGGATTTTCCTTGTTCTAGCCATGCATGAAAAGAAGACTTCAAGGAAGAAGAGTGGGGAAAGAATCGCAAGAGCTGGAATTCTCAACCTGACATGATCATGAGCCGCATTGAGCAAAACTCACAGCTGATTCGTAATCTCAACTTCGAGATCGAGGACTTGGGGAAACTGATCAAAGAGCTCATCGAGAGAATACCACCACCACCGAAGGAGTAATTCGTCATCAGGTTTGGCATCCCCTTGGTTTGTTCCAAGCTTGGGGGAGTGCCGCGGTATCATATCACTATCTTCTATCTTTTTACCTTTTAGTAGAGTCATATCATGAATAGAGAAGTTATCATGTAGGATGGTTTGCATTTTGGAAGTGTCCCCTCTCTAGTTAGACATGTATCCCTTGGTGTGAGTAGCCGTTATGGAATATTAATGAGAAGTTCTATCATTTACTCTTTTGCATATCTTATATTAGTTTCAATTCGTGGTTATATGATTGATCTTGTTGTTAGTATTGGTATCACTTTGGGATCATGGAGTTAATTTAGTTGGTTTTGGCAAACCTGGCTCGGTCAGTAGCAACACTATTTTTGAGAATTGGATGAAAAAGATAGAAGTACTCTTAAAGAAATATAATTTCATCATCTTTCTTTCTTGATTTTATCATAAGTTTAGTATTATTTGGTTAAGATCTTTTGTGCTTCCAAGGAAGATTGCATGTTTGTTTTTATCACTTGTATGTTTGTTTGTTTCCTTCAACTCTTATACTTGCTACCCAGCCTTGCTAGCCAAAAACCTGTACTAAGAGGGAATTCTTCTCGTGCATCCAATACTTAAACCAAACCTATGCCATTTGTGTCCACCATACCTACCTATTAGGACTATTGCTACTCCAAGTAAATTCTTGTTTTTATCTACCTTCCAAATTAAACTTGTTATGTGAAAATTAGTGATTAAACCTCTCATGAACTTGATGGCACACTTTACTTTCTTGCATTTAATAAACTTGAACCATTGTGCCCATCTATGTTGCGTATATGCTTGCGCTTTGTGAGTTGTGAATTAGCAGAACCATGCTGTCATGGGGAACGCTTTCAACATTGCACTGGTACTTTGTACCTAGTTGATATCATGTTCTTTTTCTATCGATGTCATCGGTGTGAAATGAAAGGGGAGCTTGTAAGTCCATGGAGTTATGCATGTGTGTTAGAGAAACGCCCGGACCGCAGGTCTAATCCATGCCGTCATGGTGGAAACCTGTAGCGTAACCATAATAAGCATCTACGAAGCATTATTTTTATAAAAAAGAGGTAGAGATTGAGAAAAGGAGGAAAAGAAAAAAAAGATGAGAAAAGAGGAAATAGAGAAAAAAGCACCATATTCCCATGGTAAATAAGAAGATTGCTGAGATGCTTGTTGTCTGCTTGCCTTGTCATTTTGATATGGGGATTCTTCCGTATCATCGGGCAAGGGGTACCCCGTTGGAGGTTCTCTATGATACACATGTGCTTACAATGACAAGAACTTACCGGTGACTAAACTTGAGTAGCATGAGGCGCGACCCTCGTATTCAAGGGACATGAGATTTTCAACTTACAACTTTTCAAGCATATCCTCGTATTGGATCACTTTAACCTTAATCACCTAAAGATGCCTATGATAGGGGAAGTGAGAGCTGAAAACTAATAAGTACCATAATTTTTGGGAGATCTTTATGAAACTTGAAATCCCTGCTTCCCTCTGCGAAGGGCCTTTCCTTTACTTTTTAGTTGAGTCAATAAACCAATTCCCCTCTATCTTAGCAAGTATTTTGAGTTGTTGTGTTTCATTCATTCATATGATGATTTATTCAATCATGTTTCTTATGTTCCTTGTTTTGCACATTGCTCTTATCTTGGTGTTTAGTACTTTGAAAGCAATCATTGAAAATCAGTTATTTGTGAACTCCAGCAAATTGTCAACTATTCTTCGACCAAGAGCTAAGTTTGCCATTACCAATTATGATTTACTTTATGTATCTTTATTGTGTTTCCTTTACTTATTGCAAGTTAAGTTATATAATGGTGAGTTGTATTCTATTATGATTTATGTATTGATGAATGTGATGCTTCTTGTCCGTATTCTTTTATCAACTTTTCACTCCATAAACCTGAGGCCATGTTTATTGAGCTCAGTTTCGCTTGGGGACAAGCGAAGTCTAAGCTTGGGGGGAGTTGATACGTCCATTTTGCATCACTATTCTATGTCATAATTCACTGTTATTCATTGATATATTTCATATTAAGGGATCAGACTTATGTTATTTCATCTATTTTTGCATGGTTGATGACTTTTGGAGCATGGACCACTGCAGTCAGGATTCTGAAGGAAAAGGTGTTGTTTGGAGGCAAAATTCACGAAGATCGGAAAATCCGGGAAAATATATGGAAACCCCTATTTTTCCAGAAGACAAAGACTGCTAGGAGGAGGAGTGGAGATGGGCCACAAGGGGCCCACACCACCCCCTGGCGTGGGCCAGCCTAGGCCGCGCCACCAGGTGGTGTGGCCGCCCTGGTCCACCTCCAGCTCTCCCATCTGGCGTATATTATCTCCACGGAACCCTAATACCAGGGGAGCGACCACAGAAAGATTATGCCGCCTCTGCGGGGTGGAAAACACCAAGAGAGAAAGATCTCTCCGGCAGACAGAATTCTGCAGGGGGAATTCCTTCCCGGGGAGGGGAAATCATCGCCAACAACACCACCATCAAGCTGGACTTCATCGGGATCATCATCACCACCACCATCTCCACCAGCACCCTCGTCACCATCTCCATATCGCTGCAACAATTGGGTTGAATCTTGCATAATTCTTAGGGGAAACTTTCCCGGTGTTGATTACTCTTTGTAGTTGATGCTATTGAGTGGAACCATTGAATTATTGGTTATGTTCAGATTGTTATACATCATTATTCCATCTCTGATCATGATCCATATGATGTCTTGTGAGTAGTTCGTTTTGTTCTTGAGGATATGGGAGAAGTCATGTTGTTAGTAGTGGAATTGTGTTGAGAAAGATTCAATAGTTTCATATTTAAGTTGTGGTGTACTTCTTCTAGTGGTGTCATGTGAACGTCGACTACATGACACTTCACCTATATGGGACTAGGGGAATGCATTGTGTATTTGGCTACTAATCGTAGGGGTTGCCGGAGTGACAGAAACAATTGCACAAGGGACATCAGGGTCTTAAAGTTTAAAGTTGTGGTTAGGTTTTTACCTTAATTACTTTCTTGTACTTACGGATGTTTGCAAGGGGTATAATCACAAGTATGTATTAGTCCTAGGAAGGTCGGTACATTAGCACAGGTTCACCCACACAACACTTAGAAAACTAAAGAAGATTAATCAACTATATGAAGCGAAAGCACTTGACAGAATTCTCGTGTGTCCTCGAGAACGTTTGGTCATCTTAAGTAATACAACTGGCTTGTCCTTTGCTGAATAAAGGATTGGGCCACTTGCTGCATGTATTCTTATTGTCTTTTATTTACTCGTACTTTATTTTACTTGCATTATCAAAAACCCCTAAAAATCCGTTTGCTAAATATTTGCAGAGAATTCCTGATCCATACCACTAGCCAGCACCTTCTACTTCTCGTTGGGTTCGACACTCTTACTTATTAAAAATACTGCGATACACCCCCTATACTTGTGGGTCATCACCGCGCCTCGCCTCGCCATCATCTACCACGTCGTTTCCCCCTGTCACCGACCCTAGCTGGAGCCCAGGTGAGCCCCGCGAGACCCCCACCACCGCCCTAGGTTTAGTTCCTCGCCGGAGGAGTTCGTCGTCGACGACGACTCACCGCTGTTGGATTAGAATTAGATCGCACGGTTCAGATTCGTAGTTACCGTTTCGCGTAGAGTAAGTCGCTGACTGGTGGACCCCGCCTGTCAGTAGCCCACTGCGCCCCGTAGTGTAACTGGGCCGGCCCGTTTAATTTCCCGTGCTGGCCTAGAAATTCAAATAATTGTTTTTCTATTTACGTTTCAAATAGTTTCTATCCACATATTCAAAAATCAATTTAGAGAGTTTCACTAAACCAAATTGCATGATTCAAATTTTGCTAGAAAGGTAATTAAATTATCTATCCAAGCCCGTTGGATTTAGACCATTTGGATTTAGAGATAATCTATAGTAAAAATAACAAGACAAAGATTTTTTCAACTTCAAACATTTTTCAAAAATCAACCATAATAGCTTTTGAGTTGATTCCAACTCTCAAAAATCACATTTGACAATATCTATCTGAATATGTAAAAATATCTAGGTTTGCATGCAGTGACATTGGACTAGTACCAAAAGAATGCTATTAGCGCATTTCTAGTCACTTTAAATCTATTAAATGATAATCTTAAACTTTATAAAATATGACCAACACTTTAAATCACATTCCCATGTATTAGAATATGTGGTGATGACATGTGTCGACATGATCCCATATTTTAATTGAAGAATACTAAATCTTAATTAATTTCAATGAGTAGAAATTACTTTTCTCCAATAAGATGAATAAAACTAGTTCTTTAATTCATGAGATGATTATGATGATTCTAGATCATCAAGTGTGAGCCTTAGTGTGCTAAATAGAATTAGTTAAGTATTGTTTGGTGATTGTGCATCCCGTATTTATTTATAGACGATAGTACTGACCCAAGCTACGAGGAGGAGGAGTTCTACCCCGAAGAAGAGGAGGAAAACTTCAATCACTTCACCAATCAAGGCAAGCTAGACCTATGCAAGATGTTATTGGCAAGCTAGAATTATACAAGTTAACCATGCAAGATTTAACCTAAGCAAGATGCATTAGGCATGCTTTGGTTGTGTACTTTGATTTATACCCATCCCAAGTTTTACTTGCAAGCATTACTCTTTACTTTACCAAAGTTCTTTACTTTTAGTTAGTGCTTTGTGAGGATTTGGAAAGATAGTATAGATAGCATAAAGAGTATAAAACTAGGTCTATACTAGATGTCATTCTATGGCATGAGATTGATATTAGCATCCCTCATTAGTGAACACTCTTAACTTAGTGGCTAGTGCTAAGCATAAAACTTGATCACTTTAGATGGGAATACTTGGTGAAAATGATTATGAAAACCTTGGAATGATGCTTCATTCTATTGAAATGTTTTGACATGTGTTGAGAAACACAAATGGATTTGATGATGAAAATGTTGAGGCATGAGCCTTAGCCCGTTATAAAAACTGATGGTTGGGTCCGGATGCGATACCATTCCAATTTTACCGTACAACCACAATACCTGAATTGGGTAAGGCTTAGCCGGAAGTTTGTATGCATTAGTATGGGTTCCCTCGCGGAAGAGGTTTGAGCTGAGGCTACCTCTTGATGATGTCCACCTATGCAGTGCCTAGGATGGCAGATGGCCATGGCTGGGGGGCAAGCTCATAGGGGAGGTGCCTATACTAGAGTGTCTAATTGAAAGGTTATGATTGATTATCCGCATACTAAGTATGATGCTTCAGGGTTATCTCTAACGGATGTATCAAATTTTGTGGTGAAAGTGTATCACCTTTGCAGAGTGTCAAACTATTCGAATAGCCGCGTCCGCGGTCATGGACAGTTGGAGTGGCCATACTGTTCCGTCGTCAGATGTTTTCAAAATGACTTGTGAAGTGAACTATGATTTTGATTTGACCACAACAGGGTTGTGAATATGAAAACTAGGTTCCCACTTAAAGTGATTTAGAACATTTACTTAGTTTTCTTTACTTCTAAACTCAGTTTAGATAAATCTGGCTTTTTTGCAAATAAACTTAGAGCTTAGGATTTCCTACTAGAACTACCTTACTTGTTAGTGATAGTTTGCGAGTACTTAAAGAGTACTCATGGCTTTGTCCCTGGCTATTCCCATGGCTAGACTATGAGGAGGACTATCAGGAAGATGGACAGCAGGACGGCTACGACAACTAGGATCATCTCCCATCGTCAATGTTGCCTGTGACACTGAAGATGGATCCCACTACTACTCTTATTATTCCGCTGCTTGTTTGTATTGAGACTGGATCATGAGATCCCTTATTTGTGTAAGACCTTATTATGGTTTGTAATGGATGATGTACTGTGATATCGAATCTGTTATGTCTCACAAAAAATGGTAATCCTGGTATTGCGATGTATGGCATAACAGGCATCTGAGATTAACAAGTTGGTATCAGAGCCATCCTGACCATAGGAGACCCTAGTTATAATGGACGTCCGAACAAAAACTTAGTTTCAAAACCAAAAGAAGTAAGTATTTACGAAAACATATTCCCACACTTATCCTTGATTCTTTCAAAAAAATCATGTTCCTCAAAAATTCTTACATTCTTAAATAAAATTTGACACACTTGATCACCTCACTAACTTACTCATCCTAAATTCTTATAGATGGAAGTTTAGTATTGCAAGTTCTACCAGTTGGGCAACGGAGGCCAGTTGATCTTTGAGAGGGATCTTGATGCACTGTTAGAGTACCTTGAGCACCCGCATCCAGAATTTTTCGGGGCTCAACTCAAGGATTACCCAGGAGGAGATCTACAATGGCTGATAGTTGCAGATCTCAGAGGCAAGATGGAAGCACCCCTTTGTGAGAAGATTCAATTCACCATGCGAGAGAACAACTGGCTAGATGGATTAGCCAAGGCTATGCATGAAGCTCTTGCGTGTCTGTGTGGGCAAAACATCAACTTGATCCAGGGAACTCGCTTTGCGCACTTCGCAAGGCGTGATTCTATGGGAATGCCATTGGAGATGCCAAGTCACCCGGAGTTGAAGCGCCAGGTGGAAAATCTTGACTTCCTGCTGTATGATAGGCAGAAGGAATTGGACAATGCTCGAGCCTACGCCAACCACAACCTTGCCATCGCCGCCAAGAAGGTCCAGACTCTCACCATGATCGTCAAGGATCGCTAATCACTTTGTCGTCAACGCGAGAAGAAGGATCGCACCATCGCTCGTCTTCGCAAGAAGGTGGCCGCTCTCGAGAAGACCATCCGTGAGCAAGAAGTCCAGCTTGAAGCAAAGGAAGAGGAAGAAGGGGAAGACATCCAGGGAGATCTTCACTCATACATCAGTGGTGACAACGACTACCTGGAGGATGATGCCATGTATTTCTACACCAATGATGATGATTCCGAATTCATTGATGATGAGTAGATGCACTTGATCACTACCGTAGGAATGAGTTGTATCAGTCCCACTATATATCTTAGTTCCTAGAATGGTTCTTAGAACCATCTGTTTTCCATTTATGTTGTGGTGTGTGTTTGTATTGTGTGCTTGAATGAATGAATGAATGAATGAATGAGAAGAAGTTAGTTTGCAAAACCTGAGTCAAACTCAAAGTTTAAAGCTTTTGAAACAAAACCATGAATCTTAGAACTTTCCCTCTTACCTCTTTATATATCTCAATCTTCAGATGACTCGTGGAAACCCCGGAGGAAGCAGCTCATCGCAGGACCCAATGTTGTAGATTCTGCAAATGCTAGTTTCCGATCGTGAAGCTAGTAGAGCCGAACACCAAGCCAATCTAGCCACTCTTCAACAGATAGCTCAGATGGCCCACAATAATCAAGGCCATGGAAATCAGGATCATCATGGATCCAAGCTTAAGAACTTTCAGAATACCAATCCCCCTATATTTAACAAATCTGAGGATCCTTTAGATGCTGATGACTGGCTGCAAACCATGGAGAACAATCTGGAAGTCGCAGGAGTTGACACCAACGAGAAGGTACTATTTGCCACCCACTATCTGGCAGGAGATGCAAGAGCCTAGTGGAATAGCATCCGTACTATGAACCACGATCAGGTGATGACTTGGGAAGCTTTCAAGATCAAGTTTAGCCGCACCCATCTGCCACAAGGTTTGGTCACCAGAATGAGAGATGAGTTCAGGGAACTGAAGCAAGTAAGGATGACGGTAGTTGAATACCGTGACAAATTTCTATCCCTCGCTAGGTATGCCCCTGATGAGATCAACACTGAATCCAAGAAGAAGGAAAGGTTCCTGAATGGATTGCATGATGAGATGCAGACTGTGTTAGTCAACATCCGTTTTGAATATCTAGAAGAGCTAGTAGACTCTAACATCTAGATGGAAGGCAAGATTGATACATTGCAAATGTATCTATAATTTTTGATGTTCCATGCTTTGTTTATCCACTTTCTTGTGTTTTGTTCCAACTTTGGAGTACTTTTATTATGATTTCTTGGACTAACCTATTAACAAGAGCCGCAGTGCCAGTTGCCTGTTTTCTGTTGTTTTTGGTTCCAGAAAAGTTAGAAAATGAATATTCTCGGAATTGGACGGGACAAAAGCAAAAGTGCCTATTTTTCCGGAGGGGATCAAGTGCTAGAATACAAGATGGAGAAGGGCTGGGGGCCGGCCACACCACCTGGCCCGCGCCAGGGGGTGGTCTGGCCGCCCCCAGCACCCCCTCGGCCTCTCCTTCCGCCTATAAGTTGCCCTCGGGACGAAAACCCTAAGTACCCGATCAAAAATCCACGAAAGAGTCTGTAGCCGCCGTCATCTCGATCCCTAGATCAGGGGGGATCTGAAGCTCTTCCTGGCACCCTGCCGGAGAGGGGAATTCACCCTGGAGGCCTTCTTCATCACCATGCAAGCCTCTGGTGTGATGCGTGAGTAGTTCATCCTTGGACTACGGATCCATGTAGTAGCTAGATGGCTGGTTTCTCCTCCTTTGTGCTTTCATGTTTAGATCTTGTGAGCTCTGTTCATGATCAAGATCATCTATTTGTAATTCATACATGTTGTGTTTGTGGGGATCCGATGGATATTGAGATGCTATTTCAGATTGATTATTGATTGTATCATGTCTTTGTTATTTGAGATCTTGCATGCTTTCCGTTGTTAGTAGCTATCTTGGCCAAGTAGATGCTAGCAACTCCAAGAGTTAGTATTTATGCTCGATAGTGGGTTCATGCCTCTGGTAATCTGGGGAAGTGACAGAAATCTCTAAGGTACTAGATGTGCTGTTGCTACTAGGGAGAAAACAACAATCCTTTGTTCATAGAGCAATCGTATTGTTTACCTTACACGTAGTTCGTAAAGCAATAATTTGTTGCTTGCAACTTAATACTGGAAGGGGGTTCGGATGATAACCTGAAGGTGGATTATTAGTCATAGATGCAGTTGGATGGCAGTCTATGTATTATGTTGTATTGCCCAATCAAGTCTCAAAGGAGTCAAGATGATTAGTATATGCATGTATTGCTTTCTCGGTGTTTGTCAATTGCCCCGCTGTAATTTGCTCACCTAGCATGTTATCTATCTTAAGGAGAGCCACCTCTAGTGAATTATGGATCCCGGTCCTTTTACTTTACATACAATCTACAATCTTTTTCTTCTTTGTGTTTACTTTCTGCAAACTTTTACTTCTTTCCATTCGATACGTTTAATCCTTTGTTTTCCGCAAAACACGGTGAGATTGACAACCTCATCGCAAGTTGGGGACAAAGTTATGTGGTTGTGTTGTGCAAGTCTCCACGTTGCTACTAGCACCGGTAGTGCGCCCTGCCAAAGCTCAGCTAGTAACACCTTTGAGGTGTTTCCTTGCTCCTACTGGTTCGATTAAACCTTGGTTTCATAACTGAGGGAAACTTGCTTCTGTGCTCATCATACCTTCCTCTTGGGGTTCCCAATGAGCTCTACATCAACACCGCCATTAAATATTTTTCTGGGCGTCGTGCATTGAGCCATCAAAGATCAACCAATCCAATGACAACCGCAAGCGCAGAATGATGCACCAGACTGGGTCCCACAATACGCAGAAGTATCGTCCCAACCCGTCTGCAGGATATGCCCCAAGAAACAATAGACCCTCGATGTCTCGTCCAAGCTACCCCACTCGTAGCGGAGGAAACTTGAAGTCTGGAGGAAACCAAAACAACAACCCCAGCAACTCCAACAATTTCAACCGTGCACCGCCCAAGTCCAACAACAACAACAACAATACTGCCCCAATGACTGGAAGCAATGCTATGCCTATTGCAGCAAAAGACAAGTCCCAGATTACTTGCTTTGAATGTGGAGTGAAGGGTCACTACTCCAATGTGTGTCCCAAGAAGCTTGCATCCACCACCAATGTGAATGCCCTAGCTCAGCAGCAACACTGTGTTCATCCTGGAAGGAGATTTGCCCCAGGGAATTCGCTCAACTGCAATGGTCGTCTGTTCCACATGAATGTTGAAGAAGCTCAGGAAGCGCCCGATGTCGTGCTAGGTATGTTTTATGTTAAATCGGTACTTGCAAGAGTGTTGTTTGATTTTGGAGCATCACACTCATTTGTTACAGAAGAATTTGCATGCACTAGTAAGATTCAACCAACAAAATTGAAGCATGTTATGATAGTTCAAATACCTGGGTCAACCACCAAAGCTAGAAAAAATTGCAAGGCTATACCTATCAGAATCCATGGGATAGATTTTTATGCCAATCTAATAGTACTTGAAACCAAAGGTTTGGAAGTAGTACTAGGAACGGATTGGATGTCGAAACATAAAGGACTGATCGACTGTGCCAAGAAAGCCATAACCATGACCAGTAGCTCTGGAGTATCAGTAGAGCATGTATCTGAGACCTTGCCCCGTCAATTCAAATGCAACAAGAGTCTGGCCCAACCAAACATAGACCAAGTCAGAGTAGTCTGTGAATACCCCGATATATTCCCAGATGAATTGCCCGGTATGCCCCCAGATCGGGATATCGAGTTCATTATTGAACTAATTCCTGGAACTGGACCCATAGCTCAGAGACCTTATATTATGAACCCATCTGAATTAGTGGAGCTGAAGAAGCAACTTGATGCTATGCTAGAGAAAGGTCTGATTCAACCCAGCGCATCGCCATGGAGATCGCCTATTTTGTTTGTGGATAAGAAAGATGGAGGTAACCGTTTGTGCACGGATTACCGGAAGCTGAATGATGTCACCATCAATAACAAGTACCCACTGCCCAAGATAGAGGATCTATTTGATCAGTTGACTGATGCCAGAGTGTTTTCTAAGATTGATCTTAGAACTGGTTATCATCAACTCAAGATTCGTGCAATGGATATTCCAAAGACCGCCTTTACCACCAGATGGGTTATATGAGTATACGGTCATGTCTTTTGGATTAACCAATGCCCCCCCCCCCGCTTATTTCATGAATCTCATGAATAAGATTTTTATGAGATTCCTGGATAAGTTTGTCATTGTTTTTATCGACGATATTCTAATCTATTCAAGACCATGAGTAACACCTGAGAACCATCCTTGAAACCCTTAGAAAGCATCAATTGTATGACAAGTTTAGCAAATGTGAGTTTTGGCTGAAAGAAGTAGGATTCCTCGGACATATTGTGTCGGCAGGAGGAGTCGTTGTCGATCCCGCCAAGGTCAAAGATGTGGAAGAATGGGAAGCCCCAACCACTCAAACCCAAGTCCGTGCATTTCTCGGATTAGCGGGATACTACCGCAAGTTCGTTGAAGGATTTTCGAGCATCGCAAGACCAATGACCCAATTGTTGAAGAAAGATAGAAAGTTTGAATGGACTGACAAATGTGAAGCAAGTTTTCAAGAGCTCAAGAAGAGATTGATTTCAGCCCCAATCTTGATTATGCCAGATATCAAGAAGCCTTTTGATGTGTATTGTGATGCATCCAAGATTGGTCTCGGATGTGTGTTGATGCAAGAAGGCAAAGTCATAGCATATTTGTCCCGACAACTGAAGCAGCATGAGCAAAACTACCCCACCCATGACCCTGAACTAGCAGCTGTAGTTTTAGCTTTGAAGACATGGCGTCATTACCTTATGGGTAACCGCTGTGAGATTTATTCAGATCACAAGAACTTGAACTATATTTTCACCTAGAAGGAGCTGAATATGAGGCAAAGGAGACGGATAGAGTTAATCAAGGATTATGACCTTGACATTCACTATCACCCCGGCAAAGCCAATGTGGTAGCGGATGCTCTTAGCAGATTGCCGTATAGATTAAACACCATGATCAAAGAATCCCAGCCAAGTTTGCATGAGGAGTTGGAGCAGTTTAGAACTAAGCTAGTTAGCAAAGGATTTTTAGCTAGCATTGAACTTTAACCCACTTTGATCAGCCAGATCATGGAAGCCCAAAAGGGAAATGCAAGTATCGACATAATCAAACATCGTATTGGTACAGGAAAGGTACTCGGATTCACCGAAGATGAAGAAGGAGTTTTGTGGTACAAAGGACGTATCTATGTGCCAGCACAGTCAGAGCTGAAGCAAGTTATCATGCAAGAAGCTCATGATAATATTTATTCGATCCACCCCGGAGGAACGAAGATGTATCAAGATTTGAAGGAGCAATTTTGGTGGCACAAGATGAAGAGAGAAATCAGAAGCTACATAGCCAAGTGTGATATCTGTCCGAGAGTCAAAGCGGAACATCAGAGACCTGCAGGACTGTTGCAACCATTGCAGATTCCAGAATGGAAATGGGATTCCCTCAGAATGGACTTTATCACCGGTTTGCCTACTTCTAGTAGGGGAAATACTCTATTTGGGTCATAGTTGATAGACTGTCCAAGGCAGCCCATTTTATGCATGTCAAGACTACCTATCAAAGTTCGAAGCTAGCAGAGTTGTACATTGCTAGAATCGTCAGTTTGCATGGAACCCGTAAGACCATAGTGTCGGATCGAGGAACCCAATTTACCTCAAGATTTTGGCAGAAAGTCCAAGAAGGATTAGGAACCAAGTTGAATTTCAGCACAGCTTATCACCCGCAAACCGATGGAAAAACTGAAAGAGTCAACCAAATCTTAGAAGATATGTTGAGAGCTTGTGTTCTAGAGTATGGATCAAAATGGGAAGATTGTCTGCCTTTCCGGGAATTCTCATACAACAACAGTTATCAAGCCAGTTTGCAAATGGCCCCATTTGAATTTCTGTATCGAAGGAAGTGTCGTACCCCCTTAAATTGGTTGCAAGTAGGAGAGAGTCAGATTTTTGGACCTGACTTCCTATGAGAAGCCGAATAGAAGGTTCACAAAGTCCGTGAGCACCTCAAGACCACCCAATTTAGACAGAAGAGTTATGCTGAAAAGAGACGTAGAGACCTGACCTTCAATGTCGGAGATTTTGTGTATCACAAAGTGTCGCCTTTGAAGGGAATGCAGCATTTTCAGCTAAAAGGGAAGTTAGCCCCCAAATATATTGGACCCTTCAAGATTTTGAATCACCGAGGAGAAGTATCATATCAACTGGAACTGCCAGAGGAGATGTCAGCCATCCATGATGTGTTCCATATCTCGTTACTTCGCAAATGCCTAGAAGTTCCGGAGAATACCAAAGTTTTCAAGAACATCGATCACCAAGAATTGATATCAACAAGGATCTGAAGTATCGTGAAGTGCCCATTCGTATCTTGGAAGAAGCCTTCAGAACCACCAAGACCCGGAGTATCAAATTTCTCAAGATCCAATGGAGCAACCATACTAAAGAAGAAGCTACTTGGGAGCGAGAAGATTGCATTAGGACTGAGTTTCCAGATCTCTTTAGTTTCTAGTTTTTCTTAAATCTCGGGACGAGGTTTTATTTAAGGAGGGAAGGTTTGTAACACCCCAAAACTTATAATCAAGATTATCAAGTTCAAATCACCCAAGTTTAGGGTTAACAAAAACTTTTATTAAGAAAATGAATAATGAATGCATGTGTGTTTGCATTAGTGTAGATTTGAGTGTATATGCCATGCTTGATTGTTCTAAATGATGTGAATGGTTTAAAGGTAAATACCACATCATCTAGACCAATTAAAAACAAAAAAAAAAGAAATCAAATATGAATACATAAAGCAAATGGTCATTTTGACAAAAGTAACCCACTAGGCCACTTTAAGTGTTCCTAGAAGAAGATTTCTAACAGAAACATTTCTACTTCTTTTCACCCCTTGATAGACCAAGTAAAAGTGTATCAAGGCCCACATTACAAACTTACAAAAACATCTTTCAAATCAATTTAATGGACAGTTGAAAATTGAATCTAGTTCATATGTTAAGATCCCACTTTTTCAAAAACCTATCAAATCAATTCCCCTTGACCTCTCCAAGCAAACATAGACTCTCAAGCTTAATTTAAGATCACTCAAAAAATTTGAATCAAAAATTCCAAGCAAGTTTCATGCGGCCATTTACACAAACACCTGAGCTGCAGAAATTAACCCTCTGCCTAACTTCACTGTTGTGCATAGTAATCCACGACCATTTGGTCTCCACTTCACTCTCCTGTCTCCCCTGAGTCTAACCAAGCCCCAGACCATCCCCCCTTTATCCGTGGAGCACAGTGGAGCATCGCCCGTTTTTGGTCGTCGCCGGCCGACAGTGGGCTACATGTCAGGAGCCTCGCTAGCCTCACCCACGACGTGCACTAGACACGCCTCACTCTACCGCCACCCCATGTCCAGGCCACGACCCCAGCCGAGCCCTGGACCACCCTAGCTACACCGTGCCCTGCCTCTCTACACCATGTCTAGAGCACGCCAGCTCGCCGCACCTGACCAGCTCGCCCAGACCGCGCCTTACCCTAACCGTGCATGCCCGCCATAATCACTGCACCCCAGCAGACACCCCCGTTCGCCATCGCGCGACCCGCAGCTACCGCACGTTGTCGCAAACACCTATGGGTCCGTGCAGAGCACTGCATGCTCCCGACCGAACCACACCGCCCCACGCCTCACCATTATGCCCATAAGAACTGCCAGGGAACACAGCACCGCCCACTAGCCACCACCTTGCCGATAGCCGCATGTAGCCTCGTCATCGACGAGCTCGCGCCTGCACCGCTCGGTCCCCTCGCCGCGCTATAAAAGGGGTCCACCCCTACCTCCATTCTCCACACCATTCCAGTCACCACCTCTCACTGACTGTTCCCCACTTCTTCCCGGAGCAAGGCGAGCCCTCTCTTGCCGGAATTTGGCCGAAGCCCGTCGCTGCTAGAGGAGAAGGGCGCCAGCGATTCCGACCACCCCAAGCCCTATCATGACCGTGCCTCGCCTCACCGTCGTCTACCATGTCGTTTTCCCCCGTCGCCGACCCTAGCTGGAGCCCAGGTGAGCCCTGCGAGACCCCCACCACCGCGCTAGGTTTAGTTCCTCGCTGGAGCAGTTTGTCGTTGATGACGACTCACCGCTGTTGGATTAGAATTAGAACGCACGGCTCAAATTCGTAGATACCGTTTCACGTAGAGTAAGTCGCTCACTGGTGGACCCCGCCTGTCACTAGCCTGCTGTGTCGCGTAGTGTAACTGGGTCGGCCTGTTTAATTTCCCGCAATGGCCTAGAAATTCAAATAATTGTTTTTCTATTTAGGTTTAAAATAGTTTCTGTCCACGCATTCAAAAATCAATTCAGAGAGTTTCACTAAACCAAATTGCATGATTCAAATTTTTCTAGAAAGGTAATTAAATTATCTATCCAAGCCCGTTGGATTTAAATCATTTGGAGTTAGAGATAATCTATAGTAAAAATAACAAGACATAGACTTTTGCAACTTCAAACATTTTTCAAAAATCAACCATAATAGCTTTTGAGTTGATTCCAACTCTCAAAAATCACATTTGACAATATCTATATGAATATGCAAAAATATCTAGGTTTGCATGCAATGACATTGGACTAGTACCAAAAGAATGCTATTAGGGCATTTCTAGTCACTTTAAATCTATTAAATGATAATCTTAAACTTTATAAAATATGACCAACACTTCAAATCACATTCCCATGTATTAGAATATATGATGATGACATGTGTCCACATGATCCCATATTTTAATTGGTGAATATTAAATCTTAATTAATTTCAATGAGTAGAAATTACTTTTCTCCAATAAGATGAATAGAACTAGTTCTTTAATTCATGAGATGATTGTGATGATGCTAGATCATCAAGTGTGAGACTTAGTGTGATAAATAGAATTAGTTAAGTATTGTTTGGTGATTGTGTATACCGTATTTATTTATAGACGATAGTACCGACCCAAGCTACGAGGAGGAGGAGTTCTACCCCGAAGAAGAGGAGGAAAACTTCAATCACTGCACCAATCAAGGCAATCTAGATCTATGCAAGCTATTATTGGCAAGATATAATTATACAAGTTAATCATGCAATCTTTAACCTAAGCAAGATGCATTAGGCATGCTTTGGTTGTGTACTTTGATTTATATCCATCCCAAGTTTTACTTGCAAGCTTTACTCTTTACTTTACCAAAGTTCTTTACTTTTAGTTAGTGCTTTGTGAGGATTTGGAAAGATAGTATAGATAGCATAAAGAGTATAAATCTAGGCCTATACTAGATGTCATTCTATGGCATGAGATTGAGATTAGCGTCCCTCATTAGTGAACACTCTTAACTTAGTGGCTAGTGCTAAGCATAAAACTTGATCACTTTAGATGGGAATACTTGGTGAAAATGATTATGAAAACCTTGGAATGATGCTTCATTATATTGAAATGTTTTGACATGTGTTGAGAAACACAAATGTATTTGATGATGAAAATGTTGAGGCATGAGCCTTAGCCCTTTATAAAAACTGATGGTTGGGTTTGGATGCGATACCATTCCAATTTTACCGTACAACCACAATACCTGAATTGGGTAAGGCTTAGCCGGAAGTTTAAATGCATTAGTATGGGTTCCCTCGCGGAAGAGGTTTGAGCTGAGGCTACCTCTTGATGATGTCCACTTATGCAGTGCCTAGGATGGCAGATGGCCATGGCTGGGGGGCCAAGCTCATAGGGGAGGTGCCTATACGAGTGTGTGTAATTGAAAGGTTATGATTGATTATCCACATACTAAGTATGATGATTCAGGGTTATCCCTGATGGATGTATCGAATTTTGTGGTGAAAGTGTACCACCTCTGCAGAGTGTCAAACTATTCGAATAGCTGCGTCCATGGTCATGGACAGTTGGAGTGGCCATACTGTTCCGTCGTCAGATGTTTTCAAAATGACTTGTGAAGTGAACTTTGACTTGACCACAACAGGGTTGCGAATATGAAAACTAGGTTCCCACTTAAAGTGATTTAGGACATTTACTTAGTTGTCTTTACTTCTAAACTCAGTTTAGATAAATCTGGCTTTTTTGCAAATAAACTTAGAGCTTAGGATTTCCTACTAGAACTACCTTACTTGTTAGTGATAGTTTGCGAGTACTTAAAGAGTACTCATGGCTTTGTCCCTGGCTATTGCCGTGGCCAGACTATGAGGAGGACTATCAGGAAGATAGACAGCAGGACGGCTACGACAACTAGGATCATCTCCCATCATCAGCATTGCCTGTGACACTGAAGATGGAGCCCACTACTATGCTTATTATTCGCTGCTTGTTTGTATTAAGACTGGGTCATAGATCCTTTATTTGTGTAAGACCTTATTATGGTTTGTAATGTATGATTGACGACCCACAAGTATAGGGGGTGTATCACAGTATTTTTGATAAGTATGAGTGTCGAACCCAACGAGGAGCAGAAGGTGTTGGCTAGTGGTATGATCCAGGAATTCTCTGCAAATACTTAGCAAACGGATTTTTAGGGTTTTTTTATAAAGCAAGTAAACAAAGTACGAGTAAATGAAAGACAGTAAGAATAAATGCAGCAAGTGGCCCAATCCTTTATGCAGCAAAGGACAAGCCGGTTGTATTTCTATAGATGACCAAACGTTCTCGAGGACACATGGGAAGACTGTCAAGTGCTTTCGCTTCATATAGCTGATTAATCTTCTCTAGCTTGCTAAGTGTTGTGTGGGTGAACCTGTGCTAATGTACCGCCCCATCCAAGACTAATACATACTTGTGATTAAACCCCTTGCAAACATCCATAAGTACAAGAAAGTAATTAAGCTAGAAACCTAACCACAGCTTTAAACTCTAAGACCCTTATGTCCCTTGTGCAATGGTTTCCTAACGGGGGTTCAGGTTTCTGTCACTCCGGCAACCCCTACGATTAGTAGCCAAATACACAATGCATTCCCCTAGGACCTTATAGGTTAAGTTTCATGTAGTTGACGTTCACATGACACCACTAGAAGAAGTACACCACAACTTAAATAACAATCTATTGAATCTTTCTCAACGCAACTCCACTACTAACAACAAGACTTCTCCCATGTCCTCAAGAACAAAACGAACTACTCACAAGACATCATATGGATCATGATCAGAGATGGAATAATGATGTATAAAAATCTTAACATAAACAATAATTCAATGGTTCACTCAATAGCATCAACTATAAAGAGTAATCAACACCGGGAAAGTTTCCCCTATGAACTATGCAAGATTCAACGCAATTGTTACAGCAATATGGATATGGTGATGAGGGTGCTGATGGTGATGATGGTGGTGATGATGATCATGATCCTGATGAAGTCCAGCTTGATGGTGGTGTTGATGGCGACGATCTCCCCTCTCCGGGAAGGAATTCCCTCGGCAGAAATCTGTCTGCCGGAGAGATCTTTCTCTCTCGGTGTTTTCCGCCCAGCAGAGGTGGCGGAATCTTTCTATGGTCGCTCACCTAGTCTTAGGGTTTCGTGGGGATGATATATGCCAGAGGAGAGAGGCTGGAGTGGGCCAGGGCGTCCACACCACTCCCAGACACGGCCTAGGCCTGCCCCCGCCATGGGGTGGTGTGGGCCCCCTATGGCCCACCTCCACTCCATTTTCTGGTATCCTGAGTCTTCTGGAAAAATAGGATTTTCCGTATATTTTCCCGGATTTTCTGATCTTCGTGAATTTTGCCTCCAAACAGCACCTTTTCCATCAGAATCCTGACTGCAGCGGTCCATGCTCCAAAAGTCATCGACCATGCAAAAATAGATGAAATAACATAAGTATCACCTCTCAATACGAAATATATCAATGAATAATAGTGAATTAAGACATAGAATAGTGATGCAAAATGGACGTATCAACTCCCCCCAAGCTTAGACTTTGCTTGTCCCCAAGTGAAACTGAGCTCAATAAACATGACCTCAGGTTTATGGAGTGAAGAGTCGATAAAGGAATACGGACAAGAAGCATCACATTCATCAAAAGCATAGATTATAATAGAAGACAACTCACTATTATATAACTCAACTTGCAATGAGTAAAGGAAACACAAATAAAGATACATAAAGTGAATCATAATTGGTAATGGCAAACTTAGCTCTTGGTCGAAGAATAGTTAATAATTTGCTGGAGTTCACAAATAGCTGGTTTTTCAATGATAGCTTTCAAAGTAGTAAACATCAAGATAAGAGCAATGTGCAAAACAAGGAACATAAGACATGATTGAATAAATCATCATATGAATGAATGAAACACATCAACTCAAAATACTTGCTGACATAGAGAGAAAGTAGGTTTACTGACTCAATCTACAAAGTAAAATAAAGGCCCTTCGCAGAGGGGAGCAGGGATTGCAAGTCTCATAAAGAGCTCCCAAAAATTATGATACTTACTAGCTTTCAGCTCTCATTGCCCCTATCATAGGCATCTTTAGGTGATTAAGGTGAAAGTGAGGTCCAATCTGAGTTATATGCTTGACAGACTATAAACTGAAAATCCCAAGTCCCTTGAGTACGAGGGCCGCTCCTCATGCTACTCAACTTTAGTTACCGGTAAGTTCTTGTCATCATAAGTATGTGCGTATCATTGAGAACTGCCAATGGGGTACCCCTTGCCCGATGATACAGAAGAATCCCCATATCAAAATGACAAGGCAAGCAGACAAAGAGTATCTCAGCAATCTTCTTATTTACCGTGGGAAAATGGTGCTTTTTTCTCTCTTTCCTCTTTTCATAGTATCTTTTTCTTTTCTTTTCTTTTTCTCAATAGCTATCTCTCTCTTTTTTTATAAGAAGAATGGTTCATAGATCTCATTATGGTTACGCTGCAGGTTTCCACCATGTCAGCATGGATTAGACCAGCGGCCCAGGCGTTTCTTTAACACACATACATAACTCCATGGACTTACAAGCTCCCCCTTTATTTCAAACCGACGACATCCACAAACAAAAGAGCAAGGTATCAACTGGGTATATATTTACATGTGTTGAAAGCGTTCCCCGTGACAGCACGGTTCTGCTAATCCCCAGCCTATAATTTGCAAGCATATAACTTTCATGAAGAGTTCACAATGGTTCAGGTTTATTAAGTGCAAGAAAGTAAAGTGTGCCATCAAGTTCGTGAGAGCTTTAATCACTAATTTTCGGATAACAAGTTTAATTTGGGAGGTAGACAAAACAAGAATTTACTTGGAATAGCAATAATTCTACTAGGTAGGTATGGTGGACACAAATGGCAAAGGTTTTGGTTTAAATGAGGTGGATGAACGAGAAGAATTCCCTCTCAGTACAGGTTTTTGGCTAGCAAGGCTGGGTAGCAAGTATAAGAGTTGAAGGAAACAAACAAACATACAAATGATAAAGACAAACATGCAATCTTCCTTGGAAGCACAAAAGATCTTAACTAGAGAATACTAGACTTATGAGCAAATCAAGAAAGAAAGATGATGAAATTATTTTTCTTTAGAGTACTTCTATCTTTTTCTTTTCAACTCTCAAAAAGGTGTTGCTACTAACCGAGACAGGTTTGCCAAAACCAACTAAATTAACTCAATGATCCCAAAGTGCTACCAATACTAACAACAAGATCAATCATATAACCACGAATTGAAAACTAATATAAGCTATGCAAAAGAGTGAATGATAGAACTTCTCATTAATATTCCATAATGGAAACTCACACCAAGGGATACAAATCTAACGAGAGAGGGGTCACTTCCATAATGCAAACCATGCTACATAATAACTCCTCTATTCATGATATGACTCTACTAAAAAGGTAAAAAGATAGAAGATAGTGATATGATACCGCGGCACTCCCCCAAGCTTGGAGCAAACCAAGGGGGTGCCAAACCTGATGATGAATTACTCCTTTGGTGGTGGTGGTATCCTCTCGATGAGCTCTCTGATCAGTTTCCCCAAGTCCTCAATCTCGAAGGTGAGATTACGAATAAGCTGCGAGTTTTGCTCAATGCGGCTCATGATCATGTCGGGTTGAGAATTCCAGCTCTTGCTATTCTTTCCCCACTCTTCCTCCTTGAAGTCTTCTTTTCCTGCATGGCTAGAACGAGGCAAATCCCAATTGGAGGCTAATTTCTCCTTGGGCATATTCTAGTATTGATGCTCTTGGATAAGGGTATGTAAAGGATTCCTGGTGCGTGGAGGAAGTGACCGTGGAGCCAAATTGTGACGAGGAGCTTTCCCCCCAGTTTGCATCCGTGCAGTCCTTCTGATCTTTGCAGGTTTCACCACTCCAATGCTTGCAATGGTGGTGCCGGTATGCGGATGTTGGCCTTGCTCCTCTTCACCTTCACTCTTGATCTCCTTCTCCTTCCCAGGGTCTTGGAGGCCTTCCCCCATGGGCTCCTTCCCTTTATCCTTGGCGGACACCATTGTGCTTCTAAACCTTCAAAGAGTATGTCCTGGCAGAAACAGATCGAAACAAAAACACGGCGAAAACACGATATACGAACCTTGGGAGATCCGGGGGGTTATATATTACAAAGTTTCATATCAAAAGGAAGGTACTGGGAGAAAACGGGACGGAGACGGAGTCCTGGGTGGCCTCACCACCTGGTGGCGCGGCCAGGGGTGGGCCCGCGCCATGGGGTGGTGTGGGCCACCCCGGCTCCGTTTCCATCCCTTTTTCGCTTCGTAGCTTTCCTTATTGACTGAAAACTGCAAAAATATAGTTGGATTGTATTTTCACGGAACTTTTCTTACCAGAACTGTTACCTAGTTGGAAACGGACTCTGCAGGTCTCTGAATTTTGTATCTAGTAGATTCTTTCGGAGTCACCACTTGAATATCATTGATATCTTCATCTTCATACACTTATTGCTTGAGTCATAAAACCCTTCTCTTCCTTATTACACCATTGTCTCCACTTCCTGGAAATTTCTTTCACACAAAAACTTCACACGGTTCTCATTAGCAACATTAGTATAAGTGAAGTGATAAAACCTTTTGAGTCAAAATTCAACTGAAAACCATCAAAACAAAAGCTACTGTAGCAACTCCTTCTGAAAACCCAAAAAGAATTCAAAAAGGAAATCGAATAAAGAAGCAAATGCAAGATTGGCTAAATCTGTCAAAACAGACCAGCAGGTAAAGATCAATTTTTTCGAAAATCTTCTGTTGCTCAAATAAAAAAGTGCGAAACTAACGAAAGTTACATAACAACCTGGGTCATAAGCACAAAAAATTACAACTCAATCCGACATACAGAGATCTCTCACGAATTTTTACGGCGAAGCACAAAAATCTGTTTCGGGACAGCAACTTCCCCAAATCTTTCTTCTCTCTCATTAGAGGTTGATCTTGACACAAAAACCAAACAAAATGGATAAGGAGCGGTTATTACCGAAGTAATAACTTCCAAGACTCAAAGAAACAAAAACAAACTGAAAGCAAAAACAAATTGGGTTGTCTCCCAAAAAGCTCTTTCTTTATAGCCATTAAGATGGGCATGATAATTTTGAAGAAGCTCTCATAGGGATATGATTTGAAGTGAAAGAGAGCATTAAGAAGCAAAAACACACACATTTAAGTCTAACCCACTTCTATGCAAGGGGATTTGGTAAACAAACAAGTTGTTGAAATCATAGGAAACTTGCATAAGAAAGCAAAAGAAGTGCAGCATAAAAACTTTCAGGATAAAACGGGGAAACTTGATATTATTGAGATGCATAAGAACACTTTTCCCTCTCTCATAATAACTGTCAGTATCATGCATAAACTCAACATTATAGCTATCAGAAGGACTATCATAGCAATGATCACTTATTCTAACAGAAAACACGGGAATACTAGCTCTCATAACACTACTTTGTGAAACAATATTAGAGGTATCCTTGCAAAGGATAGTGTGTCCCTCTTTTTCATACTTAGTGACAAAGTTTTTCACACTTGCTATTATAGGTTCATCAACCATTTGTTTATCAGGTTCAATAGCTTTATTCATACTTTCATCAACCATACTAGCTATCATAGAACGTTCCTTTACCTTAACTGGAAAAGGCATTTTCTCAATATAAGGTTCAGGTAAAACATGATTAGCAGTATAAACTTCAGTATTTCTTGCAGGAACACTCTTAGCAATATCTTTATAAGGTTCATGATACTTATTCCACTTCTTTTTAGGCACTTCAATATAAGAAGCAATAGCTTGAGAGTCTAGACCATAAGCATTTTTGATATTTTGAAAGTCGTCAGTTCCCATAAAAGATTCAATGCATTCATAATCATAATTTATACCTGACTTTCTACCTTTGTCATTCTCCCAAGCTTCAGCATTGTCTTGAATACGGTCCAGAAGATCCCATTTAGATTCTTCTTACATGCGAGTGAATGATCCAGCACAAGAAGCATCCAATAAATCTTTATAACGTAGAGGGAGCCTTGCATAAAAGTTATTGATAATAATATTGTTGGGGAGCTCATGAATGGGACATTTGAGCATTAGTAACTTCAATCTCCCCCAAGCTTGAGTTGTACTCTCTCCATCAAGTGGCCAAAAGTTGTATATTTGATTCTGATCTTTATGAATCTCACTAGGAGGATAAAATTTTGAATAAAAGAGAGGCACTATTTCCTCCCATTCCAGAGCTTGACCATTCTTCAGCAGCTTATACCATTCCTTACCTCTTCCTTTCAGTGATAATGAGAATAACTTCTTCTTAACTTGATCTCTAGTAATACCTGCACACTTGAACAGCCCGCATAATTCGTGTATAAAGAGTAAATGATCACCGGGATGGACAGTTCCATCCCCAACATAGTAGTTATCCATAACACGATCAATAATTCTTGTAGGTATTTTGAAAACATCTTTCTCAGCAGGTGGTGGCTTATCTACTACCTTAGCAGTGGTAGTAGCATTACCAAATAAGAAACTCAGCGAATTATCCATAACAAAAATAAAGCAACTAGCAGAAGTAAACAATACTCACAGTAGAAGTTTCCTTTACCAGTTCCACTCTCCAATAGCGCTTCACTCCCCGGCAACGGCGCCAAAAAATAGTCTTGATGACCCACAAGTATAGGGGGTGTATCGCAGTATTTTCGATAAGTAAGAGTGTCGAACCCAACGAGGAGCAGAAGGTGCTGGCTAGTGGTATGATTCAGGAATTCTCTGCAAATACTTAGCAAACGGATTTTTAGGGGTTTTTGATAAAGCAAGTAAACAAAGTACGAGTAAATGAAAGACAGTAAGAATAAATGCAGCAAGTGGCCCAATCCTTTATGCAGCAAAGGACAAGCCGGTTGTATTTCTATAGATGACCAAACGTTCTCGAGGACACATGGGAAGACTGTTAAGTGCTTTCGCTTCATATAGCTGATTAATCTTCTCTAGCTTGCTAAGTGTTGTGTGGGTGAACCTGTGCTAATGTACCGCCCCATCCAAGACTAATACATACATGTGATTAAACCCCTTGCAAACATTCGTAAGTACAAGAAAGTAATTAAGGTAGAAACCTAACCACAGCTTTAAACTCTAAGACCCTTACGTCCCTTGTGCAATGGTTTCCTAACGGGGGTTCAGGTATCTGTCACTTCGGCAACCCCTACGATTAGTAGCCAAATACACAATGCATTCCCCTAGGCCCTTATAGGTGAAGTGTCATGTAGTCGACATTCACATGACACCACTAGAAGAAGTACACCACAACTTAAATAACAATCTATTGAATCTTTCTCAACGCAACTCCACTACTAACAACAAGACTTCTCCTATGTCGTCAAGAACAAAACGAACTACTCACAAGACATCATATGGATCATGATCAGAGATGGAATAATGATGTATAACAATCTGAACATAAACAATAATTCAATGGTTCACTCAATAGCATCAACTACAAAGAGTAATCAACACCGAGAAAGTTTCCCCTATGAACTATGCAAGATTCAACGCAATTGTTACAACAATATAGAGATGGCGATGAGGGTGCTGATGGTGATGATGGTGGTGATGATGATGATGATGATCCCGATGAAGTCCAGCTTGATGGTGGTGTTGATGGCGACGATCTCCCCTCTCCGGGAGTCCCTCTTTAACCCTCCTTTGACCGTGAAGGTTACAAGTGTTGGGTCTGCAGCATAGAAAACAAAAAAATTCCTGAGATGAGAAATATACGCCAAGATCTATCTACTAGATACAGAGCAACGGGTGGACATACATCCATGGATAACTTACCCTCGAAGACAACGAGTTTTGTTAACAAGTAGGAACTCGTGGTTGATGTAGTCATACGCTTGCCGATCTCAAGATCGTGTGGAAGTCCGAGCGCCGCAAATCAGCAGCGCATCCGTCCTCGCACACACGTTCAAGCTACCGGTAAACCTCCACCTCCTCGCTCCAGCGAATCAGCAGAAGCAGCAACTCCTTCCAGACGCAAGGCCACCGGGAACATGTATCTCGCTAATTCGAGGCCATGGGGAATATCTAGAGGGGGAGAGAGATCCTTCACGAGGAGGTGTGCTTTGTGAGGGAGGAGAGGGGGGCTCCTCCCCTACCATGGCCGGCGTCCAAGGAGGGTGCCCCCACCTCTTCCTCGTTCATGTGGTGGAAGCTCCACTCACATCAATTTTGACTCCACCCAAAATTCCACTCACATGCATTAAATTTCAACCAAATTTAATGCAACTCTCAATTAATAAAACTCTTTTATTTATTTTATTCAGAATTTTGTTAATTACTTTAATTAACAAACATTCGCATAAAACACCTTGCAACATTTCAATATCACATGCAGAACCACTTTCTGCAATTTCACCAAAACAATTCCGGTTTATATCGAAACAATTCATGTTTCTATCGAAACATTTCATGCGCTTTGCAAACCTTTTGTCTGAAACATATGTGCTCCTAAATGGTGTCCATCAACCCTTAAGTGTGTCACTCTATGGTTCGTGAATAATGCAGACATGATTGAGACTCCTCTCAGATCAATAATCAGAAGCGAGACCTGGACATCCATACTGACTCCTGCACATTCAATGATGACTTCTGTGATCGTGAGAACCTTTAACGCTAGTAATTTAATCCCTTTGTCTCATGATATAATACATGTTCGAGATTTGATCATCGGTATCCAAATACCTAGTTTGATCTTGTTGCCGACATGCACTCTTTTCTCGTTCCCATGATATAACATTCTAGTGATCACATCACTTGCTTGCAAGCTATCTTAATGTGATATCACCGAGAGGGCCTAGAGTATATCTATCTGTCATCGGGATTGACAAATTCCACTCTTGATCCATGAGCCTCAACATAACACCTTCATAGCACTGAACCCACCTTTATAGTCACCCTGTTACGGTGTGACGTTTGATGTTATCAAGATACTCTTCTAGTGTTAGCAATTAACATGATCTCATGGTCTAAGGACTAAGACTACTTCGTATGATATTATAGCAATATAAACATAATGACTTGATCATAATGCTATACTTCGGATGAATGTTCATCACATCATTTCATAATGATGTGACCTTGTTATTAACAACATCCAATGTCCATGATCAGGAAACCTTGATCATATTGTTAATCAACAAGCTAGTCTATAAGAGAGGCATAACTAGGAACCCTTTGTGTTTATTAAACACACATGTATTGACGTTTCCTATCAATACAATTATAGCATGCAAAATAAACATCTATCATATACAAGGAATACATAATAACCACTTTATTATTGCCTCTTATGGCATATTTCCTTCAGTATCCCACTTGCACTAGAGACAATAATCTAGTTTACATAGTGATAAATCTAACACCCATGGAGTTCTGGTGTTGATCATGTTTTTCCCTAGGGAGAACTTTAGTCAACGGATCTGCTACATTCAGGTCCTTGTGCACTTTACAAATCTTTATATCTCCATCCTTGACATGCTCGCGGATGGAGTGAAACCGGCGCCTAATATGCTTGGAATTCTTGTGAGACCTTGGTTCCTTGGCGTTGGCTATGGCTCCATTGTTGTCACAATAGATCACCATTGGGTCCAACGCACTAGGAACCACACCTAGTTCCATTATGAACTCCTTCATCCAAACTGCTTCCTGCGCCACTTCTGAAGCAGCAACATATTCCGCCTCCGTCGTTGTTCCAGCCACCACAGGTTGTTTGGAACTCCTCCAACTAACTACTGCTTCGTTCAAGAGAAATACGTATCCGGATTGAGACTTAGAGTCATCTAGATCAGTGTCAAAGCTAGCATCGACATAACACTTAGCGACTAGCTCTTCTTCACCTTCGTATACAAGAAACATATCCTTAGTTCTTCTCAAGTACTTAAGGATATTCTTGACCGCTATCCAGTGTTCTGAACCTGTATCAGATTGGTACCTACTATTCAAACTAATAGCACGTGCCACATCTGGTCTTGTACATAGCATGGCGTACATTATAGAGCCTATGGCTGAGGCATAGGGGATCTTATCCATTATCTCTCTTTCTTCCACTGTAGCTGGACTTTGAGTCTTACTCAATGTCTTGCCTTGCAACATAGGTAAGAACCCCTTCTTACTTCCATCCATATTAAATTTCTTTAATATCTTATCAAGGTATGTACTCTGCGATAGCCCAATTAGGCGTCTTGATTTATCTCTATAGATTTTAATGCCTAATATATATGAAGCTTCACCAAGGTACTTCATCGAGAATTTGCTATTTAGATAACTTTTAACACTGTTTAAAAGATCTATATCATTTCCAATCAATAATATGTCATCCACATATAATATTAGAAATGCCACATTGCTCCCACTCACTTTCTTGTAAATACAAGCCTCTCCATAAGTTTGGACAAATCCAAACTCTTTGATCACCTCATCAAAGCGGAGATTCCAACTCCGGGATGCTTGCTTCAGTCCATAGATGGATCGCTGAAGCTTGCATACCATATCAGCATCCTTAGGATCAAAAAAACCCTTAGCTTGTATCATATACAACTCTTCTTCAATATTACCATTGAGGAACGCAGTTTTGACATCCATCTGCCATATTTCATAATCGAAATATGCAGCAATTGCTAACATAATCCTAACCGACTTAAGCATCGCTACGGGAGAGAATGTCTCATCGTAGTCAACTCCTTGAATTTGTCGAAACCCCTTTGCGACAAGTCGAGCCTTATAGATGATCACATTACCATCAGCATCCGTTTTTCCTTTGAAAATCCATTTATTCTCAACGGCCTTTCGATCGTGAGGTAAGTCTACCAAGGTCCAAACCTGGTTTTCGTACATGGGTTCCATCTTGGATTTCATGGCTTCTAGCCATTTGTTGGAATCAGGGCTCATCATCGCTTCTTCATACGTCGCAGGGTCATCTATTTCATCAATCATGAAATTCATAACAGGATTGCTGTATAGTTCAGGAGCTGCACGTGTCCTGCTTAACCTGCGAGGTTCGGTAGTGTCCTCTTTCGGAGTTTCATGATCAATATCATTATCTCTCTCTTCATTAGGTGAAGTCAACTCCGAAACAACTTCTGGTGTTGCGCTACTCGCCATTTCATGAAGAGAAGGTTCAATAACCTCTTCGAGTTCTACCTTCCAACTACTCACACCTTTCACAAGAAACTCCTTCTCAAGAAAGGATCCATTCTTGGCAACAAAAACCTTGCCCTCGGATCTGTGATAGAAGGTATACCCAATCGTTTCCTTAGGGTATCCTATGAAGACGCATTTTTCCGCTTTGGGTTTGAGTTTATCCGGTTGAAGTTTCTTCACATAAACATCGCATCCCTAAACTTTAAGAAATGACAACTTAGGTTTGTTTCCAAACCATAATTCATACGGTGTCTTTTCAACGGATTTAGATGGTGCCCTATTTAAAGTGAATGCAGCGGTTTCCAGTGCATAACCCCAAAATGATAGTGGCAAGTCAGTCAGAGACATCATAGATCGAACCATATCCAATAAAGTACGATTACGATGTTCTGACACACCATTACGTTGTGGTGTTCCGGCAGGCGTGAGTTGTGAAACTATTCCACAGTCTTTCATATGTGTGCTAAACTCGTAACTAAGATACTCTCCTCCACGGTTGGACCATAGAAATTTGATCTTTCTGTTACGATGATTTTCCACTTCATTCTGAAATTCCTTGAACTTTTCAAAAGTTTCAGACTTATGTTTCATTAAATAGATATACCTGTATCTACTCAAATCATCCGTGAAAGTAACAAAATAACGATATCCACCTCGCGCCGACACACTCATTGGTCCACACACATCTGTATGTATGATTTCCAATAAATCTGTCGCCCGTTCCATTGAATCGGAAAACGGCGTTCTAGTCATCTTGCCCATAAGGCATGGCTCACCTGTATCAAATGATTCAAAATCAAGTGATTCCAAATGTCCATCAGAATGGAGTTTCTTCATGCGTTTAACGCCAATATGACCTAGATGGCAGTGCCACATATCTACAGATATATCATTATCAAGTTTAATCCTTTTAGCATCAACATTATGAATATGCATAATACTACTATCAAGATCCAACAGAAATAAACCATTCAACACACGTGCATGACCATAAAAGATATTATTCATATAAATCGAACAACCATTGTTTTCAGACTTAAACGAATAACCACTTTGCATCAAACACGATCGGGATACAATGTTCATGCTCAGTGCAGGCACCAAATAACAATTATTCAGGTTTATAACTAATCCCGACGGCATATGGAGAGGCAGCGTTCCGACGGCAATCACATCAACTCTTGATCCATTCCCGACCCGCATCGTGACCTCATCCCTTGCTAGTTGTCGCTTGTTCCGCAGCCCCTGAACCGAGTTACATATATTAGCAACCGATCCCGTATCAAATACCTAGGTGCTACTGCGAGTACTAGTCAAATACACATAAATAACATGTATATCACATATACCTTTGTTTGCCTTACCGGCCTTCTTGTCCGCCAAATACTTGGGGCAGTTGCGCTTCCAATGGCCAGTCCCCTTGCAATAGTAACACTCGGTATCAGACTTAGGGCCAGCTCGGGGTTCCTTTACAGGTGCGACAACAGATTTTCCGCCCTTCTTTCCCTTCTGCTTGCCTTTCTTGTCCTTCTTGAAACCGGTGGTCTTATTGATCATCAACACTTGATGTTCTTTCCTAATATCCACTTCTGCAGTCTTAAGCATTGACAGAAGCTCGGGAAGAGACTTCTTCATGCATTGCATATTATAGTTCATCACGAAGCTCTTGTAGCTAGGTGGCAGAGATTGGAGAACACGATATATGCCTAAGTCAATGGGAATCGTTATTCCCAAGGACACAAGCTTATCGGCGTACCCAGACATTTTGAGTACGTGATCACTAACAGAGTTGTTGTCCTCCATCATGCAGCTAAAGAACTTTTCAGAAGCATTATAACTCTCTATGGCTGCATGGGTATCAAAAATCATTTTCAATTCTCCCATGGTATCAAAGGCATTGCCATTTTCGAAACGCTTTCGAAGTTCTGGCTCTAGCCCATACAGTATGCCGCAATGAACTAAGTTCTGGTCCTCCTAACGAGTTATATAGATGTTCTTTTCCTCGTCAGGGGCATTAGGAGCTGGTGGGGGGCCTAGCGGCACCTCCAGCACATATTGCTTTTGTGCAACAGTGAGGAGAATCCTCAAATTCATAGCCTAGTTGGTGAAGTTGCTACCATTCGCAGCAAGCTTCTCTTTCTCCATGAACACATTGAAATTAAAAGCAGGTGGTGCCATCTACAACATAATTTTTAAAGTATATTTAGACTAAGTTTATGATAGATTGAGTTCAACTAATCCAAATTACTAATGAACTCCCACTCAAAAACGACATCCCTCGTATCATTTTGGTGATTTCATGAACCAAATCCACTACACCAAGTCCGATCATCACGTGAGTTGGTGTAGCTTCAAAGGCGAGCATCTATATGGGCATCATATCAACTATATGACTCATGCTTAACCTTTTGGTCCGTGTTCCGAGGCCATGTCTGTACATGCTAGGCTCGCCAAGTAAGAACCTTAGTATTCACGTGTGTAAAACTGTCTTACACTCGTTGTATGAAAGCGTAGAGTTGAGAACACCCGATCATCACGTGATGCCTCAAAACACGATCCACAAAACAGTGCATACTTAAGGAAGAATACATTTTATCTTGATATCTAAATGAGGGATCATCTTATAATGCTACCAAAAGCGCCAAACTAGCAATATAAGATGCTAACATCTAATGTGTGAAGTGCGATGATACGGTCCATGCATTTGATCTCTATCATTTGCATCGTGGTATGATCTCTATCATTCCTTTGTGTGTAAGGCCAAGGTCTATGGAACTTACACGTTAAGTGAGTTGTAAGTGTATCTATCATACATCTACTTACAACAATACCATATCAAGGCACTAGCCCAGCAACGATCTAAACTAGACGCCTCTAATTTATCAATTGCAAGTTTTACATGGCTTAGGGCTTTTGGAGATAGAACCAGTCTTACCTACGAACCTGAACCACAACGAGGATAACCAAGTTATTGGCAACTCATTGTAAATCAGATATTGACTATAGTAGGAGAGACAGACACCCGCTAGCCACTTATGCAAAACTAGTTGCATGTCAGTCGTGGAACCGGTCTCATGTACGATGACATGTAAGGTTTGTCCGGGCCGCTTCATCCCACTATGCCACCAATATCCAAAATACATAGAAGATGCAATAACATGATCATCATCGCCCACATATAAACATATGTGTACTACCCGTGCAAAGCACCTACGCATAGATCAGGCTCTGATACCACTGTTGGGATCACGGCACAGAAAACAAAAAATTTCCTATGATGAGAACTATACACCAAGATCTATCTACTAGATACAGAGCAACGGGTGGACATACATCCATGGAGAACTTACCCTCGAAGGCAACGAGTTTTGTTAACGAGTAGGAACTCGTGGTTGATGTAGTCGTACGCTTGCCAATCTCAAGATCGTGTGGAAGTCCGAGCGCCGCAAATCAGCAGCGCATCCGTCCTCGCACACACGTTCAAGCTACCAGAAAACCTCCACCTCCTTTCTCTAGCGAATCAGCTGAAGCAGCAACTCCTTCCAGATGCAAGGCCACCGGGAACATGTATCTCTCTAATCTGAGACCATGGGAAATATCTAGAGGGGGAGAGAGATCTTTCACGAGGAGGTGTGCTTTGTGAGGGAGGAGAGGGGGGCCTTTTATAGCAGAGGGGGGGCTCCTCCCCTACCATGGCCAGTGGCCAAGGAGGGTGCCCCCACCTCTTCCTCATTCATGTGGTGGAAGCTCCACTCACATCAATTTTGACTCCACCCAAAATTCCACTCACATGCATTAAATTTCCACCAAATTTAATGCAACTCACAATTAATAAAACTCTTTTATTTATTTTATTCAGAATTTTGTTAATTACTTTAATTAACAAACATTCACATAAAACCCCTTGCAACATTTCAATATCACATGCAGAACCACTTTCTGCAATTTCACCCGAAACAATTCCGGTTTCTATCGAAACAATTCCTGTTTCTATCGAAACATTTCCTGCACTTTGCAAACCTTTTGTCTGAAACATCTGTGCTCATAAATGGTGTCCAGCAACCCTTAAGTCTGTCACCCTATGGTTCGTGAATAATGCAGACATGATTGAGACTCCTCTCAGATTAATAATCAGAAGCGGGACCTGGAGATCCATACTGACTCATGCACATTCAATGGTGACTTCTGTCATCGTGAGAACCTTTAACGCTAGTAATTTAATCCCTTTGTCTCATGATATAATACATGTCCGAGATTCGATCATCGGTATCCAAATACCTAGTTTGATCTCGTTGCCGACATGCACTCTTTTCTCGTTCCCGTGATATAACATTCTAGTGATCACATCACTTGCTTGCAAGTTATCTTAATGTGATATCACCGAGAGGGCCCAGAGTATATCTATCCGTCATCAGGATTGACAAATTCCACTCTTGATCCATGAGCCTCAACATAACACCTTCATAGCACTTAACCAACCTTTATAGTCACCCTGTTACGGTGTGACGTTTGATGTTATAAAGATACTCTTCTGGTGTTAGCAATTAACATGATCTCATGGTCTAAGGACTAAGACTACTTCGGATGATGTTATAGCAATATAAACATAATGAATTGATCGTAATGCTATACTTCGGATGAATGTTCATCACATCATTTCACAAATGTTGTGACCTTGTTATTAACAACATCCAATGTCCATGATCAGGAAACCTTGATCATCTTGTTAATCAACAAGCTAGTCTATAAGAGAGGCATAACTAGGAACCCTTTGTGTTTATTAAACATACATGTATTGACGTTTCCTATCAATACAATTATAGCATGCAAAATAAACATCTATCATATAGAAGGAATACATAATAACAACTTTATTATTGCCTCTCAGGGCATATTTCCTTCAACAAGCCAGCGCCAATCTGTCACGGGGCATTCCGGGTACGCTTCCAAGACATGTCCAAACAATTTCTCCCTCGCTTTAGTCCCAAGGGAAAATGATATGTGGTCGACTTTCACATATCATCTAAAGAGAGAGATCAAACACAATTCATAGATCAATGGATCTTTGTACACAAGTAATAGATCATATTTATTTCAATGCATAATAATACTAGGATTTCACCATCTTGCCCCAAGAACAAGGCAACTACTCATACATGAAGGGGATCAACATCATGGCAATTGTATGGATGCAATATGAAGGTACAACTGAATACAAGTGCCAATCCACAATAGAGATTCGACTACAACAAAGTAAACAAAAGGGATTGATATGAAGACGATGTTGATGAAGATCGATGTGTAGTCCTTCAAGATGCAGTGTCCTCTCTCCCTTGAGTGCTATGGTGATGTAGATCTTGTGGGTGGCGGCGGAGGCGGTGGAGCGGCAGGGCTCTGCCCCTTAGGCGTGTGTGGACTCTCCGCCTTCATCTATGGTTTTCCCCTCTTTAAATAGGCATCTGGAGGTTGATTTCGCGAACCGATGGAGCTTGGGGCTGAATATGCCCATTGGGCCTTCACAAATGTTGTTCCCTTTGATGAAACTAAGCCGTCGGGGGTAGGTACGTGTAACATCCCAAAACTTTAATCCAAGGTTATTAAGATCCAAATCATCAAAATTAGGGTCAACAAAAACTTTTCCAATTAAAATTATTAAAGCATTCATATGTGTGTGCATTTAAATAGGAGTTGTTTTGAATTGCCATGATTAAGTGATCCATTGCTTGTAAAATGATTCTTAGGTGAAATAAACATCATCTAGATCATTCCCAAACAAATCCCAAAGAAAAACAAATCAAAATGAATAAAAGAAAGAAATGGTCATTTGTGCCATTTTAATCAACATGCCTACTTTGGCTATTCCTAGTACTTAATTCTTAACAGAAATAAATATGGATCTTTGCACCCCTTGCTAGTACAAGTAATAGTGTACCAAGGCCCACCTTGTGATCTGCCAAAATCTTTCAAACACTAATTTTAAATGACATTTGAAAATTGAATCTAGTGTAGGTATCAAGATCACCCTATTTCAAAAACCACTCAAATGAGCTCCAATTTCAAAACCCAAGCAACCACAGAAGCTTAAGCATATGTATAGCAAACCCACCAAAATTCATCCAAAAATTCCAAACTTGATTTCTTTCGGCCATTTTCACAAACACTTGGTGGACAGAATTCAAACAAAACACTATTTCGAGCAGTGTTTGAACCAAATTGATTCCCCATTTTGCAACCACAGCTAACCCATACACTCTCCTACCCCTCAGTAGCCCAGCCACTCACTGTGCCACGACCAAATGGTCATGGCCATTAAGGCCGAGCCCCCATTTGGGCATCTCACCGGCGACAGCACGCCACAGCCGCCGCCAGCGCCATCCACCATTTCCAGGAGGTAGCCCGTGGTCCACCTCCACCGCCCAACCAGCCCCAGCCCAAGGACAGGGACCAGAACGGCCAGGAACCGCCGCGCCCAGAGACGGTCGGCCATGCCGACGCTGCCCGCAGAGCGCGCACTGTCCCCGCGTAGCCAGACCTCGCCTCGCTCCAGCCGCCCATCTACACGATCCCCACCGGCCTAGCAAGATAACGGACATGCCCTTTCCCCCGACCGTGCCCCGTAGTCGCCAGCCGCCGTGAAACTCGCCGTCGGCAGAGACTTAGTGTGTGCCGCGCCATTCACTGCCCCCGACCTTAAACCACTGCACACTCACCACCGTGACACTTGCCAGGGCATCACCCACCGTCCTAGCGCACCGCCCACGCCTCTAGCTCGATGTGCCGTCGTCACCAGCGAGCATCGCCCATGCTTCTCTGCCGCTTAGCCGCGCCTATAAAAGGAGACCTTCCCCGCACCAACTACTCACACCATTCCACTCCCCTCTCCTCACTGATCCTTCCCCACCTCTCGCCGGAGCTGCTCGAGCCTGGGTTCGCCGGAATTTGGCTGGAGGAGCCCGCTGCAGAGGAGGAGAAGGCTTCGTTAATTTCGTCCACCCTAGGAGCTGCCGCGACCACCCCTGAGTCCGCCGTCGACAGCACGTTCGATCGCCCCCATCGCCGCAGTAGCTGGAGCCCTGGTATGCCCCCTGATCACCCCCACCGAGCCGCTAGGGTTAGACCTCGCCGGCGACCTGTCCGTCATCGACGACGAGCCACAGCCGTAGATCTCCATTCTAATCTAATGGCCCACATCGCCCCGTACCGCTTCGCGTGTAAAAAACCGCTGACCGATGGACCCCCCCCCCCTGTCAGTCGTTCTCTGTGTCGTGGAATGCCACTGGGCCGGCCCGTTTTCTTTCCCGCACGACCCATTTAATTCAAATTTAGATTTTTCTAATTTAGTTTGAACCTAGTTATGTCCCTTAGTTTGAAAATCAATTCAGAGAGATCTACAGATACAAATGGAGTGATTCCAATTTTGTTAGAAAGCTACTGAAAAGATCTACCAAGCCTGTTGGATTTAATTCAATTAGAATTAGAGATCTCTCCTAGTAAAAATAACAAGACAGAAGCTTTTGCACATTTAAACATTTTTATAAAATCAACCATGATAGCTTTTGAGTTGATTCCAACTCTCAAAAATCACATTTAACCATACCTATCTGAATATGTAATAATATTAAGGTTTACATGCAGTGACTTTGGACTAGTACCAAAATAATGCTATATAGGCATTTCTAGTCACTTTAAATCATTAAATAATAAACTTAAACCTAAGTAAATATGATCCAACGCTTAAATCACATTCCCACATGTTAGAATATGTGGTGATGACATGTGTCCACATGATCCCATATTTTAAGTGGTGAATATTAAATCTTAGTTAATTTTCAATGAGTAGAAATTACTTTTCTTGAATATAAAGAATGAAACTAGTTAATAAAACTTGTGATGCTTGTGATGATAATAGATCATCAAATGTGTGCCTTGGAGTGATAATTAGACTAGTTAAGTATTGTTTGGTGATTGTGTACTTCGTATGTATTTATAGACGATAGTACCGACCAAGCTTTCGAGGAGGAGGAGTTCTATCAAGAGGAGGAAGAAAACTTCAACCACTGCACTGCACAAGGCAAGCCACCATTGAAAATGCAAGCTAACACTTGCAAGTATAATGCTTAGGAAGCTAGAATTAAGCTAGATGAATGAGCAAAGATGCTTTAGGCATGCTTTGGTTATACCACTTTGACTATTACTTACCCCAAGTATTAATTCGAAGCTTTACTTCCTTTACTTTACCCAAAGTTCTTTACTTGTTTTGAAGGTAGCATAAAGAGTATAAAACTTGACCTATATAGATAACTTTAGATGTCATTCTATGGCATGAGATTGATCCCATCTTTCCACCTTAGTGAACACTCTTAACTTAGTAGTTTAGAGTACATAAAAACTTGAGTCACTTTAGATGGGAATACTTGGTGAAAATGAATTATGAAAACCTTGGAATGATGAGTCATTCTATTGAGATGTTTTGACATGTGTTGAGAAACACAAATGGTTTATGATGGTGAAAATGTTGAGGCATGAGCCTTAACCCCTTTTTCAAAACTGATGGTTGGATTCGGATGCGATACCATTCCAAATTTACCGTACAACCACAATACTTGAATTGGGTAAGGCTTAGCTGGAAATTTATATACATTAGTATTAGTTCCCTCGCGGGAGAGGTTTGAGCTGAGGCTACCTCTCAATGTTGTCCACCTATGCAGTGCCCAAGATGACAGATGGTCATGGTTGGGAGGCCATGCTCATAGGAGAGGTGCTTATACTAGGGTGTGTAAAGGAAAGGTTATGTTTGATTATCTGCATACTAAGTATGATGATTCAGGGTTATCCCTGACAGATGTATTGAATCTTTTGGTGAAAGTGTACCACCTTTGCAGAGTGTCAAACTATTCGAATAGCCACGTCCGCGGTTATGGACAGTTGGAGTGGCCATACTGTTTCGTTGTCAGATGTTTTCAAAATACCTTATGAAATGAATGATGAATCTTGACTTGACCACAACAGGGTTGTGTTTATGACACTATCTTCCCAACTTAAGTGATTCTAGAACTTTATTTTATCTTTCTTTGTTTCTGAACTTGGCTTAGGTTTCAAACTTAACTTTATAGTTACACTTAGAGTTAGCACTTTACCTTAGAACTATACTACTTGTTAGTGGTAGTTTGCGAGTACTTAAAGGGTACTCATGGCTTTTGTCCCTGGATATTCTCATGGCCAGACTATGAAGGAGATTACCAAGATGATGGCCAGCGGGATGGCTATGATAACTAGGACTATCTGCCTTCGTCAGCATTGCCTGTGCCCCTGAAGATGGACCCCACCTCTACGCTTATCTTTTATTCCGCTGCTTGTTGTATTAAGACTGGATCATGAGATCCTTATTTGTGAAAGACCTTATTTATGGTTTGTAATGGATGATGTACTGTGATATCCATTCTGTTATGTCTTGCAAAAATGGTAATCCTGGGATTGCGATGAATGACATAACAGGCATCTGGGATTAAAAATCCGGGTGTTGACAAGTTGGTATCAGAGCCATCCTGACCATAGGAGACCCTAGTTAGAAAGGGCGTAAAAACAAAAACTTAATTTCCAAACCAAAGTGAGTATTTATGAAAAACTATTTCCTCTCTTATCCTTGGGAATTCATTCTTTCTCAAAAAATCATGTTCCTCAAAATTCTTACACTACTACTTAAAATTTGACACACTTGATCACTTCACTAACTTCCTCATCCTTAATTCTTGTGGATGGAGACTCAGTTCAGCAAGTTCTACCAGTTGGGAAACAGAGGTCAGCTGATCTTCGAGAGGGATCTCGATTCACTGTCGGAGTTACTGGGATCTTCGAGAGGGATTTCGTGAAAAATTAATGCAAATTGAGTGAAGTTTATGTTAATGGGAGTGGGCTTAGTGGAAGCTCCACTCACCGTTATGGAGGGAGAGGTGGGGAAACCACCATGCCAGGTGCATGGCTCCTTAGGGGCTTCCCCCTCTCCCTATAAAAGGAGCTCCCCTCCTCCTCTACTCTCACACCTCCTCACGAAGGATCTTTTCCCCTCTAGAATATTTCCTATGGTTTCAGATTAGCGAATTACATGTTTTCGGTAGCTTTTTGTTGAAGGATTTGTTGCTTCTGCTGCTTTACTGGAGCGAGGATTCAAAGGTGGTCGGGTGCCAGACGTGTGTGCGATCATGGATGCACTGCTGCTTTGTGGTGTTGGACTTCATCACGATCTTGAGATCGGCAAGTGAACGACTACATCGTCCATGAAATAAGATTTTGTTAACAAAGTTTTTCGGTCTTCGAGTGTAAGATCTCTATGGATATATATCCACCCGTTAGTTATATCTAGGTAGATAGATCTTGGTGATTAGTTGTTCATATCGTAGGAACTTTATAGTTTTCTATGCTGTAAACCCAACATGCGGGTCAACGCAACTCAAACACGCCGGCCGCACCGTCTCCGACCAAGCTTGCTGCTCAACTCCCGTCTCTCTAATTTTTTCCTTTTCGACCATTATTTTCACTTAGGGGTGGTACCGGTGGGTAAATTAAAGTTTAGTGAGAGGGTAAATTAGTAAAGACGTATAAAATAAATTCTCAATGGCAAAACCGTTGCTTATCTTAGAAACACTTCAACAAGAGCTCTATGGCCCTGGGTGTACTCTCTATAATCTGGAACTAAATGTGGATTTTTCCAAATTATTGCCTCTAAAGCATGAGAGCAGATCAGTGTACTTCATCCACTTAAGAGCAGCTACTTTTGATTGCTAAGAAAATAAAAATTACTCCACAATAATACTCTCTAGATTAACATGTCCAACAGCATGTAGAAAACTACGAAATCTGAAGCCTACAAATATTAATGGATAAGAAGATAAGTAAAACAAAGAATCAATATTTACATAGTTTGCCCCATATTTTGTAATTCACCTATAAATAAGACAAAATCAATTCAACCTAAGTTAATCTAATAGAGACGTGACTGGTGGAAGGAGGAGATGTATCAATTCAGACTAACTTAATCTAATGGAGACAAAGACTGGTGGAAGGAGAATATGTGCAAGTGAAGTTGCTGATCTCGGTTGTCGGACTCGTCGGCGTTAAAGTTGGAGTACTCGGATCTGTGCGAACGTTGAGCCACTTGCACAACAACAGATGCAGTCTGCGTCGCCCTAGCATAGCACCATATCCACCCTGCTCCGCACAACCTCCTTTGGAACATAAAAAAATCACCCATTTGATCCCAAGCTAATTCCAAATGGGCCACCAATATGATCCTAAGCTAATTCCAATGGTAGAACCCGTCTCAAACCGCAAATAACTACCTACTGCTGCTCACTCGTGCCTGGCAGATTACCCGCATAGATGTCTTTGTGAGCTAAGACCAACGGAGCCGCCAAGGAGTAGGAAGACGCCATTGCCGTACATGCTCGCCCGGATGATATTGCCGGCACCAACTCCAACTCGATCGATGCCATACACCTCTGCCACAACCAACTCTGGTGCCCATGTGCGGGTCAACGCAGCTCAAACGTGTCGGTTGCACCGTCTTCGACCGAGCTCGTTGCTCGCCTCTCGCCTCTCTCTAACTTTTTTCCTTTTCAGCCATTATTTTCACTTAGGGGTGGCACCGGTGGGTAAATTAAGGTTTAGTGGGAGGGTAAATTAGTCCCAAAAAAATGTTGGATGGACAAGAAACCTTATCTCCTTTATTATTAGGTATAGATTAAGAATACAGCTGGTGTTAAACTCACATTGATAAAATCCGATTCTAGACTAGTTAGTGCTTTTTCAGATGCTGACTGTATAGGATGTGTAGATGATCGGCGATCAATTGGAGGTTCTGCAACCTTTCTTGGTCCAAATCTCATCTCATGGAGTGTTAATAAGGAATCTATAGTGTCTAGGTCCAGCACTGAAGCAAAGTACAAGGCTATAGCCATTGCTACTGCAGAAGTAATATGGATATAGTCATTTCTTGAGAAACTTGGACTCAAATTGACTTAGTTGCCATGTTTATTGTGTGATAATACGAGAGCGACATATTTTTAAGCAAATTCTATCTTTGATGCATGAACCAAACATATTGAGATAGATTTTGACTATGTTAGGGACAAGGTTCTTAACAATCATTGGAGATAAGATTTACTCCTTTCAAGGACCAAGTAGCAGATGGATTCACAAAGCCTCGTTCGTACTTTTGAAACCTAAAGCATAATGTCAACTTGACCAAGCTGTAATTAAAGAAGGGTGTTAGAATTTGAGTCATACATGTTACCTGACTAGGAGTTCGTATACTCTTGTAGTACTTGTAACACAAAAGAGCAAACATGCCTTCTAGTCGAACACGCCCCTACGTCGTCCTCCTGGACGGCTCGGGCAGAAACCAAATTCCATCACCACCGCTACCCACCTCCACCCTTCCCCCTCACCGCCATTGGCTCGCGTTGGCGGGCAAAGCCCGTAGTCGAGGTTGCCATCGAGCGTCATCGTCATCACTCCTCTATGAGGCAGCGAATCTGACTTCTCCATCAAACGACCCATGACACGCCTCTCGCCGCAACAAATGCAAGAGCCCGTGTTGGCTCTTGCCAAACAGTCGACCCCAAGCGCATTGTGGAAGAGGCAGCTCCGACTTCAACGAAGAGCACTAGAGGAGAAGTTGCACACCTTACTGTTGGAGATATGCCCAAGAGGCAATAATAAAAGTGGTTATTATTATATCTTTGTGTTTATGATGAATGTTTGCATCCCATGCTATAATTGTATTATAAGGAAACACTAATACATGTGTGTTTTGTAAACATAAAAGAGTCCCTAGTAAGCCTCTTGTTGAACTAGCTTGTTGATTAATTGATGATCATCGTTTCCTGATCATGGACATTGGATGTCATTAATAACAAGGTTATATCATTAGGAGAATGATGTGATGGACACACACACCCATAGTAAGCGTAGCATAAGATCAAGTCATTAAGTTCGTATTGCTACAAGCTTTCAAATGCATAGTAACCTAATCCTTCGACCATGAGGTTATGTTAATCACCATCACCGGATGGGTACTTTGATGACATCAAACACCGCTTCGTAACTGGATGGTTATAAAGGTGTCATTGGGTATTCTGAAAGTATGTGTTGAAGCGCATGGACCAAGATTGGGATTTGTCCATCCATATGACGGATAGATATGCTCTGGGCCCTCTCGGTGGAATGTCATCTAGTTAGCTTGCAAGCATGTGACTAGGTCACAAGGGATGACATAACATGGAACGAGTAAAGAGTACTTATCAGTAACGAGGTAGAACTAGGTATGGAGATACCAACATCAAACCTCGGATAAGTAGAGTATCGCGTGACAAAGGGAATTGGTTTCGTATGTTAAATGGTTCTATCGATCACGAAGTCATCGTTGAGTATGTAGGAGCCGTTATGGATCTCCAGATCCTGCTGATGGTTATTGATCGGAGAGGTGTCTCCATCATGTCTGCATATTCACGAACCGTAGGGTGACACACTTAAGGTTCGAAGTTGTTTTAAGTAGATATGGAATGTGCGTTGGAGACCGAAAGTTGTTCGGAGTCTTGGATTGGATCCGGGACATCACGAGGAGATCCGGAATTGTCCGGAGAATAAGATTCATATAATGGAGATCATTTTCTAAGTTAGGAAATGTTCCGGAGTATTTATATGGGGATTCTAGAAGGTTTTGGAATGTTCCGGAAGGTTCTAGAAGATTTTTTGGAGTTTACTTGAAAACCAAGAAAGGATAAAGGGAAACTTAAAGGGTAAGTAAGGGAAACTTGGGGGGAAGGACTCTCCCCCCAAGCTCCCTTGTGCGTCGGCCCTAGGGGGTGGGCCTAGGGGTGGGGACCCTAGGTCGCACCCCTCCCTCTGTATATAGAGGGGTGGAGGCGCCACCCCCCTTTGCCCCTCCCACTCCAAACCCTAGCCGCCTCTCTCCTCCTCCTTTCATCTGCTCTGGCTTAGGCGAAGCCCTGCAGAATTCTCTACTCCACCACCACGCCGTCGTGCTGCTGGGATTCCGTGGAGAAGATCTACTACCTCCGTTGCTCGCTGGAACGGGGAGAGAAAGGTCTGCTTCCACTCCGCATGTGTGATCCACTGTGGAAGCGCTGCCGGAACGCGGCGCCGGAAGGATCGTCTACTCGATCTTGAGATCGGCAAGTGATCGTCTACATCAACCACGAGATCCGATCTTGCACAAGGCTTTCGGATCTACAAGGGTTAGTACAGATCTATCTCGTTGCTCATGTCTAATAGATTAGATCTTGGCTTTTATCTAGATTAGATCTAGGTTTTGTTCGTTCTTGTGGTAGAATTTTTTTGTTTTCCATGCTACGAACCCATCAGTGGTATCAGAGCCTTGTCTATGCGTAGATATGTTGCACGAGTAGAACACAATGGTTTTGTGGGCGTTGGTGCTCGTGTCGTCTTTTGCTTTGTGTACTTTGCATCTTGCGGTATGGTGGGATGAAGCGGCTCGGGCTAACCTTACATGTCATCGCACATGAGACTTGCTCCACGCTTGACGTGTAACTTGCTTTGCACAAGTGGCTTTGCGGGTGTCTGTCTCTCCCACCATAGTATAGACCCAATCTACACTTTTAACTTGATAGCACTTGTATCAACATTGTGGTTCAGTTTCGTAGGTAAGATCCGTTCTTATTCGAAAGCCCCAAACCACGTAAAACATGCAAAGAAAATTAGAGGCGTCTAACTTGTTTTTGCAAGGGTTTTGTGATGTGATATGGCCATCATATGATTGTGATTATATTTGATGTATGCAATGATCCTTGTTGTAATATGGCAACCGGTAGGAGCCTAATGGTTGTCTTTAATTCTGTTAAGACCTGCTTGTCTATTCGTCTTGTAATAGCTTTATTCCAAGTAGTTGTAATAGTTGCTAGTGATGATGGACAACCATGAAGCGGTGCCACTGACCTTGACGCAATGTTGGTGATGATGGAGATCATGTCCGTGCTTTGGAGATGGAGATCAAAGGCATAAGAAGAAAGGGCCATATCATATCACACTAATTATGAATTGCCTGTGATGTTAATCCTTTATGCATCTTGTATTGCTTAGATCGTGACGGTAGCATTATAAGATGATCCCTCTCACTAAATATCAAGTAATAAAGTGTTCGTCCTTAGTTGGCACCGTTACTAAGACTCGTCGTTTCGAAGCATCTCGTGATGATCGGATGTGATAGATTCTACGTGTGCATACAACGGGTGCAAGCCAGATTTGCACATGCGGAAACTAAGGTTAATCTTGACGAGCCTAGCATGTACAAACATGGTCTCGGAACACGGAATACCGAAAGGTAGAGCACGAGTCATATAAATGATATGATGAACATGAAGATTGTTCGCTGATGAAACTACATCTTCTCTCGTGAAGATCGGACTTGGTGTAGTGGACTTGGTTCATGTAATCACTAAGACAATGTGAGGGATGTTGTTTTGAGTGGGAGTTCACCTAGTTAATTTAAGAATTAAAATTGAACTCAATTTATCATAAACTTAGTCTAAACTACTTGCAAATTTGTTGTAGATTATGGCGAACCTCTCCATCAATTTCAATGCGTTCCTAGAGAAAGAAAAGCTTAAGAACAATGGAAGCTACTTCACGGACTGGCTCCATGGACTGAAGATTGTCCTCAGGGCTGGTCAGTTGACCTATGTGCTCGAAGCACCGCTAGGTGACCCACCTGCAGAAGATGCCACCGATGACGTAAAGAATGTTTACGCCACTCGGAAAAATCATTACTCCACAGTTCAGTGTGCCATCCTGTACGGTTTAGAAACGGAGCTTCAGAAGCGCTTTGAGCACCACGACCCGTTCGAGATCATTAAGGAGATCAAGCTCATTTTTGAGACTCACGCGGCCGTGGAGAGCTATGAGGCCTCCGAAAAGTTCTTTAACTGTAAGATGGAAGAGGGTAGCTCCGTTAGCGAGCACGTGCTCACCATGTCTGGGCACGCAAACAAGCTCCAAGAGTTGGGGATAACGATTCCTAATGAGTTAGGGATTCACCGTGTCCTCCAATCACTGCCACCGAGTTATAAGAACTTTGTGATGAACTACAATATGCACTGCATGAACAAGACGTTGCCTGAACTATCGTCCATGCTGAAAACTGCTGAAGTGGAGATCAAGAAGGAGCACCAAGTGTTGATGGTCAATAAGACCACCAATTTCAAGAAACAGGGCAAGCCTAAGAACAAGGGCAACTTCAAGAAGGACGGCAAGAAAGCTGCCGCACCTGCTAAGAAGCCCAAGGCTAGTCCTAAGCCTGAAACTGAATGCTTCTACTGCAAGGGTGCTGGTCACTGGAAGCATAACTGCCCCAAGTACCTGGCAGATCTGAAGAACGGCAACATCAAGAAGAAAGGTATATTCGATATACATGTTATTGATGTGTATCTTACTCGTAATCGTAGTAGTGCCTGGGTATTTGATACTGGTTCGGTTGCTCATATTTGTAACTCGAAACAGGAGCTGCGGAATAAACGAAGACTGGCGAGAGACGAGGTGACGATGCGCGTTGGAAATGGCTCCAAGGTTGATGTGATCGCCGTCGGCACGCTCCCTCTACATCTACCTTCAGGATTAGTTTTAAATTTGAATAATTGTTATTTGGTGCCTGCGTTAAGCATGAACATTATATCTGGATCTTGTTTATTGCGAGACGGTTACTCTTTTAAGTCCGAGAATAAAGGTTGTTCGATTTATATGAGTAATATCTTTTATGGTAATGCACCTGAGATGAATGGTTTATTCTTACTGAATCTCGATAGTAGTGATACACATGTTCACAACATAGATGCTAAACGAACAAAATTGAATAATAATTCTACATACATGTGGCACTCTCGTCTTGGTCACATTGGAGTGAAGCGTATGAAGAAACTCCATTCTCATGGACTTCTTGAGTCACTTGATTTTGAATCACTTGAAAGATGCGAAGCATGTCTAATGGGAAAAATGACTAAGACTCCATTCTCTGGAATAATGGAGCGAGCTATAGACTTATTGGAAATAATACATACCGATGTGTGCAGTCCATTGAGTGTAGCATCGCGTGGTGGATATCGTTATGTTCTCACTCGGATGACTTAAGTAGATATGGGTATGTCTACTTTATGAAACATAAGTCCGAAACTTTCGAGAAGTTTAAGGAATTTCAAAGTGAAGTGGAAAATCATTGTAACAAGAAGATTAAGTTTCTGCGTTCTGACCGTGGAGGTGAATATCTAAGTTATGAGTTTGGCATGCATTTAAAGAAATGTGGAATACTTTCGCAGTTGACACCGCCGGGAACACCACAGCGTAATGGTGTGTCTGCACGTCGTAATCGAACTCTCTTAGATATGGTTCGGTCTATGATGTCTCTTACAGATTTACCGCTATCGTTTTGGGGCTATGCATTAGAGACAGCCGCATTCACTTTAAATAGGGCACCATCTAAATCCGTTGAAATGACACCGTACGAATTGTGGTTTGGAAAGAAAGCTAAGTTGTCGTTCCTTAAAGTTTGGGGTTGCGAAGCGTATGTAAAGAAGTTACAACCTGATAAGCTTGAACCCAAAGCGGAGAAATGCTTCTTCATAGGATACCCTAAAGAAACAATTGGATATACCTTCTATCATAGATCCTAAGGCAAAGTTTTCGTTGCCAAGAATGGATCCTTTCTTGAGAAGGAGTTTCTCTCAAAGGAAGTGACTGGAAGGAAAGTAGAACTCGACGAGGTTATTGAACCTTCTCTCGGAGTTGAGAGTAGCGCAGCACCGGAAGATGTTTTTGTGCCGCCTGCACCAATTGGAGAGGAAGCTAATGATGGTAATCATGAAACTTCGAATGAAGTTGCTACTGAACCTCGCAGGTCAACGAGGGTTCGTACCACTCCTGATTGGTATGACCCTGCCTTGAACGTCATGTTGGTGGGCAACACTGATGACCCTGCGACGTATGAAGAAGCTATGGTGAGCCCAGATTCCGACAAATGGCTAGAAGCCATGAAATCCGAGATGGGATCCATGTACGAAAACCAAGTGTGGACTTTGGTGGACTTACCGGATGGCTGTAAGGCTGTCGAGAACAAATGGATTTTCAAAAGAAAAACAGATGTTGATGGTAATGTTACCGTCTATAAAGCTCGACTTGTCGCGAAAGGGTTCCGACAAATTTAGCGAAGCGAAGCTAAAGTCTGTGAAGCTAAAGTCTGTGAGGATTTTGTTAGCAATTGCTGCATATTTCGATTATGAGATTTGGCAGATGGATGTCAAAACGGTGTTCTTTAATGGTGACATTGAGGAAGAGTTGTATATGGTACAACCCAAGGGTTTTGTCGATCCTAAAGATGCTGACAAGGTATGCAAACTTCAGCGCTCCATTTATGGACTGAAGCAAGCATCCCGGAGTTGGAATCAACATTTTGATAAAGTAATCAAAAACTTTGGATTTATACAAACTTATGGAGAAGCTTGTATTTACAAGAAAGTGAGTGGGAGCTCTGTAGCATTCCTAGTACTATATGTAGATGACATATTGTTTATTGGGAATGATATAGAACTTCTTAATAGTGTCAAAGCCTATTTGAATAATAGTTTTTCAATGAAGGATCTTGGCGAAGCAGCATATATTCTAGGCATCAAGATTTATAGAGATAGATCAAGACGTCTAATAGCGCTTTCACAAAGTACATACTTGGACAAAGTTCTGAAGAAGTTTAGAATGGAAGAGAGCAAGAAAGGGTCCGTGCCCATGTTGTCAGGTAAGACCTTGAGTAAGACTCAAAGTCCAGCTACGGCAGAAGATAGAGAGAAGATGAATAATATTCCCTATGCCTCGGCCATAGGTTCTATCATGTATGCCATGCTGTGTACAAGATCGGATATAGCACATGCTGTTAGTTTGACTAGCAGATATCAAAGTGATCCTGGAATGGAGCACCGGACATCGGTCAAGAATATCCTAAAGTACCTGAATAGGACTAAGGATATGGTTCTTTCTTATGGAGGTGATGAATAGCTTGTTGTAAACAGTTACACTGATGCTAGTTGGAACACCGATCCAGATGACTCGAAGTCACAGTCTGGATACGTATTTATTCTAAATGCTGCTGCAGTGAGCTGGAGGAGTGCCAAGCAAAGCGTTGTGGTGAAATCTTCAACTGAATCGGAATACATAGCTGCTTCGGAGGCTGCACAAGAAGCCATATGGATGAAGGAGTTCATTACTGAACTTGGCGTGGTTCCTAGTGCGTTGGACCCGATGGCCATCTACTGTCACAACATAGGTGCCATAGCTAATGCACAGGAGCCAAGGTCACATAGCAAGCTGAAGCACATCAAGCTACGTTTCCATGCTATTCGCGAGTATGTCCGAGATGGTGACATAAAGATTTGCAAAGTACACACTGATCTGAATGTGGCAGATCTGTTGACTAAACCTCTCCCTAGAGAAAAGCATGACCAACACAGAACGCCATGGGTGTTAGGTCTATTACCATGTAATCTAGATTATTGACTCTAGTGCAAGTGGGAGACTGTTGGAGATATGCCCAAGAGGCAATAATAAAAGTGGTTATTATTATATCTTTGTGTTTATGATGAATGTTTGCATCCCATGCTATAATTTTATTATAAGGAAACACTAATACATGTGTGTTTTGTAAACATAAAAGAGTCCCTAGTAAGCCTCTTGTTGAACTAGCTTGTTGATTAATTGATGGTCATCGTTTCCTGATCATGGACATTGGATGTCATTAATAACAAGGTTATATCATTAGGAGAATGATGTGATGGACACACACACCCATAGTAAGCGTAGCATAAGATCAAGTCATTAAGTTCGTATTGCTACAAGCTTTCAAATGCATAGTAACATAATCCTTCGACCATGAGGTTATGTTAATCACCATCACCGGATGGGTACTTTGATGACATCAAACACCGCTTCGTAACTGGGTGGTTATAAAGGTGTCATTGGGTATTCTGAAAGTATGTGTTGAAGCGCATGGACCAAGATTGGGATTTGTCCATCCATATGACGGATAGATATACTCTGGGCCCTCTCGGTGGAATGTCATCTAGTTAGCTTGCAAGCATGTGACTAGGTCACAAGGGATGACATAACATGGAACGAGTAAAGAGTACTTATCAGTAACGAGGTAGAACTAGGTATGGAGATACCGACGATCAAACCTCGGATAAGTAGAGTATCGCGTGACAAAGGGAATTGGTTTCGTATGTTAAATGGTTCTATCGATCACGAAGTCATCGTTGAGTATGTAGGAGCCGTTATGGATCTCCAGATCCCGCTGATGGTTATTGATCGGAGAGGTGTCTCCATCATGTCTGCATATTCACGAACCGTAGGGTGACACACTTAAGGTTCGAAGTTGTTTTAAGTAGATATGGAATGTGTGTTGGAGACCGAATGTTGTTCGGAGTCTCGGATTGGATCCGGGACATCACGAGGAGATCCGGAATTGTCCGGAGAATAAGATTCATATAATGGAGATCATTTTCTAAGTTAGGAAATGTTTCGGAGTATTTATATGGGGATTCTAGAAGGTTTCGGAATATTCTGGAAGGTTCTAGAAGATTTTTTGGAGTTTACTTGAAAACCAAGAAAGGATAAAGGGAAACTTAAAGGGTAAGTAAGGGAAACTTGGGGGGTAGGACTCTCCCCCCAAGCTCCCTTGTGCGGGCCGGCGCACAAGGGAGCTTGGGGGAGCCTAGGCCGCACCCCTCTCTCTATATATAGAGGGGTGGAGGCGCCACCCCCCTTTGCCCCTCCCACTCCAAACCCTAGCCGCCTCTCTCCTCCTCCTTCCATCTGCTCTGGCTTAGGCGAAGCCCTGCAGAATTCTCTACTCCACCACCACCACCACGCCGTCGTGCTGCTAGGATTCCATGGAGAAGATCTACTACCTCCGTTGCTCGCTGGAACGGGGAGAGGAAGGTCTGCTTCGACTCCGCACGTGTGACCGACTGCGGAAGCGCTGCCGGAACGCGGCGCCGGAAGGATCGTCTACTCGATCTTGAGATCGGCAAGTGATCGTCTACATTAACCACGAGATCCGATCTCGCACAAGGCTTTCGGATCTACAAGGGTTAGTACAAACCTATCTCGTTGCTCATGTCTAATAGATTAGATCTTGGCTTTTATCTAGATTAGATCTAGGTTTTGTTCGTTCTTGCGGTAGAAATTTTTTGTTTTCCATGCTACGAACCCATCACTTACACCAACACAATCCATGCCGCAGCCGGAAATCCATGCACTGGTACAACCGATCAGAGTGGCATCGTTGCCACCTTGCGACCCTTGTGGCCGCAGCTCCGAGATCACCGCATCATGGTAGGACGCAGAACGGGAATCCAAATACATGCAGGTCGGGGATGAAGGACTTGCCACAACTTCGATCCGCGCATCCCTGTCATCATTGCCACACAGATCGCAATGCCACCACCGTCGTCCACTGGTCCCTCCGGCCTAAGCAAGCTCAAAAAACGATGCCCCAAGGGGAAGACAACACAGGAGCGCCACCATTGTCCGATCACGTCGGATCTATGGATTCCCCTGGAGATTCCTCGTGAAGGCATGGAAGAAATTCACATCGGCGATGCCTTCAAGAAGGTTGCGGCACCAGAAGCCGTCGCCAACGCCGACCTCGGCCAGCTGCCGAGGACAAGGCCTTCGCCCGGATCAAAATCACCATCATGCACCCAAAAAGACCGGACCACCTTCAAACCCTCAAGCCCCTCGCTCTCACCACTGCAGCCGGTAGAGGCCAAGCCTTCAGCTAAGCAAACATGCCGCGGTGCTTAGCCATCGACCAACAAGCTCCACGAAGAGGCATCCGAAGCAGCACCTCATGCCGCGAAAAACACCGCCACGCATCCACCAGGACTCGTCGCCCTTATCCTGGGGCCACCGCCCCGGCTTCCTCCTCGCCTCTGCTGCCAATGAAGAGGAGCTTCACGTTACAGATTCATGGTCAGATACCATGCGGCAACAACCTCACAGCCTCCTCGCGTCGAGCAACAACTCCTCTTCGTGCCCATCCCACATGCCCTCCAGCACCCAGATTTGTCCCTCGCGGGCCCATCTCGCAGCCCGCAACTTCCCGGCGTCCGAACCACCGCAACGCAACCCATCGGATTCCCCTGCCTTGCTGGCAGAGCGTCACCATCCCGCCAGCATGTTGTGCCTCCGCTAGCTTTTTGCCTGCCAGCATGCTTAATATATCTCGCAACGTAGAGCAGACGGAAAAACTCCTCGCCGTTGTTGGCTCACGTCGGCAGGCAAAGCCCGTCGGCTGCCGGTGGTGGCGGGAGCTGTTTTTTTCCCTTCTTTGGCGCTTGGCTTTGGGCACATCAATTCTCTTCCACTTTTTCCGTTCAGAAATAACTGACTTAGGTTTATCTAAATTTAAATATATTTAGACACGTTTTAATGTCTAAATATATTCTATTAGACAAACTCATGTCGGTTATTTAGATCGATCGAGGGACTCGGGTTATCCGCTGGCATTTAGCGGTCCGCGACGCACGGTTAGGCAATGATAAACGCTTGCTGCCTCGTCCGTACTTACGTACTTATTTTATTTTGCGTCCGACCAAGCTAATCTGAGCAAGGTAAGCTAGTAAGATCCGACCAAGCTAATTTGAGCAAGGTAAGCCTAGTACTGCAATGCAATGCAATCCGTGCGACCTTATTGGTATTGTAATGTTTTGGCCGTGCATGTGACAAAGTTGGCAGGTAGTTTTAGAGCAAGTATGAAACTAAAAAGTAAACCAAAAAAGACTATCAGATCCAGGTTTCAATCCTGGGAACTAGGGCGTCAAACGGGGCGGGTTGCGGCACTACTTTTTCACTAGTCCTTCTTTAATTTTACTAACTTTTTAGACTCATTTTTGACTATATTTTGCTTCGTGAGTTGTTATACGGGTGCCGCTTGACACCCTACTGGAAACTGTAGGTTATGGACCCACCACGCTTCCGCTGTGCCACTCTGATTTAGTTGTGATTAGAAGCACTCGGACTTTATTTATCCAAAAGTTTTATTGGTTCTGCAAACATGTTTGCCACGGCAACCTGTAGCAAGCTCTGATAGAGCACGGATAAAACAGGGAAAGTGAGAGAGTGCGGAAGTTAACCGAACCATTCCCTACGTACTTGATAGAGTTAAATACACCAATCGTTTCTATACTTGTCAGACTGGTTTGATTTAGTGCACGTACTCGAAATACTGAATTTTATTCGTGTACTTGTAAATTGGATTCGATTTACTTTAATTTAATGTTTGCCGTCGAATTTGTGCTGACACGGACAACTCATCGACTGGAATCTTGCAAAAATACCCTCCTGTGTCTGAGAAAATTGCAAAAAACTACCGTAACTAAGGCTAGATATAATAGCAGTCCTATACTCGTTTGCTTGACTCGATTTAGTCCTGATACTCATAATTTGCACAATTTAATCTGTGTACTCGTTAATTGGCTCGATTTAGTCTAAAAGCATGTTTGTCGTCGAATTTGAGCTGATGTGAACAACACGTGGACGCGGTTCCCACTTGCAGGAGAGCGGCTCGCGTGGAAAATTGCAGTACCCCTCCCACATCTATAACTACAATTCCTTGGATGCTGGTGTCGCTTCGACATTATCTCTCCTCTATGAAAAAAGTTACACGTTTCGGTCTAGTGATCGTCGCCATTGTCGCCTCCCTCTCTATTGACCCCTCCTTTTTCCTCCCTCTTAAATAGAACAGTCTTGAATTGAAGAGTACTGTAACGGTGTGGAGTGTCAGCTTATTAATTAGATGGAGAGTATGTACTACATGCAAATATTAGAGCAAAAATTATGCTCTAAATACGTGAGGGACTCTCTGCAAATTTTTAGGCTAGCTAGTTTCTTATAAGTGGGACCTGCGTTCACGTGTCTTCCGCATCGTCTCGAATTTGACAGCAAACATGTATTTGGGCTAAATCGAGTCCAATTGACAAGTATCAGAACTAAATCGAGCCATTTGGACAAGTACATGGACTAATTCTGTATTTTGCAATATTTTGTGGTCATTTTTTGCGATTTTTTCGGATGCGTGAGGGTGTTCTTGCAAGATTTCAGTCCACGTGCCATCCACGTCGGCTCAAATTTAACGGCAAACATCGATTTGGACTAAATCGAACCCTCTTTATAAGTACACATGCAAAATGCAGAAAATTCCGAGTACGAAGATTAAATCAAATCAGCTCGACAAATATAGGGACTGGTACCGTATTTAACTCTACCTGATACCATACGGTTCCCACGAGGTACACATACGTACATGGAAACATCCGAGGCGCGTGTGGAGCCGCGCACGGAAGTGGTCCTTTTGCATACGTACGAGCACTGTCGCCGTACGTGGGACGGCACAAACGGGAACGGGGGCACCAGCGCAAGGTCGACACGCGCCCGGACCCCGCCACGGCCGCCGTGCCCCACCCCGGCAGGCAGGCCCCAACCGTGCCACCCGATCGATGCCGGCCTCGTTTCGGTCGTGCACTCGTGCTGCCCGGTGCCCGTAAGTGTGCCAGACCCCAGATTTAGCTTTGCCGGCCGCCCGTTCTCCGGCGTCGTCGAGAGCTTCTACGGGTGCGGGTGTTGACCGCACTCCAGCTGCGGGCCGTAAATGGACCACCCAATCGGTCCGTTTTAGTCCATTCGCACTGCGCCTGGATGCGCGGTCCGGTCCTGTTCGTGCGCGTCCAACGTGGCAAAGCATTTTCCCCTAAATTTTATTGAAAATAAACATAATGTCTATATAGCTGAAAAAGGCAAAAAACTTAGAGAAAACGGCAAATTTAAAATAATTTAAACTAAGTAGGCCACCTGGCCTACTCGTCGCCGTCATCCTCCGCCAGGTCGATCCACGCCGGTTGTGGCCATGGCCCTTGCGGGTGTGGCGGCGAAGGGGGGAGGGGGGGGCATCTGCGGAGGAGGCATGTACTGGGGCGACGGAGGCGCGTACTGGGACAACACGTACCGGGGCGGCGGAGGCGGGTACTGGGTGGCGGTGGCCTTGGCCTCCATCGCGGACGCATGGAGGGCCTGGAATGTCCCGTCCCAGAGCCTCTCATCTGCGAGCGCCCCATGTTCCTCCGATTTGCGTAGTGCGCGGGCGAGGGCCTCCTCTGGGTCGAGGTCGGATGGCAGCCACCACCTTCTCTGGGACCGGCGGCGGCTCATCCTAGGGCTCCTGCTTCACCTCTTCCTCGCCCTCTTCCCAATCATAGATGGAGGAGTCGTCGTTGTCGTCTCTACCGTTGCCGACGTCCGGTAGATCCTCGGGCATGACCTCCGGGTGAATGTCGCCGCGGAAGGTGATGCGCCGACGGAAGTTGTGTTCCCACTAGAGGAACTCCACCTAGAAGGCGGCCTCCGAGTGGTATGCGGGGTCTCGGCGGCAGGGGCGGGCCCACTTCAATTCAAAGGTATTCAAGTGAATACCCAAAATTTTTGGCCAAAAACCAGTGATATATGGAGTATATATACATGTATACGTAATGAAAAAAAGGAAAATAAGAGAAGAGACCGAGTATTCAACGGTTCAGACCAAGAGCCCACTTCCTCCTCCAATCCTCCCTCGTCTATATGGCCCAACTAGCCCGTTAACTCTATCGTGCGAGAGTAGGACTAAGCGAGTAGCGACAGATCGATGGCTCCGTTCTTTCCGAATTCTGGATCGGTCAGTTCCCAATCTCGTGGACTGAACGAGAGAGATCTAGATGGGCGACGGCAACGCGCGACGACCAACGACAACGTGCGACAGACACGACGGAGCGCTGGAGTCCCGTGATCCCGGTGCCGATGCAGCACATCACAGAACAGTCTCTCGTTTCATGTCTCCGCTTCTCCGAACCTCGAACCTCCTCGTCCATGGCTTCCGGTAGCCTGCTCCTCGACCTATCGACCAATATGTCCGCGACTGCCTTGATTTCTTTTTCATAGCCGACCGCCTCCTCCTCCCTTCCACAATTTCCCTGCTCCGGCTGGTCGGAACCGTTCCAATAGTAAAGATTGAGGTACTGTAGTGTATAGAAATTCAGACATAATTTCTCTAAAATTCAGAATATCTAAAAGTTGATTTTGTTTTGATTGTTCAGATCGCATAGGTTGCTTTTGGTCTGAGAAAATATCCCGTTGTTGACTTGAAGACTTCCCTGAAAAGAGCTGCTGCGAAGACGAGGCAAACTGAAAATATGGGCAATCAGATACAATTGGTGTTATTCTTCTCGCAAGTTAAGAATGAGGGAATCGTCAGTCATCACCATTTTTCTAGCCCTCAAGCATCGGAAAGTTATCCTATAATCTGTAAGTTTTCCGATCATATTGTTGTTTTCTCTCTTCTATACTTTAGATGTTGCTTCGTTGATATGTTAAACAGTGGGTACTTATATCAGGTGAAATTTAAAAGTTATGATCTGTTGTACAAGTCTGATATTATGCTGAAATTGTGCCAAATTGCCATCATCTATTATACATGACAAAGATATAGGATTTAGACTGTCTAAAAAAAACTGTACTTTTAAAATTTTGAATACACAATCTTAAAATCCTGGGCCTGCCGCTGCTCGGCGGCGGGTCAGCGTTAGCATCCGCCGGTGGCGCTCGATCTCAACATCCAGCGCGGCCCTTCTGGTGGGACATGCGGACGGGAACCCTCTCAAGGTTCAGATGCCACCCGTGTGGGAGGTGCACGTCTGGTAGTACTAATCGTGGGTCGCTGCCATGTGGGCTGGACGGATGGAGAGAACGCTCATGTTGTCCGCGTGAGCACGCGCAGGCGCAAACGTGTCGCAAAATTTGGGCCGCGAATACGCCAGTCTGGGCCTGTAGACCATTTGTGTCTCCTGTTGGGAGCTTGTTTTTGAGCCGCGCGGTCCGCGGACACCGTTTCAGACGAGAACAGTGTAAATGCGACCCATCGCTGGGATGGTCTCTTAGATGTAGTGTGTGTCAGTGTGTGTGTTAGCCATCGTCCCGCCATGACTCATCTGCTTGCTTTCGTCTAATTTGGAGCCTGTGCATGGTGGGCGGGACAAAGCAAAACTAAAGCTGACGTTGCTCGATTGCCTGGCCGTCTGTCGACGTCGCTTTATTTCGTTTCGTTTCACCTGGCAGGCTGATTTGTCTATCTCTGCGACGTAAAGCCTTGCCTCGTTGTGGGTCTGGATATGCACGGATTAGCGCCTAGGCCTATCCTATGGCCAGGCTACATAAACGTGTCGCCGATCGGTTGGCCGCACGCAGTGCATAGTCGATCGTACTCGTAGTCTCGTACAGTTCTCCTACGATGCTCTACACAGAAAGTCGTTCTGTCGCTGTACGGTGGCTTTTAAGTTTGGTTCTACGTCATCGGAACTACTCTGCGTACGACGATTATGTGTCCGATACGTGTTCTACTCCTTCACAAATATAGACATTTTAGATTTGTGAAATAAATGTACGTAGTAGTTGTCTTTTAATATATAGATTCACTTCGAATCTATACACAATACTCCCTCGGTCCCCAAATAAGTGACGTAGGCTTGTCTAGATTCGAATGTATCTAGACATATTTTAGTATATAGGTACATGCGAATCTAGACAAACTCAAGTCACTTATTTTGGGACGGAGGTAGTAATAAAAAACGGAACGCTGTCAACCAGCTTTTTATTTTGTACATTTTTGTCCTCCCAACAAATTCCATATTACCGCATTGATGCCATCGTACCGGTTCGTTAAAAAAAATCCCGACTCCCAACTCCCGAGCGAACCAATCCCCTCCTGCCTCCTCCACCGGTGCCGGTGTACAGGGGACAACCCCTGCCGCTTCCCCCCCTCTCTCCCGGCGGCGGGCATCTCCGTTCGATACAGGCGACATCTACCACCACAGACCGAACCTGCAGCCCTAGAGGAACAAAATAACGAGGACAACAAGTTAGAGTCACAAGGAACTAGATCCAACCACCGCATCGAGTGAATCTCCCGCGCTTTGTCTGATGTTGGGCGGCGACCTTGAGGACGAGTGGCTGGCTGATTTCGTTGCCAGCCTCCCTATCTTTGGTCAGAGACTCGTCGACTGACTCAAGGAGTTGGCCTCTTGGCTCCTGGCGATGCCCGATAAGGCGCCGTTCCGACCGGGTCTGTACTCACTATCGTGCTCTCCGGGTCGAGTCAGAGGTGGACATGGACCTCGGCATCTCCAAGGTCCAAGCACCAGCAGGTGCTCAGCCTTAGCGTCGGCAAGTACAATGGTCCCCCGCCTTGGTCACTAATTGAGAAATCGTCTTCATCGTGCAAAACAACATCAAGAGCTTCCTCGTCGTGGCGCTATGGCACAATTTCGCTGGGCAGGTAGCTGGGCTATCGACGCTCAGTGCTGCCACAAACTGGCCACCATGGCGGCGATATGGAGCTCTGCTCCTTCGAGTACCACCGCGGCACCGCGTCGTTCCCCTGTAAGTTGCCGGCTATCGAGCACGCGCTGCTGCGCAGAGTGGAGGAGGCACGTAGAGGCCTGGAGGCACCACGGTCCACGGCAGCCACGGAAGCCGTATGGGCCTGGACATGCTCAGCTGTCAACCCGAGGCTTCGTTGGTAGTATCTCGCTTCAGTTTTCATTCTTTCTTACAAATGGTAGATACAACGTGGCAAAGACGACTTGGACAAATGCTGATGGACATTGAAGGCACAATGAGGCAACGACGACTGGCCAAAAATATTTTTTTATACACTCCGAGTGGGTCAATTAGACATTGGAGGTTAGTCTATAACTCTATATAAACTTCAATTCCTACATTCATTTTCCTTCAATCTTAAGGGACATCTTTTGGAAGAATGGCAAGCCATGTGGTCATAGTTGGAGCGAGAAAATTACAATTTTTCTTATGCCAACTAAATCAAATGTGTTCCTGGTTCATAAAAAAGACTGGAATCGTTGTTGTTGTTGGATGTTATTTCCTATCATATATCCTCTTTGGCCATGCCCGTTGTAACAACAACTTTCTTCAGGCTGGTGATGCTCATATTGTCGATCATTGTAACAGTGGTACATGAGACAATAAATCAAGACACTGAAGACCGTCTATATCCTCTTGGTCACGCGGTCACGCCCGTCGTAACATCGATAACTTTCTTTAGACTGATGATGCACATGTTGTCAATCATTCTAACCGTTGGTGCCCGAGACAAAAACTCAAGACACCTAAGGCAGTATATATCCTTTTGGCCATGCCCATCATAACAGCAACAAGTTTCTTTAGGCCAGTGATACTCATATTGTCAATCATTCTAACTGTGATGCCTGAGAGAAAACTCAATAAACCTAATATAGTCTGGTAAATTATGATATTGTTACACTGGAGCACGTTAACGATCAATCAAGTTCAAAATTCTTATTATTCTATCATCTTGACAATTTTCAGTCTGCTGCTTCTCGAAATAGGCTTTCGCCCCGCTTTATAAATAAAGCAACCGTCCAACACAAATATCACAGTACAAAGACACACACACACCACATGCTGGGGCCACAGCACAAGACGGCCCAACTCGGACACCACCCAACGAAGAAAGGGAAGAACGCCTCGCCATGGGAGTGGACGCCGAGGACACTAAGGCGAGCTACGAGGGAGCCGCTGAGCCGCCCCCAAGAGACGGTGAAGGGTCGCGTCCAACCTCGCCTTGTCCCGCTGACTACACAACGGGTACCAGAGCTGCAGAGAAGCCAGAAAGTGAAACACCGAGTCAGACGAACGCCTAGGGAGAATCTTCTCAATAACCATCTTATTCCTGATGTTCCAGAGGGACCACGACATGCCCGCGAACACAAGCCAGAAGATTCGACGACCCTTCCCAGCTCGGTTTGCTTGGGTTTCTAGGAATTCACCGAGATCTTGGGCCAGCCAATCCGGGCCCAACGCCTCTCTGGTGAAACTCCACAGAAACCGGGCCGCGGCACAGGTGAACAATATGTGGGTGCCCGTTTCAGGGACCCCACATAATGGACATAATCCGTCCCCCGGCCCATGTCGCTTGGCCACCTCCACTCCCGAGGGGAGCCTATCGCGTAAAAGTTGCCAAACAAAGATTTTTGTCTTCAACGGGAGCGGTGCTTTTCAGAGGTGCTTGGTCCAGGGGAGAGTGTCCTGGCCAAAGAGGGCCCTATATGCTGAGCCAACCGAGAAAGATCCGGACGGGGAGAGATTCCATGAGACGCTATCAGGACCACTAGCCAAGGAGGCCGGGAGCTCCGCCCTGAGTTCCCTCCATGCTACCGTTTCCTCCGGGCCGAAGGTACGACGGAACGAGATGTTCCATGTACCTCCCGATGCCGCGTTGGATACCCGTAGCGCTGGGTCGGAACAGATGGCGAAGAGACTCGGGAAGGCCTCCTGCAGCGGGCGCTCGCGGAGCCAGGGGTCGAGCCAGAACATGGTCCCCTCTCCATTCCCAATGGAGAAGGCGATACCATGCATGATCTCACGCTTGATCTCCTGAATGGAGTGCCAGAATTGGGACCCCTCGCTACGATCACAGTCCAGAAGGGGCCGCCGTAATCAATATAACTGGAGTGGCGTGCTCCGTTGATACCACATATACACCCAGTACCTCCATGAGACCGGGTAAATGGCGAAGTGGAACAAGATAGTGTGTATCTAAAATAGAAAGGTAACCGCAAAGGAAGAACCACGATTCTTAACAGTAACCTAGGAGTCTGAATTAGTGCAACGCTTCTCTTTTCCGTTGCAACGCACGAACATTTATGCTAGTCTATACACAAAAACCAAGATACATTTGTTTCATAAAAAACGTCTAATATTTTTAGACAGAGTACTTGCCATCCAATGGTCAATTTCCGTAATCAATATAACTGGAGTGGCATGCTCCGTCGATACCACATATACACCCAGTACCTCCATGAGACCGGGTAAATGGCGAGGTGGAACAAGATAGTGTGTATCTAAAATAGAAAGGTAACCGCAAAGGAAGAACCACGATTCTTGACAATAACCTAGGAGTCTGAATTAGTGCAACGCTTCTCTTTTCCGTTGCAACGCACGAACATTTATGCTAGTCTATACACAAAAACCAAGATACATTCGTTTCATAAAAAACGTCTAATATTTTTAGACAGAGTACTTGCCATCCAATGGTCAATTTTCGTTCTATTGCACATGCACATGGTTTGATGGTGTTGTCGTATGGAAATCGTACATAGGGTGTCATATCGTATAGCAGTTCTCCTACGTCATTGCCAATGGTCTGAATGAATGCTGCTATACACACGACAATGTGCGTACGATGGCTGTACGATCAGGGACGGAGCCAGGAATTGAACATAGGGGAGGCGAGGTGACAGTGTAATTTTTTTCATAACAAGTAACATTTATATAGTATATAGACCTATACAAACAAATTTTAGTATTTCAACGTGAGACATACCTATTTCTCTATATCTTGAGTAATTGAGTCTAACTAAACCCAAAATACCAACATCGGTATGATATGGGCGTAGAAAATAATCACAAGGCCAATCAACTCATATTTTGAGCCACTATTTAAAATTAGATTAATTTTGTACAGCCTAATGCCATGTCAATTACACAATTAGCTTGAAGATATTATACAGAGAATAAATTGAACTAACAACAAATAAATACAAGATAGAAGCTTAGCCTTTAACAACACATGTACATTTGGCTAGTCTTTGGAGTCACAAACCCAAACGGCAGAGACTACAGGATGAAAAAATTCAGACATAATATCTATGTACACAATAGATTAATCAATTGCCAAGTCAATTGATTAGGTAAACTAGTAGCTGATCGCAGTTCACAAAAATACTTGCAACTACAGAATGCATAGAGCATATCTGCATATGCATATAAATGATTCGAGGTACCTTAAACCCGTCAGATGCATGGAGTTGTCGAAGACGGCTAGCTTGGACGTGCATCATCCGTCAATGTCCTGGTCAGGTCAGCACGGCTTCCTCCTAGCGCCTGGCCGGCCGGTGGCGATTAGCGAGCGATAGCGACGAGCCGGCGAACGGCGGCAGCCCCCAACCGCCCTACGGAACCTAGCAGATCGATCTGATCTCAATACCAGCCGTGAGAGATCAAAGTATGAGACCTATACCTGCCATGACGTGAGAAGATGAGCTTTTTTCTTGGCTAGCTGGGCTGATCGTTGTGGCTACTACATGGATTAGTATTACTTTTGGGCTTAAACACTAATTAAGAACCATCACCTACCGGCCATTAGCGCATAAACACTATTAAGTATGGGCTAATAAAATTGAGGGGGGCCGACCATTGGAGGGGGGGGGGGGGGGGGGGGGGCTAGCAGGGTGTCTCCGCCCCTGTGTACGATATGCACCACCTCACTCTCCATATGCACAAGAGTGAAGCAGACCACAAGATTCTTCATGGAACACGTATCCTACACTAAAGTGTCGTGTGTAGATGTTTTCGGGTCTGAATTAGGTAAGTAGCATAAAGCATAATACGCTCGATCCGATCCACAACCGACACAGTTAGTTGCATGACTAAACACTCGTAGATACTAGTAAGGCCTCGTTTGATTTTTAGGATAGGAAAAGTATAGGAATAGAAAAAACATAGGATTGACAACTTGAATCCTATGGGAAGAGGAATTATGTTTGATGTAGCAAAAGAATTTTTCCATAAGGTCTGATCTAATGTTTCTTTTCTATAGGAATTGCACTACAAAATTCCTATAGGATGTGTTTCTATGAATCAAACAATTAACATAGGAAAAATTATCATAGGATTCAAATCCTACACAATTTCTATGCAATTCCTACGAATCAAACAAGCCTTAACCCTCTCAAATTAATTGTCTTAGGTTTGTCTAGATACACCTAGTTTGAGATTTTGTTTTCGAAATGGGTAGCATGGTCTCGGTCTCTGCATCAATTAATGCACAAAGCCTTTTGTTACAAAGTTTTTAAAAGTTACATCTCATGAGTCACACAAGGTGTACATAAAGATCAACCAATAAAACAAAAGAAAAAAAAATATCCGCTACGCGTCATGTAATCTCTGGGTAAGCCGCCAGCCATACTGGTTATTATTATTTTTGAACTATGCAGGAGAACCACACGTGATATATTAGAAAAGAAAAACCTAAAAAAGATGGACAAAAAGTTTACAGAGCTTAAGAAACAACCTAAACTCATGACAAAAAATACAGACAAACCATATGCACCCGTCTCAAGATGGGTGCATCCAGAAACCATATACACCTGTTGCGTCTTTGGGAGGAGATAGGACCAGTCGTTGATCCAATGTATAACCATACAAATAGCCTGTAAAAACATCGGTTACTTTAACGACGCGCGCTCGGAAGGCGGGGCGCAGGTGTCGCCGTGGCGACCACAAATAATCCTCGATGAGACGAGGCAGGGTGACGACGTGTGTGCGGCGACCGGCCGGTGGAAGAAGATCTTCTTTTACTGAAGGAGAGCGTCTGTCTTCCTAACTAGCACTAGTAGTGTAAGGGGATTTAGTCCCGGTGCTCAACCGGGACGGGGCAATCGGGGCTAAAGCCCCAACCCTATAGTTTTGGTTGGGCTGTGAACCGGGACAAAAAGGTGGTCCACATGGCCGCTGGCTGTTGGCAGGGGGTGGGTGGCATTTGTCCCGGTTCGTAATACGAATTGGGATCTATAGGCCTCTACCGCGGCGCATTTGGGGCACTTTTTGTGCCGCGGCAGAGAATTTTTTATATATTTTTTATTTATTTTGTTTCCCCTTTATCTATTTCTTTTTAGTGTTTTGGACAACATTTATTTTGTGATACTTACCCCAGCACTATGTTGTGAGGAATGCTCTTCCTCATAGTAGATGGTGCGAGGTTGATGTTACCGAAAGTGGACCATGCCTCCATGCGAATCCACTTTTGATAACATCAACCTCGCACCATCTACTATGAGGACGAGCATTCCTCACAACATAGTGTTGGGGTAAGTGTCATCTATAACTTAAGGGAACCATTATATTATACATTATATTACAAAACTTCTCCCGATTATATTACACAACAAGTATCGAATATATTACATTCATACATATATACAATATAAAGTATTTTATGATCCCTATTATATTATCATAATCTTTCAATAGTATTCTTCTTTTGGATCTAGGACCTCTGCATCTAAGAATCCCACAATTTCCTCTTGAATTGCTTGCATGCGATTCTTTGGTAGAAGATGGTCCCGCAACCGTTCGATCTAATTTAAAAGAAGGAGTCAACATATATAAATGAAACTAAACACACTTGATGGTAATAAAACAAAATTCTAAATATTGTTTACATACTTGAGGTTGTTCTAAATTTCTGCCCTTCTCACAGGTCGCCTGACGAATGAACTCGCAAACATAGTAACCATATAAGTTATTTCGGTTTGCCTGCCTCAGACACTGTACGAGAACAAAGTTCAATCAAAATAATAATAATTAAGCATGATAATGGTATCGAAACTTGAATCAAAGAGATGCGTGAATCTAGCTAGTAGTACTTAATTTAGTGGTTTAAATGTAAGGTTCTCTTTCTAGTCACCCTTAGCCTTGTTGGTGAACTGTTTCCAAGCGCTGACTGGCAAAGAAAATGAATGAAATAAGTTATTAATTACTTGATATAAGTAAATAAATGAAAGTTGTTGATATAGTGTCATAATGACTGAAATTACCGCTTGAGCATATCCTGCATGGGGGCCCAATCCTCAAGAGGTTTACGTTTAGACTCCATGACTTGTACTACTCTATTGTCAGGTTGAATGATTAGCAGAATATAATGGAATCTGCGTATGCATAACTCATCAATTATACATTTAACATTGAGTAAGCAAAATAGAATGTTTACAAGACAATAGCACTCACTTGAAGTTGTAAGATAATAATATTTCCTTTTGGTTTCTTGAAACCTTAACACCATTACAATTTTATCCTCTGTGTCCTTGGGACTTAATTTCATAGTAAGTTCATGAACCCAATATGGGTCAATGAACCCAATGTCATAGATTTGTCCTCTTCTGCATTTGAGAATTTTTAGTCTGCATAATATAGTGAGTATGATTATACATGCGATATAAACGAGGTGAGATAACTAGAGACTTAATTATTAGATAAATAATACTTACAGATAGTAGGCACGGACGATCGTTTTGTCGAGGGCGTCTTGATTGAAAAACTGATGTAGTTCGGGAAATTCAATCAGTATCTAGGCATCTCCATACCCGTAATGCTCGTTTCGAACTCCGATCACTATCCAGTCTGCCCCTTCCTTTGTGGCTTTAATGTACCAATTATGCAATCTTCGCATTTTTGTTGGTAGATACTTGACGTCCTCAGGTCCGACGAGAGGTTTTCCATACTCGTATTTGTAAGCTTCCTCAACCACGGGGAAATCTAACGGGTCTAAGTACTGAGCAATAGTCATACCTTGAACAGCGGCCGCTTCTCCATACAGTGCAATAATTTCTGGATCATACTGCTCGTTCGCAGCTTTGCTCGACTCCACCATGGTATCGGAAATCACTTTGAGTGGGGGGCATTCCTTGTTTTTCTGTAAACCGAGCTGGGGAACTGAATTCTCGCTTGCACTAGTGCTCTTCGACCGCACCATTAACTGATGTGACTTGACAAGTCATAGTCTAATGACAGCCTTGGCTCGGGTTGATGAAGGGTCTTCAATATTTTTTGCACTTTGGTTTTTTCTTCTTTAGTGATGGGAACTGTGGCTCTTTCGGCCGCTTGAGGCTATCAAACCACTGGTGTGTTTGGGCCTTTGCGATCACCGCATTCTCTCTTCAGTATAGTCGTAAGCTCTCCTGCGAGCAACCTCTGGTAGTTTGGGGAGGGGCTCTGGTAGATGCTTTGGTGATCGATTACTCTTTTGCTTCTGGCCCTGACCCTTCTGTACTTTTGGGAGGTGCTGAGACGGCTGACGCGGCGGCGAAGACGGCCGTGATGGAGACGGCTGATGTGGAGGCGAAGACGGCCGTGGTGGAAACGGCTGACATGGTGGCGGAGACGGCGCCTATCGCAACGACGGTAAAGATGGCTGATGCGCTGGAGACGGGTGAGGCTGCGACGAAGATGGAGTTGTGCTCTGAGGAGTGGATGGCCTTGGCGTCCGATTTGAAATCACAATGTGTTCCTTTCGCCATAGAATGGTCATGTTTTTTTGCTTCTCCTAGCTCAGTCACATCCCCTTCATCTATAGGGTAGTCAAGCTTGAGTTGCGCGAATCCGTCCATAACTTCATCCACCCTGGCAATAGCGTAGCCCTGTGGAACCGGACAACAATGGTAAGTTGGTACCGGTCCAACTAATGGTAAGGCATAGCCGACCGCCACCTTCATGGTTATGTTGACAACTTTCACATGTAGCTCACAATGTGTCATCTCCATGATATCATCCACTGGGTAGCGAAGAGGAGCCATCGCCGATGCATCATCAGCATCATCACCGGGGAGCTCCATGGAAGCCACGTTGCTTTTTCCATTAGTGGATGGGCCAGTAGCATCGAAGGCAGCTTCGTCTACCATGTGCCGCTGAGATGGGCCGGTAGCTTGCTGGCTAAGTTTGTCAAGTTGATTATGATCCTGCTTTAATTGTTGTTCTATGTCCTGCATCCGGTCTTTCTGCTTCATTACTTCAATTTCCTCCCTTTCCTTTCTCCTTTGACGGCTTCTATCGGGATGTTTTTTCCAGATGTCAGGAAACCCAAGGTTCCATGGTTTGGAGCCTTTTTTGCCTCGTGTTCCTTGTTCCCAAGGGCAAGTGCGAGCTCGTCATTCTCTCTATCGGGAATGAACTCCCCATCTTCAACAGCCTTTACTATATTTCTAATGTCTTCGATGGGTATGGGAGTTTCTTTATGTCTTATGTTATATATGCACTTCCCTTCTGAGTCCAACGTGCCTAATACATTGTAAATGTATCTATAATTTTTGATGTTCCATGCTTGGTTTTATCCACTTTCTTGTGTTTTGTCCACACTTTGGACTACTTTTCATATGATTTCTTGGACTAACCTATTAACAAGATGACACAGTGCCAATTGTCTATTTTCTACTGTTTTTGGTTCCAGGAAAGTCAGAAAATGAATATTCTCGGAATTGGACGGGACAAAAGCCAAAGTTACTATTTTACCGGAAGACTCACGGAGCCAGAATACGAGACGGAGGAGGGCCAGGGCCTAGCCACACACCCCCCAGGCGCGGGTACCCCCAGGCCGCACCAAGGCATGGTGTGGGCCCCCTGGCTGGCCACCGACCTTGCCTCCTTCGCCTATATATTCCTCCCGAGGCAAAAACCCTAGGTCGTCAATCAGAAATCTACGAAAAGTTCCGCAGCACCGCCGCCACCGAAGGGGAGATTCGGGAGACAGAAAGTCTCTGTTCCGGCACCCTGCCGGGACGGGGAAGTGCCCCCGGAGCCATCTCCATCAATCTCCACCACCATCTCCATCACCATTGTTGATTCCCATGATTAGGAGGGAGTAGTTCCCTCTCTAGGCTAAGGGTTCTACCGGTAGCTATGTGTTCATCTCTCTCTCTATGCATGATCATATTGTGATCATGAGCTTGTAATCTATAGATCTACCTTGCTACTCAAGTGCTTTAATAGATCTCTTCTCTCCCATGTGTGTGAAAGTGACAGCGTGCACACCATGGTGGCACTTAGGCTAGAGATTACAAATACTTGTTATGAGTTATATTTGGAGTTGGATGTCTTTATGAAATTGTGGTGTTTGTTGGAACCATCTAGTGCTCAAGGTGACAGTGTGGGGTTTTCTAGATGGGAAAGGCTTACTTTGAGGTGTGTTGTTATAGCCCTACCATGGATTAGAGTGTCCAACCGGAGAGTAGTTCAGCGTAGTATAATGAACATGATATATTTATATGAGAGTGTTCACTAGTGAAAGTATGATCCCTAGGCCTTGTTTCTCAGCATTGAAACACCGTTTGCTATTAGATCTGTTACATGTTTGCTTGCTTTCTTCTTTATTTCAATTTACCTTTAGTCTTTTCCACGCCATCAAGCTATTTTCTATCACCGTTACCACTTATAATTATCCATACCACTTGTATTTCACTATCTCTTTGCCGAACTAGTGCACCTATACACGTGACAAGTGTATTGGGTGTGTTGGGGACACAAGAGACTTCTTGTATCTTGATTGCAGGGTTGCTTGAGAGGGAATACCTTTGACCACTTCCTCCCTGAGTTCGATAAACCTTGGGTGATCCACTTAAGGGAAAACTTACTGCTGTTCTACAAACCTCTACACTTGGAGGCCCAACAACTGTCTACAAGAATAGAAGTGCGTAGACATCAAGCTATTTTCTGGCACCGTTGCCGGGGAGGTAAGGTAAAAGGTATTCACACCGGAGGATTAAAGAAGAAGAATCTCCCACGGCAAACACCTATTTTCTGGCGCCGTTGCCGGGGAGGTAAGGTAAAAGGCAGTCACATCCTCCGGTGTGAGTGCTCGAAGTTATTTCCTTTAGATTCTGCAATTTTGTCTTTTTGTTTCTTGTTTTCACTAGTTAGGCTTAATGGAAAACAACAACAAAATGAGAGATCTTTATAGTATTTATCTTGAGTTAGGACATGAAGTGTTTGAAGAGAAAATTAAAAAACCTATGGAACTTTTTTTGCATGCTAATAGCAATGTTGTTAGTATGAATTCTTTAGACACCATTATTGCTAATGCTATGGAAAATTCTAAGCTTGGGGAAGCTAGTTTTTATAAAAATGATATTTTTAGTTCCCCAGCTTTGGAAGATAGCTATTCTATTGCTTATGATGATATCAAACCTCCAATATATCATGATTACAATGATGAATATGATATTTTCAGTCCACCTACTATTGAGGACAAAATTAATTATGATTACAATATGCCTCCTATATTTGATGATTATGGTGATGAGAATAATAATGATAGCTATTTTGTTGAATTTGCTCCCACTATAATTAACAAGAATGACTATGCTTATGTGGAGAGTAATAATTATTTTATGCATGTGGCTCATGATAAGAATGTTTTATGTGATAGTTATATTGTTAATTTCATTCATGATGCTACTAAAAGTTATTATGAGAGAGGGAAATATGGTTTTATGCATCTCAATAATATTAGGTTTCCCCTCTTTATGTTGAAAGTCTTGAAGTTGCACTTGTTTTGCTTTACTATGCTTGTTGCTTTGTGCTTTCATGACTTGTTTATTTACAAGATTCCTATGTATAGGAAGTGGGTTATACTTAAATGTGTTTTGAATTTGCTTCTTGATGCTCTCTTTTACTTAAATTCATATTTCTTATGTGAGCATCTTCTCAAATTATCATGCCTAACTTAAAGGCGTTAAAGAAAAGTACTTATTGGGAGATAACCCAAAAGTTTTAGATAAGTCTTGGAAGTTATTACCACTGTAATAACCGCTTCTTATCCTTTTTATTTGCTTTTTGTGCCAAGAGTAACCTCTAATGAGAGAGAAGTAATGATTGGGAAAGTTGCTGTCCTGAAACAGATTTCTGTGCTTCACCGTAAAAATTCGTGTAAAATCTCTGTACGTCGTTTTGATCTGTGATTTTTTATGCTTCTGCCCCAGGTTGTTATCTAACTTTCATAGGTTCAACACTTTTTGATTTGAGCAACAGAAGGTGTTCGAAAAAATTCGTCTTTACCTACTGGTCTGTTTTGACAGATTTCTGTCATTTTCTGCATTTGCTTCTTGTTAGTTCCTTTTTGAGTTTCTTTGGGGATTTGAGCTTTTTGAGGGAAGTGCTACAGTAGCTTGTGTTTTAATGGAAGTTTTATTGGTGTTAGAACTGAACCTAAAGACTTACTATCTTGAGTGCACTAATGTTGCTAATAAAGATTGTGTGAAGTTTTGTATGAAGGAAAAATTTCAGGTGTATGGAAGGAATGAGTAATGAGATGAAGAATGGACTAAAGCTCAAGTTTGGGGATGCCATGTGTGTCACCCCAATAAATGTCCAAGAAGTACAAGCGTCAAAGCTTGGGGATGCCCAAGGCATCCCCCTCTTCATCAATAAAAATCCCAGGTTTCTTCCAAACACTTCATTTTTATTGTTTCATGCACAATTGTGTTGTTCTTGGAGCGTCTTCTTTTTTGTTTTCGTTTTGGTTTTTGGTTTGCTTTTGTTTGCTTTTGTTTGCTTAGTTTTCTGAATAAATTGGTTGGACCCCCTCTTTCATACATTGGTTTTCAAATAGTTTGGTTTGGTTTGGAAAAGAGTAGGAAAGTTCATGCTTATGTGGTAAAAAGAGCTCGTTTTTGACTGCGTCCTATGCTTTGTCATGCCATGCTTGATATTTTTTTGGCTTTATGCTTAGTATTCTTTGTTGTAGCATGACTTGTTATAAACAATTGAGATTGCTTAATGTGCCTTTGAAGAATCATGCGTTGTTTTAGCATATTGAAGCATAGTATTGTGGTATTCTCCTTTGATGCTTTATTTGGGTTGATTTGGCACATGCTCACACCATGTTATGACTATCCCAAGCCACCATAGCCTTTATGATCCTTTAGTTTTCAACTTGTAGTATCACTTTATGCTTTGATTAATGATGTTTTGTCGCTCTGCATGATTATGGCCATTATTGCTCTCTTAGTTTGTCGCTCCTAGTCTTTTGCTAGCCTCCACAACCAAGTATGAGTTCCACTCATGCATCCAACTCCCTAAACCAAGTTATTCCAAAGAGTCTACCATACCTACCTACTAGCTTATGCTATTCCAAGTATATTCATGCTTTTGTTTACCTTCCAAATTAAACTTGTTATGAGAAAACTAGTGATTAAAGCTCTCATGAACTTGATGGCACACTTTACTTTTCTTGCCCTTAATAAACTTGAATCATTGTGTCGTCTATGTTGTATATGCTTGCACTTATTTGTTGGGAATTAGCAGAACCATGTTATCATGGGGAACGCTTTCAACATTGCACTTGGTACTTGTACCTAGTTGATATCATGCTCTTTTGTATATGGATGTCGTCGGTGTGAAATGAAAGGGGAGCTTGTAAGTCCATGGAGTTATGTATATGTGTTAGAAAAACGCCTGGGCCGCTGGTCTAATCCATGCTGACATGGTGGAAACCTACAGTGTAACCATAATGAGCTGTCTATGAAGCATTTTTCTTATAAAAAAAGAGTCCTATATTGAGAAAAAAGAGAAAAAGAGAAAAAAAAAGAGATTATGAAAAGAGGAAAGAGAGAAAAAAGCACCATATTTCCATGGTAAATAATAAGATTGCTGAGATGCTTGTTGTCTGCTTGCCTTGTTATTTTGATATGAGGATTCTTCCATATCATCGGGCAAGGGGTACCCCGTTGGCGCTTCTCTATGATACACATGTACTTACGATGACAAGAACTTACCGGTGACTAAACTTGAGTAGCATGAGGAGCGACACTCGTACACAAGGGACATGAGATTTCTAACTTATACTTCGTCAAGCATGTACACCATAGTTTGTTCACTTTAACCTTAATCACTTCAAGATGCTTATGATAGTGGCAATGAGAGCTGAAAGCTATAAGTACCATAATTTTTGGAAGCTCTTTATGAGACTTGAATCCCTACTTCCTTCTATAAAGGCCTTTCTTCCATCATTATATTGAGTCTCCACCTTCTACCTTTATGCACCTACTTTGAGAGCATATTGGCCATTCTTAGTTCTATGTGCATTGTCCCAAAACTAGTTGATTGATGCATAACTTGATATTGCTTGTTTTAAACTATTTGTATCTAGTCACTCTTATGAACTTTGAAGGTGTCCTATGCATTTATATTTGCTACTCTATGAGGGACAAGCTGAATACTATTATGCTATGTTTTCTTTATGTGAAACAAACAAACGTCTTGCAAAGCATTGTTATTCATGAATCTTTTGTTTGTGCCTTTTCATGTTGCAACATAGTTTCTTTGTCTTATTGCTAGAACTTTGTCTTTCATGTTATGATTGAAGTACTATGATCCCAGCTTTGAATGTTTTACAAATACTTTGATCAAGTCTTTCATGGGGCATGTCACCTCAAAAATTATTCTTTCTTTTTTATCACTTACCTACTCGAGGAAGAGAAGGAGTTAAGCTTGGGGATGTTGATACATTGTAAATGTATCTATAATTTTTGATGATCCATGCTTGGTTTTATCCACTTTCTTGTGTTTTGTTCCAACTTTGGACTACTTTTCATATGATTTCTTGGACTAACCTATTAACAACATGCCATAGTGCCAGTTGCCTGTTTTCTGTTGTTTTTGGTTCCAGGAAAGTCAGAAAATGAATATTCTCGGAATTGGACGGGACAAAAGCCAAAGTTCCTATTTTACCGGAAGACTCACGGAGCCAGAATACGAGACAGAGGAAGGCCAGGGCCTGGCCACACCCCCCCAGGCGCGGGTACCCCCAGGCCGCGCCAGGGCATGGTGTGGGCCCCCTGGCTGGCCACCGACCTTGCCTCCTTCGCCTATATATTCCTCCCGAGGCAAAAACCCTAGGTCGTCAATCAGACATCCATGAAAAGTTCTGCAGCGCCGCCACCACCGAAGGGGAGATTCGGGGGACAGAAAGTCTCTGTTCCGGCACCCTGCCGGGACGGGGAAATGCCCTCGGAGCCATCTCCATCGATCTCCACCACCATCTCCATCAACATTGTTGATTCCCATTATGAGGAGGGAGTATTTCTCTCTCGAGGCTAAGGGTTCTACCGGTAGCTATGTGTTCATCTCTCTCTCTATGCATGATCATATTGTGATCATGAGCTTGTAATCTATAGATCTACCTTGCTACTCAATTGCTTTAATAGATCTCTGCTCTTCCATGTGTGTGAAAGTGACAGCGTGCACACCATGGTGGCACTTAGGCTAGAGATTATAAATACTTGTTATGAGTTATATTTGGATTTGGATGTCTTTATGAAATTGTGGTGTTTGTTGGAACCATCCAGTGCTCAAGGTGACAATGTGGGGTTTTCTAGATGGGATAGGCTTACTTTGAGGTGTGCTGTTATAGCCCTACCATGGATTAGAGTGTCCAACCGGAGAGTAGTTTAGCATAGTATCATGAAGATGACATATTTATATGAGAGTGTTTCAGTAGTGAAAGTATGATCCCTAGGCCTTGTTTCTAAGCATTGAAACACCGTTTGATATTAGATCTATTACATGTTTGCTTGCTTTCTTCTTTATTTCAGTTTGCCTTTAGTCTTTTCCACGTCATCAAGCTATTTTCTATCACCGTTACCACTTATAATTATCCATACCACTTGTATTTCACTATCTCTTCGCCGAACTAGTGCACCTATACACCTTACAAGTGTATTGGGTGTGTTGGGGACACAAGAGACTTCTTGTATCTTGATTGCAGGGTTGCTTGAGAGGGAATACCTTTGACCACTTCCTCCCTGAGTTCGATAAACCTTGGGTGATCCACTTAAGGGAAAACTTGCTGCTGTTCTACAAACCTCTGCACTTGGAGGCCCAACAACTATCTACAAGAATAGAAGTGCGTAGACATCAGTGCCCCATGCCGGTAAAACCAATTCCTTACCCGTTCGATCCAACTGTATGGCTCTGGGTGATCCTTTTAGCAATCAGCTCGGACTCATGTTTCTCCCACTTAGGCTTGCTAGCCTTGTAGCCACCTTGCCCCATAGTATGGTGATACTTCTTTTTAGCAGCATTTTGCTTATTCATTTCAGACCTTTTCTTAGCTGGCGTCGATGTCTTGTATGCCAAAATCAGCGTAGTAGTCTTTTATCTTCTCATACGCTCCAGTAGTGAAATCCGGAGTCTTCTCTTTCACGACAAAGTCAAGGTGCAATCTTTTCTTCCAGTTGTTGAATTGTTGGGCCGTCTTCTTAAGAGCCCACTTCTTGACTTTTTGCTCCATGTGCTTCTGTAGTTCCTCCTGAGTTGGAATCTCCTCATATGCATCGTAGTCATCTAGATCCACCTCTAACATCGGTAGGGTGAAATTAACCATGAGTTTTTTCAGAAGAGTGTCTTTGGCTAAGTCACCGACATATAGAGACTTTGGGTCCTTTGACGACCTATTCCATTCTCTGATGGTGATCAGGATGTAGTCCCTAACAATAACTCTGCATTGCCTTATAAATTTATTTGCAGCATTAATGGGAGCCTTCGGTTCGCTATCTAGAGCGGCTTCTTCGATCCTGTACCTTTCATGGTCTCCCAACTTTTTGGCTGGGCCTCGTTTATTCTTTGCAGAAGATTTGCTTGATCCGGAGGGCTAAAAGAAGAAAGAGCGTTAATATATATGTATATAGACAACAGAGGCTTAATTAATATATATATATATATATGCACCTCGTTGGCTTCTCTCTCGTCGGAGCCGTCTGTTCGGTCGAAACCCGGATCTCCCTCGCTGGAGTTGTTCAGATATAGCGAGGTGATATCATTATCGATATGTCCTCCCTTGTTGATCATATCCTCAAGCGCCATTTCCTTTTCTTCGTCTCTGGGTTCCATAGTTTCTGCAAAAGGGGAAAAGAGGATGAGTCAAAGCAGCCAAGCGAGGAGGTTAGGTAGGCATGGTTTGACGGGCTAGGGATATAAACCATAATTATAAGAAACCCTAATATATGGCGCGTGTTGCCACGCTCGTCCATCGTCCCTATATGGCGCGTGTTGCCGCTTCTGTCCCTAACCTCAAATGCGGGTGGGATCATGTAACTCCAAGTGGAAAAGCAGTAACTCTGAAACCCACAAACCCGACGGGTAACCACCTTAAACGGGAAGGGTTTGGTAAAAAAGTTAGAGCCGCCAAGTCTCACGCGCTGGCGGGTACCCGTTGGGCCCCCGAACCCGGTTGGGTCGCTGGTCTGGTAAAATATGAGACCCGACTAATTAAACGGGGCGGGTATGGGGGGCCGGACCCGGCCCCAAACCTGGCGGGTACCATCCCTACTACTACTACTAACTACTACTAGTACTACTACTAACTACTACTACTAACTAACTACTACTAACTAACTACTACTACCCTAATACTACTAACTAACTAACTACTACTACTATTAACTAAGTACTAATAGTACCCTAGTACTACTAACTAACTACTAATACTACTACTACTACTACTACTAACTAACTACTACTACTACTATACCCTAATACTACTAACTAACTAACTACTACTACTAACCCTAACACTACTAGGAAACAACTTATAGGCAGATAAGATATCCAGTGGCGCATATGTAAAACCATGCGCCACACATATGTATTAGTGGCGCACTAGAAAAAATGCGCCACAGAAGTTTGGCACTTCAGTGGCGCACGAAACCAATATGCGCCACGCCACAGAAATGTGGACTTTTGTGACGCATATAGACGTATGCGCCACATAAGGTTGATGAGACCAAGCACCAAAAAAGGGGGAAAAACTTCTGTGGCGCATATGGACATATGCGCCACAGAAAGTGATGTTTCTGTGGCGCATACAAAATTGAAATATATGAATTTCGATGTATTTTGCAAAAATAGGTTATGGCACGGTAAACGGCTCTAACTTTTGCATACGATGTCGGAAAAAAATCTTTAACCTATCAAAATGATCGTCTCAAAATTCCCTACTCGAACTCAACGACCTATGGTCGTTTTGGATTTTACAGAATCCACAAATTCGAAAAGAGTAAAAAGTTATTTAGGGTAGAAGATTTTTTACTGCAAAAAAAGGGGGGAGAAACTTCTGTGGCGCATTTCCCCCATATGCGCCACAGAAGTCTTGGGCGGGATTCGAAATTTGAATCCCGCCGGTGCCCTTCTCCCTCCCTTTTTCCTTTTTCTCCCCCTCCCCACTTCTTCTCCCCTCCACACTTCTCCCCTTCTCCTCCCTCCTCCTTCTCCACTCTCCGGCGACCTCCTCCTCCTCCTCCACCACCACCAACTCCGGCGACCACCTCCTCCTCCTCCTCCACCACCAACTCCGGCGACCTCCTCCTCCTCCTCCACCACCAACTTCGGCGACCTCCGACGACCTCCTCTTCCTCCTCCACCACCAACTTCGGCAACCTCATTCTCCTCCTGTTCCACCACCAACTCCGGCGACCTCCTCCTCCTCCACCACCAACTCCGGCAACCTCCTCCTAGCCCTCCTCCAGCCACCACCACCACCAACTCTGGCCAGATCTAGATCTGGCCTGGGTTTTTTTGAAATTTGAAAAAAACTTCTATGGCGCATATTGGCCATATGCGCCACAGAAGTTTGAGATCTGGCCCGCCTTTTTTTTTGAATTTTGGAAAAAAACTTCTGTGGCGCATATTGGCCATATGCGGCACTGAAGTTTGAGACTTCTGTGATGCATTTTGAAATGCGCCACAGAAGATAGTTATCAGTGGCGACGTATCAGTGGTGACTAAGATATGCGCCACGAATAGTGAAAAAAGGTGCGCCACTGATAAGGGATTTCCTAGTAGTGTAATACTACTAACTAATTACCCTAGTACTCTAACTAATTACCCTAGCTAATAACTAATTAAACTAAACTAACTAAATAGAGAAAAAATAGAGAAGGAGAGGGGGAGAGAGGGCGCGTGCGCGACGACCAGTACCTGGGGGGAGCATGACGGGGGAGAGCGGCGGCAGCCTCTAGGGAGAGCGACGGTGCCGTGCGCGATGGGGTAGAGCGGCGGCGCGCCGTGCGATGGGGACGCGCGCACCTCCGGGACGGGAGAGAGCGGCGGCAGCCTCTGGGGAGAGAGCGGCGGTGCCGGAGCTAGGGAAGTGGTGGCCTTCCGTCCGGTGTGTGCGGCGGCGTGCGAGGGCGAGGACCACCACACCGAAATTGGGCAGCCTGCCGGCGTCGGGGTCGGAGGCGCGCTTGGGACTTAGAAGAAATGCAAGATGGGGAAGGAGAAAGGAACGACGTGGCGTTATAAAGGGGAGGGCCATACGTCCCGGTTGGAGCAACCAACCGAGATGTAAAGGCCAAACGTCCCGGTTGGTGGCTCCAACCAGGACGAAAGGCCAGAGCATATGTCCCTATTGGAGCCACCAAAGGGGAGCACACAGAGGACCTTTAGTCCTGGTTGGTGGCACCAACCTAGACTAAAAATCCTTTTTTCAAAAGTTTTTCAAACTTTTCAGATGTTCCCACCTTATTTCTTATTTCTTATTTAGGTGTTCACATTTGAAATGATTTGAATTTGAAAAAAATTCTGTCTTATAAAATAATTATTCAAACTATTAAATTTGAAATGGTTTAAATTTGAATTCAAAAACACTTTCAACATGAAAAATGTTTGAATTTTAATAACTAATGCAGACCCATTTTCTGTTTCATAAAATAATTGTTCAAACTATTTTTCCATTTTAACATTTTCAAATAAAAATGCATTATAGAATGAAAACGGTGGATGTTCCAGCCTTTTTTTCTTATTTCTTATTTCTTATTTCTTATTTAGGTGTTCATATTTGAAATGATTTGAATTTGAAAAAACTTTCTGTCTTATAAAATAATTATTCAAACTATTAAATTTGAAATGGTTTAAATTTGAATTTGAAAACACTTTCAACATGAAAAGTGTTTGAATTTGAATAACTAATGCAGAACCATTTTCTATTTCATAAAATAATTGTTCAAACTATTCTCCATTTTGCCATTTTCAAATAAAATTGCATTACAAAATAAAAACAGTGGATCTCTCGACAATCTTGGATACACAAACGAACCATTCATCCTAACTAATGGATTTAGTCATAATCATGTCTAGCCCTATACTACACAACTTTAGGGTGATCTTTCGAATCATCTTTGTCGTCGTCGCTATGGCATATTCCGGGCATCCTCAGCCCTTCCCCGGCTGCGTAGGAGGGAATAGGGGACCGTGAACCATGACATATTCCGGGGGCATCTGCCACTCTGGCCTCAGATGCACGACGCGGGGGGAGGGGGGCTCCCAGATAACGATGCCGCTACGCCCGCAGCCTTCACCACAACCACCCTTATTATGGCTTTGCGGCGGGTGCAAGGGTGGGTACCGCAGGTGAGGATGATCTCCCTCAGCGATATAGCGCATCACACCGGCGATAGTCCGGTTCTCCCACCAAAGGCGACGACCGGTTTCATTATGGTTCACCGGGGGCGGGCCGTCACCCTCGTACCTAGCGAGCTCCCTTTCCTGCCGTCACAAACTATGCCTCGATTATGCACATAATATTGGTCATTTGGACCGAAAGCCATGAAACCTCGAACATGATAGGTCATTTTATGAAGGTTTTTTCGAGACATAATCAATATACCAAGTTTGGTATTTTTCCTTGCAACTATGTCATATAATATGACACCACGTGAAGGATTTACATTGTTCACACCGTTTTTGAATTTCTTATGCCTATTTATGGTCGCTTATGGTCGCTTCAGCCATAACCATGGATCATCTTCTTTGTTTAACAAGATGCTTGGGTCAGTTTTCACTGTGAAGGGCGGAATTTCATCAAACTTATTATAATCTTTTGACATGTCTGTCTTGTCCTCGGCTCCCATGATATTTATTTTCCTTAAAAGAACTATGTGACACTTTGGCTCATCGTGTGATGTATTCGTTTGCTTATTTTTTTATTTTTTTGGTATGGAGGACATGTCCTTCACATAAAAAACCTGTGCCACATCATTGGCTAGGACAAATGGTTTGTCTCTGTAACCAAGATTGTTGAGATCTACTGTTGTCATTCCGTACAACTGGTCTACCTTTACCCCTTCTCCATTCAGGTTGATCCATTTGCACCGAAACAAAGGGACCTTAAAAGAAACTCCATAGTCAAGTTCCCATATCTCCTCTATGTAACCATAGTATGTGTCCTTTTTGCCATTCTCGTCGGTTGCATCAAAGCGGATATCACTGTTCTGGTTGGTGCTCTTTTTATCTTGGGCGATCGTGTAAAATGTATTCCCATTTATCTCGTACCCTTGGTAATTCAATATCGTAGAAGATGGTGACCCAGCCAACAAGTAGAGCTGATCTCCAACAGTGATGTCATTCATTAGATGTGTTCGCAACCAACTGCCGAAAGTCTTCATGTGTTCATCTCTAATCCAGGAGTCTGGCTTTCCCTGGTTGTTGGAGCGTACAATATTCTTGTGTTCCCCGATATACGAAGCTGCCAAGGTGGAATTTTGTAGAACCGTGTAGTGTGCTTGAGTGAAAGATTGTCCATCCCTACATATCATTGATTTCTTTCCCAGCGTGCCTTTTCCACTCAGTCTCCCCTCATGTCGTGATTCGGGAACACCAATCGGCTTAAGGTCATGAATAAAGTCAACACAGAACTCAATGACATCCTCTGTTCCATAGCCCTTGGAGATGCTTCCTTCTGGCCTAGCACGGTTATGAACATATTTCTTTAACACTCTCATGAACCTCTGAAAGGGGAACATATTATGCAGAAATATAGGGCCGAGAATGGAAATCTCTTCGACTAGGTGAACCAGGAGATGCGTCATAATATTGAAGACGGATGGTGGGAACACCAACTCAAAACTAACAAGACATTAGACCACATCCTTCTGTAACCTTGTCAGAATATCTTGATTGATAACCTTCTGAGATATTGCATTGAGGAATGCACATAGCTTCACAATGGGTACTCAAACATTTTCCGTTAGAAGCCCCCTCAATGCAATCGGAAGAAAGAGCGTCATAATCACGTGTCAGTCATGAGACTTCAGGTTTTGGAATTTTTCTCTGCCATATTTATTATCCCCTTTATGTTAGACGAGAATCCAGACGGCACCTTGATACTGTAAAGGACTTCAAAAAATATTTCCTTCTCTGCTTTTGTAAGAGCATAGCTGGCAGGACTTAAATGACGCCCTTTATTCGTCTTGTTCCATGGATGCATGTTTTGTGGGTCTGTCTTTCATACGTTTTTGGTCCTCCCGTGCTTTTGGTGTATCTTTTGTTTTCCCATACACGCCCAGGAAGCCTAGCTAGTTCACGCATAGATTCTTCGTCACGTGCATCACATCGATTGAAGAGCGGACATGTAGGACTTTCCAATAGGGTAGCTCCCAAAATATAGATTTCTTCTTCCACATGGGCGCGTGTCCGGTAGCGACATCGTTCGGAATAGGTTGACCGCCAGGACCCTTTCCAAAGATTACTTCTATGTCCTTGACCATACCAAATACATCATCACCTGTAGGAAGGTCAGGCTTCTTCTGATAATCTGCCCCACCTTTGAAATCCTTGCCTTTCTTTCTTACTTGATGATTGATCGGAAGAAATCGACGATTCCCCAGGTACATAACATTCTTACATTTATGCAAATATGTAGCTTCAGTATCATCTAAACAGTGTGTGCATGCCTTGTATACCTTATTTGTCTGTCCTAAAAGGTTACTAAGAGCAGGCCAGTCATTGATGGTTACGAAAAACAGCGCTCGTAGGTCAAATGGCTCCTGTTTGTGCTCATCCCACTATGTACACCTGGTTTTCCCCATAACTATAAGAGTTCTTCAACTAATGGCCTTAGGTACACATCAATGTCGTTGTCTGGTTGCTTCGGGCTTGGATAAGCACTAACATCATAATGAACTTAAGCTTCATGCACAACCAAGGAGGAAGGTTGTAGACACATAGAGTCACAGGCCAGGTGTTGTGGCTACAGCTCTGCTACCCAAAAGGATTCATGCCATCTGTACTTAGACCAAACCATAAGTTCCTCGTGTCACCTGCAAAGTCCGGGAACTCTCTCTCGATTTTTCTCCACTGTGACCCATCAGCTGGGTGTCTCAACTTCCTATCTTTCTTACGGTCTTCATTGTGCCATCGCAACAACCTGGCATGCTCTTTGTTTCTAAAAACCTTGGTATTATAGGAGTATACCACATAACCTTAGCAGGAACCCTCTTCCTGGGGGGCTCGTCATCGCCATCAATATCACCAGGGTCATCTCGTCTGATCTTATACCGCAGTGCAGTGCATACCGGACATTTATCTAAATTCTCGTACACTTCACCGCGATAGAAGATGCAGTCATTTATGCATGCATGTATCTTGTGCACATCTAATCCTAGAGGGAAGATAATCTTCTTTCCTTCGTAAGTACTCACGGGTAATTCATTATCCTTTGGAATCTTGGCTTCATTATTTTCAGTAACTTCTCAAATCCCTTGTCAGATAAACCAGTCTCTGCCTTCTATTTCAACAATTCCAGTGTGGTACCGAGCTTTGTGCTGCCATCTTTGCAATTTGGGTACAACAATTTTTTGTGATCCTCTAACATGTCCTCCAACTTCAACTTCTTCTTCTCTGTTTCACAGTCTCGCTTTGCATCAGAAATGACCCGACCAAGATCATCAACAGGCTCATCGGATGCCCGTTCTTCACCTCCTTCTTCTTCATTCTCTTCCATTGCAGTATCATCGTATTCAGGGAACATATGACAATAGCTGTCATCATCCTATTTTTCTTCATTGTCTTCCATCATAACCCCTATTTCTCCGTGCTTGGTTTAGCAATTGTAGCTGGGCATGAAACCTCTCTGAACCAGGTGGCCGCGAATGATTTTCAAGGAAGAGTACTCCTTGATGTTCCGACATTGAACATATGGACAACACATAAATCCATTCTCTTTGTTTGCCTTACCCACATCGATAAATTTATCCACACCTTGAATGTACACGGATTCACGTCGGTCACCGTACATCCATCCCCGCCGGTTCATCTGCATCATTATAGAACATCATGAATAGTGAGATGCCCACTTTACGTCGACGCATGCATTATTATATCAATGATATATGAAGGATAAGGTTATTAATACGTCCATTTTGCATCACTATTCTATGTCATAATTTACTATTATTCATTGATATATTTCATATTAAGAGGTGATACTTATGTTATTTCATCTGTTTTTTAATGGTTGATGACTTTTGGAGCATGGACCGCTACAGTCAGGATTCTGATGGAAAAGGTGTTGTTTGGAGGCAAAATTCGCGAAGATCAGAAAATCCGGAAAAATATACGAAAAATCCTATTTTTCCAGAAGATGAAGGCTGCCAGAAGAGGTAGTGGAGATGGGCCACAGGGGGCCCACACCACCCCTGGCGCGGGCCACCCTAGCCCACACCACAAGGTGGTGTGGCCGCCCTGGCCCACCTCTAGCTCTCCACTCTGGCGTATATATTCCTCCTGAAACCCTAAGACTCAGGGAGCGACCATAGAAAGATTCCGCCACCTCTGCGGGGCGGAAAACACCGAGAGAGAAAGATCTCTCCAGCAGACAGATTTCTGCCGGGGGAATTCCTTCCCGAAGAGGGCAGATCGTCGCCATCAACACCACCATCAAGCTGGACTTCATTGGGATCATCATCATCATCACCACCACCATCATCACCATCAGCACCCTCATCACCATCTCCATATTGCTGTAACAATCGGGTTGAATCTTGCATAGTTCTTAGGGGAAACTTTCCCGGTGTTGATTACTCTTTATAGTTGATTCTATTGAGTGAACCATTGAATTATTGTTTATGTTCAGATTGTTATACATCATTATTCCATCTCTGATCATGATCCATATGATGTCTTGTGAGTAGTTTGTTTTGTTCTTGAGGACATGGGAGAAGTCATGTTGTTAGTAGTGGAGTTGTGTTGAGAAAGATTCAATAGTTTGATATTTAAGTTGTGGTGTACTTCTTCTAGTGGTGTCATGTGAACATCGACTACATGACACTTTACCTATATGGGCCTAGGGGAATTCATTGTGTATTTGGCTACTAATCGTAGGGGTTGCCGGAGTGATAGAAACCTGAACCCCTGTTAGGAAACCATTGCACAAGGGACGTAAGGGTCTTAGTGTTTAAAGCTATGGTTCGGTTTCTACCATAATTATTTTCTTGTACTTACGGATGTTTGCAAGGGGTATAATCACAAGTATGTATTAGTCCTAGGAAGGTCGGTACATTAGCAAAGGTTCACCCACACAACAATTAGCAAGCTAAATAAGATTAATCAACTATATGAAGTGAAAGCACTTGACAGTCTTCCCATGTGTCCTCGAGAACGTTTGGTTATCTTAAGTAATACAACCGGCTTGTCCTTTGCTGCATAAAGGATTGGCCCACTTGCTGCATTCATTCCTACTGTCTTTTATTTACTCGTACTTTATTTACTTGCATTATCAAAACCCCCTAAAAATCTGTTTGCTAAGTATTTGCAGAAAATTCCTGATCCATACCACTAGCCAGCACCTTTTGCTCCTCGTTGGGTTCGACACTCTTACTTATCGAAAATACTGCGATACACCCCCTATACTTATGGGTCATCAAGACTATTTTCTGGTGCCGTTGACGGGGAGTGAAGCGCTATTGGAGAGTGGAACTAGTAAAGGAAACTTCTACTGTGAGTATTGTTTACTTTAGTTAGTTGCTTTATTTTCGTTATGGATAATTCGCTGAGTTTCTTATTTGGTAATGCTACTACCACTGCTAAGGTAGTAGATGAACCACCACCTGCTGAGAATGATGCTTTTAAAATACCTACAAGAATTATTGATCGTGTTATGGATAACTACTATGTTGGGGATGGAACTGTCCATCCCGTGATCATTTACTCTTTATACACGAATTATGCGGATTGTTCAAGTGTGTAGGTATTACTATAGATCAAGTTAAGAAGAAGTTATTCTCATTATCACTAAAGGAAGAGCTGAGGAATGGTATAAGCTGCTGAAGAATGGTCAAGCTCTCGAATGAGAGGAAATAATGCCTCTCTTTTATTCAAAGTTTTATCCTCCTAGTGAGATTCATAAAGATCGGAATCAAATATACAACTTTTGGCCTCTTGATGGAGAGAGTACAGCTCAAGCTTGGGGGAGATTGAAGGTACTAATGCTCAAATGTCCCATTCATGAGCTCCCCGAAAATATTATTATTAGTAACTTTTATGCAAGACTTTATCTTCATGATAAGGATTTATTGGATGCTTCTTGTGCTGGATCATTCACTCGCATGGAAGAAGAAGCTAAATGGGATCTTCTGGACCGTATTCAAGACAATGCTGAAGCATGGGAGAATGAAAAAGGTAGAAAGCCAGGTATAAATTGTGATTATGAATGCATTGAATCTTTTATGGGAACTGATGACTTTCAAAATATTAGTAATGCTTATGATCTTGATTTACAAGTTATTACAAATTGTTTTAAGGATTTTGCTTCTTATATTGAAATCCCAACAAAGGGATGGAGCAAGTACCATGCACCCCATAGAGATATTGTTGACTGTGTTCCTGTTGGGAGTACTGAGTATTGCATTATTGATCATGTTTTACCTAAACCTTACATTGAGAAGATACCCTTCCCAGATAAGGTAAAGGATCATCCTATGATAACTAGTGTAATCACTAAAAGTGAAAAGAGAACTGTAAAACCTGATGAACAAATAAGCATTGAACCTGTAGTAGCAATTGTTAAAGATCTTGTAACTAAAAGTATAGAAGATGGGCACATAGTCTTTTGTGAGGACGCTTCTAATGTTGTATCACATCCTAATAGAACTAAAAAGGCTAGTGTCCCTGTGCTATCTGTTAGAATTGGTGATCATTGCTATTATGGTTTGTGTGATATTGGTGCAAGTTCAAGTGCTATTCCTTATGAGTTTTATAAAGAAATTATGCATGAAATCAGTCCCTGTGAGTTGGAAGAGATTGATGTGGTTATTCACCTTGCTAATAGAGAAATCATCTCTCCAATTGGTATTATGCGGGATGTAGAAGTTCTTTGTGGTAAGATTAAATATCCTACTGATTTTCTAGTACTTGGTTTAGCTGCTAGTAAAACTTATCCCATCATTTTTGGTAGACCTTTCTTCAGTACTTGTGGAGCTATTATAGATTGCAAAAGAGAGAAAATCTTGACTAAGTTTGATAGGGAATCTTATGAGTTTAATTTTTCGAAATTTACTAAAGAACCTTATGAAAATGAAACCCATAATGAGTATTTTAGAGTTGAACAACTTGCTTCTATTTCTCTTGCTCCTAATAATGCTTTGCAACAGTATATGGAATACCACGAAAGTGAGATCTTCATGGAAGAAAGAAATGAAATTGACGAGATTCTCCGTCGTCAACCTAAGATGCTTAAGCATAACTTGCCTGTGGAAGATTTGGGTACCACATTGCCGCCTAAAAAGGATCTGGTCTTCGATCTAAAACCTCTCCCTGATGATCTTAAATATTCTTACATTGATGACAATAAGATATATCCTATTATTATTAGCTCTAAACTTTCAGGGAAGGAAGAAGAAAGGTTATTGGAGGTTTTGAAGAAACACCGAGGGGCTATGGGCTATACTCTGGATGATTTAAAAGGGATTTCACCTACTATATGTCAGCATGCTATCAATATAGAACCAGATGCAAAGCCAGTAGTAGAGCACCAACGACGTTTAAATCCTAAGATGAAGGAAGTGGTAAGAAATGAGGTATTGAAACTCCTTGATGTTGGTATTATTTACCCTATTGCTGATAGTGAATGGGTTAGTCCTGTTCATTGTGTCCCTAAAAAGGGAGGTATTACTGTTGTGCCTAATGATAATGATGAGCTTATTCCCCAAAGAATAGTAGTAGTCTATAGGATGTGCATTTATTTTAGGAAAGTCAACAAAGTTACTAAGAAAGATCATTACCCGCCTCCTTTTATTGATCAAATGTTGGAAAGGTTGTCTAAAAAGACCCATTTTTGTTTTCTTGATGGTTATTATGGTTTCTCTCAAATTGCTGTTAAACAACAAGATCAAGAAAAAACAACTTTTTTACTTGCCCTTACGGAACCTATGCTTATAGACGCATGCCTTTTGGTTTATGTAATGCTCCTGCTACTTTTCAAATATGCATGTCTGCTATCTTTCATGGTTTTTGTGAGGAAATTGTGGAGGTGTTCATGGATGACTTCTCCGTCTATGGAACTTCTTTTGATAATTGTCTTCACAATCTTGATAAAGTCTTGCAGAGGTGTGAAGAAACTAATCTTGTTCTTAATTGGGAGAAATGCCACTTCATGGTTAATGAAGGGATTTTCCTTGGGCATAAGGTGTCCGAAAGAGGCATAGAGGTGGATAGAGCTAAAGTTGAGGCAATTGAGAAAGTGCCCTGCCCAAGAGACATCAAAGGTATTTGTAGTATCCTTGGTCATGCTGGTTTCTATAGAAGGTTTATTAAAGATTTTTCTAGAATATCAAAACCCCTCACTAATCTTCTTTAAAAAGATGTACCCTTTGTTTTTGATGATGATTGTAAGGAAGCTTTTGAAACTCTTAAGAAGGCTTTAACTACAGCTCCTATTGTTCAACCACCTGATTGGAGTTTATCCTTTGAAATAATGTGTGATGCTAGTGATTTTGCTGTAGGAGCTGTCCTTGGGCAACAAATTGATAAAAATCTAAACGTTATTCATTATGCTAGTAAGACTCTAGATGCTGCTCAAAGGAATTATGCTACTACTGAAAAAGAATTTCTAGCTGTCGTCTTCGCTTGTGATAAGTTTAGACCCTATATTGTAGATTAAAAGTCACCATTCATACTGATCATACCTTATGATGAAGAAGGACGCTAAGCCTAGGCTTATTAGATGGGTGCTGCTCTTACAAGAGTTTGATCTACATATTGTAGATAGGAAAGGTGCTGAAAACCGTGTAGCTGATAATTTATCTCGATTGGAAAATATCTCCTTTGACCCTATGCCTGTTAATGATAGTTTTCCAAATGAACAGTTGGTTGCGGTAGGGGTAAACTCGCGAGGGAGCCCTTGGTACGCTGATTATGCTAACTTTATTGTCTCCAAGTATTTGCCTCCAACTTTTACAGCTCAGCAAAGAATAAAGTTCTTTTATGATTTGAGGCATTATTTTTGGGATGACCCACACTTATATAAAGAAGGAGTAGATGGTATTATGCGAAGATATGTTCTAGAATATGAACAAAAAGAGATATTACGTAAATGTCATGGTAGTGCTTATGGAGGACATCATGCAGGAGATAGAACTGCACAGAAGGTGCTGCAATCAGGTTTCTACTAGCCTACCCTTTCTAAAGATGCAAGAAAATTTGTTTTATCTTGTGATGAGTGTCAGCGTGTTGGTAATATTTCTAGACACAATGAAATGCCTATGAACTACTCTCTAGTTATTGAACCCTTTGATTGCTGGGGATTTGACTTTATGGGTCCTTTTCCTCCCTCGAAAGGTTATACTCATATTCTTGTTGCCGTTGATTATGTTACTAAATAGGTAGAAGCCATACCTACGAAGAGTGCTGATGGGGAGACCTCTCTAAAAATGCTTAAGGATGTTATCTTTCCTAGGTTTGGAGTGCCTAGGTATCTCATGACTGATGGAGGTTCTCATTTCATTCATGGTGGTTTTAGAAAGACCCTTGCTAAATATGATGTTAATCATAGAATTGCTTCAGCTTATCACCCCCAAACTTGTGGGCAACTAGAGTTATCAAATAGAGAAATTAAATCCATCTTGCAAAAGATTGTTAATAGATCTAGAAAAAACTAGGCTAAAAAGTTGAATGATGCTTTATGGGCTTATAGGACTGCCTACAAAAACCCTATGGGGATGTCTCCTTATAAAATGGTTTATGGGAAAGCTTGTCACCTACCTTTAGAATTAGAACACAAAGCTTACCGGGCAGTTAAAGAACTAAATAGAGATTGTAAGCTCGCAGGTGAGAAAAGATTATTTGACTTAAGTTCTTTAGATGAATGGAGGAGTGAAGCCTATGAAAATGCTAGGCTCTTTAAGGAAAAAGTTAAAAGATGGCATGACAAGCGAATACTTAAGAGATAATTTCATGTGGGTGAGAAAGTTCTATTGTATAGGTCCCGTCTCAGATTTTTTGCAGGAAAGCTACTGTCAAAATGGGAAGGACCTTTCATTATTGAAGAAGTGTACTGTTCAGGAGCAATAAAAATTTCTTATTTAAAAGATAATACTACACAAGCAGTGAATGGGCAGCGACTCAAGCACTATATTGCTGGAGATTCTTACAATGAAGATGTGGATGCCTTTCAAGTTATAACTCTGGAAAAATTTATCAAGAACTAAATTCAGAGACCTGTAGACTCTGTTTTTAAATAGGTAACAGTTCTGGTAAGAAAAGTTCCACGAAAGATCTGTCCAGTTATATTTTTGCAGTTTTTAGTCAATAAGGAAAGTTACGAAGCGAAAGTGGGACGGAAACGGAGCCAGGATGGCTCACACCACCCTGTGGCGCGGGCCCACCCCTAGCCACGCCACCAGGTGGGGTGGCCACTCCGGACTCCGTCTCCGAGCCGTTTTCTCCCAATACCTTCCTTTTGGTATGAAACTTTGTAATATATAATCCCCAGATCCCCCGAGGTTCGCATATCATGTTTTCATCGTGTTTTCGTCTCGATATGTTTCTGCCAGGAACTATCTTTGAAAGTTTGGTAGCACAATGATGTCTGCCAAGGATAAGGGGAAGGAGCCTATGGAGGAAGATCTCCAAGACCCCAAGCAGGGGATGGTACCTTTAGTCTCTTGCCCTGCATCAACGGAAGCTCTACGAGTCACTAATGAGTTCTGCGATAAGTACCGAGACTTAAGGAGGAAGGTGGACATGCTTCAATGGGAGAATAATAGTCTTCGCAAGATACTGGAAGATTTCCTTACGTCAACTAAAAAAATATTACCACCACCACCGAAGGAGTAATTCGTCATCAGGTTTGGCATCCCCTTGGCTTGTTCCAAGCTTGGGGGAGTGCCGCGGTATCACAACACTATCTTCTATCTTTTTACCTTTTAGTAGAGTCATATCATGAATAGAGAAGTTATAATGTAGGATGTTTTGCATTATGGAAGTGTCACCTCTCTCGTTAGATATGTATCCCTTGGTGTGAGTTGCCGTTATAGAATATTAATGAGAAGTTCTATCATTTACTCTTTTGTATATCTTATATTAGTTTTCAATTCGCGGTTATATGGTTGATCTTGTTGTTAGTATTGGTATCACTTTGGGATCATTGAGTTAATTTAGTTGGTTTTGGCAAACCTAGCTCAGTCACTAGCAACACTATTTTTGACTCCAGCAAATTATCAACTATTCTTCGACCAAGAGCTAAGTTTGCCATTATCAATTACGATTTACTTCATCTATCTTTATTGTGTTTCCTTTACCTATTGCAAGTAAGTTATATAATAGTGAGTTGTTTCCTATTATGATCTACGTATTGATGAATGTGATGCTTCTTGTTCGTATTCTTTTATCGACTCTTCACTCCATAAACCTGAGGTCATGCTTATTGAGCTCAGTTTCGCTTGGGGACAAGCGCAGTCTAAGCTTGGGGAGAGTTGATACGTTCATTTTGCATCACTATTCTATGTCATAATTTACTATTATTTATTGATATATTTCATATTAAGAGGTGATACTTATGTTATTTCATCTGTTTTTTCATGGTTGATGACTTTTGGAGCATGGACCGCTGCAGCCAGGATTCTGATGGAAAATGTGCTGTTTGGAGGCAAAATTCGCGAAGATCAGAAAATCCGGAAAATATACGAAAAATCCTATTTTTCTAGAAGACGAAGGCTGTCAGAAGAGGGAGTGGAGATGGGCCACAGGGGGCCCACACCACCCCCTGGCGCGGGCCACCCTAGGCCTCGCCACCAGGTGGTGTGGCCGTCCTGGCTCCCCTCTGGCTCTCCCCTCTGGCGTATATATTCCTCCAAAAACCCTAAGACTCGGGGAGCGATCACAGAAAGATTCCGCCGCCTCTGCGGGGCAGAAAATATCGAGAGAGAAAGATTTCTCCGGCAGACAGATTTCTACCGGGGGAATTCCTTCCCGGAGAGGGGAGATCGTCGCCATCAATACCACCATCAAGCTGGACTTCATCGGGATCATCATCATCATCAACACCACCATCATCACCATCAGCATCCTCATCACCATCTCCATATTGTTGTAACAATCGGGTTGAATCTTGCATAATTCTTAGGGGAAACTTTCCCGGTGTTGATTACTCTTTGTAGTTGATGCTATTGAGTGAACCATTGAATTATTGTTTATGTTCAGATTGTTATACATCATTATTCCATCTCTGATCATGATCCATATGATGTCTTGTGAGTAGTTCGTTTTCTTCTTGAGGACATGAGAGAAGTCATGTTGTTAGTAGTGAAGTTGTGTTGAGAAAGATTCAATAGTTTGATATTTAAGTTGTGGTGTACCTCTTCTAGTGGTGTCATGTGAACGTCGACTACATGACACTTCACCTATATGGGCCTAGGGGAATACATTGTGTATTTGGCTACTAATCGTAGGGGTTGTCGGAGTGATAGAAACCTTAACCCCTGTTAGGAAACCATTGCACAAGGGACATAAGGGTCTTAGAGTTTAAAACTGTGGTTGTACTTACGGATGTTTGTAAGGGGTATACTCACATGTATGTATTAGTCCTAGAAAGGTCGGTACATTAGCACAGGTTCACCCACACAACACTTAGCAAGTTAAAAAAGATTAATCAACTATATGAAGCGAAAACACTTGATAGTTTTCCATGTGTCCTCGAGAACGTTTGGTTATCTTAAGTAATACAACTAGTTTGTCCTTTGCTGCATAAAAGATTGGGCCACTTGCTGCATTTATTCCTACTGTCTTTTATTTACTCGTACTTTATTTACTTGCATTATTAAAAACCCCTAAAAATCCGTTTGCTAAGTATTTGCAGAAAATTTCTGATCCATACCACTAGCCAGCACCTTGTGCTCATCGTTGGGTTCGACACTCTTATCGAAAATACTGCGATACACCCCCTATACTTGTGGGTCATCAGCTGCTAACCTCGATCAAGAAGGAACGAAAGAGGAGAAAGACTTAAGTGTGGCTCGGGCATCTCATATCATTTTTATTTTGTGTGAAATCAAGCGTATCATTCTCTCAGACATTTCGTCGAACACCTAATGTGCATAGGAAAAAAAACTAGCACACCACACCTCACTCCTTCAACCAAGAGAGAAAACAAAGAAAGGGCTGGTTGGGACGATGCATTTGTAGGCGAGCTATTCGTCCTGGTTCGTAATACGAACTGGGGTGTGCGACAGGCCACGTATCTGAGGCCCGACCTTTAGTCCCGGTTCGTAATACGATCAGGACGAATAGCCATTTAAAAACCGGGACGTATGTCCCTGACTCCTGTGCGTTGCTCGGGTCTCTCGAATCAGGAGAAATACTTGCATTAGTCTGGTTTCGTAGAAGAATCGAGACAAAATCTCTGAAAGGTTGCGAACGAATAGTGTGGAACACCACGCTCGCACAACACAACGGACGCACGATCCTAAAGGTAGACTAGTAGGCTCGCGCAACCTCTCTCGAAGGATTCGCCACCGCGGAGATATGGGAGTTTCTGCCACCTAGAGCTAGCTGACGCCGCACAACGCAACAGAGTGTTTCACTGCTGACATGCTCGCGACGCGCGGGCCTCCACACACACGGACACGGTCGTCGGCCGGCTGACACGCTGGCCTCCACGAGTTAGGTCCGGCACGTACCCCTGCGCACCGCACAACAGGACAAGCAGGATCCACTACTCGTCGGCGCCGAACGGATATGCACGAGCACGTACCTACGCGACGAACTGCGGCTGCACCACCCACGCGCGAGAGCGCACGTAAAATAGTATCGCTGTCGCCGTCTCGCCGCACCACTCTGCGTCACGTACGTACGGGCAGGGGCACGAGCCGAGAGCGACGGGGCGGCAGCGGGAAACTCGACACCGCAGCGGGCGGGTGCGACAGGTCGAAAGCGGCGGGCGGGGGCGAAGCGACGCGACGATGACAGGCGCCTCTCGTGTCCGGTCGCTTGCCCTGCAGGCTGCAGATCGATCGATCAGAACTCGCGCAAGGCTGGCCGGCGGGCGGGCCGGCGTACATGTACGAGCAGCAGTGGTACCGGCTCGACGACGATGCGCGCGTGCTCCGTGCGCGGCTGTCGACGTCGCCTTCAGACACGCAGCGAGCACTGCTGGCATTTAGCGGTACGCGACGCCGACGAATGATTAGGCAATGATAATCTCACTGCCTATTTCGCAAAAAAAAAAGATAATCGCACTGCCTGCCTCGTACGTACACTGCTTTATCAGACGAGTAGTACGTAAAGTGGCGCGCTAGCTGCTTAGAGCATGAGCTATGGAGGCAATAGCACACGGTAGCCTCACACCTACACATAGATAAAAATCAATGAAGCAGCTATTGAATCCCACCACTATCCAACGGAGGCAGCATATTCTGGGACCTGTCCCTTCAACAGCTTTTCCTAATCCTCTCTTGTCCTCACCCGGTTTCTCTCTTCATGCACCCCTGTGTGAGCTCACTTTGCGGTGCTTTAACCTTTACCGATCACTTTTATCAGCGAGGAGGCGGGATCATCTGCAAGCGACCGTCTTTTTCTGCAAGCAATAGGTAGAGCTGAGCTGGAGGATCTAAACCGACGTGGTGAGCTGGGGCAGGCGTCCAACGTGGAGCGTTGGCCATGCCCTTATTTTTATGCTCCGTCCGAACAAGCTAATTTGAGCTACTAGTACTAAGTTACCGGTTCATTCTCCTAATTGGATAGTACGTAGAACTCCATTGGACAGGGATATCTTCACCTTTTGGCCGGGTGCATGTTAGTGACTGAGTTTGGCGGGTGAAAAACGCTTTATGAGCACCTTCATAGCAAGTCTGGACACTGGGGTGAACGCAAAGGAGAAAGGAAAAGAAAAACATGCCAAAGAAGAAATAAAAAATTCGAACTATCAAAGACAGGTTTCGATCCTGTGACCCGTGGGTTATGGGCCCACCATGCTTCCGCTGCACCACTCTGATTTTCTTGTCGTGTACTGCTCTAGATTTTACTTAACAAGAACATCGACTCGGTTACCGGCCTGTAAAACAGGAGAAAAGGGGGAGACGCGCTGCCATTGTGTCTCCTACCCTCTCCTCTCCTCCCCTGCTACAGTTCCTTTGTCTTCCACTGCCCGTCCCGGGTTGGTCCGTCGCCGATCTCGCCGGCGCCGCCGGTAGAGAGAGGCTGAGGACCGATGCCGGGGCCCCCTTTGTAGATACTAGGTTAGGGTCTGGGCTGTTTGCCCGTTTCTGGCTGCGTGCCGTCGAGGCTGCGATGGGATCTTGGGGCTGGATCCCTCGCCGGTGGACGCTCCTATCTCTGGCCGTCGACACGGCGGTGGGGTGGTGGAGGAAGGCCACCAAGACCTCCAATAAAGCACGGCGGTATCTGCATCTACGGATTCCGCCCCCTTCCTCGGTCGGCCTTGGCGGCGAGGGAGGATTGGGGGATGTGGGTCGTCTGTGCTGTGGACCTCGCCTCCTCGCGCTTTCTCCTCATCTGCGCGGTTGCTTGTCAGCCTTTCCTCCTCCGGCCGGCCGTGGCGGCGAGGGGAGGAGGATTTCTGGCGTGGCAGCGATCGAGGTTTCTGGGGAAGGCGCTTCTTCGAGTTACTCAGCGACGCTGTGGAGCGGCGTCGGGAGGTCTCTGCTCCTACCCTCTGCTCACGCTTCAATGGTTGAAGCTTCTGTGGAGTGGCGAGGATTCAGAGGCTCGTTCATAAAGCTCTCTTGGGTCTCTACTTTTGCGACAACGATGGCCCTTTCGCTTCTCCCTTGGCCGGCCGTGGTGGCGAGGTGGGGAGGGGGGTTTTGGTCGCTGCTGCCGTTTTTGCAGAGTCCGGTTGAAGCTGCGCCATCTAGCTCTTCATCGCAGTGGCCCTATAGCAGCGGTGCTGCTGGGTCTCTGCCTGTTCTGGCCGAAGGCTCCAACCTCCATTGGAGGCCCTATCTCGAAGCACAGCTCCAGAGCTCGACAGCTCGTCAATGGCAAGTGGTCCGTCCCCGCGATTGGCAAGATGGCTGCCGGCTGTGCTTCCACTCCGGATTGGAAGGCGTCACGGGCAAGAGACCTCGTTGATCTCGTCGATTTCATCGGCTTGAGGTCGCCGGAGTGCTGTGGCAGAGGTGCTAAGGGACTTGATTGCTTTCGTACTTTTAGTTCTGAGGTGCTCTGTGTAATTTTGAAGTCCCTCTTTTTATTTTCTAGCTTGGCTAGGGTGTTAACGGTGAGGGGCCTCTCCAATCTTGTACCTGCCACATGTTAAATTTGCAGCTTCCTGGATCTTCTAGACCCTTTTATTGTTTAAAAAAAAAAAGAAAAGGGAGAGAGTGCGAAAGTACCCAAACCATTCACTACATACCGGATACGATACGGTTCCATATACGTACATGAAATCTCAGCTGTGCTTTTGCATACGTAGGAGCACTGCCGCCGTACGTGGGGCGGCACGAAGAGAACGGGAGGGGGCACCAGCGCGAGGGCGACACGCGCCCGGGCCCTGCCACGGCGGCCGTGCCCCTCCGCGGCAGGCAGGCCCGACCGCGCCATCCGATGCCGGCCTCGTTTCGGTCGTGCACTCGTGCTGCCCGGTGGCCGTGCGTGTGCCAGGCCCCGGATTTGGCTTTGCCGAGCGCCCATTCTCCGGCGTCGTCGAGAGCTCTACGGGTGCGGGTGTTGACTCCTCGGCGCCACCGGTCCGGTGGTTCGCGATTGACCCCTCGCTTGCAGAGGTAGTGTGTGGTAGCCATCATCCCGCCATGGATCGATCGTCTAATTTGGAGCTGTGCTGTGCATGGTGGGTGGGACAAAGCAAAACTAAAGCTGACGTTGCTCGATTGCCTGGCCGTCTGTCGACGTCGCTTTATTTCGTTTCGTTTCACCTGGCAGGCTCGGTGATTTAGCGATCTGCTGTCTGTCTGTCTGTCTATCTCTGCGACGTAAAGCCTTGCCTCGTTGTGGGTCTGGATATGCACGGATTAGCAACTAGGCCTATCCTATGGCCGCGTAAACGTGTCGCCGATCAGTTGGCCGCGCGCACTGCATGCATATGGATGGTCGATCGTACTCGTACGATTCTGCTACGGTATTCTACATCTACACGAGAGCAGTTCTGTCGCTGCACGGTGCCTTTTTATGTTAGGTTCTACGTCTAGGCAAAAAAAAAATGGTTAGGTTCTACGTCATTGCCAATGGTCTGAATTATTAATGGCTAGACATGGAAACGTAGCATAAAGCAGAATACGCTCGATCGGATCCACAAGAGACACCGTCACAGTTGCGTAACTGAAATCTCTCAGATATACTAGTTAATCCAGTGCGTTGTCGGTCCATGTCTTAAGGTACGTACGTGCCCTCGCGCAGACGAACAGGGGAGAATCGAGATCACCTGCATCTTTGCCGAAAGCCACCTGCAACTAGACCTGCGCGCTGCTTTGTCATTCTTCAATGATCATGATCACCATGTCGACTTGTACGTGACCGTGCGGCCCTGCCCAACCCTGTCGATTTGTGCGTGCGTGCGCGCAGACATCACCCTAGCTAGCGCCCACCCACCACACGAGCCTCTCTTTCCCGAAAGATATCGGCATTTCGCCTCGTTTCCTCCCTAGCTAGGCCCGTACCGTCTACGCTACTTCCTGTCACCCCTAATCAGGTAACCCACGGGCCCCTCGAGGCACCTCTTGTACATACGCTGCTACAACGCGTACAGCGATTCTTGTCCTCTTCCAGGACAATGAGAGCTCGTTCGATTGAGACGAGACGGGTGATCGGGCGATCCAACGGCTGAAGGATTCCGTGTCCGGGGGCTGGGTCGGAGGCTTTGCGGGCAGGATAGGGCGCGGCCGATGGGAGTTGCCGGTCGCGAATCTCTCCTGGGCACTGCGAAAAGAAGGACACCGATATCTTTGGAGGCCAGCCATTTTGGTCTTTTTGCCTTTCCCACGTTTTTCCTCGCTGCCATCATTGATACCAGGACAGTAGGCAATTGACAGTCAGGGGCTGTGTTCGATGCTGAGTTAGTTTAGCAGCAAACCAGGTTTAGTCCAGTCAAAATCGCCACCGATTGTGATCTCTTCTCAGTCTGCTCTTGTGGTCTCAGCAGCTGATCGGACCAAACTAATCTGCAGTTCAGCACCATGCACCAACGTTACAGATGTAGCCACTGACTCGCTATTTTGGTTTTCTAGATTCTGCTACCTACTGTGGATAATTAAGTTAACCGCACAAAAAATAGTTAACTGCGGCAGTACGTCGATTTGACATTGTTCACCTGAGACGTGCTAACTCGGTAAATATCGGCTAACGTAGATACAAAAAAGCCGGTGACAGCATGATGGTATATGTCGGATTGTCTCGATCTTTGCTAGCTAGAGAGGTGTGAATTATTCGTGAAAGCAGAGGAAAAATCCAAGAGAAACCAGACGGTCATCTTCTTTTCCTCCGATCATGACCTGCTTTTGGCTGCACTCTGTCTCTGTGTGTGTTCAGGATCCAAAGTAGAGCACGGGATAAGATCGCACTGTCTTTCGACAAACACGACGGCCTCGTAGCCCGCACAATTGGATCAATTGCGCTACCTACGAACTTGGTACTCATGGCGACATGAATCTCGGATCGAATCCGGCTGAACTCCACCTCTCCCGTAACTCCTGGACCCTTTGGTTCTTTGTCCTGAACCAGCAGGGGAAGTGAAGACAGCGGGAATTTTGGCCAATAGCTCCGCCGTGCAGGAATTCTTTTACCGGTGTAGTGAGCTTCATATTCTGATGATGATGAATTGCTTGACTATGATCAACAAATGCATCCCTTTTCTAGTTTCTTTTGTCTTGCATAATACAGCCTGTTGATCTGGGAGCTATATGTCGGTGTTTAGCCATGTCCAACTGCTAGATGTACATACCACTTCTGCTTGGAGGAAAATTTATGTAGATATATGAGCGCGGTTGTTGTGAAAGATTGTCATAAAAAAGGTTTGGAATATTTTGATTCTCCATATGTAATGCTATAAAATCTGAAGTTCTAATGCAAAGAACTTAGAAGCTATCTATTTTAAGATGGATTTGAATTCATACTCGTCGATTAATGTGCAAGAAAAAGGACACTTGTGCATCGCCCCCGCCCCACCCAGGCGACTCGGGGGAACCCTAGACCGCAAGCAGCCACCCCCATCCCCCCTCCCCGCTCCGGTCCATGTTGTGCCCCCGCATCACCCCCCCAACCGGTCCCACCCAGGCGACTCGGGGGAACCTTAGACCGCAAGCAACCACCCCATCCCCCTCCCGCTCTGGTCCCTGCTGCGCCACCGCCGCCAGAGGAAACCGCTGAGCGAGACCCGTGTGGTGGGCGCCCGCAACAGGGCCTCCGTCTCACGCGCGCGTGCGGCATTGGCTCAAGCGACGTGAGATCTAGGTGGGGTGGCTCGGCCTCCTGCGTCGGGGCTGGCGTGTCTCCGGTGGCCATCGTCTCCACCACCCGAGCTCCCTCTACAGCACCCATTGGCCGAGGCCATCTCTTCAGTCTCCTCTTGGTGCGGCGGCGCCAGCAAGTCTCTCTTGCCCGACGCGACGGGGTGGGGTGGCAGCCCGCCTCCCTCTTCCTGGAACTCCGGCGGGATGGTGTTTGGGCGGTCGTCGTCATCGACGTCTTGGTGGTGGTTGTAGGCGCCAGATCCTGTTGACCCCTTGATTTGGCCCGTCGGCTTTAGTTGGCAGTGAGGATAGTGGACATCAGTGAGGATTTTGGTGTCTACGCCGGCGTGTTCGGCCTGGAGGTGCGGAGCTGGCCTCGACAGGGGTGTGTTTGGAATGCTTAGGTGCGCTTGGTTGTGGCTCGCATGCGGCCATTTCAGGTTGCAGGTGTTGAGCATCTCTGGGAGAAATCCTTGTTCCGGTTTTGGCCAGAGCTGGCGATGGTGGTGCCCGAGGGTGCCACAGAATTTCCTGGAAGCATCGTCAAGGTGTGTTCACTCCTCCTCCTGTGGCCTAAGCTCCGAAAGCAAACCTCTGATCCGGGATCGAGCGATGGAGGCACTACTGAAGGGTTCCGTAGCAGAAAACAAAAATTTTCTATCTACTCGAACACTAATACCAGGATCTATACTATGTAGACATAAGTAACAGAGAAGGAATACAATATTCATACCTTTGCAGACAGAGGCACGCCTTACACAGGAAGGCGTATATTGATGAAGACGAGCAGCACCCCAAGTGTGGTGCCTCTGAAGTTCGTCACACGTCCGGTGTAGGAGACGTCAACCGGACTCCGATCCAGCCGAGCAGCGGAAGAAGTAGATGCCGGATCGCCGATCACACGACGGTAGTGTGAAGGTGGAGAACTCAACTACGAGGTCCTCCCCAATATTACAGGGAAGTCCTCAGCAGATGAGAGAGAGAGAATGAGAGGAATGGGATGATCCCAAAGGGGGGAGGGGAACCCCTTTATATAGTCGGAGGAGGGCACCACCCAGGGGCCAGGCGGCGTGGGACTAATCCCCACACCCGCCGGCCACCTAGGGGTAGCCGCCGGCCCTAGGTGGCCCCACTGGGGCGGCCCACTAGCCCTAGGCCGGCCGGCCCCCACTCCCTAGGCGCCTTGCCCTATTGGGCCTCCCTTCGGGTGAAGCCCATTAGCAATATGGAGCCTTTAAAAATAAAATAAAAAATATATTTAATATTAATTCTCCAATTAACATTCAAATACACATATTATATTATTCCTTCACTCCGGAACAACTTCCGGACTCCTTCCGATCTCCATCGGATGTTACCGAAACTATTCTGGTTTCTCTCTCTCTATTTCTCATACGATACCTCATCTACCCTAAGCGTCCCTACCCTTAAGCGTGACATCCTTCGGTTCGGAAACACTCCGGACATGATAGAGACCACTCTCATATCAATGATCAACAGAGGGACCTGGATGGCCATGTGACCCCCGTGCATTTCACGAATACAATCGCTCGAACCGTGAGATAGTCGTTCCCCGTTCCCTTTGTCATTGATACCTAATTCATCCGAGACTTGATCTTTGGTATCTCCATACCTTAGTTCGATCTCGTTACTGATGAACTTGTTTTCTTGTTCTCATGTTGTTGCATCCCGTGACCTAGTCACATGCTTGCAAGCTTCATTAATGCAACGCCACCGAGATGACCACATGTATCTGTCTGTTACATGGACTAGACAAATCCTGGTCTTGATATGTACTCCTCAACACATCCCTTCAGAAAACTTGAGTGGCATCTTTTTGATCACCCTTTTACGAGAAGATTCTTGATAACCATCAAAACTTCTTCTGGAAATGGTGATTTGCATTACCTCACAATCAAAGGATCAGGTTGCGAGGTTCTCTATGTTTTATCATTAATGGTGAACTTTGTAACTAGATCTCATTAAGATATAACGATCGGATGTATGTCTATCATGTTATTCGACTAATAACATGACCTCATTGTCAGTTGGCATAAATGCCCATGATCTTGAAACACAGACCATCCTCATGACCAATGAACTAGTTCACTAGAGGTAACTAGAGACACGGTTTGTTTACATACCACAAGTGTATTAACGTTTTGTGTTAACATAGTTATAGCACAATATGAAACGTATTATGAACATACATGAGATATATCAAATAATACACTTTATTATTTGCCTCTTGTTGGGGATCGGCGCGGAAAACAAAAATTTCCCTACGAAGGACCCCGGAAACTTAGCCCAGGATCTATCTATATAGTAATGTAGTAACGGCCGATACGTAGAGAATATATACCCTTGTAGACCGTCCGCGGTTAACGTTCCACGGGGAACGTGGTTGGAGTAGTCATACTCAAAGCCGATCTCAAGGTCGCGAAGCTCCTCGCAGGTCACCCTTGCTCCTTCTTGATCTTCATCATCTTCATCGTGCAACAGCTCCGGCTCACGATATTTAAGCGCCCCAAGTGTTGCGCCTCGTGTCTTCGTACACATCCGGTGCACGATGAGACCTCCGGCTCCCCGATCCCGCCGGGAGTGCGAAAGTTGATATCCGGCTAGGAATCCCTGCAGCGCAACGATGTACTGCAGGTGTACCTTGATCACACAGCCTAGACTTGGGGCCATGGTCACAAGGTATAGAGAGAAGGAGAGAAGGAGAAAGTCAACCAAAGGACTTCTCCAAATATTGGTGTGTTTAATCCCACCCATGGGCACCCCTTTATATAGGCTAAGGGGGTGTATCTTTCTTAAAGGCTAAGCCATGTGGGACTAATTACTAAAGGAAAACTCAGCAGAAATTCGGACTGCCAAATGGGCCAAAAGTACTCAGCCCAAATAGCAAACAAAAAATGCTAAATAAAAACAAAAAGAAAAAGCAGCAGCAGCAGCCGGCCAGCCGGGTGGGCCGGCCTGCCCACCGGTGGCCTAGCTCGCGCCGTGGCGGCATGGAGAAGGGGAAGAACCCCGGGTTGGCTGGCCACCCCCGGCGGCCCAGCACCCGACCCCGTCCCGCCCCGGGTGGGCCGGCTGGGCAGCGGCGGCCCAGCGCCCCGCCCCGCCTCGCCTGTGTCCTGCCCCGCCCGGGTGGGCCGGCTGGCAGCGGCGGCCCGTGGTGGCTTGGCGTCGCCCAACTATCCGCTGCCCTGTGCGGTGGCGGTTATCCGCTGCCCACAGGGCTGGCTATTTTGCCTTTTTCCTTTTATTTTCCTGCAGTTTTATTTCTAGGCCTTTTCCCTCTGGGATTTGGCCTATTATAAAAGTTGACTTTATAAATCTTAATCTAAATATTATTTAGAATATATTAATTTACAATTAACATATAATAAATATATATTTAAATTCCTATTTATCCGAAAACACTTTTCGGGACTTTTCCTTTATTCTTTCTCCGAACCACTTCGGATCTCTCTTCGGAACGATTCCGGCTTTCTCTCTTTCTCTACTGTGGTTCCGTCTTACGAATGATCGCTCTCATCGTACCCTTAAGTGTATCCTCTCACGGCTCGGGAATGCTCTAGACATGATCTGTATCAATGATCAACAGAGGGACCAGGGATATCCATGTGACCCCTATGTATTTCTGATGACAATGTCGTTTGAACCGTCTAAATGTAGCATCCTCTTTCTTTTGTTTCTCGATACAACTTGTTCGAGATCCGATCACTGGTATTCCATACCTTGTTCAATCTCGTTCACAACAAGTTATGTTTTCCTTGTTACCATGATATTACATCCCCGTGACCTAGTCACATGTTGCAACATTTATGGATGTAATCTCACCAAGGCGGCCGTATGTATCTTTACCCGTCAAGTGGGTGAACAAATCCTGGTCTTGCAGTCACATGTCATCTACTGTTCCTTCGGAATACCCAACGTACACCTTTATAACCACCGTATTACCAGATGACGTTTGATACAGTCAAAGCAGCCTAGGGAAACAGTGAGTAATATGATCTCACAGTCTAAGGAGAAGGAGTCTAGGTATAGCTGTTACAAAAATGAACTATATGACTTGATCATGTTGCAATCCTTCGAGGAATGTCCAATCACATCATTCTCCAATGATATGATCTCGTTGTCAGTCGGCATAAATGCCCATGATCTTGAAACCCAGATCATCTTCGTGACCAATGAACTAGTATGAATAGAGGCTACTAGGGACTTGGTTGTTTAATACCACACCTGTACCAATGTTTCTACTTGGCACAGTTATAGCACAATATGAAACTATTATAAACTAATTGAGATATGATAATAAAAACCTATTTATTATTTGCCTCTAGGGCATATCTCCTTCAGTCTCCCACTTGCACTAGAGTACAAATAATCTAGCTTGCATTTTACTCGTATAAACCATATACCACATGCGTTTACAGATCATGCATGCTCATGGGAAACGTCATGTCCATGTTCTGTTTTACCAGATCATTATGTCTTTTGCAAATCGTTAATGTCTTCCTAATATGACATTCACACCATTATCTTATAATGGGTCGAAGCATTTGTTTAGCAACAAAGTGAGACTTTTGTTTCTAGTGTTTATAATGACGGTCGTTATTCACTGTTGTCATCTAAACTTCAAAACACACTTTGCTATCCTTTGTGTATATACTATAGTCATGGCAGCAGAACGAGGCCGGATTCCAGGAGCTTACAGTGACGTTAAATCAACCTCGAGGGCTTTCTCATGGGCACTAGGCCCTGGGACACATCATTCTACGTTAAAAGCGAATTAGCCCCGCCATAACATTATACATCACATCAGATGTAGCCTTTTATACTTCTATATCTATGTAGATCCTAGTGCATGGAATGTAACTATGCCACTTACATTGCTTCTTGCTACTTAAGTACAAACTTAATTCTGGTTTAGTGATCAACTCAGGAATCACTTAAAGACATGTTCTTACAGTTAAGAGCTAGTCCTCCCAACCAGAACCTTGGGTCACAACATGTCGAGTATGCAACATGGTTATATGGAAGAACCTATGACTAATGCATAGGAGATGCAACGCATCTCTTTCTTTCAACCATAGTTGCAATACTCAATGCTTCATATAGTAAGAACGTCTTTCTTACCTTATTCCATTCTGAGCTACTTCAGAGTCTTGTCTTAGGACATTCTGAACATCTTTCAGAATCAAGTCCAGAAAGCATTTGACATTCAGTGTTTATTAAACTTACCAATCTATCTCGATAGATCTTATTGTTTAATAAATTCAACTTCATCCTAACTTAAATACTATTAACACATATCACATCGTTCACATATGTTGTCTACATATTCCAGAATGATTTCACGCTCCCACTCAAATATGACATTCATGTTTGAGATCTAGGGATTTTACTTAGATCCCACTCAGAATATGTCAGCTACACATTATGAATTAGCCAAGCTAATTTGCTCCCACTCAAATCTAGGTCCTCTCGATAATCTTGGACATTCCAAAATTCTTTGATCACTATCAAATCGAGAATTCCACTAACAAGATTTCAATGACAATTCATTTCTCGTACTTAGGTCCATCACGCTTCTTTGTAATTCGTAGGTATGTCTTGTTCAAAACATTACAAGTGAATCAATAATATAACTCCACAAACTTGTAGAATATATAGCTGAATCCTACTTTCTTTAGTAGAAGTATTCCTGAAACTTTATGATCATTATCATTGGTTTCTCCTCTATTTGTAGAGCTTGGATTCACGAAAAAAATTCCGCTGCGCCACTCAACAATTCGGAGGCAAGGTCAAATACCTTGTTTTGATCTTTTACTTTCTTCCACCTGTATCTTTCATCGAGACACGTCATCTTTGGACAACAACAGGTTTGCCCCTTTGTGGAATATGCATTCATAGCTTCCTAAGAATGCTCTACAAAGGCTTGTTTATTTGCCACGACTTCGACATGTCGAAATCTCCAGAAACTCGAACGTGCCATAACACTTATGGTGTTGTTTCCACGAATCTTTAGATGTTCCTTTGTATTTCAAATGAGTGTTTGCTTATTTCGATCTCTAACTCTAAACGACAACTACAACCCTGATAAGAGATAATATCACACCATATGTATCTAATACATATTGATTATGATGTTTAGATATTTCAACATAGTTTGAATTTGTCCAATTATCATAATTTGTGAAACACCTTTCACATGTTCCTTTTATGCTAAACTTAACTTGAATACCTTAGTCATGTCGATCAAATCGAAGAGACTTGTTAATTCAGTTAATTCAATATCCCATTTAGTTATGAACTCATTTGAACAATTCAAATCATTTCAAACTTCATGTTTCATTAAGTAAATACACTTATTCACTTAAGACCACAATAAATGATTTCCACTACTTGTTGAAAATATGATACATCACTATGTATAAGATTCAACATTTCTTCGCATATCACCGTTTTACCAGAATGCGGAGTTTTAGTCATTCTGCCAGAGAGGCATGGTTTTGCAAAGTCTCTAGATTGTGCATCTAGGACCCCGATCTTTCATAAAGAACATGCAATAACCAAAATGACTTAAACTATAGTGTCTTTTCATTATTAAGCTTTGGATATCTTTTAGCATTCTAATCCTTTATAAATGTTTAAACTATTATCATTAACATAATGATGAGAATAACTTATTTATAATCATAATGTGACCATAAGGTATTGTTCATAAGAATAGTACAAACTGATTTGTAACTTGTTCATATGAATAATCGTCTTGCCAAAAGCAAGACACACAAACTAGGATTACAAATTATATTCAAGTCTACTAATCCAAATGATAAACTTTGAGGAAAGAGGTGATGTTGGCCATCAACTGATTTGCTTGCCGTCATCAAGTCACATTGCCTCAAGACCAGCAATTCTCAAGCAGATCATCCTGTTTTTCACAAAACGGGACAAATATCAAATACTTTGCAAACTGCAATGAGTTCTGCAAGAACCACATTTATAATTTGTATATGTTACATATACCTTTTCCATCTATGACTCCATTTACAATCAAGCCCTTCCAAGAGTTCTCAACTCTAATGCAAGATTGCTAAGTGTTTCTCCAAACATTCTGGAGTCATCGAATTATCTCCTAATGGTTATTGTATCAAGAAGAGAAGATCACCTTTTACGAGGATATCCCTCAGGCGTGGGTATTAATTTATGAAGTTGGACCCTTTTGCTAAGTTCCAAATTAAGCAATATATTCCCATGGTCGCAAAGGACCTCAATGGGATAGGCTAAGGTCTACTAAGATATTTGCAAACAGACATCTAGACTAAGTTTATAATAAGAGATCAATTTATAATTGGTCTCCACTAAAATGGTCATCCCCTGGACGATTTTAGTGATCACATGATCCCTCTTCTCTGCATCTCCCCCGATCATCACGGCCATCAGTGCATTAACAAAGGTAGACATTCAATAATGTCAATCACATCATCCATGTGACTCATGCTCGATCTTTCGATCTCTTGTGTTCCGAGGCCATGTATGTACATGCTAGGCTCGCCAAATCTAACTTGTGTGTATTCGCTGTGCAACATGGCTTACACCCACTGTATGCGAACGTAGATATGTCTGACACCCAGGCCTGTAACCCTGGATCGCCTCATACCTAAGAACTTTCTTGGTGGTGCACACACAAGGGGAACATGGAACGTTGGAATTAAATAGGGATTATCTTATTTGCTACCGTTGAGTATCTAAATACTAGCACACAATAAGATGGAAAAACTGGTATCAACATCATATGTATAATGTGATATTATATGGTCTTTCTTCTTGCGCCTTGATCTCCATCGAGTGCTCCGGCATGATCTCCATCTTGCCCTTGGTTTGACGCCAAGTCCATGACGCCTCCACCAGGTCGTTCATCGGAATGATGACTATTACTATACTACTTAGCAACAGAAAAGTAAACTACTTTACCTTCGTAACGACCAATGCCATATCATAATCACATGCCCCCTGCAAAATAAAGTTAGACGCCTCTACTTTATCTATTGCAAGTTTTACGTGGTTGTTAGGGCTTTCGCACTAGAACCATTTCTAAACTACGAACTTTCCAACCACAACATGGATCCGACAGTTGTCTCTATTAACCCCTTTCGAGGCCCTCCGTTGTAAATGCTATATCAACTATCGAATGAGAGACAGACACCCGCTAGCCACTTATACGGTACAAGCCGTATGTTAAGCGTGGAACCAGTCTCGTGTACGAATACGCGTAAGGTCAGTCCGGGCCGCTTCATCAAACAATACCGCGATATAAACAAGTACACGTTAGAGGGTAACAACTAAGGGATCAATGCCCGCACAATACTTGTGCGTACTGGCCGTACAACACTCCTATGCATAGATCGGCTCTGATACCTCTGTTAGGGATCGGCGCGAAAAACAAAAATTTCCCTACGAAGGACCCGGAAACTTAGCCTAGGATCTATCTATGTAGTAATGCAGTAATGGCTGATGCGTAGAGAATACATACCCTTGTAGACCGTACGCGGTTAAGTTTCCGCGGGGAACGTGGTTGGAGTAGTCGTACTCGAAGCCGACCTCAAGGTCGCTCCTCGCAGGTCACCCCTTGCTCCTTCTTGATCTTCATCATCTGCATCGTGCATCAGCTCCGGCTCACGACATTTAAGCACCCCAAGTGTTGCGCCTCGTGTCTTCGTACACATCCGGTGCACGATAAGACCTCCGGCTCACCGATCCTGCCGGAAGTGCGAAAGTTGATATCCGGCTAGGAATCCCTACAGCGCAACGGCGTACTGCAGGTGTACCTTGATCGCACAGCCTAGACTTGGGGCCATGGTCACAAGGTATAGAGAGAGGGAGAGAAGGAGAAAGTCAACCAAAGGACTTCTCCAAATATTGGTGTGTTAGTCCCACCCATGGGCACCCCTTTATATAGGCTAAGGGGGTGTACCTTTCTTAAAGGCTAAGCCATGTGGGACTAATTACTAAAGGAAAAACTCAGCAGAAATTTGGACTGCCAAATGGGCCAAAAGTACTCAGCCCAAATAGCAAACAGAAAATGCTAAATAAAAACAAAAAGAAAAAGCAGCAGCAGTAGCCGGCCAGCCGGGTGGGCCGGCCTACCCACCGGTGGCCCAGCTTGCGCCGCGGTGGCCTGGAAAAGGGGAAGGACCCCGGGTGGGCTGGCCACCCCCGGCGACCCAGCACCCGACCCTGCCCCGCCTCGGGTGGGTCGGCTGGGCAGCGGCGGCCCAGCGCCCCGCCCCGTCTCGCCTGTGTCCTGCCCCGCCCAGGTGGGCCGGCTGGCAGCGACGGCCCGCTGGTGGCTTGGCGTCGCCCAACTATCCGTTGCCTTGTGCGGTGGCAGTTATCCGCCGCCCACAGGGCTGGCTATTTTGCCTTTTTCCTTTTATTTTCCTGCAGTTTTATTTCTAGGCCTTTTCCCTCTAGGATTTGGCCTATTATAAAAGTTGACTTTATAAATCTTAATCTAAATATTATTTAGAATATATTAATTCACAATTAACATATAATAAATATATATTTAAATTCCCATTTATCCGAAAACACTTTTCGGGACTTTTCCTTTATTCTTTCTCCGAACCACTTCGGATCTCTCTGCGGAACGATTCCGGCTTCCTCTCTTTCTCTACTGTGATTCCGTCTTACGAATGATCGCTCTCATCGTACCCTTAAGTGTATCCTCTCACGGCTCGGGAATGCTCTAGACATGATCTGTATCAATGATCAACAGAGGGACCAGGGATATCCATGTGACCCCTATGCATTCCTGATGACAATGTCGTTTGAACCGTCTAATGTAGCATCCTCTTCCTTTTGTTTCTCGATACAACTTGTCCGAGATCCGATCACTGGTATTCCATACCTTGTTCAATCTCGTTCACAACAAGTTATGTTTTCCTTGTTACCGTGATATTACATCCCCGTGACCTAGTCACATGTTGCAACATTTATGGATGTAATCTCACCAAGGCGGCCGGATGTATCTTTACCCGTCATGTGGGTGAACAAATCCCGGTCTTGCAGTCACATGTCATCTACTGTTCCTTCGGAATAACCAACGTACACCTTTATAGCCACCGTATTACTAGATAAAGTTTGATGCAGTCAAAGCAGCCTAGGAAAACAGTTTGTAATATGAGCTCACGGTCTAAGGAGAAGGAGTCTAGGTATAGCTGTTGCAAAAATGAACTATATGACTTGATCGTGTTGCAATCCTTCGAGAAATGTCCAATCACATCATTCTCCAATGATATGATCTCGTTGTTAGTCGGCATAAATGCCCATGATCTTAAAACCCAGATCATCGGCGTGACCAACGAACTAGTATGAATAGAAGCTACTAGGGACTTGGTTGTTTCATACCACACCTGTACCAATGTTTCTACTTGGCACAGTTATAGCACAATATGAAACTATTATAAACTAATTGAGATATGATAATAAAAACCTATTTATTATTTGCCTCTAGGGCATATCTCCTTCACCTCTAGGGCATAACTCCTTCAACTACTGCGTCTCTTCCCTTTCTTGGGGCATCGTCCCGGAGTCACCTTCAACCATGAGTTCAGAGAAGGGGGCTTGTGCCCGGGAGCTCTGCAAGTTCCAAGTGTGCAGTTTGGCAAAGATGATGTGTAGAGATGAGGTTGGGTTAAGGCTGGGCTTCGGTAATCGGTTCTTCCCGATGTGTCCAATGGGTTGTTCTACTTCGTTCTGTTATTGTGGAGTCGGAGTTGTGGTGGAGTGTGTCTAGGCGGCAACGATGACTGGCTGCCGGTGGCTCTACAGACTACTTGGTCGGTGCAAGTCTAGCATAATTACCTCGTAAAGCTCGCTGTCAAAATCAAGGTTGTATGTGTTGGAAATATACCCTAGAGACAAATAGTAATAAGGATTATTATCATACTTCATCAAGTTTATGATTAAGTTTTATATCATGCTGTAACTGTATTGAAAGGAAACATTAATACACGTGTGATATATAAATAACCAAGGTTTTATGATGAAACTCTAGTCACTGGTTCATTGGTCAACAAATGATCAAGGTTTCCTGATCATGTGGCATTTATGCCAGTTGGAAATGGATTTATCTCATTCTGAGAATGAGATGATGAACCAATACACAACCTAAACATCATGACCCGATCATGTCACAAAATTCAAGTTACGATGATTAGAATAGACCTAATAGACTATTCCTTAGACCGTGAGGCTATATCAATCATTGTCTCCCGAGGGTGCTTTGATAGCATCAAACGTCACTTGGTAATACAGTGATAATCAAGGTGTGTTCAGGTATTCGGAGGAACTTTTGAGGCAATATATGTCGAGCGCGGGATTTGTCCATCCGTGTGATGGAAAGATACTCGAGGGCCCACTCGGAGAAGTTATATCCAATAACTGCGCAACGAGTGATTTGATCACATGGATATCACTTGTCGAAACGAGTCAAGTAGCATTTGTCGGTAACGATATTGAACACGACATGGTGATTTCAATGATCAAATCTCGTACAATTCAAGTATTGAGAGACAAAAGGAATAAGACGTGACAGTCACGGTTCAAACGATGAAAGATCTTCGTGGAATGCACAGGGGTCACATGGCCATCTAGGTCCCTTTGTTGATCATTGTTCCGGGAGTGTCTCGACCATGTCTGGTGTGTTCCCGAACCGTGGGGTATCACGCTTAAGGGCTTGGTGATGCTTAGAGAGTGTTTATAGGATCGATAGGATCACCAAAGAAGAGAAGAGAGAAAACCAGAAGGGTTTCGGTAAGTCCGGAGGATGTCCGGAGTGGAGGTGGAAGTGTTCCATTTCCACAAAGGTTGAATAATATGTGAATGAATGTTAAATATTGATTTAATCATTTATTCATAATTATTTAATAAAAGAGAAAATCAATTAAATGGTCAAAAGCCTTAATGGGCTAAATTTCGGGCAAAGAAGGGCCCATGAGGGAAAGGCAAGAGGAGAAAGGAGGAAGGGGTGGCTGACTGGGCCTTGGCCACCGGCATGGGGCCCACTTGGGCCGACCGGTGGCTGCCCCCTCTCCCCTCCTTTAGTCCCACCCCGGGACTTTGGGGGAGGGTGTACCTCCCCCTTCCCCTATATATAGTGGGGTATTTTGACCAGAAAATACACACAATATTCAATAAAAGGTTTCCTCACTTTTGGGGACACCTACAATTGATATTCTCTCTCTCTCTCTCTCTCATGATCGTGGTCCCAAGTTCGGACTGCGTGAACGAGAGACATCTTCACCGCAGAGCATCATCATGTTGCAGGATTCGGATCCAGGAGCTCTACTTCTGCAACTGCTACTGGATCGGGGAAGCGGGAGTCATCACTAGGTACCGGATGCATGTAACTCCCTACGAGGTGTCACACTTGAGGCACTAGGAGTCGCTGGAGCCACAGGAGCGCAAGGACTTCATCACGACCTTGAGGTCGGCTTCGGCTCGTCTACATCAACCACGCTCTCCTGAGCATTGACAACGCTTTTCGGTCTTCAAGGGTAATTTCGATAAAAGCCTCTCCCATTACTGCATTACTAATAGATAGGTCCTGGCAGCATCAAGGGTTCAGGGGCGTAGGGTAAAATTTTATTGTTTTCATACATGAACCACTACAGTGGTATTAGAGCTAGATCTATGCGTAGTATTGCTAGTACGGGTAGAACACACGAGATGTAGCATGCGGGCGTTGATCTTTTAGTTGTTACCCTCCCACGTGTACTTGTGTATACCGCATCAATGCTTGATGAAGCGGCCCCTAACCGACTTTACGCGTTCATTCGCGAGACTAGTCCATGCTTGACATACGGCTTATACCGTATAAAGTGGCTTTGGGGGGTTTCTGTCTCTCTCGCATTAGTTGGTATACCATTTACAATGGAGGGCCCTGAAAGGGGTGTAGTATAGACAACTACTCGATTAGTGTTGTGGTGAAAGTTCATAGGTAAGAGTGGTTCTTGTGCGAAAGCCCAATCAGCCACGTAAAATATGCAAAGATAAAGTAGAGGCATCTAACTTTGTTTTGCAAGGAGCATTTCTTTGTGATATGATTGTGGCAAAGGTAAAGTACTTACCTTATGTTACGAAGTAGTAGTAGATAGTCACGGAGGTGACGAACTACCACGCCGGAAAGGCACCAGTACCCTGGTGTCTACAGCGCCGAAACCCTGGCGCCGGAATCCGGTGACGCTGGATGGAGATCACGACATGAAGGACCATATCACATCGCATTTACATTCAATGTTATTGTTTGTATATCTTATTCTGTGCTAGTATTAGATACTCGACGGTAGCCTAATAAGATGATCCCTATTAAAAATACCAATGATTGTGTTCTCCCTTAGTGTGCACAACCAAGAAAGTTCTTCGGTATGAGGCAGGCCATGATGATCGGGTGTTAGACATATCTACGTTCGCATACAGTGGGTGTAAGCCATGTTGCACAACGAATACACTAAGGTTGAGTTGGCGAGCCTAGCATGTGTAGACATGGCCTCGGAACACGGATGGTTGAAAGAGCAAGCACGCGTCGCATGAATGATGTGACCGACGTTTAGGCATCCACCCTAGCACCCATAGTGATGGTCGTGATGATCGGGGGAGATGTGGGGAAAAGGGGTCGTGTAATCACTAGAACCCTTCAGGGATATGTGTTTTTTGTGGAGTTATTATATTAACTCATTTAATTATAAACTTAGTCTAAATTCCTTTTTGCAAAATAAATGTAGAAAATGGTTCTCCCCGATGCTACCTTCCCTGTTGACGATTGGTTAGATGTAGAGAAGCTCAGACTAGATAGATCAAACTTCTGTATGTGGGTTGTGTGTCCTCACGTCCTCCTTAGCTAGAATGACGTGGTCGACTATATACTAAACGAGATGAATTTGGAGCAGCCCAGTATCTCAGAGAGCCCAGAGCAGCGGGAAGACTGCTATTACCGCCGTGAGATGTCCACCTTCACAGTGATGATGCGTTTCATGATGGTGGATGAGCTGTGGCCAGTCGTGGGTAATCTTGACCCTCGTACGGTAATGGTACAGCTGAGGACACATTTCATGGAACAAGCACGCATATGGGAGAGTGAGCTGATGGGAGATTTTCTCTCGATTAAGATGGATGAGAACTCTTCGCTTGACGACCACTTGGAGCGCATGCATGATGCGTACATGAGGCCTGCATACTTCCTAGATAGCTAGATGACAAGCTCTTTTGCAAATGGCGTTGTGCCACGGCCACCGCCACCACGCTACCAAGCACATGTCAAGAGTTGCATCTTGAGAGGTGATGCGGAAACACATGATTTCCATAGGTTCATATCACATCTTATGAATGTGAAGGTTGAACCCATTGCGGGTGAGGTCATCGATGACAAAGGTATATATTTGATATACAGATTTATAAATATTATAATCTTGCAAACACATAATTGCAATGTTAAGTATATTTGATACTTGTTCTGTTTTGCTGAAAACAGGTCCTTTTGCATGAGAGGTGCTTGCTGGAGAGGAAGTGACATTGCGTATTGATGACCCACAAGTATAGGGGGTGTATCGCAGTATTTTCGATAAGTAAGAGTGTCGAACCCAACGAGGAGCAGAAGGTGCTGGCTAGTGGTATGGATCAGGAATTCTCTGCAAATACTTAGCAAACGGATTTTAGGGGTTTTTGATAAAGCAAGTAAACAAAGTACGAGCAAATAAAAGACAGTAGGAATAAATGCAGAAAGTGGCCCAATCCTTTATGCAGCAAAGGACAAGCCGGTTGTATTACTTAGGACGACCAAACGTTCTCGAGGACACATGGGAAGACTGTCAATTGCTTTCGCTTCATATAGTTGATTAATCTTCTCTAGCTTGCTAAGTGTTGTGTGGGTGAACCTGTGCTAATGTACCGCCCCATCCAAGACTAATACATACTTGTGATTATACCCCTTGCAAACATCCGTAAGTACAAGAAAGTAATTAAGGTAGAGACCTAACCACAGATAAACTCTAAGACCCTTACGTCCCTTGTGCAATGGTTTCCTAACAGGGGTTCAGGTTTCTGTCACTCCAGCAACCCCTACGATTAGTAGCCAAATACACAATGCATTCCCCTAGGCCCATATCGGTGAAGTGTCATGTAGTCGACGTTCACATGACACCACTAGAATAAGTACACCACAACTTAAATATCAAACTATTGAATCTTTCTCAACACAACTCCACTACTAACAACATGACTTCTCCCATGTCCTCAAGAACAAAATGAACTACTCACAAGACATCATATGTATCATGATCATAGATGGAATAATGATGTATAAAAATCTGAACATAAACAATAATTCAACGGTTCACTCAATAGCATCAACTACAAAGAGTAATCAACACCGGGAAAGTTTCCCCTATGAACTATGCAAGATTCAACGCAATTGTTACAACAATATGGAGATGGTGATGAGGGTGCTGATGGTGGTGGTGATGATGATGATCCTGATGAAGTCTAGCTTGATGGTGGTGATGATGATGATCCCGATGAAGTCCAGCTTGATGGTGGTGTTGATGGCGACAATCTCCCCTCTTCAGGAAGGAATCCCCCCAGCATAAATCTGTCTGCCGGAGAGATCTTTCTCTCTTGGTGTTTTCTGCCCCGTAGAGGCGGCAAAATCTTTCTCTGGTCGCTCCCTGAGTCTTAGTGTTTCGGGAGGATGATATACGCCAGAGGAGAGAGCCAGAGGTGGGCCAGGGCGGCCACACCACCTCCTGGCGCGGCCTAGGGCTGCCCGCACCAGGGGGTGGTGTGGGCCCCCTGTGGCCCATCTCCACTCCGTCTTCTAGCATCCTTAGTCTTCTGGAAAAATAGGATTTTCCGTATATTTTCCCGGATTTTCTGATCTTCGCGAATTTTTGCCTCCAAACAACACCTTTTCCATCAGAATCCTGACTGCAGCGGTCCATGCTCCAAAAATCATCAACCATGCAAAAACAGATAAAATAACATAAGTATCACCTCTCAATATGAAATATATCAATGAATAATAGTGAATTAAGACACATAATAGTGATGCAAAATGGACGTATCATCTCCCCCAAGCTTAGACTTCGCTTGTCCCCAAGCGAAACTGAGCTCAATAAACATGGCCTCAGGTTTATGGAGTGAAGAGTCGATAAAAGAATACGGACAAGAAGCATCACATCCATCAAGTGCATAGATCATAATAGAAGACAACTCACTATTATATAACTTAGCTTGCAATGAGTAAAGGAAACACAATAAAGATACATAAAGTGAATCATAATTGGTAATGGCAAACTTAGCTCTTGGTCGAAGAATAGTTGATAATTTGCTGGAGTTCACAAATAGCTGTTTTTCAAAGATAGCTTTCAAAGTAGTAAGCATCAAGATAAGATTAGTGTGCTAAATGATGACCCACAAGTATAGGGGGTGTATCGCAGTATTTTCGATAAGTAAGAGTGTCGAACCCAATGAGGAGCAGAAGGTGCTGGCTAGTGGTATGGATCAGGAACTCTCTGCAAATACTTAGCAAACAGATTTTTAGGGGTTTTTGATAAAGCAAGTAAACAAAGTACGAGTAAATAAAAGACAGTAGGAATAAATGCAGCAAGTGGCCCAATCCGTTATGCAGCAAAGGACAAGCCGGTTGTATTACTTAGGATGACCAAATGTTCTCGAGGACACATGGGAAGACTGCCAAGTGATTTCGCTTCATATAGTTGATTAATCTTCTTTAGCTTGCTAAGTGTTGTGTGGGTGAACCTGTGCTAATGTACCGCCCCATCCAAGACTAATTCATACTTGTGATTATACCCTTGCAAACATCCGTAAGTAAAAGAAAGTAATTAAGGTAGAAACCTAACCACAACTTTAAACTCTAAGACCCTTATGTCCCTTGTGCAATGGTTTCCTAATGGGGGTTCAGGTTTCTGTCACTCCGGCAACCCCTACGATTAGTAGCCAAATACACAATGCATTCCCCTAGGCCCATATAGGTGAAGTGCCATGTAGTCGACGTTCACATGACACCACTAGAAGAAGTACACCACAACTTAAATAACAATATATTGAATCTTTCTCAACACAACTCCACTACTAACAACAAGACTTCTCCCATGTCCTCAAGAACAAAACGAACTACTCACAAGACATCATATGGATCATGATCAGAGATGGAATAATGATGTATAACAATCTGAACATAAACAATAATTCAATAGTTCACTCAATAGCATCAACTACAAAGAGTAATCAACACCGGGAAAGTTTCCCCTATGAACTAATGCAAGATTCAACGCAATTGTTACAGCAATATGGAGATGGTGATGAGGGTGCTGATGGTGATGATGGTGGTGATGATGATGATGATCCCGATGAAGTCCAGCTTGATGGTGGTGTTGATGGCGACGATCTCCCCTCTTCGGGAAGGAATTCCCCCGGCAGAAATCTGTCTGCCGGAGAGATCTTTCTCTCTCGGTGTTTTCCGCCCCGTAGAGGCGGAGAAATCTTTCTGTGGCCGCTCTCCGAGTCTTAGGGTTTCGGGAGGATGATATACGCTAGAGGGGAGAGGCTGGAGTGGGCCAGGGTGGCCACACCACCTCCAGGCGCCCTGTGGCCCACCTCCACTCCATCTTATGGCATCCTTAGTCTTCTGGAAAAATAGGATTTTCCGTATATTTTCCCGGATTTTCTGATCTTCGTGAATTTTGCCTCCAGACAGCACCTTTTCCATCAGAATCCTGACTGTAGCGGTCCATGCTCCAAAAGTCATCAACCATGCAAAATTAGATGAAATAACATAAATATCATCTCTCAATATGAAATATATCAATGAATAATAGTGAATTAAGACATAGAATAGTGATGCAAAATGGACGTATCACTAAACAAGGAACATAAGAAACATGATTGAATAAATCATCCTATGAATGAATGAAACACAACAACTCAAAATACTTGCTGAGATTGAAGGGAGTAGGTTTACTGACTCAACTACAAAGTAAAAGAAAGGCCCTGCAAAGAGGGAAGCAGGGATTGCAAGTCTCATAAAGAGCTCCCAAAAATTATGATACTTACTAGCTTTCAGCTCTCATTGCCCCTATCATAGGCATCTTTAGGTGATTAAGGTTAAAGTGATCAAATATGAGGATATGCATTGACAAGTTGTAAGTTGAGAATCTCATGTCCCTTGAATACGAGGGCCGCTTATCATGATACTCAAGTTTAGTCACCGTTAAGTTCTTGTCATCGTAAGCATATGTGTATCATAGAGAACCGCCAACGGGGTACCCCTTGCCCGATGATACGGAAGAATCCCCATATCAAAATGACAAGGCAAGCAGACAACAAGTATCTCAGCAATCTTCTTATTTACCATGGGAATATGGTGCTTTTTTCTCTCTTTCCTCTTTTCATAATATCTCTTTTTTTTCTCTTTTTCTCAATCTCTATCTCTTTTTTTATAAGAAGAATGCTTCATAGATACTCGTTATGGTTACGCTGCAGGTTTCCACCATGTCAGCATGGATTAGACCAGCGGCCCAGGCATTTCTCTAACACACATGCATAACTCCATGGACTTACAAGCTCCCCTTTCATTTCACACCGACGACATCCATAGACAAAAGAACATGATATCAACTAGGTACAAAGTACCAGTGCAATGTTGAAAGCGTTCCCCATAACAGCATGGTTCTGCTAATTCACAACTTACAAAGCGCAAGCATATACGCAACATAGGTGAGCACAATGGTTCAAGTTTATTAAATGCAAGAAAGTAAAGTGTGCCATCAAGTTCGTGAGAGCTTTAATCACTAATTTTCACATAACAAGTTTAATTTGGGAGGTAGATAAAACAAGAATTTACTTGGAATAGCAATAATGCTACTAGGTAGGTATGGTGGACACAAATGGCATGGGTTTTTGGTTTAAAGGAGTGGATGCACGAGAAGAATACCCTCTCAGTACATGTTTTTGGCTAGCAAGGCTGAGTAGCAAGTATAAGAGTTGAAGGAAACAACCAAGCATACAAGTGATAAAGGCAAACATGCAATCTTCCTTGGAAGCACAAAAGATCTTAACAAGAGAATACTAAACTTATGAGCAAATCAAGAAAGAAAGATGATGAAATTATTTTTCTTTAAAGGTACTTTTATCTTTTCTTTCAACTCTCAAAAATAGTGTTGCTACTGACCGAGCCAGGTTTGCCAAAACCAACTAAATTAACTCCATGATCCCAAAGTAATACCAATACTAACAACAAGATCAATCATATAACCACGAATTGAAAACTAATATAAGCTATGCAAAAGAGTAAATGATAGAACTTCTCATTAATATTACATAACGGTAACTCACACCAAGGGATACATATATAAAGACAGAGGGGACACTTCCATAATGCAAACCATACTACATAATAACTCCTCTACTCAAGATATGACTCTACTAAAAAGGTAAAAAGATAGAAAATAGTGATGTGATACCGTGACACTCCCCCAAGCTTGGAACAAACCAAGGGGATGCCAAACCTGATGATGAATTACTCCTTAGGTGGTGGTGGTATCCTCTCGATGAGCGTCTTTACCAACTTCCCCAAGTCCTCAATCTGGAAGGTGAGATTACGAATCAGTTGTGAGTTTTGCTCAATGCGGCTCATGATCACGTCATGTTGAGAATTCCAGCTCTTGCTATTCTTTCCCCACTATTCCTCCTTAAAGTATTATTTTCCTGCATGGCTAGAACGAGGCAAATCCCAATTGGAGGGTAATTTCCCCTTGGGCATATTCTGGTATTGATGCTCATGGATAAGGGTATGGAAAGGATTCTTGGTGTGTGGAGGAAGTGACCAGGGATCTGAACAGTGATGAGGAGGCTTCCTTCCAATGGCTGGGTTTGCCACCACTCCAATGCTTGCAATGGTAATGCCGGTATGTGGATGTTGGCCTTGCTCCTCTTCACCTTCACTCTTAATCTCCTTCTCCTTCCTGGGGTCTTGGAGGTCTTCCTCCATGGGCTCCTTCCCTTTATCCTTGGCGGACACCATTGTGCTTCTAAGCCTTCAAAGAGTATGTCCTAGCAGAAACAGATCGAAATAAAAACACGACGAAAACACGATATACGAACCTCGAGGGATCCGGGGGGTTATATATTACGAAGTTTCATATCAAAAGGAAGGTACTGGGAGAAAACAAGTCGGAGGCGGAGTCCAGGGTGGACTCACCACCTGGTGGCACGGTCAGGGGTGGGACCATGCCACAGGGTGGTGTGAGCCACCCTGGATCCGTTTCCGTCCCTCTTTCGCTTCGTACCTTTCCTTATTGACTGAAAACTGCAAAAATATAGTTGGATAGTATTTTCGCGGAACTTTTCTTACCAGAACTGTTAGCTATTTGAAAACGGACTCTAAAGGTCTCTGAATTTGGTATCTAGTAGATTCTTTCAGAGTCACCACTTGAATAACATCGATATCTTCATCTTCATACAATTATTACTTGAGTCATAAAACCCTTATCTTCCTTATTACACCATTATCTCCACTTCCTAGAAATTTCTCTCACACAAAACGTCACACAGTTCTCATTAGCAACATTAGTATAAGTGAAGTGATAAAACCTTTTAAGTTCAACTTTAACTGAAAACCATCAAAACATAAGCTGCTGTAGCAACTCCTTCCGAAAACCCAAAAAGAATTCAAAAAGGAAATCGAATACAGAAGCAAATGCAAGAGTGGCTAAATCTGTCAAAACAGACCAGCAGGTAAAGATCAATTTTTTCGAAAAACTTCTGTTGCTCAAATCAGAAAGTGCAAAACTAACGAAAGTTAAATAACATCCTGGGGCAGTAGCACAAAAAATTACAGCTCAATCCTACATACAGAGATCTCTCACGAATTTTTACGGTGAAGCAGAAAAATCTGTTTCGGGACAACAACTTTCCCAAATATTACTTCTCTCTCTTTAGAGGTTGATCTTGACACAAAAACCAAACAAAACTGATAAGGAGCGGTTATTACCGAAGTAATAACTTCCAAGACTCAAAGAAACAAAAAAAACTGAAAGCAAAAACAAATTGGGTTGTCTCCCAAAAAGCTCTTTCTTTAAAGCCATTAAGATGGGCATTATAATTTTGAAGATGCTCACATAGGAATATGAATTGAAGTGAAAGAGAGAATTAAGAAGCAAAAATACACACATTTAAGTCTAACCCACTTCCTATGCAAGGGAATTTTGCAAACAAACAAGTTTTTGAAACCAGAGGCAATTTGCACAAGAAGGCAAAAGAAGTGCAACATAAAAACTTTCAGCATGAAACGAGGAAACTTGATATTATTGAGATGCATGCGAACACTTTTCCCTCTCTCATAGTAACTTTCAGTATCATGCATAAACTTAACAATATAGCTATCACAAGTACCATCATAGCAATGATCACTTATTCTAACAGAAAACACAAGAATACTAACTCTCATAACACTACTTTGTGAAACAATATTAGAGGTATCCTTACAAAGGATAGTGTGTCCCTCTTCTTCATACTTAGTGACAAAGTCTTTCACATTTTCTATTATAGGTTCATCAACCATTTGTTTATCAGGTTCAACAGCTTTACTCGTACTTTCATTAACCATACTAGCTATCATAGAATGTTCCTTTACCTTAACTAGAAAAGGCATTTTCTCAATATAAGGTTCAGGTAAAACATGATTAGCAGTATAAACTTCAGTATTTCTTGCAGGAACACTCTTAGAAATATCTTTATAAGGTTCATGATACTTATTCCACTTCTGTTTAGGAACTTCTATATAGAAAGCAAAAGCCTTAAAATAAGAAGCAATAGCTTGAGAGTCTAGACCATAAGTATTTTTAATATTTTGAAAGTCATCAGTTCCCATAAAAGATTCAATGCATTCATAATCATAAATTATACCTGACTTTCTACCTTTGTCATTTTCCCAAGCTTTAGCATTATCTTGAATACGGTCCAGAAGATCCCATTTAGCTTCTTCTTCCATGCGAGTGAATGATCCAGCACAAGAAGCATCCAATAAATATTTATCATGTAGAGGGAGCCTTGCATAAAAGTTATTGATAATAATATTGTTGGGGATCTCATGAATGGGACATTTGAGCATTAGCAACTTCAATCTCCCCCAAGCTTGAGCTGTACTCTCTCCATCAAGAGGCCAAATGTTGTATATTTGATTCCGATCTTCATGAATCTCACTAGGAGGATAATTTTTTTGAATACCTCCCATTCTAGAGCTTGACCATTCTTCAGCAGCTTATACCATTCCTCAGCTCTTCCTTTTAGTGATAATGAGAATAACTTCTTCTTGACTTGATCTGTAGTAATACCTGCACACTTGAACAACTCGCACAATTTGTGTATAAAGAGCAAATGATCACCGGGATGGACAGTTCCATCCCCAACATAGTAGTTATCCATAACACGATCAATAATTCTTGTAGGTATTTTGAAAACATCATTCTCAGCAGGTGGTGGCTTATCTACTACCTCAGCAGTGGTAGTAGCATTACCAAATAAGAAACTCAGCGAATTATCCATAACGAAAATAAAGCGACTAGCAGAAGTAAACTATACTCACAGTAGAAGTTTCCTTTACCAGTTCCACTCTCCAATAGCACTTCACTCCCCGGCAACGGTGCCAGAAAATAGTCTTGATGACCCACAAGTATAGGGGGTGTATAAAAGTATTTTTGATAAGTAAGAGTGTCGAACCCAACAAGGAGTAGAAGGTGCTGGCTAGTGGTATGGATCAGGAATTCTCTGCAAATACTTAGCAAACGGATTTTTAGGGGTTTTTGATAAAACAAGTAAACAAAGTACGAGCAAATAAAAGATAGTAGGAATAAATGCAACAAGTGGACCAATCCTTTTTGCAGCAAAGGACAAGCCAGTTGTATTATTTAAGATGACCAAACGTTCTCGAGGACACATGGGAAGACTGTCAAGTGCTTTCGCTTCATATAATTGATTAATCTTCTCTAGCTTGCTAAGTGTTGTGTGGGTGAACCTGTGCTAATGTACCGCCCCATCCAAGACTAATACATACTTGTGATTATACCCCTTGCAAACATCCTTAAGTACAAGAAAGTAATTAAGGTAGAGACCTAACCATAGCTTTAAACTCTAAGACCCTTACGTCCCTTTTGCAATGGTTTCCTAACGGGGGTTCAGGTTTCTGTCACTCCGGCAACCCCTACGATTAGTAGCCAAATACATAATGCATTCCCCTAGGCCCATATAGGTGAAGTGTCATGTAGTCGACGTTCACATGACACCACTAGAAGAAGTACACCACAACTTAAATATCAAACTATTGAATCTTTCTCAACACAAATCCACTACTAACAACATGACTTCTCCCATGTCCTCAAGAACAAAACGAACTACTCACAAGACATCATATGGATCATGATCAGAGATGGAATAATGATGTATAACAATCTGAACATAAACAATAATTCAACGGTTCACTCAATAGCATCAACTACAAAGAGTAATCAAAACTGGGAAAGTTTCCCCTATGAACTATGCAAGATTCAACGCAATTGTTATAGCAATATGGAGATGGTGATGAGGGTGCTGATGGTGATGATGGTGGTGATGTTGATGATGATCCAGATGAAGTCCAGCTTGATGGTGGTGGTGATGATGATGATCCCGATGAAGTCCAGCTTGATGGTGGTGTTGATGGCGACGATCTCCCCTCTCCGGGAAGGAATTCCCCGAACAGAAATCTGTCTGCCGGAGAGATCTTTCTCTCTTAGTGTTTTCTGCCCTGCAGAGGCGGTGGAATCTTTCTCTGGTCGCTCCCCGAGTCTTAGGGTTTCGGGAGGATGATATACGCTAAAGGAGAGGGCTAGAGGTGGGCCAGGGCGGCCACACCACCTCCTGGCACGGCCCAGGGCTGCCCGCGCCAGGGGGTGGTGTGGGCCCCCTGTGGCCCATCTCCACTCCGTCTTCTGGCATCCTTAGTCTTCTGGAAAAATAGGATTTTCCGTATATTTTCTCGGATTTTCTGATCTTCGCGAATTCTTGCCTCCAAACAGCACCTTTTCCATCAGAATCCTGACTGCAGCGGTCCATGCTCCAAAAGTCATCAACCATGCAAAAACAAATAAAATAACATAAGTATCACCTCTCAATATGAAATATATCAATGAATAATAGTGAATTAAGACACAGAATAGTGATGCAAAATGGACGTATCACGTATTGATGGAGAGCATGATGATGCTGGCCAACGATGCTCTCCCTCGAAATTTATCACTTAGTTTATCATTTTAGGATAATTATTGTAATCAAAAGATTCTAAACTTCTTTAGTGTGTCTCACACTTCGCGAGACGGTTATTCATATGAGTTTGTAACAAACAGTTGTTCCACTTTTATGAATGATTTCTATTTGTGTTCATATCTGATGACCCACAAGTATAGGGGGTGTATTGCAGTATTTTCGAGGGAAGTGAAACCCAATTTATTGATTCGACACAAGGGGAACCAAAGAATACTTATAAGCCTTAAGCACCGAGTTGTCAATTCAGCTGCACCTAGAAACAATCTTGCTCACAGCAGTTTATTAGTAGCAACAGTTTTGTAGTAGGAATAGCAAAGTAACAGACGTAGTAAAGTAAAGAGAGCAGTAACAATAGCAGTAAACAGTGGGATTCAAGTGTGGTAGGCATAGGGATGGATGGACAGGCATTGCATGGACAAGACAATCCACATAGCAATCAGAACATAGGGCAATTGCAGATAAATAAGATAAAGCATCCAAGTACTTGACAATCCTAGTCATGTTTTCCATATATAGTCATACGTCCTCGCAATGAGAACTTGCACAACATCTTTTGTCCTGCCAGCCCGTTTGCAGCGGGGCCTCTAGAGAACTACTAGCAATTAAGGTGCTCCTTTTAATAGAGCACCGGAGCAAAGCATTAACACTCCGTGAACACATGTGATCCTCACATCAAAGCCATTCCTTTTCGGTTATCCCGATTTCTATCACTTCGGGGCCATAGGTTCCGGACATCAACGTGTGTATACAACTTGTAGATAAGACCATACACAATACTATCATAATGAATCAATAACATGTTCAGATCTGAAATCATGGCACTCGGGCCCTAGTGACAAGCATTAAGCACAACAAGTCGCAACAAAGTCATAAAGCACTAATAAAAGATACTAGGCACCATGCCCTAACAATCTGATGCCATTACATGAACGATCTCATCCAATCCCTACCATCCCCATAGCCTACAGCGGGGGATTACTCACTCATAGATGGGGGAAACATGGATGGTCGATGGAGAAGCGATGGTGATGATGATGGCGATCGATGGAGATGGCTCCGGGGGCACTTCCCCGTCCTGGCAGGGTGCTGAAACAGAGACTTCTGTCCCCCGAATCTCCCCTTCGGTGGTGGCGGGTGAGCGGAACTCCTTCTGGAAAAACGTCGAAACCCCTCGGAGTTTTTAGGTCAGAAGGCTTCTTATAGGCGAAGAGGGAGACCGAGGGGGTGCCTGGGGCCACCACACCATGCCCTGGCGCGGCCAGGCCCAGCCCGTGCCTAGGGGGTGTGTTGCCAGCCCCTGGCCCTCCTCCGTCTCATATTCTGGCTCCTGGAGTCTTCGGGTGAAATAGGCACTTTGGCTTTTGTCCCATCCAATTCCGAGAATATTCATTTTCAGACTTTCCTGGAACCAAAAACAGCAGAAAACAGGTAGCTGGCACTGAGGCTCTTGTTAATAGGTTAGTCCAAGAAATCATATGAAAAGTACTCCAAAGTGTGGACAAAACACAAGAAAGTGAATAAAACCAAGCATGGAGCATCACAAATTATAGATACATTTGCAATGTATCAACATCCCCAAGCTTAACTCCTGCTCGTCCTCGAGTAGGTAAGTGATAAAAAGAAAGAATAATTTTTGAGGTGACATGCACCATCAAAGACTTGATCAAAATATTTGTAAAACATTCAAAGCTGGGATCATAATACTTCAATCATAAAATGAAAGACAAAGTCTAGCAATAAGACAAAGAGACTATGACGCAACATGAAAATGCACAAACAAAAGATTCATGAATAACAATGCCTTGCAAGACGTTTGTTTGTTTCACATAAAGAAATCATAGCATAGTGGCATTCAGCTTGTCCCTCATAGAGTAGCAAACAAAAATGCATAGGACACCTTCAAAGTTTACAAGAGTGACTAGATACAAATAGTTTAAAACAAGCAATATCAAGGTATGCATCAATCAACAAGTCTTGGGACAATGCACATAGAACTAAGAATGGCCACTATGCTCTCAAGAAAGTGCTCATATAATGTGTGGAGACTCAAAAAGGAAATGAACAGGTTTTGAAAAGTTTGAAAGGCTTCCAAATGCTGAAAGTATGGTACTCATTAGCTTTGAGCTCTCATTTCCCCTATCATAAGCATCTTTAAGTGGTTAAGGTTAAAGTGACACAACTAAGAGGATATGCTTGGCAAGTTATAAATCGAAGTATCATGCCCCTTACTTATGAAGACCGATCCTCATGCTACTCAACTTCAGTCATGAGTAAGCTCTTGTCATTGTAAGTATATACGTATCATAGAGAACCGCCAACAGGGTACCCCTTGCACATGATACAGGATCTATGCCATAATCAAAATGACAAGGCAAGTAGACAATGAGGATCAGCGATCTTTTTATTTACTATGTCAATAGATTTTTATTGAGGATGCTTCATAGAATTCTCATTAAGGTTATGCTGCAAGTTTCCACCATGATTAGGCATGGCTTAGGCTAGCGGCCCAGGCCTTTCTCTAACATACATACAAACTCCATGATCTTACAAGTTCCACTTTTATTTCACACCGCCGGGATCCATAAGCAAAAGAACATGATATCAACGAGGTACTAAGTACCAGTGCAATGTTGAAAGCGTTCCCCATGATACATAGTTCTGCTAACTTCAAATTATAAAGTGCAAGCATATACGCAACAAATAAGGACACAATGGTTCAGGTTTATTAAATGCAAGAAAATAAAGTGTGCCATCAAGTTCGTGAGAGCTTTACTAACTAACTTTCTCATAACAAGCAAACATTTTATTCGGAAGAAAACAAGGCATATTGAATATGCACGGAAGTAGCAAATGATGATAATAGGTAGGTATGGTGGACACTTTGGCAATATTTGGTTTTAGGGACTTGGAAACATGAGTACAACATACTCAGTGAAAGTGAAGGCTAACAAATAGTAAGGGAGCGACAAACGAGAGAGCAATAATGGCCATAATCATGCAGAGCGACAAAACATCATTTATCAAAGCATAAAGTGATACTACAAGTTTAAAACTAAAGGATCATAAAGGCTTATGGTGACTTGAGATAGTCATAACATGGTGTGAGCATGCGCCAAGTCAACCCAAATAAAGCATCAAAGGAGAATACCACTATACTATGCTTTAATATGCTAAAACAACGCATGATTCATCAAAGGCACATTAAGCAATCTCAAATGTTTATAACAAGTCATGCTACAACAAAGAATACTAAGAATAAAGCTAAAAAAATATCAAGCATGGCATGACAAAGCATAGGCCACAGTCAAAAACAAGCTCTCTTTACCACTTAAGCATGAACTTTTCCTACTCTTTTCCAAACCAAACCAAACTATTTGAAAACCAATGTATGAAAGAGGAGATCCAACCAATTTATTCAGAAAACTAAGCAAACCATGCAAACTAAAAACCAAAACAAAAACAAAAAAGAAGACGCTCTAAGAACAACACCACTGTGCATGAAACAATAAAAATGAAGCGTTTGGAAGAAACCTGGGATTTTTATTGATGAAGAGGGGGATGCCTTGGGCATCCCCAAGCTTTGACGCTTGTACTTCTTGGATATTTCTTGGGGTGACATGCTTGGCATCCCCAAGCTTGAGATTTAGTCGATCCTTCATCTCATTACTCATTTCTTCCATACGCCTGAAAATTTTCCTTCATACAAAACTTCACACAATCTTTATTAGCAACATTAGTGCACTCAATATAATAGGTCTTAAGGTTCAGTTCTAACACCAAATAAACTTCCATTAGAACACTAGCTACTGTATCACTTCCCTCAAAAAGCTCAATTACCCAAAAGAACTCAAAAAGGAACCAACAAGAAGCAAATGCAGAAAATGGCAGAAATCTGTCAAAACAGACCAGCAGGTAAAGACGAATTTTTTCGAAGACCTTCTGTTGCTCAAATCAAAAAGTGTTGAACTAACGAAAGTTAGATAACAACCTGGGGAAGAAGCACAAACATTCACGCCTCAAAAAGACGTTCATAGATTTTACACAAATTTTTACAGTGAAGCACAGAAAACTGTTTCGGGACAGCAACTTTCCCAATCATTACTTCTCTCTCATTAGAGGTTACTCTTGGCACAAAAAGCAAATAAAAAGGATAAGGAGCGGTTATTACTGAAGTAATAACTTCCAAGACTCATCTAAAACTTTTGGGTTATCTCCCAATAAGTACTTTTCTTTAACTCCTTTAAGTTAGGCATAAGCAAAAACAAAAATGGATAGAATAGAAGTAAGCGGAGATAATCATGGTGAAAACATTGTTTTGTTCAATGAAATCCTTTTGTTAACAAGGTTGATCAGGTCTTGTTACCAAAAAAAATTCATATGATACAAAACTTTGTATTCCACTAATGATTATGTTACCTCAACCTTGATAGCAATGGTCCCAATCATAATAGTTTCAAATTTTTCTCTTGGTATGGGACAATATATTTCTCCAACTTGAATGCCCTCAACATGTTCAATTGAATTAAAACCATAAGTCCTTTAAATCTTCTTGGGGAAATAGACAGTATGTTCCTTGTCATTAACATTGAAGGTCACATTCCCTTGATTATAATTAATAACAGCTCCTGCAGTATTTAAGAAAAGGTCTCCCAAGAATAATAGACATATTATCATCTTCAGGCATGATAGTTTGAGAGGATGCTCACATAAGAAATATGAGTTGAAGTAAAAGAGAGCATGAAGAAGCAAATTCAAAACACATTTAAGTCTAACCCACTTCCTATGCATAGGAATCATGTATGCAAATAAATTCGCAAAGAACAAAGTGACAGGCATAGGAAGATAAAACAAGAGTGACTTCAAAACTTTCAGCACATAGAGAGGTGTTTCAATACCATGAAAACTTCTACAACCATATTTTCCTCTCTCATAATAATTTTCAGTAGCCTCATGAATGAACTCAACAATATAACTATCACATAAAGCATGCTTTTCATGATCTACAAGCACTAGAGCTTTATTATAAACATTTTAAAAAGAATCCTCAGGAACATAATATTCATCCTCCTTTGGTAAGCATGGAGGACAATCAAATAATGTAAGGGATAAATAGTTACTCTCATTAGAAGGTAGGCATGGGTAGCTAATCCATTCTTCCTCCTTTTGTTCATCACTCTCCTCCTCTTTTTCATCTAATGAGATTTCAGGTTCATCAATTTCTTCTTCCATAGGATCCTGCAAGGCATTAGTCTCTTCCATTTGTAGAAAGCATCTATTAAAATATTCAAGAATATAGCCATTTTTCATCCTTGTAATTATCAAAGCAAAATTTAATTATACCATAAATCTCATACTTATAAGGTGAATCATCAATATTTTCAAGCAAACTACCAAGTTCAAAAGCACCCTTCTAAGCAATAAATTCTTCAATTTGTTCCGCATCATAAAAGTCATAAATTCCTTTAGCATAGGAAGATATGGTATCATTATCATTATACTCACATTGAAAAGGGAGGTGTTTATACCTCTTTCTGCAACGAGATTCATCACAACAATAAGTAACATTATAAGTAGAGGACACGTTTCTAGCAATGGTATACAATCTATCAATTTGTTCCCGTAAGTGTTTCCCTTTTTGTGACAAGCGGTGTAATAAGCTTCAGTTTCAAAGAAACCAACCATTAGCAACAAGCATGATATGGCAAGACAATAACAGACCAACGAAAATAACAACTAGAGTAGGAACTACTTTTTTTGTATTTTTGATAAAGAAACAAGCAAACAAAGTGAAAATAAACTTAGCTTGAACAATAGTGAATCTAGGTGAACTTGATAAATAAAGCTATGCTCCCTAGCAATGGCGCTAGAAAATAGTCTTGATGACCCACAAGTATAGGGGGTGTATCGCAGTATTTTTGAGGGAAGTGAAACCCAATTTATTGATTCGACACAAGGGGAGCCAAAGAATACTTATAAGCCTTAACAACTGAGTTGTCAATTCAGCTGCACCTGGAAACAATCTTGCTCACATCAGTTTATTAGTAGCAACAGTTTTGTAGTAGGAATAGCAAAGTAACATCAGTAGTAAAGTAAAGACATCAGTAACAATAGCAGTAAACAGTGGGATTCGAGTGCGGTAGGAATAGGGATGGATGGACAGGCGTTGCATGGACAAGACAATCCACATAGCAATCATAACATAGGGCAATTGCAGATAAATAAGATAAACCATCCAAGTACTAGACAATCCTAGGCATGTGTTCCATATATAGTCATACGTCCTCGCAATGAGAACTTGCACAACACCTTTTGTCCTGCCAGCCCGTTTGCAGTGGGGCCTCTAGGGAACTACTGGCAATTAAGGTGATCCTTTTAATAGAGCACCGGAGCAAAGCATTAACACTCCATGAACACATGTGATCCTCACATCAAAGCCATTCCCTTCCGGTTATCCCGATTTCTGTCTCTTCGGGGCCATAGGTTCCGGACATCAATGTGTGTATACAAATTGTAGATAAGACCATAAACAATACTATCATAATGAATCAATAACATGTTCAGATCTGAAATCATGGCACTCGGGCCCTAATGACAAGCATTAAGCACAACAAGTCGCAACAAAGTCATAAAGCACTAATAAAAGATACTAGACACCATGCCCTAACAATCTGATGCCATTACATGAACGATCTCATCCAATACCTACCATCCCTATAACCTACAACGGGGGATTACTCACTCATAGATGGGGGAAACATGGATGGTCGATGGAGAAGCGATGGTGATGATGATGGCGATCGATGGAGATGGCTCCGGGGGCACTTCCCTGTCCCGGCAGGGTGCCGGAACAGAGACTTCTGTCCCCCGAATCTCCCCTTCGGTGGTGCTCGGCGGAGCGGAACTCCTTCTGGAAAAACGTCGAAACCCCCCAGAGTTTTTAGGTCAGAAGTCTTCTTATAGGCGAAGAGGGCGACCGAGGGGGTGCCTGGGGCCACCACACCATGCCCTGGCGCGGCCAGGCCCAGCCCGTGCCTAGGGGGGTGTGGCCAGCCCCTGGCCCTCCTCCGTCTCATATTCTGGCTCCTAGAGTCTTCAGGTGAAATAGGCACTTTGGCTTTTGTCCCGTCCAATTCCGAGAATATTCATTTTCAGACTTTCCTGGAACCAAAAACAGCAGAAAACAGGCAGCTGGCACTGTGGCTCTTGTTAATAGGTTAGTCCAAGAAATCATATGAAAAGTACTCCAAAGTGTGGACAAAACACAAGAAAGTGGATAAAACCAATCATGTAGCATAAAAAATTATAGATACATTTGCAATGTATCAACATCCCCAAGCTTAACTCCTGCTCGTCCTCGAGTAGGTAAGTGATAAAAATAAAGAATAATTTTTGAGATGACATGCACCATCAAAGACTTGATCAAAATATTTGTAAAACATTCAAAGCTGGGATCATAGTACTTCAATCATAACACGAAAGACAAAGTTCTAGCAATAAGACAAAGAGACTATGACGCAACATGAAAAGGCACAAACAAAAGATTCATGAATAATAATGCCTTGCAAGACGTTTGTTTGTTTCACATAAAGAAATCATAGCATAGTGGCATTCAGCTTGTCCCTCATAGAGTAGCAAACATAAATGCATATGACACCTTCAAAGTTTACAAGAGTGACTAGATACAAATAGTTTAAAACAAGCAATATCAAGGTATGCATCAATCAACAAGTCTTGGGACAATGCACATAGAACTAAGAATGGCCACTATGCTCTCAAGAAAGTGCTCGTAGAATGTGTGGAGACTCAACAAGGAAATGAACAGGTTTTGAAAAGTTTGAAAGGCTTCCAAATGCTGAAAGTATGGTACTCATTAGCTTTGAGCTCTCATTGCCCCTATCATAAGCATCTTTAAGTGGTTAAGGTTAAAGTGTCACAACTAAGAGGATATGCTTGACAAGTTATAAATCGAAGTCTCATGCCCCTTACTTATGAAGACCGATCCTCATGCTACTCAACTTCAGTCACGAGTAAGCTCTTGTCATTGTAAGTATATACGTATCATAGAGAACCGCCAACAGGGTACCCCTTGCACATGATACAGGAGCTATCCCATAATCAAATTGACAAGGCAAGCAGACAATGAGCATCTTAGCGATCTTTTTATTTACTATGTGCATAGATTTTTATTGAAGATGCTTCATAGAATGCTCATTATGGTTATGCTGCAAGTTTCCACCATGATTAGGCATGGCTTAGGCTAGCGGCCCAGGCCTTTCTCTAACATACATACAAACGCCATGATCTTAAAAGTTCCACTTTTATTTCACACCGCCGGGATCCATAAGCAAAAGAACATGATATCAACGAGGTACTAAGTACCAGTGCAATGTTGAAAGCGTTCCCCATGATACATGGTTCTGCTAACTTCAACTTATAAAGCGCAAGCATATACGCAACAAAGAAGGACGCAATGGTTCAGGTTTATTAAATGCAAGAAAATAAAGTGTGCCATCAAGTTCGTGAGAGCTTTACTAACTAACTTTCTCATAACAAGCAAACATTTTATTCGGAAGAAAACAAGGCATATTGAATATGAGCGGTAGTAGCAAATGATGCTAATAGGTAGGTATGGTGGACACTTTGGAAATATTTGGTTTTAGGGAGTTGGAAACATGAGTACAACATCCTCAGTGAAAGTGAAGGCTAGCAAATAGTAAGGCAGCGACAAACGAGAGAGCAATAATGGCCATAATCATGCAGAGCGACAAAACATCATTGATCAAAGCATAAAGTGATACTACAAGTTTAAAACTAAAGGATCATAAAGGCTTATGGTGACTTGATATAGGCATAACATGGTGTGAGCATGCGCCAAGTCAACCCAAATAAAGCATCAACGGTGAATACCACTATACTATGCTTTAATATGCTAAAACAACGCATGATTCATCCAAGGCACATTAAGCAATCTCAAATGTTTATAACAAGTCATGCTACAGAAAATAATACTAAGAATAAAGCTAAAAAAATATCAAGCATGGCATGACAAAGCATAGGCCACAGTCAAAAACAAGCTCTCTTTACCACTTAAGCATGAACTTTTCCTACTCTTTTCCAAACCAAACCAAACTATTTGAAAACCAATGTATGAAAGAGGAGATCCAACCAATTTATTCAGAAAACTAAGCAAACCATGCAAACTAAAAACCAAAACAAAAACAAAAACAAAAAAGAAGATGCTCCAAGAACAACACAACTATGGATGAAACAATAAAAATGAAGCGTTTGGAAGAAACCTGGGATTTTTATTGATGAAGAGGGGGATGCCTTGGGCATCCCCAAGCTTTGACGCTTGTACTTCTTGGATATTTCTTGGGGTGACACGCGTGGCATCCCCAAGCTTGAGCTTTAGTCCATCCTTCATCTCATTACTCATTTCTTCCATACGCCTGAAATTTTTCCTTCATACTAAACTTCACACAATCTTTATTAGCAACATTAGTGCACTCAAGATAATAGGTCTTAAGGTTCAGTTCTAACACCAAATAAACTTCCATTAGAACACTAGCTACTGTAGCACTTCCCTCAAAAAGCTTAATTCTCCAAAAGAACTCAAAAAGGAACCAACAAGAAGCAAATGCAGAAAATAACAGAAATCTGTCAAAACAGACCAGCAGGTAAAGATGAATTTTTTCGAAGACCTTCTGTTGCTCAAATCAAAAAGTGTTGAACTAACGAAAGTTAGATAACAACCTGGGGCAGAAGCACAAAAATTCACGCCTCAAAAAGACGTTCATAGATTTTACATGAATGTTTACAGTGAAGCACAGAAAACTGTTTTGGGACAGCAACTTTCCCAATCATTACTTCTCTCTCATTAGAGGTTACTCTTGGCACAAAAAGCAAATAAAAAGGATAAGGAGCGGTTATTACTGAAGTAATAACTTCCAAGACTCATCTAAAACTTTTGGGTAATCTCCCAATAAGTACATTTCTTTAACGCCTTTAAGTTAGGCATAAGCAAAAACAAAAATGGATAGAATAGAAGTAAGCGGAGATAATCATGGTGAAAACATTGTTTTGTTCGATGAAATCCTTTTGTTAACAAGGTTGATCAGGTCTCTTGTTACCAAAACAATTTCATATGAGACAAAACTTTGTATTCCACTAATGATTATGTTACCTCAACCTTGATAGCAATGTTCCCAATCATAATAGTTTCAAATTTTTCTCTTGGTATGGGACAATATATTTCTCCAACTTGAATGCCCTCAACATGTTCAATTGAATTCAAACCATAAGTCCTTTCAATCTTCTTAGGGAAATAGACAGTATGTTCCTTGTCATTAACATTGAAGGTCACATTCCCTTGATTATAATTAATAATAGCTCCTGCAGTATTTAAGAAAAGGTCTCCCAAAAATAATAGACATATTATCATCTTCAGGCATGATAGTTTGAGAGGATGCTCACATAAGAAATATGAGTTGAAGTAAAGAAGAGCATCAATAAGAAAATTCAAAACACATTTAAGTCTAACCCACTTCCTATGCATAGGAATCATGTGTGCAAATAAATTCGCAAAGAACAAAGTGACAGGCATAGGAAGATAAAACAAGAGTGACTTCAAAACTTTCAGCACATAGAGAGGTGTTTCAATACCATGAAAACTTATACAACCATATTTTCCTCTCTCATAATAATTTTCAGTAGCCTCATGAATGAACTCAACAATATAACTATCACATAAAGCATGCTTTTCATGATCTATAAGCACTAGAGCTTTATTATAAACGTTTTCAAAAGAATCCTCAGGAACATAATATTCATCCTCCTTTGGTAAGCATGGAGGACAATCAAATAATGTAAGGGATAAAGAGTTACTCTCATTAGAAGGTAGGCATGGGTAGCTAATCCATTCTTCCTCCTTTTGTTCATCACTCTCGTCCTCTTTTTCATCTATTGAGATTTCAGGTTCATCAATTTCTTCTTCCATAGTATCCTGCAAGGCATTAGTCTCTTCCGTTTGTGGAAAGCATCTATTAAAATATTCAATAATATAGCCATTTTCATTCTTGTAATTATCAAAGAAAAATTTAAGTATACCATCAATCTCATACTTATAAGGTGAATCATCAATATTTTCAAGCAAACTAGCAAGTTCAAAAGCACCCTTCCAAGCAATAAATTATTCAATTTGTTCTGCATCATAAAAGTCATAAATTCCTTTAGCATAGGAAGATATGGTATCATTATCATTGTACTCGCATTGAAAAGGGAGGTGTTTATACCTCTTTCTGCAACGAGATTCGTCACAACAATAAGTAACATTATAAGTAGAGCACACGTTTCTAGCAATGGTATACAATCTATCAATTTGTTCCCATAAGTGTTTCCCTTTTTGTGACAAGCGGTGTTCCTTATAATAATATTTTTGATCTTCCGTGAACCCACCTTTCCAATAAGCTTCAGTTTCAAAGAAACCAGCCATTGGCAACAAGCATGATATGGCAAGACAATAACAGACCAACGAAAATAACAACTAGAGTAGGAACTACTTTTTTTTTGTATTTTTGATAAAGAAACAAGCAAACAAAGCGAAAATGAACTTAGCTTGAACAATAGTGAATCCAGGTGAACTTGATAAATAAAGCTATGCTCCCTAGAAACGACGCCAGAAAATAGTCTTGATGACCCACAAGTATAGGGGGTGTATCACAGTATTTTTGAGGGAAGTGAAACCCAATTTATTGATTCGACACAAGGGGAGCCAAAGAATACTTATAAGCCTTAACAACTGAGTTGTCAATTCAGCTGCACCTGGAAACAATCTTGCTCACATCAGTTTATTAGTAGCAACAGTTTTGTAGTAGGAATAGCAAAGTAACATCAGTAGTAAAGTAAAGACATCAATAACAATAGCAGTAAACAGTGGGATTCGAGTGCGGTAGGCATAGGGATGGATGGACGGGCGTTGCATGGACAAGACAATCCACATAGCAATCATAACATAGGGCAATTGCAGATAAATAAGATAAAGCATCCAAGTACTAGACAATCCTAGGCATGTGTTCCATATATAGTCATACGTCCTCGCAATGAGAACTTGCACAACATCTTTTGTCCTACCAGCCCGTTTACAGTGGGGCCTCTAGGGAACTACTGGAAATTAAGGTGATCCTTTTAATAGAGCACTGGAGCAAAGCATTAACACTCCGTGAACACATGTGATCCTCACATCAAAGCCATTCCTTTCCGGTTATCCCGATTTCTGTCAATTCGGGGCCATAGGTTCCGGACATCAACATGTGTATACAACTTGTAGATAAGACCATAAACAATACTATCATAATGAATCAATAACATGTTCAGATCTGAAATCATGGCACTCGGGCCCTAGTGACAAGCATTAAGCACAACAAGTCGCAACAAAGTCATAAAGCACTAATAAAAGATACTAGGCACCATGCCCTAACAATCTGATGCCATTACATGAACGATCTCATCCAATCCCTACCATCCCCATAGCCTACAACGGGGGATTACTCATTCATATATGGGGGAAACATGGATGGTCGATGGAGAAGCGATGGTGATGATGATGGCGATCGATGGAGACGGCTCCGGGGGCACTTCCCCGTCCCGGCAGGGTGCTGGAACAGAGACTTCTGTCCCCCGAATCTCCCCTTCGGTGGTGGCGGTGAAGCGGAACTCCTTCTGGAAAAACGTCGAAACCCCTCGGAGTTTTTAGGTCAGAAGGCTTCTTATAGGAGAAGAGGGAGACCGAGGGGATGCCTGGGGCCACCACACCATGTCCTGGCGCGGCCAGGCCCAGCCCGTGCCTAGGGGGTGTGGCCAGCCCCTGGCCCTCCTCCGTCTCGTATTCTGGCTCCTAGAGTCTTCGGGTGAAATAGGCACTTTGGCTTTTGTCCCGTCCAATTCCGAGAATATTCATTTTCTGACTTTCCTTGAACCAAAAACAGCAGAAAACAGGCAGCTGGCAGTGTGGCTCTTGTTAATAGGTTACTCCAAGAAATCATATGAAAAGTACTCCAAAGTGTGGACAAAACACAAGAAAGTGGAGAAAACCAAGCATGGAGCATCAAAAATTATAGATACATTTGTAATGTATCAACATCTTGTTCGATTATGTGTGAATTGTCCTGGTTGTGAAACTAATAGATAATACGTGAACATTTATAAAATATTGAAAATGCCTTGAAAATACCCAACTTAATGATATATTCATTACTGAATGAAACCATTGTTTAGATTCATAGCTATGTTGGTAATATGTGAAAGTCATTTGATTACTTGTCACATATGAATCATGCCCAAGTTCGGCGAAATAACTTAAACACCGTGTATTACATGAATACTAAGTGTTTTGGTGAATTGTTGAATGTGAATGCATATTCTGTAGGGGTTCCGCGTATGAAAACAATAAAATTTTAACCTTCGCCCTTGAACCCCTAAAGCTGGCAGGACCTATCTATTAGTAATACAGTAATAGGAGGGGCTTTTCGCGAACTTACCCTTGAAGACTGAAAAGTGTTGTCAACGCTCAAGAGAGTGTGGTTGATGTAGACGAGCCAAAGCCGAGCTCAAGGTCGTGATGAAGTCCTTGCGCTCCTTTGGCTCCAACGACTTGAGTGACTCAAGTGCAACACCTCTTGGGGAGTTACACATGTCCGGTGCCTGACGATGACTCCCGCTTCCCCGACCCAGCAGTAGTTGCGGAAGTAGAGCTCCCGGATCTGAATCCTGCAGCGCGACGGCGCTCCGTGATGAAGATGTCTCTCGCTCGCGCAGTCCAGACTTGGACCATGGTCACGAGAGAGAGAGAGAGAGAGCGGGGGAGAGAGAAAATATCAATAGAGGTCCTCCCAAAAGTGGGGAGACCTTTATTGATTATTTGTGTATTTAAATTGGCCAAATACCCCCACTATATATAGGGGGAGGGGAGGTACTACCTCCCTCAAAGTCCCGGGGTGGGACTAAAGGAGAGGAGGGGGAGGGGTGGCCGCCGGCCACCCTAGTGAGCCCTGCGGAGGGGGCTAGGCCCAGCCGGCCTCCCCTTGCCCCTTCTCCCTCTCTCCGTTCCCCTAATGGGCCCTCTCCCTCCGGAATTGGCCCATTAAGCCTTTGACCATTAAAATTGATTTTCTCTTTATTTAAATAATTATGAATAAATGATTAAATCAACATTTAACATTCATTCACACATTATTCAAACTCCGTGGCTATGGAACACCTTCCACCTCCACTCCGTACATCCTCCAGACTTACCGAAACCCTTCCGGCTTTCTCCCTACTCTTCTTTGGTGATTCCACCGATCCTATAAACACTCTCTAAGCATCATCAAGCCCTTAAGCGTGATACCCCACGGTTCAGGAACAGTCCAGACATGGTCGGGACACTCCCGCACTAATGATCGACAGAGGGACCTGGATGGCCATGTGACCCCTGCGTGTTCCACGAAGATCTTTCGTCGTTTGAACCAGGACAGTCGTGTCTTATTCCCTTTGTCACTCGATATTTGCATTACCCGAGATCTGATCAATGACATCACCATGTCGTGTTCAATCTCGTTACTGAACAATGCTACTTGACTTGTTCCGACAAGTGATATCCCTGTGATCGAATCACACGTTGCGTAGCTATTGGATATAACTTCTCCGAGTGGGCCCTTGAGTATCTTCCCGTCACATGGACGGACAAATCCCGCTCTTGACATATATTGCCTCAACGGTTTCCTCAGGAAACATGATCATCTGTTGACCAATGAACCAGTGACTAGAGTTTCACTGGGAACCCCTGGTTGTTTGTATATCACACGTGTATTGATGTTTCCACTCAATACAATCATAGCATGATATAAAACTTAATCATAAACTATATGAAATATGATAATAGTCCTTACTACTATTTGTCTCTAGGGCATATTTCCAACAGTCTCCCACTTGCACTAGAGTACCAATACACTAGCTGCATTTGTTCTCAATCATTGGCACCATATATCCGGTACCCTGAACATGCTTGCTCATGGAAGAGGTTGAGTCTTGGGTATGTACTCTACAGTCCCAGATCCTTTGCAACTTACTAATGTCACCTTGATTGACATTAATACTTTATCATCTTATGATATCATCCGTGTGTATGCATTGTTGCTATGGCAGCAGAACGAGGCCTAATTCCAGGAGCCTACAGTGACGTTAGATCAACCTTGAGGGCTTTCTCATGGGCATTGTGCCCTGGGACACATCATTCTATGTTAAAAGAGAACTAGCCCCGCCATAACATTATACAACACTTTAGATGGTACACTTATCTATTATTATAAATGTATTCATCGAAACACTAGTGCACTCTGTGCAACTTTCGATGTTTTTGTTCACCTCGCTTCCTACGTGACTTTAATCCGTATTTACAGGAGTTTCCAACATATTTCCTTATAACATAACCCTTTATGCTTTAAGATATGTCATCCTTTATGGATTTGGAAAACATGTCTACAGTTCTCTATCAGACACTGCGGACAAAAAACTTAGCTCAACGTTCTGTGATTCAAACTTAATCACTTTTAAACTTTCCTTATTGGATCACATATTATGTTCAGTTATCATTATGGTTTTTTAAGATAGAACCTATGTCTTAACATAGTGGATGATGATCATCCTTTTCTTTCTTTTAACCATTGATGTTAAACTTAATACTATTCCTTATTTGAGTTATTAAGGATCAATTCCTTAATTAACTTCTATTCTGAAACCCCTTTCAGAATCCCTTAAGGAATACTACATAATATCTTAATACACTTATTGTTAACTTCTACATCTTATAAATCATTATTTATAAGTATTTGCGCTTTCATTCTTAACATACTTAAGAATTACTCCTATAAGCTCCCACTCAAAATATGTCAATCACATATTGTTTCAGGAAGACTTTCATAGCTCTCACTCAATTTTATGCAAATTGCACATCCAATCACTATTTTGAACAACTTCAAAATCCTTTGATCAAATATCAAACTTGGAGATTTTACTATGAGATACTAGTACTTTACTAGTTTTAAATCCACTAGACATTTAGCTCACATGAATCAAATTCATTTGAATTTGTCCAATACTTGACAAATTGTGCTTTTGTCATTCACCCCCTTTTCCACTATGGCTTTGCAGTCATTTGGGAAAATTCCAAGTAACCCCTTTTACTTGTGAGATTCGGCAACGAATTGCTTTCTAATCTCAAGTGAATTTTTGTTTCTAGGATTTCTCATAATTTTAGTTTACCATTTTTTCCTTAGTAGTTCGTAGGAATGTCATATTCCAGTAATCATGAAAAATGATTCACAAATGTCTCCATACTAGATATGGATTACATTTTGAATCCTACTTCATGTAGTGAAAACACTAGTGGGGAAAACACAATGATCAATATCATTGATTCTTTCCTTCTGTGCAGAGAATCATTCAGGAACGTTGTCCGTTGCGCTTCTCAACACTCGGATGCAGGGTTTTGAATCCTCATCATGTTTTTCACTTTCTTACATCTGCTCCATAATCGAGAAACATTACTAAAAGTGAGCTTTCCCTATAATGTACCAAAATCCAAGCAACACGAATCTTGCTTTCCTTTTGGTTTCAGCTATGGGTTTTGTATTCAAAGTTTCCAATGGATATGCTACAAGGACTTATTCGCTATTGTTTTGGTTATATCAAATAACCCCAAAACTTTCACGAATTCAAATGGTTCACTATATTCTAATTGAGTGCTAACTATTTCTAAGCTAATGGTCTCTACATGTACACTACAAAGATTTATTTGGTGCCTTCTATCCAACCCCTTTGATATCTAATATCACATTGTGATGCTTTGCATTTTGACGTTTCAAAACGCTTTGCATTCCACAATTTCTTTTATGCCATTCTTATAAATTTGAATTTCATTACTATTGATCAAATCATAGTAATTGGATTCTATTTTATATTTATACCCCTTTTATTGATGAAACACTTTGATCAAATCAAATAGTTTCATATTTATGTTTCCTTTGGTAAACTACTTTACACATTTAAACAATCATATAATGATAAT